>OX438871.1:13090817-15490817 GCA_949315895.1 Anania crocealis | reverse complement strand
AAATATCAGCATATGTAAATGAAAATAATATAAATAGCAAAGATCACTGGGCTTGCTATTGTGATTCCTATGAAAGTAAATTTCCTCTTTTAGAAATAGATATCGATCATGACTTGCGAACCAAAGAGGCAGTTTATGAAAAACTATCCAGCTGGCCAGAATTCAGCCAGAAAGAAGGACTTGAACAAGAATTCATTTGCTCAATCCTTTTTTTTTCTTTTTAGTTATTATATTCTAAATTGCCAGCATGACACAGCGTGGCAGTGACGTGTAAGGAGGGGTGCGTTTCCGACCATAGATTGTATTTGTCTGTGATTTGCGTTCGGATACTTCCGATACCCGTTCAAGGCCCATAGAGACAATATTATTAATAAATATAATTTTATTGTATGTATGTATTCTTCTATGTCACCTAATTAACATTTGATATTTATATGTATACATATACTGATAGTTTTTATTTCTTTTAATTCTATCATCCATTTTACTTTTCCCAAAAAAAATTGCCTCACATATAGTAACGTTATTTTTAATTTCTTATGTAATTATAACGTTACGAATACAAATAGCAATTGTATCTTTTTTTTTTCTCTTTGTGCGTCTGTTATGTCACTCATATGGGTCCCACCAGAATACCAGCGCTGCAGCGGCCCTTGGCTCGTTGCAGCACATGCTGAGGTGGGACCAAATTGGCCATATTTTCTTGTCAATTTGTTTTTTTATATATTGTTTTGTCTCTTATGCTCTAATGTCTAGCTGTAATTTCGTCTATGCCTACTGTAATGTGCTTGTGGCCAATTAAACGTTTCTTTCTTTCTTTCTTTCTTTCTTTCAGAATATCAAGTAATTTACACTGATGGCTCGAAAACAGAAACAGGAGTCTCAGCAGCGTATTATCACAAAAATGTTAAGTACGGCAAAAGCTATCGCTTACCACCAGTTTTCAGCATTTTTTCAGCAGAAGCCACGGCCATCCGGTTAGCCTTACAATACTTAAAAACTGATATGATGTGCATGTCGGTGCTTACGGCACTTGATAACCCAGGCTTTCAGAGTATGCACTATTTGATTTATGAATTTAAAGAAACACTGCTTAAATCTGGCAAAATTATCCGATTTGTTATGATTCCAGCACATGTCGGTGTGACAGGTAACGAAAATGCTGATTACCTTGCCATACTAACTAATTCTCTGGGTGACAATGTTAAAAATATTGTAACTCCTTGGCAAGATCTCTTATTCGAATATCGCAGGAAGATCAACCACCAGTGGATGGAAGAGAGAACGGCAATCACCCAATCTAAAGGAGCCTGGCATGCTACTATCATCAAAGAAGTTGGCCGAAAACCCTGGTTTGCTGCATCTAGTACATATCTTCATAGGAAATTCTACATTACAATCAATAGACTAAGGTTCGGACACTGCAGATTTAAAGCTTATTTACATCATATGCGCCTAATATCATCCCCAGTATGCACCTTACAAGAAGATCAGACTTTGGAACATATTTTCTTTACTTGCCCGACTTTTATTAATAGACTAGCTTATGAAAACACACAAACATATCCCGCCATCATTACAGGAAATCTTACCTTGACCAGAAAATTTTAAACCCATTTACGATTTTATTGTTTCTACTGTTGGAGAAATATAATCCCGGACTATATTGATTCAGACATTTAAAACCTCGGAAATGACATTAAATCCAAATTCCCAATCAAAAATGTTAACGCCGCATCATAGTGTGCACGGCGCACGCATACTACCGATGCGCCGCACCGTGTACGAGGCCCACTCCTCCGCCAGTAACGACCACCGACGGTCACGCCACGCGCTCCGCAATTCATTTATATTGTACTTAGTTACAGATTGCAATAAACCTATCATCCCATCATAGCGTCGACTACTCATTTAAAGAACCTGCGCCAACAGTTTCGAGCCGGATACGTCTTTGGAAGCCATGATCAAGGAGAACAAGGAATCGTATCGGCGCGGTCAAGAGAAACTCGACGCAGACGCTTCAATCTCGAGGACGCGTGGAGGTCATTGGCGGCGGAGTCACGCGCGTGGAGGATACTATAAGCGCGCGGAGGAATAATACCAAGAAAAGGGTTTGCAAAGACATTGGTGTGTGTTCGTCCAAATTTATTAGTGATTTAGTTTCATAATTAGATTTTCTTTCTGTGTGTCATAGGTATTCCAAATTCAATTATTCAAACATTTCTTGTCAAACAATCATTCCACTTATTAAAAGTGATTCATTAATAGGCACTTTAAGTAAAAGTAAATTCAGCAATCATAAATTAAATATTGTAGGTAGATATTAAATATTTTTCCGTTTAAAGAATCGATTTTTTTAACTTTGCATTTCGTATTTCAGAGGTCTAAAGGACGGTATTGCGTTTGTTTGAGCCAATACAGTACAAAACAAAACCGAGGTAGTTGACTAATTTTTATTCGAACATTCCAGAGAACGGCGTAGGGTACAAAGTCCGCGCTCGCGCCGGCCGGTGCCTGCGTGTCTCGCTTCGCGCTGTCGGGTCGCGCGTTCACGCTTCGGTTGGCTTTCATCGCACATGCTTGACTGTTTCTTCTGCCTGCCTAATCACGCTTTAAATTTAAGTACATTTTTATTTATTTTCACCCACATTTTTCATTCGGTTTTAATTACTGTATGCTTAACCATCTTTGTTTGCAGCTGTGGATGGTAGGAAGTTTATTTCGTTTTTATTAAATACCTACTCTTACACTAGCAATCAGCAGCTTTAATAATTTTAACGCTTTCACCTATAATTGCACTATTCATAATGGATCTTAAAACTTTAAAAAAATATATTTATTTATTTATTTATATTTATTTTAAGACATGCCACACTGGGCTACACAGAGCCATCTAGTCCCAAATTAAGGTACTATTAAGTACCCTGTCGTATGGGGTACTAGACAACCGATAAACTTACTTATATAATTTTTTTTTTTGTAAATACATACTTATAATACATAGAAAACACCCAGACCAGTACAAACAGACATGTTCATGCACACAAATATTTGTACTGTGCGGGGATCGAACCCGCGACCCATGGCTCAGAAGCAGCGTTAACTACCGCTGATCCAAATGGTCATCTTAAAAAAAGGTCCCGAGCTAGCTTAAAATCAAAACTCACAGTATTTAAAACTTATTTAGAAACATTACTGCCTAGCAAAGAGCTCAATAGCATACAATTTCATGAGTTAACTATCAGGCATAGTAAAATACAGGAAATGTATAACGATTTCGATTTTGTACAGAATGATATAGAAAATATAACGGAAATTCCAGATGAGGAGTACAACGAACGAGCTCGTTTTGAAGACAGCTACTACGGCGCCGTGGCTGCTGCGCAACATCTGCTCAGCAGGCACGCCGCGGCCGCCGGCGTCGCCTCTGCGGGTTGCGGCGGTGGATCGGTGGCGGGATCAGGTGATGCTGCGTTCTCAGGTGGGCCAAGCATCAAACTTCCAACCATACATCTACCTACCTTCTCTGGCCGATATCAGGATTGGTTAGTTTCATGACACATACAAATCACTAATACACGATAACACCTCCATACCAAAAATACATAAGTTTCATTATTTGAGGAACTCCTTAAAGGACAGTGCATCATTAATGATTAAATCATTAGAATTCTCTACAGACAATTATTATGATGTTGCCTGGGACTTGCTTTGTGATCGATATCATAACAATCGTATTTTAGTCAATAATCACATTCAAGCTTTATTTAACATACAACCAGTAGTACAAGAATCATCAAAGGCTTTGCGCAATATGCTAGACTGAGTAATAAAAAACTTAAGAGCCCTAAAAACACTAAATTTACCTACAGAACATTGGTACATTATAATTATCTATATGATGGCCAATAAGCTCAACTCAGTTTCAATGCGAGACTGGGAAACAGAGCGCAATCATATTAAAGACATTCCAACACTAAATGACTTTACAATGTTTCTTAAGAATCGCGCAGACTTATTAGAGACTATGGAAGAGGCCCAGGCACAGTCTAAGCCACGTAGACACAGTGATGTCACACACAATCGTCCTAAGGCGTTTGTCGTTAATGAAACTTACAAACAAAAACAATACAAACGTCCTGTGTGCAAAAATTTTCATACTATATATCAATGTTCTAAGTTTAAAGCGATGCCCATTGAGTCACGCATTGAGAAAGTGAAACAATTAAATCTTTGCACAAACTGTTTGCGGACAGGACATAGTGAACAACATTGCCGGCTAAGCTCATGCTGCCTGTGCACCAAACGTCACAACACTTTGTTGCACCTAAATACACAATCAAAATCATTGGTAAGCCAATCTTCTTCCAAAAGTGACTGTGTTGTTTTACCAAACATAGAGGAACAATCAAAACCTTGACAAAACAGCGTCACATTATCTTCAATGCACCATAGCCAGGTTTTACTGTCCACCGCAATCGTGTCGGTGCATGACCATATTGGTCAAACACACAAGATTCGTATCCTATTAGACAATGGTAGTACTTCAAGCTTTATTACAGAAGCTTTACAAAGGCAATTAGGGATACCCAGTTATTCCACTTCTATCTCTGTTCAAGGGCTAAATAATCAGTCCTCAAAAATCACAAAAAGATGTGATGTCAATATATCGTCACTCTATACTACTTCTTATAAAACAAATGTCAATTGTTTTATTGTACCACATATCACCCAGTTGATACCTACCACAGCAATTAGTTGCAATGCATTCAAAATTCCCCCTCACATCCACCTTGCGGATCCATCATTCTATGAGCCCTCATAGGTGCAGATGTTGCTGGGCGCTGACCTCTTTTGGGAGGTTCTCTCATCAAATCAGATAACCTTAGGCAAACGCAAACCAACCTTAGTTGAAACAAAACTTGGGTGGCTTGTCTCAGGTTCAATGCAAGTTCCAATAGTTTCAAACGCAAAACAATCAAAACGATCTAATACAGTCCACTGTCATTTTGCTAACGATATTGAGGTCGATAAGAAGCTTAACTATTTTTTTGATTCTGAATCCATTTCGACCACTCAACAAATGTACAATAATACTGAGAGTGAGTGTGAACAAATATTTACCAATACCACAACACACCACCCAGATGGCAATTTTATTGTTACAGTACGACTAAAAGAAAATCCTGAGTGTTTAGGCGATTCTAAACAACAGGCTTTAATACGATTGCAGTCATTAGAACGCAAATTTAAAAGAAATCCCAAATTCAAAGAGGAATACACCAATTTTCTTAATGAATATTTAGATTTAGGCCATATGTCAGAAAATAAAAACACTGAAAACGATACAATTTCAAATTTTTTACCTCATCACGTTGTTTTGCGTGAGGATAGCCTCACGATTAAATTACGAATAGTATTTGACGGATCAGCCGTCACCAGCACAGGAAAGTCATTCAATGACATCCAACATATTGGCCCTATTGTTCAGGATGATTTATTAAGTATCCTAATTCGTTTTAGACAGCACAGGTTTGTTGTAACTTCTGATATAGAGAAAATGTACTGACAAATTTATGTAGTAGATAATCAGCGAAGTTTGCAACAAATTTTGTGGCGTTCAGATTCTGAGACGGCCAGCTACCGGCCGAGGTTGAGTCACAGTGGAACCATTTTGTCAAATACTTGCCAGATATAGCTCAAATTGAAATTCCTCGTAGAGTATTATGCGATAATTATGTAACATTTCAATTACATGCATTTAGTGATGTCTCATTAAAAGCATATTCTGCATGCGTATATATACGCACAGTATCAAAAGGTAGTAACGTAAGTGTCCATTTACTTGTTGCAAAAAGCAAAGTGGCACCACTGAAACATAAATTAATAATGCCGAGACTTGAATTGTGTGGCTGTGTCTTGGCAACACAATTAATGAAAAAGGTTTTAAATTCATTGCGTTTAAATATTGATTCCACATATTTCTGGTGTGACTCTACTATCGTGCTGGGCTGGATCAAAACATGCAAAAAACAATTAAAGCAATTTGTACTTAATAGAATTAATGAAATCACACAAAACTTTGAACCAAACGCATGGCATTATGTTCCTACAGACATGAATCCCTCTGACATTGGGTCTAGAGGTCTCAACGCCTCACAACTCAAAATTTCAACGTTGTGGTGGGGAGGTCCATACTTCCTACATCAACACGACATACAATGGCCCACACAACCTCAAAACATTCACATCTTTGATTTGCCTGAAATTAAGTCTCAGTGCCATATTTCTGCAGTTGCAGAGCTACAGGAATATGATTTTACAGCCAAAATTTCAAATTTTATCAAATTGCAACGCATTGTAGCTTATTTACTGAGATTTAAAAATAACTGTTTAAATTCAATTAAACGATTGGGTCCATTAAGCATTTTATAAGACTAGCAATAAATTCATTATGCAAAAAAGTGCAAATGGATACATTTAGCAAACAGCACTCTATGCTCCTTAAAGGTGCCCTTTCTTTAAAGGATAAATATCTAAAATTAAACCCCTTTGTAGATAAAAAAAAATCTGATCAGAGTTGGAGGTCGGTTAGCCAACTCTAACTATAATTACAATACAAAACATCCTATTTTATTACACGCATCACATCACAACACGAAATCAATTGTACAACACTATCACTCAATTTTACTTCACGCTGGACCGCAGCTGCTATTATCCACACTACGTCACAAATTTTGGATAATAAGTGGTCGCAACCTTTGCCGGAAGATAACAAATAATTGCGTAACTTGTCTTCGTTTCTCAGGCCGTACCTACCAGCCCATCATGAGTCCACTTCCTGAGCATAGGTTGCATACTGGGTTCCCTTTCACATACACAGCTACTGACTACTCCGGTCCTATCCTGATAGCGAACAGGAAAGGTCGTGGTGCTCAATTCATTAAGTCTTACATAGTCGTGTTCGTATGTTTGGCAGTGAGAGCATTACACCTGGAGCTCGTCACCGATCTGACGTCTCAAGGTTTTATTGCCGCTTTAAATAGATTTATTGCCCGCAGAGGTAAGCCGGCAATATTTTTTTCAGACAATGGAACTAATTATATCGGAGCATGTAATGAGTTAGCTAGATTTTTAAAGGAAAGTTCTAAGGATATAATTAATTATTTACATGAAAACGAAATAAACTTCAGGTTTTTCCCGGCTTATAGTCCGAATTAACAGGATGGCAGAAGGTTCGGTTAAATCGGTCAAAAATATTTTAAAACGAGTCTTATCCATGGCTAGCCTCGACTACAAAGGAATGAATACTGTTTTGGCTCAGATAGAGGCGATATTGAACTCTAGACCTCTCACTCCTCTATCGTCTGATCCCTCAGATCTAATCCCTCTTACTCCAGCACATTTTTTAATTGGGCGAACACTCATAATGTCTCCTGCTCCCCAGGTACAAGATACACAGCTCTCAACGCTCTCCAAATATGAGAGAATACAGCAGCTAAAAGCTCACTTTTGGAATCGATACTTAAGGGAATATATTTCAGAGCTCCAGTCCCGCAGCAAGTGGCGCACGCAGGGAGAGCATCCGCAGTTGGGAGAAATGGTCATTGTGAAGGATGACCGCTTGCCACCAAACCGATGGCTACTGGGAAGAATCACAGCTGTCCACCCAGGCAGTGATGGCATCAACCGCGTCGCTGATGTCCTCACCACATCGGGAACACTGCGCAGAGCTTACAACAGGCTCTGCCCACTACCAAGAACGTTGGATCAGGATGCTCCTGAGCCAAGGGGGCCAGCCTGTTAACGCCGCATCATAGTGTGCACGGCGCACGCACACTACCGATGCGCCGCACCGTGTACGAGGCCCACTCCTCCGCCAGTAACGACCACCGACGGTCACGCCACGCGCTCCGCAATTCATTTATATTGTACTTAGTTACAGATTGCAATAAACCTATCATCCCATCATAGCGTCGACTACTCATTTAAAGAACCTGCGCCAACAGTGACGCATGACATATTTGGCTTTTCGCCTTAAGAATTTTTAAGACTGTACAAGAATTGGCTTTAGCCATAAGAATAAAAAGATGAAGAAACTCTATAAAAGACCAGGCAGTATGGCGCATGTCTTCACCTGTCCCGAGACAAGAAAAAAAAAACGGGACGAATTCTACTTCTCTCTTTCTCTCTCTTGAGATTTTAGCATATACAATAAGCAAAGGCAACTTGGCCATGCTCTGACTGCTTGTCAAAGACGCGTCGTTTCTTGATTGTACCATTGTTGGAAAGGTGGCACCTATAAAGGATAGGAAACGAGATGCCTATCTTTTTGGTCTCAACCTAGGCGAGTTCATAAAATCATCGCAAGGGATCAAAAAGACGGGACAATTGATAACACGTCTCGTAGCTCCAACACCGGGAAACTCGAAATAGGTCCGCAACGCAACCAGCGCTACCATCGTGGCAACGCACCACGGCCGCAACAGTCTTACCAGCAATATCAGCGACGATCTCCTCCACCACCTGCTGCCCGACGGAACCGACCCTCGCGTCCTCGCAACGCGACCACCAATTAAATAGTGAATAATTATATATTCGCGTATTTTTTGTATGAGGGCCTTTTAAGTTATTTAATAATGTCAAAAACCACTTTAATTTTTTAAAATTCATTTCAGTCGGTAGTTTTTTTTTTGCGATTTAAATGCCAGTAACTAATTGGGTACAAAATCTGACGACGTCCCGGCGTGTGCTATATTAAGCTGTTGGCCTTTACCTTCAAGCATCTTTGTCGTGGATTCGGCTTTGTCATCTGTCCACGATTTACTCACGGTATGATTTGAGTTGAGCCAAGTTAAACTCGCTAGTCCTTTGACTTTGCGCGAAAAATCAATACGAGCCAAAGCAATGTCGGTTGGTGCGTTCCATTATGACTCTTCTTTCATCACTTCTCTTATAAGTATATCATATTTTTTTCAAGTTTTCAGCGATATATCAATATTGTACTTTAGGACACTCTCCACGTGAATAAAAACCATACACTTGGTTTCTTATAGCAGTCGCAGTAAAATCATCAATTCCTGTTATAGAAAAGGTCTTTCTTCTTTTCTTATTAGGCCTGGTAAAATTTTTTCCTTAGTCTCACCGCCATAATTTTTTGTCTGCGGTAACGCGAGACAAAGTAGACCGCCCGCTCAATTCTAAGAACATCAGCAACTCTTTTACACACGCTACTCAGAGGTAGTAACGGTCCTCCATTTTGGTTCTAGCGTTCAAAGAAATCTCGCAAGCGAACCACAAACTCGCGACTGTTAAAAAAAGTCTTTATTTTTCTTTTAGGCAGGATTCAATCGAACTTTACCGACCACTTGTCAACAAATAAATAACAAAGAGTAATGTACCAACGTAACAACAAATTGAAAACAGTAAAGAGAAAACGGATAACATGTAGCGTAATACAAGACGACGGCACTTGTTCTGACGTCGACACAACGGTTAGCAGCCTGATTTTAATTTCCCCTGAATATACTAGCTTTTGAGGAAAATAAACACAAGTTATAGCTACTTTTTAAATTTTTTGTTAAAAAAAAATTAAGTTCCAATAGAGCAACGGTAACATAGCTCCCACATAGAAAAAAATAAAAAAAAACAAAAGCAAAAATAACTATATATATTTATAATTATCTCTGACAATGTTATAATCATGGCCTAGTACACTTGCAACCATTTTTTTAAACCCATTCAAAGTGCCTGTTTAAGGAATAAATGAAAAAATGTGTATGATGTCTGACTGTCCGTCTATTTGTATCACTTTCGCGTCAAAATAGCTGAACTGATTTTAATGAAAGGTATGGAGATACTTTGAGAACCTGGGAAAGACAGGCTTTTCACCGCGGGAATAAGTAACCATTTGAGCACGCAGACAAAGTTGCGGGTACCAGCTAGTTTGCCTCTATAAACGACATTATTGGGCGACCACTGCCAAAACAATTTATTGATATATTATATTATATTAGACGACCATTTGGATCAGCGGTAGTAAACGCTGCTTCTGAGCCATGGGTCGTGGGTTCGATCCCCGCACAGTACAAATATTTGTGTGCATGAACATGTCTGTTTGTACTGGTCTGGGTGTTTTCTATGTATTATAAGTATGTATTTACAAAAAAAAAAAGTATATAAGTAAGTTTATCGGTTGTCTAGTACCCCATACGACAGGGTACTTAATAGTAGCTTAATTTGGGACTAGATAGCTCTGTGTGGCATGTCTTAAAAAATATTATTATTATTATTATATCATCTAAGCTTGTTCCCGGTTACATCCGTATTTAAGATGCTTCGAGGCCTCGCCCGCTAGTATGGGCCCCGGTGCGAGCCTCACCCTCGGCCGCACCGGGATACTGCTAGCGTGGCGGACCTAGGCTGAGCGCCTTCAGCGCTCGCCACGCTCGTTAGGCTATATATTCAAAAATAATGAACTGCGCCCATCTAAAGAAAAGATTTACGCCGTATCTAAATTTAAAACACCTCATAACATCAAGACTTTACAGTCATTTTTAGGACTAACTGGATATTTTCGAAAATTTATTAAAAATTATTCTATTATTGCAAGACCACTAACCAATTTACTTAAGAAAGATGCCGAATTCAATTTTGATGAAGAATGGCTTTTAATAAATTAAAATAAATATTGTGTAGCTTACCTGTATTACGAATTTATGATCCAGAGCTAGCAACAGAAGTGCACACAGACGCCAGTGCAGAAGGTTATGGAGCTTTAAGAGTTACATCCAATTTATTACATGAGCAAAAAGACGACACCTGCTGAGAAAAAATATCATAGCTATTATTTGGAAATATTAGCAATTACTGAAGCTGTAAAGAAGTTCCGTGTTTACCTATTGGGCATACGTTTTAAAATTGTAACGGATTGCTCTGCTCTTACTAAAACCCTACAAAAGAAAGATTTACCTCCACGTGTCGCTCGCTGGGCACTGCTTCTGGAAGAGTATAATTATGAAATAGAACACAGAGCAGGATCAAGACTTAAACACGCTGACGCATTAAGCCGAAATCCTATCTGCATGATACTTACCGAGGCTGCCGCTCACCTGCACAAGAGAGCACAAGATGAAGACTCCCATATCAGCCTGTTAAGGAAAAAATTAGAAAAAAAACCCTATCAAGACTACGTCATGGAAAGAGAGATACTGTGTAAAGAAAAAGATGGTACGAGACTTATAGTAGTTCCGAAGAAAATGCAAAACGAAGTAATAAGAAAAAAGCATTATTATGGACATTTTGGAATTAGAAAGACTGAAGAACTTGTCAGTAGAGAATATTACATTGAAAATTTAAAAGAAAAGATTAAAAAAGTCATAGACAATTGCGTAGAATGCATTCTGATTTCACAAAAGAGAGGGAAAAAAGAAGGATACTTACATCCGCTAGATAAAGGTGATATCCCGTTGTCGACGTATCATATTGACCATCTTGGTCCATTGACTTCTACTAATAAGAACTACAAATACATTTTTACGATAGTTGATGGCTTCACCAAGTTCACTTAGATCTACCCTACGAAATCCTTGTCTACAGATGAAACATTAGTTAAGTTGAAGGCACAACAACAAACCTTTGGTTCTCCTCAAAGAATTATCTCCGATCGTAACGCTGCATTCACCTCTAAAGACTTTTCAGACTATTGTGAAAGTGAAGGCATAACTCATTACACGATTACTACAGGACAGCCGCGCGGAAACGGACAAGTGGAAAAAATCCATCAGATCATAATAAATGTCTTAAGTACGAGTAAATTAAGCGCTGATGATCCGACAAAATGGTATAAACATGTTTCCGGAGTGCAACGTTGTCTCAATAGTACATGGCAAAGAAGTATTGGAATGACTCCATTTGAATTACTTTTAGGAATAAAGATGAAAGACGGAAATGAAGAAATTCTGAAAATGATAGAAGAAGAAGAAATCGAGAGTTATAATGAGCATAGAAATGAATTGAGAATTAAGGCAAAAGAGGCAATACAAAAGGTTCAAGAAGAGAATCTTAAGAATTATAACCGAAAGAGGCAAAAGGCTACCTTGTGTTTCCAATGCAATACAAGGTTGGAGACTTAGTTGCCATTAAACGAACGCAATTTACTCAAGGGAGTAAATTATATCCTAAGTATCTAGGACCTTATGCGGTCACAGCCAGAAAGCATCATGAAAGATATGCTGTTAAGAAAGTTGGCGATTGTGAAGGGCCAATTAACACTACAACCTCAGCTGATTTGATGAAGCCGTGGGCCGGCGTAGATATAGATGGATGTTCATCTGAGTCAGATGAATAACCAGGACGGCCGTGTGGGAGAAAGTTTATTTTTATGTTATTTTTTTTACGTTTTTGTTAATTTTAATCTTTGTATAATGGCAACATTTAAGAAAAAGGCAGTCTGTCAAACGATGAAAACGGTGTAAGAGGCTTATCAGATTTATTAAAGTTTTTAATTGATAATTCGACCATTCTTTTCTTCAACGATTCCACATATATAATAAGAGAAAAAGCATTCTGCTTATTTAAGAAAATTTGCGCTAAGTTTGCATTATCTAAGCCCTAAGGCATATTTGTTTGTACGCAAACAATTCGATACATGTTTACCTCACCCAAAAACTTTATACACGTGGTACAGACAAATTAAGTGTGAACCAGGTTTTACCAGCGAATCTTTAGACGCTATCAATTAATTGGCAAAAAAGTCGTCCGAGAAAATATTAGTTAGTATTAGTCTGGCTGAAATGTCAATTCGACAACATCTACACTGGGATGGGGAAAAGACTGTAGGTTACGACAATATAGGACAAAATATGGACACTGATAATTTACCTTTTGCGAAAGACGCTCTAGTTTTCATGGCTACTGTATTGAACGCATCTTGGAAAATACCTGTACGATATTTTTGAACCAATGGTGTAAACGGTGAGCAACGCAGCGCTCTTTAAAAAAAATGTATTTGCTTGATGGTGCAATGTGGAGTAAAAGTAGTTTCCGTTACTTTCGATGGGTGCCCAGCAAATTTTGCGATGGCAAAAAATTTGGGCGCTTAGTTCGATGATTTACTCGTAAATGACATTGATCCAAAGATTAGCATTGACGACCAAAACTTAGTTAATGTACCCGATGCTTGTCATATGTTAAAGTTAGTAAGGAATACTTTGGCAGACAAAAAATATATTATGAACAGTAAAAATCAAACAATCTCTTGGGATTATCTTGATCAATTGAATAATTTGCAACAAAATGAAGGATTACACTTAGCCAATAAACTGAGGAACGCTCATATTAACTTTAAAAAACAAATAATGAAAGTCCGTCTTGCTGTACAAACCTTTAGTAAATCCGTTGCTGATGCTCTTTTATGTTGTTAAGATGATTTAGGTATAGAAAGTTTTGCAATGGCCGACGCAACTATTGAGTTTATCATGCACTTCAATGATGTTTTTGACATTCTTACGAGGGCGGAACTGAAAATTTCGGATATCAAGGATGTGACACAAAATTACTATTTAAAAATGTATTAATTGCTTTTCAAAGTATTATCCGCGTAATTCGACACATTTTTCCACACGACGGAACCAATAATTGAAGCAACCATTCCATTCGGAAGTTTGGGTCTCCAAAATGGCCGTTTTGTAGGCGTCCACAGCTTCTTCAGGTGATAAAAATCTCTGACCACGCAATTTATTCTTTATTTTAAACTCTTTTGTTCTGTGCGCGGTGTAAGAACTCGCATTTTCGTGATGGAGGATGATGCGGCGGTTGCAGTTCTCTTTACAGAGTTCAGAAACGACCTGTGGCAAACAAATGCTAGCATACCATTCGCAACATGGCCGGTTTTGGAGACAAACGTAGCCACCATTTTTTTTACAACACTGTGAACGAACAATTTTTGTTGGCTTTAACTCATTTTCGAACACCCAAACTCGTGACTGGTTTTTTGTTTCGGGTTCGTACGCGTATATCCAGGATTCGTCACCTGATACGATGTTGTATACAGCATTTGAGGATCCTGCGTGGAATCTTTCGAGAGTTCTGACGCACGAAGTAACGCGAACAGCTCTTTGCTCTTCACAGAGCGAATGCGGTATCCATCGGGAAAACAACTTTTTTACACCTAATTGTTCATGCAAGATTACTTGTATTTGACTCATGCCAATGACTAAGGTTGCCTGAATTTCGCGGTATGTCACATGTCGATCTTCCTCAATCAGCTTACGCACAGCATCAACGTTTTCTTGGGTGACTGCAGTTTTTGGACGACCTTGACGGGGATCATCACTGAGCTTGACACGTCCACGTTGAAATTCAGCAAACCAGCGAAAATTGTGGTTTTGGATGGGGCTTCATTACCAAATGCAGAAATCATCCGGTCAGCACACTGTTTTTGTGTTAAACCACTCCGAAAGTCATAATATAAATCATCGCTCTTGAATTTTCTCGAGTCAATTCCATTTTCTCAACGACTAAAAAAGTTTGACAATAAGACCGAGAATCTTTTTTTAAATAAATAAATGGTATTCGATTTTTAAAACCAAGGAGTTTGCAATTAAAAAGATTTTAATATGACAGGAACAGTGGAAATATTCCATTTCCGATACTTTTAGTGCAGCCTATGTAATAGCAGAAAGCTGTTTTCCTACGGGGTTTAAAAAACCTATTTCTTTTTTTTTTATTTGAAAGATTACAGGAATTTGAAAACTTTGTCAAGGCTATCAAATTTCCCGAAGGATGAAGTGTCTTAAAGTCAGGCAGGAAAACTGGTTTCTTAGGATTTTTAATTTGTGTGAAAGCAATATTAGCATGCAGGCGTTTATTAATTCATGGTGAGTAATAAAATTTATGTACGGGAAATTGTACACCTTTACAAAATATTAATATTCTAAATTGTAACAGTACAACAGTTTGTAAAGAGATAAGTAACAAAAAACATCGTTTACTCGCCATTTGATTGAGTTGACCGAATTTTCTAAGGAAGCTACTATCTATATTGCTGGGTATATCACAAAACCTTAAAATATGAAGATTAAAAAACCAGTTTACACATTGTATTAACGGTGGTAGGTGTTAAAGATTATAACTGGCAACATATTTTAATTTTAAAGTGGCAACACCGTCGGTTCATTTAATATGGCGTTTAGAAGTGAATTTGACAAAAGACGTTTTTTCCCGGTGTGGATTTATTGTGTTTCTACAAATCTAAGTAAGTACAATTTAAATACGTTGTGTTAAATACCGCAGAGATTAATTTTACGTTGTTATCAGTCCATTTTTAGACAAATTTGTTGAAATATTTGCTTTGGCATTGTTGGCTAAGGTTAGGCCAAGTTGCCACTGACAACAGCTTGACAACTTGACCTATCCCTAGATCATACAGAAACTACAGTGACGAAATGTTATTACTAGCAATTGACATGGTCAAAAATAAAAATATGTCAACCTATGACGCCGAGAAACAATTTAACATTCCTCGAAGAACTATAGAAAGGACAATTAAAAAAATACATATGAACAAACCAGGATCTCCACTAAAATTTACTGAAGAAGAACAATTGAACTTTGTGAAAGTTTTGATCACAACGTCAGACTACGGTGCTTCTCTAACGTTACTGGATCTCAGGATAGTTGTGCATGAGTATTTGTTAAAGAATAATAAATCTTACGTATTTGACGGAAAACTACCTGGAGAATGGTAGGCTCGGTATTTCATCGAACGGAATCGTGACAAACTAACAATGAGATCAGTGCAAAATATTAAAAGAGCACGAGCCGAAAAAAGTGTGGCAGAGCTAAAAAATTACTTTGATAACCTTAAAAATGTGATTCAAAGCGTTCCTGTTACACATTTGCTGAATCACGATAAGACAAACTTTAGCGACAATCCAGGTTCCGTAAAATGTATATTTCGGAGAGGAATAAAATACCCTGAGAGGGTGATGAATAGCTCCAAGGGGAGTATCTCTGTTATGTTTGCCGGAACGGCGGATGGCAAGGTATATCCGCCATATGTTGTTTACAAGTCGGAAGCCTTGTGGACTAAATGGGTGAAGCTCGATACAACCGAAATAAATCGGGTTGGTTCGATGCCACTACATTTTTTAAATGGTTCACTTCGGTAATAATACAATGGGCGCGCAAAAAAGAAGCTACAAAAGTCATAATAGGCGACAATTTAAGTAGCCACATCAATCTGAAAGTCATAAAACTGTGCGAGAAGTATGATATAAAATTTGTACTACTGCCACCAAATTCTATAGTGCTAACGCAACCACTTGATATTGCATTCTTCGGGCCGTTAAAAAAAACGTGGCGTAAAATACTGACACATTACAAAGTTGAAAACTCACGTCAAGCATCATTAAATAAATACCACTTTCCGCCTCTTTTGAAAAAGGTTATGGATGAAAAAAAAGGAAAAAGAAAACGTTGTGAGTGGTTTTAGGGCCACAGGTATTTATTTACCCGTTCAACCCTCAAAAAGTTGTCAAAAAAGTGCCGGAATATACTTCCACTGAGCCAGAATACTAGGTGGATGCAGCGCTGCTAGACTATTTGAAAGAGAGTAGAAAACCAAACTCAATGAAAAGAGGCAGGAACAAAAATTGCATGTTGAGTCGGGAATGTCTGTTACAAAATCAGACCTCACAGAATGGAACTACTAACTGAACAGACAAAGAAAACGGGAAAACTATCTGTTACTAAGAAAATTTAAAAAGAAAAAAGAGAGAGATGGCCACTAAACAAAGAAAGTTGGAAACAGACGCAGAAATTATACAAATAGAGGAAAATGAAGATCCGAACACATCAAGGACATTTGAAACCAGTAAGCAAAGAAAAAGAGTAGAAGCACTGCCGCCGCCTTCAACGGCGCTGAAAACTCCCGACAGTCTCAAAATGATGAGTATCAGAGTCATAAATTCTCATTTAGATCTCTCAACTCAGGATGCTGATACATCTTTGTCACAAGCTCCAAATGTTAGTCTTTTCAGTGAAAGTGTAAGAAATGAGAAATCAAATATGGCATTTATTAAAGAATTACCAAAATGCTTACAAATTAACAAAACGAAAATTGCGCCAAAAATTATGATCACCACTGATATTTTAATCCAGACAAGTCTTTCACCAAAAAATCAAAAGAATAAGCAAGAAAGTGGCAATTTGAAGAAAAAACAAATAGCTACAGGTGGTCAAGTAATCTCGCAATCAGCGGCCTTACATATGAAATTAATGCCCGTAAAGAAAGAAAAGTTTGCTGAACCAAGAAAGGTTTTAGAATGGACAAAAGAAATAAAAAAATAAAAGACTCCAAATAAAAACAAAATTCTAGAAGACATGACAGACTGCGTCGGAAAACCGAAAAATGAACTTAGGAAAAGGAAAATAAATACTAAAATAACCACTACGGCAAAAAAACGCCGAATCATACCTCTAGGAAACGAAGAAAGAAGAGATCTTAAAGTGAATCGAGTTGATCATGCGCCAACTCAGATGAAATATGTATAGTTGACACAGACGACTCGGATGATTCAATGGGCGCTTACTTATCGGAATGCCTTAAGGAAGATCAAGAAAATATTGAACCGCCGAAATACCTTAGAGAAGAACAAGACAATATCGAACCGCCATCTATACCTTACGGAATTTCTAAAATTAATATTTTACAAACCATGATAATAAATTAAAGACAGAAGACTGGATTTTGGTAAAGTTTGCTACCAAGAAGAATGTAAAACATTTTGTAGGAAAAGTAATAGCTATCAAAGACGGCATTCCGGAGGTCAAATTTGTGAGAAAAGTAAAGATATAAGAGCGGAGTAGTATTCACATACCCAACAATTGATGATATTGACATTATCAAGCATTTAGATGATATCATTCTGTTTCTGCCCGAGCCACAACTTTCTCGAAGGGGTCAAATAATATTTAATATTAATCTCAGTAAATACAATGTACAGTAGAGAATGATTACTTTCAGAGGTTATGATTACTTTCCGAGGTGTTTTTGAACAAGCACCAGTTTTAGTTGGTGGCTACTTTTTAATTGCGATTACTCTTGTCATAGTTACACGATCTCACAGGAATATGCAGGTATATAGGTACCTAGTGATTAGAAGTTGTTATTTTTTTGAGTGATCCAAATATGAATGAATGATTGAAATTATGAATGAAAAGTTGTTATTTTTTTGAGTGATCCAAATATGAATCCAAATATTGGTTTTTTAGGTTTGTTCCCACTTGTTTTACTAAGCTGTTCTACCGTAGAACTAGTGTGATTTTTTTATAGCAGTTATTTTTAAATGCCTCCTTTGAAAGTGAAATATCACTTACCTGGCTATGAGTCAATGTTTACTTAATATAAAGTTTTAAGGTCTGACCGACATTGTTGAGACTGATTTGCAATTTGTTAAAATCTTTTGATGATTGAATTTTAAGTAAATTATAATAATGTTGCTAAATTTTTTTTTGCCACACCCGCTCCGGACCACAGTACCATTCCCGCGCTCTTCCTAGCCCCAATTGTGGACCCGGATCTACTGAGCGCTCTGGGGGACTGTCACGTAGACACGCCCGAATGGGGCGAAAATATTTTACACGAGATCTCCCAACGATGGGAACTACTATTAAACTGGGTCTTACCAATGATACTGTAGGGGTTATGCATTGCACACTTCGCTCTACCCGACAGTCGCCTTACGGACTCGCGTTTGGTTTGGTCTTTTTATACACGGTGCAGTGACTGTGCATAACCTCCCATTTTATTATTTCGATTCAAGAATAAATTCCAAATTTAAATCAAGTCTTATATTTTATTGCTGCACCCTGAAGCTCAGTTCTCGCCTACCATCTATAACTAGTAGTACATCCATATAGCCATCATCAATATAACTTCTATCTATGTACAAAATCTACGACATCTACACTGGTGACCCCTACAATCTAACAGAACCGAGAACGCGAGGGATGGCGACCCCACCAGTGCCATTTAATCATCCAGTAGCCAGCACCACCGCAACAGCCTAACACCCTGAGTAATCCCGCGAGTGAATTAGCCGCCATTTCGTTAATATCGAAGATACCAGATTTTTGGACTGACCAACCCCGAGTATGGTTCATAAGAACCGATGCTATCCTGGCTCCACAGGAGTTATCCAACGAGGCGAAATTCGACATCGTCGTTTCAAAATTAGCTAAGGAAGTCATACAGCAGGTAACCGACATTTTGTTTAATCCCCCGGCAACTCAAAAGTATGGTGAGCTAAAAAAGAAACTATTAACAATCTATAAGGAATCCAAAAATAGGCAGATTCAGAAATTGCTAAATGAAATGTAACTGGGAGAACAAAAGCCCTCCCAGTTGTTACGTAAAATGAAGTAGTTAGCGAAGGATGCAGTGCCGAAGGCGTATTTCCTTTTCCGTGTTCATTAAGAGGCAGTAGTGCCTTAAAACGCGCACGGGTTTGTCGCGTGCCGCGTATTTCCTTTTCCGTGTTCATTAGGAGGCAGTGGTGCCTTGAAACGCGCACGAGTTTGTCGCGCTAACTGCCTTTACAAAGTCGTGTTCAATTCACGGCACGAGTCCTCCAATCGCGCACGGGTTTGCAACGCTTACTGTTCTCCCAAACACGTGTTCAAGGCGATGCATGGAACTTAGTCATGAAGTTCGCGCGTACACTTCGCTCGTGTCTCGCCATTTCGCCAGTCGCATTCGTTTGTTTTTTCCACTGTGCAGCACTAGATTATTGAAAGATCAATTTGTTATATTGTAAACAATTAATACCTACTTTACGGTGACAAATAAATACAAAGCAAACTGTAGTTATACCCTAACAACGTTTTGAGGTTATGTTTATGGACTGTGCTTTCGATTAATATGGAACTATTTAAGACCATACTTAGTGGTATTGTGGACAATTTTGCAGTCGTAACAATGATAATTACCAATGTAAAATTCGGTGCTCTTTATCTTGTGAAGGTGATAACGACAAAAAGTGTGGTTATTTAATTGAAAAATTTTCAGAGGCAACTCAAACAAATTGGATTATGCTGAGACGATATTCACAGCAGGTACGATATGATTTCAGAAAAGTTTTTATTTGTCATCTTTCGGAAAGGAACAAAACCAAAGATAAAAAGAAAGGTGTGACAAGAAACTATAATTGTAAAGCAAACATTGGGATTACATTTTTAAAAGTTACTAAGAGTAAAATAAAAAATTCGCAATTAATGAAACAGGGATTGAATGTAATAATAGATATAAACTATAATCAGTCCCACCGTGTCAATGTCGCCCAAGCATTGAGCCTACTGCGTTGTTCCGAAGACACGATAAAAAAGTTTGAATCGTATGTTGAAGGTGGGATGACAGCTGCAGGAACAAAATTATATCATGAAATAGCTATCATTGAAGAATGTGAGAAAAATACCTACATTACTTTATCTAATGCGCAAAAAAATCCATGCTAACGCCAAGTCACTCATCTGTATGAACAATGGCGCCGCCGAACCTACGGGACGCGAGACATCAGTGATATGATTGAAGTTTTAAAGCGAAAGAAGATAGAGTTGTCTAAGATAAACGTAGATATACAATATGTTATAAAAACCCTGTCCGATCCGAAAGGGTAATAAAGTTGCTATATTAACATAACCAAAATAAGTATCAAAATTACGTAATTCATGAATACAACTTTTTTATCGATTTTTAAAGTCAACAGGTTTATCACCCATTTACCCTACAACGGGGAAATTTTCAAAATGTGTTAACACTCCCCGTCGCGCGGCTCTATTGTCGGCAAGCAAGCAAACTTCTCGCTTTTTGGCACCGCAATAAACAGAAGCGGCGCCTTTGACATAGCGTAAAGGTAGCCACCCGCTTTGATTCAACTCGCCGCGCGGCACGTGTCGGTGGATATATCCTGATCATGCATTATTATTTATTATTACGACAGGTAAGTTTCGCGAAGACATTACTTCCGAGTGGTCGTACCGTTCTGCTCCGCGAAATGTCGTATTCTACAAATAGTTTTCATAAAATTATGTGACAGTGAAGCAAGTGATATATGCCAATACAATGCAAGAAGCCGTAATTAGAATGTCTGATTTATCAAATGAGGAGAAAGTTAAGAATAATAAAAAGCTTAAAAAACATTTAACATGTTTATGGAGTCGGCGTGAGGAGTGGTGTTTGGCATATCGCTCTGATATTCTAACGCGAGGAAATAACACAAATAATTACTGTGAATCCTCAATAAGATTTTTTAAAGACATAGTACTGCAGCGCTGTAAAGTGTTCAATATGTGCGCGTTAGATGACTTTATCGCAAATACCTTTGAATCATACCACAAGAAAAGATTGATTCAGTTTGCCAATGGGCGGGCAAGAAATCTTAAGTTAGCATATGAAAAATTTTGCCAAGCAAGTAGCAGTATTAAGGACATTGTACACATGGATGACAATACCTACTTCGTGAAAGAGAAGACTGATCTGTATGTTGTTGACTGTGAAATGGCAACATGTGACTGTCCGTATAGTGCTGGGGGCCGATTTTGTAAACATCTCTGCGCTGTAGAAAGAACACATTGGACTTATCTTTCCACATCGCTACATTTGAATGACTGTGATCGTCAACAATTTGCGAAATTCGCTCTGGGTGACCAGTTTTCACCATCATTCTTTGAAAATATTACGGGTGAATCAAGCACAAATAATGAAGACAGACAAACTGACTCTATTACACCAGATGATTTTGTACCAGACACATTTGAACGTCCAATAAATCGAGCGAAAACACTGAACTACGAGTATCAGTAATGAAAACTTTGACAATGCTGTTCAAAATATCAGTGGCAAAGAATTACAGACATCTTGAAAAAGAATTCAAATGCTTCATATACAAATATTCTTACAAAGTTCGGATCTGAATTGTCGAAGCTACAAACTCCATCGAGTATTTGTAAAGGTAGTTAGCGCGACAAACCCGTGCGTGTTTTAAGGCACTACTGCCTCCTAATGAACACGGAAAAGGAAATACGCATGCCGGAGGATACATTAAAAGTGCTTTTGCAAGGCTACCTGCCGTCTGCCGACCGTGCCGTGCCACGATTGCCGACAACGTGATCGAAATCACGCGGCCCGCCCACGTGGCCGAATTCTCCCACCAACCTGGCACCTCAAAGGACACCGAGCGCATAATGGCCGAAATAGCCAAACTCAGCCTTAAAGTGGAAGGTCGAACTCCCGTCAGCCCAGGGGACGGAGGCGATTTTCACGCTCACGTTCTACGTTTCGGCGCCGCAGCTCGTCTTCACAGCGTTACACTCCCGAAAGCCCTGACTGGCTACTACCACCAACGCTTCCGGTACAGAGCTAATAAGTGTGTGGAACCATGTGTCTGGACTTGCGGAAAACTAAAAGAGGTACAGGCAACGGCGGAAGTCTGTGCCATTTCTCCGTGTGTGTAACCGCCTGTGTGTAACGGACCTAAAGTGGTTTACATTTTTTAGTGGACACCGGTACTAATTTATTTATTTATTTATTTACAACTTTGTTGCACAAAAGAAATATAAATATACAATTGGTGGACTTAATGCCATGTGGCATTCTCTCCCAGTCGACCATTGGGCTAAATAGAAAAGTTTTGTAGCTAATGTGTCTGTGATCTTCGTAGCCATAAAATCCAATTCACGCGAGTGCTCAGATTAGAAGTTATACGCAGCCAACGGTACCGAGAACAATACTTACGGAACTAAATCATTGGTATAAAATTTCAAATTACGTAGACCACCGTTTTCCATTTGCCGGGTCGCAACCCGGTACCGGGCCATCAAAATAAAATACCAGGTCGCAAAATTCCCGCCTTGTTTATAAAATAATACCTACTATCGATCGACGCATGGTAAATATCCTTCTTTAACTTTAGTCATTTTCAGGGAACTTGAATTCTTCAGTAAAACATAGGCAGCGTGACTAAAATTTAGTGACTAAAGAGTAGTATTTAAAAAAAAAGACGTGTGGCACTCGGAGACTGACTCGTAAGTTGATGACTCGGAGACACATCAACTTATGCAATTATAAAACTAAAAAGTATCACCGCTGTGCCGGTCGGAATGGGGGGTGTTAGGTTATTTTCGTTACGGAATTTCTGGATTCGGTCTCCACGCTCAAGGCCCGCGATAGAAGCTATGCAATAGCTTAAAACTACTCTGGAAGGAACATATCACTCATGCACGCATCAAAGCTATGAAAGCATTTGGTGCTCTGAGTCCTATAATAAATAATAAATAATTAAATAATAAATAATTTTAAGACATGCCTCACTGGGCCACACAGAGCCATCTAGTCCCAAATTAAGCTACTATTAAGTACCCTGTCGTATGGGGTACTAGACAACCGATAAACTTACTTATTTACTTTTTTTTTTGTAAATACATACTTGAATACCGGAAATAAAAAAGGGTCTATGTACCAAAAACAAAATGTGGAGGAATTGTTGATTAAAATAATAACTCATCTTCATAATCATATTTTTTATTATTTTGAAGGGAAATACTCACATAACGATATAATCTCTTTATGCAGAAAAAATGAAGTGTTTTACTTATCAATTAGTACAACTTAATTACATATTAATTGCCAGTCTAAAGAAAACTCAAACTCCAATTCTCACTAACTTAAATTAGGCTCTAAGTGCCTAGCATTATATTTTAAATAAAGATCTAAGTTCCAAGTTCGTTTTGGTATTGGCACTTTGGCCATTTGAACACACAAAGACTAGTGACGTGATATTATAGAACTAAATAATTGAAAACAACAAAGTTACCTTTTCGAGAAACAAAATCAACATATTAAAATATCAAGTAAAAATAATCAAAGCAATTAATTATTAATCATATTGTTCAATTTAAAATGGCTTCATAATACCTTTGATGATCTTCGTTTTTGAAATACGGAATCATTGCCAAAAGATCTTTTTTCTTCTCTCCTGAAATTTTACTTTGACACTGAAGTTTCGGTAATGTGTATCCAACAATGTCATTCAACGTCTTGTTCCGTTTTAGGAGATTCACAACTTTCCAGTTCTCCGTAAAACTGTGAGTTTCTTTGATTCGAATCACGAAAGGTTCGGCACTATCAAACTTTATGTGATGTGCTCTTGAAATTTGCAAGGTCGTAGTATTCAAAAAAGTTTCTGCAGCCGATTTAAAATCATAAAAATCTTCCGCGTTCATTTTAATAACCCGGAATGGGTTTTTAAATCTTGCATTTTCAATAAGATGCAAGATATCATCAGGCACCATACAATTTGACACTCGCTTTCGTTTTTCTATTAAAGCGAAGTCTCTGTCACAAGACAGATAAGAATGTCCGCTGATTAAAAATTTGTGTTCAACAGTTTTATAAACTTTTTTGAAAGTCAAATATGCCCATAAAAATATAAACATTTTGTTTTTGTTTTGTCCGCAGCAATTGTCACTCCACATTATCAAATTATCTTTATAAATACACGATGCTATCTCATTGCCTCCTCTTCCAGTGATACTTTCATTCCACAGAATCATGTAGCCATCACCTGTATTTTCAATGTGCAGACCGAGATTATAATTTGCCAGCTGTCGAGAATAGTACATAGCTCCATGAGTAAGAGTGGGTGTTACTATAACTTGTTGTAAATCCATGGCAGCCGTGCACGTGGTGCTACTAGGCATTTGAGATTTTTTTATATCGTAAGACATTTGCTTTGTAGCTCTTTCTGCTTTTAGTTGGTGTAACTGTAAGTGATGTTTGTGGATTGCTTTATTACTTGAATCTGAAATCATCTTAGCAGCTAACACATCACACGTAGCACAAGTATCAGTTCGCTTCTGCCCAAATTTAACATTTGGAAAGCATCTTTTAAAAACAGTACTGTAATATTTGTATGTTACCGAAGTTCCGGGATTTGAATCTTTATAGGCTCGAAATAGGCGGTGAATATTGAGATCAGGGCTCAGGTATTCTTTTTGAGACCTTGCGCGACCATAATGGCTCTCCAGTCTAGGGAACGAATTTACGTGTTCTCTGATGCTTCTTTCGTTAGTCTCTGTAAATTTTCTATGTTTTCTTTTATTTCCTCTTGTCTCAGTGTATTGCAATTTACCATCTTTTTTCTTTTTCACTAACACTTGCAGCTTTTTTATGGAGACTGCGAAAATTTCAGCAAAGGTCGCTTTACACACATTTACAATATTGCCCTGTCCATCTGGTACTGCATAAAATACACTACACTGTCTTCTACTTTTCTCAGACGTTTCATATTTGCCGTGTCTTTTTCTTTTAACTGGTGTAATATTAATCAGATTCATTAAAAAAGTAGACTGTTTTTCGTTATTAGCCAGACCATAAAATTCTATAAATAAATTCAATTTACTGGCAGGAGTTAACGTTTTGCAACTGTAACGGCATTTGCAGTGTACCTTAAAAAAAAAAACAATTGATAAATATCTACATAATTTGTCAGAAGGAGACGTGTTACTAGCCAGTGTTTTACCTATTTTACAAAAAGAGAAACGAATTTAATAATTTAATCGTAACAAAAATCTCATGCAAAATTTACGTATTAGTAGGTATTATGTCTTATTATATTTATGCAAGCTATGATAAAATAATTTCATATTTATATCGACAACAATGCGCCCATCACTAGTGCTTGCACTGGCACCGGGCGCAGGTCGCTTGCGCGGGGCCGCGCGTTTATACTTTATAGGTTAGAAAACGACAAGATCAACTTACCTCATCTGGTGGCGGCTTTTTTGCCGAAATAACTTTAACACTAGCTGTCGTGTATTGTTTACCAGCATCCTTCAATGTTTTTTTCACAACCTGCACACTTTTTGTACCATTTTTACGCCTTTTTCTTCCCGAACCGGTAACAACAACAGGTGCAATGTCCGCCATTTTCATAACACTGACGGCTCGCTGCCAGGGACTTAAACCCTTTTAAAAAATAATGCGCTTTGCGTCCTGCTCCCCCGCGTTTCTTAAAGATGTAAGTACCGAGCAAAAAAACTACGCTAGTCACATAATGCTTATTTTAAGTTATTGGCGATGGCACATAGAATACATTTCTGGGATAAAATACGTTTCGAATTTTTTGGCACTTAGACCCTTTTTTATTTCCGGTATTCACTTATAATACATAGAAAACACCCAGACCAGTACAAACAGACATGTCCATGCACACAAATATTTGTACTGTGCGGGGATCGAACCCGCGACCCATGGCTCAGAAGCAGCGTTAACTACCGCTGATCCAAATGGTCGTCAATAATGAATCGACAATCAAATCTTAGCAGTCACACCAAGCTGGCCATTTATAAAACTTTAATCAGACCCTGTATTACATATGGCTGCCCAGTTTGGAGTAATTCTTGTAAAACCAATCAAGAAAAACTTCAAGTTATTCAAAATAGGGCGCTCCAAATTGCATATAATACACCTTTTTGTACAAATTTATTAAAAATACACAGAATGAACAATTTTCCTCTTTTATTTGAATATATTTTAAAACTTACAAAGCATTTCTACCAGAATATAAATAAAAATCATGTTAATAAATTAATTTCAACTATAGGAGACACACGCCCAAATGTCTGCAATCAATATCGATACATCACAAAGCTACCACATCACTATGCACTAGCCAGTGACGTCACGCAGTAAATGCCTACAGACGGGTTTCACAGTTGATAACGTGTTATAATAAGATGTAACAAGCATCGTTTAATAACCTATTTAAAACTTGAATAACTATGTTGTGTATTTGTCACAATGACCTTGTGCTGACTAAGTGAATGTGCGTGATTGTATGTCGGTATACAAAAACTGTTAATTATTATTATTTTTTTACCATCGTCACTTAATGGGTATGTACCACAATGTGTTTGTATTATTTTGCACTGATGGTTAATTATTAACCACAACCTATCATTTTATATGTATACTGGATGGCATAAAACGTTCGTTACACAAAATGTTCGTAGATTTATATTTCTGACAAACTGCTAGGTAGGTAGATCACATTAGTTTTATTTAATTTTTATTATCGTACCAACAAGCAAACAGTTATAATAGGCACGATATAGCCTCATAAATTTGCCATATAATGATGTTCTAGAACTAGGAAATAATGTACACTAGGCCTAAGACTGTAATGTAATTATTTATTCCAATAAAGACCATTTTAAAACAAACAAACAATAGCTTAAAAAATAATATTAATCGAGCATACCATTTTATCCACTTGAGCGTCCGCGGGGCCGCGACGATTATACGGTTGTACGTCCAGAGCTGCGCGACTGTGCGTGAACGATCGCCAAGCGTGCTCCCTCATGACAAAAATCATCATAGCAAACAAACTAAGCTAGATATTTAGAAATAAAAAAATACTCCAAAAAGGGTACAGAACAGAATAGGGATTATTTTTAAACAACAATTTTAATTTAAAGGTGTAGTTTTTAATGTTAAAAAAATGTAATAAACAGTAAAAAAACTAAGGCTTGTGGTAGGCCCGGAAACAATTATCGATGCATAAATTGACGTCGCATTCAATGCATTTCCAGCTCGTTCTGGTGTTTTTCTTTTGTCTGGAGCACATCCAGCAGCGGCTTCGGTTTGTCCCGGTCCTCACTGGGAAATGGTCATGTTCGACGACTGGCCTTGTCAAGTGGTCACGTGGTCGGGTCGGTGCTTTTACTATTAATCGAGTCTCAGTAGTTGGGTCAAGTTGTCGGTGCACTTTAATCAACTCTTCCGCCAACACACGTCTGAAATTCCTGTGCGATGTTTTGTGACCTGTATTGCTGTTGTATATCACAAAGCAATCAAACACAGCCGTGTTGAATAAGTGGCGGAAGAGCTTATTTGCACCAAATGTGATTTCTTGAGCGCTCGAGTGGTTGGACAGAGAGATATTGATCTTTGCGATCGACACCGCCCATGCTCTTGTTGTAGTCTAGGACAATTGAGGGTTTATATGTCAGTCTGTCGTACTTTTGTCTTATCGCAATCTCAAGATTATGGTATGTCGAGATCAAACTAAGTTAGCATCCCGCCATACCATAATCGACACATCGGGACAGTAAGTGGCCACTATTCTCCCTGTCGTAAGTCCGATTTGGTCAACGTTTTCAATGAACTAGGAACAAATTTCCGGTTCAGTCTTAATGTGCCGTAAACGTCAGTTTTTTGTCGCTAACAATGGACTGTTGTAAAAATTGTCTATTATTAGCGTGTGCCCTTTGTTGAGTAGCGGCTCAGCTAAGTCGTAGACAGTTTTCGCAGTCAGGTTGTCCGGTCGTACGTCCTTTGTCGTCGCGTCAGTTGTCGGTTCGGTCGTGTCGTCTTTCGTCGGTTCGGTCGTCTCGTCAGTCATCCGGTCTGTGGACTTTGGGACTTTCTGTTGCTTACCAGTGTATACAAAGTACTTCCAAAGGTACCCAGTAATAGATTCACATACTTCGTATGTCTTCACTCCTACTTGGGCAGCTTTGGAAGCATTTTTTTGCGCGAAATTGAGTCGACCGTGCCATTTCAAAAGGGATTCATCAATTACAATTTCTTGAGAAAGATTATAAAGACTGCTAAATTTACTGTTTAAATAATCGAGAACGAGTCGGATTTTAAAAAGTCTGTCTGTCGTGTCTGTCTGGTCATTGTCATTAAAATGAAGAAATGATTTTATGAGGAGGAATCTATTATATGACATAATTTTCGAAAACAACGACATATTAGCAAAGCCGTTGTACGAAAAGTATGTCTGTTCTTCGGGAAGGGGGTATAAACCTTGCAAAATGATTATTGCCAAAAAAGTAAGCCTTTCGTCCCGGCGTTCAGTTCATTCGTGTCAGTCCAGCGTCTTAGTCTCGAGTTCGCCGTCAATTTGCCTAATCTCGTCAGTTTGTCTATTTTGTCTCTTGGGTATCTGTTCGTCTCCGTACAAAGTCTGTCGATAAATTCATCGTCGATCATGGCCCTAAAAACATCCAGTCCAGTCGTAAAAGTAAACGTCGGCCCTGGGGTTGGTCCTAAAAATGTTTCTCGCTGTCCGGTGAAATTTGTCACGTATCGTCCAGTTGAAGTCATAATTACTGTCAGTAGTTGCAATCATCCGTACGGCGTCGTCATTATTAGCATCCTCCACAGCCATGATTCTGGCTTCGAACGCTGAAAGGTCGCTATCAGTAGCGGGTTCGGCAGCTGCGTTCCATGGAGTCGTGACTGGAAGGATGCTTGAGGAGTCATACTTTTTCATGTCCTTGTCCAACTCATCGTCACTGTCGTCGTCGTAAATATGTCGCAGCCAGTCGTCGTAAATATGTCGCACCCAGTCGTCTACGGTATCACCGAAGTGATCGTCGAGTACACCTGAGAAGAAAAAAAGAAAACTTAGATTGATGATAAGATACTCAAGATGCAGATGGTCGTTTTGAGCAAGAAGGGAGTGGTATCTCCACCTCTGCCCCAATTTCTTCTAAATCCGGACCTGCAAAATAAATTACTTGTTGTAGTGAAACGAAAAAGTTTCACCGATTCATTGATAAAAATAAAATACCGATACAACCTACGAAGTAGTCATGGGGATAAAAATTGTTATAAGAAATGACTGTACAAATAAATTAAATATCCGCTTGATACTTTCGTCTGTTCCCACATGAGGTCCTATCACTAATGACCGGGAAGATCTAATTCAATTAAGAGTGCCATATGTGGCACCTTCATGAAATTTGTTTGTTATATGTGTTGTTTTTACTTTATTTGGATTTAATTGATTGGTACTACAGTAGGTAAACCAAGCTATTATGCAGGGTTGATACTGTTTAAGTGTGTTACTTGATATAGATGAAAGCATAATCTCTGCTGCCTGTTCGGTAATACCAGATTCTAAGAACGCTTGCCGGATAATATTCCTGCCATCAATGATAGGTTCTGATGAAGAGGGTGTTGGAAGCTGTAATTACACAAAATAAGTAGGTTACGGTTAGGTTTAAACACAATTGGTTTTACCACCAAGATTTTTTCAAACAAGGGAAACCAAGTTTGGGTTTCCAAATGGAGTACCACAAGGATTCCAGTTGTATGGTCTGTTATAATCTTTTCTATACATTTCAAAATCATAGAAAAAGGTGGAAAAGCATAAAAATAAACCCCATTCCACGACATTGTAAACGCATCTACCTTGTATGCTGATGGGTCAGGATGCCATGATACATACTTTTTACACTTTGTGTTTGTTCTTGAGGCGAATAAATCTATTTCTGGTTTAGAATGACTCTACAATTAAATTGAAATCTTTATTATTTAATTCCTGTTCTGTATGGCCTAATTGTTTCCTGGATTCTAAGACTGTTTCTATGTTCTCTTTTGTGTTTATATACGATGCAGTTATAAATATCTTTTGCTTTTCACACCACTGCCAAACAGCTTTTGCAATCTTATGTAAGTGTGGGTATTGGATCCTACCAAAGCGGTTTATGTATGCAATTGCTGTAGTATTATCTATTCGCAGAAGTATTTCACAGTGTGAAAGATGTCTTGAAAAACTTTTGAGACCAAAGAGAGCAGCGTTAAGTTCTAAAGTATTGATATGGAGTGTGGATTCTTGTTTAGTCCACGGACCACTGGTTTTCTGTTCACCACACCACCCTGATAGGGATGCATCTGTATTTATTTCTAAGGTATACATATTTTTTCTAATAGGAGAAACTGATTTGGGTTAGTTTTTTACCCACCATTCAAGATCTGAGAGCAATGTTTTGGTAGGGAAATAATTAATTCATAATCATCATTACTTTTTAAAAGAGATAAATATTTATGTCTTTCTAGTTCCTTAGTATAAAGTAAACCATACTGGATAGCTGGGCAAACAGATACCAATGTTCCGAGGACTTAGGTTGGCCAAAATCTTATTGAAAAAATGGTTTTAGATATTAACTGTTTAACAAGTGTGAGGCATTTGTTTCTTTTATCAGTATCAATAGAAATGGTCATCATATTTGTATTAAATAGCAATCCAAGGAACTTAGATTCCTTTGCAGAGAAGAGTTTACATTTATCTCTATTGATAATGAAGCCTAACTGAGTAAGCAGATTTACAGTCTTTTTAACATTGTCAAGGCATTGTTCATATGAATTTCCAATACATATCCAGTCGTCAAGATATTGTACAGACAGAAGGTCACTTCCTCTATGATATGCAACTATAGGTTTTAACAATTTTGTAAACATGTATGGTGCTGTACATAAACCAAATGAAAGTACATTAAACTGGTATAGTTCCCCATTAAATATAAATCTAAGATACTTTTTATGATTTGGATCTTTCTCTATTGTTGCCATACAGAATGACTTTATTAGTACTGCTCAAAGTGTCACATACGGAATACCACAAGGTGCAATAGATGGGCCTTTACTTTTTCTGATTTATATTAATAATATTGACAGAATAGGGATGACAGGACATTTAACTTTATATGCGGAGGACACGTGTTAACTCCTACAGGATCATAAGACCGCCGACGGTCGCAATAACAATTGATTTTAATTGTGTCTGGAATAACATATAAAAATATTCAATTTCTTTAAATTAAGTATAAATTAATCTGAAGTCTCCATTTGGTTTGTGAACTAGAAAAATAGGTGAACAGAACTGTCCAATTGTTTCAGTACATTTTTCTATTAGATTAGACTCTAAAAGCTTTAAAATTTCTTTTTTAATCTGATGAAATTCTGAGGAAGAGAATGAGTCATTCGTAGGCGGGTATGTTTGAGATTTATGCTTCTGCCAAAGTTACATTCGAATTATGTTACTTCAAATTTGGTTGGTTTATTATCGTCTGTATGTCTCTATGACTTGCAACGATAACCGATACCAACATAACAAAAATAACGCTATTATAATCGCCATTTACGGCGAGCAAACTTGAATCAACTAGAGAGCGCGATTGTAACTCGTACTCGCATGTTTTCGCTTTTCGCTGCGATTGAAGTTAGCTCGTTATCACGATTGTAAAGTAATTCGATGACAGTTTGTGTAACTCGTACTTAGCACTCTGTACTGTACCTAGGCTTAAGGAAACGCGCAATTGCGCAGCAATTTGTTTAATAAGATTTCGTAAGCATAACATTTTCGAGGTAAAATACTAGCTATCAATTTGTTTCACGTCTCATTTACAATCTGCTTTCGCTGGATACAAACAGTTTATTTTTATTTTTTAAAGTTAAGATTAAAATATTTTTTTACGCTATGAATAACTAACTACCTAACTAAGGAACAACAAAGTTATTGTTGCCCAATCTCACAACAAGTTAGAAGAGAAAATCAATCATTACGGCTTGTGGAATAAGTGGATTATACGAGTATTAGCCGCTGCCTTATTTATTTGCATACTTGTATACATAGTAGAATATCGCTGCAACATGCGAGTAATAAATTGGATCGCCAAGCAGATAAGAACAGCCAGTGAGTCCCGGCCCCGCGCGGATTAAGCGGCAGGCCCACCGGCTGCGGGATATGTTTAGGTGCTGCGTTATCGTTATGTTATCCTGCCGCAGTGTCGTAATAACAAAGCGTGTTTGTGTTGTATTGTAATGTAATCTTGTTTGGTTAATAAGCGATTGGCGTTATGTTTTTCCATTGTGTGTTTGTTCAAGTTCGATTTGTGTATGTATGAATATGTTTTATGTTTATAATTTGATTCGACGTTAAAAAATATGTTTTTTTTTTTCAAAAAGGGGGGATATACTGTAGGGGTTATGCATTGCACACTTCGCTTTACGCGACAGTAGCCCTACGGGCTCGCGTTCGGTTTCGTTGTCTCATACAGGGTGCAGTGCATAACCTCCCATTTTATCATATCGATTCAAGAATAAATTCCAAATTAAAATCAAGTCTTATATTTTATTCCTGCACCCTGAAGCTCAGTTCACGCCTACCTTCTTTAACGAGAAACACACCCATATAGCCATCATCAATATAATTTCTACCCATATACAACATCTACGAAATCTACAATACCAGAGAGGGTTTTACTAAAAAATATGATTTTCTTCAAAATATGCCTCTGGCGAAACCTCCACTTTTGAACCCAGAAATATCAGCCGTTTTAACGGAGACATCTAAAAATCGAGATGTTCGCATATACAATAAGCAAGGGCAAATTGGCCATGCTCTGACTGCTTTAGAAAAAGTGATGACAGGAGCTGTTACAAACAGTATGGAGACTCCAGAGATACTTCGTACTCTGAACGATGCGGGAAAACTTCTGGCAGACTCCCAATTTTTTGAGACAGAGACGAGACGTTTCTTGATTGTACCATTGTTGGAAAGGTCTTTTGTTGCACCTATAAAGGATAGGAAACAAGGTGCCTATCTTTTCGGTCACAACCTGGGCGAGTTCATAAAATCATCCCAAGGGATCAAAAAGACGGGACAATTTATAACACCTCCCGTAGCTCTAACACCGGGAAACTCGAAAAACGGTCCGCAACGCAACCAGCGCTACTATCGCGACAAAACAGTCTTACCAGCAATATTAGCGACGACCTTACCACCGCCTGCTGCCCGACGGAACCGACCACCGCCGGGGCAGCCATAGCGAGGTCCACGCGACCACCAATTAAATGGCGAGTAATTATATATTCGCGTATTTTCACACCTCAACACTGAAACTTGCTGAAAAACACTACTTTTCTACAACAAGACTACGCCTCCATAAGGTCTTGCGATGAGTATACCGGCGGACGTGTCAGTTTTCAGAAATAAACCGTATACCTCATCAAAAAGCTGTAAGAAAATATCAAAAAGACAAACCAAAAGTGCACAGGCTAGCTGTTGCTAAGTATCAACAAGCACACCCTGAAGTACACAGGCAGCCGCTGCTAGCTACCAGCAAGGGCACCCTGTAGTACACAGGGCAGCCGCTGCAAACTATCAGGAATCGCAACGTGAAGTTGACAGATCGCAAGCTGCAAAATATCAGCGAACGCACCCTGAAGTTTATAGAAGAGCAGCTACTAAAAATCAGCAAGCTTATCCTGAAGCAAAAATCTCAATCTCGATATGATGTACGTGCAACTACACGCCCGTGGAAGACTATGTGTCTTTCGAAAATGTCATATAAGGCTGAAATAAACTACAAATCTGATACAGTTTTATCTATAGGTGATATGACACAAATGTCAATAATGCCTTTAAATGGAAGGACGAAGGTCCCGGGATATAGTGTAGCAGCGGTAAATCCATTCATTTTGTAAACCTCTCGAACCCCTTTTTAGTCTTCTTTTAATAAAAACTTTCTGTATAATATTCGGAAATACAACTGTTTCCAAATGATATCATTTGGTGTAAAACCAGTTGGTGGAGAGGGTTTCATGCCAACTTTTAAAGTATTTGGTTAAGTACATCATTTTATTGAGAGTTTATTACCAGAACCTGGTCAAAAAGCTCAATTTTACCAATTCATGTTGTCGGTGAAGATGCAAGAGAAGCAAATTTAAGATGCGCCAATTATCCACAGTTGTTGATGTTGCAATACACATTTTCGAATTTAAAGTTTTTGTTTCTTTTTAAATAGTTTGCTCGTAATTTCTTCGAATCCCATAAAGTCTTTGCCTTCAATAATCAAAACTTGGTAAGAAGCTGGTTTTTTGCATGACATTTTCATGATGGTTGGCCATTGAAAAGGCGGCCACACAGTTGTTTTCTATACATCACGCTTTATGATAAAATGCATGCTGTCAACAGGCATGTAGGCTTGGAACCGGTATTTAGAGGTTCTTTTCATTTCGGTACCTGGGTATCTGTTCCAGATGGGTACCGGTACTCCATTTTAAAAGTATCGGTACCCTATTTAGGTGCCGGGCGCGCATGGAGCGACATTGCCACTCTGCACGTAACCTCGCGCTGTTGCCGCGCAGCTTGCAGGGCGTGGCGCAAGCGACGTCAGTCGTCAACACGTCATTACAAGTATCATTTCGTCACGCGGCTATCAATCAATGCAAAAATGGGACGTAAAAAAGTAAATCTATACTATATAAGTATAGATTTAATTTTTTACGTCTTATCGGAGCCTATTCGATGCAAATAAACAAACAAACAAACAAATCTTTCCTCTTTATACTATATATCGAATAGGCTCCGAAACTACTGGACCGATTTGGAAAATTCTTTCACCATAAGAATCCTGCTTTATCTGCGATGAACATAGGCTATATTACATTATCAAAAAAGTAAGGGATCCGTATGAAAACTTCGATTATGTAACCGAAGGTGTGAAAGGAAAATCATTAAATTGCGAACGCTGCGAAAACTATTGACAATAGAGCAAAATAATGTACTACAGTTTTGTAGAGGACATCATTATCTACAATAAAGCGATAGTATATGTCTAACTATAACAGATACGCCACTATAACTCTTTTTTTATGTAAGATTAAGGACGGTACAAAGTAGGTTACATTATTCGTACCTTGGTATTAATCCTTATCCAAATAAACAAAATCCAAAATTTACGCGGATGAAGTCGCGGGGGACCGCTAGTTGCGTGTATAATTACTATGAAACAAATGAAACGACTTCGAAATGCCTGATTTGTGACAAAATTTTAAAGGTAAGTCTTCATCTTCATTCTTTATTCATTAGTATTTTCATAAAAAAACATAAGTATGACCGAATGGATAGCAAATTACGTGACCAAAAAAACGAGACGATAATACGCTCATTTGGCGTCAGCCTAAGCAATAGGCAGATTGGCGCATCTAGTGGTAAATTATCACTGGTAAATGATACGAAGTTGTTGATACACCTGTCGCTCGGTCGGATGTTTGTTTGGCAAAATTATATTATTTTATAGTAAATCACCCTGGTATCATGATATACCTAACCTGGGTTCACGCGAATGTAGTCTCGGGCACCAGCTACTTCGCTATTGTATTGTAAAAATATTTGATTGGTATTTCTTTCAGGATAATCATGGAACAAATTTAATAAAACACCATAAACGTGTACATCCCAGTACATACCAACTTGTAATGAAAAGGAACGCAACTCTCACTGAAGATGACTCATCATGTTCACCAAGTTCAAGTTCAACTTGCTAAAAATTTAAAAGTGAGACAGACATGTCTATTACAAGAATGTGTTACATTAACTACAGTTCATGGCCACCCATTCGCGTTAATAGATGATCAGGCGTTTCAAAATATTATTGCTTTGATCCCCGGCCTGAAAGAACAAACAGTGAATTCACACAAAGTAAAAGAATGTGTTTCCGAGTCCGCCTCTGAAATGCGTAATGATCTTTCTAAAGAAATTAAAAACCAACTCTTCTAACTTAAAGTGGACGCAGCAACGCTAAGCACTAGATGCTTTCTTGGCATCAACATTCAATATGGCTTGGATGATAAAATTTCTGTACGAAATTTGGGTGTCATTGAATTATCTAGAAATTATAGGGAGTCTACAGCAAGAGGAGGATCACTTATTCTTGTCAAAAAGGATTTAAAATGTAAAGAACGCAAAGACATTATGTCGCTTTCAGTTGAACGAACTGTTGAGCTGGAAAAATGTATAATAATTAGCGTGTATAGCCCCCCAAATCTAATTATCATATTTTTAAATCCACTATAGATGAGGCTCTGAGAAGGCTATCAAAATCGTGTAAAAAAGTAGTTGTATGCGGCGATTTCAACGTTAGTATATTAGAAGACGTGTGTCTTCTAATATATAAGAAGACGACCACTCAATTTCTCAATCTCTTTAAGTCATATAATTTAATCAATCTTTTTAATGAACCTATAAGGGTAACGCCCACGTCGGCTACATGCTTAGAAAATATTTTTTGTAATGGTAAAGTGTTAAATAAAACTATATTGAATTGTCTAACTTCAGACCATAGTAGACAGGAAGCATCATTTGAGCACCATCATGTCCCAAACATAGTAGATTATGTGTATAGGCCGGTCACTATTAATAAAATAGACAGAATTAAAGAAAATATTGAAAAAGGTAAGAATTTGCTTAAGCCTGGTAGTCAGAATGTTGACCAGTTATATGAAGGTCTTTTTGGTTTGGTAAAAAATGAATTTGATAATCATGTTAAGCAGAAAAAAGTAAAAATACACAAACAGAATTGTAAGTTTAATGAATGGGTTACACCTGGTATTAACAAAAGCAGGAAAACATTAGCAACATAATTGAGCATGTTAAAAAATACTCCAAATTATTAAAAATAGTATGCGCCAAAGCAAAGTCAATTTATCGTCATAATTTAATTTCAGCTTCCAAAAATAAAGCGAAAACTACTTGGAATATTATAAATAAAGAAACATGTAGACTAAAACCAAGCAATCCTGCTTACTCTCTCAAATTGGGGGATCAGTTAATAAACACGAGCACAGAGGTTGGAAATACATTTAATTTTTTTTTTTCAAATATAGCTTCCTCCACTACTGAAGGGCTTGCTTCTTTCACTGATCTAGCTGAATCCCTTCTCAAGCCGGTTGTCGATGATGTGCAAATCTTCATTAAATTTTAGACATGTAAACCCTGTATATAAACTTGAAAAATTTTGTCTCAGGCGGGACTCGAACTCGAAAATTTTTCAAGTTTATATACTGATATTATAAGTGCAATTGAGTTGCTAAAGTATCAAATAAAGTATGTAAACCCTGATTTAAATTTAAAAACTTTTAGAGAATTGAATATGAAAAGAACTGAAGATCTTTGGGGGATTTCCGTCTATATTATCAATACAATTATAAATTCAATATTCCTCGCAATAATTTTCAACAAATGTATCGATGATAGACAGTTTACAACTTTACTTTATTTGATATTTTAGCAAGATAGTTTACAACTTTAATAAAGTTTAGCAAAATCATTCCATTATTTAAATCTGGCGAGAAATGTGATCCCGCTAATTTTCGACCAATATCTGTCTTGCCAGTACTAAGTAAAGTATTTGAAAAAATTATGTTTAGCCAACTTTTACCGCACTTTAGTTTGAATAAATTATTACATCACAATCAATGGATTCAGGAAAGGTAGAAATACCACTGATGCGGGAGTAGCTCTTCTAAAACACGTGTTTGATGCTTGACAGAGTAGGTTAATTGCTATAGGTGTTTTTTGTGACCTGTCAAAGGCATTTGATTGCGCTGACCATAAAACCTTAATAAAAAAACTTAGACCTTATGGTGCTTCAAATGACTCGTTAGATTTAATTAACTCTTATCTCACAGGCAGAACACAAAAAGTTTACATTGATGGAACTGAGTCTTCAGGGTCGGCCCTTATCATGGGTGTCCCTCAGGGATCAGTATTAAGACCCTGCTATTTTTAATTTATATAAATGACCTTCCCTGTTATTTACATAATCTTTGTGAGATGGTATTGTTTGCAGATGACACATCAATGATTTTTAAAACTAAGAGGGGCAAATCTTCATTTGACGATGTTAACAATACCCTCTTTAAGTTATTGCATTGGTTTGCTACGAATAATCTTTTGTTCAATGCAAAAATAACAAAACAGGTATTGTTTCCATCGCCAGTATGGTATAATCGAAAAAGTTAGACTACCCACGAATCGTCTGTTTTTACAGGAGAATGTTAAGGCATATTTAAAGCAATAGAATTCTAAGAGCGCTTTATAAGCTCTACCTAGATAGAATCCCTTTCAATTGTAATGTTCAATATCCTGTTATCATTCAATGTAAAGATTTGCTGTATAAATGTTTTTCTCTTGGCCTCAAAATATTTTTTTGCATGGATATATTCTATAAAATGGGAAAGTCATATTCAAAAATTGAAGACAAAGAATTTTTTATAGCACAGAATGCAGCTGGAAGTAATTCTGCCTCCACTTTAGAGACTAAGAACCACATCAAGACGAACGCCATTTTATTATCCGTGGCCTTGATGGTATTCATCCTCGCTGTACTGGTTTGGGCGTGTAATAAGTGGAAAAAATGGGAAAAGAAGTGGATTGAGAAACGGGTGCAGTCAGAGTTTATAAGAAAAGTGCGTTTGCGGTTTTCCGGGAGAATGAACCGTGATGCTGAGTCTCAAGCTGATGCTGCTTGAAGTCACGAGTGAGTGAAAAGTGCGAATCCCTTTGTGTGTTTTTTTTCTCTCTCCCTCATTTTCAAGAATATGCTTCCCCCCCCCAATATAACCTTCCAATCAAGCTTCGGGTATCCTTTTTAAAAAAAGAAAGTGTATGGACTCTAAGCTACTTTATTTTGTTAGTAATGCCATTTAATTTTTATGGAAAAAGATTAGAGGTAATTTTCAATGAATTGTATGATATTCAAACCTATTTGAGGAAACTAGGCCCAACTAAAAGATTAAAGTATATTGATAATGTAATAATAAAATATTAAGAGCTAAGAATTTATATGATAGTTATAAATCTATACTAAGTGTTTTCTCATCGGGAAAGAGAACATTAGATTTAGCGAAATATGTTTATACAATATTAGAGGAAAGGATAGAATCAGTGTATTCTAAGATTTTGACTTATAATTTGAGTAGTAACACGGAAATGACGTCAACTCAAATATGGAAAAGTTTGATATTAAAACCGCAACTTCTTTAATTCCACAATTGGATAGCACGGAAGAGACTACAGAAAAAAATATCGATGGAATCGAAATGTATAGTGAGTACCTTAACGATACCATTCAAAAAAAGATACTCATTTCTTTTTTTTTAAAAACAAGGTTAACTAAATCCGCCAAACTTAAAATAAAGAGCGATTATAATGACGTAACTAGTTCGACACAAGACATGAAAACTATAGATAAGTTAAAAAAAATCATCTAATTCCATTCTTTGCCAGTTAAATAATTTATGTCAAAATAATTTCACTATTAGCCGCTTGTAGACTTTTTTTCCAGATACAATTAAAATGGGGACAACTCCCCCCAAAAAGTTTACAAGCGTTTAATGAATACGGAAATAAATTTTCTGAGTTATTTGTAGGTCTCACTATTGCACAAGCTGACGGCGATTCAAAGGCGTGTGAAATACTTATTGAGGCCTATAAACGAAAAACTTGCAATAAAACGGTTTTCCGACGAGTTACGTAATAGGTGATTAAGTACTATTATTGCAGCGCATAATTACTCGGAGTTGAAAGACGCGGTGCGTGCGGCTGAGGACGAGGAGTTGGCGCAGCCCTCCACATCAATATGGAACTCAATTTTTATTGCGAAAGGTAAGTCTGTAGATTTTGTAACAACTATTATACTCGTAACACGGGGACGCGGACGCGGTCGACGTCGCGGTCGCTCTCCTAACCAACATTTTCAATATCGCGGTAACCAACGACAAAACTATTATAATAATAAGCCTACTCGTCGTATAACTATCACGGTGGTTTTTCACGCAGCCGATATAACTCGACTACATTTTATCGCGGTCGAGGTGACCGTGGTAAGGGTAATCAACGTAATTTATTTGCAGCATTAGCATATGTTTCGAATACGGAGCAAACAAATGGTAGTAGCAACGTTATCGATGATTCGGAAATAGAAGGCGTAAACGTATCTAATCCGAACCAGTTTTTTCGGACCTAAAAGTTATAATGTTTTAACTTATAATAACAATGTTAGGTATGTACAGTTGAGCATTAACAATACTAGATGTTCATGGTTACTTGACACGGGAGCATCCTTATCAACGGTAAATAAACAGGTGCTTCCTGAACAAATCCCTGTATACAACATAATTATAAAAGGTGGTGGTGACATTTATTTACTCCGAAGGTTATGTTTATCTTAGTCTACGGACAGAACATGATAATTTATATAACCATACATTTTACTTATTTAATGATTTGTCCTGCAACTCGGATGGAATTTTAGGATTGGACTTTTTAACTAACTTCAAATCACATTTAGACTTAGAAAATGATTTATTAACTTTGCAAAATGGACAAGAGTATACGGGTATTTCTTATGAAACCTCAAAATTTGAGATATTATTGAAATTTCTTTTTTTTATAAACTTAGATATTTTTTTGTAGAGATCAGAAAAGTTGCTTTTAGAGATCTGCCCAGAGGTATTGGTCTTCGATATTTTTGTATACAGGGTTACAGGGAAAGTCGTACAGAATATTAAAGGACGTTATTACTCGTATTCAGGTCATTTCTGATCGAATTGATCCTATAATATGGTATCCGAAACCTAACCCTTATGGAGATATTGAATTTTTAAGATTAAAAAAAATCTTTTTTCTTTTGTCTTTTCTATCGATTTTTTTGTAGCTACTAGGGCCCGGTTTTTTATGTTTCCAGTTAGAAGACATGTCAATTAATAAAACCGATTGAAAAAAACTGAACCTATTACTAACAGCTTCATAAAACGGCTCGACAACGGTTGAAATTAAAGAATTTTCACTAATTATTTCTAACGTTGAAGACCTTTTTTTAAAAAAAAAATTACGGTACTTATCCTGCAAGTAATTTAAAAAACTTCTACGTCTTTTTAGCTATTCAAAAAGGTGCATAACATTAAACGGGTATGTTCATAAATAACAATAATATTATTTGTAGACCCAAGTGGCAGTACATCGTAGTAACGGAACTTCGATACAAAATAATCCGGTTTACTACCTGGAACCTTTAAACAATGAAAAAGGATCAGTGAGGCATTTTTTGTGCACGGCTTTGAATTTTTGAATCGTCAAATCGTGGCGTTTAGTCTGCTCATGCGATTCGTCCATGGTAGATGCGTTATTTGTGCTCTCCGATATCTTTTTGTAAAAACGCGACTTGGCTTGGATTTTTGGACTGTTTCATCTTCTAATTGTGTGACGTGGCTTTTGTGAACTGGACTTCGATTTGTATTGTGAACATGGCAACATTTACCAACGAGCAATACGCTGACATGCTTATGTGTTATGGATTTTGCGAAGGAGTGTCGTTGCGTGCACGCAATATGATATTGGCGTATTCGATAGAGTTTATCGAAGACTGCGAGAAACTGGTTCTGTTCAAGTACGACGGACTGACATGGGACGACCTCGTATTCTCGATGACGACGACGAAGAAAATGAAATACGACCTCTCTTTGAAGCCGACCCAACCACGTCAACAAATGTCGCTCGACGGCTTGGTATTTCCCAGTGGAAAGTGTGGTTTGTGATGCACAGTTGTGGGCAATACCCTTATCATTACACGCCAGTGCAAGTGATTGAAGAGGGGGATCCATTGAGGCGACTTGAGTTTTGCAGATTTCTGCTCAATGCCGACATCGAAGATCCGGCTTTTTTTTGAATGATTTTGTGAACAGACGAGTCGAAATTTTACCAAGACGGCATCACAAACTATCATAACGCTCATTATTGGGCTCCCAAAGTGCAAGGTAATCCGAACAAAAAAAGGACAAGAACCCTCACAAAGAATATTTAGCCTAAATGTGTGGATGGGGATTATATCCGATAACTTAATAGGGCCATACTTTTTGCCCGATAATTTAAATGGCGAGACATATGAAAACTTTTTGAGGGAGGAGTTATCCTTATTAACCTTCCCAAGTCGGCCCTTCCCCGCGCCGGCTAGCGTCAAACCCGCGCCACTTGACACCGCGCCGTTATTTTTTGCTACGCTAGTTCCTTATCGCTTTGTTATTGATCGTGAGGCCAGATGTTTAGACTGACGATGGTCATAGTTACAATTCTGAGAAGCTATGGTAACAAAGTAACCACTTAAGCTGATTCAAATGTTTTATGATGTTTACATTATTTATTATAGGCCAACAAAACTGCTATTATTACCCTGACGCACCAGAAATGCGTCCGTACCAAATGAAATGATTGTTATGAGTATTATAAACAAGTTACATTTTGATACTATGTACATTTATATTCTACAGTGTATTACCTCTCTACCAAACGTAAAATATGGGTAAAGCCCCATAATAATAATATAATCTTTAGGCCGATGAAGTTGGGCGACTTTTCTAACATACTTTGGAAGGCGAAGCAGGATGCGCGCTTTTGAAAAAAAAATTGTGAAAAGATTGTTAAATTTAGCCACTTCATGTTGACAACGTTATGTAGGTAACTTATTCAAGAATATAAGAGTGTTTTTTTTGTTTCATTTTACTAATTGGTATAGGTTTTAGAAAGCAATTAACGGAAAAGGTCCCAATGTTGAGGTGTCGATGTTTTATGGTTGAACTTCTGTGTTATGATCAATTATTTACTATTCTAAATATATATCAATAATGTCCATGAAATAAACTTTTTAATGACATATAATACAATAGGGCTTGTAATACAAAAAACCTAATAAAAAGTTGAACAAAGATGATAAATATTCCCGCAATTTACCGCGCCGAGCCGATGCCCGATCAGCAGCGGGCAACTGTACGCTCGGGGTCACGCGAGGTCAAGGGCTCGCGCTACTGAATACCGGGTGTATCAATTTAGCTATATGCGTTGTGAATAACGATTGGTACCTATAGTAAGAATTGAATTGTTAAAATAATCATTTTAGTTATACCTATTATTAATTAAAGTGCATTATGATATGATAATAATCAAGGGAAAAATAAAAACATGTAGATAGTAGGTTCCTTTAAAAATATATTTACAATGTTTATTTACAATACTTGGTTCTGTACATCGTTATAAGTTTCGGTATATGCTGCTTACTTTGACATATTTACATACATAAAATATTTGTTCTGTATGAATCTGTTTAACTACTTTTAACAATAATAATTCTTATAATACCAGTGTCAACAAACACTACAATAATAATTGAACACAACTTTTCGGAATTAAAAATAAATAAATTGTACATACATCAAATGTAGGTAAAATAAGGTGAAAATTATTATTAATATACAATATACGAAATTACATGTTTTTTCTTTTTTCATAAACTTATACACAGAGAAGTGCAGATATGAGATTAAATACTGTATCGAGAGATTACACTTTTCTCCTACAAAATTACATTTAGGACGGATTTGGGCCTGCGGATTCAAAGGTCTCCGAGCGATTGCTCGGAGACCTTTCGCAAGTTGACCTGAAGGGTCCTGAGAGAGGATGGCTTCCTGAGCCTCCCATTCATAAACATACATACACACCATACGCAACTCGGCCAATAACAATCATCTTTCAAACCAACTTTCAACTTTCAAACAACCAATAAAATTAAAAAAATCTTCTCAGTTTCAAGCACTACAACGGAATGAAATTAAATTTGATTTAATTCGACAGACTCCCAAAAGGGGTGACTGCCGATTGAGAGGACTAGGGTTGACCTGAAGGGTCCTGTGGAAGTGAGTGGGGTTGACCTGAAGGGTCCTGACAGAGGATGACTTCTGCGGCTTCCTGAGCCTCCAAAAGGGGGTTCAGGTCGGCCGTGAGCTCGACGGGCGGGGTCATTTAGGACGGATTTGGGCTTGCGGATTCAAAGACCTTTCGGAAATGTTGTTGGATGACAGACTCTCAGAAGGGGTGACTGCCGATTGAGAGGAGAGAGAACTGGGGTCGACCAGAAGGGTCCTGTGGAAGTGAGTGGGGTTGACCTGAAGGGTCCTGAGAGAGGATGGCTTTCAGAAGGGGTGAGTGACGATTGAGAGGACTGGGGTTGACCTGAAGGGTCCTGAGAGAGGATAGCTTCTCTAAAGAAGCAACGTAAGAAACTCAAATAAAAAGAGTTGTGCGAAGTTATAACTTTTTTAATTGATGGTAGTCAGCCCAGCATTGGCCCGCGCATAATGGTACATCGCAGTATGTGCACTTCAATGTAACCATTGAGCGCCGGCTTGCTGCAGTGCATCGCACACATCTCATCTGTTTATGATGGTTTTTACCGGGCACTTTGTCTGTGTGGGCGACAAAATGTTCCGCCTTCTGAAGCCGTCTCTCGGTTTTGACAAGTGACGAGTTGACTGAGTTGACTGGGGTCTCTACATTTTTAGGGAAACGTTCCAAAAGATCGACGGCCACTTTGTATCGAAAGTCCCTGTGAGTGAGTGGTCTGTGCAGTGGATTTTTGGTGTATATTATGTAAGTGTTCAAAAGGCTGGTATTTAACAACCTTTTGAACACTTTCATGTACCATTTCTGGCCTCTCTTCCTCTCCATGGGGTACATTGATAACTTTTGGTCTTTGGTGTCGACCCCGCCCATATATTTATTGTAGTCTATAATTGAAATTGGTTTTAAAATTCGTTCGCCTGCCCGCCGAGCAGGCAACTGAAAATTTTTGTAGCAGGTCGATATTGCGGTGACTAATTTGACGTCTTTCCAGGCGATCAAACTAATGTCACCGCAATGGCGAGCCACCTGTTGGCCCCGCAACATCTGTTTTTCGTTCGCATGTTTGATTTCATCGGGAATGTGAATCCGGCGACGATTCAAAGTCCCTATGACATCAGTGCGCCTCCTTTTTAAAAACCTAGTCATGGATAATTGGTATATATGGAGTGTGTCCGACGTCTAAATATCCATCCATGAGTTCTAGAACGACCTTAGCGGTGCAGTTCTCGTTTCCATGGATGGATTTCGCGGACATTGACGAATTTTTACCTGCGTAAAGTAAGGACCTAAGCTGGTATCCGGATACTGCCTCACAAAGTTCGAAGGATTTAATCCCGAACCGGGCCGCCTTAGTACGGATACATTGTACCCAGCTAAGGCGACCCTTCCAGAGCAGCAGTGACTCGTCCAGGCTAAGGTGCTTACTAGGGGTATAGAGTTCCTCAAATTTCCCATTGCAGTGCTTGATAATGGGAATAATTTTAAAATTTTTTTTCTCATATGATGAGAGGCTGAGATCGTAACTTTCATTGTCAACAAAATGTAAGAATCGAGTTATCGCCAGGAAACGATTTCGTGACATCATATTTCTGAACGCAGCCATTTCAAGGTACCCTGTCGTCCAATAGTCTTTCACTCTTCCTCTGTTACACATAGACATAAAAATGAGAATGGCAAAATAACGGTACATTTCCGGAATAGTGGTGTCGGTCCATTCCAGATAATCTGGGAGACCGTTTACCCTTTCCGATAATGGAGCAATTATTTGCCACGCATACTTGTTCGTCTCGCTTACTATCTCTCCCATGATTTTTTCATCCCAAACTTTCATGAAAATTTGTGCAGGGTCATAAGACTCCACCATTGGGCCAGGTGTACGTAGGTACGTTTCCTCTGTGCCGGAAAACGAAGAGTAATCTTCGGACCACGAAAAAACATCTAGTCCTTCGTACTCTTGACCCAATAGAGGTTGCTCATGACTCACAACCGAGTCATCACCAATTACCCTCTCTTCATTCATAACTACATTCTCATATTCTCGCGCTTGAGCCACGGTAGGTGGCTCAAGTTCCTCACCCATCCTATTCCCAAGCATTACCTCTTCGTTCATAAGTTCCTCACCCATCCTATTCCCAAGCATTACCTCTTCGTTCATAATAATGCATTCTTCATCATTTTGTTCTCTTTTCTCGCATTCATCATCTTGCTCTCTTTCCTCGCATTCTTCCTCATACCGTACTTCCTCGTCGCGAATTAGGCGCATCATACGACGCGCCTCCCGTAGGTCGAACGCCTGCGGCGCCTCCTCCTCGTCGTCGCCGTCGGACTCGTCCTCGCTGCCAGAATCTGCAAGAAACTTAGTTATCTTCTCGTCGTCGAGTAGCAGCGAGCGGCGAGCCCTCATGGGACGAGAGCCACAAGAGGGCGACGACACCTCCGGCGTCGTCGGCGTCGTCGGGGGCTTCCAGACCTAAAGGAAAAGTAACCATCAACCAACATCTGCCACAGCCAACAAACAAGCTATGGAAAAAATTTGGCGGCCTCGAGCGGTCTTCATTCTCTCGAGTCTGCGCTGTTAGTTTGTTTAAACGAGCTATATTAGATTTTTTTAAATTATCGCTTTCATTGTTAGTAAAGACGAGAAGCCGAGGATCGATCTCAGTGGCGTGCAACTGATGATGATAATGGTGAAGATGAAAGACGAATTTTAAAGTTCTTGTTTTTTGTTTGTGCTTAACTTGCCTCTTGCATTGAGACGAGATATGTTCTTTCAACATGATGGCTGCCCAGCGCACTACAGGACGAGCGTTCGAACTTGGTTGGACGTGAATTACCGTAATAAATGGATCGGAAGAGGCGGCCCCATAGCATGGCCGGCGAGGAGCCTCGATTTAACTTCGATGGATTTTTATATGTGGGGCCATATGAAGAGTCTTGTTTATGACCAAATGACGCCTATCGCAAATATCGATGTTTTAAAACAAAAAAATTTCGATGCGGTTGAGGAAATGAGACGGAACCTGCGAACTTCTGTAGTAAAAAGTAATCTAAGAAAAATAATGAGAATCTGTGTAAGAAATAATGGCGGACATGTAGAACACGAATTAGAAAAGTATTGACTGTATTTTGTTTGTTTTATTTATCCATTTTAGCTATTTTAACCTCAAACTAAAAATGTACCCTCTGCTATCTCAACTGTTATTTTGTCAATGTTTGGCCTATTTAATGGCAAGTGTTATACCTTTTTGAATAGCTAAAAAGACGTAGAAGTTTTTTAAATTACTTGCAGGATAAGTACCATACATTTTTTTTAAGAAAAGGGTCTTCAAAGTTAAAAACAATTAGTGAACATTCTTTAATTTCAACCGTTGTCGAGCAGTTTTATGAAGCTGTTAGTAATAGGTTCAGTTTTTTTCGATCATTTTTATTAATTGACATGTCTTCTAACTGGAAACATAAAAAAACCGGGCCCTAGTAGCTCCCATCGCAAAAAAATCGATAGAAAAGACAAAAGAATAAAGATTTTTTTTAAATTTTAAAAAATCAATATCTCCATAACCAATATTTATAGTTTCGGATACCATATTATAGGATCAATTCGATCACAAATGACCTAAATAATAACGTCCTTCAATATGCTGTACGACTTTCCCTGTAACCTGTATAACCTATAAAAAATCAGGTTTTAAAAAATAAATAAAGAAGGGAATGATTAACGGAGTAAGGGAATGATTTATTATTATATTATAGTAAAAAACAACATGTATGTACAAATCTAAGAAATTATATATTTTTTATGGCACTGATTTTAAGAGGCAGTTGTAAATAGCAGTTTTGTTAAGTTAAAAATTAAAAATGGTACGTTTAATAACTAGTTCAGCAGTTAAAACTAAGCGGTAAAGTAAACAAAAATGGGTAATAAAGAATATCGAAATGGATCAGTGAATATATAATTGAGCAGGAAAATAATTAAATGGGCGGTAAAAAATATTGAATGAGCGGTTATGTGTGCGCAGTAATAAATCGGTACTCGTCGATAAAAAATCGCATTCTAAGCAATTCTATAAGCAATGAGGTGGTAAAATAAAAATTAAAAAACAATTCTTAAATAGGAATGAAAATTAAATTACCTACATTTGCATTGACTGAAGGAATGAAATAAAACAAATTGTTTAATAAACACAGGAACTTTTATTCGTAATTCGAAACATACATAAGTAAATGACATAGAATTTGCATAGCAGCAGCTAAAATAAACTTATTGTATAAGAGCAGGTTTGGCTTTCGACGGTCTGCCTCTCTTCCTTGAGGCACGGCGTACTTCAAGCGTATGGACAGGCCGATTATATGTTTACACATATACGTTTTATAAAAGTTTGGGCAAGTACATGTTCCTTGAGTCCACTCTTCTTTATTTTGCGGCAATATAACTTCCCATTTATTGAAAAATTGCTCTTTAAACTGATCAAAATTTTGTGGTGGATTTTCAAATATTGCGCATTCTTTAGCTTCTGCAGCAGGTACTTGATAATGCGTCGAATTCTCATTATTATTATTAGGTATGATTACAATTTCTTTCGGTAGTTTGGCCCAATTTTATGAATCTGTCCAGTCTTTCAATGTTATTTCCGGCAATTTTGCAAAATAGTTTTCAGATAGGTTCTGTATATACTTTAAGGACCACTCGTTCACCATTTTTTTAGCTAGGACCAAGAAGCGTGAAATCTGTAAACGTTCTCTCAGAGTGTTGCTTTCAAGCACAAAGCATGGAACTTTCTTTGCTTATCTGTAGTTCCTACAATAAGCACAGGATACCCCTGCCAGATAAGCTTGTAGGTAGCGTCTGCGTGTAAGATATTTACCTCTTGAGCTAATTCTAGAAGGTATTTACTCGACAATATGAAACGAAAAGTTGCCTCTTTTTCTGAAATCTCATAAGCTGTCACAAATGCTTCATAGGAATTTTCTGGTAATGTTGAATTATCTTGAAGCCATCTCTCTAATTCGCCAAGACTGATAGTATGATTGCCATATAAAGCACGGCGACGATCACTGAGATAATTTCTTAATTGAGTCATCTTTGGTAATTTGAGACCTTCAACTTTAGAGAGGTCAGTCATTATAGCTTTAGGCTTCAAATGAAGATCAAATAGCTTATTTCTTTCTTTCTTTAATCGTTCAGATAATCCACGTTCAGCGGACTCATTGCTGTCGTGGTCATGATCATTTTCAGTTTGGTACAAAAACACAGCATCTGACAAAGAATCATATAGTAAATACCTTTTAGCTGAGCACTGAGAGCCACGTCTCTAGCTTTATTACATCTGTAATATACTTTCTTGCCTTCGTCGGATACATTCGTATAATTAATAGACCAATTTTTTCCTGATCTAAAGCTTTATGAGCTAGACCGCAATTGTCAAACTTCTTCACGAATTCCCAAGATTGATAAACATGTTTCTTTTTGACCGGGAGGTTTTGATCTTGGTCACTATTTTCACTGTCGTTATCCGATTGAAGCAATGGCACTACATAATTATTTAATTGCGATGTGCTTGGTATATTGCAGTCAGTCACGATATTTTCCTCCATAGTAATGAGAAATTAGGTCAATTACGGCATTAATTAACAATAACAACAAAATATTGATAATAGCAATGCACTCGCGCGCTTTTTACGAAAACAAATGTAACAAGAATGCAAAACGTAAGCTCACGTGAAACCAACCCTGTGATTGGTCGCTTGCGCCTCCCGCGCTAATAAGCTTCGCCCAACTAACGAACATTTTACTTTTCTTTTCAATTAATCTGAGTTTGGGTGTCTCCGCTCGCTATGATCTGCCGAACTATTTATCGAATCGCTCATTCCATCATTTTTACCGCTCAATCAGTTTGTAGGGGTTATGCATTGCACACTTCGCTTTACGCGATAGTCGCCCTACGGGCTCGCGTTCGGTTCGGTCGTCTCATACAGGGTGCAGTGCATAACCTCCCATTTATTAATTCGAGTTAAGAATAAATTCCAAATTCAAAATCAAGTCTTATGTTTTATTGCTGCACCCTGAAGCTCAGTTCACGCCTACCTTCTGTAACTAGTAGTGCACCCGCAATAGTCATCAACATAATTTCTACCCATCGTAACATCTACACCACAATACCTACAAGTTATTGGACTGCTCAATTATTTTTAGAATTGAAATCGTGTGATAGAATAACCGACCAATTGTTTTTTTATTACTGTCCATGTTTTACTGTCGCAATAATAAATCAACCGCCATTAAATTAAATAACTGCTCAATATGTTTTTCAATTGATCATAATAACATCTCGAATATTTAAATAACAGTTCAAAAAATTAGTTCCCATTTTTTATTAATATATATCAAACAATGAAATATCATAATCTAAAGAAAATCAACTCAAAACTTTGTACTTATATAACATAAACAATCTTTTGTACTTATAGAAAATGACCAACATAAATATGTATACACCCAAAAAAATTACAAATATACTACTATATAGGTAACAAATGTTTTTATCTTTATACTTACTACTATGTATTTTTAAACTTTGTACTTAGCACTTCTTCAAAACTTCAATTAAAACATCTTCATATTTATTTATTAAGCATTAATTATTATTAATATTAACCTAAATTTGTCTTTTCTTGGAGTTTTTTGGTCTTTGAGATCAATGAGTTATTCAATCTTAATTTTAACATCACTTGTAGAGTCATCTAACTCTGTAATAACGTAATTCCCCCTTTTAACTAACTTTGGCGGCTTTATTTTCTGTATCACATCTTCCAATTTATATAATTGCTCATCTTTAATATTAGGCAATCTCCAAAACTTCACACCTTGCCTCATGCACCTAACCATTAAACCATCTTCAAAAACAGATAGAAATTCCGGGATACTTTGACGTGCCCCATTTAATCAGTATATGATCCAATGGTAACATTCTTATCACTGTTAGAGACAACAGTAGATCCCTCATTTTCTAAATCAATTGTATCATTTTCTTTTAACATTTTAGTATGATATTGAATGCGCGGAGACGACGCTGAAGACAGTTGGTAATATTATCCTTCATTATTTCCAATTCCATTGACTTTTGAGGGGATTTGCTACGCCTCTTAGTAAATCGATTACTGCGGTGTTGTTGAAAATACCCCAAATGATAGGGGGTACAAACTTCTTCGCAATCTATGCATGAAAGTCTTCTGCGCTGTAAGATGTTGTGAAAAAATACGAACTGGCGTATATTTTGTGTTTCCCGGAAAGTAGGAATAGTCTTGGACTGTTTTATGAGATCATTCATCAGCGAAATATCTGCGACGGTAACTTCAAACAATAAAATAGAAGGACACCTGGATTGAAGGATAGGTTTCAATGAATTCAGGTCTACGATACCATGGCCTTCTGCCACGACTATAATTATCAGCTGTCCGTTTCAGTGTTCCACGAACACCGTCAGGCGCTCCCTTACCGTGCCCGGGTTTAGAATAATGCCATGAAAAGTATGTGATTTCTGGATAAAGATTTTTAGATGGCGACACACCATTTCGAACATTAATTTATTTTTGTATTGATTAACAGGGCCATCACTTAACATATGTAATCGGGAAATAGGTAAATGTTGTGTTTTTATCCACTCAAATATGGGTTTCAAGTGAGCCCAAACAGCCATTGTGTCATGTCTATTGTCGCTAGAGAGAGAACAAAAGGACAGGTTTGATTGCATTATCCTTGTGCAAGTAAAGCACTCCTCTATGCATTGTTATCTGCTTCTTTCCTCCACCAAAGTGGACAGCTTGTATTTCCTCGCTATACTTACAGCAATAATTTTCACTGTAATCTAAATAAATTAAAATGTCGTTCATTGTTAAATTTTTCTTAATATTTTGAATGGCCTGATATTTATTTTTTATTTATTTTTATTTTATTTATTAGGCTTACTTACAATCGACTTACACAATAAAATCATAAGTACATTTTAGATTCTTAAGCTAAGTGTAGTGAAGAGATAGACAGGCTGGTTGCATGGTATACCTGTGCATATTGATGTGCTATAGTGCCGAAATGTGAAAAAAAAGTGGTGATGCTGCTTCCAGACTTTGAACAAGCAATTTCAATTTAACCCTATACTCTTTCTTCACGGGTTTACGAACTGTCCTTTTTTTCCATCCTTTTCAAATGAACTGACTTCATAAATCCATTGGTGATAAGTCACAAACTGATTAGGTAGGCGTATTCCAAAAAGCGTTCCTTGCAGGTTGAACATTCCCTGAATAGACAGTTTGTGGAATGCACATCGCAGGTTATTGTCGCTTAAATTCGATATAGAGCTTTTACACGGGGACGGCTGTACGATCGTCGCTAAGTATAGGGATAAGTGGTTTCGTCCTTTGGGATCAGTTTATTGTATGTTATTTTGTCAGATATTGAAAAAATAAAATTATGATATCTTTAATAAATACTAATTTTGTTTTCAGGGTAACCACGCCACAAATTTAATGAATCACCTGCGTCTATAACATAAAGACGAATACAAAAAAGTAGTACAAATAAATAAATTGCCTGTGAAAATTACAGAAGAAAAGAAATCAACTGAAGATGAAAAGGATAAAAAACGAAAAAAAAAATTAGATAGCTGCATCAAATTGATTGCTGTTCATGGAAAGCCATTTGAACTACTCGATGACGAAGCTTTTTGTGACATAAGGCTTTGATATTACCTGATTTTAAAAATGAAGGAAATAGTAAAAAAATAAAAGATATGATTTTAGATAAATCTTACGAAATAAAAGAAAAAATCACCACTGAATTAAAACAAAAGATGATTTCTGTCAAGTTAGATTCTGCTACGTGCTTGGACAGGCAATTTATTGGAGTTAATGTTCAGTACATTAAAAAAAACAAAATTGTTTCACGTACATTGGCTCTCCACGAAATTTTTGATAGACAGATAGCAGAAAATTTGAAATTAATAATCGTTGATATTTTGGCGATTTTCGTATTGCTTTGAGAAATATTTACTCTATCACGACAGATAACGGATCGAACTACTTAAAGGTAACAAGTTTATTTAATGAAGAAATAAGAAACGAAAATAATGGCAGCGAAGAAGAAACATACGATGAAAACAATTTTAATTCAGGTGTAGATTCATTTGATGCCACTGTTTTAAATGATACCAATGAAGACACAGAAAGTCATCCATTTCAAATTACATCAGTAAGATGCGCAGCACATACTTACAGCTTTGTGTAAAAGATGCTATGAATAAAAACCCGGAAACCGATTCCGTCATTGACAGTAGTCGCCGTGTCGTTAGTATTTTACGTCGACCTCTAATGAAAATTAGGATTTGATCACAAAAACTGAGAAAACCAGTCATAGACTGTAACACTAGATGGGCATCGACGTATAACAGAAGACTAAGACTAAAAGAGTTAAAAGCAATTTGTGATTACTCTGAGGAAATATGTCAAATACTTAGTGAGAATTCTTGGTTAGAAATAAATAATATACTGGAATGTTTACAACCAGCGGCCGAAGCAACAATAAGCCTTCAAGCAGAGCAGCTAACATTGGGTGATTTTTATTCAATATGGATAATTTGTAAAAACAAGACAGAAAATCTCGATTTCCCGCTGGCCAAAGATATTGTAACTTTTATGATAAATAGATGCATTTTTGGCGGCAATTTTTATTGATCCCAGATGGAAGATGATTTTATCAGAACAAGAAATAGAGATTGCAAGAAACTGGATTAAGGATGTTCATCGACAAATGTGTCTCATACATCAAGAGCGGGAAAAAATAGCCCAGAAATCCAAGAGAGTTCTAGTGTTTTACTAAATCAAGCAAGTACTTCTCGGGATCCCATAAGCGTACAAAATTCAGTACCCGGTAATAATTTTCAAACTGACCTTCAGTCTTTGGAATCAATTTTAACTGAAACACAAAGAGTAAGACATCGTTCAGTCGACTCCGTAAGATGGAATTTTGACTATTACTTAGCTGAATATGCGACAACTACAAGACCTGCCATTACGGAAGGCGTGATAGTGTACTGGACACAAAAATTACCAAATGAATTAGCAAAAGTAGCGCTGGTAGTGCTTGTTGCTCCAGCAACGCAGGTCACCGTAGAACGGCTATTTTCTACATTAAAATTTATTTTAACACCTCCCCGAAATCGTCTCTTAGATCAGACAATTAAGAGTGTTATTCTTATAAAGTGTAATGAAGATTTGTTTGATGATTGAATATTATATTTTTTTTGTTTTTGCACACTTAGTCTAAATTTTGAATTGAAACTAATCACAATATTTTTTTATTTCTTTTAATAATAATTGTTGTAATAATTACAATTCCAATATATAATTTAATTATTATTTAGGGTCTAACAAAAATTCACTGCATTTCTGCTTGAAACAAATTTAATTCTGATATTCAAAAATGACATCTTTTTTTATGCGATCAACATCGAAATTCCAAAATTACTAGAAGTGCCGATCGGTTGATATTAGTTTAAATGGACAAGTCAACATTTATATTATTTAAAGGCAATATTGGTCATATAAAATTCTGATGATTATTGTTTTAGAGCAATAGAATCAGCCGTTAAATGCAGTCAATTTTATTTATTATACCCTGTACAGATATTCGTTTGGTGAGAATTTGTTATGGCTGGGGTTGCATATCTGCTACATAATAATTAAAGAAAATCTTTAAATTTATCTAGTTTCGGAATCAAAGATATTGAGCATAATAATTGTAATTTTTCGTCATTCAAAAAATATAATTATAATTGTATTATTTCTTAAAAACCTTACTTTAATAAAAACTAAGCTAAAATGTTATTTTCATACTAGAAAAGTTAATAACATAGTTTCTGAAATAATGAATATAAACTTCATCATCATTAATTGATTAGTATTAAACTTAATGGACTAATTAATTAATTGTTTCTTTCTACGTGTGACTACTAATTTAATTTGTATTTAATCTGACAATTGCACATCTTTAAGTCATTATTAGTACTTTCAAGTTGGGTATTTACTTTATCAGCAATAAACGAATTTGAATTTGAATTTACTGATAATTAATGATGATAAAGTTAGTATTAATTATTGCAGAAACCCTGTTTTTTTTAAAGTAGATGAATAGATACCTAATTATTAGTTATTGTCATTCTTTGGCTGATGATTTCTTTTTAGCATATCAATGTACCTTAAGATATAAATATAGGCTTCAGACCGTAAACAAGGCGGTAACAATTCTAATTCATAGGTGACTAGGTTACCAAAATGAAAATTTCTTTTGTCGAGAGCATTTCCGAGATGATTACACTGTTGACATTTATTATTATTCTGTTTTTCTGGAGGAGACAGGGCATCATTATAATCTACTTGATTTGACTGCTGCGTATTGATTGATTTAGATGGCGAATGTTGACCTACTGGTAATGGATCTGTTTGAATATTCTTACGTTTTCGTGAATTATCTGAAAATAAATAATGAAAATTTAATATAAACATTTTTTATAGTTTCATTTACTCAACATACCGCTTTACTATAGCCATTGCCACATGTTTTAACTCATTTACACATGTTTTAACTCATTTACTCTGGTTTTCAGTGTCACCAAAAATAAAGAAATGATTTGTTTCTTGTGATAGGATCAACTTTTTGATACAGGGAGCACTCTATGAGGAAGATTTTTGGCATTTTATCCTGCTAAATGTAGCTGTGTTCATTGTTCCTGTGAATGATTGAATTTTAGATCTTTTCGGCGTTTTTAGTGAATTTATTAAAATATGAGGGGAACAAGGGTTGGAACCACAAATGAAAATTGACTTGGCGTTATGAAGTAAGTCATCGATACGAGGCATTGGGTATGCATCTGGAACAGTGACTGAATTCAAGTGTCGATAATCGATGCAAACTCTTACCGTTCCGTCTTTTTTAGGCACTATGACTTCTGGCGCCGCCCATGGAGACGAACATGGTTCTATCACATTTTCGGTGATCATTTTCTCTATTTCATTCTTCAAGATTTCGCATTTTGCAGACGACAGCCGCTAAGGAGGAACTGCGATAGGCTTATGAACTCCTGTGTCAAATGCATGCTCTACGCCCTTAGCTGGAAGATCATTTGGTTCAAATACATGACTATTCTCTTTAAGGAAGTTTGTTAACATTGACTGTTGCTGAACATCAAGTGAAGCTATGCCCACGTCAGGGAAAAGGTCAGACTTAAAAGCTGTATGGTTAAAATCATTCAAGCTGTTTAGCGCATCTTCAAACAACGCGTCCATTACCGGGGAATACCCATCGAACAGTTCAGTGCACTGCCTCTTCTCGTCCGGATAAGCAGAACCCTCTTCGTCAATCTTGAGTTTGAGTGGTCGAACTTGAGGTCCGGTCTGAGCGTTGCGGTCTCGTGTTCTCTGTGTTGATGCAGAAATAATCGGTTCGATGGTAGTCACCGGAGCTATATTGACGTTCTCGTTGAACGAGACGAACCCTTCCTCATACAATTCAATTTCCTTTTGTGGCCTCTCTAAGAAGTAATAAGTATTTTGGGGAAGGTTCAAAACTATGTGTGAATCTTGCAGGAAGCCCACACTTAGGAGACTTTGATTGTTGCGAGATTCAGGGAAGACCAAGAATGTAGTTGGTATGATCTTACTGTGGAGTCGGACTGGTACTCGAGTGACAAGCACATTCTGCTTTCTTTTGATACCATCAGCTAATGTAACACCAACGTCCACCTCCTTAAAGTGATATCCTTTGCGCATGAGCATGAGCTTAGTATACAATGCGTATGAGGCGATACTTGTTTTGGCACCACTGTCTATGAAGGCTGAGGTGAGAATGTCATCTATCTCGAAGTAAATTATTGGCCTGTCTCTGCTATCCGTAGGAGTATCAATAGCGCAAACTCCAACGTCCCTGGTTGGCCGCTCCTTGCTCTTGTGGCAGGTGGGGCAGTTACTGCGTACTACTCCAGGTGCCCCACAACCATAACAACTAAATTTCGGTGCGGAAGGGGATCGAACTTGCGTAGCAGCTACTGCTTTTTGGGAGCAGAGTTCATTTGCTTGCTTCTTGTTTTCGTTGAACTGTTTCTTCCTACAGGTTTCGATGGTGTGGCCAAGGTTTTTGCAGAACTTGCATCGTTTTTTTCTGGCCCCCTGATTTTGTTACAGGTTGGTTGACTTTAGCAGATTCTAAAACTTTCTCAGTCAATACATGTTCCACATACAATGCTCCAATACATACTGGCACGAGGGATTTTGTCGCAAATTTCTAGGTTAAGAATACCATACAGGCAAACCTCTGCAATTAGACATATTGCAGAGTTTCAGTTATGGCAGAATTCTACATTTGAGAGAATAGGAATCTCTTGTTGCGAATGAAATCTTCTGTTGAAACGTCTAAGCCTTGCTTTATCTGCGTGATTTCGTGAAATATCAGGTAAGGCTCTTTCTTTGGCGCAAAATTCTCTCTTAAACGTGTTTGAAATTTTTGCCATGTGTCAATTTCATTTTTCACGTCCTGCCACCATATTTCAGCATCATCTTTGAGAAGCAATGGCATTTCCTCTAAAGCTGTAAGATCTAGCATCCTCTCTCTGCGCTTAAATATATTTACAGCTGACAGAAACGCTTCCACCGCGTCAGCACTCTGGCGTCCATCATATGTATAAGTACATGTGGTAAAGGAACCCGGTGCTGGTTCTGTTGATCAGCTTGGCGTCGTCAAATGCGTTACTAGCTTCTACAGCATGTATTCTGTCAGCGCGTAAAGCTTAGGTTGATTAGGCATCTCGACTGTAGTTACGCGTCCTGATTTCGTAATGTATGATAAGGGACCCTGGCCGAAGCAGTCTTCGAAGTCACTCTCTTCTTGAGACATTAAAGTCCTTGGTCTCTATAGAAATCACCGCCGTATTTGTAGGTTGTTGTTCCTCGACGTCACGGAGCTTCGTAGAAACGCACATGATGACTCGAGGCCCAAAGTTGGAGCGCCAGTTGTGAGGAAGGTTGCGGTGATGGTGGACGAAAAGACTCCGGTTGTCTCTTTTCTCAATGACTGCCAATTTATTTCTCAATGACTGCCTAACGATACAATTTTATGTATTACGTTCACGGTAGCAGGCCTTTAACTAAAGCGACCTCCGAGGAGATGCGCCAAGCTTGCGGCGGGCTACGGTGTTTTCCGGCTAGGTATCAACTAAACTGTCTCAGCTAATCTGGGAACAGATAGTTTGCACCGTAGACGGTCCTACCAAAGATAACAAACAAATAATATTAAACTGAAGGTCTTTACTATCCGAAAAATCGCAATGCACGTGCTAGTTAAGTTACTCCCAGCGCCATCTAGCGGTAGGAGGTGACAACGCCCATTCGCTTGGGCGCGCGATGATACTAGGTTTGCGCTTCAAAACTCAAGTATAGGTGAAAACTCATAATCGTTATCAGTACAGGTAGCATTGATACTCGGTCGTATGATGTTGCGAATAAGTAGTTTCCGCATTCAAAAAATAAATTGGAGGGCATCTGGGTTATCGCTCGTCCGCCCGCAAGCTTCTAACACATGAGAAAAGACATGTGACGACACAGAAAGATCTTGAGATCCTTTACGTGTTAAAAGATATTTAAAAAGCATTTTCTTCAAATAGATCTGTTGCTAGGATTTGTAAAATTATACCTATCAATTATCAGACTAAGAGCAGGAGTTTGTCCTCTGTGTTTTAAAATATTTAAACTCGACTTTTAAATTTTGAAAAAAATTCTCTGGTTTCTTGAAAAAGATTTGACCATAATTCTTTGTTGTTTGGACGTAACGGACACTTAAAAGCAGTTCAAACATTCTGTCAGATACCTTAGATACTCAACGGTGGCCTACCTGCAAAATCTGGATGTCCAGAAATTCTATAAAAATCAAGTACATCGGCTAACGTATAACTGAGGACTTGGACTGCTAATCTTAGAACTTACCAAAAACGTTTAAATGAGCCCTAGAAATTTTGTTTGCGAATCTTCCTGTAGTTTCTTTATATTGTCAAATTTTATTTCCCCCTTTTCGAAACAACATATTTCAGCAAATAATGCTCTCATAAATTTAAAATACAATGCTCATTAACATCTTTGCTTGGATGCTTAAAAAAAGATCGGGTATTAGGATAGACTAAATTACGACCCAGTATTCGATATTTAAATTTTCCGTATCGATATCGTACGATAAGTTTAATAACCAACCGCTTACAGACATCTTACGCTTAATATTTTATTCACTTTATTATATATTCGTGGTGCAAAATAATAGAAATGGCGTCTGGATATGGCTAGCCTACAACGTGCAGGTTTACAGATCAGTAGTGCGATTGTGTAAAGCAATCGTATTCATTTGACAGTTCATAACGTACGGTATAATCTGTCAAACGGCTAATTCTAATTGTGTACCGAGTTCATTTATCGTTAACGATTGGGTCGTTAATTTTAAACGATGAGTGAATGATGTACATGAATTTGACAGATAATTCGAATTGCGTAAGTCTTATGAGCTCATTGCTAATGTCAAATGATTGCGGTGCATCTTGACTCATGACAATCGTAAATTTGGTACCCAAATTTGTTGAAATTACTTGAAATCTTAGCTTGAAATTGTTAATTTTCTTTGAAAGAAAAAGGTTTGTGGGTTCGTTGGAAGTCCAAAGGCTGAATATTGTATAAAGTGTGGTTAGCGGTGAGTGTTTAGTGTTAAATGTGAGTCACAAGAGTTCTTTTTCAGCACAATTTATTGTTAATCCGCGTGTGGTTTTAGAATAAAATGGCGCACGCATACATGATGGGCATGATCGAACGCGAGCGTCGCATGAGACGCTCGCAGTTGAGGAGGCAAGAGCTGCGGAGATCATCGATGCCCTGGGACATGCCGAATGGCGAGTTCATCAACAACTACAGGCTGTCGTTGCCGTTATTTCAACAGCTTGTTGATGAACTCGCGCCTTTCATGCCACAAAGGCTGAGATCTACAGGGATCTCTGCTGAGCTCAAAGTAAGTCTCCCTTTTTGCAAATGTGTGTAAAGCATTTCCGAGCGTTTTTTAATGTTACTTTAATATTATAGATCATGGCTGCCTTAGATTTTTACGCCGGGGGCAGCTATCAAAGACGAGTTGGAAAAGATTTTAATTTAGGGCTTTGCCAGACTGCCGTCCACAAGTGTGTGGTTGAGGTCACAGATGCCCTAAATAATCTAATAATTCTTAAACGGCACATCGCCTTCCCCAGTAACCGTGCGGAGAGAATGGCGGTTATGAGAGGGTAGGTACCCATTTCAAGCTGATAGTATGGCTCAAGAATAGAAGGGACATTAACCAACTTTTTTTTTACAGATTTATGGATGTCTTTGGCTTCCCGGGTGTTGTGGGCTGTATTGATGGCACACACATAGCCATCATACGGCCCCATGATTATGAGGAAGCATTTTTTAATCGAAAACATTATCACTCATTAAATGCAATGATCGTAAGTTTTTATTAGTTGCTTAGCTTGCTACGGCACTTCTAACATTCATTATTGTAGAAAAATGAGGAGGGTTATTTATATTTTATTTTTAATGTTCTAGATTTGTGATGCTGATCTCAACATTTTACATGTTGACGCCTCGTATGGAGGTGCCAGCCATGACTCTCATGTATGGAATAGGAGCGCTTTGTAGGTTCACATGCGAAACCTAAATGAAGCCGGTGAAGTGTGCTGGCTATTAGGTAATACATGGAATAATTAATTCACCTTTTATATTCTAAGGTTGTTTTTCCAATAGAGATTTTAGCAACTTAATTGCAATTATAATATCAGTATATAAACTTAAAAAAATATGTCTGAGGCGGGACTTGAACGCGCATCTCCTCGCATGCCGGGCGGGCGCTATACCATTAAGCCCCCGAGACACTGCAACACAGCCGAATTTTTCAAGCATATTCTTATCGCTGTAAGCCAGCGTTGCTTCATCAAATGTTAGAGTTTGCACCCTTACCACCCGAAAGAAACATGTTTGCAGATGTTTGACAGTCAGTGAAGATGAAACAGCTATTTATATACTTTATTACAGCGATAAGAATATGCTTGAAAAATTCGCGCTGTGTCGCAGTGACTCAGTGGCTTAATGGTATAGCGCCCGCCCGGCATGCGAGGAGATTCGGGTTCGAGTCCCGCCTGAGACATAAGTTTTCAAGTTTATATACTGATATTATTTTTACCTTAAAGGGGATTCTGGATACGCCCAGCGGGAGTGGCTGATGACTCCGATTCTGCGAGCAGCTCCGGATTCCCCAGAAGCACATTATACGGATCTCCACTGCAGTACACGCAACACTGTAGAGCGCTGCATTGGAGTGTTGAAGGCAAGGTGGCGCTGTCTCCTAGCGCACCGAACTCTCCACTATGACCAAGTAAAAGCTGGGAAAATAGTCAATGCCTGTATCGTATTGCACAACATGTGCAATCGTGCACGCATCGAAGTTCCCACACTGGACGAATATGATTTAAGAAGGGACGGCAGAAGACAGCCACTGCAGCCAGTCAATAAATAAATAAATATTTAAGACATGCCATATGATTTGAGTTTATGTACAAGGGGTTCAACAATTGGCTCGTTCAGTGATTCCTCCCACTACACGTTCGTCCCAATGGGATGAAACACTGAATTAAATAATATATTACTTTTTGTTCTGCGATTTAACAGATTCAGCAAACATAAGTTTGTTAACAATGTCTGTATTTAAAAGGAAATAAACAATAAACATGTTTTTATACTTAAATCATAAAAGTAAATACTGTAAGATTAACAAAAATAAAGGATTTATTGTAAAAATAGAAACACTTAAGTTTTAATCACATATTTGAGCGTTAATTCGTCGCAAATATTAATGTTAAAGTTATGACTGCTCAAAAAAAAAAAAACCCACTAATTACACTCTTGACAGAAAAACTAACACGTGAATATAGGTACTAAATCTTAACTACTTATATTAATAAGAAATCACAGCTTAGAATCACAGAATCAAATATGTATTATCAATGATTTTAAATCAGTCTTAATCTAATATGTATTTATCCTGAAAAAATCAACACTTAAATTTAATCACGTATTCTTCGCAAATATTAATTATACTATATCTATGACAGCTTAAAACAATTAAACAATTAATTATACCCTATTATATGGTATAAAAAACGTATAGGTACTCATAGAAAAACTTAACCGCTTGTATTTAAAAAATCACAATTTAGTATCACAGAATCAAATATTTAGAATAATTATAAATCAGTCATCTCAAGATGTGTGTATACAGGGAATTTGGTAAATACTAATCAGCTAAGCTAACTTAGCAAAAAAAAGAAACCTAATCCTCCATACTTCTTCGGTATAGCTCCAGTGCTTGTTCCGCGATCTCCACAAGGCGTTCAAGCAAGCGCGCTCGATTCCTATCGATTTGAAGGCGCTGCTCTTCGTATCGTCTTGCCCACTCAGGAGGGTCATCGTACCGTAGCCTGCGGTCTGAAACGATAGATTTTTTAGAGACGACGAAGAGGTTTACGCTGCTTTAGGAGAAGGAAATGACACTGAGATTGAAGGAATAGACGATAAAAACTTCGAACCTTCTACTCTTGATTCTACGTTCCTGGATTCACTTCTATCAGAACAAAATTCAGATGTACAGAAAGAAACATATAACGCCTTTTGTGCTCCAGCAATACCAGTTACCAGTTCTGAATGCCAAGTCATTGTCAGCCAAGTTACGCCCGGATCTACGTTAATTGGAAACAGAATTCGATTAAGGAATGTTTCTTTCGGAAGAATTCGCAATGACGTCCTTAATGACCAACCCTCGACTTCCAGAGAACGTATTTTATCTACTGAAGGTACACCTACATTATCGTCAGGCACGCGCACCAGGAAACATGCCTTTAGTACTCCTCAACCATGAAAAAGACAACAATTCCGAGAAAAACATTACGATTTCCCTGAAATGCCAGTTAGACAATATGTAAGAAACCCAATCCAGTACTTCAATGAATACCTAGATGAACCTTTCTTTGAACACATGGCCGTGTGTACCAATTTATATGCCATGAGGAAAACTGGCAAAAAAGCTGCAGACTACACAAGCTGAAATAATGAAGTTCATGGGTATGCATGCGTTGATGGGAATCCTTCCCTACCCCCGACTACCAATGTATTGGCGCACCGGTATTGCTCTCAACAAAATATCAACGCTGATGACTTGTGACAGGTTCTTGACGTTGAGAAATGCTTTACACGTGGTGGAATCGGACGCCGCTCCACCAGGTCATAACAACCCTCTCTGGAAAGTCCAACCAATGATTGACAAAATAAAAGACGGATGTTGCAAACAAGAAAGGGGGATCGCTTGGCTTGGGTCCATCTGTAATTCTCCATTTGGCAAGGAATATCTCACGAGGCAGAACTGCTTCCAGGAGTATCACCAAAAACAATAATTTTAGTTTTATTTTTTTAATCTCGTTAGTTCCTACTTTGCTAGGTACATAAAATATTATGTCATTAAACATTTTTAAGACCTTGTTTCCAGAATGAAAATTAAGAAGACTGATTATAAGTAATAATTAAAATTAAACGCTTTTGATTATTGTATCCTTTATCACTAACGATTTATTGATTGCACGATCGTGCATTTGCAATTAATTCCTAAACCGCACGAACGTGCAGTTAATTTTAAGCCGTACTTGCAATGGAGGGATTTTTTCTAATATTTTTCCTCAGGTCTATGGCACACTAGAACAAAATATTTCATACTCAATTTCAATATTTCTAATTTTTTTTTCCTCGGTTGCAAAGGGATATAATATTATATATATATATATGTGTATATTTGCGGTTCTTGAAAATGTGCTAGATCTCCAAAACTTTTTTCGCGTTCAAACCAATATTTGTTGAAAGTTTTTGTTAAGATCTACATCATGTATTTTATTCAAAATTTTCACTTGCTTAGTAAAAGTTAAACACTCCTTTTACCACTTTGGAAGCGTATATCTTTCAAAATTAAATGTTAGACTTTTGAAAAAAATGGCCCTGGGAACCTCTGTCATTTTCAAAGACCTATCCATAGCAACCCCATGCGCATAGGTTAAAGTACTTTTTTTTTTTTATATGTATGGGAAGCCCCCCTTAAATATCATTATTTTTTATTTTTTGTATGATAATCGTGAAGCGGTTAACAGGATACCTACCTACCAAGTTTAAACTACGAGTATATGATGCTAATACTTTCAAAATAAAGTGGCTGTGACATGTCCGGACAGACAGACACTTGACGAAACTATGAGGGTTCGTTTTTTGCCATTCGGTTACGGAACCCTAAAAATGAGTTCAATAGGTAGCGTATGTATCAACAGCATGGTCTCTGACCTTAGCCGGCTCGGTTCCGAAAAGAAAGAAAAAAGTCTGAATCTGTCCGCGGCCAGCCATGAAGTTTTAGAGAAAACCTCATGTTGTAGGCAAACCCAGTTACTGCTTCTTTTCTATACAATATTAACAACAATACGCCCAGAATTTTCCGTGTAGATACGTATAAAATATGTGACACAGCAATAAATGTATCCATGTGTGAGTGCTTGAAGAAGCTGTACCTACTTCAGCAATTAGCCCGTACAATAACTACATTGCATTTTGATTTAAAGATTTCGCTATTTTGTATTAGTCCAAGTTTTGAATTGTTTATTGTAATTCTAAAGTAACAATACGTGGTTTACTGTAAAATATTCGAAATTATAGCCTGATTACATATACTTAGCTGTGAGAACTGTAATGGTGTTGTATGTTTGATAACCCTTTATTTGATATTAGTATACACAAAGTACACTAATTTCAAACAAATCTACTGCATTTTTTAGCCGTTTATTATTTCATTTTATTATATGGTATTCTTTCTAATACTACCAATATTAGTGGGATTTTGTTTTTACTGTGGTAACATTGACAGTAAACTGTCAAATTCAAAATGTTTTCGAAGCGGCCGGCTGCTTCTACGAGACGGGTAAGTTTTGTTGATATTTTTCGACTTTTTTTTGTGTGAACAATGGTGAATTTGTATTACGTTGCATGCTAAGAGGGTAAATGAATGCAAACTACAGTTAAATGCCGTTGCCAAATAAGCAGTAAATTACACTAACGGCCATTTCCAATAACCTATCTATCTTCAGTTTTGGCATATCGGAGATAGGAAACAGTTTCTATCTCTGTTTTTGTCTTCCAGAGATACAAAGACAGAAGTTGTTTTCTATCTCCGATATGTCAAAACTGAAGATAGATAGGTTATTGGAAATGGCCATAAATAGACTTCGGTATTCACGAAGTACATTGCCAAGCTCTGTACAAATGTTTTAATTTATTTTAAAATTGCATAACAACACATAGGGTGTGGTTTATTCGATTATAGAACATGCTTTTTTCGTTGTCTGCAGTGCTTAACTTTAACACGCTCGCCCAAAGATTTTGGCTTTGGTTCCGGCAGAAAATGCTTGCTCAGATGATACTTCCTCCTCCGACCAAGAACCAGACTTACCCCTACTCTCACCATCAAACTTTAGCTCTGATCTACCCTCAATAGATTCTTCCTTAGAAAGACTTAATATATTAGATGATGTCTCTAAAAGCGTTCCAGATCTAGAATACACACCACTAACGCCGACTTTCGAAGAGGTTTTTCCGTCACCTTCAACTAATAACTACGACGCCATTCCCACATTGAACTCTATTCAAACACTGCCCTCACCATCGGTAAAAGCTCTTCAGTCACCAAATCCTAGCACAACATAAGTTACCTTTTTCAGTATATAAACTTGAAAAATTTTGTCTCAGGCGGGACCCGCATCTCCTCGCATGCCGGGCGGGCGCCATACCATTAGGCCACCGAGACACTGCGACACGGCGCGAATTTTTCAAGCATATGAGACAAAAAAATTTTTCAAGTTTATATACTGAAATTATAAGTGCAATTAAGTTGCTAAAATATCAAATAAAGTATATAAGTTACCTTGCTTACAGCATCAATAGAAGATCTTACACCGCCTATCCCTAGCACATCAAAGGCTACTAATGTGCCGATCACCAGATCTAAACGCAAAAAAATTGCTGTGGTAGCAAAAACAGTAACGAAATCTAGGCTTGAACTAAAATACAACTGGAAGAAGGGTCCTCTGCTCCGTAAAGGATTCATAGATGATAATGTGCATGTGCTCCATAAAACGCAAAATGAGAGTATTTTAGGCAATTTTACCTCATTTTTTTACCCGGACATCATAGAAGATATCGTTCACAATTCTAATTTGTACTCGGTTCAACAATACGGCAAATCAATACACTGTTGACGAAGTCAAGAGTTTCCTTGGTATCGAGATCTTTGGATCGGATTATTGGGCTAGGAAAACTCGGTATCCACTGATAGTCGACATAATGTCTCTGAAACGATACCAACACATACGTCGGAACATTCACTTCGTCGATAACAGCTTAGACACTTCAAATCTCTACTTCAAAATTCGTCCAGTTATGGAAAAAATACGTCTTTTTTTTTAAACTAAAAGAAGAAGGGCAATACTCCATAGACGAAATGATGATACCATACAAGGGCACAAAAGCTGGTAAAAGAAGGCAGTACATAAAGAACAAACCTCAGACATGGGATTACAAAAATTTTGTGTGTATTTTGTGTTTTTAATATACGATTTTATTATGTACAGTGGAGATGACACATTTCGCTATCATAAATTCACAGCACAAGAATCGTCGCTTGGAGTTGGAGGCATGGTAGGAGGCAACATACAACTATGATATCAAATAAAGTTTAGTTTTTGTAAATAATAAATTATTTATCAACGTCATTTATTTCCACTACTTTATAGGCATATTTAAATTACGGACCATTCGTTAACTTGAATGGAAATGCTTTCTACAGTAAAATAAATGTTCAATATCTTTTTTGAGTGTAAAAACATGGAAATGACCTTATGATCCCAGGAAAGCCTTACTTCGAGTAGACACTGTTAAAAATTAAAATGGCCCTTATTCATTTTTAATTTATTTTACATGTTATCTACCTACCAAGTTTCAACCATATTATCCTAATAGTTTCAGAATAAAGTGCCTGTGAGATACGGTTGAACAGACAGACATAATGAAACTATAAGGTTTCCGTTTTTGCTATTCGGCTACGGAATCCTAAAATGCTTAGGTACATACGATATTTTGTGTTTCTATTTTAGATATAAACTAACTATATGCATAAATCATAATGGTAAGTGTATATGAAAGTATTTTAAATTCTATAATTTAATAAACAAAAATCTTACTGATTTTTTACCGCATCTCATTGCTCTCTTGTTGTCTAAATCTATACTAATATTATAAATTTGATATAAGAATTCAATATTGGTGGACTTACAAGTGCATCGGTCACTTCTTTTACCTACTTACTTACTGTAGTTTGACCTAAATGTTTCGCCATTCCAACTAGTCTTTGGTACAAGCCAGTTGCGAAGAAAGACAATGCACAAAGAACCTGCAAAAACGAAATCGGAAACAGTTTTAGTATTCAGTTCAGAATGTTTGATTATAACCTACTCACCTTATGTTCTAAGCTAATGCGTTTGGTTGACTTCAAAGAAATCTGTCGACGTAATATATCACAAAAGCAAATAAAAGCTTCTTTACTAACTAATACGAAACCTATCAGTGTTGACAGATAATTATCGGGCATTCTCCCGAAATCCCCCCAAAATGTTAGTGTTTTGAGAAAAAAACCGCCACTAATTGGAAAAATATTTATTCAAATACAATCAAAAAAACATTTTTAAATTATTTCAGCAATTGCTTCCATGACTGGATCAGCATCTCCACTTGCGTCGTCAGCAGTTCCATATATTTTCTCTGAGTTAAATCTCTTGAGCATCTTTGAAGTTGCTTTAAAATTAACACATCCTTCCAGCATTGTATATCTTATTCTCAAAATGGATTCGGCCGTATTTATGGCTGATCTGTTTCTAAGTTTGTCTTTTACAATCGCAACTTGCGAGAAGGCTCTTTCCACATTTGAGATGTCGCATTTTTAGGGCTCATTAGCTTGCAATATTCTAAAGTTTTCATGTTATTTGGTATTCTCATCTGTATTTGTTTACAGATTTCTATGAGGAATTCTTTGCACCGTTACTTCACGTCTTTCTATTCATGATCTCATATACCTTCTGATTTTTCATTGAATGCATACCCGAAATTCATGTATGATGAGTCCATGACATACGAGTACTTTCCAAAATCGTAGAAATCGGTTTTTCCAGTTGAGCTGGAGGCATTAAAATTGTTAAATAGGTCAACAATAAATTATGTATTTCTTCAAGCAAGTTCAAAGGGTCTGCATCTGTGGCTTGAAATAATTTATATGCCATGGTAATAGGTTTGAGATAAGTCCCAAGAAAAGTCATATATAACAAATGTGCCTTACATTTCAGCATGGTGCTCAATTGGTCTGCAGTATGACAGCGTTCTATAGACTTCGCCATGTCAAAATGTAGTTTCAATCCCTCCCATTGCTCTAAAATTTTATGACAGCCTCGTATGTGGAAAACCATCTAGTACCAGCTAATTTGTTTATTTTTAACGGTGTATTTCCTTCATATAGCAATTTGTATGTTTGCTTGTATTCAATCTGTCTTTTTGTAATGTTTGAAAACCAGTTGTGGCATTCTTTAATAAGAAAATCCAAAAACCAGGAAAGCGTTTTAAATGCATTTCCAGCTGCCAAATGCAACGAATGACAAAGGCACTTTATGGTTATCAGTTCAGGGTTCCCTTTCTTCAAAATAGAGGAAAACGTGAAAGTGGTGTGCACCAACCATGACATTAGCACCATCGACTCCTATACCCAAAAGTTTGTCTGAGTTGAGTCCATCCGTAATAAGCTGTGCTTTGAATACATCAGTCAATGAAGTTGCACTTGCAGATTCTATTTCGATCAATCTGTAGAACTAAGTAATAATTTTATCCTGTTTTTCACTGAAAAATCTGATACACCTTACTTTTTTAGTGTCAATAGTAGTGGTTTCATCGACGATGATTGAATAATGACCGTTTCCAACTTCTTCCAATAATTCTTCCAAGAAACATGGAGAAATAACATTTCTAATCAAAGCAGTGCCTTTCGACCTGTGTAACTTCAAATCTTTTAAAACTAGAGAAGCTGGATCTAAATCTTTAATGAGTCTACCGAGATGATCCACAAATTTAATACTAGAATGCTCAGCAACATATGCAGCAATTTTTAATTCTGCAACTTTCCGTGGCTCTTTTAAGGGTTTTTCGAAAACATCTGACATTTTACTTAACTGACCAACAATATTAGATCGTTTTACAGATTGGTCATCTTTCTTGGTTTTGGAATGTTCTACCAAATCCTTCTTGTGGGTGATCAGCGTGCACTTGCACTTGCAGGCCTTGCACCACGCTTTTGTATCGTCACCGATACAAACTGTAAGCCACCCTGAAAATGGAAAAAAAAAAGTAAGATGGCAACCCAGGTTGAGAACACATTCAAATCTTTCTCGTGTGCATCAACCGAAAACCGATTACCTTCATACGAGTACAATCGTAAAGCTGAACACACACCAAAAACCCCGACATACACACATAACCAAGGAATTTTCATTAGAAAACTAATGCGATTGCGATACCACACATTTAATGAATTTTAGTATTAACAAACCCAATCACAATTATAATGATAAAACATCCAAACTTAGTATATTTAAATCTGTTTCATATAATTATTATACACATGATGTTGGAATTGTTGGTCCAAGTGGTAACTTATTCAGAGCTACAAATAAATATAAAACATTCGTGAGACATGATTTCATTTAGGTTATAATACAATATTATAATTACTCTTGGTACCGAATTACAAACCTTTGAATATTGAGTCACTGTCCCACTCCTTTCTATACCTTCTAACATAATTTTGTTTTGACAGTGCCATCACTTTTATTTATGTATCGGCGGCGGCGTCTGGTTTTACTTACACTCACTTAATGGCGGCTGGCCGTAAAAACCTGTTTGTTCGACCGAACCGAGCGACCGACTGCAAGTCGCGACAGAATGACGCGCGACAACTTCGGGACCACTCGGCTATCATCGTCTATCATCGCCCGCCGCAGCTTTTCACTCTAGAGTTCGTTCTCCTTGTTTCTACACTGTAACTGCAGCATTGATGTGCTAGTGAGTATGTGTGTGCGTTCCTATGGTGCATTTAAATTAAGTAGTGAGTAGTACCGCGTTCAGTTATAAAAGCTTTTGTCATCCCGGTCTTTAAAAAATTTCCCCCCGCAGAATTGATTGGTCTCCCCAAAAATCCCCCCGTGGTCTGAAAATACCCCCAAATTTGGGGGGAAATCCCCCCCATCTGGCATCACTAAAACCTATTCTTAAACTCTGTTTCGCTAAGATCTAATAAATTTTTTTCTGCTTACATCTACGACTTATTGCCATGTAACAGGATATTAAATAAAATAAAAAATCTAATATTAGGTCTTTACATATGAAATTGGCGTTTGGTATGGAAGAAACATAAAGTCAAATATTGTTTACTATAACCCTTTCCTATCTGACGGTACTATTACGTACCACCTGCTTTTTTGTCAATTATACTGAATATGAAAACACTCCACGCTTGACTTCACTGACGATCCGTTCTAGTACCGATTGCGTAAGCCAATCAACGCGCTTCATGCGAGATCGCGCGAGAAACGGCCAATCAATTTGATTTTAAGTTACAACCTGTCGGGCAGTCGGCGAGTGTTGAATGCAAGTTTTTCAAAATTGATTAAAAAATAGAATACTTTAGGTAAGTGATAATGTTTATCATTATTTAGTTAGATTATCAATTCAATTTGACTTGTAGATGTTTTTATGGTATATTCTGGCATTATTTTATCTGTAAAATATGCAAAATCCGACGAGGACTAAAAAGTACCGTCAGTAACTTTTGGTATCGAAAATTATAGGGATTTTTTCCGTAGGTAAAGATCATAAACATTAGTTATTCCTTCTTTTTTGCCACTGGTTAACTTTTAAATTGCTATTTTAATTGGTATAGATGCACAAAAATGGATATTTCAAAAAATACCGCGCTTATTGAAGCTCTTTTGTTGGAAGATTTGCCAGATTGTGATGAAGGGTCTGAGGTAGACTTTTCAGACGAAGAAAATGAAAAGGATGTTCTATTACCGACACCGAGAGGATTCGATGACATTTTTAAAGAGGCTGTTGAAAGGGCCCTAAGCGAAGTCCAAACCTTGTCACCTACAAATGAAAAATTACCACCAGAATCTCCTATAGAACAAGTTTCTTCATCGCCAAACCGTAGTCCCAGACCCGATATTGATCTTCCGACAACAAGTTCATCCTTGCCGAAAACTACCCGACAAAAAGTTGTAGAACCTAATCGAAAGTGGAAAAAGCGAAACTTAGACACAAATTTACCGGAGTTCTCAGCAGATACAGAAGTAGTGCAGGAATTTTTCGCTCACTGCACCACACCGACTGATTTATTTCTGGTATTTATTGACGAAATATTGGAAAATGTTGTGTACCAAAGCAACCTGTACGCTACACAGAAAGACAAGGTATTGAATTTGAAAAAGGAAGAGCTGTTAACATTTGTAGGCATAAATTTCTACATAAGATACAACAGTCGACCAGCATGGACAGATCATTACTCATCGGCACCTGATCTAAACAATCCACTTTTATGTAAAACTATGCCAAGAGACAGATTTGCAATCATTTTATCTCATCTACATTGTAATGATAATACTCAAATGCCTACGAACTGCTAAGACAAGTTGTACAAAATCAGACCAATAGTGGATGCGCTAAACAAGAAATTTCAGGAGTGTTATCATGGAACTCGGGAATTGAGCGTGGATGAGTCAATGATAAAATTCAAGGGGAGATCTGTTCTCAAACAATACCTACCCATGAAACCCATGAAAGAGGATATAAGTTATAGTGTTTGGCTGACCAGAGAGGCTTTATAAAGAAATTTCAATATACCAGGGAAAGAACGACGAAATGAGGTCAAAATTTGTAGACTGCAACTTAGGGGAAAGTCAAAGATTACAATGCCTATATGGGGGGTGTGGATACAGCGGATCGATTGAGAGCCCTATATTGTATCGACCGAAAATCACCGAAATGGTGGCATAGACTATTCTGGGGTGTCATAGACATAGCATTCGTGAACGCCTTTATTGTACATGGCCTGATATATGGAAAAACTTCAGTGAAAGATTTCAGACGATCTGTTGCTCAAGGGTTGATGACGATGAATGGCGCTGGTCAAAAAAAAGAGCTTCAGATAACGTTTCAAGTTCTGGTCCTTCTAAAAGGCGCAAATCGATCTATTCCACTTTGAGAGATGTACGATTGGGTAACAGAGGTATACATTGGCCTATTTTTGCACAGAATAGAGGAAGATGTGAGGTCTGTAGCATGAAGAAGGTACAATCGAAACCACACAGCAAATGTTCTCATTGTAACGTATTTTTATATTTAAATGACAAAAAATAACTGTTTTGCTGAATATCACGAAGTAAACGTGTGATTAAACAAAACAGTTTTTTTATCATATTTTTTAACAAACTTCCTAAACTTGTGATACATAAAGTTCCTGTCGGTACAAATTAGTCTAGGTCTTAAAAATAGTACTTCTAAGCATAATAAAAATCTAAAAAAAATATATGTGTTTTATTTTACCTACCTTAATAATATAATAAAGTAAAGTTGTAAAGAATCTAAAAAAAAAGGACATGCCGTTAGGAAAGGGATAATGTATTTATTTAATCAAAGTACCTATGTTATCATTGTTATCTATGCACTTTTGCCATCTGATAGGTAGTTCATTGATCCCTTTACTAAAAAAACATTCGAAAGGCAATCAATAAAATCTTAGGAGGCGGTTTCTGCTCCGATTGGAGCTCCTCTAATTTGGTAGCCGTCTGTTGTGCAGTGTGTGGTCTAGCGTTGTCGTGATGCAGTAGTGGCGTAGAACGATTGACCAGTCTCGGTTGTTTAGCAGCTAGCTTTTCCATCATGGTTTCATTGGTTTGCAATTGTTGACAATAGAAATCTGCCGTAATCGTCTGGCCAGATTTGAGAAAGCTGTAATAAACGACACCGGCGCTAGTCTACCAAACGCTCACAAGTAACTTTTTTTGGGTCAATTTTCGTTTGGGGCAAAATATGTCTGGCTTGCCAGGGTTCAGCCATTGCGATGAGTGCTTTCGATTGTAGTACAGGATCCATTTTTCATCACAGGTAATGATTCGATTTAAAATCCTTTCATTATTGTGCCGGTTAAGTAATGTAACGCAGCAGTCGACGTGCGTTTGGAGGTTTGCTTCACTCAATTCGTGAGCTAGTTAGCTGCTAAAAGCGCGCCAAAACGTTGAGTCAACTGCTACATAGATCGGAGCGATAACGGTTTCGTGTTGCGCAGCCGGCGGTACGGTTACACAAAGCTTGTTTATGAGTAAGGTTCTCGGAATTCAATGATTAAGTGCCGTTTTTATGATTGTTGAATAATATATCTTTCTGTTCGTAACACGTTTGTTTCATTTGCATGCTCCTAATTCTTATAAACTGATGTTGAAAATTAGCCTGTGGTGTTTTTTAGGGTTTTTTCACTTTCGAAAAATTATAGTTTAACTCATGCTATAATGAAACTCATTGGAGACATTTGAAAAGACTATTAAGATACTTGCAAAAAACTAAACATTATGGCTTGATTTTTAAGAAAAGTGACAAGGGTACAGCTTTACATGGTTTTGTGGATGCAGACTGGGCATCTTGTAGCATTGACAGAAGGTCTTATACAGGCTATTGCTTTGTATTGTCTGGTAGTGTGATAAGTTATGAGTCCCGAAAGCAAAGGACAGTAGCTCTGTCTAGTACAGAGGCCGAACATATAGCACTAGCAGAAGCTAGTAAAGAAGCAATTTATTTAAAAAATGTATTGTCAGAACTAGGTGTCTTAGATAAAAATAAACCATTGAGCTTATACAGTGATAGTCAAAGTTCTTTAAAATTAGCCTCTAATCCTTTGTTCCACAAACGTACAAAGCACATAGATGTGCGTCATCATTTCACAAGAGAGTGTGTTGTAAATAAAGAAATTAAAATTGATTATTTGCAAACTTCTTCTATGCCAGCAGATATATTTACTAAAGGGTTATGTGCCGCTAAACATTACAAATTTATAAATCTGATGGGTATAGGGGAAGTAAATTAAAGTGTTTTCTGAAATATTTTGGTTTAAAAAAATACTTTTATGTTATGTAAATTGTTTATTATAAGAAACATTTTTGTTTTTACTGTTTACATAAATTCTAAATAACTTTAAATAAAATAGGCAGGATATTTTGTTAAGAGAGGGTGTTAAAAATAATAGCATAAGTAACAAAATATAATACTGCTAGCGCCTTCTAATGTTAATGCTCTGTAAACTATTTGATGTGTCCACCATATTTGTAAAATAAAAGTCAGTCTGTTTGAAATCACATACGAGTTTTAATAGTTTTTTATGAGCATTTTGAAAATCTAGAAAGATCTTAAATCAATTTTGTAGGTTATTAACTAAAATAGTAAGGAACTTGCCTTCATCATAGGTGAGATGCCATTACATCTTCGATGTTTGTGTAATAATAATGAATCTGTTAATGTATGTTTATCGGTGGCCGAAGTTGAAGGTAAGCTTAGTTAATGGCTTGAAAATTAGTATGATTTGTAACAAAAAAAACAAGACTAACCATATCGTCCACATTGCCAGTATATTTTTTCGTAAGTGACCCTGTTGGTGTAATAGTGCAGTGGTCCGCTTGCAACATACGGACCCCGAAGTTATTAGATTCCTGGTTGAGCCAATTTAGGAACCGATTTACCTACCTAAGTTAATTTCTAGTTGAAAGGGAGTAGGGTTGGTTTTTACATGCGCTAGTTAGTATTCATATGACCTAATTAACTCCGATCAGCTGGTCAGCTGATGCTCGCGCGTGTTACGAATCGGTCGTCTAACCGGATTTTATGTAAATACTTTTTTACTTATATTGTCTAATTATAGTTTTTCTCTTTTTATATTGCACGTTTTGTTATGTCATTATTGTGGTGTCAGTTTGATTTTCTGTTCTGCTGTTCTTTTTTTACGTCTTCGCTTTTGTAAGTTCTTAGTTTTTCCTATTAATATATTAGGTACTATACTTTGAGCGCTGTTTTGTTTACCCCTATTCCCCGTAGTTTTTAATATTTTGTAGTATTTAATAACAAGTATTACAACGACTAGCAGTCTAGTCAACACAAACAGATTGTAAATTAAAAATCCATAATGACAAAATACTGAATATCCTCTATGATATTATTGAATACTTATGTAGGCTGAATTGATTACGACGAACGTATGTAGGTAGATAAAAGTTGGTATTTATGGTTTAATCCCTCAACCCCCAGGAGGCACTCGGGTGCCACGATAACAATTGATTTCAATTCTGTCTGGAATAACTCACGATCGAGGGATTGCCGGTACTTAAATAATGTGAAAAATACGAACTCTCAAATTTCACGACAGTTATTCAAGATTATGAAGAATTGATAACATAAAGGTGGGTTTACGCTAGGCGAGCCGAGCACAAGCTGAGCACAATTCGTCTAGTGTGGACCGACTTACAAGCCTCGAACAAACACGAGATCAGATCAGCAGATCAAACTACTAGAAAATATCAAATTTCCCCGATTGAAACTAGTCTTTAAGAGTCAATATATCAGTAAGTCCATATGAAAATGGATTGCAGAAATTTATCATTTTTTTTAACGTTGATTCGTTAAAAGGATAAAAAAACAGCAGTTTCTTTTTTTATGTAGTTTTGGATTCAAATTGCGCCAGTTGCAGTGGTAAAAGAGGTTTATGCAATAAACGAAGGCATTTGTATCATTTTGAATTTTTTTATTAGGTTTGTATGGAGAAAACTTTCAAAATAACCTTATACAACAGCTTTTGTAATAAAATGTAAAAAAAAATTTACACTTTGACCCTAAATATATTTGGAACCAGCAATTTCCCAGGTATGGTCCTGTAGAAAAAAACGATCCTAGTGATAGGGACAATCCCACCAACCACCCATGGCCATACCAACCTCGCGGTTTATGATTTCTTACACACGTTATATGTATTAGGTCCTTACATATGAAATTGGCGTATTGTAGTACTGGCCACTTTGATCTGAAGAATCTCCTCTTTGGTAAGGTATTCCAAATTCAAATTTATACAGCTATTTACACATTTATTTTTATTTGTAAACTGTCATTTCTTTTTTTTCTCTTTGCGTCACTTAGTTGACAAAATGGAAACCTTGAAATATCGCGTTATGTACCAGTACGCGTTCCACCGTGACACCAGTGCTACAGAAACGGCTCGAAGAGTTAACGATGTGTATGGCGGCCGCGTCGGTAAACAAAACACAGTACGTTTTTGGTACCAACGTTTTCGTTCTGGAAATTTCAACCTGCAGAACAAGTCCCGTAGACGGCCGGAGACCCTAGTTGATAATGAAGACTTAAAAGCTATCGTGGAAGCGGATCCATCGAAACCTTTTTCTTTTAAAAAGTTAAATGTGTTTGGTTACACCTACGGAACAACACAAAATACCGTCAATTTCTTTATGAAATACCCTACCTGACAAAACAAAAACAAAACGCACCTCCATAGACAAATATTTGTGAAAAAAATAAATGTCACTGACAGTCGACCGTGTCTGCAACGTGAGTGCAACGTGGTGTGATTAAAGTGTTATTAAAGTGTTTTTGCGTTATATTCTCAAATTAAGGAAAGTAAATGGCTAATTATTAAATTTAGTACTTGTTTCAAGTCAAATCCAAGTCAATGTAATGAAATCATTCTTAAAATCAATCATTTACCTACGGCGTTTCAACTCAACGTAAACTCATACAACTTAGTTATTCATTTAAAGAATCAATTCCTCTGTTATTATGTCTGTACAAACGTTAGAATTACTTGAAATTTATTTACAAAGCTATTTCTATCAAAATATAATAAAAATACATCAAAATGAATGTGTATTTCATAAATTTCGCCAACCATTCCAATCAGTTCAACCCAATCAGACGTAAGGTCTGGAACACACCGAGATATTTTCCGGTTTACGAACTGAACATTTTGATACCCAGAGTAAGAATTGTTAGTCTTGAAATTTAAATTTATTTTTGTATTTGATTAAAGATTAAGGTCTTGAACACACTAAGTGAGATAGATGTTTTTCGGATTACGAACCGGATATTTTTAATAATCTTTAAATAAAAGGAAATTGATTGAAAATTAATGTACAGACAACGGCAGGTTAACCTACCCAAAATGTTAAAGGTCATTGAATTGATTTTCAACTTTAAGTCCAATAGATAGAGATCAATATAAATTAAGAAAATTTGACGTTTTGTGGTAGGTTGACGTGCTGCTGTCTGTACAAGGTAGATTAAAAAGTATTTTCATGCAAATTTCCGGTTCTCGAAAAAGTTGAGTGTTACTTTCATTAGCGTTAGTAATTATAATAATTGGAGTTTCGGCTTCATTAAAACTAAAGGGTGCCGTTATGCATGTAAAATGGAAGAGCTTTTTAACTTGTTCTTTTTCGTGTGCGATTTCTTGCTTTAACTGCTTTGTAACAATATTAGATGGAGCGTGATGATTAGGGAGTAGCTGGCCGTGGGCGAGGCCGAGGCCGAGGTCGTGGTGCTCGTGGTCGTGCTGTGGCTGGTGCTGTGGCTGTGGGCGAGGCACGTGGCCTTAGGAGGCCGAGGATGTCGACGCTCTCTTCTATTTGAGTGAAGAAAATATGAAAGCAGCAGTATCAGACTGCTGCTTTCATATTTTCTTTTGCATTTTAATAATTTTCCCTTTTCTTATGTAACTTCATTTTTTTATTGTTTATTGTCTTGTAGCGTCCAGGAACCTAATCCAGTACCAGCTGTGCCGTCCGTCATCGCATCTGCGAAGTCCGGATCGAGCGGAACGGGGTAATAATTATTTTTTATATAATATGTATTTTTTCATAATAAAGAAGGCTTTAGCTATACTTCTAAACTAATATTTTTAGATCTCTTTTCGAAGATCTGAAAAGGGTAAGAGAGCAGAAAAAAATTGACAAAAAAAACATGGTAAGGCTGTCTGCAGAGCAGAGAGCCCGGCCCTGTTTTTATTGGCAGCATGGGAGAAAAAACAAGTTGGCCGGTTCCTGTTGCCGGACGCTCCTCCCAGGAAAGTCAAACGGTAAACTATTATATTATTTGCATACACATGTTATGATTTATTTATGAGGAAAGGTTTTCTGCAATGTGAGCTTATTAGTCTTCGATATTTTGCTATAACACACATACATATTTAGAAGACTGTCTCCGGAGCGCTTGGCGTGCCCGCTTAGGCCGGGAACGCCAGCAGACCCGCCTGAGAGAATTCCTCAACCCTGGGAGGGTTTGAGTGCAGGGCCAGCAATAGACCCTACAGAGCCACAGCCAGGCCCATCAACTTATACAGGTTTGTATAATAATTCGTTTGTACCGTTTTTATTTTACACATTTGGTTTATTTTTAAAATATGATTCTCTTTCTTTAGAATCGGCAATGGAAAGTGAACCAGAGCTGATCATAATATCTGGTCCTCTTTTAGAAAAGGAATCGGCCGCAGTTATTGATGTTCAAGGTTTGTATAAATTTTTGTTACTTACATTTGTATTTTACACATTTGAAACTTTTAAAAATATGATTCTCTTTGAAACGATAACGGGAATTAAACGCGATCATACCTTATTATTTTGCCTGACGTTTCGATCGGGTTGCATCTGCGATTGCGGAACATTTGCTTGAATCAGGCACCAATCACTGGATTGAATTTCATCAAACGCAAGTCCTCTCCACAGATCGCCACTTTTATTCAAGGGTTGTGCGTGAAGCGATTGAAATAAAGAAGCACAAAAATTTCAATCGGGAAGACGGTTTTAAACTATCTGCGACGTGGAATCCGGTGATTGAAAATACAAAGCCTCCTTTTAGTACGCAGTCGAGTAAGCATCGTAATACGGACGCGGCAGCTGTCTCGCGGAATAAGGACACGGTTAGTGTGGTGTGTGACGGTGCTTGGAGAAATAAACATTTAGAAGGTAGATTTATATGAATCTACCTTCCCCTCGGAGTGAGTGCATCGCTGTCTCCAGTCAGCCTGTGACCATGGTCGGTGCAACCCGATCGAAACGTCAGGCAAAATAATAAGGTATGATCGCGTTTAATTCCCGTTATCGTTTTAAATAATTATGCAACGCGAAAGTTTAAAAGTAGTTATGATTCTCTTTCTTTAGAATCGGCAATGGAAAGTGAACCAGAGCTGATCCTAATTTCTAGACCTCTTTTAGAAAAGGAATTGGCAGCAGTTTCTGATGTTCAAGGTTTGTGTAAATTTTTGTTATTTACATGTGTATTTTACACATTTAATACGTTTTCTTTTATATAATTATCTTTTCTTAGAACCAGAAAAGCGACCCAAGACAAAAGTCCTTCATTTGTCTCCAAAGTCAAGTGTTAAGTTTGCTGAGTCTATAAATATAAAAATGATAGTTTATGGTGCGTTTTCCACGTATTTTTTTATTTTTAGCTTTTTATCTAAAAATTACGTAGGTACATAAATATGCAAATAAATAGGCAATACATACACAAAAATCTAACATAGGTGACCCTATTTTGGTTTTGCATAAAGTACGTTAAAATTACCCGTATATTTTGTTTTTAGGTGAACTCATAATGCCACTTACGAACGCTGAAATTGGGGTAATGCTATCATTCATTTATTATTATGTTTATAATAGCATATTTTCGACACATATTCAACACTGAATATAATTTAGGATTCGGCATACCGCAAACAGACGTATGCTCCAAAATGTTTGGAATTAAGAGAAAAAGTAAAAAGAGAGCAAGACGAATCTAAAAAAGCAACATTAATAGCAGAGAAGAGAGTTTACACATTACGGGCTAAATCATATTTGAAAACTTGCGAGAAACCACACCTGGTCTAAAAATTATATCATTTGATTTTCAAAAATACCTCCCATTGCCTAAGGTACCTGATCAGTCCTGCTATTACAGTCGTCAACTTTTATTTTTTATAACTTAGCCATTGTGGAAGGATCTTCTGATTTGCCTTTAAAAAATTATCGTGTTTTTGGGTACCATTGTACAGAAAACGAATTTAGTAAAAATGCTAACTTGGTGGCATCTTGCGTGTATGACCGCCTTTATCAAACTGACAAAACAGGCATTACTAGAATACGGTTAGTTGCGGACGGATGCGGCGGCCAAAAAAAAATAGTATTCTAATTGGCAAGTGTTGTAAATGGCTGTTAGAAAATGTTGACATCAAGGTTATAGAAATCATATTTCCTGTCACTGGTCACTCTTTTATGCCCGCCGGCCGTATTTTTGGCATAATTGAAAAGAAGTTGCGTAGAACAGAGGTCATACTGGACCCAAAAGAAATTTCAGACATTATATCTGAAAATGTAACATTAAAAAAAATCGGCACTGATTGCTTAGTGTATGACTGGAAAACAGCTACCAAAGATGTATTAAAACCAACTACAAGTTGGAATATACAATTCAATCAGTGTAAACGCTTTATTTTACGTCGTTCTAAGCAACAGGACAACGTTCTTGTGAGGGGCGTACTTTTTTACAAGAGTGATATTGCCAAGCCTCAAAATATTTGTAAGCCAAGAAAAAATATCAAAATGATCAATCAAGTGAACTCACACTCAACCGTTCGTGGATGGTATACTACTCGTATCCAAAAAAAAAACGTAAACTTACGTCCTGGATAGCAAACCATCCAAAGGTAAAATAATTCACTTGGTCTAAAAAAACTCCTTAAAAATGCCATCTGTTGGCGTGTGATGAAAAGAAGTGTGTTACATATTGGTAGACCATGGACACTGATAATCAGCATTGACGCAATCGTGACCCGGTTACCTCCGCATGGAAACGGCTAAGCACGAAGCGCCCACGCAGCATATTCTAATGAGATCGATGCCATCCCAAATGTCCTCACTTTATGATCATTCTTCGATCAATCGTCACCCCCTAGCTAGTAGTTAGTATTGTAATTTTTTATTTAAAATAAATTAGTTTAATTAAATTTTTGTATTCTTTGCAACCTCCGGCTGTGGCTTTCGTAATTGGCGCAGTCGGTAGGATAGTCGTAAATTAGAGTCAGTGAATCGATCACGGCGAGCGGCTATCCAGAACCTACAAGAGCTGCAGTCCAGAGGAGTATCCAGACATAGATACGGTAGAGAAATCGAAAATGCGTATGTGAGTACCTAGATCTACTAGAGTTGCTTTCCTTACTGTGTTTCCTATAATTCACCAAGATTTTCCATCCAAGGCAATCGCGGTCCCGTAGGTTAGTTAGCGTTAATAGATTATTAGTGTTAGATTCTAATAGGGATTTAGGAACTATAGACGAGGAGAATATTTTAAAATCTAGCAGTATGGCTGATTCACCTGTAGACCAAGTCTATAAAGCCCTCCAGCTCGTTCCCGAGTTCGACGGCCACTCAAATTTTTTAACGCGGTTTGTAAATTTGTGTGATCAATTAGTCATTCAATTTGTTAGAGAAGGTGATGAATATAGGTTAAGCAATCTTTCTTTAATAAATGGTATAAACAAGATAACCGGCCCCGCATTCTCTATAATAAATTCTAACGGTATCCCGGAGAACTGGAATGAGATTCGTAGGATATTAATTAATATATTTGCCGACCACCGCGATGAGACTTCACTCTATCACGATTTGTCTTTACTTTCACAGGGTACGGGAACCCCTCAAGAGTTTTATGAACAGTGTCAAAATCTGTTTAGTACGTTAATGACATAAATTAGTCTGCATGAAAATATACCGAGTACAATCGAAGCGAAACGCGCTCTCTATAAAAAGTTAACACTTCAATTATATCTACGCGGTCTGCGCGACCCACTAGGCACTCGTATTCGGTGCATGCGACCCGATAGTATTGAACAGGCTTTAGAATTTGTGCATGATGTAATTAATACACTGTATTTACAGCAACGTAATGAACACACTTCCGATAGAAAATTTCAGTCCTCACCTTCATTTAATGTAGGTACCTAAAACTTCTTACGGCGCAGGATAAAATCGAAGATTTATCTCGTGAGTTATCAAAGCTATAAAATACTTTAGCCTTTATACGTGCATCGAGCACCCCTTATCTATTAAAGGCTTAAATCCGTACCGAGCGTGAATAAGTTGACAAGTCATTTGGGCGTACTTTTCAGGGCAGCCACTTTAAAGTTTACATGTCGATTGGAAAATCGAAATTATTGATAATGGATGTTTTTGTGATTGACTTAGGGTTTTTTAATCAATCTTTTCCAATTGAAGTAAAAATATGATTGAATTATCTTCTTAATCAATTTAAAAAAAGACTTATTTAGTTGTTCACCATCGACTTGTTAACTTATTCACCAAAGAAATATAATTAAACAAGTTATATTAATTGGATTGAAGTAAAATATCCTTTAATAAAAAACGAAACTTACAAAGAGAATATATTTTTATTACGTAAACTTCAAAAAAATCAAACGATATTATTACTTTTATTGTTTAATGTATACATTATTTTTAAAATTATAATCAATCTTGACGAAACCTAATGCACCAGCATTTAATAATCAATTAATCGTTTCCTTCCATGTTTTCTTCTGCATCAGGGTCTTCTATGTCAATATCAGGGTCGATGTTCGCAGTTTCTGAATCCGTCTTTATGTTTTTAAAAAAATCATGAAAGGCTGGATCTATTAACGGTAATAAATCTAGCAAATCCTTCTTTTTTTCTTTACTTATCGGCAATGTATCTTTGGATACTGCCTCTAACTGTACATGATCCAAATTGTATTTGCCTCTTTTCTTGAAGCTGATTACCTTAAAAGGGCTTTCACTATCAAGATTTGTCTTGAAATACATTTCACCAATAGTAGGCTTTCTAAATTGCAGCCATTTCACAGGTTGCCATAAGAATTTATCACCAAATGTATCTTTTTTTTTAATTGTAAAAGGCCCTTTTTTAGAACTTAATTCAGAGAATTTAAGAAATTGTTCTAGCTTCATTGGCACAACTTCAAATGCATTTTTAACTTTGCAAGTTCTTACCAGTTGGATCCAATCATTAAGATGGTTAATTTTAAGTCGAGTCTTCTTTTTGGTTCTTTCAATTATAGCATGATCCGAATCACATTCCATGTGGCTATGTCCACTGATAAGAAACTTATGGTTAATTATTTCCAACGTTGGATGTTCATGCAGTAAGAACATAAACATCATAGCGACTATGTTGTTTTTGTTCTGTCCCCCACATGTGTCTGAATAAAATGTGACCTGTTTTATATCCGGAGGTAAATTCTGCAGCATATGCCATAAGCAGGATGCGATTTGATTAGCACCACGTGCGCCAATTGTTTCATCCCACATATAACAAGTAGCTTTATCGTTTGCTAAGTTATGAACTGTGAGGTTAAAGGTCCATAACTGTCTCTTATAAAATGAAACTGATGTTTTAAGGTAAGGAGTAGGTAAACATTGTTGTAGGTCGAATGTATAAGCTTGAATTGACGAGTCACGTTTTGCATCCTCTTTATCCTTTCTTTTTTCAGAATAAGCTTTTTCAGCTAAAGTTTGATGTACAACAAGCTCAGCTTTTAAATCAACGATATCCTGCCCTTCAGCTAACGAGACTTTCGTATTTAGCAAATCACAAGTATGGCACGTGTCTTTAGCTGGTTGTTTAAAGGATAAATTTAAATCATGAAAACATTGAGAGTAAAGTTTCAATGATACGGGGTTTGTGCAACTTTCTTTGTACAAACGATACATAGCTGCAATGGAAAGGTCTGAAGATAAATATTTTCGATTTGTTCTTTTTCTACAGTAATGACTCTCGTAATTTGGGAATGATAATATGTGGTTTTTAGCTGAAGTAGTATCGTCTATAGTTTTTTTATTTTTAGGTGGTTGACATCCTCTCTTATCAGTAGAAATGACTCCGCTTGCAGAGTTTTTTTTCTTATCTATAACAATATTAATAAAACCTTTTGTCTCTCCAAATGTTCTACAGAAACATTCTTTACAAATTGGCTTGTCTTCATTATTTATAATTAGTTTATATTTGCAATAATAATCTCTGTTTTGTGTTCTGCTATCAGTCTTCTGTGTTTTCTTTGGTAATATCGTAATCAGACTAGCTACATACATTGCTCTCCGATCTCTACTTCCTAAAGCCCAATATTCGTCAAAACATTGTTTTCTTTCTATTTCGGAAAATCGTTCAAAACATTTTAATCTACAAATGCTAAGTGAACTCAATTGCCTCTCACCAATATTTTTTCCTTTCTCAGTAACATAACCTTTACCAGAATTTCTCAATCTCTTGGATTCTTCTCTCTCCTTTCTTGATCTTCCTTTTTTTTTCTTTTTAGTACCTTCTGCAGTTGAATCTTCAATTTGTGGTCTTATCTCTTTATCTTCACTTCTGGTCTTCGTCATATTGTTAATATCTAAAACAAAATGTTTCAGTATTTAATTTTATAACTTTATTATTGGATGAACAGGGGAAAAGGGCTAGTGAATGAGGAACTTTATTATTCTCATGTTATGCCATTCTTAATTTATATCAATCTTAGCTTATCTACCTACCTGAAGTGCAGGCTGTAGTTTTATTTAATAAATTATCTTCTATAGGAATACTAGACATATTTTTTTCAGTTATAGTTCTTTGCATCACGTCGTTATCCATGTTATTATTACTATAGGATTTCTTTTTTTGTGTATCTTTAGGTTTCAAAATATCATCACAAGAATCGCAATCAGTTTCTGAATCATCTTTTGCGTTATTTATTGTTTTTGACAATAAATCAGGATACTGAACAAAGTCATTATTATTACTACAGTCAAATCCTGGTTCATTTAATACATCGAACAATTCTTGCGTTTTCGGTGACATAGCACGAATAGGGGATGATGTTTGATCTTCATTTTCCAAATCTTTTTGTAATGGAGAAGATCCCAAAACTAATGAAGTGTCACTTCTTGCATCATAATTATTCTCACCTGAAATAATATCAATTGAATATAATATCACATTACCATCCCATTAGTAACATAATTGATCCAATTATTATAAAAATAATAAAAAATGTAAACAAATAAAAAAAAATCACCTTGTATGTTATTTTTATGTCTTAATTCGTGTATCAAAGGAGTCAATGGAGAAAATGGAGGAGGAGATATTGATGGTTGCTCATTTGAAAACAGAATTTCGGAACTGCATTCGTCTAAAACAAAATAAACATACTTAGTGTCATTACAAAAAAGACAAGTCTAATTTTAGGACGACTATTTGAAAATAAATGTATCCATGATATTAGTTCGGTAATGTGTCAAACAACACTAATTGGCCGTCTTATAATTAGACACGGTTTAAACATTGTTTTATTTTTTTGTAATAACACCAAATTAGTATTCCTATATTAGAGCACCTTTCATACCTTTTTAGAATTAGTAAGAAATCTTATTTTTTTTAATACTCTAGAAGGTACGTACTTATTTTAAAACAATAAAGAATACCTAAAATACAGCTATTATATTTTCACTACATACAAATAGTTATTAGTATAAGTAGATGTTAGCTGAAGTCTGTGATCTATTTAGATGCCTTTCTACACTAATAAACCTTTTGTATAAAAACACTATGTAACGACTTGAGAGTTTAGCATACAGGTAGTAATATAAATTAGCAAATATTGCAACAATACTTAAAAAGATCTCACCTTTTTCATCCACCAGTCGATTGCGAGGTGATTTTAACATTATAACTTCTCGAAGTTCTAGTAACTTGCGCTTTTTAGACAATAAATTCATGAAAAGTTTCTGAAATAGAATAGAAATACATTAAAATGAGACACCTAAGTCTAATTCCCTTTAAGCTTATACGTTCTTTGCAATAATCAGAACAGTTGAAATTAAATTATTTGTAACCTCTAACCTAGAGTATAAAGGTTACAATTTAAAAAACAAATTTATGCATTTCTTCGTACTTACTTTTTCCTCGTCATCACTCATTATAACAAACCGCTATAGCTTAAAGACTTGATAAAAATAATATCTAATACAAAACACTTAGGTAATTTACCAACAAGAATACCGACTCAAACGACGAGATTAACAAGACTGACAAGTTCCGACACGAATCTATTGAATGAACGTTTCGGTTCGTTGCAAGTACCTTCAGATCAGCAGATATTGGCATGGGAAAAGATGTTCAAATAAAAACCTGCTCTATGTGTCGCTTTCGTTTCAACGAATTTTATGCTTTATATTCTTTAAAATAGACTTCAAATTACTCTGCGCTTGGAGTTGACCTAAAAGTTTATTATTAAATAATATTTTAGTAATAAAAGTAGTTAGTAAGAATAAAATTCGGATTTATACAACACTTTATTGTTATTATTAAGCCTATCCTTTGTTAATCAATGACTTTAAACTATTTAAAATATTAATTATCATAACTCAAGACTAAGTTACAAAAATTTTGCTTTCCATAGTTTGATAAGTAAAAATATATAAAGACGTCCGAAATCTTTAGAACTTTTCTATTTTAACAACTGCTTATAACACGTTTAAACATGATAGTTTACGATGGTAATAACTTGATAACTTAAGATATTGTATAACATTTAAACTCGTAATAGCGTGCATAACTAGACAACTGCATATATAATGTTTATGTTTTAAACTTCAAGAAGATCATAACTTGATAACTCTTTTTGTCAAATTATTATCTAATGCATACTTTAATCCATAAATGTGTATGTCGAGATATAAACACACCGTGTGCTGACTTAGGTTAGCAATAAATTGATAAATCAAAATATAATGTTTTTCACGCTTTTGCTTACATATTTTTAATTTGATATATCGTTTTGTCAAATAGTTTTTGGTTGAATTGGAGATACTTACTTGTGAACAAGAGCTATTTTTCAACCATTTTTGAATATATCGAGTTGTTTTTTTTTTCCTAATACATTATTAGGTAAAGAAAGCGATTAAGAATAAAAAAAAAATATTCGCCATGTCGAGTTGTCAACGTATTCACGCCTGGTACGGAAATAATTTTAAGGATATGTATGATTATGAAAATAAGGATGACGACTATTTGGATCAGCGGTAGTTAAAGCTGCTTCTGAGCCATGGGTCGCGGGTTCGATCCCCGCACAGTACAAATATTTGTGTGCATGAACATGTCTGTTTGTACTGGTCTGGGTGTTTTCTATGTATTATAAGTATATATTTACAAAAAAAAAGTATATAAGTAAGTTTATCGGTTGTCTAGTACCCCATACGACAGGGTACTTAATAGTACCTTAATTTGGGACTAGATGGCTCAGTGTGGCCCAGTGAGGCATGTCTTAAATATTTATTATTATTTATTTAAGGATTTTATATTCTAATCATGAAATTCTTGACATAAATTATAGGGACTTTTATGACGAAATTAAGATAGGAAATTTATATATAGGCAATAGAATCACAATGAAGGTGCCGATTGTCTATCCTTTACCTTATATCCGATATAGATTATCAATCATCCCGAACAAAAATCATAATATCCTTATAGTCCTACCTCACCTTATGTAGCAATTTCTAGCAAAGATTATAGGTATATAGAGACAGAATGTCCGAAGATCAACTCATAATTTCTCTGCCAAGCTTCATCAAACTACAGCAACCGAGATGAGCCTAAATTTATCCAGCATCCCGATCAACTGCTTCCTCAAGGTAGCGGAGTTCACCATAGCCAACCTGAACGAGCACATCAGGGGACACGCCATGAAGATAATGGAAATGCCTCAGTATGATGAGTCGAGGCACCAGGATCATCCATCATTTACCTTGGACACTATGAAATTAGAAAACCTTCATACAGTTAGTACCAAAGTATCTCTACAGTCGTCAGTGAAACTAAGAGATGCCGCTGAACAGTCGCTGTACCATACTACGATTCCCCTATACGTAGTATTACTACTTAGCGCTATAGCCTTCATCATCGTCGTAGCAAGCCGACGACTACGAAAGAGTGGTCTTTGAAAGAAGACCGACGTCATTGAAAGTAGCACGGGTGTTGCTAACGGCACCTATGCAATTCTAGATACAAAATCTACCAATCCTGATGAGATAAGAGTAGATCATAGAAACATCTCAGCAACTATCTCAAACAGAGTTTTCAAATAGTTGCTGAACTGCGGATGGAGGTGTTACATATTGGTAGACCATGGATACTGACAATCAGCATTGACGCAATCGTGACCCGGTTACCTCCGCACGGAAACGGCTAAGCACGAAGCGCCCACGCAGCATATTCTAATGAGATCGATGCCATCCCAAATGTCCTCACTTTATGATCATTCTTCGATCAATCGTCACCCCCTAGCTAGTAGTTAGTATTGTAATTTTTTATTTAAAACAAATTAGTTTAATTAAATTTTTGTATTCTTTGCAACCTCCGGCTGTGGCTTTCGTAATTAGTGCTATTAGAACGAAACTTTACTAACTAATCCACATTAAAAACCATAGATGTCATCACAGTATGCTTTCGTGACTGAAGAATATTTTTTTTCGTTTAGTGCTATTGTGAGTTCTTGAGTGACTTGTGTGCGCGTGGAAATACTGCTCATTATGTCGTAAGTATTTGTTTTATTATATAATTCAATGGTTTTTATTGATCTTTATGATTGGAGAACCAGATATTGGCTGTGGTATTTCTGTCACGGCGATGAATATCGAGTAAACACATTATTACGAGTGGCTATAACTTTCGTGTACAAACAATGGCCGCCGATAAGGTTTTTTGCTATTAATTATAGAACTATTCCATAAAATATGTATTGTAGAAGATGCATTAGTTATTTGTTTACATATTTTTAAACTTATTTAATAAAAATACATTTAGTCTGCTAAAGATTTCTTAGAATAACCAGAAACGTTTCTCAGGTTTCTTCTATGGATAGTTAAGTATCCAAGGACGTGCTGTGATACACGTGATATAAGGGTTTGTACAAACGGAAAAAGTGTACGTACATATTTTAAAGATAATGCAAGTGTTCGTCTGCTAAAACAATTAATTAAAAACACCTACAGTCAGCTTAATAAGATACACAGTGAGCTATTTTTATTACATTTGGAATGCAGTGTAGTGTGGTCCCAACAGGGTTTTGACAAGTGTGATCGGGTAACGTTTTTGCAATCGTCTCGCAGTTATGACTTCTGTAAAACTAGACACGATAAAAAACTAGACCAGTTATGTACCCGCAAACAAAAGAATATGGTATCGGCGAAGACAAAAGTACAGTCAGCCACATTAAATACTGTCATAAACTTGTCAAACACTAACTTAGACGGGCTGCACAAAGTGTGTTGGCTAAGGGATTGAATTTTGCTTTAACACCCAGCAGAATACCTTACGAGAACATAATCTGTGGTGTAGAGGAAACGATCATCCGTAATAAAATTCCGCCGACTGATGCAGACATTCTAAGACAGGATGTAGCGGTAATTTTGCGTAAGTCGAGACTCCCTAAGAGCAACGTAACAGTGGGAGAGCGTCAAGCACTCAAAAATCTACGTCAGAATAAGGATATCCAGATACTGAAGGCTGACAAGGGAAACGCTACCGTAGTTATGAATTGCGAAGATTATGACACTAAAATAAGGACTATGCTCGCGGATACAGCAGTATACAAGTTAGTATCTTATAATCCCACCGCCAGAGTGACACGACGCATTCGCGCCCTTATTCATGACCAACGCGAGCTTTTTACCGAAGACGTATATACTCACCTACATAAAGCGAAGAACGTTCAGCCACCAAAATTTTATGGTTTGCCAAAAATACACAAAAGCAACGTCCCACTTAGACCGATTGTGAGCTAAATTGACTCACCCACATATAGTTTGGCAAAACACGTTGCTAGAGTGTTGCAACCATTGATTGGAAAAACAACGTCCTACGTAAAAGACTCGCTGCACTTTATTGACCTCATTAGGGACATCAAACTGGATACGGGCGATATAATGGTAAGTTTCGATGTCGAATCACTGTTCACCAATGTGCCCTTGAAGGAATGTCTGGAAGTAATCAGGAACAGGTTGTTTGACAATGAACTGCCGGATGACGAAATATCAAAGTAATGTTTCATAGAATTATTAAGTTACCGATAAAACCATTCATAAAAACATGTTTCAATGTGTAACGGTTCCCAAAGCATGAATTAATGCATGCATGAAAGCAAGCAGGCATGCAAGGTACGCATGCATTCATGCATGCTAGTAGGCACATGCATGCATACGCATGCAAGTATGTAGGCATGCATGCATGCATGCCTGCTTGCTGCATGCAATCAAGCAAGCAGGCATGCATTAATGCATGCATGCAGCATGCATGAATTAATGCATGCATGAAAGCAAGCAGGCATGCGGCAGGTACGCATGCATTCATGCATGCAAGTAAGCACATGTATGCATACGCATGCAAGTAAAAAGGCATGCATGCATGCATTAATGCATGCAAGCAAGCCAGCAGGCATGCAAACAAGCAGCATGCATTACGATTTCCTCGTCTCCGGCGCTGCGGGAATAGCAGCCTCGTCGCCCTTGCGTAACAAGGCGCAGTTACCCAAGCTCGCCTACGCAGCTTTTGCTTGCTGACCAGCCTCAGCCGCTCCGGCTTGCGCGGGTGACTGGACGTTGTTACAGCGGGTGGAGGCTGCTATCCCTCCGCGCCTCCAGCTTTTGAATTACACTCTAGTATCGGGCAGACTAGTACCACGGCGAGGAGACCACAGCGACTCGGGATTAACGCAGTTTATTTATTATATCAATATTTATTACATATCTATATCACTTATGCTTTAAATTATCTATTAATAAAGTATGCAATATAATATTAGTAACAAAAATCGTTTGGCAATACGGACTTTAGTGAAGTGAAATTGGATGTTTCAACAATCCTGCATTATTAAAACTTACGTGGAAATAAAATTATGGGTAACAAAATAGCAAACTAACATTACTTCGATAAAATACATAATATATGAAAAGAAGTAACGATGAAGTAAGTTTGTAGATAATAAGCATTCGATCAAATGAAATTGTGATGTAACATGATTCTAGAATATGTTGAATATCGTTTAGAAACATCTGCGAATTGTTTTATGCGGAATGAAAATCGTTGAAGAAAATTGCGATTAAGTGATGGGTTCCCGTAAACCATGATGTATAAAATTTTTATACCTTAAACGCACATTGTATCAAAAATGATACAACATGTTTTACCTATGATTTTCATATAGAAAACAACAAAATATTTTTTTGAATATTTTCCATTTATCTGTGTCACATGACCTAATACATATATTTTTTGCAAAACAAACGTCTTCTGCTTTTAAGGGTTAAGCTGTATAGTGTCATGTTGTTATTTCTGAGCTGCGCACTAATCTCTAAATACTCACATTTAGGTATTACATTCATTGTTTTATTATTAAAACTCATTTAATTTCACTACAATAATAGTCGAGTTTTGTTGTTTTCTGTCAAATCTCAGCGCATGCGACTGTCCGAATGTCCCAACTCACTAAAATAATGTTTCGTTTGTTTGTTTACGCTTGGCAAATGAACGGAAAACAGATTTATATCACAAAGGTAGTAAATTATTTATTTCAAGAAATATTACAGCATTTGTTTTTTATATTTTTACGATTTATGTGCTGAGATTAACTTAATTCATGAAACTTCAGGCAGCCGAAGAACTGTTCATGAGCTTGGCAGAATGACGTTTGATCTTCGACGGATGTTTAGAAAAATTAATAAACAATAGTAGTCTGGCAAGTTTATAAACATTGGAAATTTATTAGGGAAAAAAAACTTGTCTTGAGTACTGCTTGTTAAAGAAAAGAAAAATTAAATGGCCAGCCTTTGAGTATAATTCAAATAGTCAAAGGCTTCGGGCGAAAATGGGCCTGAACTGTACTGTCCGTTACACGATTCAAATATAATTCAAAATTTATTTTAAGTTTTTTAATTTCAATTGACTTAATAACACGATAATTTAAAATGGGGTAATAAATTGCTATTTAAATAAAAACACATTTGTTTTTAATCGGTAAGTGCATATTTCCGGTCGTTAAAATGTTGCCAGACATAAAATATGTAGTTACGTTGATCTAATACTTTATATTTTTATTCTAACACCAAAGATATTGAGACAATCAGTTATATATACTTTTGTTTAAAAATACAATTTATAAAATGCATGTGATTGTACTCGTATACAATTTAGGCGTAATAATGTGTCTGTATTGAATTAGAAATGATTTTATTTATTACATTTTTATATGGCATTAGGATTTGTAAAAAAAAATGTCACGACTGTCACCGTCATTCGCTTCGTTTTGCTTGTGCTTGCGTTAGTGGATATTTTTGTGTATTGTGCCAGTGCGTTATTTATCGATATTATTTTACGACTTTGTCTAAGCTATTGGATTCTGATGGTTCTTCTTTAACATACGACACACGCTTTTCTTACCACGGACTCTGTATCCTGCCTATTTGACAACCTCAGCCTGTTTACTGGAGTTGAATACCCCTGAGAGACAATGAGTGATCAACAGTATCATTGTATAAACTGTGGTATAGCCACTTGGCGTAGTACTACTATAGGAATGAACCAATTAGAAGATGAAGGCATTATTTTTATTATACAACAATGGATAGCACCTCAAGTGGTGAGTGAGTAGTTAAACAAATAAATAAGAGGATAATTAATTATTACGAAAAGATAAGATAGCCATATATTTCAACATTATACATTATTTTATTTTATTAAAAATAAAGTAATTAATTATATTATTATTTTGTAGGTTAACAGCTCCCATCGAATCTGCCATGCATGTAAGAATTTAGCAGTTAACTTCATGGGAATGCATGAACAACCTACATCTTTTACAACTGGACATCGTCAAGTATGCTTAAACTGTGGTCGTTCGGTTTTACGGACAAGATCTCATGTATTGCGTACTGATACAGAACGTGAGAACATGATTCAAACTGTTATTCGTGAATGGATCATACCTCGAACTGTAAGTTTTTTACTTGTTTTAACATATTCATACTCGATGAAAACTACACTGCCTCGATAAATTAAATAACATTTCAAATTCGTTTTCCAGATTCCACCTGGAAGATCCCTCATATGTCACAGTTGCTGGGTGAGGGCTGATAGAGATGCTCATCATTTTGTTGGACAGCCATCTGGATCTGGCTCTTTTGCATCACGAAATAATACAAGTGAACAAGGCGAAACTCCATCTCAATTATTAACAAACGAATTGCCTGAAATAACAGCTCGTGGGGATGAACCTCCATCTCAATCTGCACGGAGACCAAGTGATTCGATTGTTTTACCAGAATATATACGGGCTGTAGAAACAGAAGCACGTTGTTTTTGTTGAAGGATGTGAGAGGCTTGAAAGAAATAGAGTTTCTGACGGCACAAGGAAAATGTTATTAAATAGTTTAAACTTCTATGTCCCAAGAAATAATAGACTGTGCAATGTACATATTAATGTACAATCTTGGGATTTCCTGTCAGGAGCTTTAAATAACTATGTAAATGTTTTTACTGCAACACATATACAGGATATGCTAAAGTTGCAAGAAAGTGCTTGTGCTGTGCTTGATTTTTCAAATATTTTAAATATGGAAGACCATTCAGTGCATCACTGGATTGGTCTAACCAAAGATCAATTTCAAAGAATTTTAAATGAAGTGCCACAGTTTGGCAGAAAATCTTGAAGTCGCATAGGTTTAACTGCATATTTAATGAAACTGAGAACTGGTGATTCCAATGAAAGAATCGCAGAATTATTTCAAATTCCTAAAAGAACTTTAGGTGGATATGTGTCTATAGCTACCTATGATATAATTATTTTGTGCCTATGCATTTAGGTATAATCATATGAATAGGCAGCAAATAATAGATAGAACACTATTGATACCCCAAGGTTTATTAGGAAATAGCAATGGCCAAAATAAGCCTGTAATAATTATAGACGGAACTTACTGCTATATACAAAAAAGTTCAAACTAATTATACCAAAAAAGAACTTATAGCTTACATAAGTATGACAAATTAGTGAAACTTTTTATGATTGTTTGTGCAGATGGCCATATTATTGATGTGATGGGCCCCTATCCAGCCACCACATCTAATGCCAATATCATAAATAAAGAATTTAATGACCGAAATTCAATTTTACGCCAGTATTTTCAGCCAGGTAATGCTTTTATTTTGGATAGGGGCTTTAGAGATGCCTTGCCCATATTAAATGAATGTGGTTATAGAACCTATGTCCCACCAACATTACAGGAGGGTAAAGCATTTATTTATTTAGGCAGCATTCTACTATTGAAGCCAATAAATGTGGAAGTAGTGAACGGCTGGTTTAAAAGAGATTTTAAATTGTTTCGGCAAGATTATTTCAATACTGCCTCAAGACACCTTATGAAATACTTTGAGGTAGCTGCTGCTCTTCTCAATGCCATCCGCCCTCCTCTTAGAAACCGTGATGATGCTGGGCAGATCCTACAAATTATAAATGAAAATATGTATAAAGAAAATGAATTAGGAGATTATGTTATTCAAAATAATGTAAACCGCCGCAGAGCTGATTTTGATAGCATTCATATTCAAAATAACAACTTAAACAATTTTCCTCGACTAACATACAGTGATTTGATAACAATTTCTTTAGGAACCTATCAAATAAAACAAGCCAGATCCTATTACGGAGAACACATTCGGCAAGATGGCAGATATGAAATTGAGGTGTGCCGAGAAACTGATAGCAACCTCCTGAGACAGCTGTCAACACCTAACACTTGTTGGCTATTAAGAGGCCAAATAGAATCACGACATATAAGTTCCAAAACATATTTCATTTATGTATTAGTTGACAGTTCTCTCAGTGGAAGAAATGCAATCCGTGGTTATTATTGCAATTGTGTAGTAGGGAGGCGAGCAGTAGGTTGTTGTTGCCATGTGATGTCTGTGATATGGTATCTAGGCTGGGCAAGGCATCAAGTTAATTGTAACAACCCAACCTGTTCTGATATGAGAAATGGTGATTTAAAAAGAAAGGAAAAACCTTTAGATGTTTTCTTTTATAACCAACGTAATAAATAAATTCATCTACATCAAGTACATTTGCCACAGTTCACTAATAGATACTATTTTAGAAAATAATAATGCAGTAGAATAACTAAACAATGTACTAATAATACATAAAATCAAAATACAGTAAATTAAGAAATAGTTTTTCGAATGTGTGTATACTTTGGTTTTTGGCTCAATGGACGAATCCAAGGACCGCCGCGCTGGTTTGACAGCTTTGTCTTACATACTCTTTGGTTTTGACGTCTTCAAAGGGACGCGCTGGAAATTGCGCCAAAAGTGGAAGTTAATGAGAAAACTATGTGATTGTCGAGTCAGGATAAATTGTTTGAGATATTGTAATAATAAGTGCGATATGATTTTTATCAATTACAAGGCTAGTTAAAAGGTTCCAGCAACCTTGAATTATAATTCTATAGTTGTTATATGCAAGCTAGCATAGATAACTAGAACTCAACAAATGTCAATGACCTTAACCTTTTTTTTTTAAATTAATAACAATTAAATCACTTACACAAATTGTTAGGGGGAATTGGCAGAGCAATCAGTACAAAGGAGCGTGCAGTAACATAAAATATATTAATAGAAAAGTAGACACATAGAATTACAATAGAATACAATACGAGAGCTCTAGATGGATTATAAACAGCGAATGTCAACACATTATTTTTAGTGACAGCCTAATCATTGCGGTTGCAGCCAGCTCTCTCTACACACAGCATGAAGGTGATATTCAACACACCCCCTCAACTCATGCTTTATACAAGTCAATTAATGGCTCGCAACCCTAACGCCTCTGACAGTATGTTGTGCCTTATACGCGGCAAAGGTTTGGTGAAAATATCTGCCAACATATTTTCAGTTGCTAAATGCTCTAGGGTAATCGACTTGTTCTCACGCAACACATCCCTAATATAGAAATGCCTAATATCGATGTGCTTAGTTCGCGCGTGATAAACACCATGATCTTCAGCGAGACAGATAGCAGATAAGTTATCAGCATGCATGTTTACCTTAGACAATTGGCGAAGACCAAGTTCCTTCAGCAAACAATTTAAATACACAGCCTCTTTCATAACTTCCGCCAAACTCACAAAACCAGCCTCACAAGTCGATGTCGCAACGATGCGTTGCTTTTGTGATACCCATGAAATATCAGCACACCCTAAAATTATAACAAATAGCCGGTGACCGCTTATAAATTACACAAACTACTTTAAAATAACATGTCATACTGACATTCTACAATACTTCGATCAGGAGGTTTCTTTACAATCTTCCGTGTATGACATTTTACTAACCTTTCTTTTTCCGACAGTATCTTGCTTTTCTTTTTAACTTTTTGACTACTTCCCAAGGAACCCTTCGAAAAAGTTTCAATAGTTCTAGCAAAATCATGACAATTAACGCATTCTTCCGCCTGCGATTCGCTACCACTATTCTCTCTTTCTCTCTCTTCAACCATATTATAGATTTTACGAGGGCGTCCAACATGTCCTATCTCAATCCTCGGTCTTCCAGGGCCTCTTTTTAAAGTGACATTACCGTGAGATACACCACTACTATCAGTAGTACTAGTAGTTTCTGTAGTCTCGGTAGTTAAATCATTTCTAAACGGTACATTTGGGGATCCAGCATTTGGACAGTCTGTATTCAAAGGCTGTGAACTAGTTTGACTACTAGACAACTCCACTTCGATAGTTCTCGCTTTATTCTTTTCAGCACTATCTTGCTCACATTGCAGTTCAATAGTGGAATCCTTCAAAAGATCACTTTCAGGTTTCTTATCTTCCTGAAATTTAACATCTCTTGACACTACTATTTTTCTTTTCTCAGATAACCACACTCTATAGCCAGCAGATTCAACTGGATAGCCCACGAAAATGCCGGGAGAACTTCGTGCTGCAAATTTATCTTTACCTGGTTCCTTTTCTAAAACATGTACCTTAGAGCCAAATGTCTTGAAATTCTCAATATTTACACGTCTCCTGTACCATTTTTCGTACGGAATTTCACCATTTAAGCTACTACTCGGACATCTGTTACGCAAATAACACGCGGTCGAAATAGCTTCCGCCCAAAAACTTGCTGATAAACCAGAAGATAATAACATGCACCTATTTATAGGCCTTTTCAAGTAAAGTGCGGTTCATCCGCTCTGCAATTCCATTACTTTGTGGTGTATACGATGTCGTCAGCCTTCTCTTTAATTCCTACACTTTGTAAATAATTCGAAAAATCACTATTTACAAATTCCTTTCCATTATCGGAATGAAAATATTTGATTCGTTTTCCCGTCAAATTTTCAACCTGACATTTGAATATTTTGAATTTTGACATTACGTCACTTTTATTCTTTATCATGAAGACTTCACACCAACGAGTACAATCGTCAATAAAAGTGACAAAATATTTATTTCCTCCGTTCGATTGAACTCTCATCGGGCCTACCACATCAGAATAAATAATTTCTAAAATTTTACTACATGGTTTTCTGGACTTCACAAAAGGCAACGAAACCATCTTTCCTTTAGCACACACATCACAATCACGCAAATCAGTTTCACACTTTACATAATCTATACCTGCCTTTTTCAGTACTTTCATAAGATCTCTAGCATTCAAATGTCCCATACGCTCATGCCATTTATACAAATCCACTTGCTTACCTGATACGACAGACGCTGAAGCATCTGGCTCCCTTAAATAATATAAACTACCTCTTCGGTCAGCAGTCAACTTAACTTCCCCGTTTTTAATAGCGTAAGCTACATCACGTTTGAAAATTACTATGCAACCTCGTTCAGTCAATTTAGAAATTGATACTAAATTACTGCGTAGTTCGGGAACTAACAACGTATCTTCAAATTGGATCTTTCGCGTAATATCATCATTGCATGCTAATATCTTAACTGTACCCTTACCTTGCGCTGTTGTTACGGAATCAGTGGCTAATTTTAAATTTTGGTTAGTTGGCAGTACCTCATCAAACCTTCTTGCGTCATTACACATGTGCGAGCTGCAACCGCTATCAAACAACCATTCCTGACGACTGCGTTTGGCTTCAATAGCCAAACAATCATCTGAAACATGATACACGGTTAAAGTTTCATGGTCTACATTTTCATTTATAAATAATTGTTCAACGCAACTAGTTTCTGTCTGCAAAGACTTCTTCTTTTTACAGTCTGATGCCTTGTGTCCAAAATCATGACATTTAAAACATTTGTACTTAAATTTTGATCCAGTTCCATAATTTTTCTTCTGATGTCTACTTATAAACATAGCCCCTTCTCTACTCTCAACTTGGGTGTTGCCCCTTGAACTATATTCTTCAATTATTTTCACCCTAAGTTGATCAGGCTTTGGTAGCTCGTCTCTTGACTCAATGGCGCATCTGAAGTTCTCATAGCTTGCTGGTAAACTGTAAAGCAGCATTATCGCTAGTAGATCATCATGAATAACGATGTCCATTTCTTCCAGTTTGTCGACGGCTTCAAAAAATGAATCAAGATGTTCGCTTGCTTTCTGCTCCTCACTCATCTTTTGTAACATGAGTCTTTTCATCAGCATCGCCTTCTTTGCAGGCCCACGTGACGCAAACATGCTCTCTAGTTTCAGCCATACCTCTCGTGCAGTCTTCACTCTTTTTACATGATGGACTACACTTGGATCCAATGCCAAAATCAACTCGGATCTTGCCTTCCTATCAGCAGTCTCCCATAACGTTGATGACACACCATCCGTGGGTTTCGGCTTTTCTCCACTCACGTATTCCCAAAAATCATTTCTGATTAATAGTGCTTCTACCTGTACTTTCCATGTATCATAGTTTTCTTTGGTCAATAATTCGATTCGTACATTCGACGCCATTTTGTTCATACATGTACTTTCACGAAATTATTTTCACGAATACTATTTTATCAGTTACTGCTGCTCTGGGCCCATAACCTTTGTTAGGGGGAATTGGCAGAGCAATCACTACAAAGGAGCGTGCAGTAACATAAAATATATTAATAGAAAAGTACACACATAGAATTACAATAGAATACAATACGAGAGCTCTAGATGGATTATAAACAGCGAATGTCAACACATTCTTTTTAGTGACAGCCTAATCATTGCGGTTGCAGCCAGCTCTCTCTACACACAGCATGAAGGTGATATTCAACACAAATGTTATCTGGCTCTAAATAATATGCAATTGTCTTACCATTCCTGTTTAGTTAGAAAGACTATTATTTTAATTTTATCTATTTAATTCAACATTCTATTTATTTTGTAATAGCCGGAATCAAGAAGACAGATAAAGTTTAATCTTATATTATTTTAAGTTAAGGCTTAATTTATAGTTATTATCTTGTGTTTTTTATACTACAGGTAAAAAGGCCATAATCTTATTCATTAACTGTCACAAAATTTAAAGCAACTATCTTTGAACATACTTACTAATTAAAGCATCTCTAAATGCAAAACAATAAGTGAGTTTTAAGAATTATGAGTTATTTTCTGATAATAGGCAATTAGCAGTTTGACTGAGATGTATAATAGATTACATACATATTTGTTTTAAACTTGGGAAAATACAAGTAAAGTTATCTTAACCGCTACTCATATCTTATATGAGAACATTAATTGATCTCAATCGTTAATTTATTGGGAAGTAGGTCAGTTTCTGGTAAAATTAATATTGACATTTTTCAACGAATCAAATATTATGATGATCTTATAAATGAATTAACATAAAATAGTTATGTAGTTAGTCAATAAGCTGTAAGAGTGGGAGTGAAAAGTGTACCAGCAGAATCAATCTATAACCTGTTGAAAGAATTTGGCCTGAAAGTTGTTTGCTAGATCAAGTACCTAAATATGCATTTCAGATTTGATTGGAAAGAGAGGGAAACACGAGTAGTGAGTGTTGACGCGTCATAAAGGGATCCCTTAAACCTACACCCGTGTCACAAGTCCCGGGAGCTACTCGGAGTTTCTCTTTCTATTACACTATAGACCAGGCACTCACATGGTGAATCCATGGAATATTAAGGAGTTTGCCTCTCCCTTATTACATAACATATAATATAACAGATTAAAGACCTGCTTGTCTTAGTTTTAATAGCAAAATACAAGAAAAGCACACATAGCTTGACTGCTAATCATATTTTGTATGAATTACCTATATTTAATTGAATTCAATGATTCCAATTTGTACTAGTTGCAAACATATTCCAAATGATTTATTTTACATTTCTTATGATAAATAGGTAATTTGTAGATTGATATATTAATAACAGGTAACATACTCATGTATGATTGTCTCAAATTTACCAGAATATAAGTTTGTCAATGGAGCCAAGCAACTATTAATTTTTATATTGAGATTGTTTTCTTAATTTTAATTACTTTATCAATGAGTTTATAGGGGGAATCAAAGTACCAGAACCAAGCTCAAAGAATCCTAGAAGTATATAGATTCCCTCACTCTGAAAGTTATTTCATTAATTTAAATTTGACAAATTGGCCTAATTAAAGGTTATTCATTGAGCTATTTTTAGACATCTATCATTAGGTTATTAGATCTTATTATACCATTTAATCAAAAGACTGAGACAGGAATTTAGTGTGATTTTGTTTATTAAATATGTTAACATTTTATAAAATACTTATTAAATTTCATGCCGAATAATTTTGAATAGACTACCAAAGTATATTTTATTGTTAATTTTGTTATTTGAATAAATTCCTCCTAATCCGAGCTGATGTGATAATGCCGAGGGCTTTTAAGGTCGACCACTGATTTCATTATGGACCTTTAAAGGAGTGTTCGGTATTTTCAGATTAGTTTGAATTACTGTAGGATCTAAGTGTAGAATAGTACTTCTTTAAATTACTTCTGATCTGTTCCTTCTAAATTTGATTACTTAATTAAAATCCTCCTAATCCGAGCTGATGTGATAATTCCGAGGGCTTTTAAGGTCGACCACTGATTTCATTATGGACCTTTAAAGGAGTGTTCGGTATTTTTGGATTAGTTTGAATTACTGTAGGATCTAATTTTAAAATAGTTGTATTTATGTGAATTCCTTCTGATTGGTTCAGTCTGGACTTGTTCAAGTTGTTAATATCCTCTTGATCTGGGCTGATGTGATTATGACGAGGGCTTTTAAGGTCGACCACTGATTTCATTATAGACCTTTAAAGGAGTGTTCGGTATTTTCGGATTAGTTCAAATTACTGTAGGATACTGAATTTTCCCGTTTAATTAAATCCTCTTAATCCAGACTGATGTGATAATGCCGAGGGCTTTTAAGGTCGACCACTGATTTCATTATGGACCTTTTTTACCGGACCAAGTGTCATATTATCAGATTAGATATTTCTATCGAAGTTGAGGACAGCTGTCATTATTTCATGACATGGCTCCCGCAGTCGATATTGACTCTGATTACTAAAACGCTAAGGCTCTGGTTGGCCTGACACTTTTTTGAATGAATGAATGATAAAGCCCCCGTCAGTTCATGCCAAAGACAAATAGACTATAAAAGAAAAAAAAAAAGAAATGAGTTGGTGAAGTTTGAGGTTATCTTCGAACTATTCGCGCCGACACGCGCATGTACTCTTGTGAGTGAAAATTATATAATTTGTGTATTTTCGTTTGAAAAGGTAAGTTTTGTCCCATAATATCTATTGTGTTTAGTTTTTACCTAATAATAAGTGTTAACAATCGTATTTCATCGTAATTTTAGCGGGTAAACTGACTTGGAAAGTGATGTGTTCTTGTCGGCGCGCGAGCGACGCCATTGTTTTGTGTTTATTGTGCATTGAAACACTAAAAACGATTCAAATTGCACATTATCACAGAGATATTTTAATAAATATTCATTTTAACACACATTTTACCATTCTTGATAAGTGGCTATGCAAAATTAAATCGATTTACCGAAGTGAAATTGACGTTGAAAGTTAGCGCAGGAACGTCTTTTATTTTACATTTCCTGAGAAAACAGCAATAAAAGACTGTTATAATCGCACATGATTACAAAGATAATGTATCATAGAATGTAGATATGTACATAGTTTTTAATTTCAATAACATTTTGTAGTTATTTCAATAAAAACTTTAAAGTGCTGTCTCAACGCCCTTATTGCAATGTAATAGAGTTGACTTTACACGGCACATTTTTTGCCACACTTGAGCGTTGTATTACCTCGCTGCCGTGACGTCAGAAATCATACAGGGTGACACGGTGGCTGGCTAGTGGCTAGTACTAGCTTATAACAAATTTTTTGTTAGCGTTATTGTTTGTTTTTTATATTTATGTTCCGCGATTTCTCCGTCAATAGTAGACCGATTAAAGTTTTTTTTTTTTGTTTTAACATTCATCTATCTTTCACTTTTACTTTAAAAAAAATATTTATGGTATTTTTGGGTGACCTTAGGAACGCCCCGTTGGTCTAGTGGTTTAAATACCGGGCCAGATCTCGGGGTCCCAGGTTCAAATCCCGGGTCGGGCAAAAAAAAGTTTCGAATTTTCGAACGTTGCTCTGGTTTGTCATCACCAACCCGCATTTAGCAAGCGTGGTGATTATGCCAGTCACCCATTAATTTTTATACTTTTGATAAGAAACCTCTGTATTTATAGAAAATATGTCCAAGCAATTGGTGCCAGCATACCCCGTGACGCAGTCTCCAGGCGGGACCATCACCAGGGGAGAAGAAGCAATAATTTATGAGCCCACACCATCAGGATCCGGTCTCCGGGTAAGTACTTATTACAAACTAGCTGTGCCCGCGACTTTGTCTGTGTGAATACCAAAATAAGAAACCTTTATAGTATGTATTGATATTCAATGGGTGCTCTTGTGTACATGTTTTTGGGTGCTTTTGTGTACATGTTTTTTTTTTAAGTATATCAATATGCAACTAAAAGGCATGAATATGGCGTTAAGTTTTTGAGGTATTAGTTATTCGTAAGGCTTTGAACTTTAAAGTTCGTCTTTCATCTTCACCATTATCATCATCAGTTGCACGCCACTGAGATCGATCCTCGGCTTCTCGTCTTTACTAACAATGAAAGCGATAATTTAAAAAAATCGAATATAGCTCGTTTAAACAAACTAACAGCGCAGACTCGAGAGAATGAAGACCGCTCGAGGCCGCCAAATTTTTTCCATAGCTTGTTTGTTGGCTGTGGCAGATGTTGGTTGATGGTTACTTTTCCTTTAGGTCTGGAAGCCCCCGACGACGCCGACGACGCCGGAGGTGTCGTCGCCCTCTTGTGGCTCTCGTCCCATGAGGGCTCGCCGCTCGCTGCTACTCGACGACGAGAAAATAGCTAAGTTTCTCGTAGATTCTGGCAGCGAGGACGAGTCCGACGGCGACGACGAGGTGGAGGCGCCGCCGGAGTTCGACCTACGAGAGGCGCGTCGTATGATGCGCCTAATTCGCGACGAGGAAGTACGATACGAGGAAGAATGCGAGGAAAGAGAGCAAGATGATGAATGCGAGAAACTAAATGATGAAGAATGCATTATTATGAACGAAGAAGTAATGCTTGGGAATAGGATGGGTGAGGAACTTGAGCCACCTACCGTGGCTCAAGCGCGAGAATATGAGGTAGTTATGAATGAAGAGAGGGTAATTGGTGATGATTCGGATGTGAGTCATGAGCAACCTCTATTGGGTCAAGAGTACGAAGGACTAGATGTCTTTTCGTGGTCCGAAGATTACTCTTCGTTTTCCGGCACAGAGGAGACGTACCTACGTACACCTGGCCCAATGGTGGAGTCTTATGACCCTGCACATATTTTCATGAAAGTTTGGGATGAAAAGATCATGGGAGAGATAGTAAGCGAGACGAACAAGTATGCGTGGCAAATAATTGCTCCATTATCGGAAAGGGTGAACGGTCTCCCAGATTATCTGGAATGGACCGACACCACTATTCCGGAAATGTATCGTTATTTTGCCATTCTCATTTTTATGTCCATGTGTAACAGAGGAAGAGTGAAAGACTATTGGACGACAGGGTACCTTGAAATGGCTGCGTTTAGAAGGGTGATGTCACGAAATCGTTTCCTAGCTATAACTCGATTTTTACATTTTGTTGACAATGAAAGTTACGATCTCAGCCTCTCATCATATGAGAAAAAAATTTTTAAAATTATTCCCATTATCAAGCACTGCAATGGGAAATTTGGGGAACTCTATACCCCGAGTAAGCACCTTAGCCTGGACGAGTCACTGCTGCTCTGGAAGGGTCGCCTTAGCTGGGTACAGTGTATCCGTACTAAGGCGGCCCGGTTCGGGATTAAATCCTTCGAACTTTGTGAGGCAGTATCCGGATACCAGCTTAGGTCCTTACTTTACGCAGGTAAAAATTCGTCAATGTCCGCGAAATCCATCCATGGATTCGAGCAAAAAATAACGGCGCGGTGTCAAGTGGCGCGGGTTTGACGCTAGCCGGCGCGGGGAAGGGCCGACTTGGGAAGGTTAAAGGAGTGTTCGGTATTTTCAGATTAGTTTGAATTACTGTAGGATCTAAGTTTAGAATAGCACTTCTTTAAATTACTTCTGATCAGTTCCTTCTAAATTTGATTATTTAATTAAAATCCTCCTAATCCGAGCTGATTTGATAATGCCGAGGGCTTTTAAGGTCGACCACTGATTTCATTATGGACCTTTAAAGGAGTGTTCGGTATTTTCAGATTAGTTTGAATTATTGTAGGATCTAAGTTTAGAATAGTACTTCTTTAAATTACTTCCGATGGGTTCATTCTAAATTCGATTATTTAATTAAAATCCTCCTATTCCGAGCTGATGTGATAATGCCGTGGGTTTTTAAGGTCGACCACTGATTTCATTATGGACCTTTAAAGAAGTGTTGGGTATTTTTGGATTAGTTTGAATTACTGTAGGATCTAATTTTAAAATAGTTATATTTATGTGAATTCCTTCTGATTGGTTCAGTCTGGACTTGTTCAAGTTGTTAATATCCTCTTGATCTGGGCTGACGTGATAATGCCGAGGGCTTTTAAGGTCGACCACTGATTTCATTATAGACCTTTAAAGGAGTGTTCGGTATTTTCGGATTAATTCAAATTACTGTAGGATACTGAATTTTCCCGTTTAATTAAATCCTCTTAATCCAGACTGATGTGATAATGCCGAGGGCTTTTAAGGTCGACCACTGATTTCATTATGGACCTTTAAAGGAGTGTTCGGTATTTTCGGATTTGTTTATATTACTGTAGGAATCTGAGTCTGTTTCAATTAATCAAATTCTCTTGATCTGAGCTGATGTGATAATGCCGAGGGCTTTAAAGGTCGACCACTGATTTCATTATGGACCTTTAAAGGAGTGTTCGGTATTTTCGGATTAGTTTGAATCAATACAGGGTTTGAATTTGAAACAATGTTCAATTACTTCTGTCCGGTTCGTTCAGATTGAATTTATTTAAATTAATTGAAACCCATCTGATTAGGTTGATTCAAAGGAGTGATCGAAATTTTCGGATTAGGTTTGTTTTACTGTTGGAGTATGGTTTAAAACACTTTCAAAGGAGCCCAACGCAAGGATTCTAGCTTAATCTAGTAGTTCTACTTTGGTGGATTATTCATTAAGTTGTAAAATTAAATAACATCAAATAATTATATTAGGTAAATGTCTGTAGGTTCAGTCGATGCCGGGTTGCATAACAATTCAGATTAAATTCTTGTAGAATATCTAATTGAACATCTACGTACCTCTAAAATAATCAGGCTTACTACTCTCACACAACGTACGATCCTACTATTATATCTAGACGATCACATTGCCAAATTATTTAATTGTTTATGCAACAGGATCTTTATTTTGAAGTTTAAACTCTTCTAAAAAGGGAGGTTTGTTATATAATCTAATACCACCTGCACCGTTTTTAGATAATATTCTCATTGTATATGATGATGAATAAATGTAATAAAATAATTGCTTTTTTTATTTAATTCCCTCTGCTTGTTTCCATTATACATGTCAATTACAGGCCTATTTACAGTGGACAAAATCACATACATTGTTCTAATGACCACCACCCAGACCCGAAAAACTGTAAAAAAAATACTTAAGTTCTACGTTGACCCGACCGGGCATTGAACCTGAGACCTCGTAGCAGACGGCAACTTGTAAACAGCTGTGTATGCTATCTTGCTACAGAGGTCGTCAAATAAAAGTACTGTAAATAGAATGGGTTTGGAATTACCACAGAAACTAGTTAATATTTGAGGTTATTTATTGTTATTCAATATCATGCTGTAACTTTTTTCTGCCATGGCAGATTTTTTTAAAGTATTGTGTATTTGATTCAAGATTATATACAAAATATACAAAATATAGTTTCTACAAAATAACACCTAATTTATTAATGTAACGTTTAGTCCTAGCATTGTAGGGAAGTTCGCCCGCCACCTTTCGTTAATTTATAACCTAAAATTTAGAAGTGTTTTCTTGTTAGTTTAAAGTGCGTTTTACAAAGAAATAGTTCTTTGCTATGTTTCGGTTATTTTTGAGAGATTTGAGTTAGTGTGCTATGCACTCGAAATTCGTTCGGTGTCAATGATTTGCAAGGATGTCGAGAAATTTACTTTCGTTTTTGCTGTTGCGGTGGTCGGCCAGGAAGCCGAAGGAAAAGTTCGGAGGCCGTCATCTCGTTTCTGGTACCGGCTCAAAGTCGCCGTACAAACTTAATAATTTAAAATTTTGTTTCGGTTTAGTGCCGTCTTTTGATGGCCGCTTGGTTTGGCTTGGCTACCACGCTTAGCTTTGGCCTCTTACCTTCCGTTTTTCGCTGACTTCCCACTGATAGCAAACGTACTACGCAAGAAGCTTGTCACTGTGAGATTCGGGTTCGTACCACGCTACGTAGATGCATAAGGTTACCCTTCTTTTTTTTATGAGGGGGAATGCTGTTGCGTACTGCCTGTGACGGCGGGGGCCGTCGCAGGGGTGTGTGGGACTCGCCCTATCTAACGGGCCATACCCACTAAACCTACCTCCGTGTACCTCGCAACGTATGTCGACAGTGTAAGGGCTTCTCGTGGGATGTCTTCCATGCACCGCCTACATACGGCCTATGCCGGGCCTCAGGCATAAATGTTATGGGTGATCCTTACACTTCAGATCACCCAGCAGTCAGGTGGGCTGTGCAATGCGAGCTTCGGGTCCCCAGCCCTCAGCTCGCAAGCCCGCTGCGGCGCGGTGGAGTGTGCCGAAACCCCTTCTCCGCCGCCACGCTCGACGTCGTTCGATCGGGTCAGTGTGGATGTTGTCCTCTCTGGCCCGCTCCGCAGCCTCCTTTTGCGACATCACGTCCTCACAAAAGGAGGCCATCCTCTTCCAGGCCGTTTCGCTCTCTACCATAGCTTTCACTATGGTAGGGAGCAAAAGGACACCTGGCGCCACCGAGGCCAGAGCTGGCCGCTTGTCGGACCACGCGGAGCACACCAAAAGGGTGTGATCCGCGGTGTCTTCGCAGCGCCCCACTCATGACACCCGGGGGTGCGCTCCCGACCCGCCACATAGTGAAGGTGCGAACCGAAGCAACCATGCCCCGTCAGCACCTGCACCATGCGGAAGGTCAAGGAGCCGTGCTTACGTGAGATACAGTCGCCGAGGACCGGGCGAAGCGCACCTATTGTGCGAGACGCCGGGCTCCCGTAACGGCTGGACTCCAATCTGTGACGCCACTTCTCACGCAGGGCTTGCTCTGCCCGATTCCTGACTAGGGTGGCCTCTTCTAGTGTTGGACTGTTGTGCATCCCCGCCTCTTCTTGCCCAGTGGTACACGGCGCTTAGTACCTCCGCGTTCAGGTCCCACGGGGGCATCCCCGCAAGGAGGGCTGCATCCAGAGCCACAGTTTTGTAGGCGCGTATGGCTCGGTTTGCCAAGATGCGCTGTGGGCTCCGGAGGAGACGTGCTGCTTCGTTGTTTAGAGGTCTCCAGCTTTGTGCCCCGTAAAGGGCCATTACTTTTAGTAACCCCGGCGTACAGTTTGCGACAACTGACACCGGGGCCTCCGACATTGAGCAGGAGTCTGCCTAAGGCTGCGGCAGTTTTTATAAGCCGTGGCTGCAGGCCTCGAAAATGTTAAGCGGCTATCAATCGAGATGCAGTGCAGCAGTCGTATCTTTCAACACTAGATTTTTACTTTCTACATTACATCGATCTATTGCCGGAAAAAGTCCTACAGCTCTTGTGAAAAGATTTTAAGAGAAGAAAATAATGCAAAGAAAAATTTCCCTGAAAAGTAAAAAGGATAAAAGAATAATATTTCAACAAAATAAATCCAACGACAAAGATTATGGCCACAATTGCCAACAACCTGACATGACCACTACAGATTTAAATGAATGTTCAGAAATATTTCTCCAAGATTTACCCAGCACTAAATAAGGAAGAAGACAAATCGAAAGATCCCTATATTAAAAGGGACTCAAGCGAGTGGCTGGATCTAAGACAAAAATTGCTAACAGCATCAAATTTTACAAAAGTGATCAAAAGGCGCTCACATACAAGTGTAAAAAAAATTTGTAAAAAATCTTATATATAAAAAATATATTAGCCACGTGTCGTCTATTAAACATGGTATCGATAGTGAAGTAAACGCACTAGAGCTGATTTCCGCTCAGCTTCGCATCAAAATAGAGCTTTGTGGCCTTTTTATTAATAATAAATTGCCCTTTTTAGTTGCAACACCAGACGGGATTGTAGGAAAGAACAATATTGTAGAAATAAAAAGTGCGATATCAGCATTTAAAACCTCTCTTAAAGATGCTATCAAAGAAAGTTCATATTAAGTTATATTTTTATTTTTACCCTTAATTTTGTTTTTAAATTCCTTATACGACTTTCCCTGAAACCGGGGAACAAACTTCTTATCAGTATCAATGATACTATCTATTATCAACCATATCAGTAGAACTGAAAAAATATTTCCCGGGAATTCGCAGGAATTAACAAAAAATATGTCCCGGGAAGTCTCGGGAAATATATTTTGTTGTTGTTATTAATATGTTTACAGGGTGTACATTTGAAAGTGCACCATATTTCATAGACAGCATCAAAGGGACAACTGAACAACTTTCCCAAACAAAAAGAAAGGTCAAAATGCGAAAAAAAAAAACTATTTTTTCCCCTATAAATTGCCTATTCATTTATAATTTTATTTACTACTACATATTTAATTTTTGACTCTGACATGAAATGTCAACTTAATTTAATTTAATCTTGTTTTTATTTCTATTTCAATTTTATTTTATTAAGGCATGTAACAATAACGATCATTAACTTTTAACGGCCTATCTGTAGTATCTATGAAGACTCATACGTCATGTCAATAGATGGCGCTGCGTATACGTTGCCCCACGGCAACAAAGCGATTCTCCCTGAGTACTAATAATGCCTTTACCCTTTGACCTTTATGTCTTATCGATATAGGTGAATCGCACCACAAAGGCTTTTACGCTAGTAAGACCGGGTTGGGCTTTCACTAGAATCAGACTAGACGGTCGCTAAACTCTTTTAAGTTTTTGCACTAGGCTTCACGCTTTTACGGAAGTAAGACGTGTTGCTCGGTCCATCAAACTGTACCAAGACGAATTAGATATATATATAAAACACGAAGATGAAGATAAAAAGATATATATATCTTTTTATCTTCATCTTCGTGTTTTCTTCGTGGTGACGTCATACCTACACTTCTTCCCGTCCGTACTTCACCAACCCTTACTACAATCTGGCGACCAACGGGGGTCGAAACGACCCGAGATAAGATACGTAGTAAACAAGTACGGCTGGAAGACAACGTACGTAGATAGGAGTACTTCGAAGAGCAAGATGGGCTTTAACTTATCTCCTGACCAATTCCGTGAACTCATCACGACCATCGGCGACCAGCAGCGGCGCAGCGGCGCTACCGTCACTTCGTGTCCGGCCTCTTATAGCGGCATATAGACCTCCGAAGCCGTTGAAGCTTTCCTGGCCGCTGTTCAAAATTTAAGAAAGCCGAAAAAATTCAAGATTCTGAAATACTGGATGTACTGCCGTTACTACTGCGTGATGAAGCTGCTATATGGTAGTGTTAATTTGACTACTAGGTTACGGGATTTAGGTTAGAGAGATACGGAAAACAGACCATCTTGATGGACAGATTTTATTCGATTGTTTTACAAAACAAAAGTCTAGTACTGTTCGAAATTAGCTTTTAAATCCAGCGCCATTTAGAAACTACGTTTGAAAGAGGTTAGAAGTGTTTTATGATGACCAGTAATTTGGTCTAAGAGTCAACTCAAACGATGAGATAGATGTCACTACCAATTAGTAAATATAAAAAGGTTTAGATGGCGCTGCAGTGTTAACAGGTAGCAGGGTGTAAAGGAGACCACAACGTGGGATCAATTTGAACAGTACCTACGAAGCAACTTCGCGCCTAAGAAACCAGAATATCTAGTATATCATGAAATTATCAGTGAGTGTCAAGGCAATGAGGACACCATTACCTTCATCGCGAAGAAGCGGATGATTTTCTCGCAGCTACCCAAAGCAGAGCAAGTTAAAGAAAAGCAGAAAATGGACTTGGTGTACAGCCTTCTTCACCTGAGAATCCGAGACGTGCCACGTGACGGCGTTAACAACTTAGAGGCATTGTTGCGTGACGCTCGAAATGTCGAACATGTCCTCGAAGAACAAGGTCACCCTATTCCAACTGTTCCAACAAGAAAGGTTCATGGCCGTAAGCCCAGATGCAGTTATTGCAAGAATTACGGCCACACGATGGAACATTGCCGAAAAAAGAAGGCAAACGCTTCAGGTGAAGCGACAAACCAGAGAACAGAAGCCACTACGAGTACCACCAAGCAGAAACCGGCAGTAATGCACAAATTATCATGTTATGGTTGCGGCGCACCTGGCGTCTACCTAAGCAACTGTCCGTCATGTAGAGGAAACGGTGGCAAGCCAACAGTGAACAAAAAGCTCAGCTTCTGCGCTGTCGATGTACAAGTTTTTACACATGCGCGGCCTACAGTGTTTATTAATGTGAACGGTATAGATGGTTCTGCCTTCTTCGACACCTGTGCCAAGGCCAACGTGGCATCATACCAACTGTTTGACACACTAATGAAACGTGTACATGTGTACAATCATCAGAACATTTACATCACGCTGGCAGACGAAGTCTCACGCCACGAGAGAATCTTAACGTTGAATTCTGATGTCAGAATTTGTGGACGGACAAATCGCACAAATTTCATGGTCATGTCTGACTCCACGGATAACCGCACATTGCTGAGGATAGGTTTTTTAAAAGAAGCTAGCACACAGTTGAACTTGGCGCAGTTTACATGGTGCTTTGAAAATGACCCGGGGAATGTGTATGAACTTTACTCGGAAAATTTCATTCACTTTCCGGAACCGGAAGTCAAGTCTCCTCCAAGGGTAGTAAACTTGGAAGCACTTTCGCCTGTTGTACCGAAGACAACCAGGTTGTTACAGAATGACGCTAAACCTACGCCTGTTAACCCCGAGTCCAGATGTACAGCCGATTTGTCCACAGAAATATAGAAATCACATTTTCGAAAGTCCCTGTAAGGACCTATGGGTAACTTTAATTTTAGGCACTACCAAAATACACCTTTGTTGTGTTTACTTACCGTCCCCTCTTAAACGTACTCATGTCGAGCAGTTTTTATAAAAATGTAGTAGTGTTATGGAAGACTTGGATGATGACGTGTTTTTGTTTGGTGACTTTAACCAGCGAGATATTGACTGGTGATCATCCACTTCGGATAATTCTCTCAGGCCTAATAATTATGATAGCGCTAACGCCTGTGACTTTGTTGACTTTTCATCTGCTTACGACTTGAAACAGTTTAATTTTGTATTGAACCACCAACAGAAGATACTCGATTTAGTATTAAGTAATTCCAGTTGTGGTATTCAGGTCAAAGAGTCAGAAAATATAATTTCTCGAGTAGATCTATATCAACCCTTTTACAGGTTCTTTTAAGTTTGCAGGGGCCTCGAATGCCCTCTTGTAAATTTACACCTAAGTACAATTTCTTCCCCGCAGATTATGAGATAATACGAAATCGTTTAAACAAAGTGAACTGGAACTTTGAATTGGAATCATGCATAACAACGGACGACGCTGTATTTAAGTTTTACAGTATTTTAAATAGAATTATTGCGGAGTATTTGCCTATCCGGAAACGTAATAAAAAGAAATATCCACCATGGTTTTCTATGAATCTCTTTCGCTTGTTGCGTGAAAAAGAAAAAGCTCGTCAACAGTACAGAAAATTTAAAAATGGCCTAGATGAATTGGAATATACGATTTTAAAAGACCGAACGTCATCCATGATTAAAAAATGTTATAATAGCTATTTAGAAAAGGTTATTAGTAATGTTATTAAAATTTTGGGCTTATATCAAGAATAAACGTAAAGTAAAAAGTGGCATACCACCTGTTATGAATTTTGGTGACAGTATTTCAAGAGACGGCGACAGCATTACAAATCTCTTTGCAGATAGTTTCGCTTTAGCGTATGACACTGTTGGTGCTACTGTTTTGGTTGATGAAACGACATCTCATGGCATGGTTTCCTTAGGTCAATTATATATTACTAGTGATAAAATAGAAAAGTCTTCAAAGGCTCTTGACTCCAGTAAAGGAGCAGGAAGCGACGGTGTTCATCCAATCTTCCTTAGAAACTGTGCTGCTATCTTAGCTGCACCCTTGCATATCATTTTCAATCGATCTCTTTTGGAGGGTTGTTTTCCTAAATTGTGGAAAGATGCTGTAATTATTCCGATTTATAAAGCAGAAGATAAAAGTAATGTAAATAACTACAGGCCCATTAGTATTCTCCCAGTTCTTGCCAAAGTTTTTGTATCAATAATATGCCCTAGCTTATTATAGCACATTAAGCAAAGTGTGGCAGATAAAAAACATGGTTTTTTAAAAACGCGTTCTACAGCAACAAATCTTTTAACTTTTGTGGACAGAATTATTACTAGTATGAGCTTGGGACATGAAGTTGACGCAATCTACACCGACTTTAGCAAGGCGTTCGACTAGGTGAATCACGCATTACTAATACGGAAACTTTGCAGCACTTTTGGCATACGTCGGTAACTCTTGAAATGGTTCTCATCTTACTTAAGTAATCGTACACAGCGAGTTGTAGTGAATGGTTTCACATCAAGGGAAATTCACCCTTCCTCCGGAGTTCCACAGGGCTCGCACCTCGGACCGATCCTGTTTGGTATGTTCATTGACGATACAAAACATTGTATTATTAACACTGATTTTGAACTTTAAGCGGATGATTTAAAGCTATTCAAAATAGTTAAGAACAGTGTCGATCAGATCAAACTTAAAGAGGACATAGAGAGGGTTACGGAATGGTGCCGTCTGAATGGTATGACTTTAAACGCTAATAAATTTTGTCACATTAAATTTTCACGAAAATTTTCTTCTAGCTGTTACAACATAAATGTAACGGTTTTAAACAGAGTGGATCAGGTTAGAGATTTGGGCATTGCTCTTGACTCTGAAATGAGATTTATAAACCATATCAATAACACGGTTAACAGATGTTTCAGAATGTTAGCGTTTATCTTTAGAAATACTAAAGAATTCAAATTTGTTCGGGCAATGATGGTTTTGTACTTCGCCTTAGTGCGTAGCCATGTGGACTATTGCAGTTCTGTTTGGTATCCGTTCTATCAGAATAATATTCAGCGTATGGAAAAGATTCAAAAGAGGTTTGTGAAGAGATTATCTTTTATTAATGGTAGTTAGCGCAGCGTTCAAGGTTATTCTGATAGGTTGGACCAATTTAATATGCTTTCACAACGTAAGGAACAGCTGTCTTTGAATTTTTTGTACAAACTATTGAACCACGAGATGGATTGTTCGTCTCTCCTTTCGCAAATTGGTATATTAGTCCCTAGAGTTACGGCTCGACGGCATAATTATAAACCTTTATCAGTGTCTTTAAGAAGAAGGAAATATGGTAGTTCCTCTTCTATCTGTACAATGGTAAAAAATTATATTAAGTTCTTTCAAAATAGTGATATAGATATTTTTAGTAATGAGTATTGTAAGGACGCAAATTCTACGCAAGCTATTTTTTTTTGCAGCTTTAATAGCATTGTAATTGATTAGGTTTTTCGAACGCCTAGCGACATCTATTGATGGTTCTTGGTTTCGTCGCTACGGCGCCATATTGTGATTTAGGTCATATTGTTCCTTTTTTACCAATTTCAAGTTTGGAATATCTATCTAATATAATGATTTTCTTTCTGGTTCGTTTCTAATAAAGGAAATAATGGCTATTTCTTAATTTATTAAGATTCCTTCCATTTACGTGTCATTTGTATGATCGATTACTTTAGTGAATCGAAACGCGTAACGGAACGTCATAACAGGAAGGATTAGGTTTTCTTTGGGACACTTGACCTGGGATCGCCGACCAAAATGGCGGATATATTTTTATAGTGTTTGTTAAAAACAATCCAAAGATGTCAAGGGCATCTAGTAAAACTTATATTTGAAAGTCTTATAGCAAAACAACATGAGGTAAAATATATTGATATATTGATTTATTTTTTCACCGGTTGACAAATTTCTCGTATGGCGTGGTTGTAAAATCGTATATATTTATTACAGAGGAATTAAGTAAATTATAGTTGGTGGACAGGGGAATTGTTTTCTGAATTTGATATTCTTCAGTAAACGTAAGTATTTCCTTGGAAAAGTGTGTTTCCATGCCTCTTGTTTTGGTATCAAAAGACAGGTTATTAATTTGATGAATTTCTTTTCAGATGGGTTTATACTTTAATTTTATATTTTATATTCTGGTTCTATATTTTTATTGATATTTTCATATTCTTTCATATTCTTCTTCTTCTATCTGGATTAGATTGTTATTCCTTATCAACATTTAACTTGAGGTTCTGTTCCTGATGATGAACATAATATTTGTATGGAACGACTCGTGAAGTCGATATAGTTTTGGGTTTTCAACGTTGGGTTGTTATTGGGAAATGACATGGACTTCCATCCGGGAGCTTAGTAGCCACAAGAAGGCTCAGGACATAACCAGGGATTCCAAGGGATGTTCTGAAGTGAGGCACTGACCCATCCGGATGAGTATTCAACGTCTTAAGGTACCATCTTCTTCATTTTGCTGTGAGGGCAGCTACTTGAAACCATAGTTCTATTTTAATGTTAACATATTGTAAAGTTGAGTCTTTATATCTGAGCTATTTAGATTATGCAGAACGGATAGCACTGATTTCAATCCCGAACCATTACACACACCCTGAATTAATTATGTTGAGAGTCATATCTCTAGTACTAATTGGTTAAAATATTATATCTTTAGCTACGTGGATTGTCTAGTTAATAGTAGTATATCTATTAAGATTAATTACCCATAATGTGATAACAGTTGGCCATCAACCTAATAAATATATTTAGTAAATACTACTGATTGTTATTATTCAACATCCCGTAGCCAGTCAACAAGGTTCTTTATAAATTTCTGCAAGCCGAGCATAGACTAACCTACCTTTTAGTCTTGTACTATGTGTTCTACTACTCCTAAAGAGCACCCACCAAAACCATCAAGATGCAGTATATACTTTTGAAAAGTCAGTTTTTTAATTTTTCACTGGGCGTTCTTAGATTTTTATAATTCTAAAACAAAATATTTCTGTTCGTTTTTTATGTTCAAATTTTAGTTGTTTAGGTGTTTTTTGTTAAACAACGTCTTTTATGTATAAGAATTATTAAGAATGTTGTGCATACCTTTAATTTAAATGCATAAATATAATTAATTTTCTAAAGAGTTAATATAGCTTTGTTTTGTGTATTTAGTTGGTAAGCCTTATTAAATAAAATAAAATAAAATAAAATAAAGAAAAACTTTTTAAAACAGATTTTAATTCAAGTTATTAAAAGTGTACAGGCCACTGGCTTATAAGTTTTAGCAACAATTTGTGATCAAAGTACCGTAAATGTAAGTGCTAATAATAGTCTAGTAGGACATCAAGTCAGGGTCCTTAAAAAAGGGACAGGATTATAAATTCCGACATTTATTTGTTTAAAAATAAACAAAAGAATTTAATGCCTTTATTATATGTCCCTCATTTATTAAAAGGCTTAAGAAACAACTTACTCACAAAAGATTTGGTGTACTATGATGAAGATAATAATAAAAGAATAATAAAGTGGGAATATTTTAAAATGCTCTATTCGGCTGATTAATCATATGGGGTTCTAAAGGTCGCGCTAAAACTTACTGAGGAACGTGTCGTTAAAGATAAAATTAAAACTGCAGCTCAAGTATTCGGTCACAGCGTTGCACGTTGGTGTTGCGACTGAACACAAGCGCAAGAGGTTGTTTACAGTCAGAATGCCGCGACCTCATTAACTTAGTACTATTACTATATAAGTTGTTCGATTCGCTGAATAGTAGTTTTATAAGGGTTAGACGCAATCCGCCTCAACATTCATTACGTGAAAATCAACTAAACTGTTACAAACCAATCAAATTTGTTAAAAAAAGAAATGTAGTAGACAAAGTACGATTTTTGGAGTCAAATGTACATTCTGTAGAAATTTTTATAAAAATAGTAGAAGAAATGCAAAGTCTATGATAAGCTTGAGGAAATAAAACCAAGGTGGACTGTACGTAATATCGGGTTTACTAGTTTGCGTAAACGTAAGGATTAAATATATGGGAGTGCGTATCTGTTGCTCCGGTTTACTTTAATGGGATAGTTATTCCATTCAGCTCGAGCGTTAAAAATCTGGGCCTTTATATAGACCCCACGCTTAGCTGGACAACTCACGTGGCTGAGGTTAGTCGTAAGGTTAACGCCACATTGCGCTCCCTCTACAGACTTAAGCACTTTCTTCCTATCCAGTCTAAAATTTCTCTTGTCCAGTCACTTGTCTTTCCTCTCATTGATTATGCTGATGTGTGTTACCCCGACTTAAACCAATCGCTACTTAACAAATTGGATCGTTTGATAAATAACTGTGTTCGGTTTATCTACTGTTAGCGTAAATTCGATCATATTTCCATGCACCGTTTGCAGCTTCAATGGCTTCCTCTTTCCTGTCGGCGTGACGCCAGAATTTTATGCACTCTTTTTTCTATATTGAACGATCCAAACTCCCCTTCTTATCTTAAATCCCAATTTTCTCTTCTCAGCTCGACCCATTCGCGCCAGTTGCGCTCTTCCGACAAACTCACTCTCTCTATTCCTTCTCACCGAACTGGTTTTGTCTCAAATTCTTTTTTTGTTAAGTCCATTCGGCTTTGGAACTCATTGCCCGAAAGCATTAGACAAGCACCGAGTAAATTTGCTTTTAAGAAACGTGTTAGGTCTTACTTCCTAGGTAAAATGCAGTAGTCGTCATTTACTTTGCTTCCACAGCAGTAGTCGTCATCTTATTCTTATTTATTTACATATTTTCTATTTATTTAGTAATTGTATGTAGTTTATATACATATATATTGTATTGTATATGTAGTATATTTTGAGTATAATATTATTATTTATGAAATTTTTTGTCTTTTAATTTGCTTTTTATGTCGCACCGCCCACAAAATTATTTCTGCTTGGCCCGATGGTCGACAGGGAGAGAATGCCTTAAGGCATTAAGTCCACCTGTTGCACTTCATTTTAGTGTTTGTGCAATAAAGTTTAAATAAATAAAAAAAGTGCGCGCGGTATCGACGGCGGATAGGTGCGAAGTCCTGTCGCAGCTTGCGCGCCCGCGAGCGCTGCCGAGCGCAGCTGATGGTGCACGAACACGCTTACTGAGATATTTTTTTTTTGACTCCTTATTTATTAGAAATCCAAATAAGGATCCAGTCGAAAATTTTGTTGGGAATATCAGGAGCTATGGCTATGGGAATGTGTCACCTGACTGTATTGCGTTTGAAGGTGCATATAAATCATTATTTATTTATTTATTTATTTTATAAGGTACACCAACAGCACATGTATAGATACAAAAACAATAACATCTTACATTAAGTCTACTTTCTTATACACATGCCAATAACAGGCGTACACAACATGATGAAACAATTACAGCACGCCACGTTCCATACAGGGAAACTGTGAGGAAGATAATAATGATTGTTTGGAAACACTAGATTTCTTCCTTAATAAATAAGTAGTAATAAATGATAATAATTCCTTCACAAAATGAAGAAATAATTTTAAATAATGATATTTGTATGATAGTGAAGTTGTGGCGGACAAAGGCCAAAGTAGTTATGTGTGCGGCTGACCTAAGTCCCAACCAAATGTTCAAAAAATGTTGTCAATGGTTGTATAATTTGTTAAACCGATTAAGTAGTAAGTGACTCGTCAGTAAGCATAACACATGCATAAGTCAATAAGGAGAAAATACTACCACAAAATTAAAAAATGATTGAGCTGTAAAAATGGAACAAGGATTTTCCAAGATATACAAAAAAATAACTGTAATTATTTAAAAAGAGAAGTCCCGGAATTAACCTTCGGATTCAATTAAAAATGTTGTGTAAAATTTTTATTTTACTTATACATTCACTTGTAATAAGCACGTTAATATACTGAAGGCCCATTTTGAGGACGTCACGATCAAAGTATTGATTGACAGCTGTTGCCGGTCAATAAATAGAATATTGACCGGGAATATGTTATCGCGAAAATGACGAACTGAAAGTAGCAGCGCAAGCAAACTACAATAAACATAGAAATAAAGGTCATAAATAAAATACATTTTTTTGATTTTTTTCTACCTTGATGTTTTGCAGATTTTTACGATTAGATAGTATAAACTCGCAGGCTTATTACCGATCTTTTGCGATCAGTCGTTTTTGCAATTATTGCACAATCATTACTGTAAATCATAAATTCGTATTACGGAACGTAAAACGCGACCAACAACCGACAGCGCCCCTAGCGAACAACTACTAAACTAAAACTGCATGTCAGCACTTTGAAACAAAGCAACCGTTTGTTTATTCGTATTACGTAACCATTTTTGACAGCGGCGCGAGAGCAATAGCGACGGATTTTTAGCGACTAGTACTATAGTGGTTGTTGATAATTGTTTTGATGTATTACATTGACTTTTAAGTTATAATATCAGTATATAAACTTGAAAAATTTTGTCTCAGGCGGGAAAAAAAAAAAAATTTTTTCAAGTTTATATACTGATATTATAAGTGCAATTAAGTTGCTAAAATATCAAATAAAGTATTTTAAGTTATAATTCATTTTACTTATTAAAATTATTATAGATTATTCCTTCAGTGTTTCCATTTGTAAATTCAGTGATTTTCCAAGTTTAGTGTTTACAAAACTACGCTGGTATGTGCCCTAATGTAGTTGGATGCTTAATGAAGAAAGCGGTAATAGAAGGCGGACCGCAAAAAAGTATTCGATAGAATGCCGTAAGCAGCGCCTGCAGATACCTGTTGTGCGATTGTGTAAGGTTGTTCATGGATGGACAATGAATACAATTGATCATCGATCGTATAATGTAAATTCTAATTGTAATTTTGTCCATTCCATGAAGACCGAAGAGTGACCGGTGGTATAAAAACGTTTCATGGATTTGCGTTTTAATAACGCAAAACATTCGGTAAAACTCTTTTTTTTTTTAAATAATATTAAATTGTATTCAAATATAATGCAGGTTTTTAATCAAAGAATTATCTGTCAAAATCATGTACAACATTCACTCATCGTTTAAAATTAACGACCCAATCGTTAACGATAAATGAACTCCGTACACAATTAGAATTAGCCGTTTGACAGATTATACCGTACGTTATGAACTGTCAAATGAATACGATTGCTTTACACAATCGCACCTCTGTTGTTGAATTTAGAGCCCATTATAGGATAACCAAACAATGTTTAAGAGGTTATGTAGAACCACGGGCAAAATACACGAAATGAATACATAGAAACTGAAGCTAACAACTTAGTGGGTTTTTTTATTGCTGTGATTTATAGTTTTTCACTAAACACTTGAACTCTCAAATTACTTTTAACAAGTGTTCATCTATCGTCCGTCACTTCAAACATGAATGTGAACAAAAATACACGAAATAACATTTGTTTCATAGTTGATACCACTTAATACACGTGTGTGACATAGGAATGAGATTATTTGTTAAACTTTTAAGCAATTACGAAATTATACATTTTAATTTGTACAAGCTTTTCTTTATGGCTTGACGTTTGTTTGTGGTCTGCTTACCACTGGTTGCCGCTAGATCGTAAGTGGCGCTAGTGGACAGACGTTTGTCCGCGGGACGCGATAAGCCTTTGCCGCTTATGGACCCGTGTCCGTGCGACGTGGGACGGCGCTAGCGCGCACTGGTGACTTTTGTCACCGTGATTGTTGCGTCACTGTCACCGCGTACATCATCCCTAATGAAGGTGCGCGCATTTAGATACATGACAATTAGGTGACTTTTTGTCCGCGGAGGACGGCAATATGCCCGTGTCGCAACTGTCACCACGTCTATAGATTTGTATTACCGTGCGCGCAGTAGCAACTAAATGTTACTTCGGCCCCCTTCCCTCACGGTTTCCATACTTTAGTCGTCTTCCGAATGTCATCGTGTAAACATCGTGTTGCAGCTCCGTAATTCTAAAATGGCGTCATCGTCAACTCCGACGCAAAACGTGTGTTTTCATGAATATGATATAGACAATGACATACTGATTGATGAAATAGAGTTGAGGCCATTGATTTCCGACAAATCCTTAAAGGATTATTCGAATAGTAATTTGAAAGCTAAAGCATGGAAGGAAGTTTGCATTAAAGTATTCTTCAATATTTTGGGAAACCTTTCTACAAAAGAAAAAACAGAAGTAGTAGGCTAAGCACAAATGTTCAACGTATTCGTAACGTTAACATATCGCAACTACTATACGATTACGCAGTAAAACGTTAGGAGGCAGCATGAAGTACTCTCGTGTTCGTATAGTAAGTACGATACAATAACGCAAGTGACGTCATCCTAACATAACCCCTCGAATGAACTTTGAACGAATGACTCGTTCGGAAACCAGCTAAAGCGGTCTTATTTATTACAATTATTGAAATATGTTATGTAATTCAGGTGAAATCTTAAAGAAAACAATAAAGATACCTTACTGCAAATATATTGATCATAGTTTTGTAAGTAAATGTAAATATTGGTAAATATATTTTTAAGAACTTATCTTTTATCATATGTTTTAATTTCTGAACAGTGTACCAGACTGTCGAACACAGTTTGGTCATTGGTGCTTTGCGCTTTGTAAGCAAATTTAAAAGTTTTACAAATAACACAAGTTTACATAAAACTTTTAATAATGGGAACTAGTCATTTGCAATACGTAACAATGGTAGAGTTTATGGAAAAGTATGTTTAATAAAATACAAACATTTCTAATTTATTTAAGTAATTTTATTCGTGGGTTGCTGATTTTATTCGTGATCTGTAAGTACTTAATGGCGTTATATATTTAAGATCTTATTTTCTAGACATGGTGACTTATCTAAGCCGTCGGGAGGCCCAAGAGGACGCCATTATCTCCAAGTTAAATGGAAAGAATTGAGTGAAAAACTTAACAGTGATGGTACAGGCGACTCGCGATCGGAGGAGAAATGGCGCAAGGTATGCGGTCTTGAGTGGTTTCTTCTCTAAGTGTGCGCCCTAAGTAATTCAAGACATTATTTATGGGCGTTTTATTTAAGCCAATGTCATACACTTCTTACTTCTTGTTTATATTTGGGTTTAATGTTTTGTTCTATTTATGTTTGTGGTGAAGGTGTGGAGTGATCATAAAAATAGCACGAAAAGAAAGCTTGCGAAAATAAATAGAGCTACGAGCGGTACTGGTGGTGGACCCCCACTCCTAGGCTTGATTTCCTCCTACGCTGACGTCGGTCGCGTACATCGGTCAAGCGTACGAATAAACACAATGTTTTATGAAGCACCCCACTGCAACGCTGTCGTCAGCGGCGCGTACGTCGGTCGACTGACGCGCTACGGAACAATAGGAGCGCGCTCAGTACGCCGCTGACCGCTCTGCCGTACGGATGTATGTGCGTACAGCCAAAATCAAAATAAAATACAGCCAAAATAAAATATGTTAATAAAATCTTAATAATTAAATACGTTGCCATGAACGTCGATACCGAACGAGTCATTTATGAGGTGCGTCAACGACCTAATCTATGGGATTTATCCCATAGTTTATACAAAGATCGGGATGCGAGGATACAATCTTGGAATGAAGTTTTTGAATCGCTATACCCAGGTTACAATACTATGGAAGATAAAAGAAAAAAGGAGATCGGTAAGTAAAACAGTGTATTGAACTAAATTATGATTTACTATTTATTTATATATACAATGATATTTAATAAATGTATTCATTTTGCAATGGTACAGAGCCTTTCGGAGAAATAAAATAGTTGGCCAAAGCGTCCCTTAAACTATCGCCGGAACGATCTAAAATGTTATTGCGTTTAACATTATACCCATCACGTACTCTTACAAAATTATGCAATACACAACATGCTTTGATTATTTTAATGCTGTTAACCAATGAAGTCTTCAGAGGTTTATGAAATACTTGAAATTTATTTGACATTATACCGAAGGTAGATTCGATATAGCGTCTCGCCCTACTATGGCAGTAGTTTTTTTTTTGTGAGTGATATTACTTCGAGCATATGGTCTTAAAACGTGGCGTGATATCCCAAAGGCTCCGATAATCATGTACGGAAATGTTGTTTCCCTGGTATTCGGTAAATGTCTCGGTTCCGGTAGGTTAATATCGCCATTTTGCAATTTAGAAAACAAATTACTGCCCTTAAAAATTGTCGAATCAGAATCTGTTCCACAAGTACCAACATTAATATACGTAAAGCAGTAATTGGCGTCACACAACGCAAGCAGAACAATAGAATAATATTTTTTGTAATTACTAAATAAACTTGCACTGTGTACTGGACAAATAATACGGACGTGCTTGCCATCTATCGCTCCGACACAATTTGGGAAATTTGCTTGTGATTCAAAACCTTCTGCGATTCTCAATCAGTCTTCACGTGATGAGGGTAACTTTAAAGCTTCGTCGTGGAGGACATCCCAAATTTTTGTACACACTTCTGTTATGATTTTGCTGATAGTTGAATGTCCAAGCCGATAGTGGTAATGCAAATCTACTTAGGAATTGCCAGTTGCCAGAAATCTGAAAAAAAAAACTTATTTGCATTGGTTATTTTTTCCAGAAAAATTGGAAGACAGTGAGAGATGCTTACATGCGCTGTAAAAATAATCAAGAAAATACTCCTTCAGGTTCTGGAGGCAGTAAGAAAAAGATGTACGTGTACTTTGATAAAATGACTTTTTTTGGATAAAAAGCATCAAATTGAAGCGGAGGACTCAATTGATTCCGTGGTTCCACCAAACTCAACAAATGAAAATTCCATCACAACCATCTTGGATATACCAAATACATCCTTGGATATACCAAATCAGGAAGCAAATTTGGAACCTCAAGTTAGTAATCTACCACCAGAGAAAAGTGTTCCTAATTTAGCTAATAACATAAAAAACTCTGACAATCATAATGATGATTTTGACAAAGAAATGATGCTAATGTTTAAAGAAAATGCAAAATTATTGAAAAATGACGACGTAGCTTTTTTATGTCTCTTTTGCCCACAATGTTTTCGGTACATCAAAAATTGCTTTTCCGCACAGAAGTCTTGAAAAAAGCTATGGAAATTGGAAATCCATATGAAACAAAGAGATCAGATTTTGCACATTCGTTCTATTCTGTATCAGACTTAACATATCCACAAGGATTCCAAAGTGTTCCCGTAATTTCAGGAGAGGGCGACGATACACAGCACACTTTTACTGTATACGATATGCGTCCCACTACTTCTACACAGGACTCTGAAACTATGGTTAGTCAAGGATACCAAACTGTTTCTACAGAAATAAACAAAGGAAATTAAATTTGCTAATATTAACATTCTTTTTCAAAAAACTAATTGTTATGTCCACAAAAAATAATAAACAGATATTTAAATCATTAATTGTTTTATTTTAATTACCAAAGGATTCTAGCCATATCATTGCTATTTTATGAAATTAGGTTCAGCTCTTTAAAGCCGCTAAGCGCGGCACTGTACGGCAAATTTTAAGGCGCTCTTAGGCGTGAAAACATAACATAGGTACCCGTAAAAAGTTAGTTTTTGCTGTTCTTTTACTATCTAGGCAATGATTGAGACAACTTTATATTTAATTATTTGCAAGAAAACTATTGTTCGTAACCTTCATAATTTAAAACATAAAACAAGTATTGACTTACTTCAAACAAACAGCAAGGCGCTCGTTGGGAGATATAACTTCCCGATATATTGAGCAGTGTTTCACTTTGATAACAGTTCATCATAAGTTTCAACTGTCATTCTAAAATAATTGAAGAATTTTTCTTCGTCCATACGTAAGCATTCCAAATAAAGTAGAAATTTAACAACATACTGCTCTTTGTGCAACAAGTGGGTGAATGTGATACCTTTTTCTATTACGTCTCCTTCGCTTACGTAAGTATATTGCAGCAACTAAACAATTTATAAATGGATTCATTATTAAAAATCACAATTTAATTTAGCACACGACTGTTCCGTACAGTGATCGGTTTCGCAGTGCGGGGCTTTTCTGTGTTCATACGTGACCGACGGTACGCGCCGCCGACGTCGGTCACCGACGTCAGCTTAGGAGGAAATCATGCCTTATCTTTGACTGGCTTTGAAAACCGTGTCATGCAAATAATTGGAGTTGAGGCAGCTACTGGTATGACGGTGGTGGAAGCTGGCTTTCAACATGTCTGCATTAATTATTTCAAACTGTTATTACTGATTATCAGAATATCATTTTACTTTTAAAGAAGTCTAGCAAGGCAATTATATTTATGATGATCAATACTATTTTTTTAAATAACTTATTTTATTTTATCTCAATATTAATTAATTGTTTCTGATACACAAACTTTTTTAAAGTTATAGATTTGTTAATTCAATTATAGAATAGATTAGAATTGAATATTTATTGCCAAATTATAACTAAATCTAATACAGTTTACCTGTGATTCCTACACTAGGCTAGGGCTGATTCGTAAGAATCACATTGAATTGACACACTAAAGAAAATGTAGTAATTTTATATTTAGATCAAAAAGTTAGTATCTAAAATTTTTACTTAAGTTTACTTTAAATATTTTTCAGAATGAAGATAGACCAAAAACATCCAACACCGATATAGAAATTCCATTTACCCAAGATGACAATCAATATTTCACCCTGCTAGGGGATTTAAAAGCTACAGGTAAATTTTATTTCTTACAATAATATAATCTACTTTTTCTCTACTAACTGACTGTCAAACATCTGCAAATATGTTTCTTTCGGGTGTTAAGGGTGCAAATTCCTAACATTTGATGAAACAACTCTGGCTTACAGCGATAAGAATATGCTAGAAAAATTGACGCCTATGACGTAGTGTCTCGGTGGCTGAATGGTTAAAGCGCCGCGCCCGGCATGCGAGGAGATGCGGGTTCGAGCCCCGCCTGAGACATAATTTCTCAAGTTTAAATACTGATATTAAAAATGTAGTAAATTGAAGTTAAAACTAAATTTAGGTACTTACACAGAAAGAGAATATAATTTGATAAATCAATTTGTTAATATGAAGTTAAATTACATTGCAGAAGCCGAATGGAACACCCCAAGCACGAGTAGCCAACCCACTGTGGTGGCTCAGTTCAGTTTTATTTCTGCAAATAGGCCCCTGGAGGCGCTTTTACACGTCCCAATATTTAACCTACCACTGCTTCGGGTCGGTCGCTCCCCTTCAAGGTGAAGAAACCAAAGCTCCTCCACCATCTTCTCAGAAATTAAAAAATATTTCTGATGAGCATTGGGTACCGCCATCACATAAAAAGAAGAAGCATGAAGACGTAGCAAAATTATTCGTAGATAGTGATAGGAGTGCAAGAGAATATGCAAGGGAGCGTGATTTGGCCCTTGAAAGGTTGGAGACCGAAAGGCTGCGCGTGTATGAGTATGAAGTTCGTGAAATGGTGCGACAGAGAGATCTGGAGCTCAATTTACAGTCCCAATGGCTCCAGTTTATGAATGAGGCTATGAATGCTATTATTAAGTATATTGAAAAGAAAGACAAGTAATATTTTTATTTATATTAGAATTAGAATATATTAGAATGTAACACGTCGTTATCGGCGTCGTTAAAATTCGGCAATCATTGTCGCATATCTATATATATAAAAATCAATTGCTGTTCGTTAGTCTCGCTAAAACTCGAGAACAGCTGGGCCGATTGAGCTGATTTTGGTTTTGAAATGTTTGTCGTAGTCCAGGGAAGGTTTAAAAGGTGAGAAAACATGGAAAAATTGCGAGGAAGATAGTAAAAACGTTAATTTCATATTCCCATATAAAATGCTCTACATCAAATTTTTGAGCCATTAAGTCAGTTTTAATGATGTTAGGATCAGGTGATATGAAGTACACCGGAATATATTTAATTCTTCTGTGAGTGTGTATGTCACTGAACTTCTCTCAAACGACTGGACCGATTTTGATGAAATTTTTTGTGTGTGTTCAAGGGGATCTGGGAATGGTTTAGATTCACAATTTTTGGGGGTAGGGTAGGGGTAGGGTATGTGTAGGGTAGGGTAGGGTAGGTTAGGGGTAGGGTAGGGGTAGGGGTAGGGTAGGGATAGGGTAGGGGTAGGGTAGGGGTAGGGGTAGGGTAGGGGTAGGGTAGGGGTAGGGTAGGGGTAGGGTAGGGGTAGGGTAGGGGTAGGGTAGGGGTAGGGTAGGGTAGGGGTAGGGCAGGGTAGGGGTAGGGTAGGGTAGGGGTAGGGTAGGGGTAGGGTAGGGTAGTAAAATATTAAAATTTTATAAAATATATACAAACCTAAATTTTTACCCTTTTACCACCAACCCCTATTTTTTGTTAGCCATTTTAGTAATTTAATCATTTTTATGGCAAAACAACGTTTGCCGGGTCAGCTAGTCTGAAATAAAGTTTAGTAGTTGTAAATAATAAATTATTTTTCAACTTCATTTATTTCCACTACTTTATGGCAATACTATTTAGGCAATAGGCATATTTAAATTACTGACCATTTGTACATTTAATGAATGCTTTCTACAATAAAATAAATGTTCAATATCTTTTTTGGGTGTAAAAACATGGAAATGACATCCATCAATACACCCTATGATCCCAGGAAAACCGAGTTTCGAGTAGAATCTGTAAAAAATGAAAATTTAAATTCATTTTTAATTTATTTTAGAATTTAGCTACCTACCAAGTTTCAACTATATTATCCTAATAGTTTTAGAATAAAGTTGATGTGACATACGGATGGACAGGCAGATATAAAGAAACTATAAGGTTTCCGTTTTTGCCATTCGGCTACGAAACCCTAAAATGCTTAGGTAATACTATGCATAAATCATAATGGTAAGTGTTTATGAAAGTATTTTAAATGCTATAATTTAATAAACAAAATTCTTACTGATTCTTTACTGCATCTCTTTGTTCTCTTGTTGTAGGAAATTCGATAGAAGATAAGAATTCAATATTTTTTGGTCAACTGTTAAAAATAATTTATAATTGTGTCATAAAATGGTTATCAGTGACGTTCCTTGTGCGGGCGTTGTGAGCAAGACATTTTCCCGTTTGGGTGTGTAAAAATCTGAATAATACAGTGTTATCCCTAAAAGTTGAATTATTCCCAAGTGAGTGCGGTATTTATTTGGTGCGAGTAACCATTATTTTATTGATCTATGTGGTCAGTTTTAAAAATTTGATTTGCAACATTCATCGGATTCTTCAGTGGCAAACAGTTTTCAACAACATACCGCAATATTCGCAGTAAGACTCAGTTACCGCCGCAGCCTCGCGGTAGAAACTTTTGCGTTTGTGCGTCAAACACGCCACAATACCCAGGTTCGATCCTCAGTGCGCATGCGTCTTTTTGTACTGCTATTGGATTCCCTATGATTTTACAAGAGACTTTAAATTATTTTTATTAAATTATTTTTAATTTTAAGTTATTGTTAGTAGTATGTAATAGATTTAATCAATTGACTTTGATATTTTGACTTTTGTTTTTTTATGTTATTTTAATTGAATTTTATATTGATTTGACTTTATTTTTTCTTTAATATTGCATGAAATTTTTGACTTGTCTAGTAAATTTGTACCTACTTTAATGGGTTTATTGTTAATGGTAGGCTGCTAGTTTTTTAAAACCAAAAAAGTGGATTAGTTCAACTTTGAACTAGTCTGTTTTAATTTTTCAAATAATTTGTGCTGTGAATTTTAAATGACATTGCGGTGTTTAAATGTTTGTGATATTAGTTGATTTTTATTTTATGATTTTACATTTGTTATTAATATTTTTTATTTAATTTTTTTTCTCTCGATTTATGTTTTACATTGAAATCTTGTTATGGATCACTGTTATGACTATACCATCAATTGTTTTTTTTTTATAATAGTTTGTCCATACTTTTATGGAGCTTCTCTTTGCGCTTTATCGAAAAAGGATGGCGGAATAAGACCGATAGCACCTTTAGGCGTTTAACTGCTAAAATAGCATGTTTTGTGATTAAAGAAAGTATGGCTGAATACTTACAGCCGCATCAGTTGGGTTTTGGAACACCTCTCGGGTGCGAAGGGGCAATTCACGCCACACGATCATTTGTTCTGGACTCCAATAATGCCGATTGTGTTATTATCAAGCTGGATATTAAAAATGCATTTAATTCCTTGGAGAGGGATGTTTTGCTGGGTGGGTGGGTTAAGGATAATATTCCTTCTCTTTATCCTTTTCTTGACCAGGTGTACGGTATCACTTCAAATTTGTTTTTTAAAGAAAACCTTATACTGTCACAATTAGGGCACATACCATCGTAGTTTTGTAAACAATAAACTTGGAAAATCACTGAATTCACAAATGGAAACACTGAAGGGATAATATATAATAATTTTAATAAGTAAAATGAATTATAACTTATACGAAAAGTCAATGTAATACATCAAAACAATTATCAACAACCACTATAGTACTAGTCGCTAAAAATCCGTCGCTATTGCTCTCGCGCCGCTGTCAAAAATGGTTACGTGATACGAATAAACAAGCGGTTGCTTTGTTTCAAAGTGCTGACAAGCTGACTACAGAAATAAAAAATGCTCAATCAATAGCCATTTTTAAGAAAAACTTAAAACTTATTTATTTATTTAAACTTTATTGCACAAACACTAAAATGAAGTACAACAGGTGGACTTACGAGGGCGGGTCTTGAAGTCCGTGACTTTTTGAATTTCTGACCTCTTTACTGAAAAAGCAACACTACTCCTGTCAACAGGTATCTGTCAGTTAATTCCTATCAAAATTTGAACTTGCTGCGTCAGTTAGTTTGTGTTTGACAGCTATTTTTATCAGACTACCCAGTAATTTGAGGAAAAAATGGAAAAAGGTGAATTTCGTGTGCTTATTAAGCATTATTTTTTGCGAAAAAAAACCATTACCGAGACCAAGGCTAAGCTTGATAAATACTATGGGGACTCTGCACCATCGATTTCAATGGTAAAAAAGTGGTTTACTGAATTTCGTTGTGGCCGTAAAAGCACTGAAGATGCCGAACGTCCTGGACGCCCAGTTGAGGTTGAGGCCGACCGAAGATTGAAAGTGCAAGAGATTGTGCTATTTTATTTATAGATCCATATTGTGCTGATTGTTCAGCCACAGAATAAACAGTATTCATATTACTTAAGTAATCCATATGTATATTATGAAATACTACAGGGTGACCCCGAAAACAATCGACAAACTTTAAGGGTAGGTTGTATTACGGATATATATGCATTCTGTGAAATCAAATGAAAAATCGTAAGTGTTGAACTGTCATCGTGTTTTCGCACTAGGCCAGACTTAAAGTCCATAAATAAGCATAATACAAATTAAAAACAACCAAATTCAAGCTTACAAAGTAACACTCATAAAATATTACATTAAACGTGCTAAGCACTTTTGTTCACAAGAGTCGCATTGCAATAAATGGCATGTTAATAATAACAATATCTCTATGAAGCGCGTCGCCAAACGTGTAGGTACGGATAGTGCTAAGAAAATATAATCTTTATCTCAATCGCATAAAGCGTACGATGCGCAAGATTCGCCCCACCCACACGCTAGCTCTTTGATTGAACCCGCCGCGCCGCCGCGCGCCCCGGGCGTGCCCCGTAAACAGAAAAATTCCGTTCAGTTACCGCGCGACCGTGACCTAATTAGGCGAATTTGCGATAAGTTTGTTAAGATCGCAGTGACATTCGTTGGATTGCAGTGAAGTAATAGTGCATGGTTCGTGATTATGTCGTACTCTAACCGCGAGCTTTTTTTTATGGTTAGTGTGTACTCGCAGACAAATAACCTCCGAGAAACGCAGAGACGTTTTCGTCAGATGTATCCAGCCACTCAACTCCTATCCCTGGAACGAATATTAAGTGCTACGCAGAACTTACTGGATTTTGGCCAATTTAACGTACCTGCGCATGCACAGGCTAGGGGTAGAGGGCCAGTTTACCCACAGCACCTTTATCGACAGATACGGCTTTTTTTTCGTACGAATCCACAAGCCAGCACAAGGCAAGCTGCCCGGCGATTCCGTGTTAGCCAGCACTATGTCTGGAAATTACTGAATGCATCTGGCCAGTACCCGTACCATTTCCAGCCCGTGCAGGAGCTGGTTCTCGCTGACTATCGGCCAAGGCGCCAATTTGCCGAATGGCTACTGCAAAATTTGAATTTAAATATTCTGTGGACTGACGAAGCAAGTTTTACGCGAATAGGACTGTTTAACGTGCATAACGAACATTGGTGGTGTCGTCGGGGTCAAAACCCGAAAAAAACACGAACAGACGCCTTAATGTGCGTTTCAGTGTAAATGTTTGGGCGGGGATAATTAATGACTGTGTTGTAGGACCTTATTTTATCGAAGAAAGATTAACGGGACAACATTATCTCCACCTGATCAGTGAGTTCTTGCCACAAATGCTGGAAGACGTGCCCTTGGCGTATTTGCAAAATCTGCATTACCAACACGATGGGGCTCCGGCACACTTCCAACGAGATGTTCGCGCGTATTTAGACCGGGAGTTCAGTGGCAGGTGGATTGGTCGCAGCGGCCCAATCAGCTGGCCAGCGCGATCCCCTGATCTCACGCCTTTGGATTATTATTTGTGGGGTGAAATTAAAACCATGGTGTACGCAAGTGAATGTGCCACAGTGGTTCAGCTCAGGGAAAGGATTGTTAGTGCATTTGACGTTGTAAAATCTCGAAGGGAAGTTTTACAATCCTTAAAAGACAACCATCGGCGTCGTGCTCGGTTGTGCATTCAAAGGGAAGGTGGTCACTTTGAACAATTATTAAAATACACGTAGCTCTGGTAAGTTAATTTTGATAGATGTTTTTGTTTTTCTTTTCATAATACACGTTGTAAAAAAGCCCGCGTAGGTAATAAGAATACCTACGGGGCGTAATGCTGTAGGTACGCATCGTCTCTGGGCCGCAACTCGCGGCTTTCCGTATAATAGCATATTTTTTTTTGTTTTAATGTACTGCTCCGTTCACACTAATATTTTTATTTCTTTATCAGTACTATTGATGAAACATCCTCTTAAGTTTTGTCGACTGATTTCAAATTCACCCTGTAGTTCAGTGACAAATGCTTCATATTCTGTTTGTTTTTAGGTATAAGTTACAAGCCATGATGTAGTGTGTCATTCGTGTTGGACTTCTGCTTGGGATCTAATACGACAATCCAGAAACCAACCTGTAATAGAACCAATTGTTGGCTACGTTCAAGTGTGCATCAGTTGTGGTCGTTCACTTCTAAGACAAAGATCACACCTGCTCCTTAGCAGTTCTTCACGTTGAGTATCCGTCCTTACGGATACTCAACGTGAAGAACGCATAAGAGATATAATTGTCCATCAAATTGAACCACGTCAGGTAATATAACACTTTTTCTTACCATACAGACTGTCTGCGAAGATGTGATCCATCTGATATCATTACTATTGTCACAATACTTAAACTCAATTTTTCTGCGTAAGAGATGAATTGATAATTTTTTAGTAAAAATCGAATACTTTTCCAATTAATTATGAATGAATTACACTTAATCTCTCAACCCCCTCGAGGTACTCGGGTGCCACGATAACAAATGATTTCAATTGTTTCTGGAATAACTCACGATCGAGGGATTAAAAGATATACATAACCATAAGATATTCTTTTGTTTAAAATAATTTTGAAATCTTTTTTGTTACAGTTGCCAAGATCAGCTCATCTATGTCATACTTGCTAGCGAAGAACAGATAGATTAGCATTACGCTCAGTAGGAGAGCAGCAGTCTGATGTAAAAAGTGTTCCTACATCAGTTTACATAGGCTCTTCTAATGCAGCACATGGAAGTACCGTTAGAAACAGTGAAATTATTATGCCTAATTATATAAGAGCACCAAGTACACAGCGTCAGTGTTTCTTCCCTGGATGTAATGAGTCAGAGCGGCTGTTGATTCCTTCTACATTACGCGTAAGGTTAGTGTGTGACTACAACTACTACGTGCCTCCAGATTGTAGAATTTGCTCATACCACTTGAGGAATAATTCTTGGGATTTACTTATACAATCAACAATAAATCCAATAAAAACATTTAGTGCTGAGCAACTTGAAGAATTACTTTCATTGCTAAAAGAGAACATGTCGATGCATTTAGACTTTGAAAATATTGAAAGAATCCCGGAACACATTGTTCATTATTACTTAGGATTTACTAGAAACCAATTTAAACAACTTCTTTCTGAAGTTCCAAGATTATCAAATAGACACAGAGGTGCTTTTGCTCTTGCAGCATATCTATTAAAGCTGAGAACTGGAGACAGTGATGAGCGAATCGCTTCATTACTGCAAGTACCTAGGAGTACTTAAGAAGGATTGATGAACACTGCACGAGAATTGTTACATCAAGATTTTGTGCCAAGAAATCTTGGCTTAAATCACATATCAAGGGCAGAAATTGCTCAACGGAATTTGATGATTCCTAATGGATTATATGGGGGTCAAAACAGGTCACCAATTATAATTGCAGATGGTACATATATATATATTGAAAAAAGTTCAAACTATATGTACCAAAAAAAGACTTATTCCCTGCATAAATATAGAAATCTTGTTAAACCATTCCTATTTGTTTGTTGTGATGGTTATATCATTGACGTTCTTGGCCCCTATTCAGCAACAACTACAGATGCTGACATAATAAATCAAGAATTTGTAATGAGGAAAGTCCTTGCAGGCAATTCTTTCAAGCTGGAGATGTTTTTATTTTGGACAGAGGATTCAGGGATGCTTTATCATTATTAAATAGTTGTCACTATCAAGTACATGTGCCCTTGTCTCCTGAAGATGGTGAACCACAGCTCACAACAAGTAAAGCAAACAAATCGAGAGTTGTCACACTATGCCGTTGGGTAGAGGAGGTGGTGAATGGAATATTCAAAACGGCTTTTAAAATATTCCGACAAAATTATTTTAACCGGGCATCAAAAACACAACAGCAAAATCTATAAAAAGGTTATAGATTTTGCTGTGGCTGCAGCTCTGATAAACAGGTTTCACTGCAGAGTACAGGATAGAGAAGACGCTGCGCAAATACTGGTAATAGTCCGCCAAAATATGAACGCAAACAACGATCTTTCAGATTATGTAAGAGAAAATAACCTCAATAGAGCAAGGGCAGATTTTCAAAATATAATAGTGCATACTAATAATGTTAGCAGATTCCCAACTCTGGCATACAGTGATCTGATATTAATTGCCTGCGGGACTTACCAATTAAAACAAGCTAGGTCATATTATGGTGAACATATCCGCTTTAATGGATGCTATCGGATTGAGGTATGCAGTGAAAGAAGGACAATAGATGCCACGAATGAGCCATCTTATTTAATCAGAGCTAGAATTGCCAGCCGGCATGTCAGTCGCAAAATGTATTTTGTTTATATAACAGTTAGTGATACTAACATAGGCCGTGCAGCAATAAACGGGTATTGCTGTTCTCGTATCGTCGGTCGTCGAACGGTAGGTTGCTGTGCCCATGTAATGACAGTTATATGGTATTTAGGATGGGCACGGCATCAACATGGTATACTGCCACCTGCTCAATTCCTTGACGACGTTTTAGTTGTGTATGACACCCTTCACCAACAAGATTAATGAGCATGGGCATGGCTCTTATATGGGATGCTAATGATGATGGTAATGAAAACATTGGATTGAAAACGAAATTGAGCTTAAGATACATAATGTTTCATAAATAGATAAGCAATAAATGAATATTTTGCCTAACAAGTGCTACATTTGTATCTGTAACATTAATTTTATAAAAAAAAAAAAAATGGTTATACGAGTATAAACCCAACCCTGAGTTTTAATAAACCCTTTCTTATAATAATATGTTATTGGTATTACATACAAAAAACCTAAAATTGTTTAATTCATGTGCACTGAGGGCCTAAATTACTATGGCCATCTGGCATTCCCCTTTGATATTTATACAGGGAAAAACTCGGAGAGGGCTTTGGAGGCACCGATTGCAGACCTAGCGGGCAAAAGTGCCCAAGTAGTCCTAGATCTTTTGAAAGGCCTGGAAAACAGAGGACATTGTGTCACCATGGACAATTTTTACAATTGTCCAGCATTGGCACGACACCTGAAAAGACGCGAGTTTTGACTGGTTGGGCACTTTGCGCCCAAATAGAAAGCATGTGCCTGCTGGAATTGCCAAGGCACCTAAGAATCTTGCAAAGGGCACAATCATCGCTCGCCATTCTGGAGACGTTTCATGCCTTGCATGGAAAGATTCCAAATTGGTAACGATGATTTCCACATACCACAACATGGATACGTATGTAAGCAGAAAGGCGGGCAAGGAGTTGGTGAAACATGTTGTAGTACGGGACAACAACAACACCATGGGTGGGGTATATCTTAAGGATCAGAAGTTGTCGATGTTCCTCGTAGGGAGGAAACGTTGCGTAAAATGGTACGCTAAATTCGCCTCCTCAATTGCAGCGTTCTAAACGCATTCGTGATGCTAACAGAATCGTTGATACGTCGCGGAATGCCCGTTTTGTCCCACCGTGATTTCCGAGAAAAGCTGGCTAACAGTCTGGTGCATAAATTCCTTCATTTTACTCCGACTATTAGCAATCCTGTTGGGGATATCACGCGACTCCAAAGAGACACTGTGCATGTTCCAAACCTAATCGGTGTCAAAAAACGCTGTGTATATGTATTCTTAATACACAAGACGGCATTTTGATAATTTTTGTTAAACTGTCACTATGACTCGCTCCGAAGCTTTTTTGACGCAAACTGATTGAGATTGAGCCAATTGACCTAAAAAGACTTCTTGACTTAAGCTGCGCAGTAACATATCTACTTCCTTTCTTTGTAATATAATTGGCCCCATACAATATTTTTTTGTTGGACCAACTTCGAATTCGTGAAAAAATCTGCTGTTCCATACATTTTTCCGAGATGTATTGAGCTTTTCTACGGTAATAAGAAGTAGACGCACCTGAAGTCGACAATGTACCAATACTCGTCAGTTTCCAAAAAACTGCTTATTTTTCCGACTTACGAACGTTTATTTGACTGAATTTTCTTGGCAACACATTTATGGTAATATTTCGCGTTATTGTAATAGCAACACTCAGTTGGTAACGTAATGGCGTCACAACAACGCACGATCAAAGGTAAGCAGACCTAGTTTATTTATTTTTATGCTGATTTTGTTACTAAATCTGAAACCTACCTGCCTACATTTCTCCTCTTGTCATGAAGTACTGATTGCTCATAAGGAAATTGTGATTATTTTATATATTTGTTAATTAAATTGTTTTGCTATATAACGTATAAATTGCGTTGATTGTATTATGTTAATTTATATTTTTCGAGCTTTACATTTACTGGGTCATCTTTGCTCCCACGTAATTCCGTCAGTAAAGGAATTTGGATTTTATTACCATGGAAAATGAACTAAATTTAAGTGTAAACCTGTTGGTAACTGGCATATGTTTAGAAACTGGAAGTAAAAGCCGTCGTTTTATACATTTTAACTCTTAAACGCATGCAATAAGGACTAACTCTAAAGGGCTAATCCAAACCAGAATAAACTGTATGTAAATAGTTTCTTAAAAATATAACTCAGGCAGGCGATCTAATCGGCTACCACTGCTTATTAACACTATTAACAATCCTTTTTGCTGTAGCAAATCATTATAAGCGAAAAAAAGTACTCAAAAGAGGCAATGGAAAAGGCTATGGAGGCAGTTTCACGAGGAGCAATAGCTTCAGCTGCTGCAAGAGAATGTGGTGTGCCTCGCACCACTTTACTAGACAAAGTTACCAGCCATAGCACAATAGACATGAGAAAGGGACCGCCTACTGTTTTAAAGAAGCATGAAGAAGAACACTTAAAAAGTTGGATAATCTATATGGCAAATCGGGGATTTCTGCTAAATCTGCAAGATAGTGTCGCCATATTAGTCATAAAACTTAACCGGATGAATCCATTCAATAACAACAGACCAGGTCGACACTGGTACGGAGCCTTCATCAAGCGATATCCTGAAGTCAGTGTGCGAATGGCTCAAAATTTGACGCAGTCTCGTGCCAAAGTCACAGAAAAAGATGTACGGTGCTGGTTTGAAGAAATTGAGGAGTACTTTGTTCGTGCACAACTTAAAGATGTTTCAGAAGATCCACGGCGAGTTTTTAACTGCGATGAGAGTGCCTTTTTTCTATCACCATCCGATAATAGGGTCTTGGTGCAACGTGGTTCTAAAAACGTATACAACGTAACTCCGAGTGGAGAAAAGGAGTGTGTAATCCTTTTAACAGCAAATGCAGCAGGCGAGCTAGCACCGCCCATGGTACTTTTTAGACTAAAGACAATACCATATAAAATTGCCTCATCTGCGCCAAAAAACGGGGGATTAGGGCATTCACCAAAAAGCTGGATGACAGGAGAGTCATTTTATGAACATATGACTAATCTTTTTTTTCGCAAATCTGGACTGTCGCCGCTGAACGCGAATAATGTAGATTTTTCAAAGTGTGTTATAGGAACTGAAGTTAACAACCTTAAACAGCCAAGAGAACCATCTCAAGTTTTTTTAAGTCTCAAATTAGTCGTAATAAGCTAATAGCACTTAAAAAAAATGAAGGCCCGAATTGGACTGGAGATCACTCTTTTAAAGAACTACGAGTATTTACAGTTTGGAATGGAATAAAATAAAGATGCAAACACCTCTTATGGATATCGACGACAAAGAAAATAGTTATTGTTTGCCTGAAAATGTGACAGCAAAAAATGACGGCCTTTAAATTGAAAAAAAAAAACCTGAGCTTAACGGAGCCTACGGGAGCCTACGGGAGCCTACGGGATAAACAAACATTGATACGTAGTCATGAAGAAAATTATTCATCCCTTGTGTAATAAAATTGTAATTGTGTAATGTAATTTGAAGTTTGTCATTATTTTACCCTCAAATAAAAATAGGGGAATGAAATTTCGTATAAAAACTAAAAATGCTGCCCAAAGTCACTTATCCACGCGAACGGAGTCGCGGGCACAACTAGCTTGTATCGGTTCTACGATTGTATAGCGTCTCACGTGCTCCATTTAGAATGATTGTAGTGCTCAACGCACAAATAACTGGCGTGTGATCAGAGTGGCTGTCCAGACAGGATAAAATTTTTGTGTATAGCCCTGTTATTTCTTTGGTGATAAGGAAATCGATGAGACCTGATGTCTTATTGGGATCAGAAGGCTAGTAAGTTGGCTCTCCCGGTGTCAGCACATTAATTGAATTTGCATCTATTGTCTTTTTTAGCTCTCTGCCTCTGGTTGTGGAGAGTCTGGAACCCCGGAAGGTATTTTTGGCGACCTAATCCCTTCCAACTACATATCAGCCACCAAGCGCTTAAAAAAATCTCTGTTCATACGTTCGTCAACTTGGTATCCAGGTGGCCAGTATACAGGGGCGATGTTGAGTGGACCCTGCCCGTCATCGATTGATATTACAGCTTTACAGTAGCCTGTAGGTAAGGTTGTTTAAAGATCGTTAGAGCGTGTTGCTTGATACTTTTTCTTTATTATAATTGCAGTGCATGTACATAATGTTCCATCAGAATTGGTATCATATACATTATATCCATCAAAGGCAATGGCTTTTTGTTCAGTTATATGCAACTCGGAGATTGAAAGGATAACTATTTTGTTATATTTGACAAACAATAGAATTTGTCTCCATCTCCTGTTTATTCGGGGACAAGCCATTGATATCCAGTCATGTTACAATGCGTAGGAACTTACTAATGTTTCATATTTATTGATGTAGTTTTTCTTTAAGTTGGCTGTATGATTTTCATTACTCGAATTTCTTTGTAAGCTTGGCACTCTTCGTAGTTGGCAAAATGGTCTCCAAGACATAATGTACAGGTGGTTGGTGTATTTCTGTGAATTTTTGGACTATATCTTATGCTCTTCTGCACATTTCACGCATTTATAGGGACGCATGCAGTTGTTCTTGGTGTGTTTATATTGTTCGCATCTGGTACATTGAGGGATTTTGGTTGTCGAAATTAAAGTAAATAGATAGTTATGTTTCAGGTAAGAATTTTAATATACTGATTAGGCAGGTAATACTCCAATGTAACAGACCAATGGGTGTTATATTTTACTATGGTTATTAAGATTTAATAATAATACAATCAGAAAATTGATGTTGATTTGAACCTTAAATCCAATACCACTAAGTTCACATTGCTTTTGAATATTGACGAGTTCTGGGCCATTTTGATGATAACTAGGACAAATTTGTCGAGTACTCGTACATATGGCTTCTTTTTTAATTAAATTAATATTTAATTTTATTGTTACTTGCTACGATAATAATAAAATAGTGACTTAAAAGATGAATAAATGTTCTATCTCCTCATATAATCGGATTTCTTAAAAGTATACCGTATTTTTTGTGACGTGGCTGCAAAGACAGCTAAGTTCGAAATCTGACGATTGTTGGGCCGTTTACCTTATGTATTAATTTATCCGGTATTTTTTGATGAAATTGTAAGCTTAATGTTAAAAAAAATCTGTACCTATGGTACTGTTTGCAGCAATAACAGATGATATATATGTATAAAGTCATTGTTTTCTGACAAAATGAAAAAATTGATACTGATTACCATACTACTGATTGCTGTTTCATTGACACTAAAAGCAAAAGCTGTACCAGATGGGAGGAGTCCAGGCTCTAATTGTAAATGTTCCAGTGGAAATTATATAAAGATGGTTGGTCAAAATATTACCTTGAACACTGTAATCAAAGTTGATACTAAAGCCACATATACTTTTGTGTCACCAAAGCTTGTGATATACATAATGTCCAGGAAAAAGTATTGGCACGTTATAGAACACAATTATGGACCAAAAGCAAAATCACTAGGTAGGAAGTTTTTGCACCCTAAAATGGAAGAGGCCAAACAATGGGTTGATAATAATTAGTGCAAAATTGGTAAGATTTGTGCTCCAAATAGTGACTGTTGGGGTTCAGGAAGTACAATTTTTGGGTCTGACGAAACAATGGATTGGGTGAAAGAAAAATCATTCAATTATTTGAATATGTGGTGGACTACTGAATGGAGAGAAACATGCACGCTTGATTGGTAATGCAAAATTATTAGAAAAGAAACCCCAATCCTTATTATAATTCAGAAGGGGAAAAGTTTATAGTTCTTGATGATGACAAGGTGCCTATAGATGATATCAAAATGGAGGGAATGTTAAGAAGAAAAACCTACAACGTGTTTATCCCGAAAATGCCTATGGAGCACAGTATGACATTAAATATGAAATGTTTCAAACATCAAACCGATCTATTGTGAGAAGGTGCAAATGAAGAGATGGTAAAATTTGAATCAGGCACAGGATGCACTGTTTTGGGGGCCTCTAAATACTGTTTAAATGAGGGTGATTTTAATAGAGTAGAGATTTTGGTGCGAATATGTATGCCAGTATTTCAGATTTAAATCAAGTTCGGGATGCCTTTGTTGATAACCAGGAGCGTGAAAATTACAATATGTATGTCGTCTCTTTAAAACTAAAGAGGTTTCAAGCCATAATTTTGGACATGCTTGGGTTGATATCAAAAACGAATCCTCACATATTAAATGGAATCCTTAATGGGAATTTCTTTTCTAGACCACTTAGTGAAGGAGTTTTTGAAGTATGCCAATGTAAGGAAGAGGAAAGCTGTAAAGTTAAAGAGTTTCATAGCAAGACATTAGCATTCTGTGGTGAAAAAGTGTCTTACAAAACCATACAACCTTTTAATGTTAACTAGAGTATAGATTATTCAGTCGATGACATATTTAAGTTTCAAGGCAAAGAAATACATGTGATGGATTCCATCATTGAAGAAGAAGAGACGGGGTCCGAATTTGAAGATGTTCATGAGTCTAAAACCATTTGGTCAACAATCACCTCAAGTATGAATCCTTTCTCATGGATAAGTTCTAGCATTAGTTACATATCATTAATAATATCTGTGATCGCATTAATTAAGAAATGACTACTTTCATTCTTTTTAGAGTGGTATCCTTTATAACATTAATTGTTTTAGCATGTTTTGATGAAAGTGTAAGCCTAATGTGAAAATAATATTTATATTGCTACATTAATCTACTTTAATAATAATAATAACTTTGTACATTTTGAAATTATCAGTACTGTAAAATTACATAATTATATATTTTTTTTTAACTTACCTGTTTCTATACTTTATTTGATATTTTAGCAATTAAATTACAATTATAATATCAGTATATAAACTTGAAAAATTATGTCTCAGGCGGGACTCGAACCCGCATATTCTTAACGCTGGCTTACAGCGTTAAGAATATGCTTGAAAAATTCGCGCCGAGTCGCAGTGTCTCGGTGGCTTAATGTTATAGCGCCCGCCCGGCATGCGAGGAGATGCGGGTTCGAGTCCCGCCTTCGACATAATTTTTCAAGTTTACATACTGATATTACCTGTTTCTGTTTCTGTATTTTTGTACTGGGCTATACCAAAAGAAAAAATACGTCATTTGTTTCTTGTCTCGTAAAATGATATACATATTAAAATTTGGAAGGTGGTTAAAATTTCATCCTGTATACTAATACTCATACTATGTATTAATTAGTATAATACAGATAAAAGTGACTTACTAGTCCTCAAGCTGCCATGTTTAGAATGCGCCTAATTGTTTTGGTCAGGTAATACACTTACTGTGATAGGTACCAAAATAATTATTTTTAAAATATACATGAGTCTTGCCAGGGTACACTTCCCGCGGGACTCAAAAAGTACTCTGCAAAATGTTCTCGTAAAGCATTTCCAGATCAGTTTCTTGGTATATTAAAATAAAATAAATAAAATAAAATAGCCTTTATTGCTGAACTTATTTTTACAGTAATTTTTCTTACAAATACGTTTATAACTTTTAACAGTTTCTTTTCTTTTCATAAATCAGGTATCGGTAAACGGTCGTTTCTACATTTCAGCTTGTCTTTCGACATAGGCCTCCTCTAAAGATTTCCACTCTGTTCTATTTTTCGCTATGCGCGTCCATATTGGGCCCGCCACTTTTTTGATGTCGTCCTCCCATCTTCTAGTCTGTCTGCCTCTGTTTCTTTTACTATCTCGTGGTTGCCATTCAGTTATTATTCTCGTCCATTTCTCCTTCTTCTCTCTTATCATATGCCCAGCCCACCTCCACTTTAAGCATCTGTATGTTGTGTATGCATTCTTAAATTTTGTTTTGTTTTTGATACATTTTAGTTTAACTCGGTCTTTTCTTTTAATTCCTATTGTGCTTCTCTCCATTCCATTCTGACAAACTTTTATTTTCCTTGCTTGTTCTTCTGTCAATGCCCATGTTTGGCACCCATATAGTAAGCATGGTAAGATACACATATTGTATATTCTCCTCTTGTTCCTCATAGACATATCCTGGTTCTTCATGACTTCACTGAGTGACCAATATCTCTTCCAAGTATTAGTTATTCTTCTTTCTATTTCTTTTTGCATACATTCCTCAGTAGATATTAACTGTCCCAAATACACATACTCCTTTACATACTCTATTTCTTCATCATTTACTGTTATGGACTCTGTTTGTGAGGAGTTAGACATTACTTTTGTTTTCGTTAAGTTCATTGACAGGCCTGCCTTCTCACTTTCTTCCGCTAACTGTTGCAACATTTCCTTTAGGGTTTTCGGGTTTTCCGAAAATAAGATTAGGTCGTCTGCAAAGCGTAGGTGACTCAGATTTTCGCCATTTATATTTAGTCCTTTATTCGTCCAATCCAGATTTCTGAATATCATTTCCAGAACTGCTGCAAATATTTTTGGTGAAATTGGGTCTCCCTGGCGTACACCTCTCTCAACCGGAAATTCTTCGCCTATAGATTCTAGTTTTACTTGTGCGGTGCTTTTTGTGTATACGTTTTTCAGTATCCGTATGTATTTTGCATGTACGCCTTGATCTTTTAGTGCGTCCCAGATAAATCTATGTTCAAGTGTGTCGAATGCTTTGTTGAAATCCACGAACCCTATGTAGTAAATTTTGTTATATTCTTTAAATTTCTGGAGTATTTGTCTAAGGGCGTGTATGTGGTCTATTGTTGAAAAATGTCTACGGAATCCAGCTTGTTCTTTGGGTTGGTTTTCTTCAAGTGTGTTTGTGATTCTAGATAATATTATTTTTGAAAACACTTTGTAAATATTGGACATTAAACTGATTGGTCTGTAATTTGCTATATCTCCTTTGTCACCTTTTTTATGTAGTAGTATAATTGTAGATTTTGTCCAATCCTCTGGAATGTTTTCCGTATTGATAATTTCATTAAATATATCTGTAAGTTTTGGAGCGATTACTGGTAACGTTGCTTTTAGAAGTTCGTTTGTAACAAGATCAGATCCAGGGGCTTTATCGAGTTTTTGTGTATTTATTGCTTTTATGGTTTCTTCCTTCATTATTTCCGGTATATATTCTTCATTAGTTATTTCGTCGTTTTCTTTTATAGTGTCTTTCTCTTTTTGACTTCGGTATAAGTTTCGGTAGAATTCTGTAGCGATTTTTAATATTTCGAGTCTTTTACCTGTACTATTACCATCTTTCTTTCTCATACTTGGTATCCAGTCCTTTTCGTAGTTTAACTCCTTCAATGCCTTTTTTATTCCTCCTGTCTTTTCTATGTAACTTTTCATTGTATTAGATCTTTTAGTTTTTCTTTCTTTCCTAAGTTGTTCACTGATCTTTTTGCTTACTTCTGTTACTCTTTGGCGGTTTCCTTTAATTTCCTTTTGTCGTAAAAGTTCTTTTCGTTCTTGTAATAATTGTTTGATTGTAAGTGAGACTTCTTTCTTGATACTTTTGTTTGTTTTTCTGGTTACTGTTTTTAGTTGATTTAGTAATAGGTTGTACTTTTCTTGTATCGATGGATATTCTTTCTTCTCTAATTCCGCGGCATCTAGAGATGTTTGAAGATTATTAAGTAATAGTTTAGGGTCACCTGAGTATTGTACCGCTAATTGTTTATTTTGAAATCGTCTTGTTTTCTTGAACATTCCTGACATCGCAACTCGAACCATCCTGTGGTCTGTGTGGAAGTTTAAATTGTTTATGATCGAAATGTTCTTGAAGGCTTTTCTATTATTAGACATAATAAAATCGATTTCATTCTTATATTGTCCATTGGGTGAGATCCATGTCCATTTTTTTGATGGTTTCCTTTTATAAAAACTGTTTAGAATACTTAATCTGTTTTCCAGTGCAAAGTTTACTAGTCTTGTTCCGTTTTTGCTTCTATTTCCATACCCATAATTTCCTATGGTATTTTCTTCCCCACTATTTTGAATCCCAATTTGTCCATTAAAGTCTCCCATCACGATGACGTTTTTGTGTGCGTTATCAATAGCGTTTTGGAGATTTTCATAGAATTTCTCAATTGTTTTTACGTCCTCTTTTTTATCAGATTCAGTTGGTGAATATGCCTGTATAATAGACCATCTCTCTTCTTTATCTCCGTTCACGGGCAGTTTTATATTAAGGATTGCAATACGTTCCGAGAATCCACTAAGTTCTTCTATGTTGTTGACTAGATTTACTTTCACCATGAATCCAACTCCATACAGCCCGGGCGTCTCCCCTTTATAATGTAGTACGTATTTGCCATGGTTTTCTATACCTTCTCCAAATCTGCGCATTTCGCTAATACCTATAATATCCCACTTTAACTCTTCTATTGCCAGCTCTAGTTCTTGGAGTTTTTCAGGTGTTCTAAGAGATCGACAGTTAATAGTTGCTATGTGGATGTCATTTACTTTGTTTTTCATGTTAGTGTTATTTTTTTCCTTTAGAGGGTCGTGGTCATTTTTCCCCACGATGACCAGTCGGCTTGGGGAAGTATTTTGTTTTGTTATTTTATGTTGGTTCATGTTGAGCTGTTTATTTTTCCGTTTACCGACAGTTAATTGTTATTCTTTGTTAGTTGTTGTCTTAGCGGGAAGAGACGAAAGAGAATTAGCTCTAATCCTCATTACGTCGAAAACATTTGGTCTATTGTTAATCGGCGGCATTAGAGTTTGTTGTTTCCTTGGTTGAGCATTGTTTTGTGGGGATGATGATGTTTCTCTTTTGCGCTTTTCCTTATTTATGTTAGTATTTTTTCCTTTTACTACTAGTTTGTCAAATTTCAGGTACGCGATATTTCCCTTTTCTCTCTCCTCTTTTAGCTGCGCCTGCAACGTTTTCCTTTTCTCTAATACTTCCTTTGTGTAGTCTTCTGTAACATATACATTTTTGAAGTTTTTCTTCTTTCCCATAACTTCATTCTTCTTCCATTCGCTCGTAAAGGAAATCAGAATTGGTCTTGGTTTTCCAGAAGACTTTCCCTTTCCTAGACGATATATTTTGTTTATCTCATGTTCTTGTAATTGTATGTCAAGGTCAGTTTTGAAAATATGTATTGTATTTTGTATTAATTCTTGTGTAGACCTTTCGCCTTCATTTACTCCAAACATTATCAAATTGTTTTGCTTCTTTCCTCTTTTTAAACTTTCTACTTCCTTTTCGAGATTTTCTACTTTTATTTTTAAGTTTCTATTTTCTGTTATAATAGGTTGAAGTTTTTCGTCTAATCTCTCCATTATATTATTTGTTATCGAATCTTTCAATTCTATTGTTTGGTTCAAGATTTCATTCTTCATTTTATCAAACAATAGTTGAAACTGATCCTCCATTCTTGTAAACTAAATCTGCGTGTTATGGAACGTAATTAGTGGTAGTTTTTATTTACTTGCTCTGGTAACACTAGTTAGCTGTTACTGTGACAAGTGTCAATGTCATTGATCTTTTGTCTATGCTCAATATGATTGGTGAATTTCTAACCTCTAATTATCACTTTTTGGAGATACTTTTGTTGAAATTCAAGAACTTACGTGATATTGTGTGAAATCGGTAGTTCCACTACACGGACGACACTTCAATTTGTGTTTTGTGACGTCGCAGTCTCAAGAACAGTGTACGAAATTATTTTTTAGCACTCAATAATACGGAGCTACACAATTACGATGCTTACAGTATGACAGCCGGAAACGTACTCCTTGGTATATTATTATTATCTAAATCTAGTATACCTTCAATTGTAAGAGTATCTTCAATCCTGTAGCCATCACGAACTCTTATGAAATTATGTAGCACACAGCATGCTTTTACAATATTTTTGCAATATTGAAACTTACATTCATAGAAACATTTCAAACCTCGTCGTCGTCGTCTTAGGCACCCATCACTCAAACAGTAACTCAGACTCCTGCAAGTGTATCTCAGAACAGCAGTGCTCCATGGCTTTCACAAACTAAACGTAAAAGAGGACAACCACAACAGACTAGTGACTTTGACAATCAATTGCTCGCCCTACTGAATCAATGTGTAACTGATATTGACAGTGATGATTCGTCTTTTTTTTTCAGTTTTTATTACCGATTATAAAGAAATTTACGACATATCGAAAGCTTTTGTTTCGATCGGAGGTATTAAATTCTGCCATGAGTACCTATTCAATTGATGTCAAATTCTAGCGCATCCCCATTAGACCAACGATTCGACCCAAATGAAACCCGGATACCAATCTACGGCAGCTACTTACACTGTACAAGCGAGCGCATCTCCATTAAGCGTATCCACCAACGATTCGACCCAAATGCAACCCGGATACCACGTTATCTAAATGTTAACAGTAAAACTAATTAAAACTTGTAATTAGCGATTATTTCTTTAGGTGTTACTTTACTTACTGTATTTTTTGTGGCCAAGTCAATGTTCTTTCTTTTTTTTTAAATTAATACTTAAAACAAGTAATGTAACAATTGAACAAAATATATTTACCTCAAAGTAAGCGCCAGTGTTTCAATAGGAGGTATAGCAGCACGATAAAATATGTCTTGATGGTTTATTCTATTCTCTAACCTTGATAGTACTAATTCATCAAAACTACTAATCGACATATGAGAATAATTGAAAAATTTGCGCGGATCGTCCCTGAGTTTATGGTTTTTAAATTGACAAATGCACTTTCGAAACATATTGCTTCGAGGATGGAATGTACCCATGGTCTTTTGCTCTGTCGTCGTCGTTTTTTTCAAAATTAAATATACACCCATAATTTTTAAAACGTTTGCATTTATATTTTTAAGCGACTGTCTCCCACTAGCAATGGTATCATACTGAATGAACCCACGTTTTAGAGTGCTGCGGGCGTGATCCATACGGAGCCTTTTCGCGCACGGACTGCCCGTACGGGTTTCCCAGACAGCTGTGTAATCAGCCTAACAATGTATCAAGAAAGTTTAAAAAACCTATAGTGTACTCATAGTTCAAGAATCAAATAAATAAATAAAAATAAAATAAGGCGTAAAAAGAAAATATAAGAGTGTAACAGAATAAAATACATTAACATGATTATAACAAACAAAACTGAACCACCTTATGCATACGAAGGATGAAACTGAAACAATGCTGCCGAGAGTCAATAACAGATGGCGTTGCATGTACCTTACGTTGCGGTGGCTTTTCGATTTTCAATTATTATAAGTGTTCAAGACAAGGTTTCCTCCAGTATCCAAGAGATGGCGATGCAAGCACCTTGCATCGCGGTGGCTTTTGGATTTCTAATTTATATAAGTACGGAAGACAATGTTTGATGTGTATTCCATTCGGTACCCCTTAATAGTATACACTACTCCTATCGCACTGACCTCAGCACGATTTACTATTGTCTTTGGTCGGTCGTCAGAGCGGTTATACTCTAAGGCTTCAATCTTTGTACATACGAATATAGTCGTGATTTGATAAACTCAATAGTCTTTAAATTCTTCCCGTACCTTCAAACACCGTGGTCTACAAAACTTCGTCACCCCCACCTGTTACAAGAGTTAAAACCTCTTTATAAAAAGGACTACCAAAGAGTGGCGGCCATTAGACATGGATGCTCTAAAAACATTTATTTATTACGTTGTTGATTCATATGGATACAAAAAAACATAATTGAATATTTGACTACAGGAAAACGCATTATTTATTTCAAAATAGGTTTTTAAATATGCTGCTATAATGCGAGCGTAAAATATTAAAAATAGTGGAAATATTAAAAAATTATATTCATTTATAACCAGAGAAATATTCATTGACGAGTCCTAATGTTATGGTGACGATGAAATAAGTTTACGTCAATATATGAAATCCAAAGCGGATGGACAAAAAGTTTTGCAACTTTGCTGATAATCGAGATATCATTTTATTTTATAGAATGCATTTGTATACAGGTTCAAAGCATCCATTGGTTTCTAGACAGGTACACTAACAAAGTAGTCTATTTATTTATGAATGGTCTTAAAAATATGGACCACTTGCTATACATATATTTAGATGTTTAAATCTAGCATCTCTCACTAAATAATATTTAAATAGCGGTACACTTTTCACCGGAACTCTTAGAAAAAGACAAGGAAATCCTTAACGGTTATTAAAAAATAAAATTACCAAAGGCCAATATATAATACTACATGACAAAAATAAACACATAACATTGTCGAAATGGATGGACAAACAGAAGGTGCTATCCTATCAAGGAGCATAATAGCGACTTATTAAAAGTTAGAAAAATACCAGCAACAGCACCCTCTTAAAACCACATGCTATTATTGAACATAATATGGATAAACATGACCTGTCTCATTATACCAGTGAACATAAATCAACAAGATGGTATAAAAAAGTTATCAAACACTTGATAGAAGTTTTTTATTGAAATCTTTCCAATTGCGTAAATCAGAAATTAATTGAAAGTACAGTTTATACAACTTCTGTCTAAAAATTTAAGAGAAATTATTGCCGCTTATACTTTCTAATGAGGAAATACCTTTGTACCACGTCGTTACATTTTTGTCTTTATTTTGTTTCAACAGCTCATGCGCAGCTAAGGATTTTACTGATAACGCCATCTATCCGGCTGATGGAACACTATAGGTGCAACTTTGTGTCTGTCATCCCACAATTTCTTTTTTTTTTAATTAAATAATTTGAATGTTGTAATTTTTCTAATATTATTATATTAATAGGCAAATGTCTATTTGTGTTGACTTTTTTTTTACGTAGTTTTCTACTATTTTCAGGGCTGAGCAGTTTTCTGCGTTGTTTGGCTTTATGTGTCAAGTTTGGGCTTTGGTTCCAAGTCGTGAATGATAATTTTAAAAAAAAAAGTTGCTTGTCATAGAGGGGAGAGTTTTGGTCGCATTATAAGCGGACGCCATTTCGTGGCCAGCTTTTTTTCCCACACTTTCCGAAATTCTCGATTAAGCTGTGAGAAGTTCTTGATGGAGCTCAAGCCTCCCAAAATGCCTGTAGGCATGTAAAGCCAAAGGGCTAATTTCTTTTTTTGTTTTCTCTCTTCATTTTGTCTCCTCATGGACTAACATTTTTTATATTTTCCCTTGATGGATAAATTTACATGATGCATCGCCTCATCTTGGTGATTGTTGCTGCATTTTTATGGGCTTGAAATATCGCCCTCCTCACTCCTAGCTACTAGGACATATTCCTGCATCCTGCGCGCATGTGAGAATCTCTGCTCCAGGGACGGAGGGATATGTGTGGTTCTCCACGGTGACGTTATAATTTATTATCGGTGACATGATCTAATATCATGCTACTAGGTATTTATGAACATTTATTCTTTTGACAGTTTTCATGCATTGGTGATACTCCTCAGCTCATAGGTCAAGCCAATCTTTATTCTAGTTACTTGTGAGTGAAGGAACGCCTGCTCCTCAGCTTTCCTTCACTGTACCTAAGACTAAATTTCTAGTCAAGTACAGAACTTTGTTTAATTGCATAGTGGTAATTTATTCTTAACACTAATGTAAGTTAATTGTATGTGCATCAATGTAATACCTTTAATATCATAAATTTAAAATAAACAAGGGAAGACAAATTGAAAAAAATCTTGTTTTCTTTTCTATATTTAATTAACTCTTTCTTGCTTCTGAGTTAAAGCAAGTGGCGCCCTCCACAGTTTCTTAATACAGTTCTCCGAGCGCTGAAGAAGAACCCACGAGCTCATACTTCATAAACACACCCAACATCCTAGCTTGTTTCACCTTTTGAGATTTATCCATGAAAATTTTCCTTAGAAAATTCTCAAAGAACTGTAGGGACACACATTATGAAGGTGTTGTTATACATAAGCTACTCTCATATTTCATATTGTAACTATAATATAATAATAATATATGTGACAATAGCTCGCCAGTCTCAGGACACCCTGACTGGGAGCGGGTCGTGTGCTAACCAAAATAAATGTCACGCTTGAGTTAAGATAAGATAAGAAATCTATACGTCTTTCAGCTCCTGATAGGAACCCGAGACCCCCAATAATTGGTTACCCTGACGCCGGAACATTCGCGTGTGTTAAAAATATTTAAGACATTTCAAAATACTGACTATTTAAAAATTCTGGACAGAATAAATATATTTAGTGCGTGTGATAATGGCGCATCAAGCTCCTACTAATACTGATGGATTAGCATATCGTTCAATTCTTGTTCATAAATCTGTTATAGCATCCATCTGTGAAACATTGTCTGACACTCAGATATCTTCAAACCACTTAATCAAACACATACTTAAAGCTATTTCGTTAGCTAAGCCTAATCCACCAAAATTACCGATATGGGATCCACGAATAGTCATTCAGTTTTTAAAAGATTCAGATCCAAATATGCAAAGCTTTTTTGATGTTTCTAGACGTACTGCTACTATTCTATTGCTAACTTCAGGACGTAGAGTGCATGATTTAACTCTTTTACACTGTGATTCAAATCATTTTTTCGACAAAGGCGATTCCATCACCTTGCATCCTGTGTTTGGTTCAAAAACCGATTCCATTAGTTACCAACAATCAGGTTGGACCCTTTTTGCTTCGCCAGATAGAAACACAAATCCTTTGTTTTGGTTAAGAATGTTGATTTCCATGTCAAAAAATACCAGAGGTGCTCTTACAAATTTATTTATTACTACAAGGGAGCCAGTCAGACCAGCTACAGCAACGATAATAGGAGGTTGGGTGAAACGTACACTTTCTGATGCTGGAATAGATGCGCCACCAGGTAGCTGTAGGTCGGCAGTTTCATCCCTTAACCTTATAGAAAAATATCCTATCGACGATATTTTAGCCAAAGCAAATTGGCGCCATGAAAGTACTTTTCGAAAACATTATCTTAGAGATGTGCTAAATAATAGTGGCCAAAGGGCCGGTGCAACAGCGGAGAAATCACTTTCCCAATTTTTTGCGCCCACAGATTGATATTGATTACCTTGATTTAAAATTAATATAAGCTTACTTAGAAGTTAGCAGAAGTTGAGTGTTCTTGTATTATCGTTTTAGTTATTGTACATGTAGGTACAGCGTTTAAAATGAACGAGATCACATTGAACTAGTCAATGTGTAATTATTCATAAATTGATTTCCTGTCTTTTTACAAAGCTGTACACTTGAGGTACAGTCTAAAATATACACATTTCTATCACATTGTTGCGTTTTATCATTTTTAATTCGCAAGCCACCAGGAGATAACAAACAGATCTCTCATAATAATGGACTTCGGACGTCAAACGGAATACATAATATAAAAATTTTACCTGAAAATAAAATTTGTATTATGTTTCCTAAGACGTCCGAAGTCCAGACCATGTCTTCCTGGTGGTACTCCTACATTCGTAGCTATTATGAGCCGAACAATGACAAGCTGGTGGCTCGCTCTCCGGTTTCTGAGCTAGTTTCAGGTTTGGCCACGAGGGGCGCTAGTGGTGCGGTAGTCACGTGACGGAAAGTAGCGACATCTAGCGACAACGCAAGGAAAAGGAACGATGTACTCTCTCATAATAATGGACTTCGGACGTCAAACGGAACACATAATACATAATAATAATACAATGTGACATAACATAATAATAAAACTGAGCTCCGATTAAAGCTGAGCACAACATTTAAATAATGGTGAAGTTAGATGACTTTTTACAAAACAAAAACATTACATATCAAATTCACTCACTTTTTCAGAACAAACTCTCTTATATGAATAAATAGTTTGACCAAACAGGTCCAGGCTTTTACTTGTATCATTATAAGATCTGCACATACGGTAGATAGGGTTATTGAATTCAACCTTATTGCGGGTAACTGGTAAAGAAAACAGTTTTTGAGTTCTGGCGCTACCACCAATCCTTAACAAGACCTGACTCAATAGCTCACTCGAGTCCAATCCGGAATGAATTATTTTATATAGCGTCGAATACTCAGCTATCTTGCGTCTATGAGTTTGCGTTTCTCGGTTCTCGCGCAATTTTTTGGCAAGATTTCTCGGCAAGACTTCTCGCGTGAGTCTGTAGGGGGTTGCTATCAGTCCTTCTAAAGGGTTTCGTCGTTCTCAGGACAAAACCTAACATTCTATCGGCCCTAGATAATTGTAGTGTCATGTAAAGGAAAGCTCTGAGTCAAGCATCACACCAAGGTCCACTACATCGACGCGCTTGAGTACAACCCCATTGATGTTATAGTCGTGAAGTATCGCTAATCTGTTTTTGGTGAAGGTAATAACGTGACATTTCGCTATATTCAAAGACATGTTATTATTAATGCACCACTCACATAACCTATCAATATCACGCTAAAGCATTTCTTAATCCCTCGATCGTGAGTTATTCCAGACACAATTGAAATCAATTGTTATCGCGGCAGGCGCGTGCCTCCCGAGGGTTGAGGGATTAATCACTAGATGAGTTAATTTGTTTATATATTTTGATGTCATCCGCGTACGCCAGACAATCACAGGACAGCAAGTCAAGAAGGTCATTAACAAATAGTACGAACAGTAATGGACCTAGATTATATCCCTGCGGTATGCCCGAACTGGCCTGAAACGGTAAAGAATTATAACCATACACCACGATCAGTTGGGTACGATTGTAAAAATATGACTCAAGCCATCGCAGAAGTGTACCATGAATTCCTAGATGAAAAGCCTTACGACAAAGTATAGCATGGTCAACTCTATCGAAGGCCTTAAAAAAGTCGGTATATAAGGTATCAGTTCGTGTACGCCTGCCAATTCTTGAACTAAGACCGTGAACAAAGGTGAGAAGATTAGAAGCAGTGGATCTTCCAGGAAGAAATCCGTCTTGATTATTACCTATCATTGGCTTCAGATGAAAGTAAATGTGTTTATGGGTCGTTCTTCAAGAGACGTTTTTCAAGCGGCATCGCATTAAAAGAATAGAAATCGAACAGTCAGCAAGACACTTTTTTTTTCGGGCAAACCTTTAATCCTCTTTTAACTGGGTTATTAATTATTATTCAAATATCTTTATATTTAATGTCATTAAAAAAAATAAAACACCCCATTCTTTGACTTTCGTGGAGTGTCCCTAACCCCGATCTAGTCACTTAGAAAATTATATATTTCAAAGTAAACGGTATATGCTTACCAAAAAAAAAACACTAAGTCCTAAGAAGTTGACAATGCTATAAAAAATTAGACCGTAGTTCTAAAAGACTTACATTATTTAAAAAAAATAAAGATGTAACTGTCCCGGAGTAGCTACTGATTTGCGTGGATCATTGTAAATTCACTTGCACATCCGTAACTTTGCGACCCGGTGTTGCGTCATCCTAATTCACGTTACAACTAGTCGCGCTCGAACGGCTGGGCGTAGTGCAGGGGGGGGACACTCCTTATGGGATGACATTTGGAAAAAGATAGAGCTGCCATCCACAAATTGGCCCCTAACAAAAGATTCGTCAAACGTCTATAGATGGCTCTTGTGAGCCATTTATTAAGTTTGTGAAATTTTGCAAGTATTATTTAGTTAAAAATTTAGCACAATTTACTGAAATACAGAACACATTTAAAATACAGCCCATTAAAACTATTTTAAGAAAATAATTTAACGATCTGATAAATACTTTTTTTAGCGTCTCACACGCACAAAAAAAACAATATGTCAGATCAAAGAGTAAAGTAATTCTTGCTGTCAGTGCACTTGTCACACAGACACAATATGGCGGCTGCATCTTGTGTACGCGCATGTTTGTAGTTTTCTCGTTATATTGTGTTTTATTCGGCTGTGAAGAAGATTATTGAGTGCGTCGAGTTGAGCCTAGTCCTCCTCCGCCTTTTTATCTAAACTTCCTTTCGAAACCTTAGTGATCCTGTGCGATATAGACGCTATTTACAAGTGCGATAGAGACGTTATAAGTAGTGCTAGTTCTGTGGGTTATTAACTTTATTTTGATGCTATAAAATGCCTCGCCTTTGCTCATTTGGATGTGCACCCAGTGGTAAGTTAATATTAAAACTGAACCCTAAGCGCCCGCCTGTTATCCCAATAACTATTGATTTTCATTGCGTATCGGTGTTTGAGTTCTGAAAAATATTGTTGAACTGTACAAAATCGTTTAAATAATTAAAAATGTATGTGTGTTCCAGGGGTCCCAATGCACAGATTTCCAAATCTCAAAAAAGCTCCTGAGTTATTTAAAATTTGGGTTTCTCTTGTGGGGGGTAAACTGGACACTGCATCTGACTATGAATATTACAAAAAGAAGAGGGTTTGTGATATCCACTTCACCGATAAAGAAAGAAATCGTAATAGCCGGTTAAATGCAGAAGCTATTCCCACCCTCCATCTACCTGGTAAGTAATTTTTAAATAAATGTACTGATTCCATTCAACAGTGATCAAAGTTCCTGATCACAGTGTAAGAAGAACTTATATTTGTAAATTAAAGTTAATTATGTTTTGAACAAAGACTTGAAAGCAGAATTAAAATCCGTACACATATCTTTCACTTCAATGTATAGTGTTTGTGTGAACTAAAAAAAAAACAGAACTTTATTCTCCTAAAGAACACAGCTAATTAACTTACAAAGGAAAATCTGAAAAGAAAGAAACAAGCTCTACAATCCCAGAATTCAATTTAAGTAATGTTCAATGCTATGTGAAATACTGTCTTGTCCAATACCTATAACTTAAATAATAAAATTTAGATTAAATAAATACTTATAAATGCATTGAATATGAATAGTTGTTGCTGGCAAAGAAAATCACCAACTAAAGTTTATTTATACTTATTATTTAAATTTATAAAAATGTGTATAACGCACAAAATATTTTGTAGGATTAAATATTTATTATCAAAGTCATTTTTTGTTATTTACCTTTTTGAAATTTTATAATTACAGGACAAATGGAACAGGGCCAACCTTCTACCTTAGCCCAGTCCCAGACAGCTTCCACATTACATCCAATTGTACAAGGTGACTAACAACACTATTTTTATTATTCAGTAACCTTCTAAATTGAGGTGTCAAGTCCTTTTTTCTATAATATTCTGAGAGATTTAATTGTGTGAATGTTGGTAAAAAAAATTACTACAGCATTTAATGTAACATGGTCTGAATAGCACAGTTTTGATACCAAACATAGATTTTATTTAAACGATAACAGGAAACTAAACTCAATAAATTACACCTTATTACTTTACATGTCTTTTCGATCGGGTTGCACCGACCTTGGCCACAGGCTAACTAGAGACAGCGATGCACTCACTGTGTGTGGAATTATATTCCTATAAGTCTCCCTCCAAATGGTTTCAAAATATAAAAAGTATACAAAATTTTAATGACTTTTGAATACTGAGTACTTTGTCTCAAATTATAAAACTTTAAATTTTCTCGCTTTTCAGACCCATCTGATAGTCTAGCAGATTTATCGGAACCAGAACCGAGTACCTCTAACAAGTATAGACATCAAGCAACCTTTACTCATTCAATGAACACTAGTTTACTGGCTTCTAAAGGTAAGTTTTATACAAAAATGTATCAGGGTTATTGAAATTGCAGATTATTTAGATAATTAATACCCAGAATTTCAAAAATTTATAGATACATACATTTATTTGCACACCACATACAGTAAATAATGCAAAATATCTGAAATTAATTAGTTGTTATTTGTACAACTTTGGTGATCATATTGCTGAATGCTATTACTTCCTGACAACCTTTAGATTCCTGCAACCTTTACAACAATTGAATGATATCATGCATTACATAACAATTTTTTTACAACAAACAAAGTAATTTTGCCTTCCAAAAATAAGTAGCGCAGTTGATACCAGGGTTGTTGAGAATATCAGCATCAGCAACAGCTGATTATTCGCATTGTTTTCAATATCAGCATCCGCATCAATTGATGCTGATTTTAATGCTGATGCTCGTATTCATTTCTGGATATGACCGGTATGTAGGGCTAGAGCTATGCAAGAAAATAAAACAAATTGGCACTTGTCGATTGACTAGTAAACAAACAAGTCTTCGTAAGCCTATGTTGTAAAAGGAATCAACTAATTTGTTTTACAATGCCTCCATAATAAACGGAATTTGGAAATAAAACATACTTTTAAATAAAAAACCTCTTAGAGTAGGTAATATTTACTGTACTAACAACTTTGCTCTCGTACACGTAGAATGAATAAATACATTATCAGAAAAATCGCCTCAAGAGTATGTTTGTTTTTTGAACAGTGACGATGTTCTTAAACAGGAGGCTGCTAAAAAATCTCTTGAACATGGTACACCTACTTGTAATAATTGTGTTTTGGTTGAATTAAGAAGAAGTAGGTTGATAATTTTTCAATAACGTTTAAATAAATAACATGACTTATTTGTTGTGATTATCATGTAATGAAGCGTGCACTTCTTTATCAGATCACAAATTAGGATTTGCTAATATCAGATACAAGCTGTTCCCGCGGTAAATATAAATTCTATAAACCTTCATCTCCCATTTCACCGTCTTTAAGTTTTATCTCAGAAAAAAAATGACATCTTATGTCTCAATGGAATGAGTGCTTTAAGAATAAAAAAAAAAGTTCTATTAGATTGATCCGATTTATGAAAATTTCATAAACATCTAATAATAAATCAAAATCAGCATCAGCTACATAAATACTGGGTGGTTGAATACGTCTTGGTAAACCTACATGTAACTATTAAATTTTCTTACTTAATTTTAAATTAATTTCTAGGTCCACCTGAGATTACAGCAGTTGTAATGGAAATGGAACAACAACCACAAGCGACCTCTTCTAATTCAAAGCAAACTAGCTTACAAGCTTCTAAAGGTAAGTTGTAACCAAAAATGTTACTAACATAGCAAATTTAGAAATAACTTGTCAATATCTATGAATAACTCCGCGATGACATGAATGTCCAACCATTATGGTATGGTTTGATGATCTGTGTGCAGGTGTGGCATACACACTGGTTTTCAAGCATCTCCACCATCTAGGCTAATTATTGTTTGTAAGTTTAAGCATGAAGTTAGTTAATCAGTTTATTTTAATTAATATGACATGTAAGGGGCGCACATCAGTGGCGTGCACGTCAGCAAATAAGGTGTCTCAACTAGCAAATATAGTACAATAAGTCTTATTATTCGTAGTTATTAAAGGCACTGAAATGGACCCATAACAAACGTTGACAGAAATGTCGACTTGAGATATTTTTGTATGAATCCTTAAATAATCATTCAGTATTACAAATGTTCAACATCTCTAGATAATTGAAATTGGATATCCCGTTTAAAAGATATCATAAAAAATAAATTATCAATTTAAACAAGATTCGTACAGTTATTCTGTTCTTTTTTTACGCGTACGCAGCTTACATTAGAAATGAAATATTCCCTAGTAAAATGTTCACACTTTTTCTTTCAGAAACAAAAGGCACGCTGAAGCAACCTGCTCTTTTGGATCACAATTATGCGGTCACAAGCAAACCTAAAAAAGGTAAAATATTAAATTATTAACTGCCATTAATCAGACACGGCCTCGTCCAGTCCAGGAAATAGTAAATATGTTTTCTTACCAATATGCATAGATATAGGCAGTTTTTTATGCACGCATTCTAGTGTTGGCGTTAATGGTTAAAAAAAATTCGTTAAAAGTTAATTTTAACGAATTTTTTTCACGTTACATCTTGTCTCAATCACGCGCCACTAGTGTCCTAAATAATTATTTTAAATTTAGGTTTTAATCCGTTTACATAATGCTTAAGTTAACTTACTCAATAAACGAATAAATTTATTAGAAAGATTGGATACGATATTTTTATTCTTTGTAATACATATAAATATTCATTTGGTAATTTTATAAATAGGTTAGATTTATCTATACGAATAAAACTTTTAGTAGCGTTTATTTATCAATGGCTCGAATAAATGTTTTTATTGGATAAGTTTCATAATATTTATAATGCACTGGCAGAAACATTTAAAATATATTATGTTGAAGATGACTTAATCTTTTCAAGTGTTATCTATCAATTATATAATTGTGTGTGAAACATTCAAAAAAAATTTTTTTATAGGTTTCATCAAGTCAAGACCTACCTACAGTTTTGCACAACCGATGAACACGAAAATCAAGCGGCTCCGGTCCGAAATATCGCGCTTGCGAAAGAAAAATCAGTCCTTCAAAGCAAGACTTAGAAGTGCAACGATTTGTGCTGACATCACTGCTTTTCAAGATGTCATACGGACCATGACTAAACCGGCCCAACTCTTTGTACATATGCAGTTACAAACGAAAAAAAAACCAAAAGGTCGACGATTTAGTATGGACGAAAATGTACTCTCCTTATCACTTTATAAAAAGAGCCCCAAAAGCTATACACTTCTAAGCAAATATTTTACTTTGCCTTCTGCAAAATCAATGAAAAGATTGCTAGGAAAGATAAAAATTTCTCCCGGAATCAACCCCATTATATTTGAAAAAATAAAAAGAACAGTGGCAGAACAGCCAATGTTGGACAGACTTAGTAGTCTAATATTTGACGAAATGTCAATTAGCCCTCAAATAACATATGATGTTCATAAAGACGTTATACAAGGTTTTACCAATATGGTGGGAAATGAAAAAAAAATTGCCAATCATGTTCTAGTTTTCATGATAAAGGGCATTAAGAAAAACTTTAAGCAGCCTATTGCGTATTATTATACAAATGGGCTGAATAAAATTGAATTAAAGGTTTTGATTAAAACAGTCATTAAACACGCTCAAGATGCTGGACTAATAATTATAAACACAGTTTGTGATCAAAGCACAATTAACGTAGGTGCCATTACGGAACTTGTGGAAGACAGTAAAGCGGTATATTTGAGAAAGGGGAAAGAATGGCGCCACGACGTTATTAATCTGAATGGGCAAAATATTATCCCCATCTTTGATGCTCCCCATTTGATAAAAGGGATAAGAAATAATCTTTTGAGTAAAGATTTAATATATAAAATAAATAATGAGGAAAAAATTGTCAAATGGGACTATTTTCAAAAAATTTATATGGCAGATAAATCATATGGAGAGTTAAGATTACTACAAAAACTTACCGAGGAGCATATAAATCCAGAAAAAATTAATAAGAAGAGGGTGAAATCTGCCACGCAAGTATTTAGCCACAGTGTGGCAGTTGCAGCTGAACACATGACTGCAAGAGGAGATCTGCCAGCCGAGTGTAAAGACATTATTCCAATTACACTCCTCTTGGATAATGTTTTTGATAGTCTTAATGTTAATACGTTTCACATACCCAATGGAAAAATTTATAAAGGGCCTGTTAAAAAACGATCTCCCCATCATAAACTGTGGGAAACTTCAAAAATAATATTAAAAACAGTAAAATTCAGAAAAATGAAAATAGTTAATAATAAAATGCGATTAATTGTAGACAGTGTACCATCCATCACAAATTTAGTAAAAACAATTGAAGGCATGGAAGCCATTTGGAAATTGTTGTCCAATAAATACGGCTTAGATGCATTCCTTACAAGAAACTTAAATCAGGATCCAGTGGAAAACTTTTTCGGCAACATTAGAAGTTATGGGGTAAGAAATAATGCTCCCAACACAATATCATTTGAGGGAGCATTTAAAGCATTACTATTAAATAATTATAGCACCCCCCATTCTACTCGCGCAAACTGTGAGGAGGATGTAAGTGAATGCCTACAAAGTCTGGAATTTTTCATAACAGAAAAAAATACAGTAACTTCTAATGCAGCCGAAGAGGATGAAGAAATTCATTTTAATGATGATTTGCTACTTGAAAATTACGAAGCTGATGCAGGACAAAGAAATTACGTGTGTGGCTGGGTCCTGACGCAGTGCTTAAAACATGTTGTCAAATCATGTAAGGAATGCCGACAAGACCTTTTAGATGATGGTTCTAATAAAAAAAATAAGTATATCAGAGCCAAGGAATACAGCAACCAAAATTGGTTATGCTATCCAAGTAAAAACTCCGAAAAATGCTTTCATGACCTACAAAATATCATAGTGTCTTTACTGAAAAAAAAACCTAAACTAACAAATGTGAAAAGAGACATAAAGGCACTGGCTGAAATTCTAGTAAGTTATCCATTTAATTGTCCACGTCACAAAGACCAACTAAAAGAATACTTTACAAACGTGACGATAAATTTAATTATTTGTAGTTGGTGCAGATCAATTAATCGCATTTTGTCTGGGAAACTTATTTATGATGGAGATGACGAAGTTAAGAATATTGCTCAGAACTATTTTAATAAATATAAACATTATAAAAATAAAAAATGATAATAACTGCATTGTTCTTTAATTTGGATACACCTATATACACACATAGTTGCAAAAACAAAATTAAATATTGTATGGAACAATATAACCAGTTCCATACTAGAAGCGCCTTTTTAGAAAAAAAGTTTTCTTTTTCTAACATAATTATTTTTTTCACTTAATTATTATTATTTTCAATAGGAATATTTATATTTTTTAAACATACGTCATATTAATATGGAATTGGTTATTGCTGTATTATAATTTAGTTGCTCAGAGAATGCTCATTTGAAGTTTTAAATTTTGACACAAAATGTATGGAAAGAAATTCAAACCTTAATAATATTATTTTCCTATACATTTTCTGTTAAAATTTAATACTTCAAATAAGCATTTTCTGGGTGACTTTCTTTCATTCTAGCCAGCTTTAGGTAGCTATAGCTATATATAGTTGATAGTTCGGGGCCAATGTGCAGATGGCGCTTATGCGCAACGGTTTGCCAATTTACGGCGTAAGAGGGCTCTCTTTTTCCGTAGTATGTTTTACTCTTTGGCGTAGTGGTTGTGTGACGACGCGTCGAGTTTTGGAAAAATTAAGGTAAGAACCTCGTTGCGTGGGTATGGTTTCTCAAAAAATTGATTTGCATGGTACAATTTTCTCCGGTGTCTGTAAATTTATTTATTGAATAAAGTATTGTAGCGAACAAATATTAGGTTACGTAACTTATATTCAAAACACAGTTTATTTGCTTAAAAGGTTTTGATATATTTTTAGAATAAAGGATTTATTTTGATTTACGTGGTCGTGATTTGCGTGGTTTACGTGGTAGTTTTGGTCCACGCAAATCAATCTTTGGCCATGCAAATGACATAACTTTGAGTTGTGTAATAGTATTGTATGATAATATTTTTAGTTAAAAGTCAATTCGTTTAAATCAACTTAATATGACGCAGTTAATGGGTTTCTGATTTTATAAGTACCTAATAATAATAAAAATAGTGTCAGATTAGCTACTATTAATAATTGATAAAATTGTAATGAATTATTTTTTAGACTGAAAATGCCGTTAACAAGGGAAGAAAAGTTAGAAAAAAAGAAGAAGAAGAGAGAGGCTAAAAAATTACGAAGAGTTCAAGGCCAATAACCGGGCAAGGTATTATAAAAGGAAAGCCGAAAGGAAACTGTCTCAGAAGCAGGAATGTTTGAGAAGGAATTACTGATACCTTTAGAACTCGAAAGAGTTTCCTAGAACGATGAGCGTTCAGGAAGTCCTTTGCAGTGGTGATACTGGCCAGATAATGACAATGAGAGAACTCAGCTGCGGATTAGAACCATGTTTTCACTCAACGATCCAGTGTCCACATGGTTTGCATAAGGGTTTTAAAGAATAAATAATGGTTCACCGATTTTAATATAAATAAAAGCTTTAAAAAAAAAGATTTCTGTGTTAGTTACTTACCTATTCTTTCACCTGGTAACAGAATAACTTCTTTTAAATATGAAGTAATATTAAATAACTTATCTGAGTAAGTAAATTTAAAAAAATCATTTTCGTGGTGTGTTTTGTGATTTGCGTGGCCTCCAATTTTTTAACCTCGATTATCTCTCTCTAAGTATATCGCTCTGTGATGGGCCTCTTCTATAAAAAATATTACTTTTACGTATATTTTAAGATACAGATGTCGATTTGAAAAAAATATTAAATTTGAAAATTGCCACGCAAGTCACCAAAGAATGCCTTGCTCGAAGAAGCACCCTTATATACGATACTTTCAAATATTTTAGCAAAACATGAAATAATACTTATAGGTCTGTAGTTTCTCTCATCCATCTTGTTACCTGATTTCTGCACCGGTACGATTTTGGTTACCTTCCAAAGTTCAGGAAAACATTCAGATTTCAAACTCTTGTTATAGATAATGCAGAATGGTCGCACTAGAGAACTTGAACAATTCTTTATTATGATAGGCGGGATACCATCTGGTCCAGCAACTGGACAAGTTCGCAATACCACTACCAGATTCATGGAAAACGCAAAAGTGCTTTGCAAATAAATTGGCTATTCCCGGGCCATCAAAGTTTATTTAAATTTAAAAAGTTAATCTTACGTTTAAAACATTGTTATCTAGGTATAACTCTTATTGGTGAAAACGCTCATTAGAATACTTCTAAGATGTGTAAATAGATATTGCACTAATGATTGTGATGATTATAAAATATTTTTTTTTTTCTATTTAACTTAATAGGTATTTATTATTTTTTATTACAGGAAAACCTAAACCTGCGTATAGATACAGCCATAGCGCGTCCGACGACTTAACAAAAAAAAAAACAATTTCTATGATTCTAACACCTGTTGTACTTTGATAGTGTTGAGTAAGAAGAGGCAGTACATTTTGTCCCGTACATAACATCAAAACGTAAGAGCGGCTCAACATTATAAATTTTACTGATTCAAATTTTATGTCCCGGCTAACGCATTCTTGCTCACTCTCCGTAATTGTACTTTGACGTAACAGAGAGAGGAGCGAGGCATACGTTACTATTCTATCCACCTATTACGTGACCGTGTCTCGAGCGAGAGAGAAAATTATGTCATTGCTAAATATTATGAGTTTATTATGAGGCGCGAATTTTAGTGAATGTTTGTAGGCAACGGCACGTCAACCTACCACAAAACGTAAACTCAATTGATATTGGACCTAAAGTTTAAAATAATTCAAAGACCTGTAACTTTTTGGGTAGGTTGACATGCCGTTGTCTGTGACGCTTTGTTTGTGCAGTTTAAGTGTATATTATTGATATTTTGATAAACATATTAAGGTATTCAGGTAAGTATTTGAAATAATAACGTTATATGAATGACTTTAAATAACTATTTTAATAGTTTGGCTAAATGTTACGCTTTTAGGTTCTAAATTTGTTATAGTTTAATCTAAGGTTTCAATATGGTTTTCTGTTTGAGTTGATACTTACTTTTGCTTATGATTGAATTAGAATTAAAGATACTTTTTAAATAATGGGTGACGGGTATGGCTATTAATTAAAAATCGGTTGGCCGGGATGGCATCGTTGTCCGCATTACCCATTCGTAAGACATTATCGAATGCATTATCAACTTATATTTATATGCAAACTCAAGAAATGGTAAAATCTGAATTATCTCAAGCAACTCTGACTTCTACCCTCAATGATAATTATTTAGCTGTGACAGAACAATTTTGATCAGCATGCAGAATTAAAATAATTTTTGTTGGAATGTACCAAGTTTCCAGATAACATACTGCAAAAACCTAGCACAAGAGCGTAAAAGCATTACAGACAATTGGGAAATTACTGAAAAAATTGCAGCAGCAACAAGTGTAGTGTAGTAACGCTTTAAATATAAAAGCTGCAATAAGATTAAATAATTGGAAGCAAATACCTTGTTTCGCTCATACGCTCAACCTTATAGTGCAATCGGCATTGAAAGAAATAAAAGATGTGACCACAAAAATTGAACACATTGTTAAAGTATTTCGTAGAAGTCCACTTGCATCTGAAAGATTAAAAAATATGCAGAAAAAGCTAGATGAACCCCTAATAAAGCTAAAACAAGACGTTTCCACACGCTGGAACTTTACGTGTGATATGTTCGAAAGGTTGCTAAAACTTAAAAACAGTATTATGTCCACAATTGCAATAGATTACTCAGACACTGTAAATATAACTTCTGAAAACATTGAGAAAACCCTTCAATTGTACTGGCAATATTTAGGTCCCAGAGTCATGTCAAACAATCGTACCACTCTGACGTTTGACGTTTCGCCTCGACAAAACAAACAATCGTAAATCGTGTGCGCCGGTTTTCTCTGGGTTTTCGTTTGTTTAATTAGTATTTATACGTTTATACTTTGTAGTGTCGTGTCGTAGAGTGCTCCACTAATCGTACCTAAAGTGTGTAAAACATACTTAAGGAAAACAACAACACAAATCAACACATAAAATAATAATATTCTTAAAAGTAGCTTCGTTGTAGTGACAAAATGAACTCTTTTAAATCTTTCTAAATTTTTACCTCCACTGCTAAGGAAAATAACATTTGAGATTTATATTGTAGAAAGTTAATACTATATGAAAATACATATTTCATAGCTGTACAATCTGGGGCTCATGTTCATACAATACTAGGCCATCTCTTTTACAATTGAAAGCAGACAAACTAAAAGCCTTAGGGATACTTACAACTAACTCACTGTCACAGCTTGTGAAGGAAGTTGCTTGTGACTGTAATTCCAAAATCTGCATGTATTCTTCTTGTGAGTTTTGTAAAGAGAAAATGCCACAAATTAACACTGACATTCATGGCGAAAAGGAATACGTTAGCACCAATTGATTTTGAAAAATCATGAATATGTTAAAGGCAAACCGGGATGTTTAAAGACTATTGTCACAAAGAGATACACAAAAAATGAATATACCTGAACTTAAGAAACTTTGGTGAAAAAATTTAAAAAAGAACTGCATATCTTCAAGCGTCACTACTTTAACATAGCAACACAAGCTTCAGCATTCAAATAAGACAAGATTATTATAATATGTAATTTCACAAAAAATTTCAAGTGCAAAATGTCTGAAGAAATACAATCTGCCCATTTTGGCGCAAGCAAAAATCAATTTACTTAACACACGGGGGTGATTTATTTGCAAGGAAATAGTCCTATCTCATTTTGTACTATATCGCCATCGCTTTCTCCTGATACCGGTGCGATTTGGGCTCATTTGAAACCGATCATTGAGTACACTAAGGAAAGATGTCAACAAGCACGAGCCATTCACTTTTTCTCCGACGGACCTTCGACGCACTACCGTCAGATTTTTTTTTTAAATTTATTTAATAAAATTATTGGTAAAAGCGTCTTTGACTACGGTACTTGGTCCTTTTTCGAAGCTGCGCATGGCAAAGGCCCTGCAGACGGCGTCGGCGGTGCCGTTAAAAGGAATCTAGACCAATTGGTTGCTTATAAACATGATATACCATCTGCAGAAGCAGCATACACTCTACTAAAATCACAAGAAACTGAAGTAAAAATATTTTATATTCCGGAAGAAGATATAACCGCTATTCAAATTACAATACCTGATGATCTAATACCACTGTCAGGAACAATTCAAGTTCATCAGATCATTACACAAAATTGTGAAGGGTCGATTTTATATAGGGATGTAAGTTGTTACTGCGAATCTAACAATAGAGGACATTGCAAATGTTTTGATCTGAAAGAACACCAACTAATTCGTAAAAAGGAAACCGAAACTAATAAACGACCAGCAAACGACCCTGAAAATAAGAATAAGTCAGGCAAAAGAAAGAGAAATACGGACTCTACAGACACAGAAGTGGTCTCTGATGTAACTTATGCTGAAACTAGTGAAAGCGAAGGATTGAGATTAGTGAAGATTTAAGCAGTGAAGATGAAAGAAAATATGCAGAGGTTCATGATAATTAGGAAAAGCTTAAGATAGAACGAAAAAGTAAAGTGTCCGGTCACCGATGTCAAAAGAACCTTCAAGAGGTGATACATGAGCAAAAATACAATAAGATATTTTGTAAGGAGACCAGCATGGAAAACTAAATAAAAACACCTTCCCATACTAAGTACTGACTTATAGATCTGTTACGATCTATATGAGAAGGAGTTTTTTTTCATAGTTATCGATGTTGGTCTTTAAGAAATGTTATTGCATTTTTGCTTATCTATCACCTCTTGAAAGCTCGGACATCGGTGACGGGACACATTGTATAACATGCACCAGACACCCACCAAATTGTCATGGTCTAGCTAGAAGTAAGGAGCCTGTTTTGTTATGATTTCCAGATTTTTTAAATGTTGTTACTTCACATTTTTTATATAAGTAATAACATAGTTATAATGAATAATATGTTAAACCACATGCAAGGCCTGTTTTTTTGTTTGATATTTTTTCTAGAAGAGTTATTTTTGTTATTTTTTTCTAACATACCACAAGTTGTATGTTGTATTAAGTATACTCATTATACTAGAAAATTTTATGTGTAGAAATTCGTGATTAAAATTGACTATGGCAGATGTCGAGATAATGAGTCATCCGCCATACAGTCCTGACCTGGCGCCCTGCGACTTTCATTTATTCCCAAGAACTAAAGATAAAACTCGAGGTATTCCATTTACGAGCCCTGAAGATGCGGTGAAAGCGTACGAAAATGCCATAGAAGGGACCCCTGAGGAAGAATGGGCCCACTGCTTTTCTCAGTGGTTCCATCAAATGCGAAGATGTGTGGAGAGGAATGGAGATTACTTCGAAAAACATTAAAAGTATTAGCAACTTTCGACATTCAGCCGTTTTTCATTTTCTAAACATTTTCAGTGTTACCTAGGTACCTACCTAATGAACTCAATGTATTAGAAATATTAAAACTTATTAAACAAGCACACCCAAACAGACCAGTCATACCATCTTACTTTAGATCCATCTTTAATGAGGACTTAAATCTTAGTTTAGGAAGTCCAAGGATGTATGCTCGAAATGCATTGAATTACAAGAAAAACAGAAAAATGAAAATATCCATCAAAGAAATGCCAACTGAAGATAGAGAAAAGGGTACACAAACTAAGAGCACAAGCATTTTTTAAACTGCACAAAGAAAAAAAGAGCAAATGATTACGTTCTCATTCGATTGCCAAAATAATTTGGTATGAACCTTCAAAAGTGGTTGACATTGATATTCTAAATTCTAATATTGAAAAACAGAAACAGTATTCATCACTTTATTATTTTAAACACATTAAACCTCTGTCTGCTTTACATGTAGGTGATGAGATAGATTTTAAAACACGGTGTTTGGGTACCAGGTAGAATTGCACAAGCCGGAAGCGAGCCTCGTAATATCATACAGTCTCCAGAAGGATTGTTTCGTAGAAGTCGCGAACACTTCTTAAAACCTTCAGCTTCTTCAGAAATTGTACCTGAAAACAAAAAGAAAATGAGTAATTTATCAAGTGAAAATTTAAATGTTCATGTTCCTAGTCCTATTTCTCAGAAAACGACGCGTTCTGGGCGTATTGTTAAAATTCCACAAGGTTATCGTAATTAGCCATAAGATAATTAAGAATTGTTATAATAAATGTCAAATACTTTAATGTACTCGTAAAAATCATATTAAAATTATGTCGATTTACTAAGTTTACCCCCCCAACGCCCCGTTAGTCTAGTGGTTTAAATACCGGCCCAAGATCTCGGAAAAGTTTCGAATTTTCGAACGTTTCTCGGGTTTGTGGTGGTGCGTGGTGATTATGCCAGTACACCCATCATTGGTGTGGTAACTTGAATTCAATGATGGAGGCGTTTGCCCTGCAGTGGGATGATTATAGGCTGTTACTTACTACTTTATTTACTTTTTATTTTTTACTAAGTTTACAGTCAAGTGTTGTCTTAGTTCTAATGTCAAATTGTCAACTGACAGTGACACTGACAGTTTGTTTTGATTTAACGTTCCATTCAGAAATTTGTAAAAAATGTCTTACTTGAACACCAACAATTTTAGTCAAGTTGTAAAATATAATAATTATAAATGTACTTACCACAAGTCTCTGATTTCTTAATGTAGTCTTAGTCTTCTTTCCAAAAAAGGGAAGATGTTACATATAGCAAAGCAACACTGACTGAATCTTAACTACGAGTTGTAAAGTCTAGCCTAAATCAAAAAATACCTGTTTTTGTATACAGATAAAATTTTAAAATTTCTGATCTCACAGTAATACTTTTTGTGGTTTATGACATACCTGTTGAACAAACTTTAGAAAGGTAAGTGTTGTGCTTCTTTGATAATTTAATTTTTGTTTCGTAACATACGCAATATTGAATTAAAATTGATAAAAACTCTCTTACATGACCTTTTCAATACGCCTATATATGACACAAAAAATTAGAAACATAGGTAATGTGGATTTTGTTTAAATTACGTATAAATTATTGCGCTAAGATACGAATCATGCGGGACGCGTGGAGAGGACGCCCGGTACCTACCCACGCGCCGAGCGGGCGGCGCGGGCTTATCGCCATTCAAATTTCAAATTCAAAATGTTTATTGCTTACTAAGTGTGTTGGTTACATTGATGTTCTTATGTTAACTACTGTACTTACAACTTAGCCACCTGGTGGTATTGCAATATCGAGGGCTAGCATTAATCTAATATTAGGTACTTACTATTAATATAAACTTAAATTATTGATATTCTCTATTGCACAACATATTATTTATCTCAGAAATGTACTATTAGTTGTATTTAGTATAAGCTTTTATATATAATATTATTATAAACTATCGATATAATATATTTTTAATCTTGGTAATAGTTTGTAACTCAAATTTCCTTGTTTTATTTATTTATTGCTTTTATCGTTTAAATAGTCAATAACTGAATAATAACACTTTTCTAACAGGTAAGATTTTAATGTTTTTGCAAAGGATTTTAAATTTTGATGGTTTTTTATGTGTTGTGGCAATTTATTGAATATCTTTACTGACATATAGTATGGACTAGTATTTAGCATTTTAATTCTAGACGGGGGTAAGTAAAGTCTATTTTTATGTCTTGTGTTGAAGTTATGTGTTTCTTTAACTTTTGTGAATTTGTTAATGTTTTTAAATGTAAATATGCATATATCATAAATGTAAATAGATGGTAAAGTTAGTAAATTTAATTTAATGAAATAAGGTTTGCATGATTGTTTGTTATCTATTTTTGCTATTATTCTTACACATTTTTTTTGCATTATAAAAAGTTCACTAATGTTTGTACTATTTCCCCAGAGCATTATTCCATATTTCAGTTGAGAGTACGCGTAGGCGTAGTAGGCTGCTAGTGCTGCTTCTGTGTTTGTACTGTGGACTAGTTCAAAAAGAGCGTAGGTAAATTTGGATAGTTTCGATTTAACGTGTGAGATGTGTTTTTTCCAGTTTAAATGTGTGTCTATTATTATGCCTAAAAGATTAAAGGAGTCAACCAATTCGATTTTGTTTTTTGAAAAAGTATTATTTATGTTAAGGGGGGGTTTACTGTAAGGTCTAAATTGTATCATTTTGGTTTTTGAAAAATTTATTTGAAGGTTGTGTTCTTGGAGCCAAGTAGTTATTGTTTTTAAAGTTTCATTTAGTCGGGAGTTAGCGGTGTCTGCTTTATCACACTTTATTAAAACAGAGATATCATCTGCAAAAAGAACCGGTAATATTGTTTCATTTTTAATGATCTTTGGAAGGTCGTTTATGTAGATAAGAAATAGGATACATCCAAGGACACTACCTTGGGGTATAGAGCAAGTCAACGTCTTTTCTTTAGATTTTATATTTAATATTTTATTATTTTTACTGTCATAATTTTCTATCTGTATTAATTGTTTTCTATTTTTTAAATAAGATTCAAACCAGAGAAAGCTTGGGCCGCGTATACCAGAACCATATAATTTGGATAATAAAATATTATAATCTACATTTTCGTACGCTTTCGACATATCAAGTAGTAAGCCTACGCCGTAATACTTATCATTTTTGTGTTCGAGTGCTGTTTGAATATACTTGTAAACTGCCAGAGTTGTTGATTTTAATTTCCTAAAGCCGTTTTGATTTTCATCGAGTATACTATGTTTTTCCAAAAATGAATAAAGTAACACACATAGCCTTTTCAAATATTTTAGAAAAACTGGGTAGTAGTGCTATGGGCCTATAATTAGTGGGAATGGTACTGTCCTCTTTCTTATGTATGGGTTTAATTAATGCTATTTTTAGCAAATCTGGAAAAATTCCCTCTTGAAAACTTTGATTTATTAAGAAAGTTAGTGGTTCTGACAGCTCATCTGAACATTGTTTAATTAGTATTGGAGGTATCTCATCAATTCCGCTGCTATGCTTGTTTTTGATCGATGCAATAATCTTTTTTATTTCGATTTGGTTTACGGGCTGCAAGTACATTGAACACGTCGGTGAATTTATAACGTGATGGGGCCGAGGATTTGAATTTACATTTTTATTGGAATTAATAAAGGTCTCATTAAATAGTTCACATATAGTTTCTGGGCAGTCTGTAATTTTGGTGTTTAATTTCAGTTTGATATTTTTATACATTTTACAACCTGTTTTCCCTGTCTTAGTATTTATAATTTTCCACATCGTTTTGTATTTGTTATCAGATTTTTTCATTTGGTTTGTGTATTCAAGTTGTTTTGAAATTTTTATGCATTTTTTTAGTATCCTATTGTATTGCTTATAATAGTTTCTAATAATATTACAGTTTGATTCATTTATTTTGGCACGATATTCTAAGACTTTTTGTAAGCCAGCCTTTAGTTGGTTTATTTTTTATTTTAATGTTTTCTAGGGGTATATATTTATCAAGGAGATTTTGAATGATCATAAGAAATGTTTTATAATTTATATTTACATTGTTTGAGTTTTTTGTAATCACTGTCCAGTCAATTTCCTTTAAGGCATTTTTTATAGTAGTTATTTTATGTTTTGTGAATATTTTCTTTTTTATTATCCATGGTTTTTTATTAAAGTATGGCAGGTTTTTTAAATGCAACTGTATATTAACTGATTTGTGATCTGAGACGCCGTAATCCCGAACAAAGGCCTTGTAAGCAAGGGATTTGTAGTTCGTGAGTATGAGATCAATGCATGTTTTTGACGTTTTTGTTACTCGAGTAGGCTCTTTAATTAATTGTTTTAAATTAAATGATAGCATAAAATCAATAAATTCTTGTTTTCTTTTATTATTTTTAGTGTTAAGCATGTCTATGTTAAAATCTCCTCCAATAATAATATATTTATTTCTATCCTGGCAATTTAACTTATTGAGAACTTTGGTCATTTGTTCGTAAAATATGTTTATACTTCGCTCTGCTCTGTATAATCCAATTACAATAGTATTTATTTGTGGTATTTCAATAGCACTAAATTCTATAATAAACTCTTTTGAAAATTTAACAATATCTTCTCTAACTATATAATCAAAGCATTCCTTAATTGCTATACAAACTCCACCTAGCTTATGTTTTTTCCTACAGAATAATGATGCTATTTTGTACCCGGGCAGTCTTATAGTTTTACAAAAGTCTTCGCTTTTACTAATTTCAGAAAAAGAAATTATATCAAAATTTGAGTTTGACAATATTTGCTCTACAATGTCTACCTTGTTCCCAATACTTTGTGTTAAGGCAATAGGGCCTTACGAAATCTTCACAGCAACAAAACTCAAACCGTCGGAGTTAGTTGCGCACAAGCTTAAGTTTAATTTGTCTAATCATTCTCCCACTTGCTCACTCGCCTTTGTACTGACAACATCGTTTCAATACAATAGCATTTCTACACCTACTTGGGATTTTATTTGCCACCATTATATCCTCCAAAGATATAACATGGTGGCCCACGAGGGGAACTAAAATCTAAACAGTAAATCCGCCACTACGAAAATTATTAAGAAAATTCAAACGAAGACAACGGCGGTTGGATGAAGAATTTTATTGGAGCCTTGCAGTGGGTAGACTAAAGCCACGGGTTCAACGGGAACTATTCGAGGAATCAAGGACAATTCGGGGAGCCAGAGCACGAGCAGTGGTGCAGCAAAAGCATCACATCGTCAGCAACGCGGCTACCGAAAGATAAGTGCCTTCCTTCACAATCCCAATTTCATCCAAACTTCCAAATACCTTTAAATTCCTATCTAACAGTTCATAATACTAATCCATTTGTGTAAATCAAGTTCTAAGAGTATGTTTAAGTCGAGTTAAATCCTATTTAGGTGTAAATTTCATCAACCTTTTCTCAAATCGAACTACCTACCTACATTATTTATAAAACTAAAATCATTACATATTAATATTTTAACAGTCTTTCACAGTTTTGATAACGAATTGCGTATAAATATTGTCGATATTTAGCGAAATTGCCGAACATTCCAGGTCACACGCACTTCGCGTCGGATTATCGCACCGCACCGGTTCGAATACCTACCGAGCTGCGTACCTACCTACCTATCTCAGCTGCATTCCAGTTTCATCAGGTGACGCCGAAACGAGGAACGTGAGCCTATTCCAATTTATTATTTTGTTTGCAACCATTTAGTTAATTTTGTTAATTTCTACCTTCCATATTTATTTTTATTGTAACGGTTTTAGCTGCTAAACATCATGTCTGTTCCTACTAAAGAAGAGCAAGTATCTATTGGTTATAGCCAATTAATTACAAGACGATCGTCCGCTAAGGGACAGATCACGAAATTTAAGAAATATTTAGTGTCTATCCAAAACGAAAATGATTTAAGTGATATTCAATTGACAGAGTTAACTTTAAAGCTTGCAAAATTCGAAGCATTGTCCGTTAAGATTGATGACTTGCAAAATGAGATCGAGGTCTTAAAACCCGACAACATTACAGCGGAAATCGATGAACGCGATAAAATATAACGAGACGTTATTTTTCTTATAGCCACCGCAAAAAGTTTGGTTGAAAGGTTTCAAAAAAAGGATGCCTGTGAACATAGACGTAGTTCTGTTCACAATAGCACTTGTTGTATCGACGACTCTCTTCACGAAATAGGTTTAAAACTTCCTCAAATTCAAATTGCCCCATTTGATGGTAAGTATTTCCGTTGGTTGGAATTCAGGGACACATTTGAGAGTCTTATACATAAGAACGATCGCATTTCAGACATTAACAAGTTTCATTACTTGAATTCGTATTTGCAAGGTGACGCTTCCAGGGTCCTCGCAAATCTAGAAGTATCTAGTAATAATTATAACGGGGCATGGCAGTTACTGTGCAGTCGATATGACAACAAAAGAGTGCTAATTAACTATCATCTTAACGCGTTGTTAAATATGAAGCAACTTGCGCAGGAAACCGAGCGTTCTCTGCGAATGTTAGTTGATAACGTCACTAAGAATTTGCGAGCTCTGGCCAGCATAGGGCTGCCCACTGACAAGTGGGATGTTTTAATAATATTTATGCTGTCATCAAAATTAGATTCATCCACTCTTATTAAATGGGAAGAGTATCGTAATAATTTAAATGATGATACGCCGTCGTTAGAACAATTTTTTAAATTCATTATAGACCGAGCTAACGTATTAGAATCATTAAATCGAAACAATAGGTCCGATAACAATAAATCAGATTCGAATAAGTTGGACAGCCATTCGTCAAAGTATGCTCGTGCTAGCTTAAACAATAACCACCAGAAACACGGACAGCCTAATTATTTAAAATCATTTGCGGGCGTTAGCAACCCTAGGCAAAGTACGAGTTTTAGTAACAACCGGCAAAGTAATGTGGTAGTGTGCGTTATTTGCAACGAACGTCACAGGATATATGATTGCCCTACCTTCAAAGCTAAAAGCGTAGAGGATAGGATATCAGATGCAACGAAATATAGATTATGCGTTAATTGTTTACGACAAGGTCATTATGCGTCTGCCTGTCGGATGGGTACTTGCCGCGAGCGGGGCTGCGCTCAGAAACATAATAGCCTACTGCATCGTCCGTCAGAATCACAGTCAGTCGACCACCTCGCATCTATTGACGAGGAAGATAATGTAATCATAAATAATTATTGCAACAATTCAATTCAAACTAAAGGCCAAATTATACTGTCAACTGCTTTAATACAAGTCTTGAATCCAGTTAGTCAGCAAAAGATTAACGTTCGGGCTCTTTTAGACTGTGGCAGCCAATCAAGTTTTATAACCGAATCTTTAAAAAATAAATTATCATTACCATCTCATCAAATTGACTCAATAAAGGTCATTGGGATAGGAAATAAGGCAACCAGCTGCATAACTGATAGTTGTAATATTAAAATACAATCATTGCATAGCAATTTCAATGCTACTTTATCATGCCCAGTGCTAAGGCAGATAACAAGTCGTCTACCGAAATTACCTATTGATATAAACGAACTACATTTACCGTTCGATATACAGTTAGCTGATCCCTCATTTCATGAACCTGGTAACATAGACGTATTAATAGGCGCGGACCTATTCTGGGATATTTTAGGTAATGAGCAAAAATCATTAGGACCTAATAAACCCAAATTGAGGAATTCACATTTAGGTTGGTTAATATCCGGACCTCTTCCTTCATGTTCGAAGCAAACCACTATAAACTGCAATCACGCCACTGTTCCCGAATCAGCTGATAACAGATGAAAGGCAGTGGCACATTAGGTAATAAATTCAATTCAATTTAATTAAAATTTTATATAAAATCATTGAGGTGTTATCAGTGTTAAAAACACATTCTGCTACTTTATGTGAACCATTAATCAATTTTGAGAACCTATCGAGTCTTAATAAATTGCAAAGATCATTCGCATACGTCTTACGATTTATATTCAACCTTAGAAACAAACAAGACAGGCGCGTAGGTACCTTCGTTGTCAGCTGACGAGCTGCGTGAGTCATTGCACTCACTATGCGTTATCGCCCAGCGTGAGTCATTCCCTATTGAATACGATTTGCTCGCGAGCGGTAAACAGTTAGATAGCAAATCTAAGGTGTTATCACTATCTCCGTTTTTAGACAAAGACCAGTTGATACGTGTAGGTGGTCGCCTAGATGCATCATGCTATGCGTACGAGAAAAAACATCCCATATTACTTCACGCGTCACACAGACTTACAAAATTATACTTTGAACGCGAACATATAGATAAAATGCATGCGGGCCCACAATTATTACTGGCAGCAGTTAGGGAGACTGTGTGGCCAGTTAACGGCCGCAGGTTAGCTCGACGCGTAGTCAGCAACTGTGTGCGGTGCAGGCGCCTACGGGGCGTTACCCTGCAACCCTTAATGGGGGATCTACCTTCGCAACGCGTAGACCCAGGGCATGCCTTTTCGGCCGTCGCTATCGACTATGCCGGTCCGTTCTACATACTAAATCGCAAGGGACGCGGAAGCCGCTTAGTAAAATGTTACTTGTGTTTGTTTGTTTGCATGCGATATAAATGCGTTCATCTCGAAGCTGTTAGTGATTTGACAAGGGATTCTTTCATAATGACCCTCAAGCGATTTATAGCGCGTCGAGGAAAACCAACAGAAATATTTAGCGATAATGGAACCAACTTTGTTGCCGCTGCAAAAGAATTAGGAACGTTCATACAACAAGTGCGCGAGCCAGTTTCCGATTTTGCAAGTCAGCAATCCATACGATTTAGGTTCATACCTGTAATGGCTCCTCATTTCGGTGGTCTTCATGAGGCTGGGATCAGGTCGGCAAAACAGCATATTAAGCATGTTATTGGCAACAGCCATGTTACTTTCGAAGAAATTACTACTTTATTTGCACAAGTGGAGGCGATTTTGAACAGTCGTCCCTTGTGTCCATTGTCATCCAATCCTAACGACCTCCTTTCCCTCACCCCAGGGCACTTCATCATCGGGAGGCCATTGACCGCTGCTCCAGCACTAGATTGGAAGGATTTCAAGGATAGCCAGCTGAACCGCTACGAACACCTTGAAAGGATGCGCCAGCACTTTTGGCAAAGATGGCAAAGAGAGTACGTCTGCGAATTACAGCAAAGAACAAAATGGAAGATCAATTCTGAGAAGCTCAACGTAGGCGACATGGTCCTCATAGCCGACGACAACACTCACCCTCTTGGTTGGCGGCTTGGCCGCGTACTTCGACTCATCCCTGGATCGAAAGACACTTCGAGGGTAGCTGATGTCAAGACAACAAAGGGCTGCGTTCGTCGCGCCTTAACTCGACTCTGCAAACTACCGACGGCCGAAGAGCTTCAGTGTTGAAAGTCACCTTTCAACGGCCGGGAATATGTTAAGGCAATAGGGCCTTACGAAATCTTCACAGCAACAAAACTCAAACCGTCGGAGTTAGTTGCGCACAAGCTTAAGTTTAATTTGTCTAATCATTCTCCCACTTGCTCACTCGCCTTTGTACTGACAACATCGTTTCAATACAATAGCATTTCTACACCTACTTGGGATTTTATTTGCCACCATAATATCCTCCAAAGATATAACACTTTGTATATTTTGGAATGTTACTGTTAGATTATTAACGAAAGGGGCTATTTTCCTGTCCTGCAGTTCCTTCGTTCTTCTGTTGCTCTGGTGGTTGGTCGGCTTTGAAATTTGTTTGGATACTCTCGTTCAATACTTCGAGGGTAGGGTATTCGCATGGTTTACCATTAATAAATAGTGTATTATTCCTTATTGTAGCATAGAGTCCCTTTTGTCGAGCATCGCGTAGCTGCTGTCTTAAGATGTTTCTGGTGTTGAGCTCATCCCCGGTGAAGAATTGGCTTATAGCCAGTCCAGTGCCTTTGAAACATCTAGAGTTATCTAATATGTATTTGGTAAACCTTTTGCTAATGAACTCTATCTCTAGGGGTCTATTTTGTCCCTTTTTCCCAATGCGTCTTATTTCTTCTATATATGGATTGGTATTTAATTCTAATATATCACCAAAAACTTTGTTTACGCTATCAAATAAGTTAAAGTTGTTTTCACTGCGAGATTCAGGCAGTCCAAATAGTACAATTTTCTTTTTTGTAATGTTTAGGTTGTCCAATTGGTATTCTATATTTTGAATTTTTTTATCCATTTTATTTATCTTCTCTTTGAATACTTCTTGTTCTTTTGTTAGGTTTTGTGTAATTTCCATTGAGTCTCGTTGAATTTTCTTGATAACACTGTTTAATTCTATTTGTATCGTTTCTTTGACCTTATCTAGTATAGATTTTTTAATGTTTTCTAGTTTTGTATCTAATAGTTTGCTGAATCTGTCCAATGTAATCATGTCTTCGGTGGGGTTTTCGTGTGGAGTAGCAACGTTACTATTTAATGTTTCATTTATTTGGGTGTCTCCCAAGATGTCGTCTGCATCCTTAATTAACAAACTTTCATCTAACATTGCTACTCTATTGTTGTGTTCGAGTTTTCGTCGGTGTGTGACATTTAGCTCTTCTTTGTCGTTTATTATTGTAAACGATGAGTGGGGTCGTAATGGTGTGTCCGAGTTGTTCTGTTTAGGTTTCTTACAAATGCAGGCTTGGCACTTCCATTTATTTCTGTGTTCAATAGTCATTGTATTGAAAAACCGTTTTTCGGGCACATTTGCACAATCGAGATCATAACATTCTTTACAAAGAGTACAACTCAAAAAGTGTCTATTTGGTAGTGGTTGTTTACATCCTGCGCATAACGCCATCTTGCGAATGGTGAATGAACTCTCAACCTTTTACCGCACAAGCAAACAATTCAACAATGTTTATAGTTTAACTTAGTTTCTATAGATGGCACAAATTATCTTTATAGGTAGGATTAAGCGGTTTTATTGTTAGGTTATATATATTCCTTATTGTTTTATTTATGATATTTTCAGGTCATGAACTTAAAAACACTTGTGGACACACTTTCCTGTATCCAAGAAGTAAAGCAACGTAGCACTGTAGGTCTATTTGTAGACAAAAACTATTTTACACTTTGTAACCTTAATTGTTGATTTTTTTGCACTAATTTCGAAATTCACTTGGAGATAACACTTTCCTTATCGTTGTCTTACACATAGATTATGTCAAACACTTTGAAACTGAGAAACAAGGCGTAGTTATATTTAATTAACATTAATTTACTGGAGCTAAGCAAGCCAGCAAGCAGTGCTGCCCTCTTTTTCCTCAAAGTCCATTTTCCCATTTGGAACTTGATACTTGCACAAATATTATCTTTATGCCGCGGTTTTTTACAACCTTTTGGATATGCAAATCTCTGACACAGGAACCACTTCATCTGTTTTAGAATCTGTGCTAAAAAAATTCAGTGCCTCTTTACAAGAACTCCAAAAAAGAGGCCCTACAGCCGAGCTTTGAATTTCTTATTTTAAAATGACAATGCTTATTCAAAATTTTATTCGAGCTGAAAGAACTGGAAATTAGAATCTCCACGTCAATACAGTTAAAGAGATGTTGCCTTATTTTCACTCAGCAGGCCATTTCAACTACGCGCAATCAGCAACTTTATACTTGCAAGAGATGTTAAGTTTAGAGTCATCCGTAAGTCCTGTAGTTTTCATACATACTGAACATAGTTTTTGTTAGAGCCAACAAAAACTTGTTCAAAAAATAAGTTGGTTGAATAAAGTTAACAATTTTTAAAACATTTTTATTTTTTCATTTTTCCTATAAACATTAACTTTGACCTTCGAGGGGATTTTTTATACTAATGGGTATTTTACAATATGCTGTTGGGAGTTTACAAAACTACCTCTAGCAACACTGCTCACGAGACTAACCAAGCGATCGATGCCCTCACTAGCCACATCACGACCGCTATTAGCTAAAACTAAAACTGTGATAGTTTTAAACGTCACTGAAAATAACCTAGTGAGTTTATAAGAAAAAATTTGTTTTAAGCGAAGTTATAGAGCGATGAGATTCCTCTAGCCAAACTAAATCAGTACAAGATTAAAAGAGACTCGAAAACTAAATCAAAAGTCTGCTCCACAACACTTAATGTTTCTTATTAATTTTTTTGTGTAATTTTAAGAGGCCCGAAAAAAACGTCAAGCCCAAATACTAGACACAGAGCAAAAGCTATTAATAGTCTGGAACAAGAGCTAATAAAATCAATATTTACAGAGAAAATCAAGCAGTCAAAACCACCCAAATCTTATAAACGAACTTTTTAAAATATGCCAGGTCCATCAAGGGATATTGTCAAAAAAGTAAACTCATATCTCCTAAATTGAACTAGACTAAAGCAGTAACTTCGAAGGTTTCTTAAAATATAAGCGAATAAAAATGAAATATTCTTAAAAATCTAATTGTTACATTTTTGATGAGGACAGAATAGCAGACATGAGATTTTTTGTCTTTTAATGTGCTTGTATTGTTTACCGTTTTTGCAACGATAAATAGCCATTCTTCATGAATACGTGCTAAAACTTGTTTGTTTTAGCTTTATTATTAATAAAAAAGATAACAAACCCTAAGGTGGCCATATTCGACCCAGGTACCTTACAATAATTATAGTTTTGCATTCTAGGTGATGCATACGTTATTATTTTATGCGGATCGAGACTACCAACGAGTAGTTGGAGTAGCCAACAGCTTTTCCTAAGAAGCTATCAGTGTATATGCGAGGTCACATCATCCCTTACCCAGCCTCAAATCATCAACAAATTTATAAAATTTCCCAATATATGCCAAGCAAGAGAGGAAATAAAGCAAAGGAAAATTCAAAACGTTTTATATTTGAGTTGTATAGGACCAAAGGCGGACATCCGTCGATTTGGTCAAAATAAAGTTTTGAATGAGACAATACAGGTTATTTTGAATACTTTTAACGTATTAAACCTTAATATCAAAGACGGATATTTATAATATAAAATCCAATGACAAGTTGGGTTTCAGTTTCAAATCTGGATATGTGTAAACCTTTAGTTTTAAACATGGCTACCTTTGTTGGTCGACCAATCACAAGCATTCATTTTCTTTCGTATTGTAATGGCTGCGTAGCGTTTTGCATACTTCACGTTGCTAGCTTATTTACTGATTTATTAAAGAAAAAGTGATTGTAGTTAATATAATTTACTGGAAACACAATCATGGATTGTAGTCCCATACCAGTAACAAATCGGTACTCCAGGAAACGTCAAAGAGATCCCGCAAATTGGAAACGAAATGTGGCGAAGAGAATGAGGTAAGTGGCGTAGTCAGGGTTAGCACTTTGTGTTTACTAGTATTGTTATGTAAATACAGGGTGAAATGTAAACCACTTACCAAAATTTTTATAGGCGTTCGGTCGGTATCGTATTTAGAGCCCATTTATGAAGTAAAAAATGAGAATCAAGCTGTCACCCGAAAATATTTTTCGCAATTTAGTTTTCATTTTTTACGGTCCTAGGCCTGATAAGGTGTAAAGGGTAAATAGTATCGTAATGAATATATGAGATGTGAATCGCGTAAAAAAAGTGTTGCTAGGCGGCTGTATCAAAAGTTTTAGATCTTTTGCGGATATTTTCTAAGTGCTTTATCTTGACATTTTCGTACTGGGCTATACCAAAAGAAGAAAATACGTCATTTGTTTTTTGTCTCGTAGATTGATATATTAAAATTTGGAAGGTGGTTAAAATTTCATCCTGTATAATACTCAAATTATAAATTGTATTTTATACGTGTGGTGTTAACGTAGTTACATTTTATGCTTATCTACCCATTGCTAAAATCCATATCTAGAAGGTATAAAATCATAATCAAGAATATCTTCAGTATATCTACCGTTAAAATCCCTAACCCTTTACAACCGGTCTGAAAAGACCGTGAGTCTTGACTTTGAAAAAATCTGGACCAAAATCAAAAGAACTTTTGCGAACGCAACCTGTGCCGATCGTTAGTGAGTCTATCTGAGAGCGCGTCAAAAACTGGTTTATTAGTGTAGACACAAGTCACAACCTGTCAGTCGCCCAGAGGCCGTGGGAAGGATGGCTGCGTTCTTCAACAACGATTCCCGCTCGCGTAAGTACCTAATATTTACATAATTTAAACCGATTTTTAAACAACTATCTATGTGTATCGTTTGTTTATGAGTTCCTATAGAGTATAACTAGTGTTTTTTGTACTTTACGTCGATAGTTTTATTAGAATCTTCTTCGAAATTTAAACATTCACGGTCGTGTGATACCGGTCGTAGTACGTAAAGTTAATTTGTTTTGTTGTGGTGCATTTTTAAGTTGGTTTTGAGAATATGTCTCCTAAATATGGTTTTAATTTCATTTTAGGGCTTAAGCTTATTGATGACGTCATAGCAGACCTATTAAATGATGGAAATAATTCGGAGCTAGAAGATTTTGACGATGACGATCTGGAATTATTCGATCCTGATGTCTTATTTGGGCTATGTACTAATGATGAAAATCACTTTGAAGGGGAGCAGGTCGATGAAGCTGTCCTTGAGAGTTCCTTTATGACTCCTTTGACGTCAGCTGCTCCAGTAGTGCCACCACCTTCTCCGTTGATTGAGATACCAATCCCGCCGATACCAAGAAACACTGTTCGGGCATCTAGAAGATCATGCCAAGGCAATTCAACTTCTGCTTCACATAATAGCTCCAGCTTATCAGAAGTTGTACCGAAAACTGTTCAAAGAAGAGTGTCAGCATCAGCACCCAGGGCAACGAGAAAGAGAGTATGAAAGCAGACTACCTTCGCAGAGAAAGCGCACGACTTTCTTGCTTTGTAAATAAAGCCGGTAAGGCGTCCAATTAATTATTTTAATGACTATTTTGACACTGAGTTTCTGGAAGAGGTATCGCGTTGCACAAACGCGTGCAGAGATCGCTAAATTATTTGCAACACATATCATCATGGGCTGTATTCCCTTTCCTCGACTGTCGATGTATTGGAGAGCTGGTACTAAGTTAGAGCTGGTATCTAGTCTTATGTCACGAGACAGGTTCCTTGTCCTTCGTAATGTACTCCATGTTAAAAACCTGTAACAAGTTGGAAAGAGTGCCGGGATTTTACTCCATTGACGAACTGATGATCCCGTTCACAGGGCGCTGTCAGCTACGTCAAGTGGTAAAAAACAAGCCGCGACCTGTAGGCCTGAAAATCTTTGTTCTGACTACATCTGAAGGTCTCATGCTAGACTTTAGATCTACAGAGGTGCTAGATCTACAATTGGTGATTCAAGTCTCGGCCTCGGTCCCTCTGTGATCTTACACTTGGTACAAGGGATTCCTGCCGGCAGCTGTGTGTACCATGACCGTTATTTCACAACTGTTGCTTTGATTGAGGAAATGGACAGGTTAGGTCTGCATTCAACTGGAACTATAATGCAGAACCGGATTCCCGATCGAGCAACACTTAAATTCAAAAAAGATTCGGAGATGCAACGTGGAGAGACTCAGCAATTTGTTTGTGAACCCACCGCAGTAGTAAAATGGAAAGATAATAAATTCGTTTTACTAGTGTCAAACTGTACTGCTGGCGAAGATCAATAAAACGTAAAGAGATAAAATAAAAAACAAAAAGTGTTGCTTGAAAGTAACATAGAAATAAAAAAACGGGCTACGGAAATGATGTAACAAGAACACAATCTAAAAATGAAATACCAACAACAAGAATTAGTCCATCAGCAATTGAGATAGAATTATATATATTAGATAAGGAAAAAAAAACAATTAGAAATACAGCAATGGAAAAAAAAACTATCAAATGAATAAATTTTATTAATATCAAAAGTAAAACTAATTAAAATGTTGATTAATAAAACGTTGTCTTATTATAGCACCCCTAACTGTAGCCCTCTGAGTCTGTAGTCTCGGTCGTTGACGAATGTATTGAATAATATCTACATGCTCGTTCATGTCGATCGCAATATTGTGTAGTACTGCTAAAGCTACTGCTAAAGAAATTCCCCACGTACAAACCGTTCTTTCAAAATGCTTTCATTGAAAATGCGTGAATCATGAGCGCTTCCTCTTCACCGTGTGACTATGTGATTTCCAGCTTAAAATCGTCGTGGTAGTGTTGTCGGCATGTTAATAAAGAGATGGGCTTTTCTAGCCAGTGCTTCTGCAACATTTCTCGCGATATTGCTAATCGATTGCTGAGAAATTCTATGCATGTCCCCAGTGTCATCCTGGATATGAAAAAAAACCGCAAAATAAATTAAAAATTTTAGCAGAGGTACCTACCTTTTTTTATATTTTATAGTCCTCAACGATTATAATTAGTTATTTAAATGATAATTTTAATCTAGTTACATAATAAAGGCTTAAAATCGTTTTTTCAGGTTTTTAAATAATCAGCCATTAGTCAGATAGCCCCAGTATTGATTCTATACGACTCATTTATAAGTTTATGTTTTTAAGCAATTAGACTACATACTTAATTTAAAAACTTTTTATTTCAGATTTCTAAATTCATATGGTAATCCTGGGGTCGTAGGTTGCGTGGCAGGCTGTCACTTTAGGATTTTCAAACCAATTAAAGAAGAAGAACATTTGTTCTTTTGTAGGAAACATCACAAAATTAATAGATTCAGGCGTTACTTTGCGGAAATCCATAACTAAATATCAGTATATAAACTTGAAAAATTTTGTCTCAGGCGGGACTCGAACCGGCATCTCCTCGAGGAGATGCGGGTTCGAGTCCCGCCTGAGACAAAAAAAAATTCAAGTTTATATACTGATATTATCAGTGCAATTAAGTTGCTAAAATATCAAATAAAGTCCATAACTAAATATTGTAACACCACATAAAACCACTTTACAACTCTGACAATCAGGACTCGCACTACGCTACTTTGACTACGCTACAAACTAGATGGCACTGGTAGTCGATTAACTCGCGCTTAGTCATATATACCTCGTACAGTTCAACTATAGTATGTAACAAACTTCTTAATAAAAAAGTACCTAATTTAAAAAAAAAAAAAAAAAACAGATCTGCCATACATCAACTTTGATTAATTTTACCACTAAACCGAAACCTACTGCGGCAAAGTCAAAATCAATCTAAAACTGTCTCTTCATTCGAAAACCGTCATCTATGCGACCCATAGCAGACCCACCTTACCGTCTCTCTCCTCCCCGAAAAGAAATTCTGCGTAAAGAGATCGATAAATTGCTTTCCAAGGGTATTATCCAGCCCGCTAAAACTCCTTGGGCTGCTCCAGTGGTCTTGGTTCCGAAACCAAATGGGGACTAGAGTTTGCATTGACTAGCGTAAGCTTAACGCAATAACTATACCTGAAACGTATCCGATGCCAAGAATAGACGATCTCTTGCACGAGGTCAAACCTACGCGCTATATGTCCACTCTGGATATAAAAGCTGGGTATTGGCAGGTCATTGGTTTGATCCAACACACTGCATTTTGGATGATACGAGTATCAATGGTAAGTTTATTCCAATACCTTCCTCGAGTAATGATATCTCTTCATGTGATTTATCTGGATCAGACAGTGATTCAACTTTCATTCCTGATAATGATGATGATAGTTCAGAAACGGATATAGTTCAGAAACGGATATGGACACATCTTACGTGGCTCTGGATAAGACTAGTGGGTTAATAAAACGAAAAAGAGCAAAGAAAGGACAAGCAGATAAAACACGCTGGGGTAGAAATCAACTAAAACAAAGAAGACAAAAAGGTCAACAGTATAGTGGGGGTGGAAGTACGAAATCAAAGAGTAATGCAAGTGATGAGACAAAAAGCTATAAATGTAACGAAATTGGAACACAACAGAATTTTTTTGAATGCCGTACCTAAAATGCCCTCTCATTACTGTCGACAAAGCAGCAACAAAATGTATGTTGATGTAGATTATACTACATGGGCTGACTTATATAGAACTATTGAGGAGTATGTTAAGGATAACAACATTCCAGATGAAGAAAAGGCTACTTACAAGTGTTTTTTAAGTGTTGTAAATGAGATGAACTTGGGTCTCTACAAACCGAAAAAAGACCAATGTGATTTGTGCTACGCCTATAAGAATAAAAATATTGAAGAAGAAGTATACCAAGCACATATAGAAGCAAAAGAGCGAGCAAGAGAAGAAAAAAAGAGGGACAAGATGAATTGCATACAAGGAGAACTCCATATGTTCACCGTCGACTTGCAAGCTGTGCAAACTATTCCGTCAATTAAAGCAGGAGTACAATATTTCAAATTAAAACTTTGTGTGCATCAGTTCACTATCTACAACGAAAAAGATACCAGTGTCGTATGCTACGTATGGCATGAAGCTGAAGGACGATTAGACGCAAATATTTTACGTCATGTCTCATGCATTTTCTCGAAGGCTTAGACGATAAAAATACACCAATTATTATTTACAGCGATCGTTGCAGTGCACAGAACCGCAATGTAACGCTTGCCAATGCTATGCTTGCGTTTGCCACAAAATATAAAACAGAAGATACCCAAAAATATCTCGTGGTAGGACACACTCAAATGGAATGTGATTTTGTCCACGCTACCATCGAGACAAGGAAGAAGCAAAAAGAACTTTTTGTCCCAGAATTCAAATAATTAAAGAAGCAAGACCAAAACAACCCTATCAAGTGCGCTACATTGATCATGACTTATTTCTTGATTATTCAAAAACGAATTGTTATAAATCTATAAGACCGGGCACGAAAGCTGGAGATCCTTGTGTAGTCGATATTAGGACTTTGAAATACACTGATTCTAAAATAGAATACAAAATGCATTTTGACCACGATTGGAAACTGTTGCCTCAACGTTCAACCCGACCCTCTACATCTGAAGCAGAAAAACTATACTGTCAGTCTTTACCCATAACTACACGTAAATTCAACGACCTCCAAAGCATGAAAAATCTTTTTCCTAAAGACTACCATAGCTTCTATGACACTTTGCTCCACGAGTGAGACCTGAATTGTAACTATTTGTTTGTTTTTATAATAAAAATACTGTAATAATATCATATTTTTAATTCAATTACTACGTAAGTTAGCCACATGATGAATGGAAAGTATTGAAAAGCTAAATTCAGCAACCTCGTATCTATAAAAATAAACTTATAAATTAAAATTAAAATGATGTTAAGGTAAAACCAGCTCCAAAAGTAGTATTCAACAAGTGTTTATCAAGTATAGTTTAACGATTTTAAGTAAATTTAGTTTTAAAAAAAAACAGTTTTTTGTATCTCCTGAACATTTGCGGTTTTATAGATACGAGGTTGAGAAAGTAAGACGTCGATATGGAATTTAAAAAATTTTTTGCTAATGATTTCCGCTTGTTAACACAACATCTCCTGAGGATGCTACGTGAAGTGGCGAAACGCATCGAGGTTTTTCTTATAGCGGTGTTGGGTTTGCATTATCTGTACTGCAAACGGCAAGATTAGTATATTTTAGCTACTTTCATAGCATAATGTCATACGGAATTCTGTTATGGGGCTCAGCAGCAGATATTGAGTCAATTTTTATATTACAAAAACATGCTGTACGGGCTATTTACGGCCTTCGACCCCGTGACTCGTTGAAAGAGCTCTTCAAAGAGATTAATATACTTACAGTGTCTTCTCAATACATTCTCGAGAATATTGTTTACGTTCGTAAAAACATACATTTATTTTCTTATTTTACCTAACTCCTAGCAACGGCTGTCAACGGTGTCAACAACAAAAAAAATTATTATTAAAAATATTTTTCTAAAATAACTAGTTTTGATATCTCAGTCAATCATTATGGTATGCCTAAAGTGTAAAAAACAATTATCAAATAGGGGTTCGCATTTTGTGTGTCAGGGTCAATGTGGTGGAACATTTCATCGTGGTTGTGTACGTGGATTAGCGGCGGATATGAAAGCAGGTAAAATAAGAAAATACTGCAACAACTGCGAGGAGGATGACTTGGATGAGCACGAGGAGGAAGATAGGGACTTCAACGCTGAATCTGATAAGCTCCTTAAGCAAATTCTAAAAAAAGTGAGTGATATCCCTGGAATTAAACAACAACTAAGTGGGTTGAATGATTCTATAAGTCTACTGTCAGATAAATACGATAAGCTGTTGTCTGAACATGAGTTGATGAAGATGAAGTTACACAAGGTTGAAAAAATCATGAATGACCTGTCAAATCGTTGCATCAACTTGGAAAAATGCAATATAGCATTAGAGCAAAAATTACAAGAAAGTGACCAAATGCTTCGAAAAAACAATATCGAAATTGCTGGAGTTGAACAGTTATCTAACGAAAACACTCTGGATATTGTGACGAAAATCGGTCAAGAATTGAAATTGCCAATTCAAGATATTGCATGGGTGAAAAGATTGCCACCACGTAAACAAACAAATAAACCATCGTCTATAATAGTGGGCTTTCAACCCTGCGTGGACGACGGTGGTAAGGGCGTGGCGGGAGCTCCCTGTCCCCGCGACGCATGGCTGGCACAGCGACGTAATCGTAAAATCTTATCTAGCAACATGATTACAGGTGGTACATTAATTAACAAGATATTCATCAATGAAGACCTCAACAAATTTACCCGCGAATTACTATGGAAAACGAAGATGAAGCTGAGGAATGACTATAAATATATATGGGTATCCCAAGGAAGAATATTTGTTAAAAAAGAAGGTGATAATGAAAAGGCCATGTGGATAAGATGTGAAGGCGATATTCGTGAGTTGAGCTCCAAAACTTAAACTCATAATAGCTAGCAAAAGCAGGTAGTCATTTTATGCACTTAGTGCAAATTTTTTTTGTAATATTCACACCAATTGATCTCAATCTTGTTTCAAATAATTTAGTCAAAGAGAGTATCCTAAACAGTCTTGATGAATGGAGTAGTACGCTCAATGGGTCAGAAAATATTAGCGTTTTACATGTTAACATATGATCTTTAAAAAAAAATTTTTCAGAATTTCTAGTCAGTATAAGTAGTACTTTGTGTAAATTAGATATCATTGTTATAACGGAGCCAAATATTAATTTCAATTACTTAAGTTTTTACAAGATCGATGGATTTGAAGTAAATATGTACACTAGAGAGGGGAGGAGCGGGGGAGGAGTGCTGGTGTACACGCGCGAGCGCCTCGCTGCCTGCGTCTGCACCCCCACCCAAATCACGCGCATGGCAACAGCCGAATGTCTCGTTGTCAAGGTTCAGAATGGAAACGATTCTATTTTTATTGTATCTATTTATAGGCCGCCGCGAATGCGGAATAACTGCACAATAAGTGATTATATTCGGGAGTTAAAAAATTTTATGGAGTCTATACCACCTAATAATAAAATTATCTACTGTGGGGATATAAATATCAACCTATTAAAAAATAATGACAATAATGTCATATTATACGAAAACTCACTATGTGAATTTGGGTTTGTTAAATGCATAAGTACTGTGACCACAAGAGAAATAATAGTTGATAAGATGGTCGAGTCTTGCATAGATCACATTTATATACGTTCTTCTTGTGCAGTTATAAATTCATCAGTAATACAGCATAAAGTCTCTGATCATTATTATGTAGTTGCAGCTATTGACTGGAATGAATTATCATTGCTCCCCCGTACCACAAACCTCGCATATGAAACTCGTATTTTGGATAATAAACTATTATGTCAAAAATTAAGAAGTGTTAACTTTGAAACTTTATTAGATATTAATTGTCCAGTGGAATTGTATGAGAAATTAAATAATATTTTTGAAGATGCTTACCGTGAATGCTATATGACAAAAGTCAACACTTCTAATAGCAAAAGGAATAAAAAAGCATGGATTACACAACAGCTGAAAAATTTAATTTTAGAAAAAGATAGGTTATTTAAAATATGGAGCTATGATCGTAAAAATATGTCAAAAAGGTTAGAATTTACCAAATTACGTAATAAATGTAATAAAGCGATTTTGAAAAGTAGGATGGAATATGAAAAACAAGATATTATTAACTGTCATAATAACTTAAGGAAATTATGGGATAAGCTGAACTCATTATTAGGTAATAAGAAACAATCATTAGACAGCGCTATATTAAAAAATATGAAATTTTGCGGTGATAATTCTACCTTATGTAACCAATTTGCCGAGACTTTTGACCTTGAAGTGAAAAATGTCAAACACTCCTGTTGTGATAAGTGGCTTGATAGAAACTCTTATACCAAGACACCCATTTTGTGTATGAGATGGAGAAATGTAACACCCAAGGAAGTATTTAAAGTAATCAATAGCATGTCAACTCAAAAGTCCCCTGGCATTGATTCTATTCGTATGGGAGATGTGAGGTTCTTGTCCGAGTCGATTTCCCCTATAATTGCTCACCTTATTAACTTGTGCGTGAATAAAAGTGAATTTCCATCAAAATTAAAAAAAGCAATCGTTCGGCCGATATATAAAAAGGGTAAAAAAGATGACTGTAGCAACTACAGACCCATTTCAATATTGTCAAGTATAGAAAAAATTATTGAAAAATGCATTATTAACCAGCTAAATTCATATTTATCACTTAATAATCTAATAAATGTCAATCAGTATGGTTTTCAATCTGGCAAGAGCACTACATCTCTTATATCTACGTTCACGAACGAAATTAATGAATCCTTAAATGATAAGAAAATTGTGGTGGCTGTCTTCTTTGATTATAAAAAGGCTTTCGATACCCTGGAGCACGAGACCCTGCTACAAGCCGTGCAGGAGTGCGGGATAGAGCAGCCGCTGAAGCCGTGGTTCCGCTCGTACCTGTCGTCGCGCTCGTTCGTGGTGCGCGTGGGGGGCGCCACCAGCGCGCCGCGCGCCGCTCCCTGCGGCGTGCCCCAGGGCTCGGGGTGCGGCCCGCTCGCCTACCTCATGCACGTCAATAGTCTAACCAACGTGATCCGACACTGCACCCCCTACATGTTCGCTGACGACCTATGCGTGCTCAGAGCCGGCACCGATCTGGCGACCATACTCGAACTCGTGCAACAGGATGTCGATAGCATTGTTAAATGGTCGCATGATAACGGAATTGTTCATTGCACTCAAAAAACTAAAATGCTAATCATTAAATCACCTTATTCTCAAATACCTGTGTTCGATCATCCCATACTTATAGCTCACTCATATGATTGTTTTCACAATAAATTAAATCAAAATTGTAACTGTGTTCCAATCGAAAGAGTTTCCAATGTCAAATATTTAGGATTAATAGTCGATGAAAATTTCTTTTGGTCTGACCATATTGATTTTATATGTAATAAACTTAGGATATTATTGGGTAAATTTTAACATTTAAAGAATAGAGTACCACGTAATATACTAAAAACTTTGTATTTGACCGTTGTAGAATCGGTAGTGTCCTACGCTCTCGACAGCTATGGATTGACATTTAAAACATATTTAAATAAGATAGAAGCTCTTCAAATTGGGTTCCTAAAATTACTTGTTAATGATAAAATGAAATTTAAATGCAAAAATAACTATCACCATTTATTTAAAATCTGTGAAATTTTACCAGCCAGCTTAAAACACAAATACTTACTGTTAACTACAAACCATGAGCGTCGAGAGCGCTTGACACCGCTGCAACACGGTCACCTCACTCGGGCTGCTTCGAGCGGCAGATACGTTGTACCCAGGGTTCACAACTATTACGGAGATCGGACACTGAACAAACGATTACCATATTTGTTCAACGCCCTGCCGCCCGAAATAGCAAAATTAACGAAACAAAAAGATTTCGGTATAAAGCTTAAGAAATACTTTATCAATAAACTTACTTAATATATAAGTCGAGATTTTATATATTGGATGGGTTTGTTGATGAAGTATTTTACGTAAGTTAGTTTATTTAAATAACTTAAATGTTAATTTAATAATATATATAATATTGTCAATTATACGAGATTCGCACTCGCAGACAACCACGAAAGTGGTTTGCGAGGCACAAATTCTAATATAAAATAATGTACCTACTGATAATAAATAAATAAATAAATAAATTTCTTAAGAAAAGTAACGTACACAATTTCAATACCAGAAATAAAGATAAACTTGCCGTTCCAGGCTTCAGACTGCGAAAAGTAGGAAAATCGTTTATGGGAAATTGTATCCGTATTTTCAACAAATTACCAAAGGATATTGCTGAACTCCCTGTACATAAACTTAAATCGTATGTCAAAGTTATTTTAATGAAAAAGGGCTATTACACTGTTAATGATTATTTAAATGATAGAAATGTATGGCATTAAGTTGTCCCAGCTCGTACTTGTTTAAACCTTGTAAAAATTACCTTACCTTGTAAAAATGTATTTAAAAAGAGGCTGACAATAGTGACCGAGTTTCTTGCGCTGCTTCTTCTCGGCACTAGCCCAGACTTGTCCCGAAGCAGTGGTAGGTTTAAATTGGGATGTGTAAAAGCGCCTCCTGGGGCCTATTTGCAGAAATAAAACTGATTTTAACTGATTTTGATTTTAACTGCATTTTTGAAAAGGGCGGGCGGTTTTCCTGCATAAAATAGTGCTTGCTCATTCAGTGTTAGTGCGGGTAGTGTGGTAAAGGTACCTAGACCGGTGTTAACAAGCGGAAATCATTAGTAAAATAATTTTCAAAATCCTTAGAAAACATTACCACTCCCTAAATGTACAAATAGTAATGCTAACTTATATGATACCTATGCGCTAGTCCTATATAGCTTAAAACTGAATGGCAACTTATTATTTGAATTTAAATAATATAGTATAATTACTATTTTAACGCAATATACTGACAAATATAAATGTTAATTGTCTAAATTTAAATTTAATAATTAAATAAAAATAAAATTACTAAATTAAATAATTTATTTATCATTTTCTGTAAATATAAAAACCAGCAATTAAAGAATTGCATCACACATCTTACTGTGCCTTAATATTTTAACTATTGTTACATATTTCTAAGCAAGATTCTTAGCATCTATTTTTTGTGAACAATACACAAAAGTCGTTATAATTTTTCTGTTTTCTAGCTGATTTAAGACGATACCTGTTAGTGATTGCGGCTAAAAGTATATGATAAGTAATTGCGACTGGTTTACACAACGGTATTACAACGTATTTATTCATTGTTAGAATAATTAGCAATTACAATTTCGTGTACAGTCCCTACAGAATGGCGGTATTCCTTCAAAATTCGGGCGAGCTAATTTGACCTTTATTTGTATGGGGCTAAGAACGTTGACATTGCGCAACTTCTTTTGTCGATGTTTTTAGTAGGCAGAAGTAATGTGTCGATAAAAGTATTGTTACGGTCGATGATGATAGTAGTACGAGTATCGTATAATGATTTTATATTGTAACTTTGTAATTTTTAAAGCCTTTCATATAAAAAATAGTAGTAAAAGAAAATCATTGAGAACGATTTAAGACGCTGACTGCAGCCGATGACCTTGAGCAATGAACACGCCCACAATTTATTCGTCTTTGAATTTCCTAAAACCTGGTCGAAAATATGATCAATTACAACCACATAGAATAGGGGCAACAATACGAGCCATAGGCTTAAAGCAAAACAATCTTCATTGAGCTCAATTTGGCTCATGTCAGCGTCTTAACATACTAATTGTTGTTACAATGTTCTTTTTATTTTACAGAATGCAAAATTGGCGTATAGATCAAGAGCCGCCTTCGGACTTCCTCGACATTCTCTATGGGGATGTAGAGGAAGAGGCCCTACCTTCGGAGAATGAGGAGGAGGTGGATGAGCGCGGCGAAGATGAGGTTCTAACTCATTTTTGTTTCATTTTGATAGAGTTTCTGTATATAATTTTGTTTTATATGGTTGTTCGCGGATTTACAATTCTAATTAGGGATAGTAATTATGTCCTGGTGTTAAAGAGTTTTCAACCATAGTGATACTGAAATACTGATAGTATTGCAATGGTGGCAGTGGTTTTGAATGTTTTATATGTTTTAAGAGTGATACTGCAATCTAACTAAGCAATAAGACGGCCTAAATTGTACATCTTTCTGTGATTGCTGTTCTTTATAATTGTGTTTTGGTGTGCTATAAAGAGTATTTATCTATCTACTGCAATACTGATCGTGTTGCAATGGTGGCTTTGCATGTTTTTTATGTGTTTTAGGACGAACGTACGTGGACACAAGAGGCTCCGCCCTACTCTCCTGTCACGTCCCCGGAGCGCAGGGTAAGGGTGCCAACACCGGTAATGGATGCTTCAGTTCAATTAATTTTGATACTGTAAATATCTGCCGTAGTAGTATGAAATGAATGTTTTGTGTGTTTTAGGAAGAATTGCCCTACCGTTCAGCGTCACCCGGGAGATTACGTTCGCCCATCGAGTTTCCGTCAGACTCGTAAGTTTTATAAAAATATGTCAATTCAGTAATATTAGTTCCGTTTCGTTTTTTAGTTAAGAAATCATTTGTTTTTATTTTTGACACTTGTTTTAAATTTTTATTGACATTCTTTATTACTCTGTTGTTATTATGATGTATCTAATTTGACATGTATGTTATTATTATGTTATTATATTACTAATGTTTCTCTTTGTATGTATTATAGTTTGTATGTTATAATATGCTGGCGTCTTGGGTAGCACTGTAAGTCAACATGTGTTGATTTTAATAAATAAATAAGATATAAAGGTAATATTTAAGCAATGTAACAATAACAATGTTTTAACAGTGCACCAGCGGGTGTGGTACTGCGGATTTTTGACAAGGATGGCGAGGCGCTGGACGGCAAAGATGAAGGTGCATTTCGTCGACTGTTTTATGAACACCCCTGTGTTCAGGAACTTTTTTGACAGTAAGTGTCGCTCGAATGGTGTACATAAGGAACGCGCTGTCATTGGGCGTTAATTTTTCATGTTCGGATACGTTTACCATATATTTTAGGCTGATATTTTCAATCTCTCATTACTAAAGAAACATTTTTGTATTACTTCTATGCACGTATCCGAACTAAAATTAAAAATAAACTATAAATGTGAAGACTTGTACGCGGCAGCCATAGAATCGTGAGTAGTGTGAATTGTCAGTGAGACTTCTTGAATTGAAAATGGATTCCCGCAGAAAACGGAGAGTATTCTTATAATTTTTTTACATGAAATGACTGGAAAAAGAAAATAAAACATGTTTTTCGTATTGGTTTCTGTAAAATTGATTGTTAAATTAGTGAAAAAAACCGACAAACTTCTGGAACGGGAAAAATACGACAATTTAGGCTCCATTTGTCGTCAAAATACTGTGACTAATAAGAAATGCATGTAATTTTGTCATAATATCGTCTAACAACTAGAAAAATCTAGTTTTGTAACATACATTAACTAAGTTTATTCATAAATGTCGAAAAACCGGCAATAATAAGCTTATTATGTAGCCATATTGACACTTAGTAGCTAAAGTACGGTTAGCACAAACATTTTCTTAAAAAGGTTGAAAATAAATAAAAATGACTGTTTAGTTAGAGTCAAATAAATTATTACTTTTTTCTTATTTGTAACTCCTGTGTGTGTACGTTTATTTTCTATAGGTACTTTATAATTTATGGTGTTTTTATTATTCTGCATTTTTATACAAGATCAACAAAAAATATATTTCATACTACTAAATAATTATAAATTCGCCGTTATGCGCGATCGGAAGCGGACGTGTCCGTTGCATAGCAGAATTAATTCACGACTAGCGCAGCGCGCGCCGTCAATCAGCAATGGGTACGCAAAAACTCATTGCTAACGAATCGTTGGAAATTTATACAGCACGCCATTAACACTGGACGAGGTAAGCATCATGCAGATCTGCAAATCAAATTTCAAGGCAGAAGAGATGCCGGGAAGCTTGGAAAGAGTGCCCAGATGCCGTCTCGCCGAAGGGACGGTGGTGATAGAAGTGTGCAGGATATTATTACCTTGCTGAAGAAGACCGATTCTGACGAAGTACCTGCGTTCGTGGCAAATGAGCTACACAAGCTGCCCCCTGTCACGTTCGATAATGTCGACGTCACCAGGCTGTTGAAGGACATAACGTTCCTAAAAGCAAGTCTGGCAGAAGTACACGCAAAGTTGGAGGCCTTAGAGAACACTATAGGTGACTTGCGTGACAAAGTGTTGCTATTAACACTATTATTACTGCTCCGGTTAGTAGGTCACCTGAGGCCTGCAATGTCAACTCACGTCGCGGGGCGCAGAATGCATCGGTCTGCAGTTTCGAGTCGGCGCGCACTGATGCGTCACCCGTCGCGAGCACCGACATAGTCATGGCTACTGTGCGCCCCGCCGCGCGCCCCGCAGCACCGCAGGAAACAACGTGCGTTTTGACGTCAACCCCGACGCGTGCGTATGCTGCAGCTGCCGCTAGGAAAAGCAGTTACATGGCGGCTCCGAAGACGCTGGCATCACAGGCAGTTTCTCTAACGTTAACTTTATACGTTCATAAATGTCTATGATGAGCTTCACCTTTACAAATAACTTATATTTAAACTGTGACCGACACAGTTGAAGTGAGGTAATTGCGCTACGATTTTAAAGTTCACAGCTCGATATCTTTATTCAAGTACATTAAAATAAAACAAGTTTAAACGCTCTATTCATCAGCTGAAGCAAAAACATAACTTAAGCCGTAAGCATTAAGATAAACAAGTCGTAAAAATGGTTATACTCGGGACCGGCGCGCATAGCGGGTGACGTAATCGTCGAGTCCACTAGGGCCGCGACCATTTTTAAAGATGACTGCGAGGGTAGCCCTTCAGATAAATGCACTGAAGGAAAACAAAAATGCTGTTAAATTTATTTTTTATTTACATTTTCGTTTTAATACTATTATTTTTCGTTCTATATAGTTTATTATTTATGCTTATAGATTAGCCAGACTTCGATCAACATCGCGATCGCAAGATCGATCGCGGTCGGTGACAGCGAGCCGGCCCACTTCGCTCAGGACATCTGCAGCGAGGCGGGCCCTTATAATGAGCCTGTTCATGGGGGCTAAAAGCAAATCCCCAGAATGTGTGGCACCACCGCCAAAAAGGCAGTAAGTACTTTATTTTTAAAAGTATATTAGGAAATTGTCTGATACTTATTGTTTTCTCATAGCTACCCCATAAAAATTTAATCGTTTTGCAAGTTCACCCATAAGGGCATTTTTACACGTCCTATTTTTTCCTACCACCTCTTTGGGCTATTTAGGCCATAACGCACTGTTTCTCAATGGGTAATTTTTTTGTTTTTATTTTAGAGCCCTCATCGTCAACCAAACCCCCAGTGGGTCGATGAGAGTCCTAGACTCCGTCCCCATCGAACAAACCCCTGGGGGTACTGTACGCCTGCGCGAGAAGGAGCCATCGTCTCTGAGGTAAGTTTTTTGGACATACGAGTATAAGTTTATACAGGTATATCTAGAAGGCCTGGACCAGTTTTGATGATGTGTTTTTTGCAGTGCAAACGTTCTAGAGCGTGTCAAGGCGATGGACATGTCCGACGAGGAGGTGGAAGAAGTTTTGGCGACGGCACCTTGGCACGTTCGGCGCTCCACTCAAAGACTGATAATCCCTATGATGCTTTTACGGATATCTGGAGTAATGACATCATGGAGCTTATCGCCCAAGAAACTAATCGTTACGCTAATCAGACAATCGAGTCCATGAAGGCCAAAGGGACATTGAAACCATTATCTCGTCTGCATCAGTAGCACGACACTAATGCGAACGAGATAGCGGTTTTATTCGCTGTTTTAATGTACATGGGTATTGATAATAGGTCTGAATATTGGAAGGCAAATGATTACCTTGAAATGCCTAGATTCAAGGAACTTTTGCCTTACAATCGCTTTCTTTTACTGAACAAGTTTTTTCACTTTGTCAATAACTCTGATGTAAGTCAGAACTTGCCACATAGTGAAGGGGTTGCGTCAAAAAAGTTAGCCAAACTACAGCCATTGAATTCGCATCTCAGCTCTAAATTTTCTATTCTCTATAATTTGCGTAGAGAAATTTCTATCGATGAGACATTGACCTTATTCAAGGGCCGCTTTTCCTTTGTCCAAACAATAAGGTCAAAGGCTGCGCGTTTCGGCATTAAGTCATACGAGCTCTGCGAATCAAAAACTGGTAATCTCTATAAATTTTCAATTTATACGGGGAAGAACTCCGACAACACCTTCACTGTTGTTGCACCTAGTGATGATTTAGGCGGCAAGACTACCCAGGTAGTTCTCGGTCTATTGAAGGACTTAGAGCGTCAGGGATATTGCGTAACTATGGATATTTTTTATAATTGTCCGTCGTTAGCGCGGTACCTGAAATCTCTGGGATTCGAATGTATGGGAACATTACGTTTAAATCGTAAGCATGTGCCTCGTGACGTCAATAGAATTTCGAAGAACGTGGAAAAGGGTACTATCATGGATCGGAAGTGTGGCGATGTTTCCGTCATTGCATGGAAAGACGCCAAACTGGTGACAATAATTTCAACCTACCATACCGACGAGACTTATATTGGATCGAAGGCCGGGAAAGTGCTAGTGAAGCCGGTGTGTGTCAAAGATTACAACAATAAAATGGGAGGGGTTGATATGAAAGATCAAAAACTCTCAATGTATTTGTTGGAGCTAAAGCGAGAAGTGAAATGGTACATAAAAATGTTTATAAGGCTGCTGAACGTAAGCATTCACAACGCTTTCATTATGTACACAAGCACGTTGAGCCGTCGCAACAAGGACGCTCTGACGCACCTTGATTTCCGCTATAGTCTAGAGCTAAATCACTGGTGGATGCGCACCACCACAGTCCACCAGTGATTATGTACTTGTGTTTCGGGACTTGTTGGAGAGATGAAATGGCGATAACGAAAGATCGGAAAGTACAGTCGATAACAAAATTAAATGTTTATATTTGTCTGTTCAGTAACTATAACCCATTTATATAAAATTATATAAATGTTTATTATTTTTAGTAATTGCTAGGGCGAGATTAAGTATATATTTATATGTTAAGTTTCTATGTAATGTATTTATTTTAAGAATATGGTATTGTACCAACCCAACCTTTTCTGTTATGAAAATGGTGATATAACAAAAAACAATATTTAACTCTGTAGGTGTTTTCATTTATAAAAGACGTAATAAATACATTAATGCATCTCCATGTAGTACATTTGCCACAGTTCACTCATAGATTCTGCTATTTAGTGTTTTGCAATCAAATATAAATTGAATAATTAGGCATTTCAACATTGAATTATACTACTCGTATTTTAGAAAATAATAATACAGTGGAATAACTGAACAATTATTACTAATAATACTTAAGTTGTCCGAATATACTTTGGTTTTTGGCTCAATGGATGAATCTAAGGATCGCCGCGCCCGCCGTTTTGACAGTTTGACGTTTTGAAGGGACGCGCTGGGATATGAAGAAATTGCGCCTTAAGTGGCTGGGTGGAAGTTTAAGAGAAAACTATGTGATTGTGGAATCGGGATGAAATGTTTGAGATATTGTAATAAGTGCAATAGAATTTTTGATCAATTACGCGGCTAGTTAAAAGTTTTCCGCAACCTTGAGTCATAATTTCATAGTTGTTATATGCAAGCTTGCATAGAATTTGAAGAGCCTCGCGTACTTTCCTAGTTTAAGAAGTGTAAAAGAAGTCCTGGTAAGAAAGTACATAATAGAGAGCGATGCTTAGGGAAAAGGTATGCCAGGATGTTAATGGTAAGTGATTTTAGTACAATTTTAAGAATACCAATTCAAAGCCAACTATCTTAACAATCTATAACAACTTCTATGAAACTTTTGCAAAGTTGCTCTCAATCAAGACCTGTGAGGTTGATCTTATTTCTATTAAAATCCATAGAAACCATTACATATTTAGACAAATGACCTTTACCTTTTTTAGAAATTTTATAACAATTAAACCACTTACACAAATGTTATCTGGCACTAAATAATATGCAATTGTCTTACCATTCCTCTTTAGTTAGAAAGACTATTAATTCAAACTTTATCTATTTACTTAAACATTCTGTTTATTTTGAAATAGCCAGAGCTAAGAAGACAGATAAAGTTTGATCTTATAATATTTTAAGTTATGGTCTTAATTTATAGTTATTATCAGGTTATTATATTATTATATTATATTATATTAACTTTCACAAACTTTAAAGCAACTTGAACTTAAAATCTTTGAACATACTTAATAATTGAAGCACCTCTGATTGCATAACAATAACTGATTTTTAAGAACCTTGAGTTATTTTCTGATAAAAGGCAATTAACAGTTTGACTGAGATGTAAAATAGGTTACATACATATATTTTTTAGACTTAAGAAAATAAAAGTAAAGTTATCTTAACCGCTACCTACCTACCTATATCTTATATGACACATATATTAATTGATCTCAATCGTTAATTTATTGGAAATTATGTAATTTTCTGAACAAATTTATATTAATATTTTTGAAACAAATCAAGTATTATGATCTTCTAAATGAATTAACATAAAACAGTAATGTAGTTAGTTACGTCATCCAACATACCATTGGACTGCCCATCACGTATCATCCGAATACCTAAATAGACACTTTGTATGCTCTTTATGTATAATAAGATACTTTGCAAACTCATTATTATTATTATTTAATTCGGCATAAAAGAACCAATCAGAATAATCATTTCCTGTTATTCCTGGTAAACGCATCACGCCACCAGAGTAGATAAGAAATAGTATGAATAGCATGGATACCGATGGACGGCAGTCTTCCTCACTTCGGAGCTCATAGGTTGGGTTGTTCAATCGCTGGACATTTAGTTGTAATTTTGTACTATTTAAATAATTTTTATAAAGTCTGCGGTCTGTCGACACTTGACTGGCGCAGCCGGTAGGATCTTGCGGCGCGAATTCACGAATTAAAGTAACTATCATAGTTCGTCTTCGAGTCTTTGCGGCTGAGCTTTCTAGTTCACAACGGCGGGATCCACGGACCAAAGAAGAGTTCACGAAACATCCTACAATATCGTTAACAAAGATATTAAATAGAATTGGACCTAAATGAGATCCCTGAAGCACGCCTGAGAAAATCCTACATTTACAAGATTGATAACCATTAAGTACAACATAAAAATTTCGATTCGTCAAATATGACTTAAACCATTTGAGTAGCGGATCACACACACCATAAATTTGTAGTTTTTGTATCAGTAGGTCATGGGATATTCGATCAAATGCTTTACTAAAATCTGTATAGATTACGTCAATTTGTGCATTGGAATTTAAATGTTTTATCAAAAATTCAGTAAAACATGTTAAGTAAGTGGTAGGTTACCGCCTGGTCAAACGGAAGAAATTAACAATCAGGTTGCAAAATTGTTAGAAGATAACGTGATTCAAGAATCACATTCCCCGTGGAATGCACCAGTACACTTAGTACCCAATAAGATGGACGCATCTGGAGAAAGAAAACTTCGTATGGTACTCGTAATAGATTATAGACGTTTTAACTAAATAACAACCGACGATAAATACCCTTTACCTAACATAGCCGACATTTTCGATAAATTAGGAAAATCCATTTATTTTACTACCCTTGATTTAGCAAGTGGTTACCACCAAATTGAAATTGAATCGTCAAAAGACAGCTTTTTAGTACTCAAGCAGGACATTATAAATTTTTACGTATGCCGTTTGAATTAAAGACAGCACCTGCTACATTACAACGCGCTATGGATAATGTTCTACGTGGTCTGCAAGGACTTCATTGCTTAGTTTATGAAGATGACATAATTATTTACAGCCCTAGTTTACAACAACATATACAAAGTTCAAGAAAGATATTTGACAGACTAAGAGAAACCAACTTAAAGGTACAATTAGACAAATCAGAATTTGTGCGTAAAGAAGTCCTATATTTAGGACACACTATTACGAAAGGTCTTAAACCAAATAACGATAAAATTAAAGCTAACTTAGATTTCCCCATTCCTAAAACAACAACCGAAATCAAAATCTTCTTAGGATTAATAGGTTACTATCGAAAATTCGTCAAAGACTTTGCAAAAATAACGCAACCCTTAACATGCTGTCTTAAAAAGATAAAAGATAATATAAAACAGCATTTGAGAAATGTAAAGAACTATTAACAAACGCACCCCTACTTCAATATCCAGATTTTGACAAACCTTTTGTTCTAACAACAGACGCTTCAAACTTCGCGATAGGAGCAGTATTGTCTCAAGGCGTAGTAGGAAGTGATAAACCAATTGCTTACGCGAGTCGTACGTTAAAAAAAACGGAAACAAGATATAGTACCATTGATAAATAATTATTAGCTATTATATGGGCAGTTAAACATTTTAGACCATATTTATACGGAAGAAAATTCACAATCTATATAGATCATAGACCTTTAGCATGGTTAAATTCCATAAAAGAAGTAAATACGAGGGCGGGTCAATAAGTCCGTGACTTTTTGAATTTCTGACCTCTTTTCTGAAAACGCAACACTACTCCTGTCAACAGGTATCTGTCAGTTGATTCCTATCAAAATTTGAACTTGCTGCGTCAGTTAGTTTGTGTTTGACAGCTATTTTTATCAGACTACCCAGTAATTTGAGGAAAAAATGGAAAAAGGTGAATTTCGTGTGCTTATTAAGCATTATTTTTTGCGAAAAAAAACCATTACCGAGACCAAGGCTAAGCTTGATAAATACTATGGGGACTCTGCACCATCGATTTCAATGGTAAAAAAGTGGTTTACTGAATTTCGTTGTGGCCGTAAAAGCACTGAAGATGCCGAACGTCCTGGACGCCCAGTTGAGGTCTCTACACCCGAAACAATCGAAAAAATTCACGATATGGTGTTGGCCGACCGAAGATTGAAAGTGCAAGAGATTGTGGAAGCCGTAGGGATCTCGCATGGCTCAGTGGTTTCAATTTTAAAAGATCAATTGGGCATGAGAAAGCTTTCCGCAAGATGGGTGCCGCGTTTGCTCACAGTCGACCACAAATGCAATCGTGTAACAACTTCACAGGAAGGTTTGGCGTTGTTTAATCGCAATATGGAGGAGTTTTTGCGCCGTTTTGTAACCGTGGACGAAACATGGATCCATCACAACACACCAGAGACCAAACAACAGTCAAAACAGTGGGTTTCTAAGGGTGAATCGGCGCCAAAGAAGGCCAAGGTGGGTTTGTCAGCCAATAAAGTTATGGCGACTGTTTTTTGGGATGCACGTGGGATAATCCACATTGACTACCTTCAAAAGGGAAGAACAATCAATGGGGAATATTATGCCAACTTATTGGACCGCTTCAATGACGATTTGAATAAAAACCGACCAAAAAGCCAGGAAAAAAGTTCTTTTCCACCAAGACAATGCAAGGGTGCAAACATGTGCATGGCAAAAATCCATGAATTGGGCTATGAATTGCTCCCTCATCCACCCTATTCTCCAGATTTGGCTCCGAGTGACTACTTTTTGTTCCCAAACCTGAAGAAATGGCTTGGTGGAAAAAGATTTGACTCCAATGATGAAGTCATCTCGCAAACAAAGGCCTATTTTGAGGACCTCGACAAATCATATTTTTTGGAAGGGATAAAAAAATTGGAGAAGCGTTGGACAAAGTGTATAGAGCTAAAGGGAGACTACGTTGAAAAATAAAATGATTTGTTTATCAAAAAATCTGTGTTTTATTCCAAAAGTCACGGACTTATTGACCCGCCCTCGTAGTAAGTTGACCCGTTGGAAGTTACGCTTAGCTAAATTTGACTATGACATAATTTACAAAAACGGTAAAGAAAATAGTAACGCAGACGCATTATCAAGAATTAGAATCAATGCCTTAACAAACGATGACAGATCAATGCAGGTAAACGTTGATAGATCACCAAACCCTATATCAATATCATCAGGCGAATCTAATAAATCAAATCTTTCTAAAATCTAACTATGGTTATGCCAGAGCTCAAACTAATATTAGGGGTTAAAAAGTATGAAATTGCCGTTTTGTATGGACGAAATCGAGAAAAGTAATTTTTTCATACGAACAATTTTTTAGTTTTTTTAAAAACGCCTAAACCGTTTTCGATGCAATTAAAGGTGAAAGTTAGATGCTTATAAAGCTACGCATTATAGTATTTAAATTTCTGAAAATCAAAGTATATAATACAAATATACTTAATTGAAGCCAGAAGGTCAGCTGACACATTGAAAGGGGTCTTTTCAACGACTTCCTTTGAAGTAATATTCACTAGTATTGCATTTTTTTTTTAGTCAAAAGTTACTTTAGTTAGTTTTTGATACAATACAAAAAGAATTACGCAATAATATGTCTATACTTAAGAGCTATAAACAAAATAAAAAGTGGGAAAATAATCAGCAATTTCATACTTTAACCCCTATTAGTAGCACTATTTCAGCACCGGAAACATTAGAGAGCTTACATTCCGCAACTGTACATTCTGCTAAAGATATAGATACATCAGGTATTCCAATACTTAATGAAGCCATAGACACTAAACCAAATCAAATAATAGTAGATTCATGGAAATTAGATAAATTAGAAATTATAGACGTATCTAACCCTAAACAAAGGATATTAGAAATAAATTTACCAATCGATCGCCTAGTTAGTTAAAGATTTTCTAAAAAAATATACAAAACCTAAAGTAAAACATTTTATACATTTTACAGACCCCAATCAAAGAAAAGTTTTCGTAAAAGCAGTAATAGAAATGTTCAAAAAAGATACAGTACGCTTCTTTGAATGTACTGAAAGAACAATAAATGTAACCGACGAAAAAGAACAGCGTGAAATTATATTGATACACCATCAAGGTAAAACATGCCATCGTGGAATAAGAGAAACTTTAATGAAACTTAAACGTAGTTATTATTGGCCAAAAATGGAAGAAACTATATCAAGCATCATAAATGCTTGCAAAATATGTAGACAAAAGAAATACGATAGAAAACCCTTTAAACCACAACTCCAATTAACTCAAACTCAAACGAAACCTTTTGTAGAACTATTTATGGACTTATTTAATATTTAAGGCAAATACTTTTTTACTATTGTAGACGCGTTTCGCAAATTAGGACAAGCTATAGAAATACCAAATAGATCAACACCGAAAATCGTGAGAGCATTACTTAAATAATTTTAATTTATACGGTACCCCAACTAAGTTAAATTGTGATCCCGGACCGGAATTTAACAATGCTTTGTTAAAAGAAATGTTAACTTTTCATAAAATTGAGTTACATACGAGGGCGGCACTGAAAATTTCGGGAATAAAGGAAGTGACACAACATCACTATTTAAAAATGTATTTATTGCTTTTCAAAGTATTCTCCGCCAAATTTGACACATTTTTCCACACGACGGAACCAATCATTGAAGCAACCATTCTATTCGGAAGTTTGGGTCTCCAAAATGGCCATTTTGTAGGCGTCCACAGCCTCTTCAGGTGATGAAAATCTCTGACCACGCAATTTATTCTTTATTTTAGAGAAAGTATAGAAATCATTAGGGCTTAGGTCGGGGCTGTACGGCGGATGGTCTAATAATTCTATGTTTTTTTGCTCTAAAAACTCTTTTGCTCTGTGCGCCGTGTGAGAACTCGCATTGTCGTGATGGAGGATGATGCGGCGGTTGCAGTTCTCTTTACGGAGTGAGAAACGACCTGTGGCAAACAAATGCTAGCATACCATTCCGCATTAACCGTTCTTTGTCCCTCAAGAGGAATAGTCTCAACATGGCCGGTTTTGCAGACAAACGTGGCCACCATTTTTATTGCAACACTCCGTAAACGAACAATTTTTGTTGGCTTTAACTCATTTTCGAACACCCAAACTCGTGACTGGTTTTTTGTTTCGGGTTCGTACGCATATATCCAGGATTCGTCACCTGATACGATGTTGTATACAGCATTTGAGGATCCTGCGTGGAATCTTTCGAGAGTTCTGACGCACCAAGTAACGCGAGCCGCTTTTTGCTCTTCACAGAGCGACTGCGGTATCCATCGGAAAAACAACTTTTTTACACCTCATTGTTCATGCAAGATTATTTGTATTTGACTCATGCCAATGTCTAAAGTTGCCTGAATTTCGCGGTGTGTCACATGTCGATCTTCCTCAATCAGCTTACGCACAGCATCAACGTTTTCTTGGGTGACTGCAGTTTTTGGACGACCTTGACGGGGATCATCACTGAGCTTGTCACGTCCTCGTTGAAATTCAGCAAACCAGCGATAAATTGTAGTTTTGGATGGGGCTTCATTACCAAATGCAGAAATCATCCGGTCAACACACTGTTTTTTTGTTAAACCAGTTCGAAACTCATAATAAATCATCGCTCTTGAATTTTCTCGAGTCAATTCCATTTTCTCAACGACTAAACAAGTTTGACAAGACCTTGTGATAAGACCGAGAATCTTTTTTTAAATAATTATATGGTATTCGATTTTTAAAACCAAGGAGTTTGCAATTAAAAAGATTTTAATATGACAGGAACAGTGGAAATATTCCATTCCTGATACTTTTAGTGCAGCCTATGTATAGGCACCCCTCATAATCCTAATTCAATGGGAATTGTGGAGAGATTTCACTCTACAATAATAGAGATATATAGACTAGCTAAATTTTAACAGAAATTCACAGACGCAGTATCAGTTATCAGTTACGCGATAATGGTCTATAACCAGTCTACACACTCAACAACTGGATTAACACCATTTGAAGTAACGTTTGGTCATACTGAATCTTCAAGTCCATTAAATGTAGAATTTAACTACCACTATACTCAACAATTAATTAAAGAACACGCGCGAAAAACTTAATATTTGTATAAATACTTAACCGACCAAATAATAGAAACTAAGAAATAATAAGGAAAAAGAGAGGCGGTGAAACCGATTTTGATGTAAACATAGGAGATACAGTTTTCATTAAAGGAGTAAATGTTAGATGCAGTAAAGACAAACCGCGTTATCAAAGGGCCGAAATTTCTGGCGTAATAGTATTACTACCCGTTAAAACAACCATATATAGAATAGAAGAAAAGATTGAGTATATTCCACCTATTTTTACACAATTTTCAAGTGATCTTAATAAACTTGGATGAAATTGAGACTGTAGTAGCTTTTACTAGAGTTAAGATATTACATCAATCAATAATCGACAATAAAGAACTGTTAGAAGTCTTAAAACAAATCGAAGAAACTAATAAATTAGTATTCCCCGCGAATTTTATTAAAATAGAGCAAACTATAGAGCTGAAAGCATATTTTAAAAACAAACAAATAACGTACATTATGAGTATTCCTTTGGCTACCCAAGAATTGCGAATTGTATAATTATTATAAAGTCCTTCCTTTACCTGTCCTAAACACCCAAAATATTACCACAATCATTTCCCCTAAATTTCCTTTTATACTGGTACAAGAGGCGAAAACTTGGTCACTCCCCAAACCATGTCAAGAGGTTGATGAAAAATTATTCCTTTGCCTTGATATGTATATAACTACATGTCACCCTATGTTTATTAATAACCTATACATCAAATCTTTCTGTGAGAATTGGTGGATTGTCTATTCCAGAAACCCTGTAATTCTAAAGGAAACCTGCAAAAGAGAAATTACCCGAAGGCGACTCCTAGGAACTTATCTTATTGGTATGGATGGATTTTGTGAAATTCAAATACAGGACACTATATTGAGAAGACATCATTCTGGTGCAAGAAGTTTTAAGTATCATCCCTCGATTAAATTAAGCTTACCCGAATTAACACAAGAAAGCAAGTATTTAAAGGAAATCAACCTCATAAACTTAGACGACGTTAATCTAGAAAATCTACAACTTCTAACCTACACATTGAAGAGAGAAGATAAATCAGAAGAAAATAGTGTCAGTGTTTTAAATGTAAAAAGTGTTAGTGTCTGAACTGTATTAATATACATTATACTTGTAACTATTGTTATAACCATTGTAATCCTTAAAATTAAGAAAATGTATCCGAATGTGTGTAATCGAAATCCTCGGATTCCAATAAATGTAACCAATGATTTCGAACATAAGGAAGGAGGAGTTACGTCATACAACATACCATTGGACCGCCAATCACGTATTATCCAAATACCTAAATAGACACTTTGTATGCACTTTAGGTATAATAAGATACTTTGTAAACTCATTATTATTATTTAATTCGGCATAAAAGAACCATTATGAATAATCATTTCCTGTTTTTCCTGGTAGACAGTCTTCCTCACTTCGGAGCTCATAGGTTAGGTTGTTCAATCGCTGAAAATTTATTTGTAATTTTGTACTATTTAAATTAAAGTTTTTAAATCTTTAAAAATAGTTTTTTTTATAAAGTCTGCGGTCCGTCGACACTTGACTAGTTAGTCATTAAGCTGTGAGTGGGAGCGAGAAGTATATCAGTAGAATCTTTTTATAACCTTTTTAAAAGCGTCATCCAAATTCACGCCGAGAAGCCCGAGAACACCCGAGAAACGTGAATGTGAACAGTGTCGCGCCTTCTCGTTCTCGCTCTCGCCTGTTCCCCGTTCGTTGTCGGAATTTTTGCCCGCGACAAAGGGCTCATCCGAAATACACCCGAGATGCGTGAATGTGATTGCTTTCTCGCCGTCTCGTTCTCGCGCTCGCCTGTTCCCCGATCGGTGTCGGTATTTTCAAAGGGTTTCTCGGGCGAAAAACGAGAACGGTATCACATTCTTGTTCGGTCTCAGTGCGACCGCAGTTGTCGTGTCGACAAGTTGGATAGTTTCTGCCACGTCAGTGAAGTAATTCAGTGCTATGAAAATGTGGAATAACGAATTAGAATTAAAGTTCATAGAGCATTTCCATTCAGAGCCTATTTTATGGGATGCAAAACATAGATACTACAAAGACAAAAGTCATAATCATGACGCATGGAATCGGCTTGGAGAGCTAATGGAAATACTATTACCATAACTGAAAAAGAAGAAGGAATCTCTTTATGCTAGTTACCGCAAATATAGAAAGATGGTTAAAGATTCATGTAAATCAGGTGCTAGGGAAAATGAGGTTTACAAACCAGTATGGTTTGCGTATGGCGCTCTTGATTCGTTTCTGGGTGATGGACTTAATCTGAGGAAACCAATAAATACGACACCACATGTAAGTAAGAAGTTTTTATTAAACCTTTTTACATTTCTTTAAATAATAATTTAACATGTAGGGACACACATATGTAGGTGTGTTATACATAGGCTATCTCATGTCTCATATTTCATTGTAACTTTATGTGACAATAGCTCGCCAGTCTCAGGACACCCTCACTGGGAGCGGATCGTGTGTTATCCGAAATAAACGCCACGCTTGAGTTCGGTATATACGTATTTCATTTAGCTCCCGATAGGAACCCGAGACTCCCAATAATTGGTGACCCCGACGCCGGAATATTCGCGTGTGTTTAAAAAATTTAGGACACTTCAAAATTAAGTAAGACTATTCTAAAATTTTTGACAGTAAATATATTTAGTGCGTGCGATAATGGCGTATCAAGCTCCTACTAAGGCAGGCGTGCCGCCTTCCCAGGCACCCGCGCCGCCTTCCCAGGCGCCCGCGCCGCTAGCCCAACTGCCGCCCAGTTTGCCGGGACCAGCTCCTCATGACATCAAGGAAGAAGAGTCGCAGGCAGCACTCGCTCAAATTACAGTCTCGTCACGCGTCCCAGAGTTCTGGAAGGAATCCCCTAGACTATGGTTTGCGCAGTTTGAGTCTGTAGTGGCGAACCAAAAACTGGGCGACGACAGCAAGTACAACTTGGTTATTGCCAAGCTCTCCAGGGAACAGGTCGAGCAGGCAAGCGATATCGTTTTGTCACCACCACCTTCTCAAAAATTCCTCGCTTTAAAAAATGTCTCCTGGCGGTTTATGAAGAGTCTGAGTCGCGCCAGGTTCAGAAATTACTGCGCGATCAAAAGCCCTCACAACTCCTTAGGAAAATGAAGGATTTGGCTAGGAGTAATTTCACTAACGACATGCTACGTATGCTGTGGCTGGATCACCTTCCAATGGCAGTACGCACGGTGTTGGTGGTGAGTGAGATAACCGAGCTGGACAAATTGGCTATCATGGCCGATAAAATTATGGAAACTTCGCGTTGTGCTGAGGTCCACGAGGTTTCTACCTTATCTCCTACCATCAAGGACAATAATTTGATCGCGGAAATAGCGAAAATTACTCGTCGCCTCGATAACATGGAGAGATCAAGGTCAACATCCCGAAGGACACCCAAACGCAACGCATCGCGTTCCCATTCCCGTCAGCGCCCTAACAACGTGTCATCTAAACGAAGTAGCCCGGATTGGCTATGTTTCTACCATTTTAGATACCAAGGCAAGGCCAATAAGTGCATTAAACCATGCGCTTGGAAATCTACAGAAAAAAACTAGATGCCGTACAGTCAGAGGTGGATTGCTGTACTAGTGTAATACCGTCACACCGCCTGTGCATTTTCGATAGAAATAGCCGTACCCGTTTTCTAGTCGACACCGGAGCCAACGTTTCCGTGCTACCAGTAAAACAATTTAAACGTGTTTCTAGTGAAAAGTGCAGTGATTATAAGTTGTTTGCCGCAAATGGCACTGAAATTAAGACATTCGGTTTAAAGACTCTAACTCTTAATTTTAATTTGCGCCGCCCCTATAAGTGGTCATTTATTTTAGCAGACGTGAAACAACCGATTCTGGGTGCAGATTTTTTAGGTCATCACGGCTTGCTAGTCGACATAAGCTCTCGTAAGTTGGTTGATAAGGTTACGAACTTAAATGTAATCGCATCTATTGTATTTAATAGCCAGCCGACTGTGAAAAGCATTGATGAGAGTCATCCTTTTTATGACGTGTTATCTAAATATCCGGATATCACTAAACCGTCCTCGTTTAAGGAAACGCCCGACCATGGAGTGTATCATCACATCGAGACAGTAGGCCCACCAGTCTTCGCTCGCGCGCGCCCCTTGCCGCCGCACCGATACAAGAAGGTGCAGGAGGAGTTCAAGGTAATGCAAGAGTTAGGTATTTGCCGTCCATCTAAAAGCCCGTGGGCGAGCCCTCTCCACGTCGTTCCTAAAAAGAACGGTGAGCTCCGACCATGTGGCGACTATAGGAAACTTAATTCGATAACAATACCGGATAGGTACCCTATTCCGCGATTACAAGATTTCACTTATCTATTGGCAGGAAAAACGATTTTCTCAAAAATTGATATTAATAGAGCGTACCACTGTATTAATATTTTTCCAGATGATATAGAAAAAACTGCTATCATTACGCCCTTTGGTTTATATGAATTCCCGAAAATGAGCTTTGGTCTGCGTAACGCAGCGCAAAGTTTCCAGAGATTCATGAATAATTCAGTTTTACAAGGCCTAGACTCTAATAGCATTTTTTCCTATATTGATGACGTCATCATTGGCAGTTGCAGCATAATGGACCACAAAAAACACTTAGAATCAGTATTTAATCGATTTTCTAAATTCGGTATAACTATGTATCTAGCTAAATGTTCTTTCGGTCAAAGTGAAATAGACTTTCTCGGATATCGCGTTACTAGTGAAGGTATAAAACCTTTGCCGGAAAAGGTAAAGACCATTAGTGAATTTCCTAAGCCGAAAACGATAGAACAATTGCGCCGGTTTCTAGGCATGTTAAACTTTTATCGTTCACACATTCCCAACGCCGTTTCGTCTCAAGCCGTACTTAGTAGTTATTTACACAACTCCAAGAAACGGGACAAGACACCGATAGATTGGACACCTGCTGCTGACGAGGCGTTTGCAAAATGTAAACTAGATCTATGTAACGCGGTCATGCTTGCGCATCCAATACCCGATGCACCGCTTGCACTTATGACCGACGCATCCGATACTAGCGTGGGAGCCGTCCTACAACAACACGTTGGTGATAGGTATATACCGCTAGGTTACTTTTCTAAAAATATGTCAACAGCGGAACGTAAGTATAGCACCTACGACCGTGAACTTTTGGCAATTTATTTAGGTATTCGGTATTTTCAGAACATGATTGAAGGCCGTAGTCTAACTATTTATAGTGATCACAAACCTTTGTCTTATGCGTTTACAAAAACGAATACTTCGAAGGAAACCCCGAGGCGTATACGACACCTTTCGTACATAAGTGAGTTTACGATAGATATTCGTCATATTAGCGGGCAGGAAAACGTCGTAGCTGACGCCTTATCGCGGATTGAAACCATAGACGTTCCCACGACTGTGGACTTCGCCGCGCTAGCCGACGAGCAGGAACGTGACACTCATTTGTCGCACTTACTTACGGATAGTAATTCTAAATTTACAATTAAGAAAATAGCATTACCAAATGGTGGGAAACCTATTTTTTGTGAAGTTTCTAATGATAAATTACGTCCGTATATAACACAAAATTTAAAACGAGTAGTTTTTGACTCTGTACATAATATAAGCCATCCTGGCATTCGGAGTACTCGAAAAATAATTGCAGATAGATTCTTTTGGCCAAATATGAATAAAGAAATAGGTATTTGGGCAAAATCATGCATTCAATGTCAACGATCGAAAGTGAACCGACACACTTGTTCGGAATTGCAATCATTCCAGACAAGTGGCAGGTTCGAACACATACATGTCGACTTGGTAGGTCCTTTACCGACCTCACAAGATGGTTATCGTTACTGTTTGACTATTATAGATCGGTTTACTCGATGGCCAGAGTGTTTTCCCATTAAAGACGCGACAGCGGAAACGATATCGCGTGTAATCTATGAAGGTTGGATTTGTAGATTTGGCTGCCCCATTAGATTAACATCGGACCATAGCCCAGTCATATTAGGTAAAAAAAGGGGTCAACCTCGGAATGAAAGATAATAAGCTGCAAATTGGTATGAACCTTTGTTTTGTCATTCTAAATGTTGTCTCAAAAGTCACAATCGTTATCGTGTCCGCGTCTTAAGATATTCAAGGTCAAAGGTCACAAAAATCGGTTTTTCGCGAATATCTGGCTTCCTATCGGTTGAATGAGATTTGCATTTATTATAAAAGTTGTAGGCTATAAAATTCCCTACAACTTTTGTTTAAACTTTTTTTTCATACGACCAACCGTTTTGTGTGCCAACCGCGAAGTGCACATCGTACAGTCATATACGGCCTAATGCAAGGTCAAGCGTGAGTTATGGTTATCAGTACGTTATAAAGTCAATTATTTACTTGGAAATTATAATTATTAAACAATGCCTATTATTTATGTACTAACTATTAATTATTTATATTTAATTAAAGTAAGTAACTTGATTATTTATATATAATTATTCATATTTAACTATTTAAGTATAAAATATTATTAATTCTGGATTATATATTTTAGTTTTATTTTAAGTTAACACGACATTATATATCTTTTCTTTAAAACGCGTAAATTTCTCAATACTTATATACCTGGAAATACTTGTCCCTACCGTATGCCCTTTTCTATTCATTGCCGGGACAGATGTTCCATAGTATTCAAGGCCACTCTCTCCACTTTGTATGAGTCAAGATTATTCGTTAGTTTGAAATTGTACCGTTGCAACTACGGACGTACGGTTTTAAGAGCTATGGCTGATTTGTGTTTTATATGTGATAAGAAACTTTCAGAAGGTGTTTCTGTGAATGTCGTACGTGGTTTACAAACTTTAAAAACTGCAAGTATTGAAAGAAATGATGGACATATAGACTATTTAAATACTTTAAGTTCTGTAAATGTGCATTCCGAGTGTCGAAAAGTGTACACGAGTAAAAATGTTATTATTGCATCAAAACGACGCACAGATGAGAGTGAACCTTCAACGTCAAGTGCACCTCGTAAAAAACGAAATGAAGTCTTTGATTTTGGAAAGTTATGCTTATTTTGTGGCCAAGAAGCTGATGAAATAGCAGAAAAGAAAAAAAAATTAAAGTATAGACGGACAATAAGTAATGTAAGTACTCTTGCATTCAAAGACAACGTAATTAAGAGAGCAGAAGAACGAAACGATTCCTTAGGAGAATTAGTAAAGGAACGTATATATTACGAGTATGATTTGATCGCTGCTGAAGCAAAGTATCATACTATTTGCTATACCAACTTTTTAACCCGAGTACCATCTGCAGATAAAAAGCCTCGCCAAGATGATCAAGTCACTCAAGCAATGAAGGAGATTTTTTATTATATAGAAAATAATGAAGATTCTCAATTTACTTTGAAAGAACTTAAAGATGTCCCTACGGAATACATACCTGACGATAAGACAATTATTACAAAATTACAACAAAAGTATTTAACTGATATAATAATCACAAAAAAAATTGGATCATTTACAATTATATCTTTCCGTGATACACAGCTTAACGTATTATCAAAAGCTTGGTACGAAAATAAAAAAAGTACTCCTGTAGAAGAACGTCTACGGATTGTAGAAGCTGCTGCGGCTATTATTAGGGAAGACATCAGATCATCTGTAGTTGAAACAAAAACGTATCCACCTCCGAATAAAATGCTAGATTGTATTAATGAAGAAATACCAAAAACATTATCACATTTTTTGGAAGAAATGATATTAAAAAATAGAAAAGGACAAGTAGATCATTTAAAAACGAAATGCACATCTATTAGCTACGCAATAATGGCTTCGATACGAGAACGTTCATTTTCATCACAGCTTCTGTTGGGCCTTTCCGTATTTCTTCACAGAAGATATGGGTCTAAAAAATTGTTGGATGTTTTATCATCTTTAGGATTTGCTGCATCATATAGTAATACCATACAGTATGAAGTTTCATCAGTTTACCATCCACAACCTCGTATTTTACCATCAGAGTCTGGTGCGTTGGTACAATATGTTGGAGACAATGCAGATATTAATGTCAGTACTCTTGACGGTAATAATACTCTTCACGTTATGGGAATGATAAAAATAATTACTCCGAAAGATGCTGTAATTTATGATGATCGCATAAATAAATGTACAACTAAACCGAGTGCAAAAGAGTTAGCAGCAATATCACATGTATCTCTTTTAGCATATGAAAAGCCAGTTGTACCTGGGTACAGCAAGATTCAAGTCCAAAATCTACATGATGATCAAGTACTGATTGAAAAAAAATTTAATGCAGTTGATTTGTTGTGGTTATACGGAAAATGGAAGAATCTTTCACCGTTGCCAGGGTGGAATGGCTATCTTCAACAACTTACGAAAAATAATCAAAATTTTTCAACTTCTCAGGTTATATTTCTACCTTTCATTGATCATCCTGCCAGTAATTTAGACACAATTTATACAACTTTACATAGTGCTATAAATATTGCCAAGTCACATCAACAAAAAACGTGCATAATTACATTTGATCAGCCCCTGTACTCAAAAGCACGTGAAATGGTTGCTGCGTTAGATGCAAACTCAGACTTGTCTAAAACAGTTGTCAAACTTGGAGGATTTCATATGCTCATGTCTTTTCTTGGATGCATAGGACATGTAATGGACGGTAGTGGTCTCAAGGAAGCTTTAAGTAAAATATATGCTACAAATTCGGTCGACAAAATGTTGAATGGTCACGCTTATGCAAGAAGTATCAGAGGCCATATATTATTACGACTTGCATTATCAATAAAGATTTTTGAAGAGATGAAAATTGAAAATTGTGTGTTAGATGAGTTAATTGAACAGATAACTAGTCGCGATGTTTCCTACGAAGATGTTGAAGGATGTACGAGCAGCTCCAACTCGTTAATTGATCAATTTCAGGATAAACTAAAAGAATTAAAAGCTCGAGGTCCCACGGCACAGTTATGGGTGCAATATTTTGAAATGGTATCAATAGCCCTAGATTTCATTCGCGCTGAAAGGCTGGGACTTTTTCAAGAACATTTGGATGCAGTGCGAAAAATGCTGCCCTATTTTCATGCTGGTGGTCATTTCCTATATGCGAAATCAGCTCATTTGTATCTTCAAGATATGTTAAAACTTGAGGAGACAATGGATCAACAGGCTTTTGAGAACTTTAAAAACGGATTCTTTACTGTAAAACGAACAGAAAAATTTAATTCTGGTACATGGACAGACATGGTAATCGAGCAAAGTCTGATGAAATCTATGAAGACAGAAGGAGGAGTATCTCGAGGCCGAAGTACACAAGAAAGTGTTCTATGTAAGTTGGTATATGCTATGTATGCCACGAATACAATTTGTGAAGAAATTGAACGGTTTTGTAACATTTCTTTAGATTCTGTGGACCAACATGTTGATGCTAGAGATTCACGAATAAAAAGGGATGATACTGATGTAAATGAACTGGTTGGTTGGTTTACGCTTCATAATCCCTTTCCAAATACGAATCAGTTGGTATCCTTAGCTTCAGGAATCGTTGGAAATGACCAAATTAATTGTCACCGAGCCCATGAAATCGGATTGCAATCTATGGTAAAGATAACTGGTTTGAACTTCAACGAAATAAAGTTAAAACGCGTCGATAAGGTTTTACCGCTTTCAGCCATTAACAAATCTGTCAAAATTAATGATTGTAAAGTTTCTATAGATCCAATGTTACTTTTCCAGAATTCTCTGGAATTTTTTGCTTACAGTTATTCAACTGTAAGCAAAAAATTTGAAAGTAATTTACAAGAATATCTTCAGTATGAACTAAGCCTGTATCAGACATCTTTATTTGATAGTAATGGCATGAGAAAAACCACGAAAGCAACATTATATGACAATATGATGCCTGTCGTTATCGATCTTGATGAAAATAATGTAACATACATCATCGATGGTGGATTTCTTCTGCATCGCGTCGTATGGAGCAAAGACGATACTTTCTCTATTATTTTAAATAAGTACATTAAATATTTACAAACACATTATGGCTCAGCAATTGTTGTTGTATTTGACGGATATTCGGACTATAGTAAAAATATTAAAGCACTGGAACAACGAAGAAGAACTGCTGCACTTTCAAAATCATATGAAGTTTGTTTTGACGAAACAATGGTTGTGCCAATCAGTCAAGAAAAATGTTTATCAAATCGGTCTAATAAAAAAAAATTTATCGACATGCTTGTTGAAAAATTTAAAACTGTTAATATCACAACAAAACAAGCCAGAGATGATGCTGATGTTCTCATCATTGACACAGCTATTGCCTTATCAGAACATCAAAAGACTGCTGTCATCATAGGAGAAGATATCGATTTGCTCGTTATTTTAATTGGACGTACTCAGTCACATCATCAGGAAATTTTTTTGAAAAAAGTTGGCAAAGGCAATGTCAAAACACAAATATATTCTACTAAAAGTTTTGACCAATATCCTCGTACTAAAAAGCACATTTTATTTTTACACGCATTCAGTGGCTGTGACACGACTTCTGCGCTATTTAAAAAAGGAAAAAAAACTGTTACTAGAGCATTGGAAAAAATTCCTGATTTAGATAAACTGGTGGAAGTATTTCAACAAGAAAACTGCCCAAAACAAACATTATTAGAAAATGGAGTGCGCATCTTGTTGGCATTATATAATGCTCCAAAATCTGAGGACAACATTGATCATTTCCGCTACACGCAATTCATCAAATTTACAAAACTAAATAAACCTGTACAACTGTCAACACTTCCACCAACAAGTGTAGCAGCTCATCAACACATAAAACGTGTCTACTACCAGATTCAAACGTGGTTAGGGAAGGACTTAGAACCTCAAGAATGGGGCTGGATGCTTGAAAATGAAATCCTGGAGCCCATACGAACGTTATTACCTCCAGCACCAGCCGAACTACTAAACGTAATATTTTGCAATTGCAAAAATGGTTGTGGTTCCCGCTGTGGATGCAGAAAATCAGGGCTACAATGTTCTTTAGCTTGCGGCCAGTGCAACGGACAAGCTTGCCTCAACGCTTCACTGTATCCAAGTAATCCCGATGAAGAAAATACATATGATCCCGATATTCTGGAAGGTTTGGAGATGAACATGACAGATAATGAGGATGATGACAATGAATCGAACATTTTTGAGCGACAAGAAGAAGAAGAAGACGAAGAAGAAGAAGATAATTAGCTTCCATTTCCAATTTCATTACAATTAAAATCAACAAAGATACTTTTGATATTTGAACTCACATTTTGATAAATGTATATTATGCCGTATTTAATAATAAATAAAAATATGTGTAAAATATATACTCTTACTATCATTTTAACTTAAAATAAAACTAAAATATATAATCCAGAATTAATAATATTTTATACTTAAATAGTTAAATATGAATAATTATATATAAATAATCAAGTTACTTACTTTAATTAAATATAAATAATTAATAGTTAGTACATAAATAATAGGCATTGTTTAATAATTATAATTTCCAAGTAAATAATTGACTTTATAACGTACTGATAACCATAACTCACGCTTGACCTTGCATTAGGCCGTATATGACTGTACGATGTGCACTTCGCGCTCTACCTTCAAAACGGTTGGTCGTATGAAAAAAAAGTTTAAACAAAAGTTGTAGGGAATTTTATAGCCTACAACTTTTATAATAAATGCAAATCTCATTTAACCGATAGGAAGCCAGATATTCGCGAAAAACCGATTTTTGTGACCTTTGACCTTGAATATCTTGAGACGCGGACACGATAACGATTGTGACTTTTGAGACAACATTTAGAATGACAAAACAAAGGTTCATACCAATTTGCAGCTTATTATCTTTCATTCCGAGGTGAAAGCCCTAATATGACTGGGCTACCAAGGACGCCAATTCGAAAGCGACTTATTTAGGCAGTTAACTAAATTATTAGGAATACATAAAATTCGCACTACGCCCTACCATCCGCAAGCAAACGGCATGGTAGAGCGGTGGCACAGATCGCTTAAAGCAGCACTTTCCGCTCGCTTATGCAGTGTTCAGTCGACCTAGGTAGACGAGTTAGCAACAGTGTTGCTAGGGCTTAGGTCGTCGGCGAGAAGCGATAGCGGAGTGAGCGCGGCAGAACTCATGTACGGTTGCACGTTACGTTTGCCAGCAGATTTTTTTAACCTTAATGTTAACAACTATACTAGTAATTACGAATTAGTTAATAATATTAGAAAGTATATAAATAATTTAAAACCTAATAGTACTGAACCTAGATCTAAACCTAATATCTTTGTAAGTCCCGACTTAAAAAACTGTGATTACGTGTTTATTCGCCACGACGCGGTTCGTAGACCCTTACAACCAACTTACGACGGACCTTTTCGCGTGTTGGACAGAGGAGATAAGGTTTACCTAATTCAACTACCCGGAAGAACCACTAGAGTGTCATTAGATAGATTGAAACCTGCTTATTGTATACAGGATAATGAACCTGGACCCAGTAGTTTTCCCGAAGTTGAAACTAGGTGCGATCCACCTAAGTCCGTGACTTGCACCACGCGTAGCGGCAGAATAGTTAAGAAACCTGTGCGTTTCAATTAATTTATCTAGCACATCATTTGTGAAGATGCTGCAGTTTCCATTTAATAAATAAGCATGTAATAGTTTTAATTTTATTATAGTTATTGTATATTGTAGTAGCAATAGCTTGTTTTATTGTGCATATTGAATTTTCACAATGGGAAAAAGTCTGAGCAAAGAGCAAGGCAGTGAAAATATTGTTATAGCTCAAAATGGTGCGAATTCTGCCCTTATCCAAACTAAGCTGGATAACTACGCTATCCTTATACTAGTAGTAGGTATTTTACTGTCAATAGTGATATCATATTTTTTGTATAAACATTGCCACCATAAGTCGAGGAAGTGGCTACGGAAACAAATTGTAGCAGTTTCTACTCCCCATTCTGTGAGAGTGGACACCACAGCTGCGCCAGGGCACACTCAGGCGCAACCACAGGCGACACATGTTTATGGTTAAGGTTGTTTACCCTTAAGTAAGTAGTCTATAAGTGTGACATATTTCAATATTATATTGTGTAAAACTTCAAATTCAATGTTATTGTGTGTAAAATATTTGATTTGATTTGTATTGAGTGTTAAGTCTCCAAAATCATATCTTAAAAATTTTTTTATGTAAATGTTCCTTTGCATTGTTATGAATGGCACCAACTCTTCTTCTTAACATACAGTTTGTCTTCTTACAGTTTGTTTTAGTTTTACAAATGAGTTGTCAATTTAATTATCATGTAGTATGTAGTGCAGGTGTTGTACACTGCGATAATATAATGTAATATGATCCCGCATTGGGACTCCAATAGCGAGGCTATGATTGTTTACTTTCGAGTTCTATTTTTAGACACAATCTTTCTGACTTACTTTGTACTAACTTTGTATTAACGCTGTTAATTGTATTGATTTTTGTAATGTGTAAAGTTTATATATTTTTTTTAAATAAGGGAGGATTGATGTAGGGACACACATATATAGGTGTGTTATACATAGGCTATCTCATGTCTCATATTTCATTGTAACTTTATGTGACAATAGCTCGCCAGTCTCAGGACACCCTGACTGGGAGCGGGTCGTGTGTTATCCGAAATAAACGCCACGCTTGAGTTCGGTATATACGTATTTCATTTAGCTCCCGATAGGAACCCGAGACTCCCAATAAACAAAAACCCTAAACTAACGTTATATTGGAAAAATAGTTCTTGAACTCATCACGCACTTGCCTAGCACTAGCAACTCCTCGGCGTGGTAGTTGTGGCAAATTTTGAATAGCATTAGTACTTGTTATTTGTGTACGCCATGAACCAGATTGAATTAGGTTATCATTATCGTCATAAACGTCAACTGTGACTTGTGGAGAATATATTTGTGAAGAAGTATTGCTGTACCTTAAATAATTATGTAATAATATACAAGTAATGGTAATAATAGAAGCTTTTTCGGGGCACAGCTCGATAGGCCTCTCGTATTTGAAATCTTGATGCCAATATTCCAAATGTGTTCTCCACAATTACGCGTGACCCAGACAGTCTTTTATTAAATATGCGTTCAGGGCTGTTCCTGTCATGATTTCCAGGATAATGTTTCATGATGTTCATGTGCAATGCAAATGCGCCGTCTCCCAAAAACACAAATGGTATATCAATATTTGAGCCTGGCAGTGGTCGCGGTGCTGGTAAATTAAGAGTATTGCTACAAATCATGTCCCATAACACAGTATTTCGAAAAATTCCACCATCACTGATTCTACCTTGACCACCAATATCGGCAAAAATAAATCTATATTTGCTATCGACTAGTGCCATGAGCACAATGCTAAAATTAGGTGTACATATCAGAGCAATATGTTTGCCATCTATTGCACTGATAGCCCTAGGAAAGTTAGAGTTGAAACCTTTTCCAATTTCCAACCATTCTTTAGCAGATGATGGAATCTGAAAAAAAAACTCGGTTATGTATCATTCTCTCTCATATCATTAATTTCATTGAAGTTATTTTTTTTTTAGGCTGATCTAGTACAAGACCAGCAACAACCAGGTGGAAGTGGCAATAAAGAGGGAACCATAAGAAATGAAACAAAAACAATACAGACTGGTCGTCCTAGGTCGCAACTTGAGTGTGAGGTGAATGAGGCTGGAAAGCAAGTGAAGGAAGCAATCAATCTTTTTCAGGAAAGCATTAGAAAAAGAGACTCTCAAGCTCTAGCAGACGACTGTGAAATGCAATGGGGTTAGCGAAGAAATTGCGAGCATTCACTGAAGAAGAAAGACTGTAAATTATGTATGATATCGATGGCATGATTATTAATCGCCGACGCGCTAAGACCCCAGAAAGATTTTTAACCACTCCACCATTATTTACTCCACCTTCTCGGCCTTCATCTACCATGTCTTCCTATTCCGAACCGCTGTTGCTCAACCTAGCTCCTCGACAGAATACTCGTGTAATATATTCTGAACCACCGCAAATTCATATGCCAGAGGAACAAAATATATATCACATGTATCCTGAATTACCACAAGTTCAGATGACACAAAATACAGATGCGCAAACTGAACCAAATGTGCGTATAATTTCAAACGACCTGTTGGAAGACAGTCAGCTGTCCAACGTTATTACTAAAGCCTACAAATATACTTTATTTCTGCTTGTGATACTGATTTCATACTGATTGATGACATTTTGTGATGTGATACTAATTTAGCTAAAGTTAATATTCATTAGGTACCTAATAAATATTTTCAGTAAAACTCACCTGTATTTGATTTTTCAATGCTTGATTTAGTGCTGCGCACACTTCAGGAATAATTGATGAAATCAATTCCGTGTGACACGTTGTGATTTCAGAGCTGCGCACTAATCTCTAAATACTCACGTTTAGTTAATACATTCATTGTTTCATTATTAAAACACATTTAATTTCACTTCAATAATAATCGAGTTTTGTTGTTTTGGTTATTGATCTGTCAATGACAAGGAGCTGTCAGATGCGCATGCGACTGTCCGTATGCTCCGAATGACTATAATAACGTTACGTTCGTTTGTCTACGTTTAGCAAACGCACGGAACACTTACTCATTTCACAAATGTCGTGAATGATTTATTTTAATAAATATAACAATACTTGTTTTCTATATTTTTAAGATTGTGTGTTGACATTAAATTATTTTATGAAACTTCACGCAGCCGAAGTAATTTTCATGAGCCTGGCAGAATGACGTTTATGACCTTAGACAGATGTTTAAAAAAGGTAATAAACAATAGTAGTATGGCAGGTTTATAAACATTGGGAATTGATTAGGGAAAAATACGTTGTCTTGAGGACTGGTTGGTAAAGAAACAATTTAAATAAACGACCAGCCTTTAGTTAATAATAGTAATTGGAATATTAAAATAATGTAAATCAATAACCTAAAAAGTTTGAATGTTTTCTTGTTAGTTTAATATGTGTTTTACAAAGAAATAGTTCTTTGTGTTGTTTCGATTGTTTTGGGGAGATTTGAGTTAGTGAACTGGGCACTCGGAAATTCCTTCGCGACAATGATTAGCATTTTTGCAATTTGGAGGTTTCGTTCGAGGATTTCATTTGATTGATTTCATTCTGGTATTCGGCTTAGTGTTGTGAAGATGTCGAGGAGGACACCTTCGCTCTGGCTGTCGGCCAGGAAACCTAAAGAGAAGGATGGAGGCCGACACCTCAATTTTGTTTCCGGCTTATAATCGCCGTGTTTAATATTTTGAATTTTGTTCCGGTTGAGTGCCGTAAGTATATTTGCTGATTTCGAAGGATTTTGTTCATTGAGTCGCTTATTGCAGTTCTATAACATAAGTGGTTTCTTTCAGATCTTTTGATGGCCGCTTGGTTTGGCTACCAGGCTTAGCACATTACCTTACCGTTTTACGCTGACTTTCCGCTGATCTAATGAACGACGCAAGAAGCTTGTCTCGATGAGATTCGGGTTGGTACCACGCCACGTGGATGCATAAGGTTACCCTACCCTATCTTTGTTGAAGTAAGTGGAAACATCTTCTTTATCCAGTTAGCAGTCTACATTTCCGGTTGCCGTTTATTAGTATTCCGTTCATAATTAAATTCAGATTATTCCGTTTAGTATAATTTACATGATAAGTTTGGTGGTACAACTCGCTCAGAAGGAGGGGTAATTCAGAGCCTTACAAAGGACTCACGCCTGAGATTTCTGTGTAGCTTTTAAGAGGTGGTAAGCTGAGCCGGAGCAAATAAATATATTTTGTCAATTCATGCTCGCCTCTTTATTTACCACCTCATCCTGATCATCTACATCACCCCCAACACACCCTCCAACCCCTAAACGTTGCAGGGAGTACCCACACTTTAAATAAAAAATGAAGGCTTTGAAAGCTATCTCCGGTGGCCAAGTATCTTAATGTTATTGCAAGACGAATTCGGGCTGGTATTGCTGTACGTAGTTGTGTATCTTGTTTAGTAATTAATGGAGAAATCTTGTTTAGCAAAATTTCAAAATCAATATTTGACATTCGTGTAAACTTTTTAAATTCTCCACTAGCTTCAGCAACCAATTCACCCAATTGAGTATGCATGCTTAAACTGAAACAAAAGATAACAAGTAGGTAATTAGACGATTATAAAATAAAACACAAACATGTTCGATAAAATAATAAGATCAATGTAGGTGCTTACTCCGTTTTATTCCTATGAATTTGCGTCATCCACCATCGCCTGGGTCTTCTTTTCTTCTTAATTTTATTTCTTATTTTAATATTCACAAGATTATAATATGCTAATGCACACAAAACCAAAGCTGCTGCACTGTCGTCCATCTCGGACAACGATCGAGAATGCGAATGAGAAGGTCGCATGAGTGTAGATGGTTTCTCGGTTCTCGCGCAATTTTGCGGCAAGATTTTTCGGCAAGACTTCTCGCGTGAGTCTGTAGGGGGTATCACGAATGACATTTACGAAAAGAAAGTACTGCCATCTGCAGCAGCGCCCCGGACTATTTTAGACATCGTGTCATAAAGTTGCTAGAATTGAAAAAACATTCCACTGTGTGCAACCGTTATTTTGAGTAAATAAAAATAGTGATCTTGTAACGCGACGCCGCATCGTGCGCGCTCGGGAGCCCGATGAATCGTCAAGAAGCGCGCCCCTGCCCCGCTGCCGCAAGCCCCGCCAGGCCACGGCGGCCTTATAAGGCATTCGCGAGCCTCTGCTAGGCTCTCCAAAGGTTAACCTAACGGTGTCAACTGACCTTTGTTGAGTTAAACGCTTTTTTCAAAGCGGTTCTGTTCGATAGGGAGCGACAGACAGTGCCTTTTTCAAAGCGATGAAATTTCCCTCCGCCGCCGGTATATCGGGCTGTTAGTCTAGGCCTCCTGGAAGGCACGTTTGAGAGGGTGAGGCGTTCCTCCTCGCCCTAGAGACACTAGATACTGCAGTCCTTTCCCTGCCGGGCGTGACCCACCCTAGCCATCCTTATATTCCATCCCTTAGGGAGCGTATCCCGGGCCATTTCGGTGGCTCGGTCCCTCCCGAAGAACTGCTAGGCGTAGGCCACTCACCCCGCGGCGACATCACATCGTCGTGGGACCACCCAGTGTTAGGGACCTCACATCCTTTTTAGGCACACCCGACTCAACCAACCTTCCTGTGGCAGGTTGGACTATACAGACACCCATTACTCACCGTCACCGAGTTTCTTGCCGATTCTTCTCGGTGAAGGCGCGTTCCGAATCGGTGGTAAATAAAAACTACTTCGTAAAGGCCCTCCCTCCACGATGGAGGTACTCTTTTTAGAGTGCCTCCGATGGTTGGGAGGCGAGGCGTTGAAAGGCTTTAATGCCTTTCGTCGCGCTCGCGAAGCCTCCGAATACTCGCCCACCTCCCCAGACCCAGAACCCGTCCCCATGGAGAAAAAGGAAAGCCCTTCGGGCTCCTCCTCTCCTCCTACACCCTGTAGCTCCTCATCAGAGGACAGTAATGAGTCCCCCGTTAGTGACGGCTCCTCCTCTTCGGAGGAAACGTCCCAAACCGAGGAGTCCGATTCCGAAGGGTTGACTCCAGTGACCCACGGAAAGCGAGCGCGTAAACCCGCGCGTTTCGAACCCCCGACGAAAACCGCCAAAGTCTCCCTACCACGGGCAACCTAGACCGGCCAATGCATCCGCCGCCAGCTCCGCCCCTGCCCCAGCCCCAACCTCGCAGTCTGCTTCACAGACTAAAAAGGCCCCCCTTCCCCCGCCCATCGTAGTCCAGGACAAGTCTACCTGGACCAATATTTCGGCTGCTCTCAATGACCGCCACATTGCGTTTTCACACGCAAAGTCGGCTTCCGACGGAATCCGCGTGCAAACGCCGGACATCGCCTCCTATAGGCAGCTCCAACAGTACCTCAACGTAAGGAAGATCTACTTCCATACTTACACTCCAGTCGAGGAGAAGAAGCTCCGCATGATTGTACGCGGAATTCCAAAAGAAGTCGACACAGACTTCATCCTTACTGACCTCCAATCAAAACAACTCCCAGCCTTGGAAGTCCACCGCTTATTAAAAGCGCGTGGCAAAACCCCTTACGATCTAGTACAGATCGTACTAGAAAATACCCCTGAAGGCAAAAAGATTTTTAATATAAAATCTATATGCCATATCTCCGGCCTCCGCATTGAGACCCCCCATAAAAAACTTACCCCTGGCCAGTGTCATCGCTGCCAGTTGTACGGGCACTCTGCCCGTAATTGTCACGCACGCCCGCGCTGCGTGAAATGCCTAGGCGACCACGGTACCGCCGACTATCCTCGTTGTAAGGACACGGCGACTACCCCGCCCGCGTGTGTACTCAGCGGAGAGCAGGTACACACCGCGAATTATCGCGTTTGCCCCTGTGCTCCGCGAGTAAACTCCCGGGTGCAGGCACCTAAGGCCGCGCACTTCCCAGCCCCTTCGTTTCGTCAGTTTCAGGCTCAACCCGCAGCCTTCCCAGAGTTGCGTCCTTACGGACACAACGCGTGGTCTCGACCACTATCCTGGGCAAGGAATGCCTACGCCCCTGTCCCGGCCTTAAGCCAAACTACAGCAGTCCCGACGGCCCCTAAGGCCCCAAATATGGCCCCTACGGCCCAATCTGTGGCCCCTAAAGCCCCCACTATGGCCCCTAAGGCCATCACTATTGCCCCGCAGGCACCGCCAGTAGTCCCAAAGGCCCCTCAGGCACTGCAGGCTACAAATGCCCCGGTCATCCTCCGTGACCCGCGCTCTAATGCCCCTAAGGCTTCGCCAAATGTCCCGTACGAGCAGGATGCCATGCTCATATTCAATCTCAGCCAAATCAACCCGGCTGAAATTAGATATGTAGCAGCCCAAATCCGTGCGAATCAAAAAGACCCATGCGCAATGCTTTGTCTTTTAGATAAGCACGCCGACCTCCTCCAAAAAGTTAGAAACATTTCCTCACCATGAATAATACACCCTCTAGAACGAAACCCCGGTCCCTTACCATCGCATTTTTGAATGCTTTTGGTCTTCAAAAGCAAAAGGTAGAGATATCACTCTTCCTTATGAAGCTTCAAGTCGACATCTTTTTGGCACAAGAAACCTTATTAAAACCCTCCATCCTCCCTCGTAGTGCCATGATTGCTAACTACAACGTAGTTCGCAACGATAGGCCCACTAGAGGTGGCGGCACTCTAACTTATTACAAACGCTCCTTGCATTGCGTTCCCTCGACCCTCCCACGCTCATAAACGTTGAAGCCTCTGTCTGTCGGCTAGCCATGACCGGCCACCAACCAGTCATAATAGCTTCCATTTATCAACCTGGCGACAAGACTCTCGACTATGAGGCTCTTTTTGCTATGGGACCCTCCGTCATTCTCGGCGGAGATTTCAATAGCAAAAATACTCAGTGGAACTGTTTAACAACCTCCAGCAATGGTAGCGAGTTAGCAGATCTCGCTGAAGACCTCAGTTTTGACATCATCGCCCCCCTTTCTCCGACCCACTATCCATTTAACGTAAACCACAGACCCGATATCTTGGACATGGCGGTTCTAAAGAATGTAGGCCTGCGCCTTCGTTCAATAGAAGTCCACCATGACCTAGATTCTGACTATCGCCCAGTTGTCCTCCAATTAGGTCCCTCTGACCAACCGATATCCATGAAAACAATACTGGACTGGCACAGGCTCGAGAGCAATCTCGGACCTAGTCCCAAATCAGTATTGAACTCAATCCCAGACAGGTTAGGATCGCCTCACGAGACTAACCAAGCAATCGATGCCCTCACTATCCATATCACGACCGCTATTAGCGATTCGTCTAGGCAAGTTCCAGATATGCCTAGGCATAGATTGAACTTGCCGGATGACGTGAGAGAGCTGTTGAGGGCAAAGAGAGCTGCGACCAGAGCTTATGACTCCTATCCCACCGAATATAACCGAACCCTTCTACGCACTTTACGGACATCTGTAAAGGAACGTATTAAGGCTCTTCGGGAAAGTCAGTGGGATAGCCTACTTGAAACGATCTCACCATCTCACCAAGCCTATTGGAAGTTGGCGAGATCCTTCAAGTCAGATATAGTCACATCTATGCCTCCCCTCTCTAGACCCGACAACTCCGTCGTATTCGACGACGAAGAGAAAGCCGAATGTCTGGCCGACAGCCTAGAGGCCCAGTGCTCTCCTAGCACGCTTCCCATAGACGCTGCCCACCTTAGTATGGTGGACAGCGAAGACGAACGTCTCTCGGCCCTCCCTCCAACCTGCCCCCTTGCACCCACCACCGCCGATGAGGTGCAAACCATCATCAAAGGTTTCCGTCCAAACAAGGCTCCCGGTCCGGACCGGATCTCCAACAGAGTCTTACGAGTCCTCCCCGCCCAACTGATTTGCCTTTTGGTTGCTATCTTCAATGGATCAATATCAATCCATGGCAAACTGCATCTTTCCAACCGCGTGGAAAGAAGCAGACGTCATAGGTATCCCTAAGCCCGGCAAGGATCGCTCCAAGCCCGCCAACTACAGACCCATCAGTCTCCTCAAGACTATGGGCAAATTATACGAGCGTGTTCTCGTCTCCCGCCTAAGACGAACAATCTCTTAATCAACGAACAGTTAGGCTTCAGAGCCTCCCACTCTTGTGTCGAACAGGTGCACCGCCTAACGGAGCACATTCTCGACGGCCTCAACAGACCCAAACCGATGGTAACCGGTGCACTCTTCTTCGATGTAGCGAAAGCATTTGACAAAGTCTGGCACAACGGCTTGATCTACAAGCTGTACCAACTCAAAGTGCCCGACAGTCTCGTGCTCATCCTTCGAGACTTTCTGTCAAATGTACCTTTCGCTACCACGTAGAGGGGTCCTATTCATCTCCCCGCCCCATCAGGGCTGGAGTCCCTCAGGGCTTCGTGCTATCTCCTCTCCTCTTTTCAATTTTCATTAACGACATTCCCAGGTCACCGCAAGTAGAGCTAGCTCTATTTGCGGACGACACAGCCCGCTATCACTCTGGCTTTCATGCCGGTTACATCATTAAGGCACTACAACGTGCAGCCAAATCCCTAGGTGACTGGTTTAGGATGTGGCGAATAGAGGTGTTCGGTGCAATGCAACCAAACACCTTTTCGGCTCACGTGCCGGTAATTAGGTCGCACACCGAGGCGGTCATTGCATTGAACCTAACAAACTTAAGTGCATATACAGACGTCCGATAGGGTGGATGAACTCATTATCATTAACTTACATCGTAACATTCTAGTATAACGCCTTAACAATAAGTGTCATTGCAGAAGTTTAAATATAACTCTTTTCTTAAACATAAATTAACTCTTTCATTATCAACAAAAAAAAACACCGTAGTTCAGGCCACAACATATGGTCCTTCGAGCTACACCTCGCGCGCGAGTGTGAAACTGAAGTGATACGTGGTTTGAGGTGAAATAACAGCAAACAGTGGTGAACAGTGAGCTTGGATGCGGTGGACAATCAACAACAACAGTGTTTAGTGAACATCAAAAAGGATACGTGGCAGTCATAGGATTGCAACTTCTACATCAACAGTAGCTCGGCCTGGCAACCAATCCCAGGCAGCTACGACAACAGCAGCGGTAAAGGAGAACTCAGGAGGTAACCTTTCAAACAGCAGCGGAGCAGCTTGGAGAACAGCTAACATCAAATATCAAGTAAGATAGTATATTCTACACTTACCTTAAACTAAATCAGCAACATGGAAGACTATCAATCTATAATCGAAACGCAAAGCGAGCTTATGACAGCAATGGATAAGCTCCTGACGAATTTCAAGAAGGATTCGTCAGATCGTAAAACTCCTTCTAACATCAACAGACGATTAGAGACTTTAGAGAAGTATTATTTGGAATTCCAAGATAATCATGTTAAATTGCAAGAGATTGCAGACAAGCAATCATTTGCGTACTTTAATGAAGACTACTATCAGCAGACGATACAATTTTATAGCGACACGCGTAATTATTTAGAGCAATATTTAAAGTCAATTGAAACGGCACAGACGGAGCAAGGGAGAATAAGTAAAAATCTGGGTACAACACAACATGATCAACCGGGAACAAGCATGGATTTAGACACTAAATTAGAACTTGAAGCAAACAAACCGGCTGAAAAATATCAAGGAATTAACAAATCGAAAACCTATCAAAAACAAGAAACAGAAGAGAAGACTACTTTGTCGAATGATAAATGAAGAAAACAAGATATAAACTTTATGGCTTTTAAAAGAACGTTAGAAAATACTAACACACAAACAATAACAGAGAAGTGGGAGTGGGAAGATGCCTTAAGATCTCTACAGAATCGCTGGGCAGCAGTGGACGCATTACACTGGGATATCATATCAGAAGGCGCAGGAAACAGCAAATATGAAGCTACATTTGATTTTTATGAGAGCGAATTTATCAACATGAAGAAAACAGTGGGTATCGTTCAAGGACTTGTACCAAGAAACAATACACAACAATCCAACACTTTCAAACAGTCAGAAGATGCAGTTTTTAAAGAGCAAAGTAAGAGGAGACGCCAAACGCTTAATACAATACCTTCAAATAAGCTCTCAAAATTAACTAGTATGTTGGGAAATTTTACAAAACAGATTTAACAACAAAAAGCTTATTTTTATCTTACATATGAATACCCTTTTAGGGCTACCCAATATGCAACAACAATCAATAGGTCACATAAAACGCCTGCACGACGTAACAGTCGAAACCCTTAACGCAATTAAAAACCTACAGATCGACGTGTCAACATGGGATCCCATCCTAATTCACCTTTTATCTCAGAAATTGGATTCTGAAACACATTCTGACTTGTTGAATGTATCAATATCTAAAAAACCCCAGAGAACTTCCAAACCTACAAGATTTCCTTAACTTTTTGGAAGGGAAATTTACAGCTTTAGAAGCGTCACGTCGTAAACAAAACAACAGTCACGTGAAGACTGGTTTCTTTAACAAATGTGGGATATCGCCACAATGAGCTGTTCCGGTCCAGGGGAAGGAATCTGATGAGCATCGGCGACGTCTCATGCATATCAAACCTGGAGACCTCATGCTAGTGGCAACCTACTAATACCAACTAATGTTCTGAGCAGTTCAGCCAGATATCAAACAGCCAAACTGCATCCCCGTAGTCATGGTCCTTATGTCATTCTTCGCAAACATGGGCTCTGCTCCTATGAAATAGCTAGTCCATCTGACCCAAATACTCCCTTAAGTATGTACCATTCCTCAGCGCTTACCCCTTACCGAGAACCAGGCCCTTCCTTGCCTAACCCTGAACGACCACTGCGCAGACAAGGACGACCAAAGAAGCAGATGACCAAATCAACTGGACTTCTCGCCGGGGCGTCTTCGAGTCCAGAGGGGGAGCCTGTAACGCGACGCCGCATCGTGCGCGCTCGGGAGCCCGATGAATCGTCAAGAAGCGCGCCCCTGCCCCGCTGCCGCAAGCTCCGCCAGGCCACGGCGGCCTTATAAGGCATTCGCGAGCCTTAGCTCGCCAGTCTGCGCTCGGAGCTCCCTGAGTACACTCCTCTGCATCGACTTAGGTCGGTCGTTGAGTTTGCTCAGGTCGCTTCGAACATAGGCTATCAGCGTAGCATATAATCACAAGTCCCGCGTTAGCGTCGTTAGCAAACTGCGCGTCGGCTTGTATTATACGATACGTAGTAGGGATTTCTCTTCGCTAACCCTCCCGTATCTCATTATAATCTATTATTTTATACTGATTTAAACTTTCATGGTCACTATCACTAGAGTTATTTAATTCGGGGTTTATATATCTATTATTTTGTTATATAAGGCCCATAACCACGTTCCTATAGTTTGTTAATTTTGATTACAAGTATATTAAAAATAAATTAGTTGTTAACTTTGATTTGAGTTCATATTTACCTCTGCATAAATAAAAGCCCCGCCACAATCTTTTATATAAAATAAAATATTTGAACTTATGTGCAATCAGTTTTTTACATCTTTTGAAAGGAAATAAATGCCATTAGCTTAATCTTTTTATGACATTTCACGATTATTGCTTACTGAGTAATGGCAACTGAATTGGACTGAACATCTTAATTGCACAGTGCAAATGTCAACAATTTTCATAAAATAAACGGTAACTCGGACTTATGCTGTTTGGGTACAAGTTTGTTTAGTTTAAAGTTGTTTGTTTAATTTTGTGTGTTTCTCCACTCATTACGTCGAGTCGAGCTTAGTGTTCCTCCGTGTTTCTGCTGAGTTTTTGGTTTTGCCTTGTGTGTTGAGGCTACCCAGCTATACCGCGCCAGGACGCTTTCTTGTATTTGCATTCTTGTGAAGTGTGGTGGAAAGTTTTAGACAGTGCAACTTGAACCAAGACTATCACCACAATGCCCAAACGTTGGGTACTAGGATGCCCTCACCTAGTAGTAAATATCTGTTAGGTATATCTCAACCTAACATAAGCTTGCTTGAACATCTTTTCTCAACTATAAGCTAGTTCAAACTAGACTAGATCAAACTATAGTTGGGAAGTCCATTCGTATGAATAATATTTTCTATGACTGATTTGAGCAAGAATATACGAGTATTTGTTAATGAATGTAAACATCCGACATCATAAGGAAATTAATAAATTAGTTTTTCCTGCAGTCGAGATTTTTTATTAAAAACAATAGGTTTGGAGATTTTAAAGATAACCTGTATCTCATCTTATTTCCGATACAGGTTGACATGTATTTAAACAGTTTTATTCCTGGGCTATTTCCTGCTTTTTTTTTAGACAACCATTTGGATCAGTGAAAGTAAATGCTGCTTCTGAGCCATGGGTCGCGGGTTCGATCCTCGCACAGTACCAATATTTGTGTGCATGAAAATGTCTGTTAGTACTGGTCTGGTTGTTTTATATGAATTATAATTTTTAATTCCTTTCATGTTGAAAAATTTTGAGTTGGGTTTCTAACATTAAAATTATCTTCAACTTCTCTTTTTTATTTCAGGCACCAGAATGCATTGTTTTCCAAATCCTAATAAACACCCTGACAAGATTCAAACTTGGATTAATCTTATTGGCGTTAAGCTCGAAAAAGCATCTGAGTTTGAATATTATTTACAAAGAAGAGGATCTGTGACGTAAAATTTACTGAAGAGGATAAAAACCGCTATAACAGATTAAAAGCATTAGCAGTTTCTTCTCTCTATCTACCTGGTGAGTTATGTCCAGTATGTAATAAGAAATATTACATTTTTATTATTTTATTACATTATGCTTATTGAAGTTTTATTAACTGCTGACAGTGTAGCTTTACTTCACTAAGTTGTTTAAATTCCTGTGTGAAGTTTATCAAAAATATAGCCAAGACAGAATAAGTCCCAGTTACTAAGCTCTCACGCTTTCTAAGTGGAACTTGTCATAAAAACACAGAGTCACAGACCCCACACCAATATCTAATTCATTAACTGATATTCGTTTTGTAAGCCTAAGGTGGCATTGTAAATGTCTGGGTGTGCAAGGCTACAAGAAAGACACCAACTTTGTATAATATCTGTTATGTTTATATGGTGCAAATAATTTTTACTTCTGTTATATAACTTCAATATTATTACATTCTGAGACAAACCTGTTAATGTTTTAACAATAAACCTTCTGAAGGAAATTGTTAGTGTCCTATTTGATGAAAATTTATACTTATTGCTTTTTTCTGTTACAGGCAAATTAGAGAGTCAAAACATTGCTGCATCAGAACTTCTCAAAAATGTTGACCAGCCTTCACTTTCTTCAGACGCAAGTACGAGTAATTATATTCAATTCAATTCAAATATTTTATTGCGTTCTATAATGTTACAAGGATGTTATAAAGTATGATGTAGACAGTTCATTATAGACCCTGTTCGGGCACAACAATACAATTTGTAGTAGACGGACAGAGAGGATGACGCCATAATTACATAATATTTCAATACAAAAGAACAAATAAACACCCATTATTACTACATACATACATTACTTACTTTCTAAAATTGACTTTATATTCAATTTAAAGATATCGACTAATTTTGTAATAGTTATTAATTTATATAAAATAACAGCTAATTACATATTTTTATTAGATTATATTATTAAACATTTATATAAATTTGAATTTGAGTAATAAAAGAATTTATTGTCATTGTATTAATTAATTTGATTATATATTTTTTAATTTTATTAGATTTTCATTTATTGTATAGTAGCAATTTTTTTAAAGAATAGATTTTAATGATTTTAATGATTTTTCATATTTAATTTTATTTGATTTTTCTTTTATAAATTCTGGTAGTTTATTGTAAATTTTTATAGACATGATTAGTGGGCTTGATGAATGAAGCTTTAGATGGACCGGCGGTGACATTAATTTGTACAAACAAATAGCCAGAGCAGCCAAAGTGACATGGGGCCTTCAGCCCGAGATAATAAAGTCGATCTACAGCGCCGCAGTAGAACCGGTGATTTTGTACGCAGCAGTAGCATGGGCACCGGCCGTTCGGAAACTTGGGGTTTAAAAGCAGCTCAACACAGTGCAGCGGAGATTCGCTCAAAAACTTTGCGGATCCTATCGCACTGTCTCTCTCCACTCAGCCCTGCTGCTGTCGGGGATACTTCCTCTCGACCTACGAGTGCAGGAGGTAGCAGCCCTGTACGAAGCCAAGAAAGGGTCATGGCCGGCGCTGTTGGGCGACAGGGAGGTAGAACGTGTGGTAAGACCCGCAAAAGCGCCGCATCCGGCGTCGCATATGAACTTGGAATTCATAGGCCTGGTGGACCAAAACCTTGTGAACAGGCACAATGTGCAGGAGGTGCGAATATTCACCGACGGCAGCAAACTGGAGGGGAAGGTCGGAGCATCACTTTCCATATGGAAAGGTGATGCCGAGATCCGGAACCGAAAGCTATGTCTGTCCGCGTACTGCACAGTCTACCAGGCGGAACTCTTAGCCATATGCGAAGCAACGAGCGAGATCCTGAAGAGGGTGGAAAAGAGCTATGGTGTGTACAGTGATTCTAGAGCAGCGCTCGAAACACTCACTAACCATGGCTCTCTCCACCCTCTTGCACACAAGGCTAGGGATAATTTGCAAGGGGCTCTAAGACAGGGCAAAGATGTTTCTTTATTTTGGATTAAAGCCCATGCAGGACTCCCTGGCAATGAGCGAGCCGATGAACTCGCCAAGGAGGCCGCGTTGAAGTCCAAAAGGAAACCGGACTATGATAGGTGTCCCGTCTCATACGTGAAGCGGTTATTACGCGAAACTTCAATAGACGTATGGAACAAGAGGTATAAAGATCAGTAACTAAATTGTTTTTACCTGACGTCATCAGCGCGCACAAGATAGTAAAGACTGTTCGGCCAACGGGCCAACTAACGCAGGTCCTTACGGGACACGGCGGGTTCTCCCCAATACTTGAACTTCCCCAATACTTGAACCGGTTTAAGCGTCGGGAGAGCCCGGCGTGCGTGTGTGACCCAGAGGTTGAAGAAACGGTCCCCCACCTGGTAGTTGAGTGTCCCGCTCATACGACATTAAGGTTCGAATTTGAACAGCAAATAGGACAACAGATAAAAATAGATAGAATAAGTGAATTTATGGCAGATATAAATATAAGGTATACGTTTCTAAATTACTGTTTAAAAATATATAGCATAGTGAAAAATAGAAATAAGGATAAATAACCATTACTTTCAATATATGTGTTCATATATAAACAAAGTAATAATAGATTAGAAAAGAATAAATAGATTAGAAGATTAAAAAACTGTAATAGAACTTAAGAATAGTTATAATAGCCGTAATCATAGAAGTAGAAAAATGTAATAGCAAAATAGAAAAATGTAATAGCATAATTAGAATAGAACCTTAGAAAGTAAGTAAAAAATTGTATGTTAAAAAATTTGAGTGTAACCCACGAACGATATTGGTTAAAACCAAAAATTTAAAAATGAAACCCCTGTATAATAAAAACAGGGGACAGAGCTCAAAAAATAAAAAAATAATAAAAAAAAATGATAAAAAACATTAATTTGTTCTTACGAACACTTCTCAAAGAGTGGTTCGAGGGTAAATCCGATCGCTTTGTATAAAATTCGGGATGTTTTCAGACGAATTTACATATTTCCAAGATATACATACATGGAAGGGGAAGTATGTTAAATTTTCTAAAATATGGTTTGCAACTTTCAGTCTGTTTAGTGTTAGCGAGAATTCTAATTAGCTTTTTTTTGCAAAATAAAAAGGCTGGATGCGTCGATGCTATTTCCCCATAGAATAATGCCATAGTTAAGCCACGCGTTTGCATAGGCGTAGTAGGTACATAGTGCCGCTTCAAGGTCAGTAGTTTTTTTCACCTCGTAAAGTGCATACGCGTAGCTCGATAATTTTGATTTTATTTTTGGATGTGCGCTTTCCAGTTTAGATGTGTATCTATTTCTAAACCGAGTAACGTAAAAGTGGGTACATGTTCTAATTTAGTGCTATTGTGAGTGAAATTTATGTTTAGTGCCTGTTTTTGGTATGGGTGGAAAAACATAATTTTAGTTTTATGGAAGTTTATTTCCAAATTATGGTCATCCAACCAGTTTGAGATATTCGAGAGCAGAAGGGTAAGTTTTTCGTTCAATTGGCCATTTTTATTATTGTCACATTGCGCAAGTAGTGAGATGTCATCCGCATACAAAATACAAGGTTCCTCCATGCTCGTAGGGAGGTCGTTGATGTAAATCAAAAACAGGAGACAGGCCACCACGCTTCCCTGCGGTATAGACGCGTTAATTATTTTACAATCGGAACGGACATTTTTTATTTCTCTCGAAGAACTGTCAAAGTGTTCAACTTCGACATATATGTGTTATATATGTTTTCACAAAAGTTGTATCTGTTCACAAAAGCTATTTAAATGAACTAAATGCAGAATGACAAACTTAATCTGTAAACAAACCTAATAAACATATTTTTATCACAACAACATTTATGTCCTATTACTAACAATATTAATGCTGTTCTCGATAAAAATTTAAGCATTAAGTTTCAAGTAAAATTTATTTTATCTATACTAATATTATAAAGCTGAAGAGTTTGTTTGTTTGTTTGTTTGAACCCGCTAATCTCTCGAATTACTAATTAGATTTGAAAAAATATTTTTGCGTTTTATAGTCCATTTATCGAGGCAGGCTTTAGGCTATATAACATCATGCTGCGACCAAAAGGAGCGAAGCATGAGTAAAAAATGTTGCAAAAATAGTCGCGTTCACAATAATAGAAAATGACGCGGACGAAGTCGCGGGCGGTTTTTTAAATTTCAGCCATGTTAATGAGCCGGGACATCACTGCTTCAGGACTAACTAACTACTAACTTCGACCAATCTTTACAAACAGGTAAATAAGTGTAAAGCAACTAAATGTACTGTTCCTTTAATAAAAATTTTTAACTTTTTTTGGTGGGACTTGAACCTACAATCTTTTGCCTACGAGTTATAACCAATTGAACTCAAGAAAAGATATTCACATTTGCAATTTAAACGCTTATTAACAAATTTCAAACATTTATGTAGGCGTTTCATTCAAATTGATTGTAAAATAGTTGTAAAAATATTTATCACGGATGATGGAGGTAATAACCAAAAACATTGATGAAACTACTGGCACGCAGTGTGAAGCCTTGAATATATTTGTCAAAATAAATAAGGTCTTGGTAGATCAATCGGTTAGAACAGTCACCCGGTAGGTGGAAGGTTGTGGGCATAAGTCCCAACTAAGATACCTAGTTGAAATTGTATTCCTATTCATTCAAGGAATTGTATTTTTTTTACTAAGAAATTAAAAACGTATACTATAATTTATGTTGTTATTTGTACAAAATGTGGGGATAAGTTTTAAATTTATCGTCATCTTTCAAATTATTTAGTTCGTTATTGAATGTTTATCTTGTAAATTTACATGTTAAACTATTAAAAATTAATCACAGCTTTCTTTAACTCCTAAAAGTAAATATTATGGATGCAATAAACATGAATAAGAATAAATTAGTTGTAAATGTGTGTGTCTCTAAAATAAAAATAAAAACAATATTTAATCCAAGTTTACATATAAAAGCTCGGTTTACCCGGTTTAGTTATAAATTAGGATTTACACCACCTGAAATATACATAAATACTTATTATATGTATATTTCAGGTGGTGTAAATCTGGATCAATCTGTAGTTCAGGACCATAATTATTCAGTTGTAAGCCGACCAAGTGGAATACGTCTCGACAGCAGGCGCGAAACCTTTGCAGAGGACCAGCGTATAATCACACACTCATTAAGCCACTTAAAACAAAAATCAAATACCTGCGTACGGAAATATCACGCTTACGTGGAAAGGGGAAAACCTTTACGGCACGATTAGACAGTGCTAAAAGATTGCTTTCAGACATGGATTTTAATCATGTAATCAATAATATGACGAGACCAGCTCAATTGTTTGTGCAAATGCAATTACAAGCTGCAAAAAAAGTAAGGGACGTCGCTTTACATTACAGCAAAAAATCCTTTCATTATCGTTATACAAAAGAAGTCCAACAGGTTATGGACTACTAAACAAATATTGTACACTTCCTTCTATAAAATCTATAAAGCGGTTACTAAGCAAAATAAAATTGACTCGGGGCATAAACCCCAAAGTCCATACTACAAAAAGATAAATGTGATAGACGTTGTAGTCTGATATTCGATGAAATGTCTTTATTATCACAAAACCCAAAAAGATGTTTTAGAAGGTTTTACCACTATTGATGGTGGTAAACAATTCGCTAATCATGCTTTGCTATTTATGGTCAAAGGGCTAAAATTAAATTATAAACAGCCCATTGCATACTATTTCACAAATTCTTTGCAAAAGTTAGAGCTAAAAAAAATTTGATGTTATTGAACATGTACAGGATGCTGGTCTTATCATTGTCAATACTGTATGTGACCAAAGTCCTGTTAATGTAAGCGCTGTTGTATCTCTAATTAATGACACGAAACAAGATTATTTGCGCCAAGAAAAAGAATATCGTCATGACTTCATCCACTTAAATGGGCAGAAAATTATACCGATTTTTGATGCTCTTCATCTTACAAAGGGATTCAGAAACAATTTACTCACAAAAGATCTGCGATACATGACCAACGGCATCGAGATAATTGTAAAGTGGGAGTATTTTGAAAAAATCTATCGAGCAGATAAATCCTATGGTGAACTACGTCTTCTTGACATAATCACAGAGGATGTGGTATGTAGATACCTTTTACATATGTCAATACCTTACCTTTCATCGCTTGTTCATTACATCATAATTTTTTCTACTTTAATTTGTAATTTCTTGAAAATATTATTTGTTTACTAATTTTGTCACTAATATTAAAATTTTCTTGTTATTTTGGCAGATATCGTTACCGCTGGCAACCACCTTGTCAAACGTTATATATTTTTTTTAATTATGTAAATTCATCGAAATTTCGGTTAGGAGATACTGTATTTTGGCCAATTTTAGATTAAACTTACCTTTTCTATGTAATTTTTATAGCTGCTTGTGTAAATACAGTTATAATTTTGAAATATTTAAAAATAAATTATGGTTCTATCAGTTTTGATATAAGTAGACGTTCTTGTCAAGGAGCCATCACTACTTCTATTCTTGGCTTGAAATGTTATTATTCTCGAATTGGGAAACTCCATAAAAGTGAACTAAACAAGTATGTACCCAAATCCATACCTAAAACCAATAAATATCCACATTAGTATAACAGAGATCTGATTAGATTGTTACACGAAAAAAATAAATTCCGCAAACTTTATTATAAATTTAAAATCCATTAGATAAAATTTCTTACAACTTACTAAAGGAAAGGGCACTTAAATTAACACACACAAATTATAAAAATTATATTAAAACAATAGAATCATCAATAACCTCAAACCCAAAGTTATTTTGGTCATATATGAAACAGAAACGTAAGGGAACAGGTACTTACCCATCTACATTTTATTATAAGGATAAAAAAGCAAGCGAGGGTACGGAGGTCTGTGAATTATTCGGTGCGTATTTCTCTTCGACATATGTTGACAATGCCAATACTAGTCTCTCGACCGTATTAGCGAACAGGCATGCGGATCTTATGGAGAACAATAATCCGCGCACCCCAACATTGGCCAATTTATCAACCAATCATTGCGTACAGATCTTGAGCAATATGTCGGTAACTAAAGAAATGGTCGAGAATGCCCTAAAGAGACTTGATCCTTGTAAAGGTGCTGGCGCTGATGGTATACCCTCGATATTTGCCAAGCAATGCAGTAAAGCTCTTGCGGCACCACTTTCAATTATTTACAATAAATCTTTATTGACAGGTCATTTTCCGAATACCTGGAAAGCAGCGCTTATTGTTCCTATCCACAAAGCAGGTGATAAATCAGATATTAATAACTATCGACCTGTTTCGCTTTTACCGATATTTGCCAAAGTTTTAGAGTCTTTAATTTACCCTATTATACAAGGTGTTTCAAAAAAACGAGTAATGCCTGAAACGCCATAGAAAGTGAATGAAACTGAAATATCTAGCGCTGTCCCTTTTGTTCTAGCTGCCATGGTTTCGGAAAAAACTTATATCGAAGTTTTTCAAAAATATCGTTATGAATTTATCGAAATTTCCACAATGTTCCATCAGCTGCGCGAGTTAATAACCTCATAAATCATAGATAAATTTACTCCTGTCTGCTACTCCTGGTAGCGATTCTTTAGTGTGTTCCAATCCAATCCTCAATAATTATTTAATAAGTTCATTTGTTTGTTTAAAAAACAAGATAGAGTTAAGAAAAAAACTTCGTCGTCACTTTTGGAAATCGGGTAAAATACATTGTACATTGACCTTGAGCATACACCATACACTTAAAATCGTTAAAATAACCGGCAGAATGAAGTAAGAGAACTCCATTTTTCTTGGCTTGTATGCAATAATACACCCAGGTGTCAGACTTTATGAGCTGCTATTTTAACATTTGATGTTTTATTTTCGACCTAGAAATCAAACCTAGAACCTTCGGTCACCGAGTTCCATACTCGAATCACTAGATTAAGGCGTTTACGTAATGGAGTACTAGGACAACAACACTGTTCCCGCCCACGAATTTTGGTTTTTACAATTTCTTGCGGAACCAAACAGACGAAAGAGATAAACAACATTTAGAAATTTTGTTGTTTTTAAATTAAATTAAACTTTGCAGATGACAATTTGATTAACTACACCTAGGAGGCAAGTGATAAAAGCAGGTCATCATAAGACAACAAATTGTCTCATTTAACATAAAAGTTTTAGTTAGATTAACTTACTTGAATACTTGGTTGATCGCTTGATCAAATATTCGAATCGAATCAATTGTTGTATGAAAATCAAAAATTACCTTACTTAAAAAAAATACTGGCTATCGAAACTAACAGAAAATAGCATCAGCTTTTACGTTCTGTAGGTTATCCACTTACGGCCGGTCCCAATAATCTATCTCTTCAGTTTTGGCATATCGGAGATAGAAAACATCTTCTGTCTCTGATTTTGCCGTCCAGAGAAACAAAGACAGAAGTTGTTTTCTATCTCCGATATGCCAAAACTGAAGATGATAGGTTATTAGGACCGGCCGTTAACTAACTTAAAAAGGTAAATCTGCTAACATGATATGCCACCAGCACGAGAAGCAGAACCTTTCGTAAACTAAACTCAACTAGGATTAACTAGAAGTAAAATATTTTTGCGTACGTCTATGTCTTGAACACCTTATTTTTGCAATTAAGTTTATAAATAAATGTAAACAATTTTTAACAGAAATTCTAAATTGAATCTTTTAAAAACAAAAATACACGTTACCAACTGTTGACGACCACTTATAGCTAAGTACATGAAGACTAGTAGAAAAGAGAACCATCTTGTATGAGAAAAAGTGTCCACCTGTTGTAAATAGCAAATTACAGGTGGCGCTAGTTTAGGTTGGAATTTGAAACGATAAGAATATTGCGATTATTGTTTTCACAGTATTATAATAATACATTTTTCACCTATTACATACTTTGATACTGAAGTTAAAATCTACGTTTTATTTTATGTTGAAAATATGTTTTTTCTATTTGTTTCTAATTTAATATTGTACTGTTGATAATAAATTATTATGTTTGCCTGTTATACGCCTTTTAATAAGTTTTTTAGATTACAACTATGAAAACCATGCATCAAAATGTTACTCTAAAAAGGAGATGTCCCAAATTGTATGGAGGCCAGGCCCAGAACCTGTACACCCCACCAAAAGATAGACCAATACACCTACAAGATTTTGTTATTATTCAATTCTTTTAAAATGGCTTCGTTAAGTGGTTCAAATAAAGAGATAAGTAAGAAAATAGCAATACAAAACAACAAAACCATCATGGCGGAAGATGACATTATGATGACGTCTGTCAGTTTCAAAATCGCGCAGCTAGGAGTCGAGTGCCATCGCTTACTGTAGTAACAACAAACATTATGAAAGTAATGTGTCGATCAATACTAAATACAGAAAACGAAAAAGAGGTCGTTATAATGAACTACAATAAATGCGCGACAAGCAGAACAAAAACTTGAAGTGAATGATTATGCCAAAGTGACAAGGGGTATCTGACAGCTACTGACATTTAAAGTTTTTTTAGATTGACGCCATCTTGGAATGCCTAATGGAGTTTGATAAATTATTCGATCTTATTTATTTAAGAACCACTAAATTATACGTTAAATAAATTTATATGTATTTTTTCCAGAAACAGTATTTTTTTCTTGATTTTTGAAAATGGTGTACAATGTCTGGGCCTATTATGGGACATCTCCTTTGTAGCACAATTTTTAAAATCTTTACATTTCTAATTTAGCGCCATCTTTTAATTTGGTCCTGGACTTTTGACGGACATTTTTTGATAAAAGTTGATTCTCTTTTTTACTAGTTTTCAAGCCAAGTACCAGGGCGCATTCGTTGCCAAGACAACGAGAACAATGGATTGCGCCCGCCCCGACACAAGCGCCGACAAATCTCCGCCATGATAGTTTGCCAGCGCGCGAGCCGCCCCCTTTGCGGCGACGCGAGGCGGTCTTCTTTGCGGTGTTGCCAATTTTGCTACTTTGTGGCTAGATGTAGGTAGCTATTATGGTGTTGGTTAGCTACAATTTTTGAAAACTATTAGCTACTTTTTCTAACACCTTTTTACGCATGAATGCATTTGGTTTTCGTAGTAGGTAGATTAGATAAATTATTATCTGAAATTAGTGTTTGTACAAATAAAACGAAGAAATCGATTATTTTATTGTAATCAATAAGACGTGATGATTAAAATTATACCAATCTAACTAAGAACTAGTTGCGTAGGTACATACTTTAAACTACCTTTTGGGTTAAATTATGAATTTTCTTTTTATTCTAGGCAAATTTTTAAGTAGCAGTTGGCAACAAAGTAGGTACTTCAGTCGTTCATTTGCTTTGTGCGTGTTCGGTGTTATTTACTGGCGTTTTCGTTGCGAAATCTGTGTTTACGTGTGTGTTATAAAAAGGTCTGTGTTTTCTAATGCAGAATACTATGAAATGATGTTGTGTGTAGGTCGAGCTGATGGAAATTTAGCTCGAGCATGGGATCTTTATCGGGAAAGATTCATCGATGGTAGGCCGGCAGCTGAAAGGCGACGTCTGCCGTCGTGTCGGTGCTTTCACAACATGGTGACTCGTCTCCACTCTACGGGTTCCTTTCATCATTCGGGTGGCAGTGGGCGTCCGAATACTAATGAAGAACGTGTAGAAGAGGTTCTGCAGCTTTTCGAAAGTGAACCGACAACCAGTACAAGGCGTGCCGGGGTGAGACTCAACATGAGCCATATTTCAGTGTGGCGAATACTCAAAGATGATGGTCAACACCCGTACCACTACCGTCGTACCCAGGAACTAATTCCGAGTGACTTCGCGCCTCGGATCACGTTTTGCGAGTGGTATCTCGCGCAGCTGGAGGCCGACTCCAACTACGCAAACCGGGTAATTTTGACGGATAAGGCCACGTTCACCAGGTCCGGCCTTATGCCACTAGACTTTTTTTTGTGGGGTTATGTGAAGGTCAAAGTTTATTTTACGGACTGCCATTCAGTGTCTGAAATGAAAAACCGTGTGCGGTCTGTGTTCGCTATCATAACGCCTACAATGGTGCGAAATGCCATACAGGCCATATCAAGGCGGGCAAGATTTTTCATCTAAGTAGGCGGACAGCATGTTGAGCCACTAGGTAAAGTACTTAAACTTTAATAATACTTTCGAAATAAACTTTATTGATTGAATGATGGAACCGTCATGATAAAATGGTTGTGTTTTGTGCTAGTTATTTTCGTTTATTTGTTTGATTTGTTTGACTTTGTCTCGTACGTAAAAAATTAAACTTTGAGTATGTGCGTGTGTGTACTGTGTATAGGGATAAAAATGTACTAGGCGAACATGACTTATTGTCGGCTAGTCCATGTTTGTGAATACGAAAAAGATAACCAGGAGGGAGGAGGTGGTTGGTTATTATTACTCCTAGTAGGGTAATGAACCTGAATTAGTGGTGTGCTGCACGTTATCGATATTATTATTAAACATTATTTTTACTCGATATTAAAATTTGGTGCTATCAATATAAGAAATTTACTAAGGACTCATCAAAGGAGATTATGCAACATCCTTCAGTAATTACCCATTTTTTTGAAACACCCTGTATATTGGCACACGAAACACTTTCTGATACCGCAACAACATGGGTTTATCAAAGCCCGCTCTACAGCAACTAATCTAGCATGTTTTGTCACTGAGGTTGTTAATGCCGTAGACGGTGGGACGCCTGTTGACGTCGTTTACACAGACTTTAGTAAGGCGTTCGAAATGGTGGATCACAATACTCTTACTTTTAAACTTTATCAATGCGGAATCATCGGCAGCTTGTTTAATTGGTGTACATCATAAATGGCTACACATCAAATGCATTTGCGACGTCAACAGGCGTCCCACAGGGCTCGCATTTAGGACCGTTATTTTTTAACATTTTTGTTAATGACGTCTCGGCCTGTTTCCTCTATTATAATATTTATTTATACGCAGACGACCTTAGAATAGTTAAACGTCTAGAAAATGAAAACGTTAGGTTTTTATTACAAGAAGATTTAGACCGTTTCACATCTTGGTGCCATACTAATAAAATGCTACTTAACGTCGACAAGTGCTATTTCGTGCACTTTTCAAGAAAAAAAACACCTTACTTTAATTCATACGCTATTAATAATCATTTAATAAAAGATGTTGAAGAAATACGTGACCTTGGTGTTCATATCGATAATAAGTTTCGTTTCCATATTCACATCGATAAGATAGCTAAAAAAAGTTTCAAACTATTAGGTTTTATGCTGCGCAATTGTAAGGATTTTAAAAACACATCTAGTAAAATAACAATATTTAATTCATTAGTCAGATCGGGTTTAGAATATTGCAGTGTAGTATGGACTCCTTATTACGAGGTACATAAGCGTCGATTAGAGGCAATTCAAAAAAGATTTCTCTGGCATCTGTCTTATCAGTGTGGAATGGCGAAGAAACTTCCCAGTTATGACTCCAGGCTGAAATATTTTAAACTTACTAGTTTAGATAATCGTAGGAAAATGCACGATCATCTCCTCTTGCATAAAATAATCAATGGCCATATAGACTGCCAAGATTTACTCTCGCAAATAAATTTCAATACCCCATTCAAGATCGCTAGAGTATCTAGATACCTGGCTTTTCGGAAAAGAACGTTTAGAACTAAATTGGGCCATTTCTCAACAATTAACCGAATCCAGTCACAGTTTAGCCATCTTTCGCGTTCATCTCCGGACAGTTTTGATTTATCGTATTCGCTAAGAAAATTTAAATCTACATTGCGTCACCAGTTTGTCTCAGCAAAATAGACTAAATTTTAGCTTTTGTAATTTAATATTTTATTTATTCATGTAATGTACTTTCTACACTATTATTATTGTTGTGCATGTCGTGGCAGCCTTTAAGTAAGGCAGCACCATAGAATGTTTCACCATATATTGTTAAAACCTGTCATATTTAAGGTGTATGCTTTGTTGGTTGTCCTTAAAATAAAATAAAAAAATAAAATAAAACTCCTCGCAAATCTATTCGACACTTCTGGACCCACGTAGACCGCCGGGCCTTCTCAATATAGTGCTGCTGGATCTTGGCGTTCACGTAGACCGCCGGGCCACCTCCATCCTGTGCAACTGAACCCCGGCTTGGTCAGGCAGACCGCCGGGCCACCTCCCCTCCACTGCGCAGATCCTGGCGTGGTCGACCACCGGGCTCCTCCCAGAGATGGCTCTCCCCAATTTGGCTCTCCTTACATAAATTTTAAGTTACGTATTTGTATTTCTTTTAATTTTAGTTATTTTTTTTAATATATTAACTGTATATAATCTTATCTTTTGTTTTATTTTTTCTTTTTAGGGAATAATTATAGGAAGGTAGGTTTCCATTAACTTCCCTCTTTCTAAATTTTCTTTTGTAGCGTAGCAGAACCTAGGTTTCTGAGGGTATTCCTCTTCAAGGGTACCCCAGATATTCTGCTACGTTATAAGGAGCACATCAATCCTGATAGGATAAATAAAATGAAGGTAAAGTTAGCAACACAAATATTCAGCCATAGCGTAGCTGTCGTAGCCGAACATTTGACGGCGAGAGGAGATTTGCCACAAGAATGTCGACAAATAATCGATTTTGTTTTAATGATGGACAATTTGTTTGATAGTCTAAATGTTAATACTTTCCATATACCTAACGGAAAACAGTTTAAAGGTCCTCTGAAACGACATTCTCCTCATCATCAGTTGTGGAAAGACGCAAAAACCATGTTAAAGACAAAAAAATTTATAGAGAGAAAAAGGTAGGTGATAAAAAATTTTGTTGGAAAAGGTTGTTCCATCCGTTTTAAATTTTGTAAGAACCATTGAAGGAGTGGAAGCGATCTGGAAACTTGTGTCACAAAAGTATAGGTTTGATGCATTGTTGACCAGAAATTTAAACCAGCTGAAAACTTTTTTGGGAACATCAGAAGCTATGGAGGGCGAAACATAGCACCTAATTCTGTAGCGTTTGAAGGAGCTTTTAAAGGTAAAGCTTTTTTATTAAATAATTATAGCTCGCTTCTTTCTAGCAAAGCCAACTGTAAAGAAGACAGAAACGAGTGCCTTTATACGCTGCAGTTTTTGGTAACTGAAGAACAAAAACTTACTGATGTTTCCAAGAAATCAGCAGAAACTGTTTATTTTGATAGAGATTTTTTAATTTAGAAAATATTAAAACTGGTGATGCTGGACAAAGAAGTTACGTTTGCGGCTGGGTCCTCACCAAATGCTTAAGACATGTTGTTAAATTATGCCAACAATGCAGACAAACTTTATTGGATTCTGACGGCAGTAACGCAAATAATAAATACATAAAAGCAAAAGAATGTTGTAATAAAAAGTGGCTGTGCTATCCAAGTTCCCAGTTAGAAAATTGCTTCCATGAACTTCAGAATCTTACAGTAAAAATTTTGATGAAAAATAACCCGAAAATTAACAAAACCGGCCAAGTGCGAGTCGGACTCGCGCACCGAGGGTTCCGTACAAACCTGCAAGGTTTACAAAGTTCGTTCATAAATTTAAGGTTTTCGGAATTTTTCCTTTATGTGTGCTATAAAACGTTGCTTCATGCCAAATTTCAAGGTCGACTGGAAGTACCCTTTAGGTTTTGATTCCCTTGCGAGTACTTGCGAGTTTCAAAATATGCAGCTTAAATTGCTGTTTCTTTTGATTGCGTTGACATAGAAGTTTGATTTTGTTACAGCTTAAAGGTATTATAGACCTGAGTATTTGGTATGAATTTCAATTTAATACCTCTACGCGTTTATGAGGAAATGGGTAGTAAGATTAAAATTATTAAAAAAAAATATTATGTGATGTAACTAAAAATTTATGGTTTTCGTAATTTTTCCTTTATCTATGCTATAAGACGTTGCTTCGTACCAAATTTCAAGATTCTGAGTTCACGGGAAGCACCCTGTAGGTTTTGATTCCCTTGCAAGTGTCGAAAATTTGCGGCATAAACGGCTGTATCTTTTGATTGCGTTGGCTTAGAAGTTTGATTTTTTCACAGCTTCAAGGGACAGTAGACCTGAGTAATTGATATAAATTTCAGCTTCATACCTCCACGCGTTCCTGAGAAAAAGGGTCTTGACAGACGGACGGACGGACGGACAGACGGACAACAAAGTGATCCTATAAGGGTTCCGTTTTTTCCTTTTGAGGTACGGAACCCTAATAAAACAGACAATAATATTTTCCGAATCGATTACTGATTATCTTTTTAACTGCCCGGTACATAAGGAAACCCTAAAATACTACTTTATAAATACATGCATGTCCTTTTACACACCTGGTGTAGGTCTATCAATAGAATTTTGTCCGGTAAAATATATTCTTTAACCTTAAAGCTGTAACAGTACAATTATGAAATAAATGGTATTTTAAATTAAAAATGATGAGGAATTAGAAAAAAAAATCAGTTATTGGGGTTTTTTTTTTTAAAAAAGAGTCATTTTACTAATTTTACAGGCAATATTTATATTTTTTAAATTCGATTATTAAAATATCAAGTTAGTTAATAGTAAATACGTTTTCATCTACAAGTACACTGATTTAGCAAAAAAAAGCATGGAACAAAGTGGACTAAAGAATCAATATCGAATTTCAAAATTTGCCTGTGGGGGAAAAAAAATAGGTTAGTAATATTTTCATAACTTTATTAAGATAGATAAACAAAAACGACATTAGATTACAAATAAAGGTAGATAGCTCGGAACACGTTTGGAACGGTACAGCAGCTACAATAAAATACGAGACTGCCCGCGTTTGCGGCGGAGACAGCCCGCGCCGTCACAGTAGAAACAAAAAAGTAAACTCGAACCCCGAGCGAGCAATGATAACCTAAACACGTAGGGCTATCGCGTATAGTTTTTTTCAATCGGCAAATATTAATAGTCAATCTTTATTGAAAACAATTTTTCTCTGCAATCAGAGATCTATACTACAGGATGTCCAAAAAATGAAAGATAATCCAGTAACAGGGGACAGGTCACATTAAGGCCTATTATACGGCAATCCTCACAAGTGCTTGAGTCATCTAAAGCAATGTCCAATTTTTTTGGGAATTATAAGAAAGCTCAGAAAAATAATAATTTGCAAATTATTTTACAAAAAATAATTCAAATAGCTGGCTTTCATAGCCCGCGGTGAAAAAAAAATGTACCAAGCGGATTGTGCCAATTACTTTAAAAAGTTGCTAGTTTACTGACAATTTGAGAAAGGTATTATTGTTTAGCAATTAATTTTTAAATTATTGAAGTGAAACTTCTTTATCGGCTTTGGAAAAAACTTACCGTCACGAAAAAGTTTTCGGACCGTCACGAAAAAGTTTTCGGTTGCGCGTCACAGCGTCACATTTTCACAGCGTCACATTTTTCGGTTACGCACCATCTTTTTCTTGCCCCTACCACGGTTGGTTCAGACGATAGCAAAAAGGTAAAGTGAAATAATATTTAACCAATTTATCCAATTCAACCAATTCAACCAATTCAACCAATTCAACCAATTTAACCAATTTAACCAATTTAACCAATTTAACCAATTTAACCCATTTAACCAATTTAACCAATTTAACCAATTTCTGGAAAGTTGCATGTAGATCATTTTTCGAAAAATAAGGCCATAAAGAAGTTTCACTTCTTACGTGTGTACACTAGTACACGCACAACTTTTTTTTTATTGTAATTCTAATGCACAAACGTCGTTATTTCGGACTTTTAAAAAAAGTGACATCGAAACTAAGTAACTATGCAAGTCTTTTGTCATTGTGTGAGTCATGTACGGGCCAGGTACGATTTCATTGTTCATATTTATGAACAATGAAATCGCAAAAAAGGTTTCTACCTGGCCAGAGGTTAAATCAGTTTTATTTCTGCAAATAGGCCCCTGGAGGCGCTTTTACACGTCCCAATATTTAACCTACCAATGCTTCGGGAAAAATGTGGGCTAGTGCCGAGAAGAAGCAGTGCAAGAAACTCGGTCACTATTGTCAGCCTCTTTTTAAATAAACATGTTTACATAAGATATATGCCAGTGCGAGCTGATACAATTTAAAGCCAAACGTTCCTATCATTTAGTGTTTTAGCCATTCTTCATTAAAACAACTTTGATATATGATTTAAATTTATGTCCAGGGAGGTCAGCAATTGACAGTGGCAATTTGTTGAAAATACGGATACAATTTCCCATGAACGAATTACCTACTTTTCGCACCTTAAAATAGCTACCTGAATGGTAGAGCGCGGCGCTATCGCACTGGTAATGGAAGGGATCCGAATCTCAAATCAACAAATACGTTTTAGTGTCCTGCTTGACTCTGCTCAGTTGTGACGCGCACGCGATTTCCTTGGATTTTGATTAGTTTCTTTTACGTTTTGTGCTTTGAAATTGGACTTGTTGTGCTTTGTGATTTGGACTTTGATATCGGTGATCTCGACGACTTGGCTTTTCAACGGACATCTAAGCCTTCGAGGTTATTTTGGGCCACTATGCCTAGACACGTGTACACGGCTAGCGAGTATGCTGATATACATTTAATTTATGGAGAATGCCGTTGCGTCGCTACCGCAGCTGCTCAACTCTATCGTGAGAGGTAAGATAGTTTTTACTTAGCCTTTTCTATCAAGTGATATTATTCAGATCAGTAAATTCTTATAAATCTTATTAAGACGTTAATTAAAAACTTATTTTTTTTTAAACTACGTCTAGTTACGGGTTTTTATGCAAAAAAACATCTTTAAACGGTAAATTTACTTTTCCGACGATACAACGCACGTTGCACAAACTTTAGTGTTATTTCTTTTTGTTGTAGGTTTCCTAATCGACATCCTCCAGGCTACCGAGTGTTTATAAACGTCCATCGCACGTACTCGGAAGGACGGACTCCAGGAAGAGGAGGCAGCCAAGGCAGACCAAGAATGGATATCGATGAAGAAGTGTTAGGTGAAGTGGAAGCAGACCCCTCTACTTCCGTGAGGAAAATAGAACGCGCTACAGGAATTGCAAAAAGCACTGTACATAAAGTGTTAAAAAGATACGAATTGCACCCACATCACGTGCAGCGGGTGCAAACTTTATTACCTGCCGACCACCCGCGAAGAGTTCAGTTCTGTAGGACAATGCTTACTAAAATTAATGAAGACCCTACATTTTTGAGTGAGATTTTGTGGAGCGACGAGTCTTCGTGCCGAAAAGACGGATATTTAAATATGCACAATGTATATAGCTGGCAGATGGAAAATCCCCATGCTATAAGAGAGGATCATTCTCAGACACAATTTAAAATTAACTGGTGGACCGGAATAATAAACGGACAAGTGATTGGCCCGTACGAGCTGCCACCAAGCTTAACAGGAGAAATTTATTTAGACTTTTTACAAAACCAATTGGAAAGTCTCATGTTAGACGAGCCACTTGCAACAAGGCATCGCATGTGGTTGCAAAATGATGGCTGCCCCGCCCATTACGCATACGTCATACTATCTGTTAATTGATTAGAAAAATTTTCCAAAATATAATTAATTAAAACATGGCTTAACAGACTTATTTATTTTTCATTCAAATAAAATAAAATGATTATGAAATATTGTTTTTTAAACACATTTACCTATCATCAAAATGGTTAGTACTTCAAATTCGGATATTGAATATTTTTACTATAAACTCAAATAAACAGGCTTTAAAAGAACGAATTGCTTACGCTACAAACAATATACGAGTAGTTATCATTTTCCATGCCTAATATTTATACCATCAAATTTTGCCATGGAATCGATCCTTCAGGTCTTACAAAATAGTCTTTTAGGATGTCCCTAGTATTAGTATTAGTTACCCTCCTAGAACCCATAACACTGTCTGTATTTTCAAGTATGTTTGACATTTCATGACAATGTAGTCCCTCCTGCTTTCTTATCATGTTATGCAGTATACAACATGTCTTACCAATTATTGCCGAAAAATCGACAGATACATGAATTGGAGATTAAAATATTCGAAATTTACTGGTTCATAGTCCAAAGGCACAATTAATACAGCGCCTAGCTCGTGACAACCTATAATTGAATATTCTTTTTTCATAATCCAAATGTTCTCCACTATATGGTCGCAACATAATTGTTTAGATAAACCGAAAGCTTTATCACCAACTAGCTGTTGCCCGCGACTTCGTCCGCGTCAATTTCTGTTTTTTCACTGATGCTTCGCTCCTATTGGTCGCAGCGTGATGTTATATAGCCTAAAGCCTTCCTCGATAAATGGACTATCCAACACAAAAAGAATTTTTCAATTCGTACCAGTAATTCCTGAGATTAGCGCGTTCAAACAAACAAACAAACAAACTCTTTAGCTTTATAATATTAGTATAGATAAAACAATAGTTTACAGCAGAGCGTTAGGAAGTCCCGGAAGACATCTTGGTACTGGTATTTTAAGAACTCGCTCTTCAATTAGATTACCTAAAGAACTTTATGTGCATATTGTCGAATCGGAAGGCTTTCCGTAGGAGCCGATATCAATAAACGTAAATAGACAATTTGCATCAGAAGATGACAGAAGTAGTGTTGAAAATTAACCCTTGTTATTATGATACAAAGATCCAGTTCCCGTGGTTTAGTTATTCGAATGTGTTTGCCGTCTATTGCACCTAAACCGATTGGAAAATTTGTTTGTTTTTTAAATCCAGCTGCTATAGTTAAAAAACGATCTTCATTTAGCTCTGGTATATGCTCGGTTTCGAGTTTATTACAAATAACTTGACAAGTTTCTTTGACTATTAGTCTCACAGTTGAGGTGCCACGTCTAAATATGTGTTCAAATTCTAAAAAGCTGCACCTGGGTGCATCATTGTGCAGGATCTGGATTCTTAATACCTAAAAATAAAAATAAAATTACTATTAGTAACTAGCTACATACATACAAATATATACCCACGTCCGTTTCCCAGAGGGTTAGGCACAGACAATGTCCCTTTACTAGTTTCTATCCTAACAAACATCTCTTGCCTCATCTACATAATTATATCAAGTTCTTGTTACATGCTCGTGGGTTTTTAGCGCTTAGAACTTTTCCCTTCTAAAATAAACAGCAATAAAAGACTGTTATAATCGCACATGATTACAAAGATAATGTATCATAGAATGTAGATATGTACATAGTTTTTAATTTCAATAACATTTTGTAGTTATTTCAATAAAAACTTTAAAGTGCTGTCTCAACGCCCTTATTGCAATGTAATAGAGTTGACTTTACACGGCACATTTTTTGCCACACTTGAGCGTTGTATTACCTCGCTGCCGTGCCGTCAGAAATCATACAGGGTGACACGGTGGCTGGCTAGTGGCTAGTACTAGCTTATAACAAATTTTTTGTTAGCGTTATTGTTTGTTTTTTATATTTATGTTCCGCGATTTCTCCGTCAATAGTAGACCGATTAAAGGTTTTTTTTTTGTTTTAACATTCATCTATCTTTCAGTTTTACTTTAAAAAAAATATTTATGGTATTTTTGGGTGACCTTAGGAACGCCCCGTTGGTCTAGTGGTTTAAATACCGGGCCAGATCTCGGGGTCCCAGGTTCAAATCCCGGGTCGGGCAAAAAAAAGTTTCGAATTTTCGAACGTTGCTCTGGTTTGTCATCACCAACCCGCATTTAGCAAGCGTGGTGATTATGCCAGTCACCCATTAATTTATATACTTTTGATAAGAAACCTCTGTATTTATAGAAAATATGTCCAAGCAATTGGTGCCAGCATACCCCGTGACGCAGTCTCCAGGCGGGACCATCACCAGGGGAGAAGAAGCAATAATTTATGAGCCCACACCATCGGGATCCGGTCTCCGGGTAAGTACTTATTACAAACTAGCTGTGCCCGCGACTTTGTCTGTGTGAATACCAAAATAAGAAACCTTTATAGTATGTATTGATATTCAATGGGTGCTCTTGTGTACATGTTTTTGGGTGCTTTTGTGTACATGTTTTTTTTTAAGTATATCAATATGCAACTAAAAGGCATGAATATGGCGTTAAGTTTTTGAGGTATTAGTTATTCGTAAGGCTTTGAACTTTAAAGTTCGTCTTTCATCTTCACCATTATCATCATCAGTTGCACGCCACTGAGATCGATCCTCGGCTTCTCGTCTTTACTAACAATGAAAGCGATAATTTAAAAAAATCTAATATAGCTCGTTTAAACAAACTAACAGCGCAGACTCGAGAGAATGAAGACCGCTCGAGGCCGCCAAATTTTTTCCATAGCTTGTTTGTTGGCTGTGGCAGATGTTGGTTGATGGTTACTTTTCCTTTAGGTCTGGAAGCCCCCGACGACGCCGACGACGCCGGAGGTGTCGTCGCCCTCTTGTGGCTTTCGTCCCATGAGGGCTCGCCGCTCGCTGCTACTCGACGACGAGAAAATAGCTAAGTTTCTCGTAGATTCTGGCAGCGAGGACGAGTCCGACGGCGACGACGAGGTGGAGGCGCCGCAGGAGTTCGACCTACGAGAGGCGCGTCGCATGATGCGCCTAATTCGCGACGAGGAAGTACGATACGAGGAAGAATGCGAGGAAAGAGAGCAAGATGATGAATGCGAGAAACTAAATGATGAAGAATGCATTATTATGAACGAAGAAGTAATGCTTGGGAATAGGATGGGTGAGGAACTTGAGCCACCTACCGTGGCTCAAGCGCGAGAATATGAGGTAGTTATGAATGAAGAGAGGGTAATTGGTGATGATTCGGATGTGAGTCATGAGCAACCTGTTTTAGCCATTCTTCATTAAAACAACTTTGATATATGATTTAAATTTATGTCCAGGGAGGTCAGCAATTGACAGTGGCAATTTGTTGAAAATACGGATACAATTTCCCATGAACGAATTACCTACTTTTCGCACCTTAAAATAGCTACCTGAATGGTAGAGCGCGGCGCTATCGCACTGGTAATGGAAGGGATCCGAATCTCAAATCAACAAATACGTTTTAGTGTCCTGCTTGACTCTGCTCAGTTGTGACGCGCACGCGATTTCCTTGGATTTTGATTAGTTTCTTTTACGTTTTGTGCTTTGAAATTGGACTTGTTGTGCTTTGTGATTTGGACTTTGATATCGGTGATCTCGACGACTTGGCTTTTCAACGGACATCTAAGCCTTCGAGGTTATTTTGGGCCACTATGCCTAGACACGTGTACACGGCTAGCGAGTATGCTGATATACATTTAATTTATGGAGAATGCCGTTGCGTCGCTACCGCAGCTGCTCAACTCTATCGTGAGAGGTAAGATAGTTTTTACTTAGCCTTTTCTATCAAGTGATATTATTCAGATCAGTAAATTCTTATAAATCTTATTAAGACGTTAATTAAAAACTTATTTCTTTTTAAACTACGTCTAGTTACGGGTTTTTATGCAAAAAAACATCTTTAAACGGTAAATTTACTTTTCCGACGATACAACGCACGTTGCACAAACTTTAGTGTTATTTCTTTTTGTTGTAGGTTTCCTAATCGACATCCTCCAGGCTACCGAGTGTTTATAAACGTCCATCGCACGTACTCGGAAGGACGGACTCCAGGAAGAGGAGGCAGCCAAGGCAGACCAAGAATGGATATCGATGAAGAAGTGTTAGGTGAAGTGGAAGCAGACCCCTCTACTTCCGTGAGGAAAATAGAACGCGCTACAGGAATTGCAAAAAGCACCGTACATAAAGTGTTAAAAAGATACGAATTGCACCCACATCACGTGCAGCGGGTGCAAACTTTATTACCTGGCGACCACCCGCGAAGAGTTCAGTTCTGTAGGACAATGCTTACTAAAATTAATGAAGACCCTACATTTTTGAGTAAGATTTTGTGGAGCGACGAGTCTTCGTGCCGAAAAGACAGATATTTAAATATTGACAATGTACATAGCTGGCAGATGGAAAATCCCCATGCTATAAGAGAGGATCATTCTCAGACACAATTTAAAATTAACTGGTGGACCGGAATAATAAACGGACAAGTGATTGGCCCGTACGAGCTGCCACCAAGCTTAACAGGAGAAATTTATTTAGACTTTTTACAAAACCAATTGGAAAGTCTCATGTTAGACGAGCCACTTGCAACAAGGCATCGCATGTGGTTGCAAAATGATGGCTGCCCCGCCCATTACGCATACGTCATACTATCTGTTAATTATCTAAAATTTTCCAAATATCATGATATAAGTATGTATTACTGTTTTTTGATGTTTTTATTTTACTATCAGTTATCCAGTTACAAAAACGTTGGAAGAACTTGAAGACTTGTTTCAATAGAGAAAAGTCAAAACAAACGAAAGTACCAGTTCAGCCGCTAATCCCAGAAAGGAATATGAATACTACAAACAAATGTCATTAATAAATGTGACAGAAACAAAACCTTCTCAAGCACATTAAAGAAATGATACACCTGGTTCCTCAAACACGCATAGGATGCAATCCAAGCATATCAGAGCAAAACAATATACTATATACTTGCATTGTAGTGGATGGTTATCGGGAAGACAAGTCATCGCTCATTAATACTGTACGTGCGTCATAGTTTATAGTAAATCAGCGGTTTTTCTTTACAGATGGGTACTCACTCTTAAATAAAATACTCGTGCCATACTTGCTGAGTAAGGTAAAGCTGATAGAGCTGCTCCACAAATCTGCTTTTAAGTTAGACCATCAAAATCTTCAGCACCAACATATTTTGTGTAAGGTTCATTCATCCGATACGGTAGGTAAGGATGTGAGAGGAAATAGAGTTCCGATTAGTTTTAGGCAATATTTGTTAGTAATGAATAATTACTATGTGCCAATAAATAATCGAGTACGTAATTATCACTTATGCCCGGGCTACACGAGGCTAGTTCTTCAAGCCAGGATAGCAAGCTAGTGTCAGTAAGCTAGCAAGCTAATACTTCTGGCTTCGTGTAGACAAAACTAGCTTCATTTCTAAGCTAGTAAACTAGTAAGGTAGTTGACAAGCTAGGACAGTTTTTAATAGGATGTGGTTCTATTTTTTAGGCTAGTAGCGCCCCCCACCACTGATTTTACTATCCTGGCTTGTGTTCTAGCTTCATGTGGCCGGCGAAGCTAGTTTAAAGTTGACTCGTAAGCAGTAAACACGCATTTTGTTTGTTTTTCTCCGTGACGTATTTTTGAGATTTGAAGATGGCCAAACTAAGTACGGAGATTAATTTAAAGTTCGTACAACTTGTCGTACAATTTGTGGAACGCCACCCTTCCAAGTTATAAAGACAAGTCTAAACGTGATTCAGCGCTACAAAAAATGTGTGACGAATTAAAGACGATGGGTATTAAAATGACTACCAAAGAGGTAAAAAGTAAAATTAAAAATTTAAGAGCAACGCATTCTCAAGAACTCACAAAAATTGATAAATCAACCCGGTCTGGAGCAGGTTCTCAAAAAGAATATAAGACGAAGCTGCATTGGTTCCAGGAAATGCACAGTTTTATTAAAAATGTACCTATGAAGAGAAAAACAACGGTAAGATATTTGCAATAGTTTATTGTTTAGTTTTAAGTTTTGCACAAGAAGTTTTACAGAAGACTTGCAGTAATCATGAAATTATTCTCGATTGCCAAGGCACAGCACCTTCATTGTTAAATTAGTTCTTAAGGGTTTCTCGTTTCTGGATTGCTGAAACCGAATAATGGTTACTTCCTTGGTGACATAAACTTTGTAAACCTCTAGTTTCTGTTCTCCAGGAACCAGGATAGGCATTACCTGTTTCGATATCTTCACGGTCTATATCAGAGCTGGTAATATAAGTTTTTCGGTTTTCACTTCTCAACCAGTTATGCAACGCACATGTTGCCAATACAACTTTATCCACTGTATTTACATCAGCTGCTTGGTTTTTGAAATACGCGAAATCGGCTAGCGTTCTCCACTACACGTCTGGCTCTAGATAGTCGGTAATTGAAGACTTTCTGTGACCAAGTGTGTGATTCTAAATTGTCACCTGGATAAGCGCACTTCGCGTTCGGCCGTGCTAGCGTGCGGACGTGCCCGGAGGTAAAGCGATTTTGTGCGGTAGAAGGAAAATTATTTTCATAGTTTTCCCTATTGTTTCCGAAATTTTCTTTATAACATTTTAAGAGCGGAATATTCGTGTGCGTTGTGTTGTGTTTTGTTGGTGTTCTGGACCGTGCAATTGGTGGTTTGTTCAATTTTTATAACACGAGGCTCCAGGCAGCGAAGGGGTGTTCTCGGACACATTCCCGCTTCTGGGGTGTTATTTTTGGATAAGGGTAGTGTTCACTACCCTTCCAGGTTAGTGGCGTGAGTCGCCGATCCCGGGGGCTCACTTTTATAAGGTTCATAACAGTTGAGGTTATCTTTACTAATAGCGTGCATAACCTATAAGTGTGCTCCGCGTGGTTAGGCGACCGCGTGGTCGTTTGACGTTTTGCGTCAGTTTGACGTGTGTCACTGTCACTGCCAGTGTCAGTGTCACATTGACAGCTGACGTATAGGCGTTCGGTCCGGGTTGAGTGCGGTCGCACTTTTGTGACTTTGCATTCTCTTCGGTCCGAAAAGTTTCTTTTGCCTGACCGACCGCAGCGCCATCATTATGGACGGCGACAAAGAGGCCGCGGAGCTGCAGCGGCGGCTTATTGCCGAGGAAATGGCCCGTAGGGAGGAGGAGCTGATCGCCTTGCAGGAGATAGCTGCGACATCGGGGTTTAGGCCCCGGACGTCGCTTGCCCGTACGCCGCCGAGTGGCTTTACCACTCCCCCCCCCCACCAGTAGCCGTGCAGCCAGAGGATGCCCCTCCGGTTGTCCCAAACGCCCGCTAGGTTCGCCTGAGGAGGTCCAGGAGGCCGTGAGGCGCCGAGTAGTTGACCGCAGGAAGGGTGCGCCGCCGATTGGGGGATACTCACCAGCGCGCCGCGGCCGTCTTCATCGTCGGCCACTTCGTCCAATCCCCAACCGCAGCGGTCCCAACCACCGACAGCATGCCCCCCGCCCACCAGCGCTCAGGCCCCGCCCGAGGATAGCCTTAGCGCCAAGAGTAAGTCGGAGCTGCTCGACTTGGTATATAGTGCAGTAAGAGGTATTGCTGGTGTTGCTAACGCCAGCAACAAACTTAACCTGGGGGATAAGTCAGCGGTGGCATCCCACAGCCAGGACATCCTGGCTGTGGTTGCCACGCTTGAACTGAGGTTGAGTGACATGGAGCACCAGCTAGCAGCTACGAAGCTCCAAGCCGTTAATGCTGAACTGGAATTCAGCAAGAGGCTGATATCGGCTTCCGCCACCAGCTCCAACCTGGCGCAGCCGGCTCCGGGGATGTCCACCGTCCCAAGTTACGCGGGTGCCTTGAAACTACCCAAAGGTAAGGCGCCCATGACAGTTGCTCAGCAGGGTCCGGCAGTTATCTTTTATCCCGCCGACGAAGCCATCAAATCGTCGGAGGAGACAAAGAAGACCTTGCAGGAGGCAGTCAAGCCTACAGCCGAGGGGATCCGCATCCACAGCGTTCGGATGGTGGGCAACTCCGGCATCGTTGTAAGGACCGCATCGTCGGAGGCGGCCCAAAAGCTGAGGGCGATGGTTCCGCCTACCCTCAAGGTTGCGGAGCCAAAGGCCAGACAGCCAAGGGTCGCCCTTAGGTACCTAAGGCAGAATTTGTCGGACACGGAGGTGATAGAGCACCTGCATCAGGCCAATCTATCGGATGACCCTAGTTGGCCATTGGATAAGTTCAGGGGCTGCTGTAAGGTAGCAGTTAAGAAACAGGTGGGTCCCAAGTACCTAGTGGTGCTAGAGTGCTCTATGGCCGTCCGGGACAAGCTGGTTGCGCTGGGCCAGGTCTACCTCGGGTGGGACGAATTAGAGGTCAGTGACCATATCAGGGCAACATGCTGCAACAAGTGCCAGCAATACGGCCACCCTGAGAAGTACTGCAGGGCCAAGGAGACCGTCTGTGGTAAGTGTGGAGACACCGGCCACAAGTCAGCGGAGTGCCAGTCATCTAGCCAGTGCTATGCGACGTGCAAACGCTTTAAGCGCAAGGATGCCCACACACACCAGACCGCGGCGGCCACCTGTCCTGCCAGGCAATATGCGGAGCAACAGGCCGTAAATATGTTGCAGTATGTCTAATACAGCCCTCACGCACTTTCGAGTTGGGCAGTTGAATCCAAATGGATCCGAGGCCGCTACCAAAGAACTGCCGGCTGTGGCGCGATCGCTTAGACTGGACCTTGTTCTTGTCCAGGAGCAATATTACTGCCCCTCAGGTATTCTTCAGTGTGGCGAGGGTTCCATGGCTGGCGTCCTCATCTTGAACCGTGATATAGCGATTACCATGCTGGATCACCTTAGCAACTCTCACTGTCTGGTCGCCCACATATCCTGCGGGGACGTAAGTATCCACATTGTTTCCGCCTACTTCCAGTACTGCCACGACATCAGCAGCCATATTCAACACTTGGAGACTGCGCTCCAGCGACTAGCCGGTAAACCGATACTGGTTGCTGTCGACAGCAACGCACATTCGCCCATGTGGTTCTGCGAGGAGAGGCAGTATTTAGGTCGCGGAAGGGACGTCGAATACAGAAGGAATCACATGGAGGGCCTTATACTAGGTAGAAACCTCCAGATTCATAACGCTCCCGACCAACCACCTACCTACTGTGGCCCCACTGGTGAGTCTAATGTGGACCTTACCTTGTCTACCAGGGGCGTGACTGTGGGTGACTGGATCGTGCATGAGGGCGTCAGTCGCAGCGACCATCAGTTGATCACATTTAACGTCGTCTTCGACCGAGGACGTCAATCGGCTACCATGCGGGAGCGGAAAGACCAATTGCCGGCACCTTTTCGCACGAGAGGGGTTGATTGGGCCAGGTTCTGCTCGGTGCTGCATGCCCGCCTAGGGAACATCTCCACCAGCCTTCCTGCATTCCTGTACAGCGAGAAATTTACTGACATACTTCTGCGCACTGCCCGGGAGGTTCTCGGACAGAGCGCGCGTAAGGAGGACGGTAGATACGAGTGGTGGACGCCGGAGCTTGACCAGCTACGTCGAGGAGTCAATAGGGCTCGTCGGGACTGGCAGCGATCTCGTCGCTCGGGAGGAGTTCAGATTGAGTCTCTTCATTCGGAACTCCGTGTGCAGCGCCTTGCTTATAAGCGAGCCATGAAGACGGCGGAGTTGAGTTTCTTCCGAGCAATCGCTGAGTCCGGCAACGACGACCTGTTGGGGCAAAGCATATCGGGAGGCGAGAGGGCGTTTTCGCCCGCCGCCAAACGTTATCAACGGTATGAAGCTCTTAGACGGATTTACGGAGTCCTTCGGCGACTCTATGGCGTGTCTGCTTTCCTCGCTGTACCCAGACGATAAACCAGAGGCGGATACCATCTACCATCGCGACGTACGTATTGCAGCAGCTTTCGCCCCCTCTGGGAGCGACTCACCGGAGTTGAGCAAGTCAGCTCTTGACTTGATTATCCGCGGACTACCGAATACTGCCGCTGGTGCGGATGGTATAACTGCCAGAATCGTCAAGTGGACCTGGAAGGCTGCCTCCGACGAGATGTGGCACAAGTATCGTCTATGCATCATCCAGGGGATCTTTCCAGACATCTGGAAGGTCGGACGACTGCTCGTCCTGCCGAAGGGTAATGGTAAGCCTCTTTCGGACCCAAAGACATACAGGCCTATCACCCTGCTTCCTATTCTTAGTAAGATACTTGAGCGTGTCATAGTTTCCTGCGCCCCCTGCCTGCACAGACATATCGCGGTCGCCCAGCACGGTTTTACCCGTGGCCGCTCCACGGTCACGGCGCTCAAGTCTATTAACTCTATCACCGAAAACAGTGCGGCGACCTATGTGCAGCTGATCTTCCTGGACATCTCTGGTGCCTTTGACAACGCGTGGTGGCCAATGATTCTATTGAAGGCGAAACAGGTCGGTATTCCGCCCAATCTCTATCGCATCTTGGTCAGTTACTTCACGAACCGGCGTGTGGGTCTCTTTGTCGGGAACCAGACGACCTGGAAGCAGAGTACCATGGGGTGTCCACAGGGATCGGTCCTCGGCCCGACACTCTGGAACCTCCTTCTCAACGACCTCCTGCTGTTGCCGAGACCTGACGGAGTCTACCTGGTGGCGTATGCCGATGATGTGACGATCGCGATCGAGGCATCCTCGCGGTCCGAAACCGAGCGCAAGGCGGCCACCATGCTGAGGGACATGTCCGACTGGGGAACACGCAACCGTCTCGGTTTTTCCCCGGGAAAGTCTCTCACCATGACGCATAAAGGCAAGTTCAAGCGCGCCCCGATCATCAAACTCAACGGGGCCTTGATCGCGAGCGTCGCCCAGGCGAAGGTATTAGGTGTGACCATCGACGAGGCTAGGTCCTACGCGCCGCATGCGAGACTTATTGGCGAGAACGCCTCACGGTGCTTTGGCAAGGTATCGCTGGTTTCCGCATCCACCTGGGGTGTTCAGTTCCGCGCCCTTAAGGTCCTGTTTTCAGGGACCTATGTGGCGTCTTTGACGTACGCTGCGGCAGTATGGTACCGACGCTCGTCCTTTTATGTAGTCAGAAGAGCGTTGCTCAGCACGCAGAGACCGGCACTTATTTTGCTTACGAAGGCCTATAGAACGTGCAGTACCGCGGCGTTACCTGTTCTCTTCTAGATCGGCGGGAGTTCTCCCTGCCGATCTAGAAGTTGTTCGTGCAGGACGAATTGCGGACGAGGGACTCCAACTGGCCTCCGGGGAGCGCAGGAAGCTGCGACGCAGCATCAGAGAGGAGATCGTTGCCACTTGGCAGGAACGATGGCAGTCAAGCGAAGACGGTCGCGATTTGTATAGGTTCTTTCACGATGTAGCTGTGAGGTTATCCCAAGACTGGGTGGAACCAGATTAAATTGTTTCGCAGTTACTATGTGGCCACGGATGCTTCAGACAGCGCCTACATAATTTAACGCTGTGCGAGTCAGCTCTGTGCCCGTGTGGTGATGAAGTTGAGGAGAGCCGCGATCACGCTCTTTGGGAATGTAGCCTCTACGTTGACGCTAGAGTTAAGCTTCTGGACACGATTCAACGTGCACAGCCTGGCCCGATCTACTACCAGGACCTCATATGTTGCCCTAGCAATTGGCTTTTGCTGCGCGAGTTCGCGCACTCCTGGCACACTATTCGACGAACTTTTGAAGAGTGACGATTGATCTACGTGTTCAGCCCGACGCGAAGTGCCGTTTTTGTGGTGTCATGCCCCAGAAGGGGGAGAGTTGATATAGAAGGGATGGATTTAGACTTTTGTAGGGAGCATAGACCAGCGCAGGGGAAAAGAGCCCTTACGCAGTACCCTAGCGCTCTCCCGAGATTCGGTTCGTATGCCGCAAGGCAGGTAGAACCATGGGTTGGTGGTGGGATTGTCACCTGGATAAGGTTTTAAAAGGTACGGTTTTAAAGGAAATGCGGCATCAGCAACAATGATTCCGCCATGTAGTAAAAGGTTATTTTCCAGCTTATTGTATATGGAGCAATTTCTAAATACACTTCCATCTGATGACATTCCACAAGCTCCGACATCTATGTATCGAAAGCAATAGTCATCATCCACTATTGCCATAAGCACAATACTGAACACTTTTTTATAATTGAAATACATAGTTCCACTGTTATCAGGTGCTACAACTTGAATATGCTTGCCACCAATGGCACCGTAGCAAAATGGAAAGTTCCATCTGTTTTTAAATTCATTTTCTATTTTCTTCCAGTCTTCATCATTAGTTGGGACCTGTAATAATAAATAAATAATTAATAAATAAAGATTATCTTGTTTATATAATACGTAAGTAAAATGATTGTTATTTTCTTTTAGGACACTCAAGAATCGGAAGAACAAACAAATACTCAAAATACTAGTGATATTATTGACAACAGTGAAGAAAAAAATGATAATGTTAACAATAATGACAATGTTGAAAATTCTGATTTGTCAACACAACCATCTACGACTACATCAAATGATATGAAGCAACGCAACAAGTCCGAGGCAATATCCGCAAAAACTGCAGCACCATCGGCAAAACTGTCTACCGAAATGTCTAGTGCACCAGCTCCAAAAAAGAAAAAAGTTACCCAAGTAGCAACATTGGTCAATGAAATTCGGTCGATCAAGAATGATTTAAATAGTACACCCACATATGGATCAGTGTCACAACAAGATGAGAATGATATTTTTGGAGCATTTGTAGCTAGCCAACTTAAAATATTATCACCTCTACAGGCTATTATTGCTCGGGTCGGAATCAATAGTGTATTATCTCGTTGTCGAATGGCAGATTTAAATTTGAGTAATGCTACAATTTCTTACCAGACACCTAGTCACGACGACTCTTCAAACACGACAACTGGTAGCAGTATACAAATAGTTCAAAATAACACGAATTTTACAACAACTGAATATGACGCACAACAAGCTTCTGCGGACGAATTTGATTTGATTACCACAGCATTCAAAAATGCTTAATAATGCCGATTGGCTTCGTTGGATAAAATTTTAATTTTGCTTACGTGTTACGTGTCTAGTGATGATGCTTGATTTTTTATAATAAACGTAATACAAACCTCAATGTATTTTTTCAATGCCTTGTAGATTTCAACACAGACTTCTGGTATAAATTTTGATATGGAACATCTTGCAACTCGATAAAAGTGACTGAGCCTCCTGTAACTAATGCCGGACGAAAGAAAATCTAGTGTGATCTCCAGTTTTACCTTTGCTGGTAGCGCCTGTCTCATAATTGTTACTATTCGTTGTATTTTTGGCGTAACAAGACTCAACAGAATATCAAACAAATCAGGCGTCATTCGCAAAATACTCTTATATTCGCCTAAATCTTCGTTGCGAAATTCTTCCAAAAGTAAAGCAGATGATCCACGTTCATCTCTTCTTAAAATCCACGGCCTTGTCCACACCCGTTTCTGTAATTCATCTTCTAGTTCGTCTAGTGCGAATTGGCACAGTTTTCGAAGTAACTGTTTCAGTCGAATAGTGTTTTTTTTTCGCGTGCAGTTCATTTTGGACGTGTGGTCACCTCGGTCACAGCAATAATACTGGCTTAAAATAATATAGCCTCATGTAAACAGAACTAGCATATTCCAAACCAGGTCAGCTAGCCAAGACAGTTTAGAAGAGAACTAGCTTGCTGTCCTAGCTTGAAAAACTAGCCTCGTGTAGCCCGGGCATTAAATGCAGATTAAAGTATGTTTAGGATATGTTTCATCCTAAACCACACTTTCAGTGATTTTAGTAATGTATTTAACATTACGGAAGTTTCTTTTTGGCATGGGTGTTGTCCAGGCCGAAAAACAAAAGACAAAGGGATCCTTCGTATACAATGTGACAAATAAGACCCTCTCACCCAGCACCGACTCGTCGGAACCAGAGCAATTGAGAGTCCCTAGGAACAGGAAAACCAAGAATCGGTTAACAGAACAAAACTCGCCCATCATTGAAGCCATAAGAGATGGCTATCGGCTGAAATCAAACCCGGCTTGACACTAATGATTTGAAAATAAATTTTGAAAAGACATGTTATATTAATTTAATTAATTTAAAAAATAATATCACCATTAAATATCAAGGACAAACTCTGAAAGAGGTTAATAGTGTTAAAATTCTTAGGTATAGAAGTAGATAATAAATTGGACTGGAAACAACATATAGACCATGTTTGTAATAAAATTAACAGATTTTCATATGTCTTGTATAAATTGGCAAAAACAGCTATAAGAACCACAGCTCTCACAGCGTACTTTGCATATGTCGAATCAGTGCTACGTTATGGTCTTGTCATTTGGGGAAACAGCACTGATATACAAAGGGCCTTTATAGCCCAAAAAAAATGTGTTAGGGCAATTTGTGTGATAGCACCGTATAAATCATGCAAGCCAATATTCAAATCCTTAAATATCTTACCATTACCGTGTCTCTACATATTTGAAATTGCAAAATTTGTCAAACAGAACCCAAATCATTTTAAACAAGTCAAAGATGTATTTCCACGGAAAACTAGAAATTGCAGTAGACTTGTGCTTCATTTCATCCCAAAAAGTACTCGCATGCATAAAAATAGCTTTTGCATGTGTATATTATATATAATAACATCCCACAAGATATAAAAGACTTGTGCTTGGATCAATTTCAAAAGTCATTACACAAGTGGCTGGTTGGGAGAACTTTTTATTTTCTTAAAGATTTTTTAAACTACAAGGACAGTCAGAAATAAGTAATTAATAAGTTATATTATTATCATGTTAAGGGAAATATTTTATGTCTTTAAGGTTAAGATTTAATGAAGCTGTGTTTATTTAAAGTCAATTGGAATGTGTGTAATGACAAAATTAAAAACTATTTGCATGCTATTTGTCAATGGCTGGATAGGCGATCATATTCCCTACCTGTAATTTCTTCTGTAAACCCACCCTATTCGTAAGCAAACAAAGATATTATCCCATCAATTCTATTCCGGAACGCCTTCTAAAAGGATCAGACTACATTACCCAGGGTTGAAGAAAGACTGATCATGGCGGCATTAAAGCTAAGTTCCACTCTGACATTGGATCAGGTTGTTAAAAGTAATAATAAAAATAAAATAAATACTTTTCTTAAGCAGACCGAAGAGTGGAGGAGGATCTCTACTCTATATCAGATTTAATCAAAATTGCAAAAATAATTTAATTTCATATTACATGACGTTCCACAATTTAATGAAATGAAAAAGGGACCTATTCCATTAGCAATATGACTCATGACGCTTCGTAGCTGGGTACTGTAATGAGTGACTCCCTTAAAATTTGATATTCCAAGAAGAACTTACGAAAATTATTAAGGTAATGCACAGGACTTGCTCTATAATTCTTATCTTCCGCACCATTCGTTTAAATCAAATTAAACGACAGCAATCAATTAACAGAACATTATTAATATCCAAAGGGCTCTTCGGTTATCAAGACGGAGAAGAAAAACCAGTAAAAAATATTGATGGCACTTGTTGTATTGTTCCGAAAAGTTCGAATTAACTCTATCAAAAAAATAAAATTTAGATTCCACAAATTTCAAAACATAGTTCAACCATTTTAGATTGTACGTACAGGCGGATACAAGAGTTGATGTGCTGGCCCCTATCCAGCTACTTCAAATTGAGAAATTATGAAGCATGAATTTAATAATGAAAATTCGTTATTGCGACAGTTCTTTCAGGCCGGCGATGCTTTTATTTTGGATATGGGCTTTCAAGATGCCTTGCCCACATTAACTGAATCTCCTACTGAAGAACCTACGTCCCTGCTACACTACAAACATGTGAATGGCAGTTATCAGCTTTAGATGCAAACAAATCAAAGGCATTCACTATATTTAGGTTTGTTGTAGAAGTTGATAATAGTAGATTTAAGAGGGATTTTGAATTGTTTATTACCAAATTTTATTACCAAAGCGACCAAACATTTTTATTTTTAATTCTTATTTTAAATAAACGCCTTTCATTCGCCTATTACAAATCGATCAAACGCTGGCGTAATATTAGGAATTAATAACGAAAGAAATTAAAAAAAATATCTTCATAAAACGATGCTGGCATACATCTCACAGTTATGTGTTTAAGTCCGACCTAAGGTTATCAAAATTTTTGTAATCTTAGATAATTTAAATAGTCGTAGGGCCAACTTTTGCACAATTGAAATAATTGTGACTCTCAGTTTCCTCGTACACTCTGGTACGGAAAATTGAAACTTGTTAAAGTTCTTAACACTTGAGTTTAATGCAACGAACTACGTTATAAATAGTAGTTCTATTGGTGAAATATTGAAATGATTTTAAATTTAATTTTTTTTTTCGAAGTTTTTACTTGCTTACGACCCTTATAGAGTAATTTCTATAGACGAATATTTGCTGCTATGGAAAGGTCGGTTGAGTTGGGTGCAGTGCATCCAAACCAAAGCAGCAGGCTTCGACATTAATTCGATTCGGTATGTAGTTTAAAACATTACTCAAATTACCTACTTTAAGACGAATAACACCTGTCTGCCCGTAACCAAGAAGGCTGTAAAGGGTTTGAAACGTCGGGTTAAATAAGAAATGAACGCGTACTAAATCCGTAAACATAGCTTTCATTTCAATGTTTAGTGTTAGCGTAAACTCAAGAAAACAGTCAGCTATAAAGCTTATAAAAATACGAGCATATCGTGAATAAAAATGCAGGTTTTTGAAAAAAACCGTAGGTCTTGAAAACGTTATAGCTGATTTAAGACTCGAAATGAAAATTAAGACGGAAGATTTAGTCTTATTGTTAAATATTGAAAACGTCGATTTTTTTATAAAGATATATTTTGAAGGAAAAATCTCAAAAATATTCTGCTTCTTTAAGAAAATTTGCAGTTTTCATTATTATGTAAGCCCTAGGGCATATTTGTTTGTACGCAGGCAGTTTGACACATGTTTGCCTCACCCAAAAACTTTGTACACGTGGTTCAGACAAATTAAGTGTGAACCAGGTTTTTTACCAGCGAATTTTTATACGCCATCAATTTAATGGTAAGAAAGTTGTCGATGTAATGTCAATTCGACAACATCTACAATGGGATGGGAAAAACACTGTAGGTTACATCAATATAGGACAAAATGTTGAAACGGATAATTTATCTTTGGCGAAAGAAGCTCCAGTTTTCATGGCTATTGCATAAAAGCATCTTTCAAGACACCTGTTGACTATTTTGTAACCAATGGTGTACTGTAAACGGTGAGCAAGGCAGCGCCATTTTATAAAGTTGTACATGCTTGATGGTGCAATGATGAGTGAAATTAGTTTCTGTCGCTTTGGATGGGTGCCCCGCAAATTTTGCGGAAGCAAAATATTTGGGCGCTAAGTTCGATAATGTAAATGATATTGATGCAAAGATTAGCACTGACGACTAAAACTGAATTATAGTACCCAATGCTTGATTATGTTAAAGTTAGTTAAGAATACTTTAGCAGAATAAAATATTATGAATAGTAAACATCAAATGACCTCTTAGGATTATCATGATCGATTACTTCATTTACAACAAAATGAAAGATTACACTTAGCTAATAAACTAACACAATACAAACACAAACTTTAAACGTGAAACAATAAAGTTTGTACAATTGAAATTGATAATTTCGTAATTGTTTAAAAGATCAAAAAAATAATCTCATTTTAAGTAGCTCTCATGTATTAAGTGGCCTCAAATAAGAAACAACTTACTATTTTTTATTCATATGTATGTTTGCAATGACGGACGATTGACGAACACTTAAAAGAGTTAGCGAAAACCTATAAATCACGTTAATAAAAATCCCAAGTAATTTCTAAGCAGTTTCTATGGATTCATTTCGTATATTTTGCTCGTGGTGTTAAGTCGTGACGTGATGTTGTGAAGATGAACAGCCGCGTTTCAAGTGATCAGGTGGAAATGTTGCTGGATCATTTACTGCACCACTAGGCTTAGCCAAAGGCTATGGTTTGGGTGGTAGGTCAAAAAGGACCTCAGACATTGCCACTAATTTAAATGCCCTTGGCAATGGAACCAGTAAAAGGGGCAATGGATACGGGTAAGTATATAATTGAATAACTAACTTATTTCGGAATTAAAAAAAAAGTTTTATACCTACTAAATCCGCAAAAATTTATTAAAATTCCTTTTTGATTATACAGTATTGGATAGACTTAAATCATAAAACTAAGAGCACATGCTTCGAAGGGAGGAAAGTGGAACTGGTGGTGGACATAGCCAACAAAAGCCACTGTCTGATACATTTAAAAAGGTATTGGCTATTATTGGTGAAGAAGCTGCTTGAGGCGATGTACAGTTTAGGGTCTTGTGTGTCTTTGCAAGTTCTATCTATTTTGCATTTTATTTGTGTAATATCAGTATGTAAACTTCAAAAATTTTGCCTCAGGCGGGACTCGAACCCGCATCTCCTCGCATGCCGGGCGGGCGCTATACCATTAAGCCACCGAGACACTGCGACTCAGCGCGAATTTTTCAAGCATATTCTTAACGAAATATATTCTACGCTGGCTGACAGCTATGCTCGAGTCTCGCCTGAGACAAAATTTTTCAAGTTTATATATTGATATTATAATTGCAATTTAATTGCTAAAATAGTTAGTTTAAAAAATATTTAAATTCAAACTTTAAAATTTTTAGGATATTGTGCCCACAACCCCACCATCTTAAGGACGACAATTCTTTCCTACAACTGAGCCAGAGATAATTAAAAGGTCCGATGAAACCGGTATAATTTTATTTATTCTGATTTTATGAATAGTTTGCAATAATTTTCTATGTTGTGATCTGATTAACCGTTTCTCAACTTTTGTTTAAGAACTGTCATCAACCCTTAGGCTACAGAGGAATGAGGAAATGCCGTCCCCAAGTGGACAAACACCTATATACGAGTATTAGGTATGTTTGAACTTCTCAATAAAAATATATTGATCTATCAGCTCAAATGACCTCAATAATAAAGGGTATAACTAATAACAGGTAGTATATTCAGTAAATATTTTATACACAATTTGCAGCAGAATCTAGAGCATTGGTCGTCAAATTACGGCCCGTGGCCGTTATTTGTGCGGCCCGCGACTAAATAAATTACGAGTATTTAAATAGTCAATTAAATATGTCATAAACAAAAATCAATAACGGACTTTGTGTTCAAATTCAAAACCGGCGACGCCACGGCGATTAACGAATGGGATCGTTGTATTGTTATTGTTTATAGAAGAAAATGGTTCTAATGTTTTTATTGAAATATAATTTACAATTTAATGCCAAGATATTAAATGAAACATTGATAATGTACTAAGTATATTAGTTAAACGATAAAATCCCTTTTAAAGTTTTGTCCCGATTCATCCCTATTTACCCCGTTTTATCCGACAGCTATAAAGATATACAGACAATACAAAATAATACATTGTACTTAATCCATTAAACAAATATTAAAAAATCATTTTTTGATTTTTACCTGTTACGGTTTTTATGGATTTTTAGCATCCACCATCTTCTTTGCCGACCTTTTCGCTTCCTTTGTTTTTGTTTATATTTTGTATAAAAATATGTCAAGCCAAACGCAATAGCCGACACAACTTCAACGTCCACATCCATGTTTGTCTGCATAGCTTGCCAGTCCGGAACACACTAATGCACTCGCAAGCGTGTAAATGGCATCCAAGCATTTGTAAGGACTTGGGGCTTGTAGACGTTTGCCAAGCTTTGGCAAGCGTGTAAACGTAGCATAAAGGTGTATATCTTTTTGTAAATTATATAAAAGAACTTAGAATAATGGTTTTATTATTTAAATACAACTCGAAATATTAACGCTTACCTATTTTCATCTAATTTCACCTTATTAACAATTATTTTCAAATATAATGTTATTAAATTATACTTATTCTTATAGCTTATATAATACAGATTTCAACAACAAACTAAAAGTATGTGTTTCATACATTTTTTTGAGATATTATAATTTTATTGCGTTGCGGCTATTTCGCGTGAGACCCATCGACGCTGACAGATGCGCCATATACGTCATGCGACCTTCCGACAGTGTAGGGGCTAATGTTTTAATATTTACAAGGGTTGGGTATTACCTAAAACTAAGTGTGGGCAGAATGATATATTATTTGATTTCAAAGTTCTCTTGGTATTCATGATAAATTTCTAGAAAGAAGCTAAGAAGAGGTGTTACCCAGATGCCAGAGATATTTAAATATATTAATATACAGTGTAATGAAAGATAAGTTTACGGATTTAGAACCCGTTTATTTTTGATTTAACCCGACGTTTCGAACCCTTTACAGCGTTCATGGTCACGGGTAGACTAATACGTACATGTACATATTAGTAAAAAATTAAAGTACATTTCACAACGCGTTTTACGCCCGCGGCGTGTGCGATTGTTTGCTGGTCCCGCTGCACCGGCGGTCATCTTGTACCGGCGGGCGCGGGTCGCGGTCCCGCAGACGCGACGGGTTGTACCCTCTGCAATCGGTTGGCGGGCGACCGCGTGGGCAGCGGGACGCGGGGCGGAGGCGGGGGTTACAGAAATCCGACGCCATTTTGCAGTGACTTGTTGTTACTCGTTGCGTAGTGACGCGTTTGTGCACGTTTGTCAACAAAATGGATATTGATATTGAGTCGATCTACTAATTACTTTGGTTCAAGAAAGACCAGTAATATGAGATAAGAGCTTAGAAGAGTTGTAAGGACGCAAATTCTACGCAAGCTGTTTTTTTGCAGGTTTAATAACATTGTAATTGATTGGATTTTTCCGAACGCCTAGCGACATCTATTGATGATTCTTGGTTTCGTCGCTACGGCGCCGTATTGTGATTTAGTTCATATTGTTCTTTTTTTCCGAATTTCAAGTTTGGGATATCTATTTAATATAATAATTTTCTTTCTAGTTCGTTTCTAATAAAGGAAATAAGGGCTATTTCTTAATTTATTAAGATTCCTTCCATTTAAGTGTCATTTGTATGATCGATTACTTTGGTGAATCGAAACGCGTAACGGAACGTCATAACAGGAAGGATTAGGTTTTCTTTGGGACACTTGACCTAGGATCGCCGACCCAAATGGCGGATATATTTTTATAGTGGTTGTTAATAACAATCCAAAGATGTCAAGGGCATCTAATACAACTTATATTTGAAAGTGTAATAGCAAAGCAACATGAGGTAAAATATATTGAAATATTGATTTATTTTCACTGGTTGACAAATTTCTCGTATGGCGTGGTTGTAAAATCGTATATTTGTTTCAGAGGAGTTTTTATATAATATTGTTGGTGGACGAGGGATATGTTTCTGAAAGATGTGCTTTCTTCAGTAAACGTAAGTATTTCCTTAGAAAAGTGTGTTTCCATACCTCATGTTTTGTATCAAAAGATAGGTTACTAATTTGATAAATTTCTTTTCAGATGGGTTTAATCTTTATAAAATTTATAGTTTTATATTTACATTTTTATTGATATTTTCATATTTCGTAATCATATTCTTCTAATTCTATCTGGATTAGATTGTTATTCCTTATCAACATTTAACTTGAGGTTCTGTTCCTGATGATGAACCTAGTATTTTGTATGGAACGACTTGTGAAGTCGATATAGTTTTGGGTTTTCAACGTTGGGTTGTTCTTGGGAACTGACATGGACTTCCATCCGGGAGCTTAGTAGCCACAAGAAGGCTCAGGACCTAACCAGGGATTCCAAAAGATGTTCTGAAGCGAGGCACTGACCGATCCCGATGAGTATTCAACATCTAAAGGTACCATCTTCTTTCTTTTCCTGGGAGGGCAGCTACTTGAAACCATAGTTGTATTTTAATGTTAACATATTTTAAAGTCGAGTCTTTATATCTGAGCTATTTAGATTATGCAGAACGGATAGCACTATTTTCAATCCCGAACCATTACACACACCCTGAATTAATTATGTTGAGAGTCATATCTCTAGTACTAATTGGTTAAAATATTATATCTTTAGCTACGTGGATTGTCTAGTTAATAGTAGTATATCTATTCAGATTAAATTCCTGGAATGTAATGACAGTTGGCCATCAAATTAATAAATGATATTTAGTAAATACTACTGATTGTATTTATTCAACATCCCGTAGCCAGTCGACAAGGTTCTTTATAAATTTCTGCAAGCCGGGCATAGACTTAATCTACCTTTTAGTCTTGTACTATGTGTTCTACAACACCTAAAGAGCACCCACCAAAACAACCACTTGCAGTGGCGCCTACTTTGATTGAAATTAATGCTATTCGGTATTATTATAGAAAGTTTAGGGGTGGAAGGTAAATAAAAGAAGCATTTTTATGTGCTGATCTTCTACTCTGTAGCTTTTATTTGTATTAATGTTGATAATATAATGATCCCTCTCATGTTGTTATTGTGTTTGTTGTGTTTATTTATTTTGAACAACGGTTATTAACCTCAACTGTATGTTAGTTATTTTGTGTTATAGTTGCATTTGACTAGGGTTTCATTAATAGGTAACTACCTAAATGTCAGAACATGATATAGTGAACTTTTTAAATAAATAACTAACTGGTAGGGTTGAAACTATGTTTTAAAGTTCAAAATAATAAGTTTATTTTGTACTGGTATTATAAATGTTATTGGTATACTGGATGACCAAAACAAATACCTTTCTTATTTTTAGTGTGACAAAATTTTTATAGTATTTAGGTACTTGTTATTATGTAAGACTATTACTCACCTTTTCATTGTTCAATGGGTCAGAATAGCAGATAACCTTATTTTGTGTCACACTTATTATTATTGTTCAAGGTCAAGTCAATATTAAGGGAAAGTATTATATACAACTTAGTTGTAATTTATAGTCTTGGAGACCACAATCCAAGTAACTTTGTTTTGAGTATAAAGTTAATTTTGACAAGAAAATTAAGATTCTTGCAATTGTTTATGGAAGTGTATGGTACGAGCAGTTATTGTAAAGGGTTATTTCTCTCAACATATACGGTTTTAACACTTTAAAAATAAATTTTAAGTTTTTCATACAAAATATTTTTTCTGAAATAATTTAAAATGGATACTAGTAACGTTTATACGCATTCATTATTAAGAGATGAGCTTATTTATGAGGTCACTATTCGCACTGAGGTACCTGAGGACACTGTGCCCAAATTGAAAAAACAATTAAAATCTTTGTGTAAGGAATTTGGTCCTGAAGACATCATAGATGAAGAGATTAAGCCGAGTACAGAACTGCCTATCATTAAGGAGAAGCTTAAGGAATTACATTCCAATTTAGACAATTTCAGGAAGAGCAGGGAACGTTATCAGCTTGGTCGTGCTAAAGCTTTGTACTGTCACTTGTATTACAGGTTGGATAGGTTAGTCTGTAAAGAACCTGCCGACTTGGAGTGCAAATCAACACTGAAGAACTACTTAGATTCTTGTCTTCCTATTTTAGAAAGCTGTTTACATAAAAAACCTGATGAGGCAAGTTCTTGTATTCCATCATCTGAGGATAATAGGGAACCTGTTAGGGAGTGCTCCTCTAAAGTCAATATTCTCAAATGGAATGTCAAATTTGATGGCCGTACTAGTGTTCAGTCATTTTTAGAAATGGTAAATGAACGCGCGATAGCTTTTAATGTTAGCGATTCGGTATTATTTAGATCCGCGTTTTGTTTTTTTGTAGACCAAACTCTGTTGTGGTATAGAGGTATTAAAGACCAAGTTTCGTCTTGGAAGGAATTGTGTGATTTATTGGTTGAAGAGTTCTCCCCTGCGAATTATGATTTTACTTTGAGGAATGAAATTCGTGCTCGTACCCAAGGTCAAGATGAACCTATACACATTTATTTTGCGATTATGTCAGGAATGTTTTCACGTTTGAAAAAGCCTTTTTCTGAGGAAGAAAAGCTTGAGATTTTGTCAAACAATATTAGGCCAGTATTTTCGGAGCCGCTTTCGTTACACACTTTTTCTACTGTAGCTGAACTAAAAGAGAAGTGTAGAAAAGTAGAACTACGACGTCAGCAAAACAGTAGATTCGTTGAGCCACCTAAACAGTCTTCTATGAATCCTGAATATGACTATAAAGGTAAACATAGCAAACCTGCGTCTGTAACTACGGTAACACAACCACGATCAAATGGGGATACCAAGCCATCATACCCAAATTGGAGGCATAATAATAAAGTTTCTCACTCCTCTAATAGTAGGCAAGGTACACCAAATATCAAGAGGTATTGTTTAAAGTGTAAGTCGGATACACACAGCACTAGGTTTTGCAAGGATAAAAGACAGTTATGTTTTAAGTGTGGTGAAGTAGGGTATACCATAAGGACATGCCCGAAGTGTACGAAAGCGCCAAATTCAAAAAACTTGTAGGCTCAAACCGTTGTAAGTCGAAGGGCATGGTCGAACCTTCTAATGATAAATGGATGAAGTTAGTATCTGACTATTTTAAAACTAACACCGTTACTTCGGTTTTGTTCGAGCCAAATGTTAATGATGTTCGGCCTTATTTAAACGTGAACATTTTGGATTTGACAGTATGCGGATTACTAGATTCTGGTGCCGCAATTTCTATTATTGGAAACGGAGCTCACGAACGCTTCATTAAATTAGGATATTCGGTAGAAATTACGAATGAAACGACTGTTACTGTTGCTGATGGATCATTTTGTAATACCATAGGGACAATGTCATTGCCTATTACATTTAAAACGGAGACTAGGGTAATTAAATTTTACATCATACCTTCTATTGTATCCAATGTGATTTTCGGAGTAGACTTTTGGAAAGCTTTTAAATTAATGCCAGAAATTTTTCAAAATATTTCTTTTATTGAAGCCCCTCAGGATTTTATTAAACAAAGTAATGCTAATGAAAAACAAGTAAATTTTGTACAACCTTTTGAAAATTTAACGTCAGAACAACAGGAGTTAGCAGAGATGATAATAAGGCAGTTTCGAGATGTTTCTTTTGAGTGTAAAGGTTTAGGAAGAACGAATCTAATAAAACACACCGTAGACACAGGTGATCATTTGCCAATCAAGTGTAGACCTTACCCGTTATCACCAGAAAAGGCCAAGGAGCTACATAAGGAAGTGGATAGGATGCTGGAGCTTGATGTTATCACACCTAGCGAAAGCCCGTGGAATAATCCCGTAATTATGGTTCCAAAAGCTGATGGGACATGGCGATTTTGCCTTGATTGCCGCAAACTGAATTCGATCACAAAAGGTGATTCGTATGCAATTCCGTATATACCTCAAATACTGGATAGCCTTAGGAATGCTAAGTATGTCAGTTCTGTAGACTTCAAATCTAGTTTTTGGCAAATATTACTCGATGAGCAATCCCAAGATAAAACAAGTTTCACAGTTCCAGGTAGAGGAACATTTAAATTTAAGGGGATGCCATTCGGTTTGTGCGGAGCTCCTGCTCGGCAACAAAGATTAATGGACATGCTGTTCGGTACACCTTTCTGCAGTGATATAACGAAAGGAATGATCTTCTGTTACGTCGATGACGTCATAATTGTGGCAGAAGACTTTGAAACGCACCTTTTGTTGTTAAAACGCCTGTACCAACGCATAGAAAGTGCCAATCTTACCATTAATTTTGAAAAATGTAAATTCTTCCGGAAATCATTAAAATATTTGGGATACGTAGTTGATGAATGTGGTTTAAGGACAGACCCAGACAAAGTGCGTGCGATTTTAGATTTTCCTGTACCTAAGACCCAAAAAGACGTTAAAATGTTTCTAGGAACCTGTTCTTGGTACAGAAGGTTTATCAGAAATTTTTCGAGTATAGCCGCACCTTTGAATGCACTTACCAGTTCTAAAGTGAAATTTTGTTGGAATCCATCAGCTGAAGAAGCGTTCGAGACTTTGAAGACATGTTTAGTTTCCGCTCCGGTTTTAGCATGCCCGGATTTTGAGAAACCTTTTGCTGTTCATTGCGATGCGTCTGGTTATGGTATAGGGGCCATGCTCACACAGAAGGTGGATGACGTGGAACACCCTATCGCTTATATTAGTAGATCCCTGAATAAAAATGAACGTAACTACAGTGCTACCGAAAGGGAAGCACTTGCTGTTATCTTTGCAGTTGAAAAATTTGAACCATATCTAGGCACTAGGAAATTTACTGTTGTAACGGATCATGCTTCATTAAGATGGTTTATGAAACTGGAAAATCCTACTGGTCGTCTTGCGAGATGGGGATGTCGCTTATCTCAATTTAATTTTGAAATCGAACATCGCCGCGGTAAGGATAATGTTGTCCCTGACGCTCTCTCACGTTTGTTAATGGTAGAAGCTGTAGACAGCCCGATAGATATAGACGCTGATGATGAGTGGTACAACAGGACGGTCCAAGGTTGTAAAGCTAATCCACAGAATTTTTCAAATTATAGGATCGAACGCGGTAAACTGTACAGATTTTGTAAAGGCAAATATTCCCTAACTGATGAGTTTGACTGGAAGGAAGTTGTACCTAAATCAAGATGCAATGCGGTTATTTCGGAAAACCACGAACCTCCTACTGCTGGACACCTTGGTGTATTTAAAACACACCGCAGAATTAGCTTGAGGTATTATTGGCCAGGAATGTACCGAAACATCACTGACTTTATTAAGGATTGTGCAACTTGTTCTGCTTACAAACATAAAACCACTCTTACACCTGGACTCATGGGGAAGCCTAAGCAGTGTTATAGACCGTTTCAGGCCTTATCGGTGGATTTAGTCGGTCCATTGCCTAGATCTCGCGCTGGTTATATGCATCTTTTAGTAGTTACGTGCTGTTTTTCAAAGTATACCATGTTATTTCCCTTGAGGCGTGCTACTAGTGCCACCGTGGCTAAAAATTTCGAAAATTTTGTCTTGCTGGCTCACGGTATTCCTGAAACCGTAATTACCGATAATGGGGTTCAATTTACGGGATCAGAATTCCGAAGTCTATTAGATAAATATAAGGTGCCACGAGTTCATTATGGACCTAGATATACGCCGCAGATTAATTTAGTGGAAAGGTATAACAAAACAGTTATGACCATGGTTTCTTCGTACGTCAAAGACGATCATCGTACTTGGGATCTACACTTGTTTAAAATACAATTTGCTTTGAACAGTGCTGTTAACGATACAACCGGCTTTACGCCATTCTTTTTAGTTCACGGCCGAGAACCCATTATAAATGGCACATTTTACAAGGATTCAGACTGTGATTATGAAGTATCTATTCCACGGGAAGAATATGCTGGGGAGTTTGGTGCGCTGAAAGGTATATTTGAAAAAGTTCGTGCAAGTATAGTAAAAGCGCATGCTGCTAATGCTAAGCATTATAATTTGAGAAGGCGGGATGTTAAATTACGAGAAGGCCAGGAAGTATGGCGCAAAACGTATATACAAAGTGATGCCGATAAATTTAAAGCAACCAAACTAGCTCCCAAGTATACTAAATGTATAGTCAAAAAAGTTTTGTCCCCATTAGTGTACGAATTGGTGGGATATGATGGTAAACATCTTGGTACATGGCACATCAAGGACATAAAGGTGTGACATGGATACAGTCTTGTGTCAGAATCCTCAGCCGTAGGACAAGTTTATCTTGTGTTGTTTGGGGAAAGATTCCTAACAATGACGCCAAGGCTACTCTTCTTATAACCTAGGTTATAAGAGAGTTTAGGTTAAGTTTTGCATGCTTAGTTATAGTTGATTATATCAAGGACAACCCTTGAATATATTTCTTAGCCTTGCTTTGCGCTATTTTGTTGAACTCAGTATTGTTGAGTTAGGTTGTTTGAAGATTTAGCATAACATTACATGCTCTCTTCTTTTTTGTGGGTTTGTTGCGATGACGTCTAATGTTAATTGTTATGACTAGCGACACTTGTTATATTTGGCAAATAGTCAAATTTGTTTTGTTTCCTTTGCATCTAGTATGCATATGGACTCGTGTGGACCCAGGCGTTGACGTCCTTTAGTGACCGAGCGACACACGAGATTTTTTGGACCAGGATTGCTCAGGGTAGCATCATTGTGTCATATGTGTTTGTAATGGCTAGTAACCTTACATCATTTTTTTTTCTTTTCCCTTAGAGTCGTTTTGTGGTACGACAAATAGTATATTAGAGTAGAATTGTATATCAATGGCTACTTAAAGGGGAACAGAGTTGCACTGGTACTACAGGAGCAACTTCAAAGGGGATTGTATGTCAGGAGGTGGCAGGCAGTGAATAGAAACTGATGCTTACATTTTGAAAGCTGAAGCATGATAGATGATTTGTATGATAGTGTGGGGGAAATTACACTTGCCCGGACAGTTTGAGATTTTGGTTAGTTTACATCAGTCCTGGTGGTTGGTTTTTTTTTAAGGTATTGAGTGACTTATGTTAGATTCTTTTCTTGTTTTCTTCGTTTCAGTATAGTTTCTGAACGTTATGTAATAGGTGGCCGAATTGTTGTTACATTGTTGGTTGTTTTTTTTTCCATTCTTTTGGCAGATGTTATTGTTTTCTATTGTCAAGTTGTGCTGAGGGCAGCACACCTTCTCTCTGCGCTCGAAGCTTTGGGGGGAGGGTATTGTAAGGACGCAAATTCTACGCAAGCTGTTTTTTTGCAGGTTTAATAACATTGTAATTGATTGGATTTTTCCGAACGCCTAGCGACATCTATTGATGATTCTTGGTTTCGTCGCTACGGCGCCGTATTGTGATTTAGTTCATATTGTTCTTTTTTTCCGAATTTCAAGTTTGGGATATCTATTTAATATAATAATTTTCTTTCTAGTTCGTTTCTAATAAAGGAAATAAGGGCTATTTCTTAATTTATTAAGATTCCTTCCATTTAAGTGTCATTTGTATGATCGATTACTTTGGTGAATCGAAACGCGTAACGGAACGTCATAACAGGAAGGATTAGGTTTTCTTTGGGACACTTGACCTAGGATCGCCGACCCAAATGGCGGATATATTTTTATAGTGGTTGTTAATAACAATCCAAAGATGTCAAGGGCATCTAATACAACTTATATTTGAAAGTGTAATAGCAAAGCAACATGAGGTAAAATATATTGAAATATTGATTTATTTTCACTGGTTGACAAATTTCTCGTATGGCGTGGTTGTAAAATCGTATATTTGTTTCAGAGGAGTTTTTATATAATATTGTTGGTGGACGAGGGATATGTTTCTGAAAGATGTGCTTTCTTCAGTAAACGTAAGTATTTCCTTAGAAAAGTGTGTTTCCATACCTCATGTTTTGTATCAAAAGATAGGTTACTAATTTGATAAATTTCTTTTCAGATGGGTTTAATCTTTATAAAATTTATAGTTTTATATTTACATTTTTATTGATATTTTCATATTTCGTAATCATATTCTTCTAATTCTATCTGGATTAGATTGTTATTCCTTATCAACATTTAACTTGAGGTTCTGTTCCTGATGATGAACCTAGTATTTTGTATGGAACGACTTGTGAAGTCGATATAGTTTTGGGTTTTCAACGTTGGGTTGTTCTTGGGAACTGACATGGACTTCCATCCGGGAGCTTAGTAGCCACAAGAAGGCTCAGGACCTAACCAGGGATTCCAAAAGATGTTCTGAAGCGAGGCACTGACCGATCCCGATGAGTATTCAACATCTAAAGGTACCATCTTCTTTCTTTTCCTGGGAGGGCAGCTACTTGAAACCATAGTTGTATTTTAATGTTAACATATTTTAAAGTCGAGTCTTTATATCTGAGCTATTTAGATTATGCAGAACGGATAGCACTATTTTCAATCCCGAACCATTACACACACCCTGAATTAATTATGTTGAGAGTCATATCTCTAGTACTAATTGGTTAAAATATTATATCTTTAGCTACGTGGATTGTCTAGTTAATAGTAGTATATCTATTCAGATTAAATTCCTGGAATGTAATGACAGTTGGCCATCAAATTAATAAATGATATTTAGTAAATACTACTGATTGTATTTATTCAACATCCCGTAGCCAGTCGACAAGGTTCTTTATAAATTTCTGCAAGCCGGGCATAGACTTAATCTACCTTTTAGTCTTGTACTATGTGTTCTACAACACCTAAAGAGCACCCACCAAAACAACCACTTGCAGAGTATAAGTACAAGAACTTGACGCTCAAAGCATGGGAAGAAATTTGCGGTATTTTAAATGATGATTTTGAATATTTGGACGTGACAAATTAAAAAAATATATGGTGACAATTTCCAGCTAAAGGCTCCTCTGTCAATCATAAAATATTGTTGAAAAACATCTCTAATGTTGTTGGCTTGTCTTCCACTGCGTATTGATGGAGGTATTTGTATACTCTCAAGATTATGAGTAAAATCTTCTTCTCTAATGTGATGGCCGTCTCGTTTTCGTACAAAATTGTGAAGTATGCAACATGCCTTCACAATATCAATTGATAAAGGTATTGATAATCCAATGCACGATTTAAAATTCGCCATTCATTTGACAAAATGCTCCTATTGTTTCTTTGTGGTCTATGCGCTTTGAAGCTAAGCACAGAGTTTTTAAATTGGCCTCAAATGTTTCATGTAAAAGAAGAAATATTACTCTGACTTTAACGACCAAACATCAACTACAGTTAAATGAAATGTTTTTGAAAGGAAAATTGTCTGATACTCTTAGAACAGGTCCTGCTGCTCGTGTAACTTATGATGAATCTGCCATTAAACAATTTATACAGTCTTATTTGCAATTAGATCAAATAAGTCTCTCACACAAGTAACTTGGGCCACTGTTTCTACTACACGTTATGTTAAAGGTACAGTTTTAATTTATGATACATGTTCTAATGATTTATTATTGCCTGTGTTCTTCAAAGTGCAAAATATGTACTTGTATGATTCAATTAATTTGATTGTTATGGGAATATTAATGCAAACTATCGCTTTTGATGATCATTTTTTTGCTTATGAGGTTGAAGAAACAGAGGCACAAAATGTTGTTAAATATCACAAAAATTTGGTGTCTCCTATACCATGTAACATTAATGTTCTCAGTAACGAAAAAAAATATGTAACTTTGCGGTGTACATTATAAGAAAAATAAATCAATATTTTTGGTATTTTTGTAACACCATTGTCTCAATGAGTGCTTTGGCCAATTCAAGCAATTAACAGGTATACATATGTAAAATATTGAATTTCTTCATACATACAACCTACTTTTAAATTTTGTGATTATACTAAGTTTATCACGCCTCGCGGTATCATCTAAGTATGTAACTTATAAATATGACATCTGTGATGGTGTTACGTCTATCTCGCGGTAAGGACTCTACTCAACTTAAGTCTCTCTAAGTCCCTGCGCTGACTTTATTTGTAACAATTTATAAAAGTCTATATAATTAATGTAATTAATATAAAAAAATATAATATTTTTGTTTTAAATTTTGTTATTAAACTAATCACATCCTTCATATACTTATTAAAGATAGACAAGAGATTAATTTACGATCCTTATTAATGTATATATTTTTAGTTGTCATATATAATGAGTGTTCTGGTCAATTCAAGAAATTTACATATGTGTCTCAATGTAAATAGTTTTGTAAATTAACAACGATACATTTGACTGTATGGTCGAGTTCATTAAAGGAGTCGCATCGCGTTGCAATTATTGCAATACGGGTTGTCTATGACTCCACTATTGAACGCGACTGTACATTTAAATGCATGGTTGTTAATTTACCAAAGTATTTATATAGGTATACATATGTAGATTGCCTAGTTTGGCCAAAAAACTTACTAAACATTACAATGATATATGTATACATTAGTAAGGATCTTAAATGATTTGTTTGTCTATCTATTATAAGTTTGTATTTGAAGGATTTGGTTTGTATAATTAAAATTATTTGGCGTGTCATATATCATTTATCATAAATGTCTCAGATGAGGAAAAATTTTGTAACTGCGTTGTAAATTTTGAAAAAAATAAACTGATTCATTTATGCCTACTTTTTAATTTTGTTATTTCACTGGGGCCATTCACATATTACGTAAGACTTAGAAGAAAGGGTCTTACTTTTGCTTACAATGAGTCATGATAGTTCTGATTTTTTCTTGCACTAGGGGGGTCAAAACCTGTAAAAAATCTTCTTACGTAATAAATGAATGGCCCTTAAAACCTCATCATTCATATACTTTAAAGAATCATTGATAATGTAGTTATGACATTTCATAGATTTAATTTAGGTCCTTATTAATTAATGTATACATGTTTCATAGTAATGTGTTATTAATGTTTTGGCCAATCCAAGCAATTAACATTAATGTGTCCCTATGTAAGTACTTTTCTAAATTAAAAACGATACATTTGACTGTACGGTCGAGTTCATAAGTTGAGTCATAGACAACGCGTATTGCAATACTCGTAATTGCAACGCACTATGACTCCACGTATGAACTACTGTCACCGTACAGTCAAATGTATCGTTGTTAATTTACAAAAGTACTTACATAGGGAATATAAATGTTATTCATGATCTTGAAAGGCTCATATGGAATCAAGATGCGTGAATAGATTTAACAAGATCTAGTTGATGTAACATTTTTTTTTTCAGTGTAGATGTTTTTATGGCAAAAATCGGTACAAGTGGGCAAAAGATCCGCCAAACAGGGCTGTGCGCACAGGCCAACATAACATTATAGCTCGTATGGCCGAGTCAAGATTGAATGAACGCGATGAAAATTATGACTCTTGATATCTTAGAAGAAATATTGAAGTGGACAAATGAAAAATTCGCGAACTCAAATTGAAGTACAGCAAAGAAAATCGTCCTACCTCGAAATCGTCCTCTAAAAATCGAAATACAAGTTACTCGTATAGCAAGATATAGACATGATCGAGTTGCATGCGTTCCTTGGTTTTCTTATGTATTCAGCTGTGTTTAAATCCAACCACGACAATTGTGAGTACCTATTTGCAACCGATAGGACAGGTAGAGACATTGTTAGATGTGTTATGTCACAGAAAAGGTTTCTAAATCTGTTATTGTGCTTACGGTTTGATAATAGAGCAGACCGAGCAGAAAGAAAACATAATGATAAGCTAGATGCAATTTCCAACATATTCGGAATATTTGTGAACAGCTGCCAAACTGTCACGTTGTGATTTCTGAGCTGCGCACTAATCTCTAAATACTCACGTTTAGATAATACATTCATTGTTTCATTATTAAAACACATTTAATTTCACTTCAATAATAATCGAGTTTTGTTGTTTTGGTTATTGATCTGTCAATGACAAGGAGCTGTCAGATGCGCATGCGACTGTCCGTATGCTCCGAATGACTATAATAACGTTACGTTCGTTTGTCTACGTTTAGCAATCGCACGGAACACTTACTCATTTCACAAATGTCGTGAATGATTTATTTTAATAAATATAACAATACTTGTTTTCTATATTTTTAAGATTGTGTGTTGACATTAAATTATTTTATGAAACTTCACGCAGCCGAAGTAATTTTCATGAGCCTGGCAGAATGACGTTTATGACCTTAGACAGATGTTTAAAAAAGGTAATAAACAATAGTAGTATGGCAGGTTTATAAACATTGGGAATTGATTAGGGAAAAATACGTTGTCTTGAGGACTGGTTGGTAAAGAAACAATTTAAATAAACGACCAGCCTTTAGTTAATAATAGTAATTGGAATATTAAAATAATGTAAATCAATAACCTAAAAAGTTTGAATGTTTTCTTGTTAGTTCAATATGTGTTTTACAAAGAAATAGTTCTTTGTGTTGTTTCGATTGTTTTGGGGAGATTTGAGTTAGTGAACTGGGCACTCGGAAATTCCTTCGTGACAATGATTTGCATTTTTGCAATTTCGAGGTTTCGTTCGAGGATTTCATTTGATTGATTTCATTCTGGGATTCGGCTTGGTGTTGTGAAGATGTCGAGGAGGACACCTTCGCTCTGGCTGTCTGCCAGGAAACCTAAAGAGAAGGATGGAGGCCGACACCTCAATTTTGTTTCCGGCTTTTATTTTATTTTTATTTCGGTTTGAATTAATAATTCGCACGTTTTGTGATTCTGAGGGGGTCTACCACCAAACAAAATTATTTTTCCGGTATTATTTTTTAAACATTTACTTTTTTTTAAGGACGAACTGGTTTACGAAGTTTAATACGTTTAGTAACTCCATATAAATTTTTTTTATTGGATTTTTTTTTAAGCATTCACGCTTTGGGTATTAGGGACTTAAAAGCTTAAGTCGTTTCCAGTGCACAAACCAGTTTAGGTGTGTTAAAAACGTTGATAGTTTGAAACATTTAAATGAAAGACTACAGTAACAGTAAAATGAAACTTGTTACTGGAGTACTGAAAGATTGCGTGAATGAGATGGAAGAATGTGGATGTATGAAATTAGAAATTCTGGTTCGATTTTGGTAGTGCTGAAGCGATGAGAGTATTCATTAGTCTGGTTTTTTTTTCCTGAGTTCTGGTTCATTCCGGATTATTTCCGTTTCTGCCTTTTCGCAGTTTTTTCCGACTCTTTGATCCTTTATTTGTTATGGATCGAGAGAATTTTCCGTTAGTTTGGAATGAACTAGAGTTGCGAAAAATTAACTTCTCAATGGCCTAGATGCGTGTTTTTGCATAATGCCAAGAAAATAATTGTTTTTTAAATATTCCGTTAATTTTCCGTGTTCTGTGGTTTTCCGTTGGTTCTGGCTCATTCTCGATTATTTCCGTTTGTTTTTATTCCGACTCTTTGATCCTTTGTTATGGATAAAGAGATTTTTTCCGTTGGTTTGGAATGAGCTAGAGTGACGTAAAATTAACTCTTCAAAGGCATAGTTGCGTGTTATTGCACGATACTAAGAGAGTAATCATTTGTACTGGTTTATTTCTAGATTATTTCCGTTGCTGCATTGGTGCAGACTCTTTGATCCCTTGTTATGGATCAAGAGTTTTTCCGTTAATTTAGAATGAACTAGAGTTACGTAAGATTAACTTCTCAAGGGCGTGTCAGTTTTTAGCATTATGCCAAGAGAGTAATATTTTTTTGGTTTTCCGTTATTTTCCGTGTGATTTTTGGTTAGCTTCTCGTAGGCCTAGATGCGTGATACACGATGCCAAGAGAGTTACCAACATCATTTATGTTTTAGTTTCGGTGTTTTTAAAGGTTGTATTCTCGAAGGCTTTTGACGCATTTTTTTCAAAACGCCAAGAGTAGTTCACCTGCACTTTATTTGGTTTTATTCCGGTATTTTCTGTGTTGCCTTAGCATCGCTGAGGGCAGCGATTTTTCGTTGGGGGGGGGTGTATTTAAATGTAAATGATTTGCATTTTTGCAATTTCGAGGTTTCGTTCGAGGATTTCATTTGATTGATTTCATTCTGGGATTCGGCTTGGTGTTGTGAAGATGTCGAGGAGGACACCTTCGCTCTGGCTGTCGGCCAGGAAACCTAAAGAGAAGGATGGAGGCCGACACCTCAATTTTGTTTCCGGCTTATAATCGCCGTGTAAAATAATTTTGAATTTTGTTCCGGTTAAGTGCCGTAAGTATATTTGCTGATTTCGAGGGATTTTGTTCATTGAGTCGCTTATTGCAGTTCTATAACATAAGTGGTTTCTTTCAGATCTTTTGATGGCCGCTTGGTTTGGCTACCAGGCTTAGCACATTACCTTACCGTTTTACGCTGACTTTCCGCTGATCAAATGAAAGACGCAAGAAGCTTGTCTCGATGAGATTCGGGTTGGTACCACGCCACGTGGATGCATAAGGTTACCCTACCCTATCTTTGTTGAAGTAAGTGGTAACATCTTCTTAATCCAGTTAGCAGTCTACATTTCCGGTTGCCGTTTATTAGTATTCCGTTCATAATTAAATTCAGATTATTCCGTTCAGTATAATTTACATGATAAGTTTGGTGGTACAACTCGCTCAGAAGTAGGGGTAATTCAGAGCCTTACAAAGGACTCACGCCTGAGATTTCTGTGTAGCTTTTAAGAGGTGGTAAGCTTAGCCGGAGCAAATAAATATATTTTGTCAATTCATGCTCGCCTCTTTATTTACCACCTCATCCTGATCATCTACATCACCCCCAACACCCTCTCCAACCCTAAACGTTGCAAAACCCTATACAACATTGGAGAGTGTGCAACGATCGATGAAATGTTGGTGGCTTTCAGAGGCCGCTCTTATTTGGTCATGTATATGCCAAACGAACCGCCCAAGTACGGTTTGAAACTGATGTGTATGTGCGATGCTAAAACCAATTATTTCTTGAACGGCTATATTTACTGTGGAAAAGGATCTAACGGTGAAACTTTAATGAACGCATTGCAGTGTGCGAAACGGTTATGTCCTGACTGCCAATGAAAATACCAAAGTTTGACCACAAAATATATATTTAGAGTTTACTACTATGTTTAATTTGATCATTTAATATACTACTAATCTGTCTTTAAATACTGTGGTATGCTACCATACTTAATTTCTATGCTATAGACCAGATACGACAGCGGTCTCTCAGACCGCTCGTCACCAGTTAAGTTACACGAAAACCATGTCACCAGGTTAAAGGTTAATCTGAGCTTGAATAATTGCAATTAAATATTGTAAATACATGAAGTTTTGTTTAAAGATAGATACGTAATTTATCAATATTAATTTTTGTAAATAAAAAACTTTTTAAATACACAGGATGTGGCGCTACTGACGCTCTGGTTCCACCATCTTGCAGATCATTACGCATATAAAAGGATAGTGGCTAGCCAGAGCGTCACTCTCCATTTCCACTTTGTACGGTGCAGACGTCAGTCTGCCCGTACACCCTTCCCCTCCTTCCGGTGAAAGGCGAACGCCATACACCACTTGCACTCGCATTATTTGCATCGTTGTGCACTAATCTGTTATTTCTAGTTTCACTGTTTGTATTAAAACAGTGTTACTTTAAATAACCGATCGCGTTTGAGTTGGTTGATACCTTACGGTGGCAACTAAGCCAACTGAGCGCACCCGGTTCGCTCTCCGGGGCCTCCAGGCCCTGGCAAAACCGCAGTCCCGGACCCACTGCACTTGGGTCTAGTCCCAAGGGGAAGGGAAGAACGGCTATCCGTTAGGGATACCTGTTCGCTCGCCGTCCCCCCTCCCCCCTGCCTCTGGCGGGGGGTGTCCCTTAGTTCTCTGTTAATTTATCTACATTATAAAAAATTAAATTAGTATTTCGTTTCGGTATACAACTAAGTATACCAATCACACTATGGCTGACCGCAAGGCCAGACTTTTAGAGTCCATTAACGAAAATCCAGAACTCCTGGATTTGCTCCTCGAGCTCCTTGAAAGGCACAACAATGCCACCACCCTAAAGGGTGTCACCACCCCATCGGGCTCTAGAGCTCCCGCTGTTTCGCACTCGTCATCCGACGAGATGGAGTGCGAAAAGTTGACTCCCTCCCTCCCCTTCTAAAACGGACCCTGTCTGCAAGGTCCTCCTCTCCGACTCCGTCCTTCGAGTCCTCAGCACCCGAGGAGGAGTCCTTCATCCCTGTTGTGCGTAAGCGCAAAAATAGGAAACGCGCCAAAAACCGGCGCTCCCCGGCCCCCGAGTCGCCTGACTCACCCCCCCCCCCGTCACCCCCCCGACAACCCCGGCTACTCCAGCCAAAATCATCCCTCTTCAGGGAGCGGGTCCCGTCCTTACGGTGACCCCCGCACCCGCCGCCAACTCCCCCCCCTACCCGGTCGCACTCGCGAATTAACCCGCGACCCGCCAAACCCAAATCACCGCCCCCGGTGTACCTCCGCTGCAAAGAGAAGTGGACCGAAGTGTCCCGTCTCTGCGCAGAGGGGAAAATCGCCTACACCCGTGCCTCCAACACGGGTGAGGCAATCAAAATTGAGGTGCCCACAATAGAAAACTTCCGAGGTCTCATTAACCTCTTGACTTCCAGGAAGTATCCCTACCACACATACGCTCTCCCGGAAGAGCGTAAAGTTCGCGCGGTTCTCCGCGGCATTCCGAAGGAATTGAACACTGATGAGATCAAAGATGATCTCATCAATCAAGGTTTCCCCGTCGAGGCCGTATACCCCATATACGGCAGCGGCAAAAAACGCTTCCCACTCGTCTTGGTCGCAATGACCAACAACCCCAACGCCAGGGACTTGTTTAGGCACAAAGACATCACAGTCTGCGGCCTATCCAACGTCAGGGTGGAACCCCCACGCAGCCGGGGGGTCCCCGCACAATGTCACCGCTGCCAACTTTATGGGCACGCAGCGGCGAACTGTACCGCCCCTCCTAAGTGCGTCAAGTGCTTAGGCCCCCACTCCACTAGGGAGTGTGAAAGAACGCGCGAAACCCCCGGGGAACCGGCGTGCGTAAACTGCGGCCTTTATGGCCACCCTGCCAACTGGCGGGGATGTGCACGCGCACCGCGCCCCAAACAGACCAAGTCCCCCCAGCAAGGGCCAAGGCCACAACCTCATAAGAGGTTCCAAGCCGCCCCCCCTGCTAATACAGCTATTAATTTCCCCGCCCTCCCGAAATCGGGAGGCAAGAGGGCACCCCCGGCCTCCATGCCCACAGGGAGCTGGGCGCATATTGCCGCCCCCTCACCCTCACCCCCCCTCTCCACCCCGCGAGCGCGCCCCCAAGCGCCACCGTCCCAAACTTCTTACGGCACCAATGACATCAGCAATGTCGGCAATGCGACAGCTGACATTGATTTCGACGAAATCACATTGGTAGCTACCAAATTTAGGAACGCCCGCTCCATTAATGACACCCTAGAGGCACTTAACGACCACCAAAAGTGCCTTAGAGCTCTCCAACAGCTCTATGCAAATAGGAGTCTATTTTAAGCCCCCTCTCGAAGAGCAATCAAATAGTTATTCAACTAACTGTTGGTTCGACTGACGGATTGATTGATTGACTAAACAGTTGCTGAGTACAGCTGACTGTTTGATTAATTAATTAATTAATATGTTAGGCTCTTCTTCCCCTATGGTACTCACCGGGGCCATCAGCGCCGGTCGTGCAAAACCTAAGGGCCTGTCGCTTGTTAGTTTCAACACTCGTTCCCTACGTAGGCATATTCCCGAATTAAGGGATTTCGTAAACAAAACGGGCGTAGACCTTCATCTCCTCCAGGAAACGTGGCTAAAACCACGCGACCGAAGAGGACTTAAAATACCATCGTACACCCTTATACGGAACGATAGGAAAGTACAGCCCCCCTCCCCCTCTCGAAATCGTATTAGAGAATCGTCAGGTGGCGGTACAGCCATCTACTATAGGAAGAGTTTGCATTGCTCACCTATACAAACCCCCCCGCTCTCCAATATGGAGGCCACGGCATGTAGACTGGCCATGACTGGTCACCGCACCATTATCATAGTGTCAGTGTACATACCATCCGGTACTATTCCCCTATTAAGTGACTTTCAAAAACTCCTATCACTAGGAGAATCAGTTATTTTCTTCGGTGATTTCAACTCAAAGCACACCGATTGGACGTGCCGCCAAACTAACACCGCTGGCCGTAGGTTACTCGAAATCACCGAATCCCTCGAATTATCTGTTATCTCGCCCTATGAGCCCACTTACTACCCCGATCGACTAGATCACGAACCTGATGTACTAGACTTCGCTCTAGTCAAAGGCGTGGCCCTCGACCTTAGATCGATCGAAACCCTTCACGACCTTGGTACGGACCATAGGCCGGTATCCCTCATCCTCCGGAACATCGTACTGAGCGGCTGCGTTTTTACTTCTGTGTGAATTCGTTTGTGTTTACAGTGTTATAAAGTGCATTTCGATCTATAAATTTCAACATACATGGACTTTTCTACGCACTGGATATTTGTGTAAAACTTTTCTCGGAAATAAGTAACGTTTTAGTTGATTATCAAGCAAAACTACATAAAAATTAACTGATTCTGTGACATTGAGTGACCTCTATTTTTAAAGTGCAGTGAATGTGAACAAAAGAGCTCAACATTAACAAAACTAGTTGTCTATTTACGATAAATAGTCGAGTGTCAGCCACACTTTCGTTTGCATCGCCGTTGACTCGCTGGCGCAGCAGGTGCCCGACTGGACTTTTTACAACTTATCGCGCCTGAGAAAACCCAAGTTCGAATGCAGGGAAAAAAAAATTTTTTTTCATTCAATTTTTACTTTTTTTTTTTTAACTATTTCCAATATGGTATTTACTTGTTGCACATTGACCACTGGTGACATCACTAAAAGGATTACATGCACTAAATGCAAAAAACACAATCACCTTAAATGCATTTTTCCTACTGATTAAATTAAGGAACTGTCTCAAGATTATAAGAATAAGTGGGTCTGTCCTGAGTGCACAGCTAACCAGCCAAAATTAACTAAAACTGATAATACACCCGTTCGGGCGACCAGCAGTAATTCCGCTCAACCAGCAGCCCATTACCACGAAAATATTAACATGCGTAGAGGCGGGTCAGCCAGTGGCTGCGATGTCGAATCGCTGTGTGCTGAAAGTGAACCCACTTTATTAGATAATATAAAAACATATCTTAACCAAGAATTTTCCAAACTTAGAGCCGATCTTGAGTCATCAATAGTCAAGCGTATATCGGTGGAAATAAAGACGGTTCGAGATGAGATTTCAAGCATTAAATCTTCAATGGAATTTTTGCACGGCAAGTATGAGGAGATCAACAAAAGATTGGATCGTGTTGATAAGGAAATTAAGACTTTATCAGCTAAAACTCTAGAAGTTGGTGAATTACGGTTGTCTACGCGCGACAGCGCCGACAGCTACGTCATAGCTACGTAATAGAATAAGTTTAATTTTGTATTTAAGATAGCTGTTAGTAGGTGCTTTAGCTAGAGATCTATAGTTTTAGTTATGTTGTAAAATCACCTCATACATCATACGATTTATTAAGCCAATCATAGCTCTCCCTTCACTTTACTTGTTAACCTTGAAGCCCAGAGGTGGGACTCTCAGTAATAATGTGTTTGTATCTTAATTTTATCATGCTAAGGTCTAAAATAGTGAAGTGTTAATTGCCTTCGTATAGTAGTTTAGAACGTAACTCTTGATATGCCACTTCACATTTGGTCGCTGTCGGCTTAGCACTGTCCCTTGTTAATTAATTATTATTTTAAACTTATTAAAAAGGAGCAATTATAGTTTGAAACAAGCTTTTATTTCTCCCTTTGTTCGAGTAGCGAACAAAATTGGCGACCGTGACAGGACAGTGCTTAGTTTTGAAGCGATTTTGGAGTTTTTACAGAGCCTAATATCTTCCATTGAGGACGGACAGAGGTCATCACCACGTCATCCGCCACATCGAGCATCGCCGAGGGTCTAGGAGAGTATCCGGCCTTATCCTGTGCGTTGGGCGCTGACGTTTGCGTGTGCGTGCCCCGAGTTCTACGTGCTCAACGTGAAATTCTCCAGAAAAACCGTGAAGTCACCGTTTGGGAAGGCGAATCAAGGTCTCATCGACGCAGCGAGGGACTCCCAGGGCGCAGAACAACTGGACTGCGCTGCCACCTTCCCTGTCTGATTGTCAAGTGAGCCCGTTCCTTACTATCCTTCCAATAATTTCCCCCTTGATTTGTGTATACAGGGGCTAGCCTTCAAGGTACCGATTTAGTGCTAGGTATCGCCTTTAAAATTTACCTATTGCAATACCTATTTGTGCTTTCTACTTCTTGTGTAGCCTTTTACGCCTTCATGTGGCGCTTTCTTTGCACACAAGCCTAATTGAAGCACGCCTACGCATCATCGGCCTAATTTTATAATAATAATTTATTATCCTTTGAGATTTACAATAGGTATTTGTGCCTGTTAATTCTGGTGTAGCCTACTGCCGCATTCATAACCTAAGCTGAGTTGCGTATTTTTATTGGCTTACAATCCTATCGCATTGCCTATTGAATCTTCTAATCTCTTTGTTTTTAAGGATTAAATTGCTCTCAAGACTTACCTAGTTCATAAAGGCAATCCATTTGTTACCTTTCACCATCACTATATCACGAAATTCACTATATTGCCTATCTTAATCGCACTAAATCACCGCAAATATTTGCCATCCTTACGTGCTTTCTCATAACTGTTCTCATCAGGACTGGCCATAATTTACTACAAGGCGCATTCCAATACCTTTATTATTCAATAGGTACGCATCATCTTGCTTCGTTTATTGTTGCTTATCTTTGTGCCCCGTGCATTCCAGCTCATCAGCGCTGCATTTCTACCGCCACGCCCGCATTGCTGCCGGCCGGCTACATCGCTGCAGCGCTTACTGGTGGCGTGCACCTGATCTGCACTTCGCATCGGAACAAAACGAGGAGCGTATCGTATGCAATTTACCTAATTTTTGTGCTTAATTTCGTAGTTCTTTTGTAAAAAATGCCTGAAACTGATGTTTCAAAGTCTGAAATGAGTCTTAAAGATTTGTTAGCTAAACGTAGCTCAATCAAAGGGCGCGTAACGAGGTTTAAAAACTATTTAGATTCTGTGAGTAATTCTGATAGCCTTTCGTCGCTAGAATTACTTAAGCTTAAAAGTAAATTGTCTAAATTCAACGCATTATTTACAGAATTTGATTTAGTGCAGGAACAGATAGAAGTGATTAATGTTTCCACTCAGGACGTTGAATTAAGCACGAGAGACTCAATCGAGCAGGATTTTCATAATTATTTAGCTCAGGCGCAGCAAATTGTTAATGCGAGTAGTGATGATTTTAAGTCTTCCTCGTCGCGACGGTCTAGCGTTCATTGCTCGAGTCATCATCATGATGATGATAACGAAATTCTAGGTTTCAAGTTGCCTGTCATTAAGATACCTACTTTCGATGGAACCTATTTCAAATGGCTGGAGTTTCGGGATATGTTTGTCTCACTCGTTCATGAACGTAAAATTCGGGAAGTTCATAAGTTCCACTATTTGAATTCTTATCTCGAAGGGGAGGCGGCGCGAGTAATTAGTAACTTAGAGGTGACCGATAAGAACTATGCAGAGGCGTGGAAGCTTTTATGCGATAGGTATAATAATAAACGCCAGCTGATTAATAATCACTTGAAATCTTTATTTAGTCTCGAGTCCGTGCGTGAAACAGAAAGGTCATTACGGTTTATTATTGATCACATCACAAAGAATTTACGCGCTCTTCACACTTTAGGTTTACCTACCGAAAAATGGGACGTGTTAATTATTTATATTGTTGCGCAAAAATTAGATTCAAGGACATGTTTTAAATGGGAGGAGCACCGGAATTCGTTGAATGAGATACCGGGTCTTGATGATTTCTTTAGCTTTTTGAGAAGTCGTGCTGATGTTTTAGAGACGGTTAATTGTAATTCACAGCCGGCTAAACAAGCTTCGTCGTCTGGCAGCACGGGTAGGCAGAAACCACAGACTAGGGCTATGCTAGGTACCTCTGCGGATAGCTCATCCCCACCTATGCAGTTGTCGTCGATGAAATCTTGCAATGTGTGCAAAGGTTCGCACCGTGTTTATGAGTGTCCTGTTTTTAAAGTCAAGTCCATTGATGACAGGATGTCTGCCGTCGAGGTATTAAAATTGTGTCACGTTTGTTTAAGGCCGGGTCACAAGTCACAGCGGTGCAAGCTGTCCGGTGGTTGTAAAACATGTAAGCAGCGCCACAATACGTTACTGCATGATCGTTTCTCTAAAACCAGCGGCCCTTCTGCGTCTCAACCTGTTGTCACTATGTGTGCGTTGTCGTCCTCCGAAGCGCTTCTTTGTACGGCTGAAGTGGATTTGATCAACCCTATTACTAATGTTGTGGTTACAGCGCGAGCGGTTTTGGACAGCGGGAGCCAGTCTTGTCTTATAACATCTCGCTTGAGAGATGCCTTGCAACTGACTTCTCAGATTTTGGATAGGGATTTAGTCGGTATAGCCGCCATTCGTGTTGCGAATAAAATTGAGCGATGCGCGGTACGCGTTCAGTCTAGGTGCAGCGCCTTTAGCGCTTTATTATCTTGTATTGTGTTGCCGATTATTTCTGATAAATTACCGACGCGCTCCTTTAGCAGGGACCATTTAAATTTAGCGGGAGTTCAGTTGGCCGATCCTCAATTTAACAAGGCGCTAGACGTCGATCTGCTTCTTGGCGCGGAATTATTTTGGAGTTTACTAGGATCGGAGCAGCGTTCATTAGGTGACAATTGTCTAGTTCTGCGCAGTTCTAAACTTGGTTGGCTTGTCACTACTCCAGTAGTCTCTGATAGTTCGAATAGTGAAGGTCTTCATTGTGGTCTGTTGCGAAACAACGATACGACTATTGCTGATCTAAACAATAATTTATCTAAATTTTGGGAGTTAGAGAAGGTTCCTCGTACCAAGTCAGTTTTAACCGAGGAAGAAGCGTTGTGCGAGCAGCATTTTCTTGCTAATACTTCTCGTGATACTGACGGTCGGTTTATTGTTAAGCTTCCACTCCGTGCTGAAAGAGATGTTTTGGGAAACTCGTTTCAACTAGCTAAGAAGCGGTTTTTTAATTTGGAGTCACGTTTCAGGAGACAGCCTTTGCTAAAAGAACTCTATTTTGATTTTATGCGTGAATACGCTGACTTAGGTCATTTGTCTGACTGGGGTGATGTACATCGGTCTTCTGGAGCAGAATTCTTTTTGCCTCATCATCCAGTTCTAAAAAATAACAGCGAATCTACCAAACTTCGAGTTGTTTTTGATGCTTCGGCTCGTACTACGTCTGGGCTTTCGATCAATGATATCCAGATGACCGGCCCTACTATTCAAGACTCTTTGTTTAATATTTTGGCTCGTTTTCGTTTGTATAAATATGTCATTTCCGGTGATATTGAAAAAATGACCGGCCCATTTTTAATAACGGATCGTAAAGGCAGGGGTTGTAAAATAACCAAGTGTTATTTGTGCATTTTTATTTGCCTGAATTATAAATGCATCCACTTGGAAGCTGTAAGTGAGCTTTCCAAGGATGCTTTCATGTTGTCGCTTAAACGTTTTATAGCCCGTAGGGGATTACCAAAAAAGATATTTTGCGACAACGGTACAAACTTCGTTGCCGCTGCACGCGAAATTAATGATTTTTTTAAGTCAAAGGACAACACAGATTTTATTTTGGACTTTGCAGCTCAGCAGAGCATCGAATTTAAATTCTCGCCTGCATACGCTCCTCATTTTGGAGGTTACTTTGAAGCTGGGGTACGATCGGCCAAACAGCATTTGCGTAGGGTAATGGGGGAAGCGCACTTAACCTTTGAAGAGCTGTGTTCGCTGTTTACACAAATTGAGGCTATCCTCAACAGCCGCCCTCTTTGTCCTCTCAGCCCTTCACCCACAGACCTACAACCTTTAACCCCGGGTCACTTTTTAATCGGCAGGCCCTTGACAGCGCTGCCAGCTCCTGCCCTGATGGAATGCAGCACCAACCGCCTCGACCGCTTCCACCGTTTGGAGCAGATGCGCCAGCATTTTTGGAGACGCTGGTCTAGCGAGTACGTTTCCGAACTGCAGCAGCGTACGAAATGGAAAACCCGATGCAAGGATTTGAAAATGAATGACCTCGTATTGCTAAAGGATGACGCCGCTCCGCCCCTCTGTTGGCGTCTTGGCCGGGTCACAGGGATTTTTCCTGGCTCCGACGCTGTGCCTCGCGTTGCTGACGTTACCACATCCCGTGGTGTTGTGCGCCGCGCTCTCAACCGACTCTGCCTCTTGCCAACCACGGACGAGGAAGAGTTGAAGGCTATGCCTTCAACGCCCCGGAGGATGTCTACGCGCGACAGCGCCGACAGCTACGTCATAGCTACGTAATAGAATAAGTTTAATTTTGTATTTAAGATAGCTGTTAGTAGGTGCTTTAGCTAGAGATCTATAGTTTTAGTTATGTTGTAAAATCACCTCATACATCATACGATTTATTAAGCCAATCATAGCTCTCCCTTCACTTTACTTGTTAACCTTGAAGCCCAGAGGTGGGACTCTCAGTAATAATGTGTTTGTATCTTAATTTTATCATGCTAAGGTCTAAAATAGTGAAGTGTTAATTGCCTTCGTATAGTAGTTTAGAACGTAACTCTTGATATGCCACTTCACATTTGGTCGCTGTCGGCTTAGCACTGTCCCTTGTTAATTAATTATTATTTTAAACTTATTAAAAAGGAGCAATTATAGTTTGAAACAAGCTTTTATTTCTCCCTTTGTTCGAGTAGCGAACAACGGTCATCGATGGATAACTTGCAAAAGGATAATAACAGCAAAGAACAATGGTCGAGGAAATCTAACATTGAAATCGTTGGCGTCCCTCAAAGAAAGAATGAGGACCTTATTTCCGTGTTAAGGAACATTGCTGGAGTTGCTGATTTTAAACTAGATCCTTCGGTTGATGTCGACTTCGTAACCAGAGTTGCCCCAAGGAATAATGATGACAAGAAAATAAAACCGATAGTTGTGCGTTTCTTAGCTAGGTGGAAAAAAGATGAATTTTTGTCCCATGTAAAAAAACTGAAGCTGAAATGTAGCGACTTAGGTTTTTCGAATAACAGCAACATTATATACCTAAATGATCATCTTACCAGCGCAAATAAAGCTTTATTGCAGTCTACTAAGAAATTAGCCAAGGATAAGGGGTACTCGTATGTATGGGTCAAGAACTGCACTATCATGGCGCGCCGATCTGACACAAGTCCTGTCGTACATATTCTTCAACAGAGTGATTTAAAAAAAATTGTTTAAGTGCTGGCATCTTGCCTATAAAGTTTTTTAACTACATTTATGTTATATTGTTTTTGTTTGTTGATTGGGTGTTTGTGAGTTTGAAAATGATAATTTGTATTTTGTGTGATTGTGTGCTTGTCAGGGGTATATTGGGCATTTGTTTCTGTTTTGGTTGGAATATTTTTAATGGTCAATCTTCTATCGGCGTAATTTACTTTCACCTTATCGCGCTGCGTGGGTCTCCCTGCCATCTAGTCTGTTTACTATTTCACGTACAACGAGATATGAGTCAAGTTTGTCGCATCAGAGCTTGATAAAATGGGGCCTACAGTTTACTACCAGAATGTCCGTGGTCTCCGCACTAAAACAAATATTTTTTTCCGTAACCTGCTGCAATCCGACTACGATATTGTTTGCTTGACGGAGACGTGGTTGTTTGAGGGTTTTCATGATGGTGAGCTTTTTGACTGCCGTTATAATGTTTACAGATGTGATCGAGACTATAAAACGCTTGGAATTGGCATGGGTGGTGGTGTTTTGATTGCCATTAAACGTGAATTTTCGATTGATTCTTCATTAACTATTCCCGTCGAAAGTGCTGCGGGTGAGATAATAAAAGTTTCAATAAAAATGAGTGCTCATCGCAATTCAATTTCTTGTATTTTGCATATATACTGTGGTTATTTTCCCCATGGTCGCCTTCAATATGATGCGATGATCGCTGCCTTTGAGTCAATATCTAGTGATTTTCTTAATCATTCCAATGACCAATACTTAATTATAGGTGATTTTAATATCTCATCGGCTAATTGGGAATTTACTGATTCTTGCATGAGTTTGGCTGCCTCTGACAGTGATAATGTATCTTTATTAACGTATGGCCTAGTAAGTTTTTTGAACTTTACTGGTTTTAAGCAATATAATACTATATCTAATTCTAACGGCAGATACTTGGACTTAGTAATTAGTTCTTGCGACTGTCTCGTGAGCCATTCATGCTCTCCTCTTGTTGCAGAGGACTCTCACCACCCTGCCCTTCTGGTTAAAATACTTCGTGCAGGCTTATCTAGCTTACAACCTTCACCTCAACGAGTCCGGATGTTTCGCCTTGCTGACTATACCGCAATAAATAATGACCTTGCAAATATCAATTGGTTCGACCTTCTCGATAATCAGAGTGTAGACGATGCTGTGTCTCAGTTTTATCGAATTTTGGAACATGTAATTCTACGTCACGTACCTACAAAAAACATCAGAAATGTAAATAGATACCCTTGCTGGTATTCTAAATCTCTAATCAAAATTATTTCAGAAAAATTAAAGTTTCATAAAAAATGGAAATTGTACGGAAGACTTGGTGATTACAACACTTTTAAAATTTTGCGAGAAAGGCAAAAACAGGCTCAATTGACTTGTTATGATATTTTCATAAGTAATTCTGAACAAAAAATTAGATTTAATAGCAAGCACTTTTGGTCATTTGTCAAATCCAAAAGGGCATCTGGGGACCTTCCTGGTACAATGTATAGCGCAACACGATCTTCATCTGACGGCAAAGAGATCAGTGATATGTTCAATGATTACTTTCAGTCAGTTTTTCAGGCGGATTCATCTTGTGATGGTAGTGTTACTGACCTAGACGCGAAAACCAAGTCCTCAGCATGTAATGTTTCTATTGGTTCTGTCAGTATATCTGAATCAGTGGTTGAGAAATATTTACGGGAATTAGACTCAAGCAAGGGTTATGGTCCGGACGCAGTGCCTCCTGTTTTTTTGAAATTTTGCAACAAGCAGCTTGCATTTCCTATATGGTTCCTATTTAAGAGGTCTCTTGAGTCAGGTCACATGCCGTTGGTGTGGAAACGTTCTTTTGTGGTTCCGATTCTCAAATCGGGCGATAAACATAACATCACCAATTATAGGCCTATTTCGAAGCTCTGCACTATTGCCAAATTATTTGAGAAAATCGTATATGACAGAATATTTCCTCTTCTGCGTCCTTTTGTCATAGACCAGCAGCATGGCTTTGTAAACAAAAAGTCAACAGAGACGAATCTCAATGAATTCGTACATCGTGTCGCATCAGCTATGGATCGGGGCTTTCAGATTGACGCCATTTATACGGACTATTCTAAAGCTTTTGATAAGATTTCGCATACATTGTTGATTCAAAAGCTTCGTGAAGTGGGAATTCATGGCGATCTATTGCGATGGCTATCGTCGTACCTGCGTGAGAGGAGTCAGGCTGTCACTATAAAAGGTTATTGCTCATCATTTGTTCCAGTAACGTCTGGAGTACCCCAGGGCTCCCATCTTGGGCCTTTATTATTTAATTTGTTTATCAATGATATCCTCTCTACATTTATTAATTCTGATGTACTTCTGTATGCTGACGACATGAAATTTTTTAGAATTATTAAGTCTGCCTCAGATTGCGTCGGTTTGCAACAGGACCTTGACCGCCTCTGTTTATATTGCTCAATTAACGGGCTTAATCTTAATGTAAAGAAATGTAATATAATAACCTTCACCAGGAAACCCAAGCCTATTGTTCATAACTATACACTGGATGATGTTGCTCTGAAGCGAGTTTTTGTTATCAGGGATCTTGGTATTTACTTGGATAGTAAATTGTCTTTCAACTCTCACGTTAATATTGTTACTGCAAAAGCGTTCAAAATGCTCGGTTTTGTTCTTAGAACTTCAAAAGATTTTAAACGTGGATCTACGATGCTTCTTTTGTACAACTCTTATGTTCGTTCTATTTTAGAGTATGGATCCACAATCTGGAACCCCATGTATGCAAAATATGTTAACGAAATTGAAAAAATTCAAAATAAATTCTTAAAGCATTTACACTATAAGTTACGCAGGGAAAACCCCAATGCGCCTTTGGATATTCCTTCGTTGTCATTGCGCCGAATGGAAAGAGACCAATTTTTCCTTTTTAAGATACTGAATAATTATGTCGATTCCCCATATCTTCTTAGTCATATAACGCTCAGATGCCCCCGTCTAAGTGCACGCAACCGTAGATTGTTTGATTTGCCTCTGGTTTCGACAAGTTACGCTAAGAATATGTTTATTAGCCGCTCTTGCAGAGTTTACAATCAACAATTTCTTGAATTTGATTTGTTTGATGGATCTCTCAAAAGCTACAAAAAATATATCAGAGGTGTTGAAACTAGCAATCGCCCTTAAGGCATTATTGTTAAAATTGGTTTTAGTTTTTGTTTCTTTTGTAAGTTTTTGTATTAGGTATTATAAAATTTCATTTTTTTTAATTTTTTGTATTTTTAAATTTTAAACATATCAGCTGCTCGTACTGTATTTAATATGATATTGTCATCAGTGGAGACTTTATTGGTTTATAATCTAAATTTATGTTCTAATTGATATGTAACTATGTACTGTTTGTTTCCCTACAATAAATAAAATAAAAATAAAAAATAAAATCCTAGGGAACCGAGACCCCTCTCAGCCCCAAACCAAAACCATCACCGATTGGGACGGTTTTGGGAAGTCACTTACATCGGCAATGGACGTCGAAAACTCACCGTACGCTATCGGACCCGACTATCTTGATAGTAAGGAAAAGATAGACAGTGCGGTGAGCTCCCTTACCGAATTAATTCAAAAATCAATCGATGAGAACGTGAAGTCTGTCCCGGTGAAACCCCACAGTGGCATTCCCTCGTCTCTCAGAAAATTGATTACGGCTAAAAACCGCGCTCTTAGAAGGGCAGCCCAATATCCTACCCCCGAGTATAGAGCCACCGCCAACCGCCTTCAGCGCCAGATTCAAACCCAAATTACAGAACTGAGAAACAACCAGTTCAACGACCTCATGGCCGAGATCACCCCATCTCACCAAGCGTACTACAGAGTGGCACGTGCCCTCCGCACAGACGCTATTACCTATACCCCCCCCACTAGTCTGTCCCGATGGCTCCACAGCCTTCGAGGATAATGAGAAAGCCGAATGCTTTGCTGACAGCATTGCTTCACAATGTTCTGTCAGCACTCAACCCTGCGATCCAGACCACATACGGGAAATAGAGGAGGAGCTCAGTACTCTGAACTCCGCCCCCCTATCTCCCGATACTGACCCCATTTCGATCTCTACTGATGAAATTAAAACCCTCATCAGAGAGCTTAAAGTCAAAAAGGCCCCTGGAGCCGATGGCGTCTCCAACATGGCGCTGAAGTACTTTCCAATACAAGTCCTGGCTTTCGTCTCTCTCATTTTCAATGCCTGTTTCAAGCACAGCTACTTTCCAGACTCCTGGAAAGAAGCTATTGTAATAGGCATACCAAAGCCAGGTAAACCTCTCAACCAACCATCGAGCCATCGCCCCATCAGCCTCCTAAAGGCAATGGCGAAGCTCCTAGAAAAATGCATACAGGCTCACATGAAAGAGCACCTCTACGGAGAGGACCTTATCATTCCCCATCAGTTTGGTTTCAGAGCCAAACATTCGTGCCCCCAACAAGTACATCGCATTGTCGAGTACATCCTGAACGGGTTCTGGCCACGCAAGTACAAGACTGTAGCGGTCTTTTTTGATGTGGCCAAAGCCTTCGACAAGGTATGGCACACCGGTCTTATAGTCAAACTGTACAGACTTAACCTGTCGGTTCGACTAGTTCGACTGATTGCCTCCTACCTTCAAAATCGTACTTTTCGGTTTAGGCACGAAAAAACGCTCTCCTCTCCCAGGGCTATCACAGCTGGTGTTCCGCAGGGTTCGGTCCTGGCGCCATTGCTGTACACAGCCTATACCAACGACATCCCCGTCCCGACTAACAAAGTCGAACTATCCCTCTTCGCGGATGACACGGCTCTATACAGAAAAGCCCCCTACCTTAGTGGAATCCTCCCGAGACTCCAAGACTCAATAGGCAAGTTAGGTGAATGGTTCTGTAAGTGGCGAATCGAAGTAAACCCGGAAAAGTCTTCCGCGGTGTACTTTGACTCAAAACGACACAAACTACCTCCCGATGAACGCCCCCCGACCTTACTAGGCAAAGCCATCCCCTGGCAAACGTCTACAAAATACTTAGGTGTCACTCTAGACCAGAGTCTCAGTTTCGATCCTCACGTCGAAAGAGCGATACGAAACGCCCGTTTCTACCTAAACAGGTTAAGTCCAATAGTAGGTAGATATAGCAAAATGTCCCTACGAAACAAGCGAACGCTCTATAAGGTTTGCATACGACCGGTGATGTCTTATGCATCAGTAGTATTTGCCCATGCCCCTTACAAAACACTTAAAAAGCTGCAGAGAGTGCAGAACATCTTCTGCCGCCGAGCGGCTAATGCCCCCTTCTATGTTCGCAATGCGGACTTACACAGGGACCTCAAATTACCCACACTCCAACAGCACTTCAAAAAGGTCTCCGAGCGATTCTTTGAATCAGCGAAGGACCATTCCAACCCACTTATCAAATCGGCGGCGGTGTATAACCCACCCATCTCCCCTAATCCACTGTCACGTAAACCCAGATCCGTCCTCAATGACCCACCCGACAAACTCACGGCCCAACTGAACCTCCTATTGGAGGCAGAGGAAGCCGTAAATGCCACCCCACCTCAAGACCCTTCAGGTCAACCCCACTTAATACCACAGGACCCTTCAGGTCAACCCCAGTCCTCTCAACCGACCGTCTCCCCTTCTGGGAGTCAGTCGAACTAAAAACAAATACATTCCGGCCTACGTCCACTTTGGACGACGGCCATTTTAATTTTTAACCCAGTCACTCATGTCAGGCTCGCATTCTTCCCGAATTCCGGCCTCCTTCAGTGCGCACTTCGCCTAGGCGAGTGACGCCCGGCACCACCCCCTTTCCTGGGGGGTGGGCGCCTCAGATGCGCTACGTCACCCTTGGTGGTAGGGAATAAAGGTGGTGTTTAGTGAGTAGGAGTCTCACATAACCTCACAGCCGGCTGTGAGGTATCCATGAGGATTCACCACCTCCTTCCCCCGTGGGAGGGTTGCCGTTCGAGCGATCGTTTCAATAGGAAACGACCGGTCGTCCGTGTGCAAAAAAAAAAAAAAAAAAACCAGAGCGTCATTCGCAGTTTGAATGTCAAGAAGACAACATTGTACGAATAGTAGTCATAGTGACATAAATAGTTTATTTTCTATCGCTCCTGGTAACAGTTCCTCATAATTGAATAATGACATTGTAATTTCTGTTATTGACATTCCGTTTTTTAGTTAAGAAATCATTTGTGTTATTATTTTTGACATTTGTTTTAAATTTTTACTGACATTCTTTATCGAGCTGTTGTTATTATGATGTATCTAATTTGACATGTATGTTATTATTATGTTATTATATTACTAATGTTTCTCTTTGTATGTATTATAATATGCTTGCGTCTTGGGTAGCACTGTAAGTCAACATGTATTGATTTTGATAAATAAATAAATAAGTTTATGTTAATATTCTAACGAAATGTTGATTTTACAATAATTATCAAATCAAATCAAATCAAATTTATTAATTTAAAGCATAATTATGCCAAAGAGTTCTTAAAGTCTACAAATACAAGATTATGAGTTAAACTTGTAGTGTACCGAGTGTCCGCACTAAGTCTATTCGTTAATCTAGTAATCAAAAAACATCCTAATAATCATCGTGCTTATCTTACTGATATATTTCGTCTTGCGCTATTCAAAGTCACGAGTTCACGACCGCTTGGCTCTGTGGACGTTCAAGATAACTAAACATTTAAAATGATTATAACTACTTACATCCCAAAAGAATTACTTAGTTAATTTAATACGTACTGTCCCTAACTAAATTATCAGTACAGTACATTTAGTTCTAACTACATAATGTATGTTTGTTCACAGTAGTAAAAACCGAAGGGTTTATTTTCGATCCTGAATAAGGACGAACGGGCCACAAACAAGGAGTCCGCTCGCAGCAGCAGCCTGGGCTCCAGCTTCACGTCCCGCGTCTCCTCGGGGCAGTGTCGTCGCGCCACCACCGTCGTCGGCGAGGTCTACGTAGACCTCAAGGTCTATCACACCGACGTTATAAAAGACATCCCTGCTACGGACCGATACAAGAAGACCCTGGCGTCGGTTAAGCTGCAGTGTGCAGTGTGGCGAGCAATCGCAGCACTGGGAATCACTGCAGGACTTTTTGGGGAAGGCATACAGTGTCTTCGAAGACTGCGAGCCAGTTTATTATTCAAACAAAATTAACATTAAGTAAATACATAAGGTATTAATAATAAAATTAATACGGTATGATAAGGTTCATAAAATAGGTTCTTATAATTTTAAAAATAAAGTTAAAAAAAATTTAGTATTATTCAATTGTTTTTATACCAGTATATAAACTTGAAAAATTATGTCTCAGGCGGGACTCGAGCCCGTACCTCCTCGCATGCCGGGCGAGCGCTATACCATTAAGCCACCGAGACCCTGCGACTCAGCGCGAATTTTTCAAGCATATTCTTAACGCTGTAAGCCAGCGTCGCTTCATCAAATGTTAGGAGTTTGCACCCTTAACACCCGAAAGAAACATCTTTGCAGATGTTTGACAGTCAGTTAAGATGAAACAGCTATTTATATACTTTATTTGATATTTCAGCAATTAAATTGCAATTATAATATCAGTATATAAACTTGAAAAATTATGTCTCAGGCGGGACTCGAACCCAGTTGATTTTATACATCAATATTTCTGTTAGGTAGGTAGTGACATCCATCAATATGCCGTTCTGTTCGGTTTGTAACACATCTATTGGTTCAAAGTCAAAGTGTGTGACCTACACACGCAGTCGGGCACATAGGCAAAATAACTCCAGCCAGCCGAATAGCGACGGCGTAGAAGTTGTGACGTCTGCATTTCGCTCTCGTATCATTACGTACCGAATCGTCTCAAGCGAACCTGATCAAGTTTCGTTAGACTAATTTTTAAAGTTTAGTCGTAATAAAATAAAATCACTCATAGGTGAAGCTTTGTAAAAGCATACTTGTTTGAAAGTTAACTTTGAACTATTTTTTATATTCATTTTATTTCAAAATAGCACGCAAGAAATGAAATCATTCATGACAAACAATTTTGTTATTTACCAGAACTATGACTTTGACAATTTGTTTTTAAAACTAGTAAGTACTCGTACATTGGAAAAGAAAATAGAAGAGTTTCAGGATAGCGATAGTGGATGGGCTTTTCTTAGCAATTCCCACTTATAAATTAATATTAACATTTACCAACCATTGGGAGGTTGTACGTTCTTAAAACTGCCTAAATGCATTCATAATAAAAAAGCGTGTTTAAATATTCGTGATAAAGATCCGTTTTGTTTTGTATGGAGTGTTACGTCCGCTCTTTTTCCTACGCGAAGTCATCCTGAACGGGTCTCACTGATCATACCCCAATTTCCGAGATGTTCTAAATGTCCAAGGAATGACTTTTCCTGTCACATTCGTTGATATCAATATTTTTGAGAAAAATAATCCCAAGTTGTGTTTTATTATTAATGGCTTAAAAAATAATAAAACTATTATTGGACCATTGTATAAATCTGAAAATAACGAAAACAAATAGACTATACATCTATTTATTGTTAGATAATGAAACTACTCTAATTATTGTTTTACAAAAGATTTGTCGCGGCTTTTAAGAAGTCAAATCACGGCACATCATGGCAAAATATTTTTTTGTGATACTTGTTTAGTGTTTTTCACTACATCTGAAGAACTAAAAAAACATTTATGTAGCGGTATTGTTACTGTGGTACTCGAAAAGGGCTCTGTGATTCTATCAGCCCGAAGGAAAAAATTCTAAACTCGTACCCAATCTTTACGATAAATACTTTTACGTTATTCATAACGTTCATTTGAAAACTTGTATGAAACATGGGTTAGTTTTAAAAAAAAATCATAGAGCTATAATTTTTCGTCAGAGCCCTTATTTGAAACAGTAATAGGGGTTAAAGTATGAAATTGCCGTTTTGTATGGATGAAATCGACAATTTTTTAGTTTTTTTAAAAACGCCTAAACCGTTTTCGATGCAATTAAAGGTGAAAGTTAGATGGTTATAAAGCTACGCATTCTAGTATTTAAATTTCTGAAAATCAAAGTATATAATACAAATATACTTAATTGAAGCAAGAAGGTCAGCTGTCACATTGTAAGGGGTCTTTTCAACGACTTCCTTTGAAGTAATAGGCACTAGTATTGCATTTTTTTTTAGTCAAAAGTTACTTTATTTAGTTTTTGATACAATACAAAAAGAATTACGCAATAAATATGACTATACTTAAGAGCTATAAACAAAATAAAAAGTGGGAAAATAATCGACAATTTCATACTTTAACCCCTATTATATTGATCTAAATACATCTTTGCGAAAACTTTAGAAAACAATGAAAAAAGAGTTAACGTTCATTTAGTCAATGAATAGAGTGATCAAAAAAATAAAACACAAAAAAAGATATTGTGCAAACAAGTTAACTGCAAATTCGAATTTTCATAGCGCCTCAGTTTTTACTGAAAATTTAGTCGCCATACATACAAAACCAGACCGAATAATTTAAGACAAGCCAAAATACATCGGATTCACAGTTTTGGAGTTGTCTAAAAGCCATATGTACGATTTTCATTACTCAGTCTTTGAACCAATGTATAGAAATCGCTTACGTAGGTGCTACACCGACACAGACAGTTTTGTTTATCAAATTGAAACCAAGGACTTCTATGACGATTTAAAACAATCATTCTTTAACTATTTCGATACGAGTAACTTTTCACGACTCACATCAATCCTTTCTTGTAATTACTTTAGTTTATCAATCAGTCTCGTCGCATTCACGTCGATATAGTGTTCAAGTTAAAATGCAGCGCGGTCCTCAATACCTTTCTTCGCCAAAAACCTGCTATTTTGCTTCCAACGATCAAAGAATACCTAAGTTTATCATTAAAATCAAAATAATGGAAGTAAGCAGTGGATTCGGCGGATAACTCCGAAGTGGAAATTAAGGGACGAGCAAAAAGCCAGTATTTAGTGAATGATCATTGGGACGTTATTCATTATAAGACGGAGCAATTGTTGCCACATATTAGTAGAAAGTTGGGAGACTGCAACGAAAGACCTGCTTTGTGACTGTGGGATTCATTCATCAGGTAATATTGTTTGAAGAAAACTAAAAAAAAAAAAAAAAAATTAGAGGCGGTAGTTAAACATTTTTCAAATTACCATCTTAAAGACGAATAACACTTTAGTCTACCCGTGACCATGAACGCTGTAAAGGGTTCGAAACGTCGGGTTAAATCAAAAATAAACGCGTTCTAAATCCGTAAACTATCTTTCATTTCAATGTATAGTATTCGCGTAAACTCAAGAAAACAGTTTGTTTGTAGAATTTGATATTTCTTGTTTTAATTTAGTAATTGATTAACTTATAACAACTTAATTTATTGATTTCAATTTATTAATTTTATACTGTAGATTACAACGATATTTTTCTTTCTTTACAGATATGACTGACGTATACAGGATGAAATTATATTATGTACTTTCGGAATTTTTTGTAGGAGTTAAATATCGTGTTTAGAGCCCATTTCCGAAATAAAAAATAACTTTAAATATTTTTCGCAAAAAAATTTCTAATTAAAAGTGGTCGTCCTACAACCTTGAACGTAAACATTGCATTGTAAAACGAATTCGTTTTAAACACTTGAGTACTTTATTATCTTACCTCTTTTAATCCTCTCCTAGCTCCCTTAAGTAATCCATTCCTACTTATGTAGTAAATTTTGCCGAATTCATAATAAAATTGAAACACGCACATTTTAGGTTAACAACATGTAGGAATCACCAAACTTGTCTTTCGAGTTACACTCTTGGCTTGGTATTTGCACATAAGCTTTCTCAAACTCTCATTAAATGTTTTTCACGTATTCACTATTAAAACTATGATTAAAACCCACATTAATTATTTTGTATTCAGAACAACAATGATGCAAGAACTTAATATCACAAAATGCAGCCATCTGACCTGTCAATTCTTTACAGTTCTTGTTGTTTTTTCGATCCTTCCGGAACCGGCTAAGGTCTGAGACTATGCTGCCATGTCATTAGTGTGAATTTAATCATTCTTAATTATAAAATATCATAAAGACTTACTTAAACTGGTTTGGTTGGTCACTAGTTGAAATTATTAATTAATTAAAAGAAAAGAAACATTAACAGTATTTTGCTGCTGTCACACAGTGCATACTAGCTCAGCTATCAACGGCTCATCAATTTTTGTACTTGTTTGTCATGTTTCATTTACCTACTTGTTTTTTGTACTCTACTAGAAATAAATTTATTCTTATTCTTATTCTTATTCTTATTTTAAAAACTGTTCGAAATGCAGACCGTTTCCCTCCAAACATAATCTTGCACGTTTTTGAATATTTTCTTTAAGTTTGTTGAGAACTACATTTTCATTTTTCACTTCATTAAAAGCTAACACCATCTGAGCTTTTAATGGCCTCGAGGCTTTGGGCTTCTTCCACATACACGCGTCGCTTTATCTCACCCCACAAAAAGAAGTCGCAGGGTGTCAGATTAGGTGATCGCGGCGGCCACGCGACGGGACCCCCGCGACCGATCCAGCGGTCACCGTATTCAGAACTTAAATAGTCTCGTACGGAGGCGGCGTAATGCGGGGGTGCACCATTATGTTGGTAATAAAAATCACGATAGTTCAGTAAAGGCACATCGTCCATAAAGTTCGCCACAACATTAGTCAACATATCCAGATAGGTACCACCGGTCAGTCTACCCTCGATGAAATACGGCCCCAATATTTGATTGCCGACAATCCCGGCCCACACATTTGCGCTAAATCGAACTTGGTGATACGTTTCTGGTATCTTATGGGGATTCGAATAGGTTCACCAATGTTCGTTGTGTTGGTTGTAAAGTCCGAACGAAACCCGCTAAAACCAGTGAGAAGTTAATGTTATTGGACCTCACGCGACACTAGCGCCTCTAGTGGCAAATTCACTAGCGATAGCCCCCATTGTATTATTGTGTCCCCAACGTTATGAAGTATTTAATAATGCAAGTTTTACATTATAATAAAACTTGTATTATTAAGGAAAGACGACGCACAGCATCCTGTGAGAGATACCTACGTTTTCTTTCGGTCAAACGTTGTGACAAATATCAGTCGCATTTATTAAAAGATAAGTTTACTTACTTCCGTTAAGCGCTATTTAAGTCACCTCGATCGATTGATTTAATAAATAATGAAATATGAAATGATCAAAGTCATATCAAACTGAAATGACGTTACTACAATGTGATTAAGTACTTTTTTAGTAATCGATCGTACAGCAAATAAGACCCTAAGAAAAGTACTCGATACGTGAAAGGATCGAAACTTTAGTCTTGCTTTAGTAAGTACGATTCTAAAGTAAGTATAACAAAAATAAGCTTACGAATTTTACGTATGCAAAATTTGGAAGGTATGTTTATGCATTATTGTCTGCACGTTACTAATGACGTCTGACCGGTTAGAAGTATTTTTTTTAACATAAACTGAAATAGCCAAGCACAAATAACATTAATCGCATAAATGCAAGAAGTCCAAGATGCGAAATGCTTAATGAAAAAATATTGAAAAAATGACACAATAATGAACAAGCTAGTGATTGATTAGTGAAGAAGGAAAGAATAAGACGGTTGAAGTGAATGTACGATTTTTCACTGTTTATAATGTTTTGATACATTTAGCACGCAGGAATTCAATGTCAATTTGCAATGCCATAAAAAAGAGCTATGTGCTAAATTTAAAGTGTGTTTTTTTTTAATTTATTCGATACAATACCTTTCAAAAAGTACTCACTGAGTCAAAGTATCGTATAAATCACCCATAAATTTCGATAAGTTAGGTTAGTTTAGGGTTAGGTTAAGTTATTAAGTGTAAGTAAGTGTTTATGATGTTTTATGTATTTGTTAAGAATGATCGAATTCGCACTAATGCCATGGCAGCATGCGGTCTCAGACCTTAGCTGCCTGGTTCTGAAAGGAGCAATAAACAAACAAAAAACGCAGCTGTCAGTCTAATTTATTGCAAGTGCATAATTATTTTAGTTTATTCATAGTTTTAATTATTATGGTATCGTGAACGTGAAAAACATTTAATGTGAGTTTTAGATAGCTTATGTGCAAATACCAAGCCAATAGGGTAACTCGTTAAATTCAATTTTGGTGATTTCTTCATGTTGTGAATCCAAATGTGCGTGTTTTCAATGTATTGTGTTGTTCAATGTATTATGAATTCGGTAAAAGGTTTACTACATAGGAATGTATTGCCTATGGAGCTAGGAAAGGATTAAAAGATGTAAGAGAAATAAGTAACTCAAGTCTTCGTTTTAAAATGAACACTTGAGGTTATGGTAATGTTTTTGTTTTTCATACTGTTCCATACTGTATTTGTACTTGTTTTTGTTGTGGTTTCTAATAAAGTTAAGTTAGTTTTAGTCTGTTCAATGAACATTCATTAGCTGTTTGGAGCCTTTTGCTTTTTACGATCCTAAGCCTCTCAAAAGTCAACAACAAGAATAGTTTCGTAATGAATTAATGAATGCATGAATGAATGAATGAGATGCGCACGGTGTAAAAAGTGTGTTGCAAGGAGGCCATAACCAACATTTTAGATTTTTCGCGGACTTTTTCTAGGTGCTTTTTCTTGACATTTTTGTACTGGGCTATACCAAAAGAAAAAATACGTCATTTGTTTTTTGTCTCGTAGATTGATATATTAAAATTTGGAAAGGGGTTAAAATTTCACCCTGTATGACGATTTTCCTCAATATGCTCGAGAACCGTTACAAAACTTCACTCAGCAATATAAAGCTTTATTCGGTCAGCAAATAACGCAAGTGAAACAAAAAAGAAAAAAACGAGCTCCCTCAAGAAAGAATAAGCGAGTAGCGCCGAAATCTTTTGTGGTGTGTAACGAACAGAAAGGCTTCAAGATGATCCAGATAAAGGTGGTGAACCTATTCTGCGAGTGTGACCCCAAGGCGAGCTCAGCGGCATTGACGTAGCACAATACGTAGTTCATGATGCAGTGGATGAAATTGTGGACATGACGGAATGTGTAATTAAATAGATTTCAAAAAAGTCATGTGGCTGTAACTTCTAGATCAATTCTAGGGCCGGCAGACTAAAGCACATAAATCACAAAAACCGTTTTTATTTTTATTTTGCATAAGTCTTATTCATAGAACGATGCGTAACCTGACTTAATAACATAAGTCAAACAGAAGCGTATATGTTAGAAGGAGCAACATTGGAATGTTGTGTCAAGGGTTATTGTTACGAAGTGGGTACTTTGAAAATAATTTATTATATCATCAAAAGGGTAAGCTTTGTTTTTACAACTCAGTGTTAAATTACGTTGCCTCGTCGAGTTAAGACGATTTATTTTGTTGTGATTTTATATAATTCACATTCACTAAACAGAATCAAGAGAGGACAAAATTTAGTGAATCTTGCATTGAAAAAAAGGACTAATAATCGTGAGTTATATTTATTTTTAAGTTTCAAGATATAGTTGTTGTACCAAATCAAATTTGTTAGATACATCAGTATTTTTATCGTTTGAATGCAGAAAAGAATGAACAAACAGAACCAGAGTCGGAACCTCAACCATCTACATCTTTTCAACCAGTCCCTGTAAGCCAAGAACCTCAACCAAATGTATCTTTATTAGTGCACAAAAGCAGACATGACTTGGCCAGTATTTTCAGTAGTGATTCCCTGGATACTTTTACAGATGAGTATCCATGAAAGAGAACATTTTTTCATTGTTGTTGTTTCTATCTACTTCCTATGCTAGACTGTTAAATACGTATGTTTTCTAGGGACACTTCAACATTCAAAATCAAAACCTCAACAGGGTACATCTTCAGTAGTCGACAATAGTGGACATGATTTTTCCAGTGATGATTCTGTGTTGGATCCGATTTATCAGCCACCTTGCAAGTGATCAGAATGCAAGTTCAAGTGAAGTTGAATCAGAGATGCAGCAAATACCAGCTAAAGCCAGTTTACAATTAATAAAACGTGAAAAAAATCTCCTACGAAATCTTGGTAAGTCTTATAAAACTCTTAAGGGCAAATCAATTCCAGAGAGAAAGATGTTAGAGCTAGGTGCTTGCAGAATGAAATGTTAGGAACGTTTTCCATTTAATGTCAGACAAGCTATATTTTCTGAATACTGGAGTCTAGGTTCACACTCAAAAAGAACAGTGTACATGGCATCACTGATGGAAATTGAAGATAAAGCCACAATGAGAGTACGTACTTCAGATCCAGATAAACAGAAATTTAGTACCAAGACCTACAAATATTCGGTGATGGTAAACGGGAAACGAGAGTCAATTTGTCGAAATTGTCTGTTAAAAGTTTTAAATGAAACTGACAACTTTATAAAGACAGTGGCTTTAAAATAGAGGTCGTCAACTGCTGGGACACAAACTGATGATATGCGTGGAAAGAACTTTATTCCTAAACATAAGATATCTCATTCTATACGAGAAGCTATCAAACAGCACATTCTTTCGTTTCCGTCTTACGAAAGTTATACACGAGGAGAAAAGGTAATTGCCGTCTCATTTAACAATACAAGAGATGTACAATCTATATTGCGACGACCGTGAGAACCCACCATCTATCAAAATTTACAGACAGGAGTTTCATAAGTTGAATTTAGCATTTAAGAAACCTAGGGTAGACATGTGTCACGTGTGACAAATTCCAAATGACTGTTCAGCGTGCTCAAGACGAGCATGCCAAAGCCATTGCGATTAGCGCACACTATCGACACAAGATGTTAGGAGATCGAGCGTATACTGAAAAGGCTTTAGATACTTCTTTGTGTAAAAACAACGATTCTCTGGCTGTCTATACCTTTGACTTACAACAGTGCTCACCAACACCATCATTGACATCGTCTGTTGTATTCTACAAACGTCAATTCTGGACTTACAACTTGACTGTTCATAATAACAAAACAGGTAAGGCAGTCTGCTACGTCTGGTATGAAACTGTTGCAGTAAGAGGTGCAAATCAAATAGCATCTTTATGATACTAATGTGAAACATGTAATATTTTACTCTGATACCTGTGCAGGTCAAAACCGAAATTCACACGTAAGTTCTATGTTTACTTGGGCTATACACAATATAAACATAGAAACCATTGACCACAAGTTTATGGTTCCTGGGCACAGCCATTTAGAAGTAGACACTGACCATGGCATTATAGAAAAAAAGAAGAAAAAGACTAATTTACAGATTTACCATCCACATGATTGGATACAGCTAATTAAATCAAGCAGCTCTAAATTTGATGTTTGTGAAATGAAATCAGAAGATTTTTTCGAATTTTCATCACTTTTAAAAGGACCTAGAGGTCCTTTTAAAAGTTCTTGAGGAATAAAGATTCTGAGGGTCAACAATTTAAATGGTTTGAAAAGAGGTGGCTACGGTACGAAAAAGATTTTGGCATGGTCTTATACAAAGATGTGTTAGAAAGACAGGTGATATTTAAATTTTTAAATTTAAAACGACGAAATTGTCAAATACCTGACACAATTCCGGTTTGTTCATTGAATCCACTTCCTATATCAGAAGAAAAAAAACAAGACCTGGTTTCTTTATTCTCACTAATACCAGAAGTATTTCACAACTTTTATGAAAACTTACTAACTCAAGCAAATGTCCGAAATACTGATCCAGACCTAGACAACGGCGAAGTTGAGTTTTGATATAGGTACCTGCCAAAATGTTTTCCTTCGGCAATACTCGTTTACACTTAAGTCCATTTTTAGAAGTAAGATTTTAACATAAGTTAAGTTAAGTTATTAAGTCCGTGTCAAATTCTGCTGCACCTGATAACACAAGTCTACATAAGTTATTTAGTCAGTTACAAGTTTGTTATTCCGTTTAACATAAGTCACACAAATCTCTTATTAATTAAGAAGTAATATAGTTTAGTTATATAGCCATGTGTGAGTATTATGATAATTTGTAATACAAAATAATATTAAAAATACTACTAAAATTTTATGAAGTTTTTTTATTGCTGTAAAGTTGCCATTTTTTACTTACGTTCTTTAGTCTGCCGACCCTAGAATTATTATATTGTAAAAGGATATGTTATTTAAATTAAATTAAATAAATAATTCCAAATTCAGTGTATGCTTTCCATTTATAATATAAAACCTTTATGGATATTTTAGTCAAAAATAATGATACAATTTAGTTTATTGATAACATTTTATTAATTAATAAAAAACTTAACTGATATTTTCTTTACTATTACTCAGTGGCTTATATTCCAATAAACATTCGTTTAGAATCAAGCAATAAGCTGTTGTTTGGTCAAGAATTTCTTGATCTGTTTCAAATTCAACTCTCACGTCAATAGATCCTTTAAGCGTTTCGTGTTGTCGTCAACAGTCAATAACGAATAAAGGAGCAACGTCTCTGAATTTTTCCAAACTCAGCAACGGTTCAGGCCGAAGTCCGTGATATGACTGTTGATATCTTGTGTTCTGTTCGTATAGTAAAGTAAATTTGTCTTATGAGAAACTAACATTTAATACTTCATAAGGATAATATTATGTTGAATAAAAAAGACTCTTATATCGCGCACGTGGCAATGATCAAACTCAGCCATTGACAATTGACTGTTGTGTTTGCGGTTGGTTTGTAAGGCAATTACAACAAATCGTGTTTTTTCGACTTGCGATTAAGTTTTGATAGACGAAGTATGCTTACGTGCTTTAGTTAGTAATGGGTATTCAGAAAGAACCCCATTTACAAAAGGCTAATGGAATACCTCGGTCTTTCTCTAAATGCTTTAATAAATTTATTCATTCACGATCAGACACTTTTATGTGTGGCACTCTCCAAATAATTTTACTAATTATAATGTCATCTGTAGTTGCTCCTGTATTTAACTTGATAGAATTAAGATTCGTATTGCTTCTAAGCAACACTAACTCATGTTTACATTTAATTTCAGCGTTTAAATTCAGCGTTTGAATTTTATGTCTATTGTCACATTGGTCATTGCGATGCCCGAAATCCAAACACATTTTTCCAACATGATATGGCTCAGGGGCGTAACGGACCCTTACTATTTAATTAACTACTACAAAATCTTTGTATGTAAGGGCTACACACAGAAAATCTTCATAATATGGTACGGCAATGTGTTTTTGAACCCAGGAATGAGGTTCTTTTAAAATGATATCATAGACACGTAGTGGTAAAAAGATTCTCACAAAAAGAAGACTGAGACCTTTTCTTATCGGAGAATATACTAGAGGACATCATCCACGTTTCATACATTTTTGGTCCAAAACCAAAAGTTCTGACAGAACACGTCCGTCTTAGCATTTGTTACTATGGCACCAAAGCTGTAGCACCACTGTGCATCGTAGTGTTTGAGTCCTAAAAGTCTGTCTTTTTATTAATTTTCGATTAAACTACACTGGACAGCGAATAAACCGGGCCACCAGCCACCCTGGAACTCTTGATTCGATTATCTCAAAAAGTATAAATTTTACAACTACCAAAGTTATACCTAAAAATAGTCGTTTTATGTCGATTGAAATGACCACAAATTTATGCTAAAGTATCGTCAATTCACATAACAATCAAACAACAAACACAAAACAAACAATTTGCTCTGTTTCGACTTGAGTTTGCGAATAGCGTTTTTTTTTTAAATACAATGGGGGTAGTCGGATATTTCTTTAGTTGTAGTCCATCGTTCACATCCGACGCTATATATTTTTGCTAATTTCTTCGGTCAATAATGGGTACGACACCTCAGGAAGCAGCTCAAGCTGTAGCTCTACTTCAAGCAGTATTGGAGATTGTAATCGAAATCTTGTCATTTGGCACGCTTGAATGCCATACTAGCGCCAAATCGTACCGGGATTGGGTGAAGTTTGATGGAGCTGAATGAAATCGACTTCAAGATTTTTCGGCACTCTTGACGTCATTTTGACATTGATGTATCGAGTTTGGATTCGTGTTTAGGATCGAGTCAACACAGTTACAAGAAGCTATCTTTTTTGAGATTGAGAGTGATATTTAGACGATTTAATCTAGTTTTATTTATTTAATATGGCACGTTTAGGTCTAATATATGATATTTTAGACAGCGAACATAGAGTCGATGTGAGACAAAGGCGGAATTTGAGAAGAATGGCAAGATATGCAGACAACGAGTTTGATATGAGTGATGATGAGTTTAGGAGGAATTATAGAGTAAATAAATATCTATTTGACGTAATACATAGTAATTTGGAGTCTTTGATGCGAAAACCAACCCGTCGAAGCGATATATCTACCAAATACAAGGTTAGTACAATTTATTGTTAGTACACATATAGGTTATCAAACAAGCCTGTGAGTGGTATTTTTAATTTAGGTAATTTTATATTTCCAGCTTTTAGTCGCGCTTTCCTTTTATGCCACAGGCAGCTATCAGTGGTTAGTGGGTGGGACACAAGGGACTATGATGTTCCAACAATCTGTTTCAAGAGCAATAAGTGAAGTCACAGATGCTCTTTATTCAAAATCACTGTTAGATAAGTGGCTGAGATTCCCACACACACGCCAGCAACGAAATCAAATCAAAACAAGATACTTAATAATTTATTTCAAAAACTAATTTCCTTTATAGATTTTCAAAAACCACACTGATTTAAAGTCGTAATTTTCAATTGGAAATTTAATTATTTATATTGATATTTCAGATTTTATGAAAAATTCAAGATACCTTCTGTGATTGGATGTATTGATGGGTCCTTGGCAATCATTAGACCATCATTAAATGAAGAGCGTTTTTACAATAGAAAAGGATATCATTCAAGAAATGTTTTGTTTGTGAGTACATATGTTTTATTTCAATATAAAATTGATCAATTATATTAAGAAATAAAAAGCTATATTTTTTAAATTAGACTATAGAATTGGTTATTTGTATTAACTATTTCAATTTAGTATGTGATATGCATTAAATAATAAAACACATCTGTTTTAGATGCAGATCTCAATATATTGAGTAATAAGAGATTGAGATTCTACATTTGGAGGAGCCTCACAGAACAGTTTTGTATGGAATCAACATCCTATCGAGACACATTTGATGGATTTAATAAGTATGGGAGAAAGAGTATTTCTATTGGGTAACTATTATATTATGTACATTAAAAATAAAAATAAATTGTCTGTAATTAACACTTGTTTGAAACTGCCTGTTTTATTTACAGGTGATTCTGGTTATGCTCAGAGGGAACATTTGATGACTCCAATAGTGGGGGCTCTTCCAGGCTCAGCTGAAGAATATTACACGAATATTTATTGTGTGGCAAGAAACACAGAGAAAGCTAGCAAAATCATAAATGCATGCTGTGTTTTGCACAACATTTGCAATAGAACACGTCTGGGTCAGGATGATAGTGAAGACGAGATGCTGCGAGATGCCATGGAACATATACAAAGTGAAGAAGTGCAAGCAATCAGCAGTGATCAAGCATCTGTTGCCGACTTATGGAGGGGTCTTGAAGCTCGTACACAGCTTGTACAAGAACTATGGGCAGAACGACATCTTCATTAAAGTTTAGTATTTGTGTAGCACTTATTAAGTTAATACAAGTTTTGGTCAACTAGCAATTGTCTAAAAACAATATTGTTAGTTATGTAAAAATAGGCATGCTAATAATAACGTTTATTCTTGAATAATTGATGTATATCAAAACTAAAAACTATGAGTACATATTAGGCTATATAGTACTTTATTGAATTATAATGTTTGTAAGTATAGTAATAAAATATAGATGTTGAGCCACATACTAAAAATATATGTAAGTACATAGTCAGGTCATAAGTTCTGTCACACAATAAAAACTTTTGAATTTAGAATACTGGCCACAAAAAAGTTTATTGAATTCGAATTTCGAATTTTTTATGAAAATAAAATGGTGTACTTTTTTTAGAATTTTCCTCATTTTTAAATATGGAGTGGACACTAAAGAAGACCGTGTCGCGGTTCTTGCGTTGCATCGTTGCGGTTACGCGCCAATTCAGATTTTCGACTTACTGAAAAATTTGAATATAACCAAAAGATTCGTTTATCGTACCATAAAACGATACAATGAAGACTCTAGTGTAGATGACAGGTCAAGAAGTGGTCGCCCTCGCTCTGTTAGGACTCCAGCAGTGATAAAAGCTGTTAAGGCGCGAATTCAAAGAAATCCCATGCGTAGGCAGAAACTGTTGGCCCTTCAGATGGGGTTAAGCAGGACCACGGTGAAAAGGGTGTTAAATGAAGACTTAGGTCTTAGGGCATATCGAAGAAAAACAGGACATCGTTTGGACGCTCGTTTAATGGACCTGAAACTGAAGAGATGCCGCGCTTTGTTGAAGCGGTACGCGGGAAAAAAGCATCGGGAAAATCTTTTTTCGGATGAAAAAATTTTCACCGTGGAGGAGAGCAACAACAAACAAAATGATATGGTGTACGCACACAGCAGTGAAGAATTCAGCAACCGTATTCCGCGTGTCCAACGAGGTCATTTTCCATCCTCGCTCATGGTTTGGTTGGGAATCTCTTATGGGGGTTAACTGAGGTACATTTTTGTGAAAAAGGCGTAAAAACGAATGCAGTTGTGTATCAAAATACAGTCCTCAAGAACCTTGTGGTTTCTCATACCATGTTTAATAACAGGCACTGGGTATTCCAAGAAGATTTTGCGCCAGCTCATAGAGCGAAAAGCACACAAGACTGGCTGGCGGCGCGTGAAATCGACTTTATCCGGCACGAAGCCTGTCCCTCCTCCAGTCTAGATTTGAGTCCGTTAGATTACAAGATATGGCAACACTTGGAGGAAAAGGCCTGCTCAAAGCCTCATCCTAATTTGGAGTCACTCAAGGCATCCTTGATTAAGGCAGCCTCCTATATTGACATGGACCTCGTTTGTGCTGCGATAGACGACTGGCCGCGCAGATTGAAGGCCTGTATTCAAAATCGCGGGGGTCATTTTGAATGAACTTTATTACCATATGAATATATGTTTTATTAAGTTCATTTTTCAAAGATAACTTAAGCTGGATGGGGCTGCCTGGCCTCCCAGGACTAGATCCCCGAATAAGTTGCACATCAATAACAAATGGTATTCGTAATCCAACCGCACGAATGTTAGAGTACAATCGTTTGATGCAGGGAGCTGCTGATACTTAGAAATCAAATTTAGTTGAATCTATGTTAGTACTCTCAAATTTAGAGCATAATCAATCTTTGCCCCAAAATACAATTATAAAGCCAAGGGATATTCAAAGCGCTCTACCATTCTTACATCGGATGCAAGCTAAAAATTTCGCTTCCGCGGATACCTTAACTGCAAATGATTATATATATCTTTCTGACGATGCGGTTTATTTAATTCATCGTCATCCAGTTGGTGCTTTGCCCCAAAATTATAATTTCGATACAACGCCAATTACTGGCTTAATGATGTTATCAGGTACCATTGATACTGTTACATCGATGGATGATGTAGTAATCCGTCCAAGAGGAGATGGAATGGTATACCGAGGATATTTAGTTGGAAATAACATTGAAGAGTCAATAACTGGAGACGCTCAAAATCAAAATAATGCCAAGTCTATAAATATTGGCGAAACAACGGCGTGGACTTTTGGTCTAATCGTAGGAGTCGAATTACGTGCCCCGGATTGAGTAGAAGTAAATACGGTCTGTCTCCGTTTCAAGGGTACATTTAAATAGGGCTCAGTTGGCTGCATTAAATCAAATACCTGGGGCTAATCCAGGAGGAGTAATATGGGATAGATGGTTACAGGAACCATTGTCATTAATATCAGCAGGGTTCAATAATAGGGTAAGAGCCCAGGTGAATAATGCTATCACTGATATATTACGTGATTGCATGGAGTTGGCTCAACCAGGATGGGGAGTCCAGTTAAATAATGCAAATACGATTTATGATATCGGGGCCACATTGACTGCAATTCCGGGGGCGAATGTTGATGGTGCAGGTCCGAATGATAGAAATAGAATTTATAAACTATATTTCGTTTTAATTTCATTGTCATTATTTATGCCAGATATCCAAATAATGGGTAATCCAGTATATTATAAAGTTGGATATATGCATCCAATGAATGATACGTTAATTTATGTAATTATCTCACTCATATGGTTTGTATGGCATATGGTTTATTAGGTGTTATTTCTGTATGACCTAAAGTCGCTGGGATCCAGATTTAACGTCAGGTAGCGTGAAATTTAACCTTTCTGAAACAATAAAGCAAAGGCATTTTTCTGTACGGCCGAGAATAACGGTATTTGACGCGTTTTATTTGATATTTAAAGGCGAATACTTTTTATTAAGTATGAGAAATATACACATAAGTAATCTGTAATTAGAATTATTTTATTATTTAAATGTGTTTACCTTGGTTAACCACGTAAGATATTTTGAACGAAACTTACCTTTGGCTGAAAGTCTGGTGGTCTGAGCCGTAAAAATGTTGACATTATATTTTGTTATAGGAAATGGTTAATCATTTTTAGATTCTTACATTCCTCTTTTCGTGGTATTATTATATCCCACTCGATAAGAAGAAACTGAATATAGGTTTTGCAATTTTAATTAAATATAAGTATTTTCAAAAAATTTTTGTCAGGTCTTCGTAAGTTTTTCTATAAACAAACACAAAACGACTTTGGGGCGATTTTCGGCCGTCTCTTTTTATTTATTCTATATACATTATGTGGTGAATACCTATTTATTATATACATTTACCTATACGTTAAATTAACACCATTATTGAACGGCTGATTGAAATTTTACACATTCTACTTAGATTTTTTTTCAATTACTTTCCTATAGATAATAACATAATTTTAGGTTGACTACTTCTGAAAAATTATTGCATTGTATCAGTTCTCCGCAGTTAGGTACTGCTCGTAAATCTTCAAAAGTAAATCACCAGGAACTTAAACGCTGCCCAAATAATGTTCGTAAGTTTTTTATCGTATTAATTATTTTACTAACATACTCTAAACCAGGGGTGGCCAACCGGTCGATAGCGATCGACCGGTCGATCACGACTATTAGTCAAATCGATCGTGGCAACGCAAAAAATATAAATACGAAGACCAGACTACGCTACGTAATCACAAACAGCTGCTGCACCGTTACGATATTTATCTTCTATTGTCTATTCCACGTAGTTATAGTCTTTTGTTTTCGGCACGTGATGAACAGAATGCGGGAAGCGTGTGGGTCGCGGGGGCTGGGCGGGTGTCAATCCGTCCCATCCCTTCTCAGTCAGTCAATTGACGACAGAGACTAGCGGAGCTTTACTTTCGACGACTACCGATATAAATCACGATTAGACTGTATCACGCCTCATAGTTACGTACGCTATGGATAAGTGGTTGAAAAGAAACGCTGAAGGAGCATCAAATGAAGAAAGAAATGCTTCTGAAGATTCATCAAAGAAAGTTAGATAATATTTTTATTTTTTTTTACTATTCAAACGAACCCCTCAATAATCTTACCTATACTACAGGAATCACAAATTTATATTTAAAAAAAGCAAAAGTGAATTACACAAATAATAAAGCCGATCATAGCCGAACATTGAGTAATAATACCTGCCCGTGCCGCGCTAATGTCATTGACCTCTCAAGCGCTTTACAAAGTTTTCGCGCCCATATGTATATAAAACTATGTGTTAATGGTGCATGCTGCCTTATTTTTTTATGTGTATTATAAAACAATTAATATATTAGGTACTCGGTAGAAACGAAGTATCCACCTAGTACCTACGTGGGTAAAAAACTTGAATTTTATGTTCGCTATTTAACTTTGTGTCATCATTAGAAAACTAATTCTCATTAAATTGGATATTTCTACTTTTGTTATTATACGAACTATGTTTTTAAAATTTTATTTTTATTTTTTGCAGATCCTTGATAAATGTGCTCCAAAGAAATCAAAAACTTATCACTTTCACCAAGAATGGAAACTGGAATACTTCTTTACTATGGTGAAAGAAAACTGTTGCTGCCTAATATGCAATACATCCCTGGCAATACCCAAAAAAGGAAATTTAGAGCGACCTTTAAACACAATCCATAGTAAATATCATACTGATTTTTCACCTAACAGCGAAATAAGATGGAGTAAATTGCAAGCATTGAAATCGCAATTAAAAGTCCAAGAAAACATGTTTTCTGCGCCTATTGACCAAAGTAAAGCTGCAACTGAAGCTTCTTTCCAAGTAAGCTACAGAATTGCACAAAAGTGCAAACCTTTTTGCGATGGGGAATACATCAAAGAAATTTTTGAAGAAGTGTCCGATTCGCTGTTTGTAAATTTCAAAAATAAAAATAAAATTAAAAAAGCTGTTAATGGTTTACAGCTGTCTCGAAATACTGTGATGCGCCGTACAGAAATAATAAGTAAACTTAAACGAACAACTAGAAAAAGATATCGTGCTCTGTGTTGCTTTTTCGCTTCAATTTGACGAGTCAACAGATATCACTGATACTGCACAATTACTTGTTTTTAACAGGATGGTCTTTGAAGATTTCTCGACCAAAGAAGAACTGCTTAGTATGATTTCCTTAAAAGGAAAAACTCGTGGCCTTAATATATTCACAGAATTCAAAGTATATATTTGCCAGATTAAGCTACCCTTGTATAAACTCGTATCAATGACAACTGATGGGGCTCCTGCAATGACAGGTATTCATAATGGTTTTATTGCTCTTTGTCACAAAGACGAAGATTTTCCAGACTTCATAAGCTACTACTGCATAATTCATCAACAAGTACTAGCTAGTAAGAGATTAAACACAAAACATGTGATGGATATTTCTTTCAAGATTGTGAATTCCATTAAGGGAAAATCCCTCCAAAGGCGGCTCTTTAAACAGTAATTAGATGAGAAGGAACCAGATTTGGCATTGCACACTGACGTAAGGTGGTTGAGTCGAAGCAAGTTTTTGCAAAGATTTCGAGATCTATTGGACGCAATAATAAAATTTCTTGAAGAAAGGGGTGATGATTATCGGCAATTGCGTGATTTAGACTGGCAATGTGATTTAGCATTTTTGGAAGATTTTACTGGAAAACTGAGTACATTAAATCTGAACCTACAAGGCAAGAATAAAACATTAACAGTAATGATGAGTTCTATTGCAGCATTTCAAAGTCGAACAGCGTCTATGATAGTTGACATCAAAATGAAAAATTTTTAACAATTTGTAAACATGAAGGATCATATGGAAAAACATCCTACCTACAATTTCATTCCTGAGAAGTACACGGCAGAAATTAGGGCAGTGGTAGCAGACTTCGAAATTCGCTTTAGTGATTTCAGAAAAATTGAGAAGTTGGTTCTGTTTAATAGTTATCCGTTTAATAATTCCATTGATCATAGTGATACTCGTATCTATGAATTGGCTAAAAAATTTGCAGATACATTTTAAATGGACCACATCTTGTTTCACAACGAAATTATTACTCTGCGCTGCGACATATTTCTTAAAGCAAGGTCATTCTCAGGTCTAGATTTCTGGGCATTGGTTTCCAACGAGAAATATCCAAATTTGAAGAAATGTGTTGAACAACTTCATTCGTGTTTTGGTTCAACATATGTGAGTCAGCATTTTCCTACTTAAAACAAACAAAAAATAAACACCGTTCTCGCTTGACTAACGCTCATACATTGGATTCTTTAAGGTTGGCAATTTCCAACTACATATCTAATTTTGCTAAACTAGTGGAAGATGCTCAGACGCAATGCTCACACTAATATACAATGTGATAGGGGTGAGACTTCTAACCCGTTAAGGCTGAGTACTACATCTAATTTTATCGAAAAAAATAATAATATGGAGGGTTGAACCCCCTTCCCCTAAAAATTACGGCTGTTTTAATATTTTTTTTAATGTACTACGGCGCGCTTGATACTTTATGTGATATCAAAGGTTGTATGCGTCGTAGAAACAAAAAAAAACGACAAACGGTAGCTAATAACCTTGGCTAACTAATTCATTACTTTTTTTATATGTTTGATAATGTTTTGGTGAGTAAAAAAAGTCATTTCTGAATTATTTTGACTGAAAAAAATCGCTATTTTTCAATATTTTCACGAATTACTCAAAACTATGTCCCATAAAATTATTAATAATTTGCGCTCATTTAAAAGTATTTGAGTTATTCTTTCTAACGATACCAAAAACATCACCATAACATTACAAATTCAAGTATTAAGAACCATTAACCATTAACCATATCATAACAAAAGCAGGTAACAAAACGAGGTATGCGAGCGGGTAAGAAAACTTACAACGTAATGTAACAGACAAGGATAGAAGATGACACCACATGCTGTGAGGTGTGCGAGAGGGTAAAAAAACGTACAATGTAATGTAACAGACAAGGAAAAAAGATAAATACACCACGTGCGGTAAAGCGGTTCTTGTCACCATTGTCGGGTATTATTTAGTCGTTACAAAGCTGTGACTGCTAACACACCTTGTTAAATTTCTTCTCCCGCTTTTCGTGGACAACTTTCGCTATGGCTAATCGTCGTAATTATGACGAATATGTTGCGGACATTCATTTCGTATATGGTTTTTGCAATGGCAATGCCAGTGCAGCAGTGCGCGAGTACCGTAGAAGGTTTCCAAACCGACCCACACCGAGTTATCATACGTTTATTGATATTCACGCAAGATTGGCAAATTATGGTATAACAAGACCAGCTCCAGAACGTGTTCGCGATCTACCAGTGGCAGCGGAAGAGGACGTGTTAGATCTCATACACAGAGATCCTAGATTAAGTTTGAGACGCCTTTCAAGGATGACGGGCCTGGGGTACTGGACTATTTCAAAAATATTACACCGAGAAGGATTACATCCTTTCCACTTCCGGAGAGCACAGGAAATAACAGGCCAAGATAATTACGCGCGGTGTGTTTTTTCCTCTTGGATAAATCTCTCTGGAGTGTGTCGCAATCCCGATTTCCTTGCTAAGATTATGTGGACAGACGAATCAAAATTCACAAGGCGAGGAATTACAAATTTTAGAAACCAACATTTATGGATGGCTGAAAATCCTCATGCTGTACGAACATCGACATTCCAACACGAGTTTTCAATAAATGTATGGGCTGCCATGATTGACGATATTTTAATAGGGCCCATTGAATTGCCAGAGAGATTAAATGTACCTAGATTTCTGCATTTTCTGCAAAATGAATTTAACGAAGAACTCATGAGTTTGTCACTAAGCTATCGGCGCCACATGTGGCTACAATTAGACGGTGCTTCTGCTCATTTTGCCTTGAGTGTTCGCCAATATCTAAACGAAGTCTTCCCGAGATGGATTGGACGAGGCGGAACAGTTGCTTGGCCTCCACGTTCGCCCGATTTGACGCTTTGTGACTATCATCTTTGAGGATGGTTGAAGCAAAAAGTTTATTTCGTCGAGGTAAACACGAGAGAAGAGCTCCGGGAAAGAATTAGGATCGCCACCGACGAACTTCGATCTGATCCCGCGCTATTAAGACGATCCACGCGACAAATGGCTATAAGAGCCACCGCCTGTTTACAAAACAGAGGAGAACACTTCGAACAGTTAATCAATTAATTTTAAGCATTAAAATGTTTTGTTTGATTGTATTTTTTAGTATGTTTGATTTTAAATAAATGTAAAGTACATATGAGTATTACTGGTTTCATTTACAAATAATGTCAAGTATGAGTATTGAGCTTACACAGGGGAAACTACTTAGAATTGATGATGTTATGGTGATGTTTTTGGTATCGTTGGAAAGAATAACTCAAATACTTTTAAATGAGCGCAAATTATTAATAATTTTATGGGACATAGTTTTGAGTAATTCGTGAAAATATTGAAAAATTAACCAAAACATTATCAAACATATGAAAAAAGTAATGAATTAGTTAGCCAAGGTTATTAGCTACCGTTTGTCGTTTTTTTTTTTTTGTTTCTACGACGCATACAACCTTTGATATCACATAAAGTATCAAGCGCGCCGTAGTACATTAAAAAAAATATTAAAATATCCATAATTTTTAGGGGAAGACCATATTAATTTTTTTTGTCGATAAAATTAGATGTAGTACTCAGCTTTAACGGGTTAGAAGTCCCACCCCTATCACATTGTATAGGTAAATAAGTAGCTACTAAGAATAATTTTCAGATTTATTTTTTCCCTCTTAGTAAAATAAAAAATACTACATGATGGTGAACTGAACTATGCTGTTTCATTTAATATTTCAAGCAGTATGTAATTGGTAGATTGCACAGGGTTTCGTTAGTAAACAGTAGATCTTAGGTCTAATCAAGTTGGCCACCCCTGCTCTAAACTTATTTTGTCTTTATTATTTGCATTTTATAGTATGTTTTACATATTTATGTATGTTTTATATTCTTGTGAAAATTATCTTTTGGTACTCTAACAGTACTGGTGTGTCTATCTATTGCAGGGCTGAGAGCAAGCAAATTAAAAGGTCTGCAAAGAACAGCAGTGAAAATCTTTACTTTAATTCAGATGAGGAAATTATAAGGTAATTTGCAATTTACATTGATTATTATTACAAATTAACTTATGTTAAGTTATTACTCATTTTTAATATTTCTGTTAAAGATAGATTAATTAATTAAGTTTTTATCTTTTCAGTTCCAAGAAAACGAGTAAGCCTGCAAAACCAAGCAAGCGCCAAAAGACAGTCAAAAATCAACCATCAACGAGTAACGGCTCAGATTGGTTATTTGACTCGGAATCTGACGATGAGTTACCGCCACAACACACGACGGCTAACATCACAACAACTAGTTGCCTGACTCGTAGAGTTTCTGGTGGAGTGACACGTCGGACTGCACAGCTAGACGGAGGTTTGTTGGCGGAACTCCGTCTTTACAACGCGGACGAGGTACGGGCCTTAACAGGTTTGGACAGGTGTGAGAAGGCGATTGTTATGTTAGGGTCCGCTTGCAGGGCGAAGAGGACTCACCAGAATTTAATACGCTAAAAAAGTTTGTTAAATTAGCTAAAACAAAATTTAACGAAGAGGGGTTATTTAGCTCACAAAAAGAAAACATAAATAATTTTTTAATGATTTCCTTTTTTTCGTTAAAATATGCTTTAGCTAGTTTAACAAATATCTTTCAATAAGGTAGATCTTACTTAATCATTTTAAGCCGCTTTACTATCTACATTATTATCACAGTTAACAGAGTCATCATGGTTAAGTCTACTTTCTGTTCAGTTTGCGATATATCCGTAAATAACAAAGTTTTCTCTGCCCACTTAAAAAGTATTTTACACAAGAATAATAGTTCGGTTGTTGAGAGCGAAGGCATTGAAAAGATTCATAGCGCTTTTCGCAGTCGTATCGTGTTCGAGGCGTGGACGTCGGCCAGGACAACAACTCTGTCACGAACCTACCCATTCAATTTTTATCGCACTTGCGCACACGCGTACGTCTATTACTTTCAGCACGAATAGAAACTTATACTAATGTTAAAGTTAACTTTGAGCTATTATCTGAATTTTTTCAGCATAAGAATAATATGATTTCAATTAAATCTTTTGCAACTGAAAACATTATTTTGTATCATAATTTTAATTTTGAAGATACGTTTTCAAACATTATACGTTTGCTTTGTAAAAAAATTGAAGAATTTGAAGAGCGAGATAGCGGTTGGGCTTATTTGCGAAACTTATATCTAGAAGTAAATATAAATAAAGACAATCCCTTGAGAGCCTCGGGCTACGTAGATTTACCTGACACTATTAAATATAAACGCGCGTGTATAAACATACAAAATTCTGATAATTATTGCTTTTTGTGGTGTGCAGTGGCAGCCCTTTTTCCCGTAAAGAAAAACGCTCATCGAACATCAGCTTATCCACATTTTGAAAGTGTGCTTTACGTAAAAAACATGTGCTTTACGTAAAAAACATGTGCTTCCCAGTGGGCTTCGCGGACATTAAAATTTTTGAGAAAAATAATCCTCGTCTAAGTATCAACGTTTACGGTCTTAAAAAAACAAAGTTGTTGGCACTTTATACCGAAGTGAATCGCGAAAAAACATCACATAAACATGCTTTATCTTAAACATGGAAATCGTACTCAATACTGCCTTATTAAAGACTTATCTAAATTAATACACAAGCAATAAACTAGGCATCACTCAAAAATATATTTTTGCGAGGATTGTATGATATTTTTCGATAACAATAAAAAATTAGAAGCTCATGTTTGCAATGAAGGGGCTTATATACGTTTTAATCATTACGAACGAATGCAAGATATGCCTTTTGTCTTGTACGCAGACTTTGAGTCATTGTTACAGCCAACTGAATCCAATACTGGAACAACTTGCACAGTATCGTTGCAAAAACACATACCTGCTGCATTTGCTTATTATATTGTATGTTCCTATGATAACTCGCGAAATAAATACGTATCCTATCGAGGTCCTAACTGTGTAGATAAGTTTTTCGAAAGTTTGTTAGTTGATTTAACTGATATTCATAACATTTTGCAGTCAACAGTGCCAATATCTTTAACAGACGAAGATATTGTCAATTTTTCTCAAGCTAAAAATTGTTTTCTGTGTGATAAAATATTATTTGATGATAAAGTAAAAGATTATTGCCATCTCACTGGGCGATATCGCGGTGCAGCTCATTCTTATTGATATAAAATACCGTTTGCCTAAATTCGTACCGATTTTTTTTTATAATTTAGCTGGTTATGACAGTCATCTTTTTATACGTCAGTTAGGAGAGTTACCTGGTAGAATAAAAGTGATCGCGAAAAGTAAGGAAAATTATATATCTTTCACAAAATTTTTTCAAGTTAATGTATACCTGTTCGATTTGTCGATTCTTTTAAATTTTTAGGTACAAGTTTAGAAAAACTGGTAGCAAACCTTATTAACGATGATTTCAAACATCTACCATATTTTTTTCCTTCTGATGAGCATTTGAATTTATTAAAACGCAAAGGAGTGTGTGTATCCTTATGAATACATGACTGCTTGGAGTTCATATGAAGAAGATAAACTTCCTTCCCAAGATTGTTTTTTTAGTAAATTACACAATTGCCAAATATCAGACATGGATTATAAACATGCGAGAAAAGTTTGACAAACTTTTAAACTATAGAACCTTGGCGAATACACTGATTTGTATCTTAAATCTGACGTACTTTTACTAGCAGGCGTTTTTGAAAGTTTCCGTCGAACTTGTAAGTCAAATTATAAATTAGATCCAACTTTTTACGTTACTACTCCAAGTCTCAGCTTTGACGCGATGTTATTAAAGACGGGTGTTAATTTAGAGTTAATAAATGATTTGGAAATAATAAGAATGATTCAAAAAGGAATACGTGGTGGTATATGTTTGTGTTCCACAAGGTATTCAAAAGCTAATAACAAATACTTAAAGAATCATGACTCTAAAAAAAATTAATAAATTTTAAATTTATATTGATTGTAATAATCTATATGGTTATGCAATGTGCGCTTATTTATCTCATTCAAATTTTAAGTTAATAAACAATTTAGAAATCGCTAGAAATGATTTCGAAAATATCTCGATAGACGGGGATACTGGTTACATACTAGAAGTAGACTTAGAGTATCCCGAACATCTGCATAATGTTCATAACGATTTTCCATTTTGTGTGCAAAAATTTACTCCACCAGGTTCTAAAACCTCAAAATTAATTCCAAATTTGTACGATATTTTTTTATGTCATTCATATTGCTCACCTACAAACATGTCTTAAACATGGATTATTGTAAAGAAAATACATTGAGTGACTCAATTCAAACAAAGTCCTTATTTAAAACAATACATTGACATGAATACTGAATTACGTAAAAAGGCAAAATCTACATTTAAACAAGACTTCTTCAAACTTTTAAATAATAGTATATTTGGTAAAACTCTTAAAGACGTTGAAAAAAGAGTTAGTATTAAATTGGTAAATAAATGGAGTGATGATAGGAATAAAACGAAAAAAAGTTACTGTGCTGAGCAATTAATTGCTCGACCAAATTTCCATAGTGCTTCTATTTTTTTAGAAAATTTTGTAGGTATTCAAATGAAACCTGAAACTATTAACTTTAGATAAACCTATATACATTGGTTTTACCTTTTTAGAAATATCTAAAAGTCATATGTTTGATTTTCACTATTCTATTATGAAACCTTTTTATGAGGAAAAGTTAAAACTTTGTTATACGGATACTGACAGTTTTCTTTATTTAATAGAATGTAATGACTTTTACAAAGATTTAAAGTCACATTTCCTTCCCTATTTTGACACTAGTAATTATCCTGATAACAACATCTTTAATATTTAAAGTCTAAATAAAAAGGTACCAGGACTATTCAAAGATGAGCTAGGTGGGAATATAATTTCTGAATTTGTTGGATTAAGGTCGAAATTGTACTGTATCAAAACAACTCAGGATGAGTATAAAAAAGCAAAAGGAATACAGAAACAAGTTTTAAGAAATGTACACTTTAAGGATTATTAGAGGATATTAAATGAAAATGTTTACTTAAGGAAGAAAAATGTTATATTTAAATCTCTAAAACATGAAATATTTACACAAGAACAGAACAAGATAGCTTTGTCAGCGAATGATGATAAACGTATTATTTTAAAAAACTAAATATCCACTTTGTTATGGGGTCATTGTGATACCATATACTAATGGTGATGGTATTAATAAATACGAAATTATTTAATCAGTGGTTTTAATAACTAATTTCCTGTACATAACAGATATTTCATCATATTTGTGATTGTGAAAATAAATATATTATTAGGCAGCAATATTGTATGAGTGTCTAAAGTAATAATATACTAGTTTAATTAGGTTACGAGCTTCAGATTTCATGAACTCAACAGATATTTAACTTCACTACATAGTATAAAACAAAGTCGCTTTTTCTGTCCCCATGTCCCTTTGTATGCTTAAATCTTTAAAACTACGCAACGGATTTTGATGCGGTTTTTTTTAATAGATAGAGTGATTCAAGAGGAAGGTTCATATGTATAATAACATCCATTAAATAGTGGAGAAATACTGTTATTTTTGAGGTTTCTAATATGATGTCGTAAATATTCTCATTTTTTTCCGCTTACATTGCAAACGCAGGCTAAACCCTACGAAATTTATCAAAATAATGTACTAAGTATTGTACATATTGAAAAGGTCTACAGAAAACTCCGCGATGGTGTATGTCTATCTGTTATGGATATCCCACAATAACATTTTTTTGTCATTTACTTTTTACGACAAATAATGGCTAATTTTCCAAGCGATTTTAACCAATACAGCATTAATCCTTATCCAATTAAATACTTTAAATACATTGCTGATTTATGTCTATCCTGACATTGATAACATAAGTTATAAGACAACATCTTGGTTTAAAGAAAGAGCGATTCTGTCACCAACTAACGAACAAGTAGATAAGGTAAATAACTTGATTCTTTCAAAGATTGATGCGCCGACGAAAATATACTACTCGGTCGATACTGTTCTCGATTTGGAAGAAGCTGTTCATTTTCCTACAGAATTTCTAAACTCTTTGAACCCGTCTAGACTCTCACAAAATGGTGTTGAAAGTAGGTTGTCCTGTTATTTTACTAAGAAACCTGAATCCACCTAAACTTTAAAAATGTAAAAAGTAAATAAGTAAAAATGTAGTGTACGAATTTAGATATTCCAAAGACAGCAGGAAATCTTCATGGTATTAGGGAAAGGGGAATTGTTTTACTACAAATTTAACACGTGCGGGCCACGGGCAGTAATGAATAAATCAAAACTACTAGATCGATTTTAATCATTTTTTCAGTGACATATTTCATACCCGTGCGAAGTCGGAGCGGGCCACTATGTTTTTTTTATATACAACGTTCACAGTTTTTTTGTAGTGTATTTAGTATCAGCATTGCACCCGTGCGAAGCCGGGGCGGGTCGCTAGTATGCAAATAAATTACTTTACTGACTAATAAGCATTTTTATTTAAAAACTTGTAGAAACCTGTGACATGATGAAATCCAAATATTTGTTGATGTATCAGCATTTAGAACACGTATATATATTATAGCTATTAAAATTTGTTTATTTTATACTAGTTTCAATTTGAGTCAGCGATCTATAGACAACTGTCAACTTCCTGCAACTAGAAATAGGGTAAGTAAAAGTGTGATTTTTTTATGACGACAACAACTTCACTTTTCTGGCAAAGTGTAGCAAAATGATTGTTGCCGAGACAAGACAGAGACAGACAAGATTTGTGATACTTTCGTTGTCTTTTTGTTGTTGTTATCACAAGTGCTTTAAATCCATGTATATATTTTCTAAATTAGTTACGTGATTTTTCTTTTAGAATACACAGCAAGTCAACACTCCTTACTACCATTTCCAGTGAAGAGGTACATTTAAGGTATTTGCAAGATGCGCAAGACCCTCTGGAAGGGTTTGACCAAATGTACTCGTTGCAGCACAAAGTGCGGCGAGCAATCAATAAGAAGAAAACGAGTGTGAAAAAGACGTACATCCATCATCGAATCAACAAAAACACATCGTTTGTGGCTAAGAGCAAACCGGCTACTGGACGACGATTGATTCGAATAGAAATAATTAACTTAGAGTCAACTGGTGTGCAGGAGGAAGATGGAGACCGGCTTCGTGCACAGTACGTAGTGACCGATGACATCGATCCAATATTGGATCAAACAGAAATTGTGGTAAATAACATTTCAAAAAAATTATGTGGTTACAGATACGAATTTTAATAACATGTCATCATAATAATATATTTTATAAATTAAATATTTTTTCTTAGGTATTTAGTTACGCATAACCTACAGAGAAATCTTTTTTTTTAATTTGGTTTTTAAATTTAGTTATAATAATAACATTATGCATAATTTTTCACTAAGTAAGAAATCTGTTTTTTGTCTGTATGTATTAGATAAGTTTGTTTTCTAATAAATGTAAACTTTATATGAACACTTTGTTTTACTTCTAAAAGGAATCCTCATAATAAAAGAGTTTTTATTTGGCATGTATTTATTAGGTATAATTTTTTATAATATAATAGCTGGAAGAGATCTCTTAAAGGGATAAGCTCACCTTTGTAAACTATTGTATTGTAACAACTTTTATGTAATTTTGTGCGCAATAAAGAATATATATATATAGTTTTCTTAAAAATCAAACAGTTACTTTATTTTCAGCACACCATTTCTTTATACATATTACATTTTTAATGCACAAATTTTTTTATGATTAAAACAGTTATATAATATAGGGTTACTTAAACAATAAAGTCTACAAAGAGTATTTAAAATAGGAGCGCCTAAAGAAGTTATGTCTGAAATATCATTTTCGTTATCACATAGATCCATGCACCCATTTAATTCTTTCATCTCCTTTTACAAAAATCTTTCTACCTTTTAAATAGGATTTAATAATTCTTTGAAATTCTCTATAGTCAACGTATCCTTCGCTCCACCGATAGCCTCTGTTCTTTTCGATCCAGCAAACCTGTTTCTTTTCTTCAGCACTCAATGAAGTAAAAGGGTATGGAGGCTTTCTATCCTGTGTGCCTTGTTGGTCTAGCGGTCAATCCCGGGTCGAGCAAATTATACTGATATTATAATTGCAATTTCATTGTTAAAAATACTGAGTAGTATTAGCTATCGAGAAGTACAAATAACTTATTTATAAATTAAGTACTACGCGTCAAATTAATTGTTAAAAAAGGGTCTAGTGCCTACGCACTATTGTTTAGCTGGTAGATACCACTGGATAGCTTACAAGATAATGAATAATTTAATATTATAAAACATGCATTGTAAATTATAGGATTAAATAAGAAATTTTGCAATTACTGAAAAAATGATTGAAAAAGAGTCACATTTTGCTCTAAAATACATTTTATTTCTGTATTGGGGCAGTTTTTTCACGGATTAAAATTTTCTAGGATGCCTGATCATCTCCGACTATTGTTAAGTTTAATTCATTGTTATACATTAGTTATTTTGTAAAATCACGGTTATATTTACACGAAGGTCACAGTAGGGAACAGAAACTTTAAAAAACCCATTAAAAAAATGTGGTTTTTTTTTAGTTTATTTTACTATATTTTCCGTCGATAAAATAAATTAAGCATAGAATTCCATATTTTAATTTGTGCAGTGTGCACTTTATGAAAACTTACACTGCTGTACACAAGCTATGAAGTTAGTCTCTATATATATATAAAAATTATAGTATTCTTGCACTTTTTATTCCAGGCCTCGAGTTTAGCAACCAATTTGAGCTAGAGCTGTATAAAGAAATTGCCAGAACTCAAGCAGAATTGAGACGTTGCAAAAAAAACGAAAGTTGGACTTTTGCAAAAGCTAAAAACTGCAAACAAATTTCTTAGCTCAAAAGCTTATGAGCATGTAACGAAGGATTTATCACCAGCAGCAAAAACATTTTTTGATATGCAAATAAAGCAAGCTAGAATGCACCCAAAAGGACATCGTTTCACATTGGATGAAAAAATATTGGCGTTATTGTAAACCGAGTCCATAAGCATATCATTTGCTGAGCCAAATCTGTGTCATACTTAAAAAGAGCACATTGAATAAATTGATGTCAAAAGCTTTTTTAAGGCCTGGGCCTAATGATATCATTTTTGAAAATTAAAAAAAAGGGTCGATAAAATGCCTGCCAAACATAAATATTGCACTTTAATATTTTATGAGATGGCAATCGCAGCTCATTTATCTTACGACAAATACACAGATAAGATTAAAGGATTCGGTGACGACGGAAGTGAACGTGTATGGTCTTTTGCTGACCACGTTCATGATAAGAGAAATATTTAAAAAATATAAACTGCCCATTTCAGGGTTGCCCCCTTGGTAACATTATACTCGTATTATATTTCAATGTCATTCCATTGATATACATTTCATTCCTGTCGATTCTGGGTTTTTGGTCCATACATTTTTTGGACATTTCCTTTCCGACACTTGTAAAATTTTCGATGATTTAAAAAAAAAATTAAGATGTTTTTTTTTTAAATTCAAGCTAACTCAAGCTTTTACGGGCTTATCTAATCAGAATCATTGCCCTCCACAATTGAGGTCATATGAACTTTTGACGTGCGACGGACCGAAAAAAATATAAAGATTACACGGCAATCTAGCGGCGTATATTACAGGCGCGGCGGCTCTTTAAGGTCGCGACTCGCGGCGGCTCTCTTTAAGGTATTGCCGTTCAACGCATGAACTTAAGTAAAAATAGATGAAAACTACAGTATTTCATAAACTCTTATGCGATTTATGCGACTTCTATGCCACCAGCGTTCCAATACTTTTTCGTTTATTATTCTTTTAAATTTTCTTGTTTTTAGTTAAGTAGGTTTTTTATTTTTTTCGTTTTTATCACATAGTTGTCTTTTTTAGGTTAGTTTTTTTTTGTTTAGTCGGTTAGTTTTAATTGGTTAAGTAGTTTCTTTTTTTTTTTTATATTAAAACGGACCCTTTTTTTCCTTAATTTTGGAACGTAAATTCAATTTATGGAATTACGCGGCTGCAATTTGTAGCGAAGATAGCTAGTATAGGCGGCAATAGCTGCTGCTAGAAGATGGTTACTTATCCCTTATGGGATTCCCAGCTGTCCGACCTTCGCGTTCGGCTGTGCTAGCGTGCGGACGTGCCCGGAGGTAAAGCGATTTCGTGCGGTAGAAGGAAAATTATTTTAATAGTTTTCCCCTATTGTTTCCGAAATTTTCTTTATAACATTTTAAGAGCGGAATATTCGTGTGCGTTGTGTTGTGTTTTGTCGGGGCAATTGGTGGTTTGATCAATTTTTATAACACGAGGCTATATTATAACTCCAGGCAGCGAGGGGGTGTTCTCGGACACATTCCCGCTTCTGGGGTGTTATTTTTGGATAAGGGTAGTGTTCACTACCCTTCCAGGTTAGTGGCGTGAGTCGCCGATCCCGGGGGCTCACTTTTATAAGGTTCATAACAGTTGAGGTTATCTTACTAACAGCGTGCATAACCTATAAGTGTGCTCTGCGTGGTTAGGCGACCGCGTGGTCGTTTGACGTTTTGCGTCAGTTTGACGTGTGTCACTGTCACTGCCAGTGTCAGTGTCACATTGACAGCTGACGTATAGGCGTTCGGTCCGAGTTGAGTCCGGTCGCACTTTTGTGACTTTCCATTCTCTTCGGTCCGAAAAGTTTCTTTTGCCTGACCAGCATTATGGACGGCGACGAAGAGGCCGCGGAGCTGCAGCGGCGGCTTATTGCCGAGGAAATGGCCCGTAGGGAGTAGGAGCTGATCGCCTTGCAGGAGATAGCTGCGACATCGGGGTTAAGGCCCCGGACGTCGCTTGCCCGTACGCCGCCGAGTGGCTTTACCACTCCCCCCCCCCCCCACCAGTAGCCGTGCAGCCAGAGGATGCCCCTCAATCCGGTGGTCCCAAACGCCCGCTAGGTTTGCCTGAGGAGGTCCAGGAGGCCGTGAGGCACCGAGTAGTTGACCGCAGGAAGGGTGCGCCGCCGATTGGGGGGATACTCACCAGCGCGCCGCGGCCGTCTTCATCGTCGGCCACTTCGTCCAATCCCCAACCGCAGCGGTCCCAACCACCGACAGCATGCCCCCCGCCCACCAGCGCTCAGGCCCCGCCCGAGGATAGCCTTAGCGCCAAGAGTAAGTCGGAGCTGCTCGACTTAGTGTATAGTGCAGTCAGAGGTATTGCTGGCGTTGCTAACGCCAGCAACAAACTTAACCTGGGGGATAAGTCAGCGGTGGCATCCCACAGCCAGGACATCCTGGCTGTGGTTGCCACGCTTGAACTGAGGTTGAGTGACATGGAGCACCAGCTAGCAGCTACGAAGCTCCAAGCCGTTAATGCTGAACTGGAATTCAGCAAGAGGCTGATATCGGCTTCCGCCACCAGCTCCAACCTGGCGCAGCCGGCTCCGGGGATGTCCACCGTCCCAAGTTACGCGGGTGCCTTGAAACTACCCAAAGGTAAGGCGCCCATGACAGTTGCTCAGCAGGGTCCGGCAGTTATCTTTTACCCCGCCGACGAAGCCAGGTCTACCTCGGGTGGGACGAATTAGAGGTCAGCGACCATATCAGGGCAACATGCTGCAACAAGTGCCAGCAATACGGCCACCCTGAGAAGTACTGCAGGGCCAAGGAGACCGTCTGCGGTAAGTGTGGAGACACCGGCCACAAGTCAGCGGAGTGCCAGTCATCTAGCCAGTGATGTGCGACGTGCAGACGCTTTAAGCGCAAGGATGCCCACACACACCAGACCGCGGCGGCCACCTGTCCTGCCAGGCAGTATCCGGAGCAACAGGCCGTAAATATGTTGCAGTATGTCTAATACGGCCCTCACGCACTTTCGAGTTGGGCAGTTGAATCTGAATGGATCCGAGGCCGCTACCAAAGAACTGCCGGTTGTGGCACGATCGCTTAGACTGGACCTTGTTCTTGTCCAGGAGCAATATTGCTGCCCCTCAGGTATTCTTCAGTGTGGCGAGGGTTCCATGGCTGGCGTCCTCATCTTGAACCGTGATATAGCGATTACCATGCTGGATCACCTTAGCAACTCTCACTGTCTGGTCGCCCACATATCCTGCGGGGACGTAAGTATCCACATTGTTTCCGTCTACTTCCAGTACTGCCACGATATCAGCAGCCATATCCAACACTTGGAGACTGTGCTCCAGCGACTAGCCGGTAAACCGATACTGGTTGCTGTCGACAGCAACGCACATTCGCCCATGTGGTTCTGCGAAGAGAGGCAGTATTTAGGTCGCGGAAGGGACGTCGAATACAGAAGGAATCACATGGAGGGCCTTATACTAGGTAGAAACCTCCAGATTCATAACGCTCCCGACCAACCACCTACCTACTGTGGCCCTACTGGTGAGTCTAATGTGGACCTTACCTTGTCTACCAGGGGCGTGACTGTGGGTGACTGTATCGTGCATGAGGGCGTCAGTCCCAGCGACCATCAGTTGATCACATTTAACGTCGTCTTCGACCGAGGACGTCAATCGGCTACCATGCGGGAGCGGGAAGACCAATTGCCGGCACCTTTTCGCACGAGAGGGGTTGATTGGGCCAGGTTCTGCTCGGTGCTGCATGCCCGCCTAGGGAACATCTCCACCAGCCTTCCTGCATCCCTGTACAGCAAGAAATTTACTGACATACTTCTGCGCACTGCCCGGGAGGTTCTCGGACAGAGCGCGCGTAAGGACGACGGTAGATACGAGTGGTGGACGCCGGAGCTTGACCAGCTACGTCGAGGAGTCAATAGGGCTCGTCGGGACTGGCAGCGATCTCGTCGCTCGGGAGGAGTTCAGGTTGAGTCTCTTCATTCGGAACTCCGTGTGCAGCGCCTTGCTTATAAGCGAGCCATGAAGACGGCGGAGTTGAGTTTCTTCCGAGCAATCGCTGAGTCCGGCAACGACGACCCGTGGGGCAAAGCATATCGGGAGGCAAGTGGGCGTTTTCGCCCGCCGCCAAACGTTATCAACGGTATGAAGCTCTTAGACGGATTTACGGAGTCCTCCGGCGACTCTATGGCGTGTCTGCTTTCCTCGCTGTACCCAGACGATAAACCAGAGGCGGATACCATCTACCATAGCGACGTACGTATTGCAGCAGCTTTCGCCCCCTCTGGGAGCGACTCACCGGAAATGAGCAAGTCAGCTCTTGACTTTATCCGCGGACTACCGAATACTGCCGCTGGTGCGGATGGTATAACTGCCAGAATCGTCAAGTGGACCTGGAAGGCTGCCTCCGACGAGATGTGGCACATGTATTTTCTATGCATCGTCCAGGGGATCTTTCCAGACATCTGGAAGGTCGGACGACTGCTCGTCCTGCCGAAGGGTAATGGTAAGCCTCTTTCGGACCCAAAGGCCTACAGGCCTATCACCCTGCTTCCCATTCTTGGTAAGATACTTGAGCGTGTCATAGTTTCCTGCGCCCCCTGCCTGCACAGACATATCGCGGACGCCCAGCACGGTTTTACCCGTGGCCGCTCCACGGTCACGGCGCTCAAGTCTATTAACTCTATCACCGAAAACAGTGCGGCGACCTATGTGCAGCTGTGATCTTCCTGGACATCTCTGGTGCCTTTGACAACGCGTGGTGGCCAATAATTCTATTGAAGGCGAAACAGGTAGGTATTCCGCCCAATCTCTATCGCATCTTGGTCAGTTACTTTGCAAACCGGCGTGTGGGTCTCTTTGTCGGGAACCAGAAGACTTGGAAGCAGAGCACCATGGGGTGTCCACAGGGATCGGTCCTCGGCCCGACACTCTGGAACCTCCTTCTCAACGACCTCCTGCTGTTGCCGAGACCTGACGGAGTCCACCTAGTGGCGTATGCCGATGATGTAACGATCGCGATCGAGGCATCCTCGCAGTCTGAAATCGAGCGCAATACGGCCACCATGCTGAGGGACATATCCGACTGGGGAACACGCAACCGTCTCGGTTTTTTCCCGGGAAAGTCTCTCACCATGACGCATAAGGGCAAGTTCAAGCGCGCCCCGATCATCAAACTCAATGGGGCCTCGATCACGAGCGTCGCCCAGGCGAAGGTATTAGGTGTGACCATCGACGAGGCTAGGTCCTACGCGCCGCATGCGAGACTTATTGGCGAGAACGCCTCACGGTGCTTTGGCAAGATATCGCGGGTTTCCGCATCCACCTGGGGTTTTCAGTTCCGCGCCCTTAAGGTCCTGTTTTCAGGGACCTATGTGGCGTTTTTGACGTACGCTGCGGCAGTATGGTACCGACGCTCGTCCTTTTATGTAGTCAGAAGAGCGTTGCTCAGCACGCAGAGACCGGCACTTATTTTGCTTACGAAGGCCTATAGAACGTGCAGTACCGCGGCGTTACCTGTACTTGCGGGAGTTCTCCCTGCCGATCTAGAAGTTGTTCGTGCAGGACGAATTGCGGACGAGGGACTCCAACTGGCCTCCGGGGAGCGAAGGAAGCTGCGACGCAGCATCAGAGAGGAGATCGTTGCCACTTGGCAGGAACGATGGCAGTCAAGCGAAGATGGTCGCGATTTGTATAGGTTCTTTCCCGATATAGCTGTGAGGTTATCCCAAAACTGGGTGGAACCAGATTACATTGTTTCGCAGTTACTATGTGGCCACGGATGCTTTAGACAGCGCCTACATAATTTAGCGCTGTGCGAGTCAGCTCTGTGCCCGTGTGGTGATGAAGTTGAGGAAAGCCGCGATCACGCTCTCTGGGAATGTAGCCTCTACGCTGACGCTAGAGTTAAGCTTCTGGACACGATTCAACGTGCACAGCCTGGCCCGATCTACTACCAGGACCACATATGTTGCCCTAGCAATTGGCTTTTGCTGCGCGAGTTCGCGCACTCCTGGCACACTATTCGACGAACTTTTAAAGAGTGACGATTGATCAACGTGTTAAGCCCGACGTGAAGTGTCGTTTTTGTGGTGTCATGCCCCAGAAGGGGGAGAGTTGAAATAGAAAGGATGGATTTAGACTTTTGTAGCGCAGGGGAAAAGAGCCCTTAAGCAGTACCCTAGCGCTCTCCCGAGATTCGGTTCGTATGCCGCAAGGCAGGTAGAACCATGGATTGGTGGTGGGATTGTCCGACCTGCAACTGGCCAATGAACAACGAACGAAACTCTAATTATAAATTAGGGTTCCGTTGGCGTTGCAGAAGAACCGGTTGCAGTGTCACACTGTCACCGTTAAAGGGCACTATTTTCGAGCACAGCAATGTGTCTGTGCTCAATACTCTAAGATTAGTGCTGCACTTTTTCCGCCGCGACAAAGTCACGCAAGCAGCGAATGATGTGGGGGTGTCAAAAAAGACGGCGATCCAGATATACTATTTTCTCCGCGAGGTATGCGAGGTGATAGAGGCCCACGACCGGGTGGGGACAACGATATTGTAGAGGTGGATGAGACCCACCTCTACACAAATAAATACCACAGAGGGCGCCTTCTACAGAGGCAGACTTAGTCATTCGGCTGCATTAGCAGACGCACCAAACAAATTAATTGTGAGCTCATTCAAAATAAGAGTCGGCCCACATTGGATGCTATTATCCAGGCTAATGCAAGACCTGACTCCTTTATAATGTCGGACCAGCATCGTGCCTCGTGTTGGTGTCCAAGGTGATGCGTCGGAAGACTAAGATTAGAGTCTATAAAACCGTCATAAGACCTATCTTAATGTACGGATGCGAGGCCTGGACACTAACCCTTAAAGAGGAAAACAAGCATCTCGTTGCCGAGAGGAAGATTTTTCGTAAGATCTTAGGACCGACACAGAGGGAGGATGGTAGCTGGAGGATCCGTAAGAACCAAGAACTGGAGGATCTAGTGTCTGAGCCGAACATCATTGGGGAGATAAAGGCAGCAAGACTCCGTTGGCTCGGGCATCTAGAAAGAATGCCGGATGACAGGGCGGTATGGAAGGCGTACATTGGGCAGCCTGTAGGTCGTCGACCGGTTGGCCGACCGCGATACCGGTGGAGGGATGAAGTGGCCAAGGACCTACGTGCTCTGAATGCAGAAAACTGGGAGGAGATCGCTCAAGACAGGGCGCGATGGCGCCATCTCGTATCGGAGGCCAAGATCCACTTCGGGTCGCTGAGCCAACGGAGTAAGTAAGTAAGTAAGTATGCCATATTTTTTATATATTTTTTCTGTTAGCCCCCAGTACTCTTACATAGGTAAGGTGGTGTTAGAGTGCGCGGTCGATAAGAGTGCGCATCAAACGTCACACCGGCTCTGTGCGAGCTCTGCGGCTAACTTCAGCTGTGTTTTGGTTCGTCAGTGATAAGAATTGCGCTGCCGGAAAAAAATCGAAATTGGTTAAAAAACTGAGATATTAGGTAGGTAAGTCAAAAGATTTTTACTCATTTTGATCTAATTTTCTTGCGTTTTGCAAAAGTATCTGTTCAAAAACTGTTACTTTTCCAAGGATATTTATTTATTATCCAAATACCGTCTTTACTTGGCTAACTGATTTGTACGAAAATCTTCGTTTATCATTCAGTAGATGGCACCAGTGGTTCAATATATTTGTGAAGGGCGCAGTGTACAACAGTGCGCACGGTATGTGCGTATAAGAATGCGCGCGCACTCTTATACAACATTTATTTTTTTCTAATGTAGTGTGTTCTGTGTGTTAGATAAAGTCTAATTTTACAAACTAAGTAATTTTTTTGTGGCCTTACAGCATGTCTCGAAGAAAAAGAACTACTGAGCGACATAATTGTTCGCTAGAGGTTCTTGATGCAGCTCGAAGACTAATCGAAAAAGGAAAAAGTTGCTGAATCTTTTGGCATGGCGAAGTCTACTTTGAGGAATAGGTTGAAAAATTCTACACCTGCCACTAAATTAGGCCGTTTTAAAACTACATTTTCCCGTGAAGTTGAACAAGAATTCAGAGAACATTTAGACATTCTTGATAACATGTACTTCGGTTTAACAGCAAAGGGTTTGCGTGGGCTAGCTTTTGAGTATGGCCCAAATTATGCAATTCTAGATGCGCTAAATAAACACCACTGTGTTGTTGCTATTTTTATAGACATTTCTAAAGCATATAATTGTGTGATACATGACATTCTGATTAATAAACTAGATTTACTCGGTATACGTGGAAAAGCGAAGACTTGGCTCACTTCTTATCTCTGTAACAGAAAACAATTCTTTTTTTTTTTTTTTTTTGTGGACGGACCTATCACTGAAACCCCATATGGGAGGCTTTAATCAGTTAAACCGGGCAGAGTGTGGCGAGCGCTGAAGGCGCTCAGCCTAGGTCCGCCACGCTAGCGGTACCTCGGTGCGGCCGAGGGTGAGGCTTCGCGAAGCGAAGCCTCAGGCTCGCTCGCACCGGGGCCCATACTAGCGGGCGTGATCGGGCCAGTGTGGGGTGCTAAGGGCACCCTACCAAATGGCGAACCCACCAGTGGTGGCGCCGTCGGAACCGGAGATGCCGTGGCATGCCGGATCACGGTCGGGCTCCATTCTGGCGGGCCCGATCTGGGAGGGGGGATCGGACAGCGACCTCAAGGGCGCCTCTGTAGGCTCGGACCTCGGCTTGGGTCGCCATCCGAGGGGGGGGCAGGTGAGAAGCGGCCAGGCACATGATTGTGTCGGCCGAAATGAAAGGCGGGACCACGCACCCGCCTCCGACGGGTGCGGTGTGGAGAACTACTGTGTTGTGCAGTAATTGAAGGGCTTAAGGCGGTGTTGGCTGTTGTGACATACGCGGTGATCGGAACGTCGGGGTCGTTCAGCACGTGCCTGGGCCGACGGCGTCGGAAGGCGACATCCCTCTGGGGGTTGTACGTGGCGGCTTCCGCTATGAGCGGATTAGGGTGATTCACTGCCTTATCGAAAAAGCGTTGAGAGGCTTCTTTCATATAGAGGGCAATGGATTGGATTTCGAGATCTCGGTGGATATTATTGTTGCGTACGAACCACGGGATACCCGCGGCCCGACGCAAAAAGAGATTTTGAAGTGTTTGAAACTTCTTAAGGAGGGATGGGGCGGCGTGAGCAAACATCGGACTGGCGTAAGTCATCACGGGGCGGATGCAAGAAAACAATTCGTGCAGATAACTCACTTAAATAAGAAAACTAGAGAGCTTAAACAATATAAGTCCTCTGCTCAAACTATAACTAGGTCTATACCTCAGGGAAGTGTCTTGGGCTGTTTGCTATTTTTAGCTTATATTAATAAACTACCTTCAGTAGTCACACAAAAAATTGTCCTATTCGCGGATGACGCCACACTCTTGGTCACTTGCGAACAAAATGATATTGGCAATTTACAAGCAATTGTCAACGAATGCCTGCGTAAAATAGTTACGGAACTGAAAGAACTAGGTTTGAGAAAAAAAAAACTTTGAGAAAACAAAAATAATTCAGTTTAGGCCGCATCAAAGGATAGGGCAAATATTTTCTGTATCTCACCAGGGGCAATTGATCGAGCAAGTAAATATGTTCTCGCTACTTGGAATCACAATTGACTCGACCTTATCATGGAAGCCACACGTTTTTCATATGCACTACGTGAGCTCTGCAAAAACACAAACGAGGATTGTGCACTCTCCGCGTATCACAGTCATGCTGCCGCCTGGATACGTTACGGGATCATATTCTGGGGTAACTCGACCGACGTGTCCGCGGTAGCTGTGTTACAAAAGCGGTGTCTTAGAATAATAACATTCATAGCGCCGAGAGAGTCATGTAGACTGTTGTTTGTGCAATATAGGATACTTACCGTCACTTGCATCTATATATTCGAACTTTGTCGTTTTATTAGAAAATACAGTGGATATTTTCGTCACTTTGACGACACAACGAGTCGCTATGCCTCGCACCGTGCAAATGATTTCGTGCTACCCACGGCACGACTTGCACTTTGTAGGCGCGGGCTGCATTATATGGCTGTCAGGGTACATAATCATTTGCCCAACTTTATTAAAGCCCTCAAAGGTACTAAATTTGACCAAGAGTTGAGGAGATTTTTAATTCTTAAGGCATATTATGACATAAATGAATATTTTAATGATAAATTGTAATATTGTAATATTTTAGTAATCACATTTTATTTGACATACCTACCTAAAATTGGTACTGTACTCACGAAACGTTTACTGTATGACTATAAAAGTAATTAATAAATTTCCTGATGATTTAAAAATAATGACATTTATGAAATTTAAATATAATTCGCTTAATTTTTTAAAAGAAAAGATGTATTATTCAATTAATTAATTCTTGAATGATAAAATTTAAAATTTGACATTTGTATAACTAATATTTTCACATAATTTTGATTTAATTGTATGTTTGAAATGTTGCTGTCCTAATAAATGTTGTTTAATAATTTTTGACATTTAATGTAGTAATTGTAATACTTATGTGACATTTGTATAATTTGACATAATTTTAATTTCATTGTATGTGTGATAATATCAGATTGACTTAATATTTGCACGTCGCATTGCGATAGAATATGCTGGATAACCTATAATTACTACGAACTTTTTGTATCCATATTCTGGCAAATAAATGATTTATTTATTTATTTATTTTTATATTTACCTACCACTTGACATTGAAAATTAATTATTTTATTAGAATTAAGATAATGTTTTTAACTAGCGAATTCGAATTAATTAATTTCGTTGACTTATTATTAATAATCCATTTATTTTAAATTTTAATTTGACATGCATGTAAAATGATTTTGACTTAGCTGAGAATTCATTTTTAAATTGTATTTATTGATATTTCCATAATTTAATTAATCTAATTTAATAAAAATATTAATTTGTAATGTAATTCACGCATACCTCATCGAGGTCATAGCATAACCATTAACCATCTCTCTGTGCCTATATATTATTGTCTGCTGTTATGTTATGAAGTGATTAAATGAATATGAATATAATATACCAAACAGGTTTAATGCGGAATCCAAATTAGCTGGCAAGGAATGGTTTAGTTGTTTCTTAAAGAGACATCCCGACATATCATTAAGGCAACTAATAGCGACGAGTGTCGCTAGAGCTATGGGATTCAATCAGGCATAGGTGGAGACATTTTATCTAAATTTATCAGCTTTGAAAGACAAATATAACTTTCCACCACACCGAATTTATAATATGGATGAAACAGGCATTACTACTGTGCCTAATAAACCCCCAAAAGTTTTGAGCACCAAAGGAAAGCGTTCAGTGAGTAAAATATCTAGTGCAGAGAGGGGTATAAATATGACTGCTGTTAACGCTATGAGTCCGACGGGAATTTTGGAACGTTTTCATTTTTGGTAGAAAAAGAATGAACTCTTAGATGGTGCACCTATGGGGTCAATTGGAATGGTATCGGACACGAGTTTCATTAATGCAGATCTTTTTCTAAATTGTTTGTCACATTTTAAAGATTAAACCAAACCAACTAAGGAAGATCCAGTTCTTCTTATACTAGATAACCATGTGTCCCATTGTAATAATTTTTGAATTTCTGACCTCTTTACTGAAAAAGCAACACTACTCCGGTCAACATTCATCTGTCAGTTGATTCCTACCAAAATTTGAACTTGCTGCGTCAGTTAGTTTGTGTTTGACAGCTATTTTTATCAGACTACCCAGTAATTTGAGGAAAAAATGGAAAAAGGTGAATTTCGTGTGCTTATTAAGCATTATTTTTTGCGAAAAAAAACCATTACCGAGACTAAGGCTAAGCTTGATAAATACTATGGGGACTCTGCACCATCGATTTCAATGGTAAAAAAGTGGTTTACTGAATTTCGTTGTGGCCGTAAAAGCACTGAAGATGCCGAACGTCCTAGACGCCTAGTTGGGGTCTCTACACCCGAAACAATCGAGAAAATTCACGATATGGTGTTGGCCGACCGAAGATTGAAAGTGCAAGAGATTGTGGAAGCCGTAGGGATCTCGCATGGCTCAGTGGTTTCAATTTTAAAAGATCAATTGGGCATGAGAAAGCTTTCCGCAAGATGGGTGCCGCGTTTGCTCACAGTCGACCACAAACGCAATCGTGTAACAACTTCACAGGAAGGTTTGGCGTTGTTTAATCGCAATATGGAGGAGTTTTTGCGCCGTTTTGTAACCGTGGACGAAACATGGATCCATCACAACACACCAGAGACCAAACAACAGTCAAAACAGTGGGTTTCTAAGGGTGAATCGGCACCAAAGAAGGCCAAGGTGGGTTTGTCAGCCAATAAAGTTATGGCGACTGTTTTTGGGATGCACGTGGGATAATCCACATTGACTACCTTCAAAAGGGAAGAACAATCAATGGGGAATATTATGCCAACTTATTGGACCGCTTCAATGACGATTTGAAAAAAAACCGACCTCATTTGGCCAAGAAAAAAGTTCTTTTCCACCAAGACAATGCAAGGGTGCACACATGTGCAGTTGCCATGGCAAAAATCCATGAATTGGGCTATGAATTGCTCCCTCATCCGCCCTATTCTCCAGATTTGGCTCCGAGTGACTACTTTTTGTTCCCAAACCTGAAGAAATGGCTTGGTGGAAAAAGATTTGACTCCAATGATGAAGTCATCTCGCAAACAAAGGCCTATTTTGAGGACCTCGACAAATCATATTTTTTGGAAGGGATAAAAAAATTGGAGAAGCGTTGGACAAAGTGTATAGAGCTCAAGGGAGACTACGTTAAAAAATGAAATGATTTGTTTATCAAAAAATCTGTGTTTTATTCCAAAAGTCACGGACTTATTGACCCGCCCTCGTACTAATGTTTGACATTTAATTTAATTTTTTTTTGACATTTTAATGTATTAAGATTTTGGACGATTTGACATTTAAAATCTTTCAGTGCATTAAATAGATCTGTGTAAAGAAAAGGACATACACTTTGTGTTTTTGCCACCAAACTCCACTCATTTGACCCAACCGCTAAATGTGGCTTTCTTCCGACCTATGAAACAGGCATGGCGGAGTATTTTGCAGAAGTGGAAAGAAACTGATGGACGGAATTTAAGCTCCATTCCAAAAGGATGTTTTCCTCGCCTTTTGAAGCTATTGATGAATCAGCTAAATATTAACGCTACATCCAATATACGTTCTGGTTTTAAAAAAACTGGTATTGTTCCTTTGAATAGTGAAGAAGTCATATCTCGCCTTCCAAATGCCGAAATAGATGAGACTGCAGAAGATGCTGTGAATGAGTCATTTGTGAAGTATTTAAAAGAAATGCGTTATGGAACTTTGGATATTACTGAACCAAAGAAAAAAAGAAATTAAATGTTGTAGCTGGTAGAAGTGTGTGTCTTGATGAATTAAATAATGAAAATAGACCCGAAGAAGATGAGCAACAAACTACAAGCAATATTGTATCAATGCAGAAAAAAAAAGGATTAGGAAAAAAATCCAAACCGCAATCTTCAAACAGTCGAGTTATTGAAAAATTGATTCCTTTATCCCTAAATACACAAATACCTCTGAATCCATCAATCAGTAGTGCTAGCACTTCCACTATGAATGTGATTGATGACATGGATATAGAATCGATGCCTATTGTTTTAGAGGATGATCTATTTGTTGAAAGAGAAGAAATTTTCATAGAACAGACAGGAACGGAACAAGACACAAATGTAGACAAAGATATCAGCATTCAACAAGTAAACAAGAAAGAGGCTAAGGTCAAAATATTATCTGACGAAATAGTTACATCGAATAGTATTCTTACAAAGAAAAAGAAGACAGAAGATAAAAATATGGTGAGCACAAGAAAAAAACCCAAACTGATTTTTACTCCAAATGCAGCTCCGATTCCAAGCTGAAGAGGTTCGGAAATCAGTTTAAATTACTTTAATAATGCTGAAGAAATTATGAAGATTTTAGAAGAGAAGTAGGTCTGGCGATGTTGGTTTAAGGGGTATAATATCTATATTATGGATCTACGTACTAAGCGAGAAGTCTTCGCTTTCACTGTAAGGATATTTCTAGAATGATTATTTCCGATTAAATTTAATAAGCGATTTTTATGGGGCTGTGTTTAAGAGACTGATCTTAAAATAGGTAAGTACTTAAATGTTAGGTTTATGTTATGGACCTACTAAGCGAGAAGATTTTTTTTTGTTTGTTCTAGTAACAAACATTATTTTCCTATAAATAGGAGCAAGATATTTTCCACTAAGCGAGAAGTCAATATTTTTTGTTTGTTTTAGAAATTGTAAGGATTTATTTTATAAAAAACGTTATTTTCCCATTTATAAGAGTGAAAGATTTTTTATGGAGCTGTTTTATTTGAGACTGATTTTAAAATAAGTACGTAATTGTTAGGTATTTATTTAGTAGTTAGATTTTTTACTTCTGTGTAAAAAAATGTTACCTACCTAACTTCAGAGATTAAAGACTTGTTGAATATGGAACATTGTTTTTTTATGACAACCCTAGCCTAAAACCCTGATGACCCCAGTTCTGAGTCTTTTCACCCCGACCACGGGGTGAACCGGGTTTGACCAGTTTTTTACATTTTGCTCTGATTTTTGTTAATAAAATATTATAACTATGTATTTTTTATTAAACTTTAGAGTCTCGGAATATTAAAAAAAAGATTTCAATTTGATTTTGTCAAGTGCTCATATATTCAAATTGTCAACAAAGTTCAAAAGTGACCCGCTTCACCCCATTTTATGGTACCAGATTACATTAAAAAAATTTAATTTAAAGAACAGAAATTCTGCCTTTTAAGGGTTAAAGAAGGCCTACGTCCAGCAGTGGACGTACAATGGCTGTTGATAAATTGATAATATATTGATAATTAGAGTCAAATATTATTATGTTCAGGAATAACAAATAATTTGTAATTTTTATCTTCTCTGAGCGATTTCAGTCCCCTAAAGCCCATCCAAATGTTTTAATACGAGAATAGGTGAAAAAACAGCTACAAACCACAAATAAACACATCAAGCTCGACACAATTGAGCAATTGCTTCCTTCTCCATGGTAAGGCACAAAAACATTGATATGAAATTGGATAAGTTCACATCTTTAATTCTGCGTAAAATGAGTTACCTGCAGAGAGGCTATACTCCCCTAAGCCTATACTCCAACATCAGCTCCCGCCCCTAAGGATACCCTCTGACCGAAAGAGGAAAGACTGTTCCACTGAACAAGTAATTCAAGAGTTGTAAGACAGTCAAAAATAAACTAAAAAAATAAATTATCTAGGTACCAACTACAACACTTAATATCCGTAAGGAATTTCACACTCGACACAAAAAATGCGATCAAATCAAAAGATTTTCCTCTTTCAAAATCCTCTTGTTTCTCGTTTGTGTGTGTGAGTGAGTGGTTGACTTGAGAGGGAAAGCGACCCTCCACCTGCCGCACCCCCGTCCACATTTAAAACGGCCACGCAATTCAGCAACGGTAACGACTACGGTATTATGGAAATAAAACATCATGTCATGATCACAAAACAGCAAAAAAATCACAAAAACTGGTTGGATAAATGGTCTGGTAGTGATTTTCTTAAATTACTGACTTTTATGTGTTTAACACATTTTAAGATAAAATTAAATTGAGGCACAAATCAACATTGATAACCATTTTAAACGACAGTCGATTCTGCAGAGCAAGCCAACAAACAAACACGGAACAAGACCATTACTCCACATAAAACACCAAATGACAAAATTAACTTGCGGCACCATTCAACATTAGTAACCTATAAAACGACAGTCGATTCTGCAGAGCAAGCCAACAAACACGGAACAAGACCATAACTCCACAAGAAACACCAACTATACAAAAGTGCTCTGTGACCAACATCTAATTAAATCACAGACTACTAGAGGATAATTAAATAAATAAGATTAAGAAAGAAAGAAAACTGAAATGAATGAAGCAGATCAAGCAGAAGCCGGCCGAGGTCGAGACTCGAGGAGAAGAAGAACCATAGAGTCTAGTTTTTTATTTACGTACAAATTTAACGGCTTCGGACGAGTCCATACTGCCTAGTCTCTAGTAATGTCATTTTAAAATACATACATATCATAAATACTTACTTATACATAATAGCCTTACCTAACTTTAACCTAACTCATTGAAATTATGGGTGGTTTATACATTGCAATGATTACAGGAGTTTTACGCGAGAACGTGGTCAACGTGGATCAGAGTCATATAGGAATGTCTTTCCTTGTTTCTCACTTTTATTAAATTGATCCTACTCACTGACACATTATTTATCATAACAATGCCACTACTTTATCACAATAAATGCCGCTTAGGATAATATCACAAAATTACGAAACAAAGTCCATCTTTTTCTTTCTCTTCCCGCGCAAAACTAGTGATGGGACTGACTGACTCGACTGATCAAACGAAAAAAAAACAGTGATGGCGAATGAAATAAAACAAAAATCAGATATATTAAGATTTAACAGTGAGTCAGTATCGCGATCATAATAAAAATAATTGGAACAATAATGAAAATCTATTAGAAGATTTTTGTAGCTTAAAGAATCTAATAAATTTGAAAATTTTTCGTAAACTATTAAAAATTGCAATTTGATGTTCTTAGCATCAACCAATGGAGACTACCGTTTCTTTGCTCACCAGTTGGCGCCACTGTAGACTGAGGTCCGGAGGTATAGCTATCAAAGGCGATTGGCGCCGAAACAAAGTGTTATATCTTGAATCTAATTAAGGTTATATTGTTTATAAATAACTATCTTGGTATCAACAAACTAACTTCTGAAATAGTTGCTCTTGAGGCCGCCTATTTTTGCGCTGTTTCTTAATTCCGCTTTTAAAGCGTTCACATTAATCGCCAAATAATCCATATTTGCGATATTTTACGAAGATCACTTTCCAGCAGGTAAATTAAAGAAATTAAAATTTATGCAACAAATTCCGCTAAAACCAGTACAAAGTGAATGATATTGGACCTCACGCCTCTAGTGGCAAATTCACTAGCGATAGCCCCCATTCTCAACAAATCATTTGTAACATTTATGTTACATTACTTCGATTTTGAAATATGGTTAATCTGTCGATTTTGATTTGTTGATTTTGATTTGTCGATTTTACGGCATCACTAGTGACTATAAAAAATGACGTAACCTTGTAAAGACGTCTTTTAAAGTTAAGTGTAATTTTTGTGACCGGATTATTTTAATGTTTTTAACTTTAAATCCCTATTTTATATAATTAAATTGATTAATATGTACAGCAAAGTATAACAAAATATTCTTAACATGCCAGTTACCAATATTTTTTCGTTTGCGAATGTGTTTCACTTGTGTGACGCTGGTACAAAGTTACGTGTCTGTTTTAGTGACACCTGTCATTCTAATCAGGACTATAAATCTATGCTACGTACCGAGAACCACTGAACAAGTAAGATAATCACTTCCTACTTTAAAAGAAGCGGGACCCACACTACAACATTATTGACAGTTCGAATAAGGACGACGATGACCCAAAAGAAAACGTGATGTAACGATAGTGATCTCGTAAATTTGGACACTACTTTGGCCTATTCAATACTAATAATCGATATATTTTAAATCGATACAATAAAACGAGATAAATTAAAGGAGTATGCAAATTTTCCATAATCCTACTTTTTATAGGCATGCAAACTTTAAGCCTTATACGATAATCCTCACTACGAATTGGAACCGCTAAACCGTTCGGGCTACATTAGTTGGGAGTCTGGCCATAAATTTGTTTCTTTGTTTTTCTCGTGAGCTGTAAAAATTTATCGCATATTTGACACATATGTCTCTGGTTCATTTTAACTTTGCAATATTATAAATTAGATTTGAAATAATGTTCTTCTTCTTTTGAATTGTGGCGAACAGTGTTATGGTAAGAGCCTTACATGATTTCGCGAATGTCGCGGTTGGGGCAAATACACGGTAAATACTAAGAGGAAAGGAACATAACTTTAAGAACTTAATCGGTGTAAAATTATTAAAAATGAATTCAAAAACTTAGAGACAACAACAACAACAACAAAAAACACCTACAGTTAGACGGGTTGAACTAGGTAAATTTGATACTTAGTCCACCTATTCCTAGTATTGTCTAATACTCGATCCAATTCACGACTAGCGGTCTCAGTGACAAACTATTTACTGCAATTCGCCGATCCAGTGTGTGTTCGATCCCCTGAGACGTCTTGATACGACTATAGTATTATTTTGTACAGCAAAAGTTTATAGGTGTTATACTTATCAGTAGTTTCTGTAAAGGACAAACCCGTTTCCCATACAATCTTGGGCCTGACGTTACAAGGCTGGGAATTGGCCATAAATTAAAGCATATTGAAAAGATTCATAAGCCCTATTTTCACAACTTTCTACAATGGGAAAGTTACCCCCAACCTCCAGGAGGCACGCGCGTGTCACGATAACAATTGATTTCAATTGTGTCTGGAATAACTCACGCTCGAGGGATTATATCAACCAATGAACTTATTTTATTTTATAACCTATGTGTATTATTTTACAAAAAATACCATTTTGGTACTTTACCTGGATAATATCTAGGTTTCTCTTCTATCTATAGGCAATATAGGTAGTAAACAGAGCACTTCAGCAGAGCAATGAGAAAAATACAAAAATACAAACCATATTAAATAAGAAAACGAAACGAAATGTGAGTGAATTGTAGTTAATGACAAATGACAATGAATTGTCATTGTCAGGTGATATTCTTAATAATAGTGCAGCCTGTTACATCATTACAATTACAATTAGCTTATTTTTTATATAATTACAAGCCATTACAATTGTTTTATCATGATTACTTATTGAACTGCAAAGCTCGTGGAAAAAAATGTTAATTACATTCTTTAAGTTTTTTATACAGGGTGAAATTTTAACCACTTTCCAAAATTTTATAAGCGTTCGGTATCGTATTTAGAGCCCATTTATGAAGAAAAAAAAGTAAATCAAGCTTTCACCCGAAAATATTTTTCGCAATATAGTTTTCATTTTTTACGACCCGAGGCCTGATAAGGTATAAAGGGAAAATAAAAAACTATGAATAGTATCGTAATAAATGAATGAGATGTGAATCGCATAAAAAAAGTGTTGCTAGGCGGCAGTATCAAAAATTTTAGATTTTTTGTGGACATTTTCTAAGTACTTTGTCTTGACATTTTTGTACTCGGCTATACCAAAACGAAAAATACGTCATTTGTTTTTTGTCTCGTATTAAAATTTGGAAAGTGGTTAAACTTTCATCCTGTATTTATATCAGGCTTTTAAAACGAATTATTTAGCTTATTCCCTAAAAAATGCAATTGTAAAGAAGTATTACTATGAATCAATTTATTTCAAATCGATTAAAACGTTAAAAGCCCCGCTCTACGCAGAGCGTTTACGGAGATAGTCACGTTTTAATTTATTTAGTTTAAATGTGTGTAAAACGGTTTACAGAGACTGTTTAAGTATTAGAAAAACAATAATGTATTTTATCCATTTTCTCCACTTGTCCATTGCCAATTAAACTATTTTTTGGAGAAATAGGCAAGTAAAACAAAAAAGATTTTTTTGGCATAATTTTCATTGTTGTAACGTTGGGCCCAAAAATGGGGTTCTCCTTTACTAACCAACAGTCCAACTAGTGATTAATATTGGGGCAATTTGCAAGACGATCAGCTACGATCGGGCTACTGCTCAGTGTTGTCGCATGACTGATGACAAGTTGCGATCACAGCGGGCTACAAAGTACTACGACGCGGACCTTCCGCATCCCAACTGGAACTCAAACTGCATTTACCGAAGCGTTTGGCTCTTATGCTCGTTATCCCACGATCGTAAGTTATTCCAGACACAATTGAAATCAATTGTTATCGTGGCACCCAAGTGCCTCCTGGGGGTTGAGGGATTAAGTGAGGTGACCATAGCTTTATTATGAATCGTGAATCGTGGCGATGGCTGTTGCCATGCATCCTTAACTTTCACCTCCTCCTGAAAATCAGCGTCAGGGCCTCGGCCTATGACACATACTGAGACGGAGACCTTTTTGCTGCCGGAATGCGGAATGAAAATATTTTGCTGCTCTATTCTAATTAATTATAATATTAGGGGTTAAAGTATGAAATTGCCGTTTTGTATGGACGAAATCGAGAAAAGTCATTTTTCCATACTAACAATTTTTTAGTTTTTTTAAAAACTCCTGAACCGTTTTCGATGCAATTAAAGGTGAAAGTTAGATGGTTATAAAGCTACGCATTATAGTATTTAAATTTATGAAAATCAAAGTTTAAAATACAAATATACTTAATTGAAGCAAGAAAGTCAGCTGACACATTGTAAGGGGTCTTTTCAACGACTTCCTTTGAAGTAATAGGCACTAGTATTGCATTATTTTTTAGTCAAAAGTTACTTTATTTACTGTTTTCTTGAATTTACGCGAACACTATACATTGATACTATACATGAACGCTGTAAAGGGTTCGAAACGTCGGGTTAAATCAAAAATAAACGCGTTCTAAATCCGTAAACTATCTTTCATTACTTTATTTAGTTTTTGATACAATACAAAAAGAATTACGCAATAATATGACTATACTTAAGAGCTATAAACAAAATAAAGAGTGGAAAAATATTCGGCAATTTCATACTTTAACCCCTATTATGTATAAAATCCTGCAATGTTGCAATTATTCTATTTGATTTGATTTTATTGTATTAATTTAATAATTGGCATGTTAACTAAGCAGCAAAATATTTTTTTTACTTACTAACTTACTTACTTACAAATTTATTGATTTATATAATTTGGACTGCCAGGGATATTTACATTGGTAAATAACTTATATTATTTTTATAGGTGAAACTTATAAAATGTAAAAATCTTCTTAAGGCGGTTACATCATGCACAATACGGACGGAGTTATGTTAAAATTGGAAACTAATTATGATGTAAAATTAAATTTTTCAAGTACAGTATATAAACATGTATAAAATAAATGAGCTCTACAATATAAAACATAAACATATGAGTAGGACTACACCTCCCTTAACAACTCGGATATCTTAGCTTTGAACTCAGTGAGAGAGAGTCGACACCGTCACTCAACCTATTAGGCGTATCAATAATTCAGCTAGTATCAGTAGTTTCGGGTAGTAATTTGTCAGACTAGACGTCGACTAGTGCTAATCAACGTAGAAACAGGTTTTTTGGGTAGAAATAAGAAGTGAGCAAGATGACAAAATGCAGAAATAAAAATAATAATTTTATCATGTTTTCGAACGTTGTCCACGTACAAATTAGACATAAATTGAATTTATTCCACAATACTACTTAAAGCACCTATTCCTCTAGAATCTAGTCTTGCACTTATCTATAGAATCTGACTTGATGGTGTTAAAGTCGAAAATCATTAAATAGAGAAATAGAGAATACTAGGTGTGCATGATAGACTGCGTATGTATGTGAATTAGGGTCGAAAATCGTAAAATTTCTAAAAATACTAGGTGGTTTAAGTACCTATAAATATAGAAAATAAGTATAGGTGCCGCCTAATGCTGTAAAATACCTAGGGCGTGGTCTGTTCTAGTAAATACGTTTCATCTCTACAAAGAAAGATGAGGGTGAAAAATTACAAGTGAATGTTATTGACATTAATGAATTTTGTTAAGATTTTATCTAGGCTCAAAATAAATAAGACGACAGGATTCGAATAACTTAATGTAATGACAATCATAGATAAACAAGGCGCATTTTACATCCCAAATTATGATTAAAACATAGATATAGTAAAACACTTTAAAATGAGTGGCTTGATTCGACTGATTCGATTTTGATCACTAAATTATTCAATAGCAAACATGACATGATCCTACTTTTGATACTGGCAAGCCTTCTGAATGCCATATAAACTTTAGAAAAAAAAAGAAACGTCACGTTACGTCATAACCTACTGGACTGCGAAGTATCTCAAAAAAAAACGAGCCGAGGGAGAGGTTCGAAAGTAGAAGTGCCTCCTTTCCTAAAACGGTGTACATAAAATATTATCTTCTCAGATAGCCTTACTGGATTGACAAATACTTGTTGTATTAAAAACTATCTAAAACGGATTTTAAGCACTAATAGTCACCTGCTAGCCCATGCTACGAGTATTTATCTTTATTTAATTAGATATGTTCTTTACTATTGTGGAATAGGAGAGTTACAGTGGATCGTTAAGTTGAAGTGGTAGTAGACTCGTTTAGTAGGACCGAATCGGATCAAAGGAAATAAAACAAGAAATTAATGACAAAAAATTTACCTATTAGAAATTTAAACATTATTGAATAAAATTATTATATGCAGCCGTTGTCGCATCGTCAGTTTTTTTCCCGTCATTTTAAGAGTATCTTCGTTGGCGTACGTTTTTATCTTTAGCTTAATTATCTGTTTGCGATACTTTTAATTAGTTCATGTCTTGATTCAGTAGTGAGAGATTGTACTGGATGATGAGGAATATCATTTAAGCGAGGATAAAATTGATATTTTTTGAAAACATTTGTTGCCATTGGTGGGTAACAAATATTTTTTTGCTAAGTTTCTTTCCACTTTCCAGCAACAGATTCATCCTTAGGCATCCTGTACAGCAATAAAATACACATAATAATATAGTATAATATAACTAAATATTTTTATTTAATAATTTATGAGCCGTGGTAGCCCAATTTGAAAAATGCTTGACTCAAACTATGAGGTTGCAGGTTCAAGTCCCAGCAGTGGCTTAAACTAACGATTTTTAATTAGTATTTAAATTCATGTTTGGATCATAAATAATTATCACACTACACAATAATATCGCACATTTTGAGGATTAATTAATAAGCTATCATTATTAAACATCAACTATCAAAATATGCAATATTAGACACTGAAAAAAAAACCGGTCTTTTCTAAATTAAAAAAACTTATTATCATAAATTACTTATAGCGTGGACACCCTTCTCCATAACATACTAGCTAGACAAGGACACACTACTACTTTAGTTATCTCCTTGGCTCGTTTTCCTACTTTTCCATTTGGCAGAGAAAAAGTAATCTTAGAGACTTTGTTTTAGGGTGCACATTTGAAAATAAGAGATATAAAAGTACTCGATCCAGTAAATTCTTTGGTCAAAGCCGTACCATTTAATAAAAAAAAATATTTGTCATGTAATGATGCAGTGTTGCCAACTATGCGATAATTATCGTAAATATACGATAGTTCTATGCCTTATACGATATAAAATAATAACAGGGTATCGCACCATAATTTTACTATTTTATACGATAATTTATGAAAGATTACGATATTATTGAAACCTTAATGCAAAGTGCAAAAATGTGAGCGTAAAAGGGAAAGCAGCATTTAGCGATTTAATCAACAAAATCTATAGTCTTTAAAGCCGCATTCCGTTCGTAAGGCTAGGCGATTAGTGGGACGATTGTTTGTTTGGAGCCGGCCATCACGGGCATTATTATAACCTATTTCTTCATCTTCATATATTATCATTATCAACCAAACTAAATACCTACTAAATTTTTAGTAGCGTGAGTGAGTGGTTTTAGCGCTTCTGAGTGTGATTCGCATTGTTTGCTCAAAACGTGCGTCAATCCTCGATTCTTGGTGTCCAAGTCTCATGTATTTTGTATATAAATGGAGTTTTACTCGCAGACGAAGCTATTCGATCTGGTAATACATGCTGTGTTGATTTTAAGACCAAAAAGGCCATGCTGGATCGCATGACACGTAAATAAAGTCCAGAAAATTTAAAAAAAAAAAAAAGAACATGGGGATGAAAACATAGATTTAGTTGTACAAATTTAGGTTTTTTTTAATAATAATATTTTAGACAAACCATGCATAGTTATTCTTTACTTCCTCCTTTTCCTTTTTACATGCTCAAAATAATAGGATTGTACCTGGTAATCCTACAAATAACCCAAATTTTTCATTTACTTACATACATAAATGTACGCGATAAAAATACGATAATTTTATGTGTGATTTGCGATAATTTTGGATTTCCATATTGGCAACACTGTAATGATGTTTGTTTGTCAAGTTGCTGTCAAAAACTGCAAAGTTCATAAAAGAGGCACTTCGACTATTTAATTCAAAAATAAATCTTAAGTGACAAAACCGGCTATCTATATTTTTAAATTTTTCAATAACTATGTCTCAGGCACGCCTAGCATCGTGTCTGCCTTTGCCGCTGGAGCACAAAGTTCTAGTAAATGTTATTGAGAAGGCTAAAGATTGGGCGCTGATGCATGGAGTTGGTATGAGAGATAAGAAGCAGTTCAATAAAGATTCTATTCAAGTAAGTACGAAAATCCCTAACAAAAAATATAAGAACATACATCGCGTCTCGTCTAAACTCGATATCTTTTAATTTCCGCGCACTGCCCTGTGGATATAAAACAATCATGAAAAAATTAATAGCTGACTGACTTCCAGGATTTTTTTTGCCAATAAATAATTAAAAAATAGGTTTGCAATGTATTTTTTTTTATTGTGAAATGGTTAGCTATGTTGGATTGAATAATTTAGTTTACTTGTTTATTTCATTCAGCAGGTATGAGTACTGCTGTTAAAAATGCATGACTTATGAACTTTTAAAAAGAATTATGTTTTTTTTAGATTGCCCCATTTGTCCTGCTTCCGTCCCCGTTCCCGCAAACAGAGTTTAATAAAGCGGTTGAACTACAGCATGTGTTAAATGAACTGATGCATAAAGTAAGTAATAAGAATGGACCAAGATTTCAATGTTTAATGAAAAAAACAAACTAAACTCCTTTTAAGATTCTGCTCTAACACAACTGTTCTAAGTCACCCTGTGGAGTCAGATATGCTAAACTAAATTACAAAACGATTTTTGGTGCAGTTAATTTGTTTAAAACTTCTTGGAAATGGCCCCCATTTTTAAAAAAGGGGTACAAATTAAAACGTCAATTTCTTGAGACAAATATTGTCAATCTGGCACGAGTAAATATCAATAAAAGAAGAGTAACTTCATTTCATCCCATTGCAGGGCAAGTTTACTGCAGCACTGTGTAACACACCGTTGTTATCGTGGTTTGATTACCGGGCCAAGAACTCGAGGTCCTGGGTTTGATTCCCGGGTCGGGAACCTAATTTTTCAAATTGTGATTAAGCCTAACCCCATCTGTTGGAAAGAGTTGAAGGCAGCCTTTGTCGTAAGGCATGCCGAAATAAGAGACATTCTATACTTTTTATTTGATATTAAAATTTTTGCAATTAAATTGCAAATATAATATTAGATGTAAACTTAAAAAATATATCTCAGGCGGGACTTGAACCCGCATCTCCTCGCATGCCAGGCGGGCGCTATACCATTAAGCCACCGAGACACTGCGACTCAGGGCGACACCTGCTTACAGCGTTTAGAATATGCTTGAAAAATTCGCGCTGAGTCGCAGTGTCTCGGTGGCTTAATATATGATATAGCGCCCGCCCGGCATGTGAGGAGATGCGGGTTCGAGTCCCGCCTGAGACATAATTTTTCAAGTTTATATACTGATAATATAAGAGACATTCTATAATAAGTGTAGCACAGTGTAATTTTAATATTTCGGAAATAAAGGCTTTAGTATTATTATCATTATTAAACCCATCTGTGGTAACTTGAAATCATGGATGGAGGCCTTTTCCCTGCGGTGGGATGATTAAAGACCTTTACTTTTACTTAAATTACTTGATGAACTGGTAATTGGCTGATTTATTCAATATAGGTGGCTCACGATGATGAATTTCTTGAGCGCACATTACAGAACGCCTTGCAAGTGGACGAGTTCACAGCCAATCTGTACAACATATGGGTTAAAGTGCGTAACGAAGGTGTGGCTCAGGTAAAATGTTCATTATATTTATTAGTTAGGATCTTAAGAGGTGACGTCAAAAGAATTCGCTTGATTGGTGTTCTTTGAACTCGTTTAAGCGACATCTGTTCTCATTAAATGGTGCAAGACAGCCTTTCTAACCTCTTTCCATGTTCTGTGGCCCAGTGTGACTGGACAAGAGGAAGGAGCACTTTGCGCTCAGCTGTGCATTACCTTGATCAATTTATTTCCCCAATAGACTTTCAAAAAAAGCCTACCTCTATAATTAACAGATGTACAATGAAATTCTATTTGGTTGTACGTTTGATAAACACAAAGAGGCAACGAAGTGGTATTTTTCCATTAATTTCTGGGACGGCAAATGTTACTGGCCCTGGGCGTTCAATCGAAGAATGCCCCTGCTTTTATAAGCCGGACAATTACATTTAGAGTTATAGATTGTAATAATCATAATAGATATAATTATTACCTTTTATATTATTCTATATTCTTTAGCAGTCTATAGCGATGGAAGAAGGCTATGCGGTTTTTTGCTCGCTTCGCTTAGCTTCATTCATTTAAAATGATTCCCAAAAATAAAAATTTTAAAAAATATTCCGTAAATCATAATCAGTGCATAGTCTTCATAAGTTTTAATGCATTTTGCTAAAGCGGGAGGAAATTTAAGAAAAAAATATAAACTTATATGTTTCAAAGTTAAACTTCGAAAAGTGGTCTGGGTCTAGCTGCAATTAGAAGTATTTTGTTTAAACTTTTAGATATAAATAGTTGAGTAAAGTAGAACTGGTGATTCTACTATGTGAGATACATCTATTTGTGTGTTTTCGATAAACATTTATTTATTCTAAGTAAGCGCTTCCGTGATCACGAAATATCAGAAAAAGGTACATAGTGTAACAAAAGGCTTAACGAAGCCGAATACCAAGTATTCTACCCATTTGTACGATATTTTTTTTCCAAGACACCATACCTGGGAAATGAATCGTTACTGAGATATTGAGGGTCAAAGCTAAAACATTTTTTACAAGACTTTTGCATGAAAACGTTCTGTTTGTTATTACTAAACTTTTTTCTGTAGAAACCATTTGAAAATTTTTAGAAATCTATCTTAAAAAACGCTTTAAAGAGAGCAACCCGCAATGAACCGCGTGCACGCACATCTAATTGTATGAAGCTAGGTCTAAGTCCTCGTCTGGTAGCGCTTTGTGCGCGCTATACATTGCGGGCAATAAATACTTGATTTATTTTAATGCCTAAAAAAAAAAAGTCGGTTGCCATTGATTATTTTTGTTGCATACGATTTGGTTTGATGAACCGAAAGCTAGGTGTAAGGCTTCGTCAAGCCTTTTGTTACACCCTGTAGGTTTACAACGTGCTTTTTGAACCGCCTGAAAAACGAAGCCCACGTTATGTTACCATTATGTATAACATCATGTCGAATGTTATTTATTTTATAAATAAAAATAATTTTATTAAAATATTAAATACTTATTGATTCAGAATTTAAATTTTAAAACACGCTGTGATGCGCACGGACGTATTATTTTGGTGCTCGGCGGGCTCCCGCGTGAATGAACCTTAGGGTGCGTTTCCACTGACGCGGAGAGGAGCTGAGCGGTGCATGAATTTTATTGACCAATAACAATGTTTCCACTGAAGCGGGGCGGAGATTTCGGGCATTGTGATTGGTCAATTCATGCACCGCTAAGCTCCTCTCCGCTTCTCTCCACGTCAGTGAAAGCTCACCCTTACACAGCTACGTCCGTGCGTGTCACAGCGTGTTTCAGAATGAATAGTGGAATCAATATTTTATTAAATTATTAAATAACACTGCCAAGTTGTAATACATAATGGTTACATAACGTGGGCTTCGTTTTTCAGGTGGTCGAACATGCACGGTGTATTTACGAGGTTTTCATTCATTAGCAACGTTTTACATATGAATATCAGATCCAACTTCACACAGCCAAATTTCAGCCTGAACCTAAATTTCAGGCTAATAGTTTACTTGCCGTAATACAAAACAGCTGTTTTTCTAAAAACATCTTGTCCCTAAGTACGACGAGAAAATTACAGTTCGAATGCGATATACGGGATGATATTCATAAGTCTAATTTGTCAATATTGTCATATAACGGTAAAGCATGTTGATTTGGATGGGTTTGATAGAATCAAAAGACACTATTGCAGTACGCAACTACGAAAATTCATAGAATTGGATTTCGAATGAGTAGATAAACGGAACAGAGTTTAAGGCGGTGTAGTTCTAAGAGGCAGCGTTTTTGAGTTTTTGAAACCCATCCGAGAACTAGAAAACAGCGTATCAAAGTCTGAAAAAATATATGTATTAGTTGAGTATCTAGTCTAGTCATAGTCGCTAACGGTTACACGATTTGATTAATTTGGCTCTTCAGAAAAAAATCACAAACCTAAGTACATTTATTCTAATTGTTTTTTTTCAATTTCACGACTAAACTACGGACATTTGAAATAAAAATTTTATGCTAGTTTAAAACTACTAAATATTTATAGAAATATTCGCTGAGTTTGAATTCATTGAATGACATACTTAATAACTATGTTTAAATAACTACAAAATACGTGAGCGCGGCTGGCACTTACGGTGTGCATAGGTTCTCCGTAATAGGCGATCGATGGATATCGATCCATAAATCACGAACTACTGAGCCTTAAGCTTCATTCGACTCGGGGCATGTGTGCGTGACCACTGGCCGCTATTGCGTACGCGGCGAGACTGGAAAAAACCGGTTTACACTCGCACAGCTAGTTGACAATCTCATTGTAATAAGTTGACGTTAAGCTTAAACTCTGTTCCGCCTATCGACTTATGTAATAGCAGTCCGCAGCTATAGTCTCAATTCTAAACAATTCAAAAACTATTTCTGATAGTGGAAAACTAGGATTAAAAGGAACTAGGAAAATAAAACAGATTTTTTTCTTTACATTGCGATTTTTAGCAACAGTGTCTTTCGGCTCTACATTGAACGCTGAGGGTAAATGCAATAAACTATTGCCATCTCGCTTCACACGAACTTCTGTCCGGCGTAGCCGATATCGCTAGGGATGCTTCGCTCAGACATCATGCTGGAGTCGCGGTGTCCACACACGGAGAATCAGTGCGCTAAGCACACGCCGTACTGTTCATGGAAGCAAGTGGAGATAAACAGTATCGCGTCAGGCTTCGGACACCTAGGGCCCATGTCGCGGGAGATACAGAGGTAGATGGTGTTACGTAAACTTACGTTTGATTCACTCCAGATACCTTACTCTGCCACACGAAGCTCGTTTACGGATATATCTGTCTTTTTCATATACTTTAAAACATCGATATGTGTGATAGGGACAGATGCATTCGAATATACTAACATTGTGTAGCGGAGTGAGGCCTCAGTGCCGGATCCAGGGCTTCGCTTTGGGGGAATAACACCGCTGTGATTATTAAATTTAAAATGTGTATAGATTAATTAAAGAACTGAATACACAATCAGTGATAGAAGAACGTCCATACAAAATATTATGCAACCAATGAAGGGTCGGGTGCTCTTTTAACCTAGCTGCCAACAACTTAAGGTCATTAAGGTTGAATTTGAATTGAGTTAAATATAATAATATGGACATTAGCAACTTAAATATACTTAGATAGTTAGAAGTGACGCTTTGATATGAGACTGTTTACCTAGTTGTTTGTTTTATGTTTCATAATCTGTCGTCGGAAAATTCTCATATTTGAGGGGGGAGGTAGAAATACTCAGCCCCCTATACCTGGATCCGCTACTGAAAACAATGAAAGTGCGGCGACGATCATTACAAATAATGCACGGCTATGTGCTAGAACGGTTTGAACTGAAAAAAAGTGACATAATAAATTATGTTATTTTATGCATTAACATAAATATCGACAAGATATTATTCGAAAGTTTTGAGATGTATCAGTATTGTTCTAGCTGTGCTACATCAATATTTAGTCGATGGTCCGTAATAAAACGTAAAAAAAACGTATAATCTGACAGTTCAAAGAGATTATTGCGCACGCGCACGCGTTTTCATTTCGACCGGAGTGAGGACCGCTTTTACGTAATACCAGCCGATGTCGTTTACGCCCTTTTGTGAACTGTCAGTTGTCGCAGTTATACTTTTTTTTTTGGTTTCTAATAAATTTTAATTTGGAATAAGATTAGTATCTTTTTAGAATTAAATTCAACTCGCAAAAATAAAACTACGTAAAGCATACAATTTTGATTAGTTATTCTGAGTATTATTTAATGTTTTGGTTCATCTTCAATTTATACTAACTTTAAATTACTGAAATGACATCATTTCTCACTAAAATAGGAGACTAATCGAAGAATAAAACAAAAAATCGTCACGGTTTCTAGACACAAAGTTGAAATACTCGTACCTTTTCTATTAAATTATATATTTTTTCATAAATTTTCTTCTATGACTAAAATTTTTGTTAAAACCGACCATTTTGGACTTTTACGCCGTATCCCGGAGATTTATAAGATCAAATTTATGCCATAATCACGGAACACCTTCTTTCGTTCAAACGTTATTCCGTGATCATGACGCTGGCTGTAATTATTCCATAATATCACCGTGATCACATGAACTGCATATATTCAAACGTTCTTCCGTGATTATGGCGTTCGGCTAACTCTGCAACTCCTGCAGTCCTGTCCCTCTTACTCTTACCAACGTCTTTAAATATCTGAAAGAGACAGATAGATACAGGCTTCGCGATGAGTAGTCTGTCTCCTCGGGGCATCTGTAAGCACCGAATTGTGACTTGATTACGGAATACGGATGATCATCTTACTTTTGTAACGGTCTTCCGTGATCAAGGTGCCACTAGTGTCAAAATGTCTTAACAACAATATTCGTAAATTGTAGAAATCCTAATACTAAACGTAAACTCAAGATAACAGTATCCTAATAACTTATTATTATCAATAATTGTATGCTTTACTTCACACGATTGGGCGTAAATGACTGGGATCGTTATATTCGTGGGGCCCAGTATAGTAACAGTTTTGCTAATTGTAGCTAAAATAATTATACTAGCATGAGGTAGATATAAAAAAAAAACGATTAAATTTAAGGCATATGTGTGTTTATGAAAGATAACCAAAAAAAGCTTGTTTGACATAGTGGTTGGTTTGTGTAAATCCGTTTAATAATCTCTATTTTAAATTAATCCTTATTTGCAAACTGAGTGGATGTGAAAACATGTTATTACCTAAAAGTAGGGTAGGCTGGATGATTTTCCTACAGTAAATAGTTTATGAAAATCTTTGAACCGAGAAAATAATAAGGTGTATCTCAATTCGTTGTTTGTTTATAATATATGACTGCTTATAACGTTAAAATAATTTACTGAAAATGCAATGTCAGGTCTAGTCAAGACTGCTAAATACATAAGTCCGCCAATAAGCTGCTGATAAGGTATTTGACTTTCACAATTTTTATTTTCTATGTTAATATTTATCTTACTTTCTAAAGGTGTCTCAGCTACTTTACAATCTGCCATGTTAAACCTATTCAGCAACTGATTAATATAACTCTCTTGGCTTAATGTAACTGTGCCATTGACTTTATCAATATTAACTGTCATTCCCAAACAATTTTTAACCTGTCCTAGATCCTTTAGTTTAAATTTTGAAGCCAATACCTTTTTCAAATTATTACTCTCAATAGTATCATTTGTAAACACAAAAAAATCATCAACATACAAAGTTACTATTGTCTTTTTATCACCCTTTATTTTAGTATATAAGCATGGTTCTAATTCGGAACGTTTATAACCAATACCAACTAGGCACTCATCAACCTTCTTATACCAGGCCCTCGAGGATTGCTTTAGACCGTAAATTGCTTTATTCAATTTAAGTACTTTATTTTCACTATTTTGAGATACTACTAAGCATTCTGGTGTTTGCATATAAATAGCCTCCTCAAGGTCCCCATTCAAGAATGCCGTGGTGACATCAAGATGTGTAACACTTAAACCAAGTTTAACGGATAATGCGAACAACAATCTTAAAGTTGAATGCCGAACCACTGGCGAAAAAGTATCTGAATAGTCCACATTTTGCTTCTGCATATAGCCCTTGGCTACCAAACGAGCACGGTACCGAACATTATTGTCATTTTCCACTTTTTTACGCAGCACCCACTTACACTTCACTACAGTTTAACCACCTTTTGGCATATCCACTAGCTCCCATGCATTATTGTCCTTGAAAGACTGAAGTTCTTCTTTAACTGCCTGTAACCATTGTGCCTTTTCTGAACCTTTTAATGCCTCTTCTAGGGATAATCCACTAGCATCATCAAATACATCTTCAGAAATGCACATATTTGAAATTCTATAGCGTTCTGGTTTTCTTCTTATTCTGCTAGACCTAACACGCTGCTCTACTGGTGAGTCGCAAGCTTCTTCATATTCACTCGGAATATATGAATCTGAACTATTTAATGTTTCTTCAACAAATGTATCCTCATCTCCGGTTACTTCTCCTGAACATGGTGCATCATTGTCAAGTGAATCCCCCACTGAACTTGAGTTTTCTACACTTTCAATAATGGGTATACCAATATCTGGTTTCTTCTCATCTTCCATGACAATGACATCTCTGCTTGTTGTCACACGCTTTGTTCTAGGATTGTATATACGATAACCTTTAATGTCGTCTGGATAGCCCACAAGTATCTGCTTCTCAGACTTTCTGTCCAATTTCTGGCGCTTCTCCTTGGCCACATGGACCATGACACTGCTGCCAAATATTCGTAGGTGACTTACGTCTGGTTTGCATCCAGTCCAGATTTCATATGGAGTCTTTTCATTTAAAGCAGGAAGAACAGTACGATTTTGTAAATAAACTGCCGTGTTAGTAGCCTCTGCCCAGAACTCTTTTCCCATATTTGTATCAAATAACAAACATCTAGCTTTCTCTACAATTGTGCGATTATTTCTTTCTGATAAGCCATTCTGCTCAGGGGTATACGGATTACTTCTTTGGTGAGTAATCCCTTCCTTCTTGAGATAAAAATCAAAATCTTTGTTGCAATACTCGCATCCATTATCACTTCTTAATATCTTTATTTTCTTATTAGTCTGTTTCTCAACTTTTGCTTTAAATTCTGCAAAACATATCAGTGCTTCACTTTTGTGTTTAATGAAATACACAAATATCATACGACTATAGTCATCAATAAATAGTATGAAGTATCTGGAACCAGCAAGAGATTCATGTTCCATTGGTCCACAGATGTCAGTGTGAACTAAATGAAGTAATTCTTTGCTTCTTGATCCCTCATTTGTGAAAGGCAGACGGCACTGTTTGCCCTCACAACAAACTGTACATGATGACTTGTTAAGATCCACTTTTTCTTGGAGGTTCATTCCTTCAACAGCACTTTTCATTTTATTTAGATATTTACTATTCACATGACCCAATCTTCGATGCCAAGTATTGCCAGATACAGTCAAATAATGCCTTCAACTTGTTCCATAGCTCCAACGTAGTTTTCACGTTCTTTATATGTACGTACAACGCACTATCTATAGTCATAATGAGTTTTGCTTTAGTTCTCGCGTCCTCTGCGGCTTCTATTAACTTCCCAGAAACTGGCTTTATGCAGTGCAGCATATCCTCTAGGATCAGAAAATTCTCCGCGGCGAAGATCCATTCGTTGTAGTTTTCGCGGCCTTTTAGCTTGGGAACATTTACTAGGTAGTTCGATGCCATTCTTGCTAATTTGGATTGCTATAACTGAATAACACGTAGCTAACTATGATTCACCACTTTTACTTTAGGAAAAGTACTTTTACACAACAATAACTTGGAAATAACTAAGGACGCTGGGCCCATAACCTATAATTGAAACACACGGTTTTGAGGAAACGGAGCGAATGAACATTTATTTTTATTAGCAAAGATAATACAACACTCTGAACTTATATTACCAACTGCTGAAGTCGATAGATGGCGTTAATGGTAAACAATTTTGATACACAATTAACAATAACGTTGTCAGAATTGATAGTTTTTTTTATATTTTATGAAGTTATTATAGTGTAAGTAAAAGATTTAAAGATTCCTAATGTCGTTGACCTATAAGAGTCAGAAAAATATACTTTATTTGATATTTTAGCAATTAAATGACAATTATAATATCAGTATATAAACCTGAAAAATTATGTCTCATGCGAGGAGATGCGGGTCCCGCGAGACATAATTTTTCAAGTTTATATACTGATATCAGAAAAATATTACAAAAATATAATATTTTTTTAAAATCATCAGTTAAATTTGTTGGTCCTACATACTACAGAATATTTATTTTTTGTTAGTTCTAGTGAAGTTTATATTTAAGGAACAATCTTAAGAAGATAAGAAGCTATTTGCTGGACTTAATTATTTTATTCATTTTTTGTACTCGTTTAATAAATTACTGCACTTAAAAGGGAAGAACTTCGGCTATTCTAAAAAAGGAAAACATAATTTCACAATCCACTCAGAATATTGCTTTATATTTCGCACACTTACAAGTACAACTGATGAAACTCAAAATATCTTGTTATTCATATTCTTATCATTGACAAACATATAGTTAATAGGGAATATAATATATATTTTTTCATGTTTCATTCCCCATTTAATAAGATAGATAAAATATTTATGTTAGAATATATTTGTGAGTTATGTCAGTTTTACATTTGATGTGCGATTTGAGGGAATAGTTGGCTTGTAGATAATATACATAATTAATTTATTAGGTAACTGTAAGCGTTTTGATATAAACAGAATGAATAAGTAAAAGTTGAACTTAATATTCGAATCGTAACCTACTAATACTCGAATACGACCACTGTTCCATTATATCCGTCTGACTCACTCACACTGGAATGCTGGAGTGATAGAGAGAGAGATGGCGCTATATATTCAGGAATCGCTCTTGTGATCTGCTAAGTTTTTCTAGTTAGTTTGCTTGAATGAGTCTAAAAGATTTCTCGCTTCTATTTACGTTGATTTTTTTTATTTTTTTTATTTTATTATTGAAAATGTCTAGCCGACGGTCGGGATAGCAAAAGTTTAGCCGATTTATATCTTTTAATGTATTTGGAAATAAGAGCGCCTTATATCCCATTAATATACAAAATGATAGTCTATCATAACTTTTGAGCATTAATGACTTTTGAATCGACGGAAAAATATATGAAGATCTTGATTAATAAAAAAAAATGGGGATTGAGAGATGGCCGATATTTTTTTTTGTTACATAAAGTAATGATTAAGTAAAATTGTAAGCCTTAAGGGCTAACAAGCTATCAAAAAAATTTAATGGATCAATTATTAATAGATACTTATTATTACTTATTGTTAAAAAATTTCTAACTGTTTCTCCAATAATTTTTGAAAATAGTTCTATTTTAGTGCAAAACAATTTGTGTAGAATAAAACTGCAATCTAAACAATTATAATTTACCATGAATGTCTCTTTAAAGTACAGACAACGGCAGGTCAACTTACCCAAAAAGTTAAATGTCATTGAATTGATTTTCAACTTTAAGTCCAACATGTAAAGATCAATATCGATTGAGAAAATTTGACGTTTTGTAGTAGGTTGACGTGTTGTTGTCTGTCTGTACAATGGCGTCGATTAATTTGTAAACGAATGATATTAACATCCTGACTGCGGTACCTGATTGTTGATAAAGATTGTATATTGTCTTCCTTATAACAGCTGAACTGTGAAAATTCTGAATCGTTTGTTATGAGAATGTTTGAGATACTTAACCAAAAACCTTAGTTTTTGGTACTAAGGTACGTTTCTTGCCTATTTACAAAATCTATAAAGGGATCTAAACTCGAACTCTATAACTTTTCTTAATGTCTGAAGACCGCGTTACATAGGGTTTTGCATAAACTATTTATGTACGCTTTTGTTAAATTGTTCGGGAAATCTATTAGTTTTCAAATGTACATCCATTGGCAATGTTATTCAAAAGACATGTAAAATAAATATGATTGAGCATGTATTGTTTCTTAAAGTGATCAATGGAAACATAAATTAAATTTATGTTAAAAACAATACTATAATATAATAGGTAACTTAGCCAATGAAGTTTTATGCTTCAGTGTTCTAAATTGCATTGTGCAAGCAGAAAATAGATATGACTAGATGCAAAAGAAATGATAAAGATGAGCTGACTTAACTGATAAAACTGGTATCACAGTCGGTGCTAGACATTCCAACAATTTCAAATTAATTATTAAATTTATAAATATAACTTTTATATTATTTATCCCTAAGTAGCACTACAAAAATAATTTCCATGAAGTGACCACGATGAGAAAGATACCATTGGTTTCCATAATGTCTTTGTATTTAGTTGAATCTTTGCGTATCAAATCAAAGTATAAACAATGAGTGGACAGAATTTAGGTAAATTTTTTGTATCATACAAGGCAATAATTGTAACGTCATGCATATTGCATATTCTGAGATTTTAATTATCTAACAGCTTCAAGTCGATTATATTTTTCCGGGTAACAAAACTGATCAGTCATTGTGACGTTTACACTACATCTGGCCCCCAATTCCGCTAATTTACAAATGACTCAATAGAATCGCAATTGTATATTCTGAAACATTTATTAAGGTAGTAATGTCAAAATATAAGATTGCGAGGCAATTACAATTCTATTGAGCCATTTGTAAATTAGCGGAATCGGGGCCCTGTATTTTTGTACAAAAAAAAACAAAAAAAAAGTGTAAGTCAGCTAAACAGTAAATTCCTTGATTGTATCAATAGTTATATTTAAACAAACTCATTTTGTCAAATTTTCCCGTTTAATTTGATATCTATGCGATAACATTTGAGGCAAAATTATAATTTCAAAAAATACATTTAACTCGTTGAATGTCATTGGGGTCAACGGTAAGCCCTTACAATATAATTTCTATTGGAGTCTAACCTAGCCGTTACTTACTAAGTGTTCTTGTGTGTACACAATAATAATTGTTAACGGATAGGTATCATTGCATTACGTAATTGTACTGACATACCTATTATTGACTATGTATATTTATTTTATATATTACCTTATTGGTAGATATTTCAGCACAAAACCATACCTGGCAGTTTAGGTGTAACTGACAATATATTTCATCAATCCACTTAAAATCTCTCGGTTACTCCAATAGTGTCAGTTACGCCTAAACTGTTATAATCACTCATACTACAACACACCAACACGGTTACGCCCTATAAAAATATAGTCTTTTATTCACTAAGAAAATATTAAAATATAGATGTTATAAGAATTCACCACACTCGAACTTCACAGCAGGGGCCTTACTCCGCAACACAATGTCTGTAAATTCGAGTCTATCTGTCTCTCTCTCTTTGTCCGTCTACCAGTATCTGAAATAGACAGACAGATCCGTGTATTCAGATTTTGTGTTCCTTATTAGTTCGAGTATCTGAAAGAGACAGACTGATCCGTATATTCGGACTTCGTGTTACGCACAAGTGTTTCTGGTGTTAACACTATACAATGTTGCAGTCTCTCGCCCTTGGCCTGTTCCGCTCCGACTACCTGATGCAGAGAGGCTCAAACAACATTAAACAAGTGGAGTTTAACACTGTCGCGTCGAGTTTCGGCGCCATCGCGTCAAACCTACCAGCAATGTCTCGGTACCGACGCGTCGCCCGCGCATGGGGGAGTCCTGGATACGTTCTAATGTTTATGTTGTAATACTGTTTGTTGAGTCGGTTTCAGGGTAAAGGAGGACGCCCAATTGTAGTTAAGACTATATATATCGCAATTCAATGCATCTGTTTTCGGAAGTTAGCATGTTTAAGAGAGTGAACCGAATGTATAATTAAGCGTCAAAGTGGAGACCTGATTGTCGCGTTAAGACCTTATTTCGCAGTTCAAAGCTTCTGTATTCGGTTTTATCGGTCTACCCAAAATTTTAGGATATTGGTATATTAGTTAGCGATAACCGAATGTAGCTCAGCGAGCTATGAAAGATCTATGCTCGGTATTTCGCTGCGGGATAATCTCTAAAAAGCTGAAGTGGCAGTGGGCTGGCCATATTTGTCGCAGAACTGATGAGCGTTGGAGTAGACGGGTTCTCGAATGGAGACCACGTCTCGGCAAACGTAGTGTAGGACGCTTACCTGCTAGATGGACCGATGACCTGAAGAAGGTCGCTGGTAGTGGCTGGATGAGGAGAGCGGGGGATCGTGCACTGTGGCGTGCCTTTGGGGAGGCCCACGTCCAGCAGTGGACTGCAATAGGTTGATTGATAACCGAATGTACGAGTATGTATGTATCTGTTGCGGAATAATATCATTGGTTTGGCAAACTCGTGACGTTATAGTTTACTATTTTCGTACAAAATCTAAGACAGAATTGCGTGTTGACAGATCCTAAAACGTATATCAATTGATTGAAGTGTCAACTACCTAATAATTGGAGCCTAAAATTTTTTTTGTTTTATTTGCTTATTTAATTTGCTCGACGACGATCAGTGGCTAGGCCCTGGAAGCAGGAAGCCTCTGGATGTGGTGGCGCGATAAATATCGGCGTGGAGATAAAATATAACACAATAAGATCTTGAATCTCGCCCTCCCTAGAAACCGACTCGATAAAATGGTAAGACTATTGTTATTGATTGTCCAGTCAATTCAAAACAACACGATAATTGACGTAAGCGACATGTTTTTGTCCCATACACCCATTTGTGTTTTTGAACCACCAGAGGGAGCGGTAATTGCATGCACACACACTTCGTCTAGTCATCACACTTCATTCTATTGACCATATTTTTTCGGTAATATTACAGGTTTTTTCTTTTCTTTGGATCTTACCATACTTATTCGTTAAAAATCGGTACCTTCAAATGTTCTTATTTTTTAAACGAAAGTTGTTATAGCTTTGATTAAACAATCTGTATATCATATATCTATGTAGTTTTTCATATTAAAATCGATTGCTATCCTCCTCCCCTCGTATCAAAAAAATACGTTTAGTTATTAGTCCAAAGCTAGGGAAAATAAATAATGTGGACAACGTCACACACATTGTTCTGATACCAAAGTAAGTAACAATTGAAGCGCTTGCTTGAGCCACAATTTTACAAACAACGAAGGTACCATAAACAAACAGACCCGACACGACGCATAAAAACGGTTTTTCTGTGTTCGTCGTTCGTCAACATTAAATAATGCATGTTTGGTCACAACAGCAAGATGTTCCTAAAACAATACCTGTTTATACATCTGTCACCTTCACACATACATTCTTAAGCACATAAGAGCACCTCTGGTGGTGAAAGATGCTTGAAATGTTTGCATTAATGTAATTTCTTATTTGAATTAAACAATTAGCCTTTTTAGTTTGTGCAATTTAAAAAGAAAGCAATTGTGAAAGAAACAGCAAACATTTCAGACCTCTTTTTTAAAATAAATGGGCTGAAAGTATCCAGGTATGAACTACCCCATGCGCTCAAGCGACACTATCAGTCGACATCTCTCATGTGACTGCTATCTATCCTTCAATGCACGCTGTAATCCATCTCTTCCACTCAATCATGTCTATGCTTGTCTGTTTTATTTTTTGTTATTGTTGTTTGTTGCACTCGCTCGTATGGCTTAGCTTGCACTTATAGTTAAAAAAAAAACTTTATTGTCTTTGGATATTAGGTTGCGAACGTTTAGTGTTAGATGTTTATTGAGTTGGTTATCGAGAGTGCATGTATTTTGAGGATGCATTATTAAAAGCTTTAGTAGTGCGATCACTTGAGAGATGTTACCTGACCACGCCAGCTCTGTCGGTCGATACAAGAATACTTTTTTTGTGTGTGGTTAAAATGTTGTCTATTTCTGTCCAGTCATTGCTAGGTATGGCTTAGGGTACACATCTTTCAATAATGACTTTGCTTCAATTACCCATGCACAAAATTCAATGTTTTTCATAACAAAGAATACAGAGAGTTTTAGCAATTAAACTTTACGTTTTCCCGCCATCGTTTGACATTACAGCGGCCACTTTGTTTCTATTGAGCTATACGTCAGTTGAGTCGCTTTCATAGAATGGAGTAGCCGATATGATTATATTGAAATATTATTTAATTTCTCTGAGTGCGATTTTATGAAAAAGCGGGCGTCAAATGAATGACAGCCATAACGCTATTATCGCTATTATATCTAGTAATTTTATTTTTGAAGGTACCAAAATTGACAATTAGAGCCACAACAATTTGAACCTTATGTATTTGGCATAAAGTTAAAAAGCAATGAAATTTTCAACAGGTTTGGCTCGATTAAGGGAATGTTTTCAGAATATATTTAACTAAAAGCATACGTACTTGATAGAAGTTTTGTAATTTGTGATAGAGAGCCAACGCGCCATGAGAATAGAAAATCGGGAACTAGTGTGATGTAACAAATGAAGAAAAGGCCAATTGAAAAATTTAATTAAGCCAAATTTTTTTTAATAATATAAATCTAACCTTAAAAAAATTTTTGACTGTTCAAGAGAACTTTTCTCCAAGTAAATGTTTGAAAAACATTCATCATACAATGTTCATATTGTCTTTTACCATAGAGTAAAAGAAATATTTTTTTGAAGTACGTATCAGTGACAATCGTCCATATTGCATTATATTATTTACTAGCTGTTGTCCGCGTCAATTTCTGTTATTATGATCGCGATTATTTTTGCAACTTTTCAGTGATGCTTCGCTCCTATTGGTCGCAGCGTGATGTTATATAGCCTAAAGCCTTCCTCGATAAATGGACTATCCAACACAAAAATAATTATTTCTTTTCGGACCAGTACTTCCTGAGATTAGCGCCTACAAACAAACAAACAAACTGTTCAGCTTTATAATATTAGTATAGATTTCCTAGACCATAAGTCCTTGCTCTTCAATGATTTTAAAAAAATGGCATAGGTATAGATACATTTATCTGTACGAAATTATAGAACTACCACACAATCCTTTTCAACCCCTTTTCAGAATAAATACCATCTGAAGTACTTCTTGTAGTCAAAATATTTCCATAAGTTTCAATTAAACCGGCTCAATAAATCAAGCGTGTAAAAATAAACAAAATTCTGCATTTATAATACGAGTATTTCAAAACAGTGTCAATACAGATGTCACGTTTTTCTCAAATTGATAAGAATATACAGCTGTTTGTTCATAACAAAATAAGTAGGTAGGCATACGTAATTAGGTTATGCAACTAAAACGATAAAAACAGTAAAATTATTTGCGTTTAATTCTCCTTAAATTAGTATTGCATTCGTGTATGCATGTGATCAAAAATATAAAAAAGCATGTTATAAAACATTGTTATATTATTACAAATATTAGATAGTAAAATTTGAAAAACTACTAAATATTTAGTGAATGTAGATTGCACCTATTTATGAGTACTGGCAATACCAGAATCATGTTTTATGCTTTTTCAAGATGGTAACATTTTGTGCATGTATAGATCTAATACTTATTAGTCGATATCATCTTTCAATACCATGGATTTTTTATACATCGTCAATCGGTTATCCTTGCATCCGTGGGCCCTGACTTTAGGTCTTTTTTGTTGCTATAATCTAAATTTTTCTTTGTCTAAATGATAACATGACAGCTAAAATACTGCTTCAAAGTGCTTTCCTCTCTTGCGAATTTATTTTACTGGCCAATTTTTTTTACCCACCGAACGCCATAAAATGGTGGCGTTTGGGAAAGAGGTTTTGTGCTAAGTACCAAATACCATCATGAATTTTAGCCAAGGTGGCAAGGATAGATTTTAGGTGACTTAAGGAAAGATGATATTAGCTAATAGTATCTTAGTTGTATGGTATGTTGTTGATGTTGTTTTGTTTTAGGGGCCCTGTGATGTTTATTCGCTTTTTGTAGCTGTGTTGGTTTGCTTTGGTTTAGTCTTTTTTAAATCTATTATTCTCTACTGTCGGAAAATTTGGCCAGAGCTTAGCTGAACATTTATGTGAATACGAGTACATAAATTTATTTTTACAAATAATAATTAAGTATTAGTATTTTTTTATATTGACAATGGATGTTTGGTCAAATTTTCGAAATGTATTATGACGATTCTAATCTAGTTGTGAATGTTTTCAGCTACATACTTAGGCAACTTGGTCATGGCGATCTGATTAAAAACGTAAGTACAAGTGATTATACGTAACCAAGTTTTTACAAATGTTATAAAAGACGATAAATGGAGTATTGCCAGAAGGAGACGGTTAGTAGCTTGACAACCCCATAGAAGAAGTAGGGGCAATGCTACTCTTCTAATGTTTTGGTACCATACGTCGCATGATTGAGTTCAGACAACGGCAGGTCAACCTACCCAAAAAGTTAAATGTCATTGAATTGATTTTCAACTTTAAGTCGAACAGGTAGAGAACAATATCAATTGAGAAAATTTGACGTTTTGTAGTAGGTTGACGTGATCTTGTCAGTACAATAAACATTAAATCAACACAATTTATTGTTGTTTCATATGCATATTGTAGTACAGGGCTACGATCGATCTCCTGGGATCGATCCCCAAAACGCAGTAATTATACCTGTACCCATCATTGCTGTGGTACCTCAAATTCAATGATGGAGGCATTGGCCCTGCAGTGGGATGCAGCCCTCAATCCGAAAATTTGTAGGGATAAAGAAAACAATTTTCTTCAATGCACAATTTTATTCTCCTTCGTCTTACAACTAACTTAATTTTATGCCTGTACCCATCATTGCTGTGGTAATTTTGATTTAATGAAGGCATTTGCCCTGAAGTGGGGTGAATATCATCATCATCATCAGCCTATCGCAGTCCACTGCTGGACATAGGCCTCTCCAATTGCACGCCACTTAGGTCGATCCTCGGCTTCTCGCATCCAGCTCCTGCCACCTTGCGCAAATCATCACTCCACCCGGCCTGAGGGCGTCCTACATTACGTTTGCCGAGAATATAGTCCGTTACTTTTTCTAGATGCCTGAAAATCGGGCTCTATCTGGCTTGTGCTCCGGCATAACGGAGGCGTACGACCTGTTCGGCTCCCCCGACGCAGTGGTCGTCTTCGTCGTCGAAGACGTGTCTTACAACATTTGCGACCAGCGATTCCACGAGTTCCACATATCTGAGACACGTCCCGAGATACAGGTATCAAACTTCCACGAACATCTATACACAGTGCATACTGTTTTCTTGAGTTTACGCGAACACTATACATTGAAATGATAGATAAGTTTACGGATTTAGAACGCGTTTATTTTTGATTTCTCCCGACGTTTCGCCTTTAAAGGGTTCGTCTTTACAGCGTTCATGGTCACGGGTAGACTTAGTTGTTATTCGTCTTTAAGATGGTAATTTGATAAAATGTTTGACCCTGTTTTAGCATCATTGAAGTCCACAAATCATGGCAACACTGCGAAGACTCCGGACACAGTTAGCTCATTTTGTGTGGCAAGGAACATAACTGACGATAAAAATTATAGACGGTAGTTAAACATTTTTTGAAATTACCATCTTAAAGACGAATAACACCTTAGTCTACCCGTGACCATGAACGCTGTAAAGGGTTCGAAACGTCGGGTAAAATTTATCTTTCATTTCAATATACACAGTGCATTTTTAACAGCCTGACAAACAAAGCCCGCGATATGTTACCATTATGCATAACATTTTTGCAGTATTATTTGATTAAAACGACGCCCCGTTGGTCTAGTGGTTTAAATATCAGGCTATGATCTCGGGGTCCCCGGTTCGAACCCCGGGTCGAGCATTAAAAAGAAGTTTTGAATTTTCGAACAATGCTCGGGTTTGTGATCACCAACCCGCTTTTGGCAAGCGTGTTGATTACGCCAGCACCCATCATTGCTGTGGTAACTTGAATTCAATGATGGAGGCCTTTTCCCTGCAGTGGGATAAACAATACTATTTGAAAAATTTTCGCTTCTTTTGTCAGTCGGTTAAAATGTACGGTGTACTTATCGCCCGCGATCGTGCCTGCGTGAAATCTAAGTTATATCACAGTGAAAACCTGTGCACAGCTTTGAGAGTGCCTATTTAATTTAGACTGTGAACATAGTTACCAAATTTCATCAAAATCGGTTTAGGCATGAAAGCGTAACAAACAGAGTTACTTTCGCATTTACAAAATCCTACTAAACCTTTGTTAGTATATAAACTTGATATATTATGTCTCCGGCGGGAATTTTCAAGTTTATATACTGATATTATAATTGCAATTAAGTTGCTAAAAATATCAAATAAAGTATAAACCTTTGTTAGTGTGGACCATAAAACTTCACTTAAAAATTGATATTCTAATGTTTCTAATGATTCTTTAGATAAATATGGATTTTGAAAATTAATTTGCGATTTCCGCTCGGTAACACCGACCTAGGTACCTTCACCACACTACCCGCACTAACACTGAATGAGCAAGCACTATTTCATATCAAAACCGACCGCCCTCCCTACAAAAATACATGCAGTACAGGTAATGCATTTGTTAGTACCCAACACCGATATTAAAAAAAACCTTGACGCGTTTCGCCACTTCACGTGACATCCTCGGGAGATGTGGTCGCCTTCGCTGCGCTCCGACGCGGAGCTACGTGAAGTGGCGAAACGCGTAGAGGTTTTTTTTTATATTGGTGTTGGGTACCAATAATTGCATTATCTGTACTGCATGCATTTTTGTAGGGAGGGCTAGCAAAGGATAGCAAATTACTTTTCACAAAGTAACGCCTGAGTCATTATAACTTTTTTAAAATCCATATTTAGTTATGGATTTCCGCAAAGTAACGCCTAAGTATATTAATTTGATTCTTAAGATTTTAAAAATGCGTTGGTTCATTCGTTTCTAACTATCCCTATTGTCCGCAGATTGTGAGAAAGACTCTAACTGAACTATATGAAGAGACGGAGCTAAATGATAAGAAACAGCTCATTTTGTAAGTATATTTGAAACGCGTGTGATACATCATCATCATCATCATCATCATCATATCAGCCGAACGACGCCCACTGCTGGGCATAGGCCTCCCCCAAGGATCTCCACAACGATCGGTTCTGTGCTGTCCGCATCCAGCGGCTTCCCGCGACCTTGACCAGATCGTCGGTCCACCTTGTAGGGGGCCTGCCCACGGAACGTGGTCCGGTACGCGCTCGCCATTAGAACCTTTCAGCCCTAACGGCCATCGGTTCTCCGCGCTATGCGTCCCGCCCACTGCCAATTCAACAATGCAATCCTTCGAGCAATGTCGGTTATTTTAGTTCTCGCTGGGTGATCTTAAGCCTTCTTATGAGACCCATAGTAAGCGACCACGTCTCACTCCCATTGGTCATTACTGGCAACACACACTGGTCAAAGACTTTCGTCTTGAGACACTGAGGTATTTCTGACGCGAATATATGCCGAAGCTTCCCGACCGCTGCCGACAGAGGGAAAACTGCCATCAGGAGATGAGCAGCAGCGTCTCCTAACAACAGCAGGCCATACTGCGATCGCCAACCCGCCTGCCAAGCGTGGCGATTATGGCAAACCCCCCCCCCCCAATATGAATAACACACCGTGTGATACATTTCAACAGAAATATTGCTATCATTTAAAATATAGTGTAATTAAAAGTAAAGCTCTTCAATCTCACTAAGCAACAAACGCTACACATGATGTGACGTCAACTAATTGTTTTACGGCCGGTTCCAATAACCTATCTATCTTCAGTTTTGGCATATCGGAGATAGGAAACAGTTTCTATCTCTGTTTTTGCCGTCCAGAGAAACAAAGACAGAAGTTGTTTTCTATCTCCGATATGCCAAAACTGAAGATAGATAGGTTATTGGAAATGACAGTTAGAGGTTATACCATGTACTTTGTTTTTTTTTATGAGTTTCCGATATTTTGACACTGCTGCAAGTGCCATGATCACGAATAAACAAGGTACATGGTATGAACCCCGAATAGATTAACTCCAGTCATAAGTTATAACGCCCCGTTGGTCTAGTGGTTTAAATACCGGGCCAAGATCTCGGGGTCCCGGGTTCGATTCCCGGGTCGGGCAACCAAAAGTTTCGAATTTTCGAACATTGCCCGGGTTTGTGATCACTAACCCGCATTCGGCAAGCGTGGTGATTATGCCTGTACCCATCATTGCTGTGGTAACTTGAATTCAATGATGGAGGCCTTTGCCCTGCAGTGGGATGATTATAGGCTGTTACTTTACTTTTTTACTTTATAATGACCATTAAAGATTAAATCAATAAATATGCTGCATGATACGCTCCATGCGCAAGCATGGAGATGCGGGTTGGAGTTCCGCCTAAGACATAATTTATCAAGTTTACCTAATGGAATGAATGAAAGAATCAAGCGGATGATTCTCAAATGGGACTTTTGTCCCTTTTGGGAAATAAGTAATTATCTTTTGGGAATTAAGCGAGTATTATCATTGCAATTAAATTATTAAAATATCGAAGTTAAATTACGAAAAAATATTAAATGACGAAACAAAAATTTTTTTTAATAAATAATATATTTAAAAATAGGCAGGCGATAGTGACCGAGTTTCTTGCGCTGCTTTTTCTCGGCACTAGCCCAGACTTGTCCCGAAGCAGTGGTAGGTTTAAATATTGGAACGTGTAAAAGCGCCTCCTGGGGCCTATTTGCAGAAATAAAACTGATTTTAACTGATCAAGTAAACTATGTACACTCGACAGCACATCAAGTTAAACAGTTGAACTGCGATAACAGCTTTTATTACGTAGGGCATAAAGGCGGTCTCAAGGTCAACATGTATAGTCTGATGTGCCGCCGTGTGTACTATAAAGTATTGTTTGTGAACGGTGTACAAAAATTACTTGTCCTAGAATAGAATAGAATAGAATTGTTTATTTGCAGTTAAACAGGGTACACTGAAGATCTTACAAAATAAATTTATGTTCTGCCCATTTAGCCATTAACAATAGCATGCAAAATTTATACATTAATAAGAATTAATTCACAATGTTCAGCGTGTCAGATACATATTTTTATTAATTTCAGCATTTAAATTTTAAATACGATTATAATTGTTACAATTGTACTTTTTAACTTAATTTGTATATAATAATAGGGGTTAAAGTATGAAATTGCCGATTATTTTCCCACTTTTTATTTTTATTATAGCTCTTAAGTATAGTCGTATTATTGCGTAATTCTGTTTGTATTGTATCATAAACTAAATAAAGTAACTTTAGACTAAAAAAAATGCAGTACTAGTGCCTATTACTTCAAAGGAAGTCGTTGAAAAGACCCCTTACAATGTGTCAGCTGACCTTCTTGCTTCAATTAAGTATATTTGTGTTATATACTTTGATTTTCAGAAATTTAAATACTATAATGCGTAGCTTTATAACCATCTAACTTTCACCTTTAATTGCATCGAAAACGGTTCAGGCGTTTGTAAAAAAACTAAAAAATTGTTCGTATGGAAAAATGACTTTTCTCGATTTCGTCCATACGAAACGGCAATTTCATACTTTAATCCCTAATAGTAATGTTATTTATACAGGGATGGGCGACCGGTGGCGGTTGTGTACTACCGGTCCGGGTACGAGCCCGCCCAGTACCCGTCGTCGCGGGAGTGGGACGCGCGCCTCCGCGTCGAGAGATCCACGTGAGATTAACCTTTGCTTATTTCTTCTTAATTTACGGCCATTTCCAAATAACCTATCTATCTTCAGTTTTGGCATATCGGAGATAGAAAACAACTTCTGTCTTTGTTTCTCTGGACTGCAAAAACAGAGATAGAAACTGTTTCCTCTCTCCGATATGCCAAAACTGAAGATAGATAGATTATTGGGACCGGCCGTTATGTTAAGGGTACTACTAGAGTTAAGTGCTGCCCCAAAGTGTTTTAATTTTATTACTTCTAAACAAAATCAATTCACAGAAAACTAGAACAGTATCGTTTTAGAAAATTACCTCTAGTATTTATTGAATCACTGTTTTTCATTCTGGCATTCTTTCGTATTGTACATTATAGCTAAAAGCGGCCGATTTTGGCGTTACCAACAAATTCGACTTTATGAAAGGTTTGCTTTGATTCAATAAATACTAGAGGTGATGTGATATGCCTATAATGATACTGTTGTAGTTTTTTGAGCATTGATTTTGTTTAGAAGTAATAAAATTAAATCACTTAGCTCAAGTATTTCTTTGTAATTTAATGTTAACTGAGAAAAAATGGACTTGAACTGTTATCATGATGATTTATGCTGACACGGGCCTGGTATTTTTTCATATAACTAAATATATTATACAGGATGAAATTTTAATCGCCATCCAAATTTTAATACAACAGTCTACGAGACAAAACCAATTGAGGTTTTCATGTCGAGATAAAATGTCAAGATAAAGCAACAAGAAATTGTCCGCCAAAAATCTATAATTTTGAATACGGCCTCCTCGCAACACACTTTATACGCGATGCACATCTCATTCATTCTTCACGATACTAGGTATTCATAAGTAGTTGATTTTCCCTTTATACCTTCAGAGGGTTAGGACCGTAAAAATTTAAAAGTATGTTCCTAAAAATATTTTGGGGTGAAAATTTTACCAACATATTTTATTTCAGAAGTGGGCTCTAAATACGATACTTAATGCCTATAAAAATGTGGACGGTGATAAAAAAGTCATCCTGTATACTGAAAATTCGTCGGTTTAGTCTTTTAAATACCGGGCTAAGGTCCCGGGGTCTCGGGTTCGATCCCAGGGTCGGGCGACAAAAAGTTTCGAATTATCGAACATTTCTGGGGTTTGTGATCACATTTGGAAAGGGTGGTGATTATGCCTGTACCCATCATTGATATTGTAACTTGAATGTAATGATGGAGGCCTTTGCACTTCAGTGATGAATACAGGATGAAATTTTAACCACTTTCCAAATTTTAATATATCAATCTACGAGACAAAAAACAAATGACTTATTTTTTCTTTTGGTATAGCCATAGCCCAGTACAAAAGTGTCAAGATAAAGCACTTAGAAAATGTCCGCTAAAAATCTAAACTTTTTGATACGGCCGCCTAGTAACACTTTTTTTACGCGATTTGCATCTCATTTATTCATTACGATACTATTCATACGTTTATGATTTTCCCTTTATACCTTATCAGGTCTAGGACCGTAAAAATTGAAAACTATATTGCGAAAAATATTTTCGGGTGAAAGCTTGATTTACACTTTTAACTACTCTAAATACGATAATGAACGCCTATAAAAATTTTGGAAAGTGGTTAAAATTTCACCCTGTGTAGGCCGTTATTTTATACTGCAATCTGTCTCCTCATATTAAGCAATATATTTATTACTACTAGATGAACCGTTAAACTTCGTATCACCTATCCTAACGACATAAATGAGTGAAAATTTTGATGTAGAAAATTTTATATAAGTTAATGAAATTGTAGTTTTTAAGATCTTCCTCCCACTTTTTCCATATTTTCTCACCTTTTAACCTTTGATGTGCGACAGTCTGCGGGAATATGGCGCGCTCAGAGGGTGCGTGGCGTAGGGTTCGGGATTTATTGAATATTTCCGAATTTTTATATGGAAAGTTAATCATTCAATTAATTATTTCAAAAGTTGGATAGCCAAAGTATTTTCTCATAGAATACCAATGTCTAAAATGTTTCTTATTGGATTTATTTTTAACAGATATTTGGACCGCACATGCTCTTCATCACTTAACATACGACCTGTAGAAACTAAAAGATTAAAATATATTGTTAAGCTATTGTTTGTTTTAACTTATTACATCCTATAATACGATAAACAAGTTATCTATTAATATTTAAAACACAATGCATCCAATAAGAATACAACTACAAATTCTTATTAGAAAATGACTCATCACCGAAATGTCACCTGTCACACTAGAAGGTCAAATTTGAATGAGCCGGGACAACCGTTCTGTCAACTTCACTCCATGGGTGATGAGAAGAATAGTTTTTTTATACATGTCCTTATCTTTGCTGTAATATATATACCTTTGGACTCATAAGAGTGACACAACAATCAGCGTCACCGGTTGACCTGAAGTGATGCTGTGACCGCGCGCTCTCTACCCTCTACATATCTCGAAAACGCTTCACCGTATAAAATTTTTTTTAAAGTAGAGAAATATTGATAATAAATACAAATAGCAAAAAACCCATAAGAAATGAGATATTTACAAAAAAAGCGCAAAAAAAACAAACTATTTTTATGACCTTTGACCGTGAAATTTAATAGTTGCGTACACCCTACCATATGTAGCTTTTGAGACAACTTATATTTACAGACTTACAGCTGGGTATCTCGAATTCCGAGGTGAACTTACTATAATGACTGCACTAAATATTCTAATCTATCTTTTTTTCTTTCAATGTTTTAAGTCCTTCAAATCTCCGTAATATGTCAAAACTGGAATAATTGCTGTTTTGCACAACTGAATTCCATTCAATTCAGCTTGCTGAATATAGGCTGACCTCGATCTGTTTCTCTCGTAGAGCAATAAAATGCCCGTCAATCCACTACCAACTGGCGGGAACGAAGAAGGTCCAGCAAGCTTTAGCGGCGCCCGGGGCATTGGAACGGTATATGGGCGCGGGGGGCTGTGGCCGCGTTAGGGACATCTTCACCGGACTGTACTCGCTGGACTTCGACGAGAGCGGCGAGAGAGCTGTGGAGATGGCCCTGGAAGATGCTGAGCGGTAAGCATTTTATATATTTAGAACCATTTAGCGATTTTTAGGAGGAATCTTCTGGACTTTTTATATTTATTCGTATCGATCTTAAATAGAAAAGCAGCTACTTGTGAGTCATTATTTACTTTAACATTTGTATGTTTTTACTTTTCTTTTATTATTATTTTTTCTCGGAAACGCCAATAACTATGTATCTTTTTTTTAAAAGTGATTTTTTTGTATACCCCATTCGGAATAAAAAGGCTTTATTATTATTACTAGCTTTAGCCCGCGGCTTCGCTCGCGTTAAATTCGGGGTAACAATTAAATTTTACCCCCTCTTTTAAGGGGTTAGGGGCGGATTTAAAAAAAAAACACAATTTTTTTGTTACTCTCAAATAGTTCGCATACCAATTTTTAGCTTTCTACCTTGAAAATTGCGGAATGCTCCATACAAACTTCCACTCCCTATTTTAAGGAAGTGGCGGGTTAGGAAGAGACAAAAATTAGCCTATGTCAGTCTCTATCCCTTCAACTATGTCCACTTAAAAAATCACGTCAATTTGTCGCTCCGTTTCGCCGTGAAAGACGGACAAACGAACAGACACCACACACTTTCCCATTTATAATATTAAAGTTTTATAATATTAGCTCAGTCTATAAAACCATACAGTCGTCCGACGCCTTTGATCTCATGGAAAAAACTTTTCACTTGTTAGCCCTGAATGCTGTGTCCCGAACTACTAACATCGTTTTGTTCGCAGTTCGGGCTCGGCTTTCCTGCGTCTCGCCCCTCACACCCCGCACAATTGCCCTGTCTAGACGGTTTAGGCGCATAATGTCAATAACGCAAAATGACAGATTGACAAAATGTCAGATGGCGCAAAATGCCAGATTCGCAAAATTACATTTTCTCAAAATGACAGATTTACAAAGTCATTACAATAAAAGACCTAAAATTAGTCATTTCTTTATATTTACAATTTTATTGTGAATAAACCTACAATGATCTTGTTCAGAGAAAAACAATAGTATAACCAACAAAAAAATTAACATTGTCACATTAATTTACTAGCAAGAGATACTTAATCAGAAGAACAGAATTTCAAGTAGTCTAATGTAAAAATCATCTTCAGTGTAATTTATATAATCAATAATATGAAAATAGAATCAAATAGCATTTATTGTTTACCACAGGTATACACATACTAATAATTATGTATTAATCTTTCGTAAATCATTTAAAAGGGATGTTAATAGTATTCTAACGAATCGTAGTTAACATTTTGAAAATATGGCATTTTGCGAATCTGACATTCTGCGATTTTCGTCATTTTTCATCTTCGTCGGACGACTGTATGGTTTCATAGACTGTAATATTAGTATGGATTATTGATGTGTCGCGTTCGTCAGTTTCGTACTAAAGCCTCAGCGTGAGGGCGGCGGCAACAACCTGTACGGCGCCGACGCGCGCGCCGCGCTCGAGCGCATGCGCCACGGCCGCGAGCGCGCCGCCTACATACTCATGGAGCGGATACTGCCGCCGCTGGTGAGTGGGGGTTGTATGAAGGGGAGGGGGGGGGGGAGGTAGGCGAAAGGAGAACCGTCTGTATGGGGGACAGGTCGGAAAAGTGTCTACCTGTAAACAGCAATTTACAGTTCGAAGACTCGCCGAAATGGCGCTAGTTTAGCTAATGGAAACGATGTGAATATAGCGATTATACACCGTGCTTTTTGAACCACCAGGAGACCAATGGGGACTACCGTTTCTTTGCTCACCAGTTGGCGCCACTGTAGACTGAGGTCCGGAAGTAAAGCAGTAAAAGGCGATTGGCGCCGAAACAAACTGTTATATCTTGAATCTAATTAAGGTTATATTGTTTATAAATAACTATCTTGATATCAACAAACTAACTTCTGAAATAGTTGCTCTTGAGGCCGCCTATTTTTGCGCTTTTTCTTAATTCCGCTTTTAAAGCGTTCACATTAATCGCCAAATAATCCATATTTGCTATATTTTACGATGGAGATCACTTTCCGGCAGGTAAATTTAAGAAATTATAACTTATGCAACAAATTCCGCTAAAACCAGTACAAAGTGAATGATATTGGACCTCACGCGACACTAGCGCCTCTAGTGGCAAATTTACTAGCGATAGCCCCCATTCTACTAACATAACGCAACTAAACGTCAACTTTTCGTATTCTAATGACAATATCGGCAGCTTTTCAGCTCACCTTATCGATCGATCAAAACTAAGTGGAACAATTTCCTAAATTCATATTACACTAGTGATTTGACATCGATGTCAGTCGATGCCCGCGCAGCCGAAGACCAACGTTTCAACTGTCAAAATAACCGGTCGAGCTTAAGCTGCTAAAAGGCTACTTTTGTTGGATCGAAAGTAAGGTTCAGCTTACGTTTAGATTTCGTTTTGTAAAAATGATTAGTAGAATACAGTCTTGTGTGACAACCGAAGTTGACATTTAGTTGCGTTTCGTCAATTGTTGCGTTTACGTTTTGATAATTTACTTAGTTTTATTAGTAGAATTGGTCTCCTGGTAAACGAAGCCTAAGTTATTGGATCGTTATGTACAACATCATGGCAGTGTTATTTATTTATTGATTAATTGTTTTTTAAAATATTGAACTGTGATTCAGACTTTCAATTTTGTAACACGCTGTGACACGCACAGACGTATTATTTTGCTGCGGTCGAGTCTCCGTTGAATGGACCTTACACAGCTACATCTGTGCGCGTCGCTGCGACGCAATACGCTGTTTTAAAATAAATAGCTGAACCAATATTTACAACGACCATTTGGATCAGCGGTAGTTGCAGCCTTAACTTCCGCTGCTTCTGCGGCATGGGTCGCGGGTTCGATCCCCGCACAGTACAAATATTTGTGTGCATGAACATGTCTGTTTGTACTGGTCTGGGTGTTTTCTATGTATTATAAGTATGTATTTACAAAAAAAAAGTATATAAGTAAGTTTATCGGTTGTCTAGTACCCCATACGACAGGGTACTTAATAGTACCTTAATTTGGGACTAGATGGCTCTGTGTGGCCCAGTGTGGCATGTCTTAAATATTTATAATATTTGAAACCTCTGACCTCCGTGGCGGAGTGGCGTACACACCGGTTTTCAAGGTGTCGCTTGCTCCTAGGTCCCGGGTTCGATTCCCGGACGGGTCAATGTGGAAAAAATGTGTTTTTCTACATTTTCTCGGGTCTGGGTGTTTGTGGTACCTTTGTTGTTTCTGGTTTCCAAAATACGAATGCTTTAAATAGTTATTCAAATTGGGATCAGAACAATGTATGTGATGTTGTCCACATGAATTTTTTATATTTTTTATTTTTTTAATTTGTTATAAAATTGAAAATAACACTGCCAAGATGTTATACATAATGTTTTCATAACGTAGGCTTCGTTTTACAGGTGGTTGAGATTGCACCGTGTGTACAGAGTGAAGTATGCTTGATTGAAAAATTAAATATTTTTCGTTGTGTAGTTGAGAAATTTGCACTATTTAAAATCTCAAAAAAATATGTACTCAAGTGTAATAAAACGAATGTGGGGCAATTTTTTAAATCTTTCCACTTGCGACTATGGCGCCATCTTAATTTGCTCCCTTTCGACGGACACGTTTAATTACTTGCAGATGGTTCTCCTTTCTTCTACCCTCCATAGTGTTAAGCATAGATTTAATATAGATGATAAATTGGCAATTGAATCCTGAAATCGAGACCAAAACTAGGTTACGCTAGTGTGCATAAAGTGAGCATGTGCGTGAGATAAATAGTGCAGGTACAGCATTGTCTGCTTGCTTTCGATATCGATTCCATCGACACAGTTTACGTTGACGCAGGTGACTTATTTTTTAGTATTATTAAAAGAACACCAAAAAACTGCAAGTAAATACCTAGATATGTTTTTTTATTTTATAATTACTTATCCCCGAACAAAATCAATTTATTGTAAAAAAAATCGTAGGCTTTACTTGCCAGTATTTAACAATTTTGCCTCATTTTGCGATCGCGATCGCCAAAGTTGAAATAAAACAGATATTTATTTTTCAATTACACATTACAAACGTACACTAAATATACATATATTTAATGTTTAACTAATGGGGATTGATAGGGGCTTGAACAATATGGAGATTGATCCAGAGCGTAATTTTACAGGCTGAACGCCTCTGTGTTGAAAACACTTAGGGTCCAAATGTAAACTGCAAATGCTCAAATATTTATTGGGCGAACATTCTTTTCTATTAGGCAATTTCAACCATTTCTAACGTATTTCAACAGTTTAGGCTGTATGCGGTTTACAATGTGAAATATGTCAGCTAATGAAATGTCGATAAGATATCATCGACAACGTCAATCACTAAAATACAAAATTGACGTTAGTAATTGCTGAAATTCACGTATTTGATATTATTTTTAATTGAATTCATATGAATTTAAATCCTTCTTCTGATGAAATGCCCTATCAAATAGTATACAAAATTTTAGTCAAAGCACTGAAACATTGTATTTTGCTGCTGATAATCGCGATTTTGTGTTGACCTGTGAAATGTACAATTATGTTGGTTCCCTTTTTTAGATGAGTTACTTCTAGGTACTGAACATATAACCATAATGAAAATACATCAACTCGACACTTTTTTACAATAATAAAAATGCAACTAGTAAAACAAAAGGGAATATTGTGTTGCGCGTGACAGACGTCAGAACTCAGAAAAATACTACGGGTTCCTAGCGTGTACGTGAACGGCCTTGTGATCTATCTCATTCTATCATATAGCTGCATTATATTCTGTCGGTGTCTATCAGTGCTGTTTCTTCAGGTATCAGGATATGTGGTGCGACCGGGAGCGCCCGTACCGCCGCCCCTCACTGACCTGGTCTCAGAGTTGGGCATATTTGGAGTTATCATAGGGTAAGCATAGTTTCTTTCTGTATGTCTAATTTTGGAGTTATAATAGGGTATGCAAAGTTTTTTAACCTTTAATTTTTAGACTTCCGTTCCTCAAAAGATAAAAAACGAAAGCCTTGTAAGACGCCATTGGTCAAACTTCAGGTCAATAGACGCGAGGGATCCTTCCTTGGCGATCTTTGGGACGTTCATTAGTCTCGTACATATTTAATTACGAATTCCCAATTCCTCATTACAAGTGTCAAGCTTGCCGTGAAATGCTGGCTTATAGTATAATAACCCCTTACATCCCTAATCTTTTTCTACAGATGTTCTAAAAAGACTCTAAATTAGGGTAAAAATTCCTTAAAACCGGCAGCGAATTGCCAAGCGTAGCAATGCAAAATCGTCCTCTTTGAGTGACCTATGTCGGACTGTTTTGGGCTGCTAATGAAGAAGCTTCATGCGCCCTTACACTTGCCCACCAGAGCTAGCGAATTTCACCGCTATTCTACCAACAAGATCTAAAGCTATCTATTTATAGAAACAAGCAAGCACAGGGCAAGTTAATAGAAAAAATACGGTTGTTTATGTCCCAAAAAAAGTAAACGTTCGACGCGATCGCTAACCCGAGCTAGGCTATTATGGCGAAATCGCCTTTTTGAATATGAGTTTCATTAAAAATAATGTACATGGTAAGGTGGATTTATATTTGTCTGACGTGACGACACGTGCTATGTCGTGACTTGACGGCTAGCGTACACATTATAGTGTCGTGTACTGACGCCTGCTGACAACATTTTGAATCAGTCTAGCCGTAGCATTTGAAAAGGTAAAACGTTTGCTATGTCCTCTCAAGAGTCGTCAGATTATGATTGGTTGAAATCACTAAATATGACCTATTTCACAACTGACGCGTCAGGACACAACACAGGCGCGTGCACACTGATCTGATGGTTCGTGATGGCGCCGGTTCCCCGCTCGCGCCAACCCTCAGCCCTGACGCGAACTGGGATCGCTTCTGATGCGACATGTCAGATCGCAGCACGACACGTCACATTGCACTAGTATAAACGTTACCATACTAAATGTATGAAACTGATTGCGTTCAAGGGCCTGATTCGCGTAACCGAATCGCAGTTCGATCGTGATTGAATTGGACGATTTTGACATTTATTTTTATTTATTTTTACACTTTATTGCACAATTAAAAACTAAAGTACAAAAGGCGGACTTACTGCTAAAAGCATTCTCTACCAGTCAACCTTGGGGTCAAGCAGAGATGACACAGGCGGTGCAAAAAGAGAAAAAAATAATTAAATTAAATTATTTAAGCAAGCATACTACTACTAACAATAAACTTACATAAATATAATAGGTAATAATCTAAAATCTAAACATACATAAATACACAAACATAATATGATTGCACACAGAATTAATGCCAACGAGATTCATGATGGATAAGAAAGAAAATTAGTCTTTAAAGTGACTTCGCAAAGCCTTCTTAAAAGTAAATTTAGAAGAAGATTGTCTAATTTTGGAGGGCAGTCCATTCCAGAGTCGTATAGCCGTCAGTACGAATGAGTCAAACATAAAACCAGAAGTATGTCGAGGAGTAAATAACTGAAGTGTATCAGCAGAACGGAGAGTTCTATCGTGCGTAGTGTGAAGAAAAGAAAATTTATCTTTAAGATAAGAAGGTTATTTAGGATCGAAGAGGATTGAGTAAAGGGCGCAGAGAGTTCGAATACTCCTGCGGTGCCTGATAGGGTGCCAGTGAAGCTGGGAGCGGAACTTGGAAACATGGTCAAATTTGCGAAGGCCGAAAATGAAGCGTATACAGTTGTTCAGGAGGCGATCTAATTTATTAAGAAGATCTTGTGACATGTTGGAGCAGCATACGTCCCCATAGTCGATTATAGGCAGGACCAGAGACTGCACAAGCAAGGTCTTAGTACAGGAAGGAAGAAAGTTTTTAAGGCGGTAGGGAGCTCTTAGAGTACCAGTAACCTTCCTGCTAACTTCTTTGACATGTTCGCGCCAGCTCAAAGTGCTGTCAATGAAAAGTCCCAGATCTTTGACACATGGCGAATAATTGACAACAATGCCATCAAACATAATAGGAGGAATAGACGAAAAATCCAGTCGACGAAGCTGACCAGGGCTACCGACGATGATAGCTTGACACTTGCTGGGACTAACCCTTATGCCAAAGTTACTTGACCAAACGCTAATTCTATGCAAATCGTCATTGAGCCGACAAACGACATCATCAATTTTCGAAGGATGCGCCTAAGAGTACAACTGAAGGTCGTCAGCATAGAGATGATAGGTTGAAGAAAGATGGGAAGTAAGAATGTTTATGAATACAGAAAATAAAAGGGGTGACAGTATTCCTCCCTGCGGCACACCAGCTGACAAATTGGTCCAGTCTGAGAAGGTATGTCCAAGACGTACAGCCTGCTGACGGCCGCGAAGATAAGAGAAAAACCAGTTTAAAGCCGTTGATGAGACTCGAAGATGAGAAAGGATGGCTAAGAGAATGTCATGGTCAACGACGTTAAAAGCGTTGGAAAAGTCAATCAGGACCAGAACAGTTACCAGAGACTCCTCCATGCCGGATCTAATATAATCAACTAATTTTAGGATAGCAGTAGTGGTGCTATGCGCAGGACGAAAACCAGACTGAAAGTTGCTTAGTATTGCGTTATCAAAGATAAATTTGGAGAACTGATTGTAAGCAACAGCTTTAAGAATTTTAGATAGAAAAGGTAGAATAGAGATAGGACGAAATTGATTTAGAGAGGAAGGATTGGTCACTTTAGGTATAGGAATTATGTGAGCACGGCACCAAATGGAAGGGAAGCAACCGCTATCGAGAGAAAAATTGATAATGTGAGCGATAGCTGGGAGAATGACATCCAGAATTGATATAATCATGGTTCTACTAATATCATCAGAACCAACAGCCTTGGAGTTTATTGAAAGAACAACTTTACGAACTTCATCAGCGGTGACCGAGGAGAAGGCAAAAGAGTTAGCAGAAGGCCAAGGCAACGATTGTTAGTGAGAAATAGTGGCGAGCTTAACAGAATTATTCAAGAGAGAGGGCGAAGAGAAGTGAATGTTTAGCTCGTTGGGAGAAAAAGTTGGAGGCGGCGCAGATAACGACTTGCCCAGTCCAATACTCTTTAAAAATTTCCAGACATTCGAACTAGAAGCATCAAGTACGTTTTGATGGATATGTTGATGGATATGATGTCGCTTGGCAGCTCTGACCAAATTATTACAACGATTCCTGGCCCGTTTGAAAGCTTCCCAGTTTCTAGTGCAACGATTATTTTTAAATGTACGGAATGCCACATCCCGCCTAACCATGGCCTCACGAACCGGACTCGTCATCCAAGGAGCAGGTGGGCTCCTGACTCGCACAGAACGAATAGGTGCATGCGTGTCAAAGAGCCGCAGTATATTTTTATTGAGACAGTGAACTTTGTCATCCACATTATCTGCAAGATCAATCTGAGACCAGTCAACTGCAAGTGAGTCAGATAGCAGCCTATCATGGTCAATTCTGGCAAAACTACGCATTTGCACAGTCTCAGACCTGTGTTTGGGAGGACAGAGTTTATAACACAAAAAAATCAAGTCATGTCGTGAAAAACCAGGGGCAAGTAATTGACCATGCTTGGTGGATAAGTCCGGACGTGAAGTAAGAATTAGATCAATCCAGGAATCATCGGAATCGAGATTATGGTGTGTGGGATTCAACGGTAGTATAGAAAGATTTACAGACTCAATAATAGATTGGAGTTGGCAAGAGCGAGAAGTTTTTTTGAGAAGATCAGTGTCAAAATCACCTAGAACTATGAAGTGGGAATATTCAGAGGCAATGATCTCAAAGACCGATTCCAGTTTGGAGAAGTAGTTTGTTGAAGGAGGGCAGTATACGACTCCAAGCACAGCTTTAGTCCCTTTCAAAACGATTTCAAGAAAAATGTTGTCGAGTAAATCACAATATTCACCGGGAGTGATATGAATTATTTTATAAGGGATATCACTGCGCAAATAGACCGCCACCCTTCCCAAGTCTGTCATTGCGAATCAAGACAAAATCAGGTAGTGGAAAAAAAGTTGATGGTAGATTTGGCTTAAGCCAACTTTCTGAAATTAAAACAGCATGCACGATGTCAGAAGAGAAAGTGTTGATTAATTCGGAGTGATGCTGGGGAATGCTTTGAGCATTGATGTGGCAAACATTTAAAAGATTGCCACAATTGTTTAGTTCTAAGTAAAGATTATTTTGAAGAGAAGCTGAAGAATTTAGAGACTGGAAAGAAGGGGAATCACTGGCAGAGTGAAATGAGTCATCGCTAGACATTCTTTTGTGCAACTATAAAGCCTGATTAAGTTCAGTACATAACCTGCCGGTTGACGGTTTCCAACAAATGTTAATAAAACAAAATCAGTAATGGTATGGTAATGGTTTGGTACACACTCTGCATACATGCGTACAATTCTAAGGTACAATAATTAACACAAAATAGCAAAAAAAACACACGCTTAATATTGAAAGGCCGAATAAGTAGGAATGTCTTTGCTTCCTTATTAAAACTACAGAAAACAAACGTCAAAATCAAAAATGAAAACACTTTTTTTTTTTTTTTCCTGCAATCAGTCGCCAGACTATAATCAGAAGTGTGGAGTGTTTGCTGTTAGTTCAAGAGCAGCTGGCCTCTGCCATGCCGTCTTCTTAAATTACGTGGTTTCTTTTTAACCTCCTAACCACGTTGTCATTCTGCAGTAATCCATAGGCGAGTGGATTGGGGTGATGAGTAAGACGTTGCACGTGTTGTTTCCCATAACGCTCTATCTCTGAAGCCACCGTTGCAGTGTTTAAGTATTCATGTATTTCATCATTCCTCGTGAACCATGGGGCATTCGCGATGTTCCTCAATATGTTATTTTGCACCCTTTGTAGGCACGCGATATTACTCTTGCTGGCAACTCCCCACAACTGAATGACATATGTCCATATGGGTTTTAGGATGGAATTGTAGATTAAAAGCTTATTGTCCAGGGAGAGAACTGAGTTTCTGCCCATCATCCAATAAAGTTGTCTAAATTTGTGGTTAATTTGGTCTCTTTTGGCTTTTATGTGGTCCTTCCATGTCAGGCGTCTATCCAAATGGAAGCCTAGGTATTTCACACAATTAGTTTGAGGCAGATAACTATTTTCCAAGAAGACGGGGGGACAGTCATCTCTCCTCAAAGTGAAAGTTATGTGGTGGGACTTCTGTGGACTGGCTTTTATGCGCCATTTATGAATCCAGTCTGATGTTGCATTTAGCAGTCTCTGAAGCTTTTCACTTGCTGATGTAGGGTCATTATCTACGGCCAAGAAGGCAATGTCATCTGCATACGTAGCAACCATGGCATCAACTGAAGTTGGCAGATCTGATGTGTAAATGTTGTATAAGACCGGCCCAAGCACTGACCCCTGCGGCACACCGGCTCTAATGGGATACAGAGAAGATCTAGCCTCTCCCTGCTTGACCTGGAATAGTCTGTCAGAGAGATATGATTCTAGGATGTGAAATATTGAGTGTGGTAATTTTTCTTTAATCTTGCAAAGTAGTCCTTTGTGCCAGACTCGATCAAAAGCTTGTTGGACGTCTAAAAAGGCAGCGGAGCAATATTTTTTATTTTCGAAGCATTGTCTGATACAATCATACACGCGGTGAACCTGTTCGATGGTCGAATGTGCCTTTCGGAAGCCAAATTGGTGCTCAGGGACAACTTTACGCTCATATAGAATCGTACTGAATCTTTTTAGAAAGATCCTTTCCCATAACTTCGAGAGAACTGGGGTTAGGCTTATGGGTCGGTATGATGAACACTCGTGTGGTGGCTTACCGTCTTTATGTATCATCACAATCTCTGATACTTTCCACAAATTTGGGAAACAAGAGAGTCTGAAAGTTGCGTTGAATAGGCACGTCAAAAAGACAATATACCTTCTTGGAAGTTCTTTGAGAATACGCGGGGTAATTAGATCAAATCCAGGCGCTTTTTTAGGATTCAATAGCTTGATTTCTCGCGCTATTTCCTTTGGCGAGGTGGGGTTGATCGGTAGGCACAATTGGATATCCTGCATAAGAGTGTCATCCAAGTCTGACTCGTCACCATCGCCTTCATTAGGTGTAAACACTTGAGCTAGGTGCGCAGCAAAAGCCTCCGCTTTGTCTTTATCGGTTCGCGCCCAGGATGACGCGCACCTTATGGGGTGGAATGATTGTTGAGGTCTGTTTAGATGTTGAGTGGCCCTCCATAACGAATGCTCCCCATGTGCGGATGGTGACATTAGTTCAAGGGATTTCCTCAAACTATTATTTTTATGTTCTTTTAATTTTGATTTTAGATCTTTAATAGATCTATTGAGAATAAGTTTGTCGAAAGGATGTCGCGACACCTGCCAAATACGTCTCAAACGCCGCTTTTCGGCTATTTTATTTTTAATTTCAATAGGCTGCATTGTCTTCGAATTTGGAACTTTGTTGGCGGATGGGGTGTTTTTCCATGCTGCCACCTGAATAGCAGTCGTGACATGTATGCAAGCCTCCTCAACATCCTCACTTGTCTTCAATGGAATCTTTAGGTTAATATTCTCGTTAAGAGATGAACGAAATCCCTCCCAGTCAGTTTTCCCGTTGTGTAACAATATAGGGCCTTCACGATCTATTACGGTTATGGACACAGTTAAGATCGCTGGAGTATGGTCCGATGATCCATCCAGGCAGGACTCTGCATGAAAGAAGACATGACTCAGCCCCTTAGTCACAAAGAAGTCGAGCAGATCTGGTAGCTTTCTTGGGTCAGTGGGCCAATACGTAGGTTCTCCGGTTGACAAAGGGCAGTAATGATGTCTGTCGATACAATTCTTAAGTTGTCTTCCTCTGGTAACAGTTACTCTGGAGCCCCAATAGGTGTGTTTTGCATTCCAGTCGCCACCCGAAATAAATCTATTGCCCAGAGTTGCAAAGTAATTTGAGAACATACTGTCTGTTATGTTATGTTTAGGCGGACAATAGACCGCTGAAAGGACGATAGGGCCCGCACGATCCTCCAGTCTTACGCTGGTGGCTTGTAGATGATTAGTTGAGTAGGCATCGAGAAGGCAGTGTTTTAAGTTTGATTTAATCACTAGTGCAGATCCAGCATGAGCGCCGCCATCAGGGTGAGGAGTACTGTATATTTGAAATCCTTTCAGACGGATGGAACTTCTACTAGTGGCATGTGCCTCTAAAATCAGCACTGCGTCCAGTTTGTTGGAGACAATTAGAGCTTCAAGCTCATTTATGTTAGGTGATAGTCCATTTATATTCCACGTTGCAACCCTAAGCGATGCCATTTCTTATTTGAGCTTAGGGATGATGGCAGTTAGAAGACTAAGCAGTGTGCTGATTTGTTGTAGGAGAAGGTCTATCTTCTCAGATTGCTTGATTAGTATCTGTTCTACTGTTGTAGATTGTTTACTGTGATTGCTATCACTTGTGGTAATTTGTTGGCTGAGATTTTTGTCACTTAATTTCTTTGGTTACATTATGATTTGCAGGAATTTTTAGGATTCCCGCGTAAGTTTCTTTATCTGATATGTTTGACGAGATCTTTGGGAGTGATGCATGTTCTACTGTGCTTCCTAAGTCAGATTTGGCGTCAACATGAGTCACGGAGTTTGTTTGCCTTTGAAGACCACCTCGCTTGGTTTTTCTAGCTAGGATTTCTTTGTAGACCTGGCAGCCCTTGTAGTTAGCAGGGTGATCACTAGAGCACAAGGCACATTTTGCTGGTGTATTCCTATCTTTTTTGGGGCAGTCTGATGTTTTGTGCCCTTCTCCACATTTGACGCAACGATAAGGTCTCATGCAATTGTTTTTGGAGTGACCGTACTGTTGGCATCGTTGGCACTGGACAATAGATTTAGACTTACGCGGGTCTTCTATTTTAATTCGTTGTTGGAAGATATACTGAATGTCTTTGATTGCCTTATTGTTGACACTGGGTTCTAGGTTTACAAAAAATGTATACGAGGGTAACTTGTCGATACCAAATCGTACATTTATAATCTCGCCACGAACTTTGTTCCCAGTTTTCTCTATTTCTTCTACTATTGCGTCATGGGGTATCGTGTGGTGTAGATTTTTGATGACAATTCGATAGGGTTTAGTGTCCTTACGGGAAAAGGTATGCCCTATTAGTCCTTTCTGTCTGACTAAGTCAATTACTATTTTGTAATTTTCAGCCGTATTAACCATAAGGCGCAGCAGGTTTTTATTTACAATTTTGAATTTAAATTCTGTGGTGGGAATTACTGATTCGATTAGTTTTTTGAGCTCATTAACATTTTCGATCCCATATAAGACTATGGGTGGTGGTTTATTGGGTCGATTAGCATTATGAGTTGTATCTTCCGGGTCTAGTGGTAGTCCAGTAAATTTATTTCCCGTCGGCGTGGGTGTAGGCAAAGGCGGCGAGTAATCACGTATTTTACGTTTTTTACTTATCGGTACGCGTTGCCACTCCGGAGGTAGTTGGGTCTGGTCCACTGGATTAGCGGACAAGGTTGGAATGATGGGTGTTTCTGGATTGCTTGCATTCATTAACTCATTTCTGTATTCCGTGCTTCCACTGAAGGAAGAAGATCTTGGTCGATGATCGAGTATACCCTTGTGAAAAACTTGTTGTATGTAGGTTTTTTGGTTTTTATTTTGATTAATTGATTCACACATATGAGTCCCACGAGTATGGACGATAAAGAGGTCGCTCACAGGGTGACGCCTTTCCTGTGAGAGGGCTAAATACAATGATGTTCGCCAGGTACATCAAGGGTAATAAATAAAAACACTTGACAGCGCAAGAGTTCTATGTTTTATGTGCAATGTACAACAATAATGAAAACAAATTATTCAAGAAAAGCAAAACTACCCATTAAGAATCAAAATATCAGTAAGGAGAAGTGAGGGTGGAAAGATTAGTGTTGTGTGTCTACCTACCTACAGTCGGAGTCTCGGAGATCTGCTTCCCCAAAATGTCTAAAACTCCAAAAGTATGATCACGAAAAGCACAGAAGTCGCGAGAGAGAGATGCCAGACTTAAATCCAGATTAGGAGCCGAAGAAGCCTTAACCGCCTGAAGGTGTGCCTCAAACTCAGACATTAGTTGCATGAGAGACCGCTCAAGGGCCAGCTGAGATTCCACAATGTCACCATAGCCATCCATCTTCATTGGTGTTGTCATTAGTGTTTATAGCAAGTGCGTGGAATCAAGACTTGAGTGACTTTATTCAAGAAAACTGTCACCGGCAGGTAAAAGCTTTGATCTCACTAAATAATCATGAGAAAAGGTTCACTTCACTTTATTTAAGACTATGTACAATATAAATGAAATTTTGATTATAATTACTATCGAAGTAGAAGATTTACTATTATTAAATAAATAAAATTTAGGAGCTGCTGTAAATATGTTTGCAAACTACCGCCGAAAAGATGACATTTAGCCCATACTAGAACTGTCAAAAACCTGTCCTTCAATTACGATTGTGATACGATTCGGTTACGCGAATGAGGGGCCTGATGCGTCACGGCACGACACGTCAGACAAATATAAATCCACCTGTAGAAATCTCGAAACGACTAACTCTTCCGTTAATGACCATGCATTTTTAAATCAGTAAATTATTATGACAATAAATGCGTACCGGTGACCCTCACTCATATTCTACAGGACCAAAGACAAGATCTACAGCAACAAGCAAGTGGGGCACATGCTTCGCACGAAGCTGGCGGACGCTAACGAGGGCGGCGTCGCGGCCGGCCTGGGCGCGCTCGACTCGCCGTACCTGCTCGACATGTAGCCGCGCTTAAACACCGGTACATTAGATATAGGGGTGCGCAGACTGTCAGTGCCTGAAGACCAATTCTACTAATGTAAATTATCAAAACTTAAACATAACAATTAACGAAACGCAACTAAATGTCAACTTCGGTTGTCACACATGACTGTATTCTACTAACCATTTTTACTAAAACCTAAACGTAAGCTGAACTATCGATCAAACAAAAGTAGCCTTTTTTATTAGCGTAGCTCGACCGGTAATTTTGACAGTTGAAACGTTGGTCTTCGGCTGCGCGCGCTTCGACTGACAGCAACATCAAATCTCTAGTGGAATATGAAATTAGGAAATCGTTCAACTTAGTTTCGATCAATCGATCGATAATGTTTAGCTAACGCTACTGATAATGCTAAATAGGATACGAAAAGTTGACATTTAGTTGCGTTTCGTCAATTGTTGCGCTAACGTTTTGTTATTATACTTATACGTTAGTAGAATTGGTCTCCTGAACTATTGTAATATGACTCATGTTATGACTGCTAATAAGGAATATACTTTTTACATATTCTGTTCTGTTTGATATTCTACTAGCTTTTGCCCGCAGCTTCGCTCGCGTTAAATTCCGGGTAACAATTAAATTTCACCCCCCCCCCCCTCTTTTAAGGGGTTGGGGGTGGTTTAAAAAAAAACAAATATTGTTGTCACAAATAGTCCGCATACCAATTTTAGTTTTCTACCTTGAAACTTGCGTAATGCTCCATACAAACTTCCACCCCACATTTTAAGGAAGTGGGGAAAGGGGAGCAGTATGAGACAAAAAGTAGCCTCTGTCACTCTCCATCCCTTCAACTATCTTCACTTAAAAAATCACGTTAAACAAAAAAATTATATTTCAAATCGTATTAGTACTTCCTGAGATTAGCGCGGTCAAACAAACTCTACAGCTTTATGATATTAGTATAGTATCAGTATATAAACTTGAAAAATTTTGTCTCAGGCGGGACTCGAACCCGCATCTCCTCGCATGCCGGGCAGGAGATGCGGGTTCGAGTCCCGCCTGAGACAAAATTTTTCAAGTTTATATACTGATATTATAAGTGCAATTAAGTTGCTAAAATATCAAATAAAGTATATTAGTATAGATTATTTCAGATGGGAAACTTCTGTAAAACGAAGCCCACGTTATGTAACCACATATACAGGGTGAAGTTTTAACCACAATTTTTTTTAATATGCGTTCAGTATCGTATTTAGAGTCTATTTATGAAGTAAAAAATTTAAAACAAGTTGTCACCCGAAAATATTTTTCGCGATATAGTTTTAAATTTTTCGGTACTACTAGACCTGTTAAGGTATAAAGGGAAAATCAAAAACTTATGGATAGTATCGTAATGAAATGAGATGCGCATCGCGTAAAAAGTGTTGCTAGGTGGCCGTATCCAACATTTTAGATTTTTGGCGGACATTATTTAAGTGCTTTATCTTGACATTTTTGTACTGGGCTATACTAAAAGAAAAAATACGTTATTTGTTTTTTGTCTTGTAGATCGATGTATTAAAATTTGGAAGGTCGTTAAAATTTCATCCTGTATAACATCTTGGCACTGTTTTTTTTAATTTTTTTATTTAAAAATTATAAAATATTTATTTATTTATTCTTACATGGAAAACTAACAGCATTTACATATAAAAGATATAAATAGAGATGTTTTAGAGCAAATATGCCTCAAGCAGTTCTCACAAATAGCATATTATACAATCCAAAAATGATACATGCAATACATAATTTGAAAAGAAAAAAAAATACAATCAATACAATACAACAGCCAAACACAGCGTCACTGATAAAGCCACATCAAAGCATTTCGCATAAATACATAACTGTAAACGAGAAAAAAAAACAGCATTTTAATTGCATATACATGTTATGGACCAAGTAATTAATTGAGCATTATACATAATGCCCGGTCATTATGAAAAATGCCCAAAATGAGAGGGCAATTTGATAGTGATTATTCAAATAATCCAATTGACCGGGCGTTAAACATAATGCCCATCAGCTTTTGGGCAGAGTAAAACAAATCACCTTTAATTGCTATTTCAGTTATTATTATTTTATTTATTTAAACAATTTAAATCCATACTTAATATTATAAATGGGAAAGTGCGTGTGTCTGTTTGATTGTCCGTCTTTCAAGGCAAAACGGAGCGGACAAAGTCGCGGGCAACAGCTAGTGTTTATAATATAAGTTTACGCGTCAATTTCTGTTTTTATGATCGCGATTATTTTTGTAACATTTTTAACTGATGCTTTCGCTCCTATTAGTCGCAGCGTGATGTTATATAGTCTAAAGCCTTCCTCAATAAATGGACTATCCAACACAAAAATAATTTTTCAAATCGAACCAGTACTTCTAGAGATTAGCGCGTTCAAACAAACAAACAAACTCTTCAGCTTTATAATATTGGTATAGATTCAAACTTTTACTTTATTACTGATGCTTATGACCCGTGATAGTAGTGTGGTGATCCGCCTTCTACGCTTCGTGGGTTCGATTCATGGTCGAATCGATTTAGGAAAACAATTGATCTTTTATGCCATTGTGTCTGAAATTTAGGATTACATAGCTGTGCTTAAGGAGGCATTATTAACTCTTTAAAATCCAACATGGAAGTCATAAGAAGCTATTGCAGATTGAATTTCAAAATGTGTTTTTTTTTTCAGGCACTGAAGCAAAGACAAGTTAAATGTGATAATCATGAGATAAACAATACCAAAATATCTTATGTTGACAATATTATACCTATATTAAATCCTCGCAGTGGTCTGGTAGAAGCAGTGCCGTATTAAAAAAAAACTAAATAGTTAATTTACATCCCCATTATGGCTGTGCCATAAATTTTTCATATATTGATATAAATTTGAATTTTTAGGTGCTAGTTAATATTTACTTAACGAATTTGGAGTGTAAATAGTATGACAAGTCCAACCAGTGTATGTTGACATATAAATACTACAGCGTAGTCAAAAAATTCATATCAACATTTTGACATATTTTATGTATATAATTTTGTCAATTTATACCAACATTTTGAAAGTTATCATTTTTATACTAATGCAATGGATATAAGAACTAAATACGAGAGAATCACTACTTTGAAATGTTAAAATTTAAATTTAAACAATTATTGCCATGCGTGTGATACAGTCGTTATGAAAATTATTTAAAAGTGAATACACCGAACGTAAAAGAGCAGCCAAATATATTTTTTATTAAAATTTTTAGTGCCTTGGTACATATCCATACAGCTAAACATAAATTTATTATATTCAGTGGTTGCTCATATTTTTAGGACGTTTTTCTGTTGATATTCTAATGAAGAAATTATGATATTCTGCTTTGTAATGATATGTATGTTAAACATATACTGGTTACGGCTTTGTAATACTGTTTAAAGGACTATATTTTCTGACATTTGTTTAATTAACTACATTATTTTGTTATTTAATTTTAATTTAGTAAGGATTTATGGAATATTCTTTATATTTAACATTCCTGGTTTGTCATTCTATAGTTTTAACGTCTTTCGCTTTTTGTCAAATAAAAATCGTCTTAGTTCAAACTTCAGTTTTTTTTTTTAAACTATGTAAGCACATTTTGTTCGAAACACATAGACAAGTCATATTTGTAAAGTCAAGATTTTATTTCAGCTGCATAAGGACAGCCTTGTTAACTCCCTTGGGCAGTGCACGGCTACATCCCCAGAACATGGAAAAAGGTTAGAAAGGCTGACATGCGCCATTTATATGAAAACCGTTATCGCCGCTTGCGCCCCCCTTAAACAAGTTCAAAGAACGCCAATCAAGCGAATTCTTTTGACGTCCGACCAATCACAGCGCTCACTTACAAGCATTTGCTCATAACCTCTGTGCCGCGCCTTTCTAACCATTTTCCATGTTCTGTGGCTACAGCAGTGAACAGAGTAACTTAATTGATATGTAATATTTGTATCAAATTACCTCATTGAAATGCCAGTTTAGTACAAACTAAGTAAGCATCGGAAGCTAAACATTGTATCACGTCAAGTCAAAGTAACAATACATTAGAAATCTTTTGTAGCGTATAAACTTGTTATTTTGACATGATCAGCGACTTATGATGCTCAATGATTTAAGACGCTGACTGCAGCCGATGACCTTGAGCAATGAACACGCCCACAAATTTGTTCGTCTTTGAATTTCTTTGGAACGCGCCACACTATCACTGTCGATTCTCGTAGGAATGACAGAGAAAAAGCGCATGGAATAGAAGGGCCTAAGTGCCAAACAACAAAATTCGTTGTGCAATTTAAAATTGCCATTTTATTAAAAATCTAAATCAGCCATTTGCTTAAGCAACATGTAATATACAATATAGCAAAATTTTATTATCATTGTTATACAGACTGCTGAGAAAAATGGTAATTTATGTATTTTCAGAGGCTACTTTGAGATTTTTTTCTATCGAGAAAAGTTTTTAGAATCGTGTTTTGGAAACAGCCACCTGGTCGAAAATATGATCAATTGCAACTACATAGAATTTGGCAACAATACGAGCCATAGGCTTAAAGCAAAACAATCTTTATTGAGCTCAATTTGGCTCATGTCAGCGTCTTAAGCACTATAATTATTATAAAAATCTAGATTTTTATTCATTTGTATGATTATTATTTACTAAACTGTAGAACTGAGACAAAATTTTTCAAGTTTAAATACATACTGATAATTATTTAAACTTATTCGGTAATCGGATTGAAACGTCTGCAAGAAAAAACACTGTTTAGGTAAAATGTGTTTTAATCCCTCAACCCCCAGGAGGCACCCGGGTGCCACGATAACAATTGATTTAAATTGTGTCTGGAATAACTCACAATCGATGGATTAAAATATTAATTCGGTTCCAGTGACTCCCGTTCAGTTATAATAATGCAATGCGAACATTCTAAAATCCTATCTGATTTTCTTCTACTCTCAAATTATACAAGAATTTATAAAATTATTATGTGTACCATTGTACTATAATGTGATAAATTAATTATTCATAAATGTACTAAAGTTGTATAATCTTACGAAAATACTGGTAAGTAATATTAGGGGTTAAACTATGAAATTGCCGTTTTGTATGGACGAAATCGAGAAAAGTCATTTTTCAATACTAACAATTTTTAGTTTTTTTAAAAACGCCTGAACCGTTTTCGATGCAATTAAAGGTGACAGTTAGATGGTGATAAAGCTAGCATTATAGTATTTAAATTTCTGAAAATCAAAGTATAAAATACAAATATACTTAATTGAAGCAAGAAGGTCGTCAGCTGACCTTGTAAGGGGTCTTTTCAACGACTTCCTTTGAAGTAATAGGCACTAGTATTGCATTTTTTTTAGTCAAAAGTTACTTTATTTAGTTTTTGATACAATACAAAAAGAATTACGCAATAATATGACTATACTTAAGAGCTATAAACAAAATGAAAAGTGGGAAAATAATCGGCAATTTCATACTTTAACCCCTATTATTAATGATAAATATTTGTAAATTAAATTGTAACATTCGATCTATAATTACGAAGTGGTGCTGTTTAGAAATATTTTTAAGATTTTATACACAAATAAACCATTGATGGAACCTTGTAAGTTTTATTTCGAAACTTTTGACCGTAATGTTTTAGTAATATAAATAAATATTTTTTAGACATGCCACGCTGGGCCACACAGAGCCATCTAGTCCAAAATTAAGCTACTATTAAGTACCCTGTTGTAAGGGGTACTAGACAACCGATAAACTTACTTGTACTTTTTTTTAGGGTTCCGTATCCAAAGGGTAAAAACGGGACCCTATTAATAAGACTTCGCCGTCTATCCGTCGCTCTGTCACCAGGCTGCATCTCAAGAGCCGCGATAGCTAGACAGTTGAAATTTTCACAAATTATGTATTTATGTTACCGCAATAACAACAAATACTAAAAACAAAATAAAATAAATATTTAAGGGGGGCTCCCATACAACAAACCCGTTTTTTTTTGGCCGTTTTGGTACGGAACCCTCCGTGCGCGAGTCCGACTCGCACTTGGCCGGTTTTATTTTTTGTAAATACATATTATACTTATTATACATAGAAAAACACCCAGACCAGTACAAACAGACATGTTCGTGCACACAAATATTTGTGCTGTGCGGGGATCGAACCCGCGACCCATGGCTCAGAAGCAGCGTTTACTACCACTGATCCAAATTTTTTGTTAATACCAAACATATTACTAATGCTTACCCAGGGACTACAATTAATGAAATAGGCAATAAACAATTTAAATTATTTATTAAATTATCCACATTCTACAATATAAGGGTATATCTAGATACAATCGGAATATTTGGGCATCTTGGTTTTGAACAGCTTCCCCGAGTCTTGAGAGTTGTACCCTTCCGTGTACTCGAACGCTGGGTGGTTGAAAATGACCTGGAAGGAAAAAATAATGTTTTTTTTTTAACTGTTCTTTAAGCAGTGTAAGAAACTCGGTCACTATTGTCAGCCTCTTTTTAAATAAATATGTTTACAGATATATGCCAGTGCGAGCTGGGAAAATTCGAAGCCACACGTTCCTATCATTTATATAATCACTAGCTTTTTCCCGCGGCTTCGCTCGCGTTAAATTCTGGGTAACAATAAAATTGCATCTAAAGGGGTTGGAGGCGGATTAAAAAATGCACGATTTTTTTGTTAGTCACAAATAGTCAGCATACAAATTTTTAGCTTTCTACCTTGAAAATTGCGGAACGCTCCAAAAAAAACTGCCAACCCCCATTTTAGGGAAGTGGGGCTTAGAAAGAGACAAAAAAGTAGCCTAAGCACTCTCCATCCCTTCAACTATTTCCACTAAGAAAATCACGTCTATTCGTCGCTGCGCGAGAAAGACGGACAAACAAACAGACACACACACTTTCCCATTTATATTATTAGTATGGATTAATAGTATAATAGCACTTTTTCATTAAAATTATTTTTATATTATATGATTTCTGCGTACAACGTGTTCCTTTTGATATCCCATAACTCTAGCTAGGGTATAACAGACCATGGTGAAGAATCAAATTGCATATGAATTATTTTTCAATTAATATTTTTTTTTTGTTTAATTTTTTCATACAAAACAATTCTAAAATGTCACGACTGTTTATGTAAAACACCCTTACCTTGTTATGAATGAACTTTTATTTTTATTTATTAAAAAAACGAATAGCTTTACAATTATTACACTGTCAACAAAATACTTATTTAACGTTCAGATTGTAGTTAGTGTAAACTAGAATGCGTCACGTTCTTGCGAACACTATCATACGATGACACTGAACAGCTGCTTATGTTTGCCTCATCATAACATAAAAAAAAAAAAACTCTCACGCACGCACGTGCGCCCACAAACACATACACGCACGCACGCACGCGCACACACACACACACACACACACACAACTTTTTGGGTTTTATGTTATACTAAATTAAAAAAAAGATCAACTTTGTACTTTTTATTGGAACTTGTTAATATTATTAGGAGGAGGGCGTTGTTGTCTGCATCACAGTTTATACTTTCGCAGATAACATCGTTTTTACTTTTGTAATGTTTATCCTGTTACTGTTCCAAAATAAAGATTTTTATTATTATTTTTATTATTTTATAGATTTTTCTATATAAACTAATGTTAACACAGGTAAAAACGGCAGTTCATCGCCTTTCCCAACTTGAGCTTACAACGAACAACAACAAAAGTTTACTACAGCAATTCAACTTATATTATCGGGGGGCTTTACATTATCTATTAAAATGTAACTATAAAAACAGGCAAATAAATGTACCTACCAAATTAAAAAACTAAATAAATAAAAAAATAAATATTTCAGACATGCCACACTGGGCCACACAGAGCCATCTAGTCCCAAATTAAGGTACTATTAAGTACCCTGTCGTATGGGGTACTAGACAACCGATAAACTTACTTATATACTTTTTTTTTGTAAATACATACTTATAATACATAGAAAACACCCAGACCAGTACAAACAGACATGTTCATGCACACAAATATTTGTACTGTGCGGGGATCAAACCCGCGACTCATGGCTTAGAAGCAGCGTTAACTACCGCTGATCCAAATGGTCGTCAAAAAACTCAATACTTATTAAGTAATAAACTTTTGAATGAAAACGATTTACTCGTACCGACTTATCAATGAAACACCCACACACGTCAATGTTTTTTACAAGTTACGCTCTCCCGCTACTTTACTACTACACTTCAGTGTAAGTTTGCCAACGTCTCGAAAAACTAAGGATTCACCATACTGGTTACATTTTTTAACAAATTTAACTAAAATTGATGTTATATTCGAAACTATTGATTTTTGAACCGCATGTTCTAGGGCGTTCTATATTATTTTTATCTATGGAACATAACCTTAGAGTTATGGCATATCAAAAGGAACACGTTTGTATACAGGATGTTCAGCAATTGACTGGTAATTTTTTTGAAAATACGAATACAATTTCCCATTAACGAATTATCCACTTTTCGCAGTTTAAACATACGGCTATCGTGGGATTCAAATTGAAAACTCCACACGTAACTAACAGAATACCCAATTAACTCCGATTCTGACCTGGTCACGTGCGTACGCATCATCAGCGCTGGTGATAAGTTCCGGCACGTCTGTGCGGGGGATCGCGAATAAATTGATGAGCCGGTGCTTAGCGTTCGTGTAAAGCATCCGCTGGTCAGCCCAGTCCACCTCGCGGGGTAGACGCCAGTCCTTCATCTTCGGCTCCTCACGTTCGGTGTACTTGTCGAAGTCCAGACGCTCTATGTCTTCGACCACCTGAGTGAAAGGTAGGTTAGGTTAAGTTAGGTTAGAAATATTGGGTAAATAAATAAGTTTCGAGTTACAAGGTTTTCTAGGTGTTGCCAACACAGAGGTCCCGGGTTCGATTCCCGGACGGGTCAATGAAGAACAACTCGACACTGAAGTAAATCAAAATTTATAAGTTATTTTCCATATACCTAGAAATATAAAATTTAGCTTATTAAACGTCTTTTACATTACTACAAGTACGTTTAGAGAAAAATCGAAAACTAAACATTTATAATGAAGCCATAATAAAATAAGGTGTTTATATAAAATACGTTACCAATTGAGGTTAAGCAACTACGGTATGTGCGGTCATAATATTATGCACCTAATTATTAGCATGGAACCAGCCCCCCAATTCCGCTAATTTACAAATGGCTCAATAGAATCGTAATTGCATCTCAATTGTATATTTTGACATATTCAATAAAATATGTTAATTATAAATTAGACGAATAACAGCCCTGTTGGTCTAGTGGTTTAAATACCGGGCCAAGATCACGGGGTCCCGGGTTCGATCCCCGGGTCGGGCAGCAAAAAAGTTTCGCATATTCGAACATTGCTCGTGATTGTGATCACCAACCCGCATTTGGGGAGCGTGGTGATTATGCCAGCACCCATCATTGCTGTGGTAACTTGAATTCAATGATGGAGGACTTTTCCCTGCAGTGGGATGATTATAGGCTGTTACTTTACTGGACAAATCCGACTCGCACTTGTTTGGTGTCTTTCACTTATAAATAAATGTGGACAACATCACATACATTGATTTGATCCCAATTTGAATAACTATTTAAAGCACTCGTATTTTGGAAACCAGAAACAACGAAGGTACCACAAACACCCAGACCCTAGAAAATGCAGAAAAACTCTTTTTTTCTACACTGACCCGTCCGGGAATCGAACCCGGGACCTCTGAGCAGGCGACACCTTGAAAACCGGTGTGTACGCCGCTCCACCACGGAGGTCGAAAAACTTGTAGGTTTTTCCATTTTCAACTCACCACTTCAACCTCGCCGCCTCCACTCCAGTCGTACACCAGAAGCTCGGCGTGAGTCGAGATGTCCCGAAGGTATTTACTCTTGTACTGCTTCTCCACCTCGGCCAGGAACTTCGTAGTGAGAGCCTTCCCTTTTGTTTCGTGCTCGAGATTGCGCGCTTTGATCGCATTGGCGACCTGTGAGAATCAGTTATTATTTTTAGAATTGCTAAACTCCCTGTACATAAACCTAAATCATATATTAAAGTAATTATAATGATAAAGGCTATTACTATTCATGAATTTTTAAATGATAGGGACGTATTGCATTAAATTGCACTAACACGTACTTGCTTAAACTTTTTGTTAACATTTATTTAAAAAGAGGCTGCTTCTTGGCACTGCTTCGGAAAAACCCGAAGCAGTGGTAGGCTAAACCTAAATTGGAAGGTGTAAAAGTGGCTCCTGGGGCCAATTTGCAGAAATAAAACTTGATTTTATTCATTACAAATGTTGAAAAAAAAAAAGATTTGTATACTCCACCCAACTCAGGTCAGTATAGCAACTCACAAGGCCTTGTATTTCCTATAATTCTTTATTATTATTATTAAGAGTAACAAGGACTCACAAAAATATGTTAGTAATTACTTACAACTAAATTAAATCCATTAATCAAAATAATCTTATAAACATACTAAAATTGTTATTTAATAGAAAATCTAATAATAAATAATAAATCAATTAATTAAAATAATTTTATAAACATACTGAAATTGTTATTTAATAGAGAATCTAATAATAAATAATAAATCAATTAATTAAAATAATCTTATAAAACATACTAATCATTATAACTGAGTAATAATAAAATAAAAATTATAATAAAAGTCTAATAATGTCAATAATTCTGAACCAATCCATTTGATATGGCACAACAATGACCTATGTATACACAGTCTAGCCTGCTATCGATCATGCCCAGGATGCTGCTGGTGCTCCCCCGTACCCTGCGCACCAGGGACGCGCACCTCTTCCGCATTGTTGCGTAGAAACAATCTACTCGGGCTTCTGCGAACATCCCTGACGCGCTGCAGTATCTAGGCAACCCCAGCAGCACCCTAAACGCGTTATTATATTGTACGCGGAGGGCATTATAAGTTTTTTGAGTATATCTAGCCCACAAGCTGCACGTGTAAAATGTAGTACAAAAAGCTCTGAAAAGAGTGATTTTTACTTCCTGTGAACAACGTGCAAACCTGCGAGCCAACATGTTTGATCTCACCGACAACGCCCTCCTCTCTCTTTCGATATCATCATCGTCCTTTAGGCCTGAAGTTAACATATGACCAAGATATTTGAAAGTATGCACTGTTGGCAGTAAACATTTATTTAGCATGATAGGTGGAAAATTATCAGGTTGTCGACTCCCGGCCCCAAAGACCATGACTTGGCTCTTTTTAACGTTGTATACCAGGATACAACGTACCTCTGAAAAAAAATCTGGTTTAAACAGAATTGGTTTGGATAGGAAAGAGCAAGGACAGAGTAGTGGAAAAACTGTTAGTCAGATAATTAGAATTGCTAAAATATCAAATAAAGTCAATTGTTATCGTGGTAAAAGGCTGTCGCTTGGGGTTCAAAGTGTAAATTTTAAATAGGATAACTTTATCCTGGACATAAAAACAAATGTATGAGATGACACTATTTGCAGACTTAATGCAGTATAGCAACTTTTACTAGCAGTCATTTTAAGGGTATTATCAGAGTAATTTATGTCTTTATGAAAAATAGGAAGATATTCAACTTACACCATCGACAGGCAGGTCCAAGTAGATCACGAGATGGGGCCTCATCAGCTCCTCAATCGTGGCATTTCTCAATTCGTAGTACACGGACTTTATACCCTTACTGATGTGCTTCTGTGCAAACATGGCTTCTAAGAACACAAAGTCTGAGTATGGAGACCTTTCCAGAACAACACCTTGACCAGTGTTCAACAAATGTGCTAGAGCATCAATGTATTGGCTGTAACGCGCAATATACATCATAATCTGGAAGTTGCCAGCCAATCGGTGATCCGGACACTTATTGAAGTTGACATGGTCAAATGTCCTAGTGTCTTCTGGGACTTGGTCATCGAACATCCGCAAATCGCAACCGTTAGGCTGTATGTAGTGATAGTCCATGTTCGCTTCTTTGAAATGCTTCATGCCGAGGTCATCGGCTAGAGCTGCAGCGAATTCGGTCTTGCCCACGGCGACGGGGCCTTCAACGACGATAACTTTCGAGTTTTGATCCAATCGGTGTGTGGTGCGGTCCATAAGACTCCTCAGCCAAGAATAATCCTTATTAACATAGTCGAAAGGCGCTGGTTTTGGTGGAGGTGGCGGCAAGGACTCCCTGAGGGCTCGGCCAGCGATACCTCGGTGTTGTACGAAGGCACAGGCAGCGATTTTGCCTCCTTGAGAAGGGCTTATGACCTTAATCACGGCGGTCCGCATTAGCGTAGCCATGGTGGCTAGAGGTATCCGCTGCAAACAAGATACCTGAGGACAAGTTATACAGTTATGCATACCATTATTACTACACGAATATTAGAAGAAATGTGTAATTTCTTACCTCAAATTTATATCAAAACAAAATTTTCAGAGAAATTGTGACATAACCATTCTATGTGGTACGTTCTGAAATAGCGATACGTCAAACACAAGGCGCAATTTCTATCAACGAATGGCAATTATGCGAATTTATATTTCCGATTTCCGAACTTAGAAGTATGACATTGACAGTTGTATTTTTTTTAAAGTTTAATGGCCTCGGATACTTGTCCATACAGCCAATTTTTTTGTATTATTGTCTCTATTTTGCATTAAAACGTTGATGTTAGACGTTTTAATGCTTTGATGGAGTTTTTGGAGACAGTCGAAAGATTGAAGGAATATAGAGAAGTCCCCAATAAAGAGGTGAACTGTTCGCGTTCCCGCGCAAAATTCACGGTCCACTTTTTTTGGTTACGACCCATACACCATGTTATATCACCGAACTGTATATTGTTCACTCGCACAACACTTTGTTTCGCAAAATAACACCACTTTTACGACCCAAAAATCACTTTAAAAAATAAAAATTCGATAAAATAAATATGGATAAAATAAATATATTTATGTGTCAGTCCGCAGTCGACAGCACAGAGCAGAGTACCTTTTTATATAATGGTCGACAGTCAGTGTTCAAAAGTCTTTTTAATCTGTGGTGTGCTCGTGTAAACCATGTGAGATTTATTTTGCAACAAATCTTTCAAATATTATTACTGCGTTCCACGGTTTCCCGTAGTGTGAACAACAAATATAGAAAATGGAAACGGAAAACATAAACGTTGAGGAGTTTCTTCCTGCAAAAAAGACGGTAAAGCTGAAAAATATTAAACGAAGAGCGGTGTCAGAATCTGGTGATGGTATGGAAGTGGAGGAGCACAATGGCATCGAGGGGAAGCCTAAACACACGAGATCTCGGCCGAAGAAGGCTAAGAAGAGCGCCGAGCCCAACGAATCTAAAGTTAACATGAGAAAAGTGGCTGTTCCTGCACACAGGTATAACCTCAAATTCCGTCTAAAAATAGTGCTTGTTAATACCCTCAAATGAACTTTCGATGCCTCGTTTTAATTTTGAATTAATTGGTGTTTCATTCATGTTTTTTCCTGTGTCAGTATTTGCATATTTTTTTTAATACTGTAATCTTATAGGCATAATGATTGACATGTACATATATCTAAATCTTGTTCAATATAGAGAATCCCTCGATTTTGTGTTATTCCAGACACTACAATGTATTTAAATAGGATTGTAAGGATACCCTCTGACCTAAGATTGTGTTAATTCAACTTAAAAATAAGTGAGTTTACATAAATACACTATAATTTTAACACCATGCATGTTTCCATAAACAAAAGAATTTTATTGTAATCACGCCTATAACACTTTTTCAATGCAATGTTTTATTATTTAAGGGTAAAAACGTTTTATTGGTAGGTGCATTGAATACCCTGTTTTAGTGTTAAGTTTTATGTAAAACAATACGTTGCCGTGCACTGTCCACGCAAGTGCCAACTTGGTTTTAACAGCCTGATATTGTTTCAGATACACACCTCTAAAAGAAAACTGGCTAAAGATATTTACTCCGATAGTTGAACACCTGTTGCTGCAAGTCCGATTCAATACCAAAACAAGGAATGTAGAAATCAAAGTTGGCCCAGAAACTAAGGACATAGCTAATTTACAGAAAGCAGCTGATTTTGTAAAGGTATTTACTAGTTTTTTTATTTCTTTGTCTTGTGGTCAGTCTAGTGATTATGAGCAGATGTGCAGCAGTTATGGCAATAGAAAATATTGATGTTTGTGTTACACCTTGTCTGTTGACTGAACTTTAGTAGTGCTGGGCAGTAAAACATATTATATCTGTGTAATTTATAACTAATTTATCTCTTTAGTTATTAAAGATTGATTTCTTGATCTAGTAACAGCCTAAATCATCACACTACAGGTAAAAGGCCTCCATCATTGAAGTTACCACAGCAATGATGGGTACTGGCATTAATCACCATGCCTGCCAAATGCGGGTTGGTGATAACAAACCCGAGCAATGTTGTAAAAATCGAAACTTTTCGTTACCCAACCCCGGGATCGTACCCAGGATCCCGTAATCTTGACGCGGTATTAAAACCACTAGACCAATGGGGTGTTTCTTGATCTGGCACTTGGTTTTTCCATGTTTGTTATAGTTTTGAATTATCTGTTCCAGGCATTCATTTTTGGCTTCGATGTAGAAGATGCATTAGCACTGCTCAGGCTAGATGACTTATTTGTTGAATCATTCGAAATAAAAGATGTCAAGACATTACAAGGTGATCACTTGGGCAGAGCCATCGGCAGGCTTGCAGGCAAAGCTGGCCGAACAAAGTTTACGATAGAAAACGTAACAAAGACTAGAATAGTGCTAGCTGATTCAAAAATACACATACTTGGAAGTTACCAGAACATAGCATTGGCAAGAAGAGCAATTTGTAATTTGATCATGGGATCGCCACCTTCAAAAGTATATGGTAATTTGAGGAGTGTAGCGAATAGGGTTGCGCAGAGATTTTAATTAGTAATATATTTATGGTTTACAAGTATATGGTTTTATTTTATATCTGACAATATCTATCATTTCAACAAATAAGTCATATTGGTGCCTTAAAATTAACATCGAATATGTAATAAAAAAAAAAAATTGTTTAAATACATATTTATTTTTTCCTTACTTTAATTACAATATAAATATACTATATTATCTTAATCAATTTATTATACATACTCAGGTTCTTGACAAATTATATAAAAATTAAATTCACAATATATTACAGTAATTTTATATTCCATGGTAATTAATTATTATGTAATATACTTTATTTGATATTTTAGCAACTTAATTGCACTTATAATATCAGTATATAAACTTGAAAAATTTTGTCTCAGGCGGGACTCGAACCAACATCTCCTTTGCGAGGAGATGCGGGTTCGAGTCCCGCCTGAGACAAAATTTTTCAAGTTTATATACTGATATTATGTAATAGTCTAAATTTAACTAGACCAGAATGCTTACTGTTATTACAGTATCCATCAAACGCCTATTGGTGTTGAAATTAAAACACAATTACAGAAACTAACCTAAATCTTTTATTACGACTCTACCAGATTTCAAACGGTTCTCAGCAGACGAAACATGTAAACTTTATAATAAAGTGCTATAGTTCACCTCTAAATCGCAGAAGTACTTTATGGAATACACAAAAAATCAACCGACGACAGTCACTGTGACCCGATACGAATGCGTGCGCGGGCGCAAAGCAATCGGTTTCGCGATGATGTCACAGCCCGCCGACCGCTCGTCTCTTCCCGCTCGTGAATGTTGTTTAGGGCTCTTCTATTACGCGGGTGACGCTCATTTCGAATACATTGCTAGCTTTGTTTGATTGATCACTCGTGCCCAGTATCATCTATCAAATAGCCTGCAATGTAGGTGAAATGCGTGCCACCCGCAATGCGGACCCGCGTGTTGATAAAAGATCCCTTACCCAACACTCTAGAAGGAATAAAGCTAAACAAATAGAAACATCAGATATAAATCGACCTCCGTCCCCTTTCAAAATCGGGTGATTAGATATTTTTATGTCATTTCTTTTAATCTAACTTGGAAATGGAATCAATTTATAAACACATTACTACTTCAAAGCAACAAAATAATTCACAATTTCGTTCGCGTAAGATAGACAGCTGCGGCGGGCGACGTAAGCATTGCTAAGTTCCGTAGATAGTCTATGGTATAGTACAAAACTTAACCTGAGTTTTTTTTTTCATACACATTACATTTTATTTTTTAATTATTTTTTCCTCTTAACATAAAACTTGTTGTCTGGTTAGTTTTATCTGTGTTTTGAATAGAATATTCTCTTAAATTTAGTCAACTGATTTTTAAATCAGCCTGTAGATATTTTTATTCGGGGCTAGAAACCGTCAACCGTTCGTAACAATCGATCAACCCCTACTCGTTACACAATTCACAGCAGGATCTTGTATTTGAAATGCCTCGGGACCCTCGACAGAACGAGCCTCGCGTCGTAGCTGAGCGAGGCGAAGGTCCAGGGCTCCGCGGCGCTCCACTCGCACGCGTACACGCTGTCCTCGTGCTGCTCGTACGACTGTAGCACGCCGTCTTCTAGACTGGAATATTGACATAAACGGTATTGATCTACACTATTCTTGACGACCCAGGGGCTAATTCTAAAGGGCCTAATTCGCGTAACCGAATTGCAGTTCGATCGTGATTGAATGGGGGCTATCGCTAGTGAATTTGCCACTAGAGGCGCTTGTGTCGCGTGAGGTCCAATATCATTCATTTTTCACTGGTTTTGTTGCATAAATTATATTTTCTTTAATTTACCTGCTGGAAAGTGATCTCCTTCGTAAAATATCGCAATTGGATATATATATGGATTATTTGGCGATTAATGTGAACGCTTTGAAAGCGGAATTAAGAAAAAGCGCAAAAATAGGCGGCCGCAAGAGCAACTATTTCAGAAGTTAGTTTGTTGATATCAAGATAGTTATTTATAAATAATAAACCTTAATTAGATTCAAGATATAACACTTTGTTTCGGCGCCAATCGCCTTTGACAGCTATACCTCCGGACCTCAGTCTACAGTGGCGCCAACTGGTGAGCAAAGAAACGGTAGTCCCCATTGGACGATTTTGACATTTAGCCCATACTAGAACTGTCAAAAACCTGTCGTTCAATTACGATTTCGATACGATTCGGTTACGCGAATTACACGGACGTAGCTGTAGCTGAATGGTTCATTCACTTGGGACCCAGCGCAGCCAGAAACAGACATGTTCATGCACACAAATATTTGTACTGTGCGGGGATCGAACCCGCGACCCATGGCTCAGTCAGAAGCAGCGTTTACCGCTGATCCAAATGGTCGTCAAATATTATAGTGTACATCCACTAATATTATAAATGTGAATGTAAGTTTGTTTGTTAAATATCTAAAAACAGCACTGTATTCAATATAAATAACGGATGCAACTCAAACTTCGCGCCGAAATTGAAAACAGTTGTGCCAATCTAACAAAAAGAACAAAAGTTTGAATTTATAACCATAAACAAATCATCCATACCTGATACACCGTACAGTACAAATATTTGTGTACATGAACATGTCTGTTTGTACTGGTCTGGGTGTTTTCTATGTATTATAAGTATTTATTTACAAAAAAAAGTATATAAGTAAGTTTATAGGTTGTCTAGTACCCCATACGACAGGGTACTTAATAGTAGCTTAATTTGGGACTAGATGGCTCTGTGTGGCCCAGTGAGGCATGTCTTAAAGTATTTATTTATTTATTTATTATACTTTTTCGACTGAATGTATGCTCTGTTTTCTTGAGTTTACGTGAACACTTCACATTGAAATGAAAGATAAGTTTACGGATTTAGAACGCGTTTATTTTTTGATTTCACCCGACGACGTTTCGATCACTTTACAGCGGTCATGGTCCCGTGGCCAAATCCGTAAACCTCTTTCATTTCAATGAATGTTTATGGTGTTTTTTACTTTTATAGTGTTACCCCCGTATTTATAAACAAGTAAAAGTAATTACTTGAGAGACAATTTGTATGCCTTAATCAAGAAATTACTAGAAGTTATAACTACCAAAAATTAGCATTCTCAGCCAAATAACATGACTATTAATGGTGACCAATTTCTTTCACGTAAGCACTAGGTATGAACACTTTAAGTTATGACTTTCTTAAGCAATAAGTAATTACATCTTTATAAATACGGGGGTTAGTGTGTATCAGAATGTAATGCCGAGAATCTCCCTCCTGGACATGATCTACCATGGCCGATCTGGAAGTCCCTAAACAGGCTTCGGACTCAGGTTCGTCGATGTAAGGAGAACATGGCCAGGTGGGGATTTTCGGCAAGCTCCGATGTGGACTGTGTTTGCGGTGCAGTGCAAACTATGGCACAGTTAACATCGTGCCCGGCGTACCCCAACACCTGCACGCCAGCGGATTTAATGTACTGCAGTCAATCCGCAATACAAGTGGCTGAATTCTGGGCTGCTACGACGTATTTTCTCGTGTTCCATCGACACGCTAAGAAGAAGAAGAAGAAGTGTGTATGACTCACGGCGGGCCGGGGCTGGCGCTGGCGGCGCACGTGAGGAGAGCGCGCGCGTCTGAACTGCCCGAGAGTAGAAGCTGCTCGTGGTAAGCGTTGTAGCGGACCGTCCACACCCTGTATAAAATCAGTTAAAATCAGTTTTATTTCTGCAAATAGGCCCCTGGAGGCGCTTTTACACGTCCCAATATTTAACCTACCACTGCTTCGGGACAAATGTGGGCTAGTGCCGAGAAGAAGCAGCGCAAGAAACTCGGTCACTATTGTCAGCCTCTTTTTAAATAAACATGTTTACATAAGATACTCGTATATGCCAGTGCGAGCTGATACAATTTAAAGCCAAACGTTCCTATCATTTATATAATCATCAATAGTGTAATAGCCCTTTTTCATTAAAACAACTTTGATATATGATTTAAATTTATGTACAGGGAGGTCAGCATAAGTATAAGTTATTTACTTCCTTTAACTTTTGAACTTTCGCGTTTCATTATAACTAAAACTTATAATTGCGGGTCTGAACGCGACGTAGGTGTCGTATGTAGTAGTATTGATACTACTTACATTCCTCGACGTTTCGGCCGTGATGCTACGGCCGTGGTCAGGAGGGGTGAGGTCCCCCCCCTCGTGACCACGTCAATACTACTACATACCATACCTACGTCGCGTTCAGACCCGCAATTATAAGTTTTATTTACTTCCTTATTTTCTTAATTTGGTTTACCAGCAATTGTTACAGTAATCTATACTAATGTTATAAAGCTGAAGAGTTTGTTTGTTTGTTTAAACGCGCTAATCTCGGGAAGAACCGGTCCGATTTATTTTTGTGTTGGATAGTCCTTCTATCGAGGATGGCTTTAGGCTATATAACATCACGCTGCGACCAATAGAAGCGAAGCATGAGTGAAAAATGTTGCAAAAATAATAACGTTCTTACATAATATTATAGTAAATAAAAGGATTTAGGTAATGTTTTAATGAAACAACGTGCTTGCTTGGCGGCTAACGGGAAACAGAACATTTATTACTTTTATGTGATACTAGAAATATGTTTTTTGACGTGATAACGTCTTTAAAATCGTTTTAGTCGGGTGACATGTTCAGAAACTTGTGTCACACCAAAACCTCACGAGCGCGATCGCAGGTATAACGAGAGAGAGAGACGGACCGATCTCCCGTCTCATCTCGAGCGCTGCCAGTTATTCCGTGAAACTTGTCACGCGGAATCCTCACGAGCGGAGGCTGGCATAGCGTTCGAGTGAGTGGACCGATCTTCCGTCTCTCTCACTCTAGCGGCATACAAACGAATGGAGATTTTCTCGTGCGGTTAAGTTTTCGTTGAATGTTTAAGATGTAATTTAAAATTTGAAAAAATTGTTATCTTCATTAATTCCTTACTTCCCAAAAACTTATATCACCAATAAGACGTTATCACGTAAACATCTCGATCGTAAACCTACTTTACAAACAACCAATTTTTTATTTATTTATTTATTTAATAAGGCACACCAACAACATAATATATTAAACACTATTTTTATAACACATTCTTAAAGTCAGTTCTGATATTTGTCACTTACAGGTGAGCACAACATTCCTATATTTACAAGACTATTACTTAAGTTAAACTAGTTAAATTAAATTAATGAAATAAACTGAAATCGACGACCATTTGGATCAGCGGTAGTTAAAGCTGCTTCTGAGCCATGGGTCGCGGGTTCGATCCCCGCACAGTACAAATATTTGTGTGCATGAACATGTCTGTTTGTACTGGTCTGGGTGTTTTCTATGTATTATAAGTATATATTTACAAAAAAAAAGTATATAAGTAAGTTTATCGGTTGTCTAGTACCCCATACGACAGGGTACTTAATAGTACCTTAATTTGGGACTAGATGGCTCAGTGTGGCCCAGTGAGGCATGTCTTAAATATAAAAAAATAATAATCAAGGAACAAGATTTTGTTATTTAGTAGAACAAAGGTACTCAAGTATTTTTTTTTAAATTTAGCGTGACTGTCATTGAATATATCCAGGTCTGGCATTTTGCTCCGTAGTACGTTATACTCGTTTAGAATTTTGCTTATTGGGGATTGACGACCTAGGTTAGTTCTTCAAGCCGGAGCTCTAAATATTTTGACAATCCTCTGTCTAGGATACTTCTATGGTACGGAGAGACAAATACGCCGAAGAAGGATGCCACACCTTATTCGCCCGCTTAGACCCGAGTTCACCAACACTTAAACAGCCGGTAAACAAAGAGTGACGATTAATTTGACACAATTCCCATACAAAATACGTCAAATAATATTTTAAATGCTGTTTCAACTTAAACGTCTGTTGGTGAACTCGGGCCTTTAGAAGTTTATGAAGAAAGCACATGCTGAACAAGAGTCTTCGGTTGGCAAGAGAAATGATTCTGAACTTGTCGAGACGCTGTGCGTAGGGAGCCCTATGAGAAATGTCACTTGAATGGAAAGCAACATATCTTGTAAAAGCTCGCTGAATACTTTCGACCCGCTGAGACACAGCGAAGGACAAATATTATACAGCCATGTGGCCTGCCGTACATAGGGGTTACTTATATTATTTTGAGCACATTACAACAAATATAAAGTCACAACTGAATATCTAAATGCACAATTAATGTAAGGTAAACGCCACATGCGATATGTTTGGTAACATCGATTATTTAACTTAAAATAATAACAATAACTACCTTCCTATTTTATTTATTACTAACCGACAATAAACACAAAAAGTTATAAAAAGCAAAATATTAAGTAAAGTTCTAGATCACTATTCATCGACAATGATTTCCTGCAATTAGGTATATACACATTTTTAATATTAGTATTTAAAGAGATATCTCACAAGAGATTCGAGTCCGCATCTCCTCGCACGCCGAACGCTTTACCAAGTTAGCCACCGAGATTACGTCAAAGGCGTCAATTTTTCGACGACCTCTGCAGCTCCGTGGCGAAGTGGCGTACACACCGGTTTTCAGGGTGTCGCCTGTTCCGAGGTCCCGGGTTCGATTCCCGGACGGGTCATTGTAGAAAAAAAAAGATTTTCTACATTTTCTCGGGTCTGGGTGTTCGTGGTACCTTCGTTGTTTCTGGTTTCCAAAATACGAGTCCTTTAAATAGTAACTCAAATTGGGATCAGAACACTGTATGTGATGTTGTACACATCTATTTATTTATTATTATTTATAATTTTTCAAGCAAGCATATTCTTATCGCTGTAAGCCAGCGTTGCTTCATCAAATGTTAGGAGTTTGCACCTCTAACACCCGAAAGAAACATCTTTGCAGATGTTTGACAGTCAGATAAGATGAAAAAGCTATTTAAACATTAGTTTTATATTGTTTTTAGTATTTGTTATTATTGCGGCAACAAAAATACATAATTTGTGAAAATTTCAAAAGTCTAGCTATCGCGGCTCTAGAGATACAGTCTGGTGACAGGCGGACAGACAACGAAATCTTAGTAATAGGGTTCCGTTTTTACCCTTTGGGTACGGATCCCTAAAAATCAAACTAAAAACCTTTTGATCTATTTTTGCACCCTGCTAAGCCGAGGTGTCGTATATCTAATGAAGTACTTACCAGTGCGAATGGTCCGTCCGACTGAATATGGGTTCCTTCCCGTTTCGGTAGTCCCATATGTTGAGTGCCGCGTCATCCCCAGCCGAGGCTAGATGGAACTGCCTGTAAATGTATTCAGGGCTTGACTGAGTCTACAAATTTTAGTGTATCGATCGACAGCAACAGGTTGTATAGCCACTACACAAGGTCCAAAATTCGGTGCTCAATCTATACTATAATCTATACTACCAACACAAATCACAAACATAAAAAAAAGGAAATCAGTGCTAAAACGGTTCCTGCTCGGCATTAATCGTGAACTCATGACAGCTAGAGGCTTATCACGACGCTGATTTTCAGCGGGGACCCTGATATTTGATTCTCAATCACGCTAGAATTCTTGACAAAATTTAGCAGGCTCTTTGATTACAGGCCAGAATAAGAGACGACGAATCCCCGGGCCACAGCTACAGTATAGACTATAGTAATATTATAAAGCTGAAGAGTTTGTTTGTTTGTTTGTTTGTTTGTTTGAACGCGCTAATCTCAGGAAGTACTGGTTCGAATTAAAAAAATCTTTTTGTGTTGGATATTCCATTTATCGAGAAAGGGTTTGGGCTATATAACATCACGCTGCGACCAATAGGAGCGAAGCATGAGTGAAAAATGTTGCAAAAATAGTCGCGATCATAATAACAGAAATTGACGCGGACGAAGTCGCGGGCAACAGCTATACATGTTATACATGTACAACGTTTTCCTAAATTAGCTACCCGACCGGAAATCGAACCATGGACTCTTGCGTAGTACAGTACAGTACAGTTGCGGAACAACAAACCACAACACCAACCAAACCAAAGGTTTTTCATTTGAAAGTATCAATTAATATTTACTACAACATACTAAAATGTAAGTCTTGATGTACTTATAAGAAATGCTTATACTACACTTGTGGTAACGCCTTGTTGGTCTAGTGGTTTAAATACCGGGCCAAGATCTCGGGGTCCCAGGTTCGAATCGGATCGGGCAACAAAAAGTTTCGAATTTTCGAACGTTGCTCGGGTTTGTGATCACCAACCCGCATTTGGCAAGCGTGGTGATTATGCCAGTTAACCCATCATAGCTGTGGTAACTTGAATTCAATGATGGAGGCCTTTTCCCTGCAGTGGGATGATTATAGGCTGTTACATACTACTCTTAGTTTACATCTGTTTTGCTGGGGTTGAATTCAACCTCAATCTCACCTGTTTGGGTTGAAGTCTAGATCCCTTGCGAGTTGTCTGTGGGCGTTGTCTATGCTCCACGCTGCCTTACTGCAGTCAGTGCGGGTATCAAAGCATTTTATATGCATGTCTTGAAGTACTGCGAACTGGAAATATCAAAGCATATATAACCTTCAATAAATTAGACAAAACAAACCATCATCTATAAAAAAAAAGTAAAGTAAACGCCTGTAATCATCCCACTGCAGGGCAAAGGCCTCCAGAATTCAAGCTACCACAGCAATAAAAATATTTACAAGTCACAAATAAATAGTGTTTGCAAGAGTGAAACAAAGAGGATTAACAAGAGTGAAACAAAGAGAGCTTGCAAGAATGAAACAAAGATTTTTTGCAAGAGTGAAACAAAGATAGTTTGGAAAAGTGAAACAAAGAGAGTTTGCAAGATAAAAAGAAAGAAAGTGTCTCTCTCTTTCTCTCTCTCACTGTGTGTGTGTGTTTGTGTGTGTGAGAGAGAGCGAAAGAGCCAAAAAAAAAGACAGGTTTAGCAGGCTACAAAAACTATCTGGATCTATTCCTTAAAAATTCCTCACTTCCACAAAGACATACAGAACAGCCCTACCTGACAATGCCCCTGGTGCGGGTTCCACTTGCCGCCCTGGTACTTGACGCGTGCCTTGGAGGCGCCCGAACCCCCGGCCGCGGAGCCCGTGGCCACGTCGTGCACCACCACCCCGCCCTCGTAGACCACACCTATGCGGGTCGGGTCGGTGGGGTGCCACTCGGCGCAGCGGATCTCGTCTTCTGGTTTCTTGTATTGTAAAAGGAGTTTTTACAGATCATTGTAATGAAAGTTATGAAACGGATCCGTGGTCACGGGTGAGCCAAAAGACGAACCCTGGAAGTGTTCGGAACGTCAGGACAAACCAAAATAATCACGTTTTTCTATGTATAATAAGTAAGTACACATAAAAAAAACTATGTAAGTAATGTTACGAATCGGTCATCGGACCAGATTTTATATATTTTTTTTTACTTATTATTGTCAATTATTAATTTTCCTCTTTTTTATGCATATTTTGTTCTGTCATTGATTATCTGATCTGCTGTTCTTCGTGTTCTGTGTGCTTTTGTAAGTTCTTAGTTTTACCGATATTGTTCCTTTACTTTGAGCGCTGTTCTGTTTACCCCTATTCCGTTAATTTTTAATAAGTAAGTTTTTCAGTTGTCAAGTACCCCATAAGGCGGGTTTTAGTGTAACACTGAGTACTGACCGTCGCCCAAAGGCGGGTTTTAGTGTCACGCGGACCGCTTAAGAAGCGCTTTAGAGTGAAGCTGACGGGTCCATGCGGACAACCGCCCGCACGGATATGTAGTTCATGCATATTAGGCGGTACGGAGCAATCCGTACCGTCTGTCAGTGTCACACTAAAACCCGCCTTAGGCGCTCCTTGAAGTTAATCCATATTGGTTGGTACGGAGCGATCCGTACTGACGATCCGCGCGACACTAAAACCTGCGTAACTCACGCTACTTGGTAGTAGCTTAATTAGGGACTAGATGTCTATGTGTGGCATGTCTTAAAATATTATTATTATTTGATTCCGTAAACATATCTTCCATTGCAATGTAGTGTTCACGTAAACTCAAGAAAACAGTATTAAAGATCAGCTTAAAGAAGTAAATAATTTCGTCGACACGATCGTAGCTTAACAAGTTCCGACACACACAGCTAGATAGGATACAAGTTTTGTTGTTATAACGTCGACAGGCGTTATGCTAAGTATTAGATGGGCCTTACTCTGCAACACTAAGCTCGTATTTACGTATATATCTGTCTCTCAGATACTTTAAGACATCGGTATGTGTGATAGGGACAGATGGATACGAATATACGGACATTGTGTTGCGGAGTAAGGCCTCTGACGTCGCGTCGCAGATATGAATAAAAAATTGGACATCATATACATTGTTCTGATAAGTCTTTAAAAATAAAACTCCATTTTTTTTAAAACATAAACATAAAATATTGAATAACCACTACAAAAAGATGACAATTATTAATTATACATACCTCAGGAGTAATAGTTATCAGCAGTTCCATATCCTCGGCATTTCTTCCTTGAATTGCACTCAAGTCATCCAAATCTCTAGGTATAACCTAGACAACAGAAATATACTTAGTAAAGGATAAAGTAAAAGAACGTTATAGACTATAATCATCCCACTGCTGCGTAATTAGTAAAGGCGGTGAACAGACGCCGCTAAACTCGGAAAATGAAAATATGACCCAACTATGAGTATACTTCGCACCATACTTCAAATAAAAGATTTATCTCTTATATTTTTAGACCGAGAAGAACTTAAATGTCAGCAAATTTTAACTATACTGCAGGAGTCCAACTCAGTCCAACAGTATCAATAATAATAAAGAATGCAATTATTGTAATTACATAGCAAATGAAAAATTACTTACAGTAGCATTTGCATAATGTCTTTTTTTATAAAATAAAACAAATAAATCCTTTATTAAACAGGCCCGAGTCCAGCAGTGGTCTGATATGATGATTTCAGTCTTGTTGTTACCTCAACAGTGGGTAGTTTATAGACTGAAACTCCCATGAAGCACTGTGAAGTGTTAGGATCATACGCATTGTGCGTAGTGAGAAGAGTGGCGGCGTCGTGCGGGGAGCAGCGGAGGTGCCATATCTCACCGATCTCATGCTTGAACACCTGTAACCAATGAGTTTAAATATCAAACAATACTTCTTAGAATCTATTCATGATTAACCATGCAGTTACATTCTGAAAACGGGACGGGAAAGTTTCTGGGACTCGCAACCCAAGTGTGAGATTTAGGAGGAATCCTGATGACATGTGTGAGCGTTCACTGACACCGATATCTAGTAGCTTTCCCTGCCAGATATTTTGAAAGGAATCAGTAATTAAGCATAGATCTGCAAGCATCTAAATAAAGTGTCCTTTGGGTGTGTCTTAAACCAAATTACATGTATCTGTATTGGTCAAATAACATGATGTCTGCCCTGCTTAGCTTTTTAAATGTGATTATTATTTTTCATTCGTCTTATATGGGTGGTATTATGATACACCAAGAGCATTTGTGGTGCCTTAACTACTATAATATGCGGCCATTCAACTGGTTGGTATGTTCCGCATTCTAGGTCCAAGATCTAGCAGCCCTAGGCAAAAATAAAGTAAACAAACCTTAGTATGCAAAGCTCCTGTATCCTCTTCTAACTCCACAACGTGAACCTGGTTCGACTGTGGCTTCAGACTTTGGGTTCCGATCAGAAATCGAATAGCATCGCTCTCGTACTGAGGTGACAAGGCTCTGGTCTGAAAACAGATGGCAAGTTAAAAGAAATCCGTAAGGATTTTTGGGAAACTACATGTTGAATTAATATGGTCGACATACCTGATGTTCCAGGCCGTAAATAATGGAGTTTCCTTCCTCCATAATAATTCATTTACTCGTGAAACAAAACTAAAACATAAATGTTTTTTTCAATAAATTACAACGTAAACAAGACCAACAAATAAAACACGGTGTTGAGTTTTTAAAATTTTAATATTTTACCAAAGAATGGTATATTTTCCATAAATTTTACGCTGTGATAATATTATTTTGTAAACATTAGTAATAAAAATTCGTAAAGGAACATAAATTACTGTAACTGTCAGTTTGCCATATTTGTGACAAATGACTTTGCTTTTTTTTTTACTATATGGCTGTTACAGTAGCTTACATACAATACACAGTTGTATTCAAAAGCAATGATATTTAAAAAGTAATAGATATGTTACATGCGCTCTCAATATGGGTCCCTAAAACGTCACAATTGTGACGTCTTTTCAAATCCATGAAAGAGAAAGTAATTGTTCTTTTCACGAGTATGACAAGGACAAAATAAGAATTACGCATGTGTGCAGTTGTTCGCAAGCGGCACAGATATTTCGATAGTTTTGTAAGGGCATAACCTATCTAATTGAATTATGAAAAAAAAACTGCCCAAATTCATTCCCTGGCCGTAACTCATTACCACGCCGTAACGTCATTCATTCGCGTAACCGACCGAATCCTATCACAATCGTATTTGAGGACTACCGTTTCTCTGCTCACCAGTTGGCGCCACTGTAGACTGAGTAAACGTAGTGATTACTTGCTCAGTGACTGAGGTCCGGAGGTATAGCTGACAAAGGCAATCGGCACCGAAACAAAGTGTTAAATCTTGAATATAATTAAAGTTTCATAATTTTAATAATAATAAATTAATAATAAATTTATTTATTTTGCCTTTTCACAACATATACATAGAACATACTATAACAAAAAAGTGTTTAAAGACATAAACGGTGTATGACTCAGTGATTGCGGAGATAGTCCACAAACCCTGTTATTCTGTCATACCTAATAGCTATCTTGATATTAACAAACTAGTTTCTGAAATAGTTGCTCTTTGAGGCCGCCAATTTTTGCGCTTGTTCTTAATTCCGCTTTCAAAGCGTTCACATTAATCGCCAAATAATCAATAATCCATATTTGCGATAATTTTACGAAGGAGATCACTTTCCAGCTGGTAAATTAAAGAAATTATAATTTATGTAACGAAGCCCGCTAAAACCATGGAAAAGTTAATTATATTGGACCTCACGCGACACAAGCGCCTCTTGTGGCAAATTCACTAGCGATCACGATCGAACTGCGATTTGGTTACGCGAATTAGGCCCCTGGCCCTAGACCAATACATCATTTTAAAATTGAACAATCAACTTGTCAATTTTAATTTGACTGTCCTTTACTTGAAGATCGTCTGGCAGATATCACCCTCAGATAAGACCGTCTTAGTTGAGCAGCACTAAGTATTTTCACCTATTACCTACATGTGTTTTTGTTTTATAATGGTCACACCAGGAATTTTCAGTCCACTACTGGATACAGGCGTCTCCAAAGCTGAGGGATTTTACTAGCCTAACTTCTTCTGGCAATTCTTATGTCTTAGTTTTTTTATAATCAATGGGTTTGCGCTTGACTACATCACTACATACCTACATGCCAAGGAATTTTTAATTCCTTGGTACATACTTAACTCTACGGTTATGAAGAAGCCTGAAGGCTTCTGCCAACTACACCGTATCATACCATGATCGTGCTAGGAGCGTATCAAAAACGAAAAGCAACACGATACGCTCTACTATGCCCACTGAACGGATCGACGGCGTTCTGTGAATTTCTGTGCCTGTATAGGTAGGACATCCCGCATGATGCCAGTAGATATGCAGTTTAAAATATAGGTACTCGCCGACATTAATTGTTGACGCTCCGTGCATGGCACTGGTCTAGTGGGAACAGTGTCATAATTTTCAATACAAATAATATTTATTTGCCTGACACGTTCCTAGCACTGTCATGGTATGATACCGATACCTTCAGGTTCAATTGTCATATAAACCAAAACCGTACTTTTCAGGAGAGCCAAAAAACGTTTTTTTTTTTTATTAAAAAAATCATAACTTTTTTATTTCAGAAGCTATTAAAAAATGACCAAGAGTAAACATTCTTAAAATTTTGCGATAAAAAAATCTAAATATTCAAAACATGCCCATCTTTGTTAGTTTTAAAGTTAGCTTGGATTTACGTCTTTAAAAAATACACTCGGTGGTTTATACGACGTCCTATAATGGATCTAAAAATATGTCTTTACGTCGTATTTGAATTTTTAGTAAACATGAGATTGCAATTGCTGACGTAAAGACCGATAAATGTAGATTTTTTGGTTTTTACAACCATTGATTATAGTGATTTATTTAAATAAATTAATAAAACATTGTATAAAAATAATGTTATGTTGCCTATAAGCACACTTATATTGTTTCGAAAATGTATAGAAATATATTTTTAGTGTTATAACTATATTTGGTTGATGTAGATAAAATTAAATTTCCAGAGACGAAAATAACTTTCTTTTATTGTTTTTATTTTACAATATTGTAGCAAAATTATGGCACAAAATTAAGAATTTTTAATAACTCTAATTAGGAAAAATTTACATATTGGAACTTAAAAGACGAAACTAATATTCACTTCTGTGGACCATGCTTTGTCCAGCTGATGACCGACCAGAAAATCTTGTGGTTCAGAAGGAATGGGACGACATCCTCTGTAATTTATTGTATTCTCGTTTGTTGAGTGGTGCCGGAGGAGCTGATTTGGTGCGTCTGAATGCTGTCATAAGGCCTAAATCTAGTGCGTGGTTACATGCCTTTCCTTCTCCTCAATTGGGCACACTGCTCTATAACGATTCTTTAAGAATAGCAGTGGGTCTAAGATTGGGGGCCAAGGTGTGTGAAGCGCATCGCTGTATTTGTGGTTTAATGGTGGAGAAGAATGGACACCATGGTTTAAGCTGTCAGAGATATGCGGGTTGCTTTCCGAGGCACCATTCAATTAATGAGATTATTCGTAGGGCCATGACATCACTAAATATTCCGTGTATTTTAGAACCTCCGGGACTATCTTCGACAGATGGTAAGAGGCCGGATGGACTTACATTGGTTCCATGGCGGAGGGGTCGGTGTCTCTTGTAGGATGCTACGTGTGTTAGCACTTTTGCTGCGTCTCATTTGAAACAAACCGTCATTTCTGCGGAGTGGGCGGCGGAAAACGGTGCGAAGTTGAAACACTCTAAATATTCAGCATTAGAGTCACTCTACGATTTCGTACCGTTCGCAGTTGAGACGGCAGGACCATGGGGTAGTGAGGCTCGAGACCTTTTTAAGGAGTTAGGGCGACGGTTGCGAGAGATAGGGAATGATTCCCGCTCTGGGTCCTGGTTAGTTCAGCAGGTCTCCATTGCCATTCAACGTGGCAATGCAGCTAGCGTAATAAGCCTAGGCCTATTTAGAATAATAATATTCTAAATAGGCCTAGGCTTATTTTGTTATTAATATGTTATTTTATTAGTCACTAAAAACGTATAGTTGATTATTTCTACTTGGAATTATTTTCATAACTATAAGGCTGTTTTTCAAGCCCAGTGCCGCTGCCTATCGACTTCGACTAAATGTGATAAATTCAAGACTTTAAAATAAAGAAAACGAGCCACACTGTACTTTCACATATTATGTGAAACTAAATACTAGTCAATCCGCTCTTACTCATCTTCTATATACAACCTACTGAACACGTGGACTTACGACATTGAAATCTTTGAATGAGTCTTAACACTCTTAACGTAAAAACCATTGCAATTATCATAGAGTTTTACGCCCAGGCTTAAAAAAACGTATGGTCATTACATCTTAACAGAAATACCAAAAACAACCACTCGGCTTTTACACTGTTTTTATGGAATTTGTTTAACTTTTCGGCAATATTTTTTTAGGGTGTATAAACATTTTTTTTGAGAATTTAAACATTTCGAATATACAGATCGATAGAGAAAAAAATTCTGAACAAAATGGTATATTTAACTCAATTTGGCCAAAATGGTTTATACGCCAATTGAACCTGAAGGTATCGATACGGTGTAGTGGGGAGTGGGAGAGACCTTACCCAGCTTTAGTTGCCTCTTTTGACGCCTATAGGAAGAGGAAAGGTGGTCCTATACTTGCAGGAAAAACTGGGAAATAAAACTAATATAACAATCGATTCCTGAACTAGTTTAAAATGTCCTACCCAAAATTTGTACAAAGTCCTCGGTGGTCGAGGTTGACTATCATTTTTTTCGGTTATTTAGATCAAAACTGTTTAAATTAATATTGGTTCATTTGCATTTGCAATTCGAATGAAAGTTTATTGATGTTTTTCCTAAAGAAAACTTGATAGTTCGGGTTCTATGCAGTTTTCATATATAGCTTTTTTCAGAAATTCTATTTTTTAATTTTAAATCACAGACAGACACAACAGATTTGTGTATTGGTAAATACCTACAAATGTGTGAAGGACTTCGACAATGTTGTTTGAATGAGTACCTAAATACATCAATTATTTCTTATCACACTCCTTGAGTTGAAGAAAAACAGCTTTTCCTTAAGTAATGGGTTATTTCAACCGTAAGAAAATTACACTTAAACGGTACACACAGACCTAGTCAATAACAAAGAAAATTGCACTAAATGACTGTATCGATTGCGATCGATCGGCGGATGTAGGATTTTAATGGCGCAGGGTTAGTAATAATTGTGAAGATTTATTATAGTTTAAACTTTGTAAAACACTTACTCACATATTTATTTTTGAAAGAAAATACAAATGTGATACAGAAAATTGAATAAATATTTGGCATCGTACAGAAGTAGGTACATCTCTATGGAAAGCCAAACAAACAATATTTAAGAAAAAAATATAAAATAAATATATAACAACCACGCATTTTTGACGTGACAACGTCTTAAATTAGGTTGCGGCTGGGAGTCACTTATGAAAAAGTGTAACGCTCGGTAACGTTACGATGAGTCACCGAACGAGAGAGAGGCCCGCCGAATGCCTTGCGTCTCTCTCCCACTCAACTATGATCGGTCTGCCGCGCGCGCAGCACTAGAGAATTAGGCGCATTGAATCGGCGCATGCTTGTGTCTCTGTCTTTGTCTTTCTCGAACGTTCTTGGCGTTGGAAAAACAAGAAAGCGTCTTATTACAAGTTCACACGTGTGGTTAAAGTATCGTCAGCTGTGTCTGTAGTGAAAAGACGTTGTCACGTAAAATCTTCGCCCGTAAAACCGACTTTGCAGGCAACCATTTTTCTTTTAAATACTAAATTAAAAATTGTAAAGATCAAAATCAGAGACCACAATAGAATATAAAATAAAGAAAACCTCATGAATGTTAGTAGGTACCTATCTACGAGTATCATTGAATTATCTTTAGCTTTCAGTTCAAAGCGTTTTTTCCTTGCGTAATAAGTACTTATCTACTTTGGGCAACCTTTAAATTTCCTTTATTAATGTCGAAATTGGACGCAAAATTTATAATAACATATATATACTAATATTGAAATACACTAATTTGTTATTACCATGTCACAAACTTTTTTTTTTCAATGTACTTTACAAATTTTTGTCGGATCGGATCGGAAGTGATGCACCTACGCGCACCTACGCACTTAAGAACGTACATTTCAGCAATTTATTTTTATCTTGATAGAGTATCTAGCATTCCTTATTGGAGTTCAGAACTTCAGAAGCAATAAACTGAAATAAAACTAAATTAAAATCCTTCTTTTTTGCAAAGACAATCGGTCTAAAATAGAAAGCTGACGATCGACATTTCGTAACACTGATAGTGCAGTGGCCGAGTCGGATGTTCCCACGGATAGCGCGGGTTCTGTTCCGGACTTGTATCTCATCCGTCCTGACTCATTGCTAACATTTAAGGTGATTTTTAGGTTTTGTGTTAATAATTCGTATGGTGACGGCGTTCGATGTAATTAGTACATTGCTGCATTGCTCGGGTTTGTGATCAACCAACCCGCTTTTGGCAAGTGTGGTGATTATGCCTGTACCCCTCAATGCTATTTTCAAATCAAATCAAATTATTTATTTGCGAAAATGTGGGTAACAATAAGGTGTCAAATATGGAGCAAAGTACAGACACATTTACCATCACTGGCATGCAAATTTTCGATATAAAATTATAATATTAATCCCTCGATCGTGAGTTATTCCAGACACAATTGAAATCAATTGTTATCGCGGCACGCGCGTGCCTCCTAGGGGTTGAGGGATTAAATTAAGGAAATAATGAAAATGTCAAATACTAATTAATTATACAAATAAATCACTAGTAAACCATTTTTTTTAAACCATAGGTACATCATAACATTCCAATCAATACTTAACAATTTTTTACACACAAGTACTCAGAGACCGAATAAAAACACCTGTCCAGTAGCCATTTAAATAATTTAATTTTAAATTTATTGGAGGGAAGTTCAACAATATGCCGTGGCAGATTGTTATATATCCTACCCACCATTGAGTAACCATTTCTTTTACATACATCTGTTTTGATAGGTGGCAAAACTAATCTGTTCGGGTATCTGGTTCGAAAATTACACACTTGATGTATTTTTTTATAAATAAATACTGATGCTGTTTTACAAAGATACACGCCTCGAAAATGTACATACATGGAAGTGACAATAGTTTTAGTTCTTTAAATAAAGTTTTGCGTGCTGTTAAAGGAGGTACATTTGCGATTGCGCGAATACACTGTTTTTGTGCAATAAATGCTTTTTGTATCATTGTAGAATTGCCCCACAATAATATCCTGTATCTGAGATTGGAGGCCACGTAGCCGTGATATGCTTTTAAGGCAGTTTCTATGTTTGTTAGCCTAGTCAGTCTCCAGAGTGCATACCTAAATCGATTTATTTTGTTGCAAATGTAATCAATGTGAGAATTCCAAGAGAAATGGTCGTCCAGTATCAAGCCTAAAAACGTAACTTCTTCAGTTTCTGTCAATTCTATATTGTTATGTGCCACTTGCAACTCCTTTTTTCTACCGTGTCTATTTAAACATTGAATTAATTTAGTTTTACTAATATTTACTCTAAGGTTATTTGCATCAAGCCAATTTATTATGTTATTGACACATCCATTAATTTCGTTATTATAATCCAATGAGGTATCTGGAATTACTATCGATAAGTCATCAGCAAATAAGAAACATCTATATTTTGATAACAAAATTACCATCTATTATACCATTTCTGTCCATCTATTCATCATCATCATCATCTTTCATCTATTTCCATAAATGACCTTCCATTAATAATAATGGAAGGTCATTTATGTATAATAGAAACAATAATGGACCTAAAATGCTTCCTTGTGGTACACCAACTGCTTTTGGTTCTTATAAATTTGACCTATTTACTACTTGTTCTATTTTAGAATTCAAAGCTGATATTTCAACATGTTGGGTACGGTTTCTTAAATAACTAGAAAGCCAATTGAGAGCTGTTCCGCGTGTGCCGTACGCTTCGCATTTTACGAGTACTAATAGTAATTTGTGACATACAAAATCAAATGCTCTCGTCATGGAACAGGTGGTACATGACGAGAGCATTTGATGTGAGCAGGTGGTGACACTCTATGGTAACAGTAAATATATTGTTTTAGTAGGTATTTAATGTTCCTACTATAATTATGTTTATTTAATATTTGTACGCTACATAATAGCATATTTTGGTCACTGCTGTTATACCTAGGTAACACTGAAAATGTTTAGAAAATGAAAAACGGCTTAATGTAGAAAGTTGCCAATACTTTTATTGTTTTTCGAAGTAATCTCCGTTCCTCTCTACACATCGTCGCATTCGATGGAATCACTGAGAAAAGCAGTGGGCGCATCTTCAGGGCTCGTAAAGCTAATAACTCGAATTTTATCTTTAATTCTTGGAAATAAATGAAAGTCGCAGGGCGCCAGGTCAGGACTGTACGGCGGATGACTCAATATCTCGACACCTGCCATAGTCAAATATTCAACAATCCGTTTTGCTGAGTAGGATGAAGCATTGTCGTGGTGAAGGAGGATCCTGCTTCGAGGGCGCTGCAATCGAATTTTTTCCAAGACAACAGGCAAACAGCGATTTGACATACCAGTCTGCAGTAACTGTCCTTCCATCTTCTAGAACAACTGTCGCGAAATGACCTTTCCGACCAAAGAATGAGGTAATCATCTTTTTTCCTTGACTTCTTCCTTTCTTTACCTTAGTTGGCCGATCCTCGAAAGGAAACACCCACTGAGCTGATTGTCTTTTGGTTTCGGGTTCGTAGCAATATATCCAGCTTTCATCACCTGTGTGTGACGATGTCAAATAAAGCATTTGAGTCACTGCCGTTGAACTTATCTAACATTTGGCGACACCAGTCCATGCGAAGGTGTTTCTGGTCGTCGGTTAAAGTATGGGGAATCTATCTGGTACAAAGCTTCCTGACGCCTAAATGTTCGTGTAGTATTTTTTGAACTTGACTCATACCAATGCCTAGGCTTGCCGGTATCTGGTGATAGGTCACTCTCTTATCTTCCTCTATCATGCGTCGCACAGCACTGATGTTATCTTCAGTAGTCGCTGTTAAAGGACGTCCCTCACGCGGATCATCATTGAGATTGCTACGTCCACGTTTATACTCGTTAAACCAATTGTAAAAAGTGGCACGAGATGGGGCTTCATTAAGAAATGCTAATCGCAGCCTATCATAGCTTTGTTGTTGAGTAAGCCCACAACGAAAGTCATAATAAATCATTGACCGAAAATTTTCTCGCGTTAGGTTCATTTTCACATGTAACAAGAGTTTTATATTTGCAGTCAATTCACAAAAAAAATGACAAATGAATGCAATATACTACATTATGACTACATTAGGTTACCAAAGAGTTCTAAAATTGAAATAAATAAAAAAAAATGATTTGCAATGTTTCCAACTGGTCAGTTCTAAACATTTTCAGTGTTACCTATGGTGTTACCCACGTATTAACAAGACCTGTAACACATAATAACAAAATATTACAAATAATGTGTTGATTTGATTTGATTTAACATTGTAACACATAATAACAAAATATTACAAATAATGTGTTGATTTGATTTGATTTAACATGAATTCAATAATGAAGTCCTTTTCCCTGCAGTGGGATTATTATGGGCCGTTTCTTCTTCTCGTAATATTATTTCATCACCTCTTCTCTCTTCTCATGGGTGTCAGAAGAATCAAAAGAAGGGTTTTCTGCCCAACAGTCAAACTACGATCTCCCAAGCGTGGCAATAACTCCACATAATCTCGTAATATTTTGCATCATTGCTCTCTTTTCGGGTGTCGCAAGAGTATTTTAATTTTATTTTACTTTTAAAAAGATGACAGGAACGTGTTTTTTTCCATTAGTCAAACTACAATCTCTTTCATTGCATCCTTTTTTTTAAATCTTTTTTTTTTATTTGGCGTTTTTACTCTACGGGCATGTCAACCCGATTGTATCCTACTTACATTTACCTATTTCAACATCCAACTGTTTCAACAACAATTCACTTGTGAAAGTCTTTTGCTATTTGGTACAGCTTTATGGCATAAGGACTTCGAGGATCGCAGTGTAGAAGTATACTTTTTATATTCTAAGACTAAAGATGTAGAAGACGGAACAAAATGGAATAACCGCAAAGATTTTAAGATGTGTTGATCATTAATTCCCGGTCCTGCAGTCATGGGTGTCAACAAAAACAACAAATACCTTAAAAAAGGACGGTCTTAATAAACCGTCATGTTATGCAGGCAGATTCGATGAAGCAACACTGTTGCCAGTCTTCTTCTAGCAGTAGTCAGCAATTCCATGGTCTTTTTACGACACCTAAAAGACAAGATATGGAGCTATTCTATTTTAGTAACCCTAATACGCATTTATCATTGACGACCATTTGGATCAGCGGTAGAAAACGCTGCATCTGAGCCATGGGTCGCGGGTTCGATCCCCGCACGGTACAAATATTTGTGTGCATGAACATGTCTGTTTGTACTGGTCTGGGTGTTTTCTATGTATTATAAGTATGTATTAACAAAAAAAAAGTATTTATATAAGTTTGTCGGTTGTCTAGTACCCCATACGACAGGGTACTTAATAGTAGCTTAATTTGGGACTAGATAGCTCTGTGTGGCCCAGTGAGGCATGTCTTAAACTAGCTGTTCCCTGCGACTTCGTCCGCGACATTTTCCGTTATTATGATCGCGATTATTTTTGCAACATTTTTCACTCATGCTTCGCTCCTATTGGTTGCAGCGTGATGTTATATAGCCTAAAGCCTTCCTCGATAAATGGACTATCCAACACAAAAATATTTTTTCAAATCGGACCAGTACTTCCTGAGATTAGCGCGTTCAAACAAACAAACAAACAAACAAACTCTTCAGCTTTATTATATTATAAGTATAGGTATTTATTATTTATTTAGCATTATTATATTATACTTTAAAAGAGAGTTATAAACGTCGTCTGTGTTATCTCGAACCCACATAAATAGGTATCCTATTTTAGCCATTATCAGAAAGGGCCCAAAGGCCGTCGATCTCCTATATTTAGCCCGGCTATTTCTGTCTAGAGCGTTATTTCTAGGCACGCAAACAGGCATAATAACTTCCTTAATTATGACCGCAAAAGAACCGATTCTAGGTCTAATTTTAAACTGAACTTGCTACCGTGCTTGCTAGTCTTGCTACATAGAAAAATAGGTTTTTTTTTGTTTATTTCTAAGCATTTTCATTTTACATGTTACTCACACAGCACAGCTAAACTGCATAGAAGTTTGTCAGCAGTAGTTTCTCGATTCCTGTTTTCTTAGTAAGTGGATACCACAGAACTGGGAAAAAAGGTTCCATGTTCTTTAGTGGATATTTAATATATTTTTTACATTAAAACTAATATTATGAATTTTATTGCGAATACAAAGGTAAGACGTGACAAAAATAAAATACGTTTCCGTTACATCAAATCCAGTAGTGTATATTTTTGTATTTTATACCTAATTTTTGAAGTGAAACTTCTTTATCGGCGATGGAAAAAATTTACCGTCACGTTTTGCGTCACATTTTCGTCACATTTTTCGGTTACGCGCCATCTTTTTCTTGCCCCTACCACGGTTGGTTCAGACGATAGCAAAAAGGTAAAGTGAAATAATATTTAACCAATTTAACCAATTTAACCAATTTAACCAATTTAACCAATTTAACCAATTTAACCAATTTAACCAATTTAACCAATTTAACCAATTTAACCAATTTAACCAATTTAACTAATTTAACTACTTAATTTAACCAATTTAACCAATTTCTGGAAAGTTGCATGTAGATCATTTTTCGAAAAATAAGGCCATAAAGAAGTTTCACTTCTTACGTGTGTACACTATCACACGCACAACTTTTTTTTTTGTGTGATGCTGGCCGGAAATAAAATATTACCGCCCATTATTACTAAAATTCACCACACCTAAACTTGCGATCACTAACCCAATTTTTTGTTGTGTAAATTTTACGCAGGAGTGATAAAAGTAATCCAAACATGAGCGTCTTTTTTTATTTCTCACTTTTATTTGAATTATTTTATTGACTGAGACTAGACTAGTATAACAATACCACCACTTATTTAAGTAGGTAATCACAATAATTGCCACGTTTGAATACGTAAAAAAACTTATTCTTTCTCTTTTCGTTTGCCGCGCAATACTTTGCATACTAAACTGTTTTTTTCTGTTGTGTCTATTGTTTTTTAAATAATAATTTTAAGGACAAGGAATCACAGTATTTACAGAATAGCCAAGAATGCGGACCCAACACCAAAAACAAAACAAACCTGGCTTAGCAACTGGCCACTCACACATAAAAAAACAAATGCGAATTCTATTTTTAAATCGATAACATTCCAGCGGGCAGAGGGTCGTAAAATCGCAAGTTAGAATGCGCCTTTGGCGGCGCGCGCGCAGGGTTATGCTAAATGCCTCCATTTTAGGGTTCCGTGAGCTTTAACCTTGTTTTTTGTTGATTTAGAAGTAGAAGATAATATGTTAGTATTTTAAGTATTGCTTGTCAGGTGGGTTGGGTTGGACTGCAGTTTGAATTATGTTAGAAAGAAGACAGAGGGTTTTAATTGTGTGGCCTTAAGACAACTTTAATGACACCTACGAGGAGTATGAGGTATCGTAAAAGGGGTAATAGGATGACAAGGGGTGTGGTTATTCTATTGACACTAACTACAACAAAAAAAACTTTACTGGTTTATGTGACTATTTCATGTTATTTAGTTTATTTATATATAACCGTATATTTCCCAAATATTAATAAAATAAAGTAAAAAACAATTTGGGGTTACGAGTACCTACTGTAAATGGTGTATTAAGGATCCTTACATAATTCGCCATCATACAGAACCCAAGTGTATACTGCAATTTGGACTTTACCGTATTTTAAACGTCGTCCGATTCCCGCAAGACTGCATTAAAAGTTTCTTCGATTCAAATTCCTTTGTCGACATGGCAACGGGTTACAAGCTCCGGTTTTATTACTTTTTCTCGAAATTTCAATGATAATTTAAAACAATTGCTGAGTTTACTTTTTTTTGAGTGCTTAAATTTTACAGTATTACAGTTTGAATCGAAATTTTATAAATTCAAATTTATATTCCTATAATTTTCAGGTTTCAGACAGTGTAAATTCTAATACGATCATTATGTTAGTACTTACTTATTATCTATACTTAATATTGTAAAGCTGAAGAGTTTGTTTGTTTGTTTGTTTGAACGCGCTAATCTCAGGAAGTACTGGTTCGATTTGAAAAATTCTTTTTGTGTTGAATAGTCCATTTATCGAGGAAGACTTTAGGCTATATAACATCACGCTGCGATCAATAGGAGCGAAGTATAAGTGAAAAATATTGCTAAAATAGTCGCGATCAGAAATTGACGCGGACGAAGTCGCGGGCAACAGCTATACCTATAAATGTGACGCCATGCAAAAGCAAGGCAAGAGGTTACAAATACATTTTTCTAGCTTATAGATCTGAGCGGTATCGAATCAGTCATTCTTGACAAACCTATATCCCAGAAAAACTCTTGAACCTAATAATAGGTTTTATCAATGAATGAAAAAAATATTTCCTAGGCTATTTATTTTCACAGACTTCTATCAGCTTATCTATACTTATATTATAAAGCTGTAGAGTTTGTTTGTTTGTTTGAACACGCTGATCTCAGAAACCGCTAGATCGAATTGAAAAAATATTTTTGTGTTGGATAGTCCAATTGTCAAGGAAGACATTTAAGCTATATGAATGTTATTAATTTTAAATTTTAAAAGAATTCAATTTTCCGTGAAGTTATCCATTGCCGTAGGTACCTAACAATTAATAAATCACAGAGGCAACTTCTTAATCGCGATCATAATAACAGAAATTGAGGCGGACGAAGTCGCGGGCAACAGCTGGTATAATATGTAGGTATACATAGGACGTCCACAGCTGGACACGGACCTTACCAAAAGTAGAACTTTTCCTGCTGATCGCAGCATTTCAATTATATTAACTACATTAAAATAAATGTGATTGCAGTACGAGTACACTTGACCTGATCAGATAAGTCTGTAGTTATTAAATTATTATAAATAATTGTGTAAATACCGCCTTTAGTGATGTAACGAATATTTGTATAAGAATTCGCGAAAAATCGTGATTCTTTGAAGGATTATTATGTTATAATAGCTATCATTTAACATTTTTATTAATTACTAGCTGTTTCCCGCGACTTCGTACGCGTCAATTTCTGTTATTATGATCGCGATTATTTTTGTAACATTTATCACTGATGCTTCGCCCCTATTGGTCGCAGCGTGATGTTATATGGCCTAAAGTCTTCCTCGATAAATGGACTATTCAACACAAAAATAATTTTTCAAATCGAACCAGTACTTCCCGAGATTAACGCGTTCAAACAAACAAACAAACAAGCTCTTCAACTTTATAATATTAGTATAATTAAATTAATGATAAAAGTTTAAGGCTTTAAATTGTAATTAAATCTTTTGTAAACATAATTATTTAAAAAAAGCCCACACTTGCACCGAAGTAGTGGTAGGCTTAAATATTGGGTCGCGTAAAAGCGCCTCCTGGGGCCTAATTGCAGAAATAAAACTGATTTTATTGATTTACAAATTTAACTGATGTCAAAGGCTCTGCAGTACAAAAAACTAGATCAACTCTAATTGCTATGTTTTAAATTTTTAAGTTATCAACTATTATCAGTGTCCCATTCTAATATCAATTACAAATTACAAAAACGCCTGAACCGTTTTCGATGCAATTAAAGGTGAAAGTTAGATGGTTATAAAGCTACGCATTATAGTATTTAAATTTCTGTAAATCAAAGTACATAATACAAATATACTTAATTGTAGCAAGAAGGTCAGCTGACACATTGTAAGGGGTCTTTTCAACGACTTCCTTTGAAGTAATAGGCCCTAGTATTGCATTTTTTTTTAGTCAAAAGTTACTTTATTTAGTTTTTGATACAATACGAGTACAAAAAGAATTACGCAATAATATGACTTAAGAGCTATAAACAAAATAATAAGTGGGAAAATAATCGGCAATTTTATACTTTAACCCCTATTATTATTAATAAACTTTTTTTTTCGTAATATTTTACTTACCTACATCAATAATTCCTGAAATGAGTTTATTGATAAATGTTGTGTAAGAAAATAAATTCCTTTTTAATTGAATTTTTAATAATCATTCAAAATTAATACCGACTTTTCGGTGAGTAAGTATCATAATGTTATCTTGTATTTTATTGTTAGTACCTAAGCTTACAGTTTTCCTCATGACCGGGAATCGAAGTAGGACTAGCTCACAGTTAAACCATTAAGCTGTGCCCGTAAAGATGAACCCGTTTTCACAATAAAAGTATGAAAACAGTATGCTCGCTTACTAGAATAAATTGAACACAGCAAGTCGCAAGATGCTTGATTTAATAGCTATAAAAAATTCTGAAGTGCAGTCATTGTAAGCAAGTAACGGTGACAAATGCATTATCATCATCATCATCTCATCTAAACAATGCCAACGGCTGGACATAGGCCTCCCCTAAGGATGTCCACAACGAGCGGTCCAGCGCCACCCGCATCCGCTTCCCGCGACCTTCAACAGATCGTCGGTCCTACTTGTAACATACTGGTAGACCATGGATACTGACAATCAGTACTGACGCAATCGTGACCCGGTTAAGCAGGGTACTCATCTAGCCGTGTAGCATGTAATGTATTAGATACTGTATCAAGTGAGTACATAAGCACGAGCCCGCTGCGAGCTGCTCGCGCGTGGTTCGCGGGGAGATCGCAGCGGCCCGCCGAGTGGCGGTACTCGTATCGTTGTGAGGACAAAGCGGCTGGCAGTATCTACGCGAATAGATACGCGATGACTGTGGACGAGCCGTACTCACTTGAAGGTTGGATACATTACATGATACGTTACGTGCTACATGGCAGGTGAGTACCCAGCTTTACATCTCCGCACGGAATCGGCCTAGCACGAAGCGTCGAGGCAGCATATTTCAACGAGATCGATACCACACCAAATTACTACACTTGTAGACCATTCTTCGATCAATCGTCATCGCCGCGCTTGTATTTTTAAATTTTTTGTATTTTGCAACCTCCGGCTGAGGCTTCCGTATTTTACTGTTGATAGAGTACAAAAGATGATAAATACAAATAGCTTAATTGGTGTTAAATGCAAGTCACAAAGCGACTAAAAGCACACTGCTAGGAGGAGACAGGCAACAGGGTCGTTAACCTCAATGATGGCATAACTGCGTTCGCCAACCTACCTTCCAAGCGTGTTGCTAATGACAAAATCCTTCTGAAGAAGACCTGGATGGAGTAGTGGTGGTCCGCTTATAACCAATGGAATGGAACCCAAGACCGGGGTTCCATTTCAGGTAGGGTGAATTTAGAAAATTAATCTTTTTTTTTGTTTGGCTTGGGACAGTACAATATTTGTGTGCATGAACATGTCTGTTTGTACTGGTCCCCGTGTTTTTCTAGATATACTTAATGTATAATATTAAAAAAAAAAGATTTAACTAAGTTTCGATAAACTTTGTTAAATATTTTTTTTTTGTACCTGGGTATACGCCAAGCTTTTTAATAGAAGCTTTATTTGGAAGCTTAATATGGAGAGCCATCTAGTCCCAAATTAATTGCAAATAGATTTATTTGCAACATCCCACGATTATGCGCTCTCTGGGGTAGTAAGTCTACTAGAACTTGCTTGGTTGTGACATTTCCTAGTATGTCATAATTATAGTTCAACGAAATTGCTATCGTCTGTTATCGAAAGTGCATGGCACCCGCATCGTCGGGGTCATCCGTGTTAACTCTTGTAATCCGGTGCAAATTAGACTTTAACCGTTTATATTTGAACTAGCTGTTGCCCGCGTCTTTGTACGCGTAAGCTACAAGTTATGTAGCTCGAGTACCGGTACGGTATCCCACTGCTTAGCTTAGCTAGCTGAGCTTGGGTACAAATAGCCTATATCCTTTCTCAGGGTTGATATAATCTACGTTATGTGATACTTAAGCAATTTAATTGCAATTATAATATCAGTATTCAAACTTGAAAAAACTTTTCAAGTTTTAATACTGATATACTGATATTAGGGGTTAAAATATGAAATTGCCGTTTTATTGTAATAGGTTCTTTGAATTGACATAGAATCTTCATGGTTTGAGGTTTTCGAATGAAACTTTTTTCACATAGTTTCTATGATGTTCTTCTTTTAAAAAATGTGAAACATTTGAATATCGACTTTCAATTGTTTTTGTTATTTAACTTAGACAAGAAAGATGGATACTGCGAAAATTCGAGTGATTTTTGAATACGAGTTCCGACGCGGAAGTAACGCGGCAGAAACAGCCCGCAATATCAATGTTGCGTTTGGAGAGGGATCTGCTAATGAAAGCACCGTGCGATTTTGGTTTAAACGCTTTCGTGATGGAAACTTCTACTTGAAGAACGAGCCACGAGGAAGGCCGCACACACAGGTGATTAATGATGAATTAAGAGAGATGGTGGAAGCCGATCCTAGTCAAACTACCCAGGAATTAGCGTCATGGTTTAACGTAACCTTACCCACAATATTGACTCATTTGCGTCAAATCAATAAAATAAAAAAATACGAAAAATGGGTGCCTCATAATTTGACTGATGTGCAGAAAGAAACGTGTGTTGAAACTTGTGTTGCCTTGTTGAATCGGTACAGAAATGAAGGAATATTAAATCGAATTGTGACATGTGATGAAAAGTGGATTCTTTATGATAACCGTAAAAGAAAAATGCAATGGCTGACCCCAGGTAAAACGCCACAACAGTGTCCTAAAGCAAAACTTACCAATAAAAAGGTAATGGTAACTGTTTGGTGGTCTCAGCATGGTGTTTTTCACTATAGTTTTCTCCGATCTGATCAATCAATAACGGCAGATGTCTATTGTGTCAAACTCCGAACAATGTTGGCAAAACTAGCAGTAAAACAGCCCCGACTCATGAATCGATCTTCACCATTATTGCTCCATGACAACGCGAGACCTCATACAGCACGAGAAACCGTTTTGACCCTTCAGGAACTGCAATTAGAAACCATTCGACATCCTCCGTATTCGCCAGACCTTGCTCCAACGGAGTACCATTTTTTTCGTGATTTGGACAATTATCTTCGTGACAAGAAGTTTTCTTCCCAGGAGGCAGTACAAAATGCTTTCACACAGTTTGTGCAGTCTAGATCCTCAGAGTTCTATCACAAAGGCATAAATGACCTTCCTATTAGATGGCAGCAATGTATAGATAATACTGGTAACTATTTTGATTAAATAAATTTGTTAAAAATAAATAAACAATTTTGATTTTCAGTACAAATCGGCAATTTCATACTTTAACCCCTATTATTAATATAATCTATTAAAAATGTGTGTTATGAATAAAAAAAAATTTAGAAACGCACAGAATGTCTGTCCGGAGTCATTAAGGTAAAATGCTCCTTTGGAGAGTCCTATGACTCTAGGCTGATGGCAGTTCTTCCGTCATCATAAACAATAAATCATCAAATGCCTAAAACTCATAATAAATAAGATACATGGTATAAACCCCGAATCAAATAACTTATGTATACACTAGTTTGGTTCTATTTTCCTTGTTTATTAACATTAATTTGTTTTTTTTTTCATTTGTTATTTGACATTGGTCAGTACGTGTAACGAATAGGACAGAAATACGAGTGTGAAAGACCACCCAAACGTTCTATTTTGGCGCTCATTTGGTGACTGCATTTTTCGGTCGCTAATTAAATAAATAATAAATAAGTAAATAAATGTGGACAACATCTCATACATTGTTCTGATCCCAATTTGAATAACTATTTCACTCGTATTTTGGAAATCAGAAACAACGAAGGTACCACAAGCACTCAGACCCAAGAAAATGTAGAAAAACATATTTTTGCTACATTTACCCATCCTGGAATCGAACCCGGGACTTCGGAGCAGGTGTTACCTTGATAACCGGTGTGTATGCCACTCCGCCACGGAGGTAGTCGACGACCTCCGTACTTACTTCGAATCGACGACGGCGTTATTGCGTACCTACTTTTTCATTTTATATTTATGGCTGATGATAAAGCAATCTTACCCATCTATGCCGCTCTCAGAAGTGGACCAACTTCATAAACTTTCATTGTGCCAAAGCTGCGCAGGAGTCGCCTAAAGGAAGGAGGTGCCAGTCGCGCCTGAGCCGTCGCACGAGGATAACGTGTGGTCGCGAGTGATCGAGTTGTGCGATGAAGTGCGTGATTCTATTCGGTTTTGTGACCCTCCTTGGTCAAGGATATGGGAACGGTGAGTTTTTCGAAAAAAAAATTTTTCATTTTCTTTAAGATATTTCGTGGGGTTTGAGGGAAAATCCGAAGTACTTGTAATAGGTATCCGGATTAGAGTATAAGATAGAATACTTAACTATAAATTTATGGACTTTTGTTTCGTATTTAGTAACAAATAAAATGCATCTCAAAATTTGGTTGCGGAAGAAAACTTGAGATAGGTAATTTTACATGAAACAAATATTTTAAAAACAAGTTAAAAGATAAAGGCAAAAAAGTTTATCAAGAAATAGATAACTTAAAAAATAATAACGGAAGTAAGACTTCTGTGGGTTAACGTAATTTGTCGAATAGAATTCTAAATACCATTACAAAATACACAATAATATATTTGTGAATCAAAATTAATCTTAATAATTTACTAATATTACATATAAACGCAGAAATTTTAACGTATGTTTTTTAATCAATTACATCAGAACCGGACAGCGGATCTGAATGAAATTAGGCGCGGAGGTAGGATGACATAAATCACGCTACCTTTCAACCCGAAAAAATTATAGTTTAAAAAACTAAAAAACCACGCTTTTAAAACAGATTGAACTAAAAAATTAAAAATAAAACTGTAGTAATCAATTGAAAAATTCATATTATTGTACAAAAAGCGTGGGGTGCTTGTTATGATATCCACAGATATAGTAAATTATTGATAAAATATTTACAACAATCTAAATCAAGCCCCCCACGCTTTTTGTACAATAATATGAATTTTTCAATTGATTACTACAGTTTTATTTTTAATTTTTTAGTTCAATCTGTTTTAAAAGCGTGGTTTTTTAGTTTTTTAAACTATAATTTATTTTTTACTTTTTAGTTTAGTTTATAAGATTTGATTCCTTCTTTACCGACTGTAAGTCCAAACCTATGCAGGAAACATAATTGATACAGATCGCGCGCTAGCTCTATCTCTTTTACTCCCTCTTACAGAGGAAAACTGGGAAAACTGTTATTAAATTATTGCATTGTCATCGGTCCTTGATACGTGTGCAAAGTTTCAAATTAATCAAACTTCTGGAAATCGGTCAAATTTATGCTCAAAGATTCCATTACATACATAGATACATAGATAGATACAACCCAAGCTTATAAAAGCGTGGTAAAAAAAAACTTTTCCCATGGGACAGTTTCAAATTTCCAAAATTCCATAAGTGCGAAGTCGTTCGTCGGCTAGTACCTAAATTATTTTCAGTTTAATCATAACCAATTTCCAATAAACTAAATATAACAATAGTGTATGATAATGTGACATCGACTGCTTTAGATGGGAATCGACCCTGTATCTCTTCGCTACCTAAAACCAACTCCGAAGAAGACATTAGTTAACCCGTCAGACGGGTGCCGTCTAATTCAAAGATTATGTTCTTGGAACCAGTATTGTCTTGCCAGGACTGTGTTCATACCTACTGAAGAATACTTATTAGGTCTTTCAACAACCTTAAGTGTGTAATGAATAAACTCAAAAAGTACTAGACTGCTTTAGATGAAATTCGGTGAAAAGATTATTGGAATCCCGGAAATAGTTTTGTGAAATCGTCCTTTAAAGGGGTGGAAAGAGGGTTGGAATATATTCGTTAATAATTGAGATGTAATTTGGTGCGGAGATAGGTATTTTGAGACCGCAGAAATCACATTGGATAGTTTTTGTTCTTGAAATCCTTATTGAAGGGGTTAAAAGGGGGTGGAAGTGTGTATGGGGTAAACTATCTTAATTTGGTATTGAGAATAATAGACAAAAATGGCAAAATCCTTAGGTATCACTTATTATTGGGAAAGCAATATATTATAACGTGAAAAGTGTGAGAGTGGTACAGTACTTAAAATTCACAGATTGCACAAATTCACAATTTAAAGCACTGTGATTGGTCAATTCATTCCACGCGCTTTTTGACCATTGCTTGCAGATACATTTTGAAAAATAGTAATCTCAAGGCTGTATTATTTAGTAGACATAAATTAAAAAACAATAAAAACCAAAAAATAAAATAAATAAACGAAAATGCACAAATTTTAACATGTCTACTTAATTGAAAAAAAAAAGACATGTAGACATAGCGTTGCCATGTAAAAAATTTAATCCCTTGGCAGTACCTACTATACTATACCTTTCCAGGGAATTATCTGCTAACTTTTAAATATTTACGAGGTGTGCTTATGCGTAAAAGCGTTATTAGAAAAGTTTAATTTTTTCATAGGTTTTCAAGGGTGGGTTTTGGTTCGAAATACCAGGACGTCCCATTAGTTGGTTTACAATCCATAAAATAATACAATTGAATATAATTTGATGGTTGCCTAACAAGATTGCGAATCGGTCAACGCTCATGACTTAAAAAGTTTTTGTTAATATCCGGTTTTTATTTAAAAAATACTCGTACATTGTCATCGATCTATTTTTTCTAAATAATAGTTTATCTCCAGACTTTTGGTTTAGGCTATCAACATTTGACTTGCAGTGCGATTATCTTACAAATATCGTAACAGATAATATGGTTACGGCTGCTGAAACAGCAATGAACGCACGATTGGTATTCTCTTCATTAGTACATTTTAATGCGACGCATAATTAATGTCCTGACAAATAATCATTACTTAGATATTTTTGTCAGGAAATTAGTAGTCTGACTCTTGACATAAGTACAACGAATAGAGCTGAAATTGTGGGCACACCTAGTTTTTATCTACTTACTTGATAAAAAATAGCAACACATTTTCTTCCTAAAGGTGTTGGAAGAGGCGACAGGAAGAGTACTGCCAGAAGAACACGGGCCGCGCCCGCAGCGTCTTCTTTACGCCCCATTGGCTAAATTTTGATCATCAACACGCTTTAAGTGGACTACTACTTAGACCTATGTGCTGCCCCCATTGATTTGTTTTTATTACTTTCAAACAAAATCAATTCTCAAAAAACCAGAACAGTATCATTTTAGCAAATTACCTCTAGTATTTATTGAACCACAGTAAATTTTTCATTTAGATGTAAAGTCTTATTTGTCAAAAAGCCAAAAGCGGCCGCTTTTAGCAATAATGTACAATACGAAAGAAGGCCATAATGAAAAGCAGTAAACAGTGATTCAATAAATACTAGAGGTAATTTGCAAAAATCAACGTACAAAACACAAGGCTTTAAAAGGGGGAAATAAAATTTGTGTTTTGTACACTCGACAGCACATCAAGTTAAACAGTTGAACTGCGATAACAGCTTTTATTACGTAGGGCATAAAGGCGGTCTCAAGGTCAACATGTATAGTCTAATGTGCCGCCGTGTGTACATACAATAAAGTGTTTATGTATCTACCTAAGATCAATCAATACTCGTACTATAAAAATTATACGTATGTGTCTAAACTTAAACAGTTTTTGAGACAACACCAATTTATTGGCGTCTGGCGCTACGCCAAAAATAGCCTTCAAATCGCCAGTAGATGTAGCCACAAAACAGATAGGTGCAGAAGTCAATCTAATGCACTTCATTTATACCTACAAGCGGCTGTCGCGATAGGGTCGTTAACTTTGACTTATGCAAAAAACTATCCTAGAGTCACTTGTTTCTAGTTGTTTGATTTATTGTTGAGAATAAAACGGAAGAGCGGAAATATAAACCATAGTATACAAAATTGATATACAAAATAATTATCTTGCAACGTTTTCGATATGACAAAATGCAAGATTATTACTTTTTAAAGAGTAAGAAATTCGCATTGTTCTGTATAATGGTTAACTTTAAGATAATGTTTATTATATAATTTATTACAAGTTAGCTTATTAAAACAAAACAGCCTCACTGGGCCACACAGAGCCATCTAGTCCCAAATTAAGCTACTATTAAGTACTCTGTCGTATGGGGTACTAGACATCCGATAAACTTACTTATATACTTTGTTTTTTGTAAATACCTACTTATAATACATAGAAAACACCCAGACCAGTACAAACAGATATGTTCATGCACACAAATATTTGTACTGTGCGGGGATCGAACCCGCGACCCATGGCTCAGAAGCAGCGTTAACTACCGCTGATCCAAATGGTCGTCATATCGCCTATAGTTGACACTCACGCTTGAAATAGTCCGAACTGGTCCGAGATATTGTACCCGAGCGGTTTCTATGTGTGCGTTGCTAGCGAATTTTGTATGTACATTGATTTCTGTGCCTTTTTTGTGCTGTATCTGTGCAAACCAATTGATGAACACAAAAAGTGGGCTGATGAGATTCGATTGGTGGCAATCGATGCTGAGACGAAAGCTCATTGGGGCAATTGATCGTGATTGGTCACTTTGGATCAATTCGCGGGAGTTCCAAGAATGGAATTGATTGAATTGTTTCTAAGCTTAGATAAATAGAAAACTGGAGAAGTTGGGCCACGCCAGTGTAAGCTTCTCAAAAAGAAAATGCCGATCTGTTTAAGTAACCTATAAATCACCCCAATGCAGCACTGCAGGGCAAAGGCCTCCATCATTCTATAAATCATCCTACTGCAGGGCAAAGGCCTCCATCTTTGAATTAATGTTACCGCAGTAATGATGGGTACAGCTTAGGCATTAGACCTTGCTTGCCGAATGCGGGTCAAATCACAAACCCGAGCAATGTTAGAAAATTCTAAACTTGTTGCCCAACCCAATAAACGTACGTTTTTCCGGATTAAAGTTGATTCCACGTTGATTCTATGTGCTAAAATAGCCTACAATCAATCGTTGTGAAATTTTATTCAGATATTTCATATCGTCGACCTTCGAGGCGGAGGGCGAGCTCACCGGTTTTCAAGGTTTCGCCTGCTCCAAGGTCCCGGGTTCGATTCCCGGACGGGTCACCCGAAAAAAAGTGTGTCGTTGTCTCTGATTTCCACAATACGAGTGCTTTCACTTTGATATCAGAACAATGTAATTCTCATATCAAAGTTACTATCATCACTCATGATGTTCGGCATTTAAGTATATATTTATTTATTTATTCTCGAATATTCTAAAAAAGTAATGTTATAATGAATTATTAAATACTTATAACAGGCAGATGATACTAAACTCAGTTGACACACCATCCTTCTCACAAACAAACCAATTAATTAATAATTCGCTTACACAATGCGACTATTATCTATGGGAAGCTAAGTTTTCCTTATCTCTCTATTCTCGTATGAACTTGTTACTGTAACAAGATGGCGGATGAAATATAAGAAAGATTAAGCTTTCCTTGTAAAAGACCGCCTAAATTGTACAAATTTCTGTAATTCATTGTTAAAGCAATTTATTTTGATGTATGCTGAGAATAATATGACGTCATAGCATAGTACACAACCATGGATTTCAATAACTTTGTTTGGGTTGCAATAAGGATTATTAATTCTTCATATCTTATTTTAAATCTTTCTTTGTCAAAGACTTAATTGTTAGTCATTAAGTCGTTTTGAGTTATGTTTGGCCGGTTGTATTGTATGGGAGGCATGGACTATAAAAGAGGACACTAGAACACGCCTGAAGGCGTTTGAGATGTGGCGTTATCGTCTCATACTCCACACCGGCTGGATGCATAAAGTCAGGAACGAAACCGTAGTCCAGTGCGTCAGCAGAACCCAACAATTGATGCGGTCAGAAAGCGCAAAGTCGAACACCTCGAGCACGTGTTCAGGCACGATGATAGGTACAGGCTGCTTCAACTAATTATGGGCAAGGTTGAAGGGAAGAGGCGCGTTGGACACCGGAAAAAATCGTGGTTGAGAAATATCCGAGAGTGGACCAGGATCAATTCCGTCGAGGAGTTCCGTCTTGAAATTGACAGAGAGAGGTTTGGAAAACTAGCGGCCAACCTTCCTAATTGAAGAGGCACCCAAAGAAGAAGAAGTCGTATGGCTAAGTTGAAAAAATAGACCACCCCATTTCTTTCTATGGGTGTCGTAAGAGGCGACTGAAGGAGTACTGCCATAAGAAGATGGGAAGAAGATTAGCAGTCTACTACCTATGTATCTACCTTTGTATTTTTGACGACCTTTCGGATCAGCGGTAGTAAACGCTGCTTCTGAGCCAGGGGTCGCGGGTTCGATCCCCGCACGGTACAAATATTTGTGTGCATGAACATGTCTGTTTATACTGGTCTGGGTGTTTTCTATGTATTATAAATATGTATTTATTAAAAAAAAGTATATAAGTAAGTTTATCGGTTGTCTAGTACCCCATACGACAGGGTACTTAACCCTAAAGTACTAACCTTTTTTTTTATTGATTAATACTAATGGTCGCCTGGGAGGCTACTTTATAAATAAAACGCGGTGGTACCACAAACACCTAAGAAAATATAGAAAGATACTTTTTTTCTACATTGACCCTGGAAAGCGAACCCGGGACTTCGGAGCAAACGACACCTTAAAATCCGGTGCGTACGCCACTCGGCTATTGAGGTCGTCGTGTTTCTATTTTTTCTTATATCATTATTTCCCTTGTGAACCCAATACTGGAGTCCTAAGACGAAGTCGCGCGCAAAAACTAGTGACATCATACATGAATGAACGAGACCTTTGCCCTCTGATAAGGGTGATGTGGCGCGACGTCACGAATGCAGAGGCGTTGATAACATCATGTGAGAAATGGAAACGATTAACCGACATCGCATTAAAGTAAAGTAACAGCCTATAAACATCCCACTGCAGGGCAAAGGCCTCCATCAGTCATTGAATTTGAGTTACCACAGCAATGATGGGTACAGGCATAATCACCGCGCTTGCCAAATGCGGATTGGTGATCACAAACCCGAGAGAGAAAATTCGAAACTTGTTTTTTCCGACCCGGGAATATTAAATCCAGGGCACTGAAATCTTGGTGCAATATTTAAGCCATTACAACAACATCGTTGGGACACAACGGGGCGTTACGGACAGCTAGTTAAATATAATTTTCAACTACCTTAGTTGAATGTTTTAAGCCTACTATACAGCGTGTTAGGTAAGGGGGCGTCCATAAATTACGTGAGGTGTTTTTTTTTAATTTTCTGTCCCTCTCTCCCCCCCTGGTGAGATATCGTGAGATTTTATTCAACCCCTCCCTCATCCCCCAATCTCACGTGAGATTTTTAAAATGGTAGTTTCTTACGTAAACTTGAATGAAATTATTTTCTTTCGAACGAATTAGTGAATCATAATCGTATTACGATTACGCTTAAGATTAAATCTTAAGCATGTATATGTACAATCTGGATTAAATGGACCAAAATAGTATAATTTCTTTTGTTACAATCAGAAAAAAAATTGCGTGATATTTGCCGAGACCCCCCCTCTCTCCAACGTAAGATTAGATGAGATTTGACTCGATCCCCTCCCCCCCTTAAACATCTCACGTAATTTATGGACGCCCCCTAAGGGGATTAGGGGAAATCGCATGATCATCGATTATTGTTTTAAATCCATCTTCCTTTCCTATTAGAAGGGTGTCGTAAGAGGTGACTAAAGAAGTACTTACTGCCAGGAAATCGGTCAACAGCGGCTTCTTTCAACAAAACCAACAAGCTTACAATTTTTAATAATTCTTAATTAAGTAAACTTAAGCACTAATAAAGCAGAGAATTGTAAATATTATCGCTTCCTCTGGGTTATTTTCATATAATTATTTCCGCTTATATTCTCAGAATTCCGCCATAAGTAAATTAGGTTCATTCTCAGAAATCCCCTTGAATTCATTAATTAAACACTAAATTCTAAGTTGTGTTACCTACCAACTGTTAATGACTTTTTTATATTAATCAGAGTAAGATTTAATTTCGTTACGTACTTTATTTTATTTTTATTTATAGAAATCAAACAGTTTATAAGCTACAAGTTTTATAAACATGGTGGAACATTTTATTCCTATACCTAGGCAGAGCTCTTGCAATGCGGGTCTAAAAGGGATAATACGTTTATTGTTCAAACATTAAGTAAAATTCGAAATACGATATTTGAAATTTCGAACGGCAATTGCTAGAATCCTCGAACCTTATTTTCTCCGGGTCACCGCACTGTCTAAAAGAAAGTTGTTTGTGTTTTTGTGTAAAATAGAAACTAATAACTATTTGCATAATATTATCTGTGTTGATTGCTAATTATGGTAATGAGGATGAAATATTGCCACTTGTTTTAAGGACAGGCAAATTTTGTATATTTTTGTACGTATATTATGTTACTAACTTTATGCCTGTGATTTCGCCTATGCATCAGATGCTTTGGGCAGTTTATGTCCTTTCCCAAGGTCGACTCTAGCTCTGTTGCAAAATTAATCAAAATCAGTTCGGTAGTTTAGGCGTGAAAACGTAACGGACAAACAGAGTTACGCCCTTTGATGGGTGGTTTTCTAAGACATGAAACTACGTTAGTTAATTTTCAGGGTCTTTTATTATCTCCAAACCAAAGTTCATCTAAATCTGATGTGAAATGATTTATTCCCCACAATGATATTATATTAAAACGAAGCAGATATGCCATAAGCGCACGTTGTGAAGACTCAAATACGTCCTAATTAGGGAGTTTTGTACACAGTCTGCGTCGAGCGCAACCACGAGCGGTAATCGTTAAAAATTACAGCCATCAATAAATTTCGTGCGTGCTATTTGACACTGTGTGCAGTTTTGGATTGCTCGGAACAGATTCAATACGCGAATTACTTTGAACATAACATAATCTTCATGTTTTAACTTACTCGAATGTTTTTTTATTATTTGTTTTATATTGAATAATTATGTATAATAAAATAAATAAATTAATTAATATTTCTCGACAATCAAATTCTGCCGTCTAGTCCCAAGCGAGCAGGGCTTGTTATCTATACTTTTAAATATCATTGATTCCCCCCCCATAGAAACTGTCATCCCTCTTTTCGGCCCTTTAAAGGAAGATTTTGGAATAAATACTAAACTAGGTAATTTACCGAGGCTCACACCATCTATACCTTTGTTTAAATCGTTTGAAATATACACAAAATCAAATCTTTTTTGTAATATTAGTATTGATTAATCACATTCATTGACGAAGTTAATTACCCCATTGAACTAAAGGAAATCTTAGCATACCAACTTTTCATGTTATCTGTCAAGGAGACATTGTTAATTAAAACTGTATGCAACAGGAAAATAGATGGCGAATGCATCAAAAGTATTTAAGTACTTACACCACTATTAATTGTAGTGAAATATATACTTAGTTTGCGGATATAACTCGCGTTTATGCCCAGTGCTTTTAAAACCGCCTGACAAACGAAGCCCTGCTATGCAACCATTATGTGTAACATCTTGGCAGTTTTTTTAATTGTTCTCTATTTTGTCTCATAATTTGTTTTTCCACAATCTAACGTGTCATAATGTTTTGTGACCTAATCATCATTTGTCCGAATGATAATTAGCTCTAACTCAATGTCTCATAATATCACTTGCCCTAAAATCGAAATCCCTAAATATAATTTATCCTAAAATTTTTTGCTATAAATATTACAATCTATAATGTTTAAAAGACATAAAAGGCTTTTCTATAACAGTTTTAAGTCCTAACGTAATGTGTCATAATGCATTTAGAATTGCGTGTGCTCCGGCGCTACGGGAAGTGTAGTACCTACCTGCGCGCCTCCGCCTTTTTGAATTACATTCTAGGGGTAGGGCAGACAAGTACCACGTGAAGTCGGGGTTGGCTGATTCGGTTCTGAGACAGATTTGACACGAAATCCTAAATCCATACGATTACAATTGTATGATAATGTGACTTATAATGACTAAACAACTAAGGATAACATAACCAAAATAAACCTACTTTTAAACATATGTTTTAGGACTAACAATATTACTATAAACCATCATTAGACTTTAGTATTATCTTATCTGTGTTAGATCTAACAATATGTATTATCATAAACCACCATTCGGATTAACATACATTATACAATTTAACACTTAGGTCATGTGACTTTATAGCAAGAAAAATTAGGATATCTGATTATTATAGCACCCGATATTATGACACAAAAACATTAGAATAAAAGACAATATTAGGCATAATAAAATTTTGTATATTTGAACATTATGGATAGTGATGATTATAGCAAACGCGTTAGGGATTTTGAATTTCGGACTTACAATTTTCGAAGAAGAAAGGGACTACCGTTTTTAACAATAAAAATAATACTTTCTTCGACCTCCGTGGCGGAGTGGCGTACACACCGGTTCTCAAGGTGTCGCCTGCTCCGAGGTCCCGGTTCGATTCCCGGACGGGTCAACGTAGGAAAAAAGTGTTTTTCTACACTTTCTCGCGTCTGGGTGTTTGTACAGTCGTTGTTTTTGGTTTCCAAAATACGAGTGCTTTAAATTAGTTATTCCAATTAAGATCAGAACAATGTATGTGATGTTGGCCACATTTGATTTGATTTTTGATTTGATTTGACTTTATATGATATTTTACTATTATAACTGAATCGCAATTATAATATTAGTATTTAAACTTGAAAAATTATGACTTAGACAGGACTCGAACCCACATCTCCATGCATACCGGGCGCGGAGCTTTATTAATTTAGCCACAGAGACTATTTTTTAAGCATATCCTTATTGCTGTAAGCCAGCGCAGTTTCATTAAATGTCAGGAGTTTTGCACTCTGTAAGTATTTCATCGGGGTCGAAAGTGTTCGTACAATCTCTTGGAAGAAGTCACCTGACGAAACTGACTACAGCAAGTGGAGAAGTCGTTGCTTCGAAGCCAGCAGTCCTTTCCGAAGTAGAACGCTTCTATAGCCGGTTATACGCTTCGCATGCATCTCGACCTGATCCCGAAAATGAGGACCCTAGAGCCACGTTAACACGCCACTACACTAAAGACCTGCCAGAAGTCAGCATTGACGAAATCAGGATGGCTCTTAAACAGCTGAAAAATGGAAAAGCCCCTGGAGAGGATGGCGTTACAACAGAATTGCTAAAGGCTGGAGGTAAACCCGTACTGAGGGAGCTTCAAAAGCTTTTTGCCGCTGTCCTGTTTGAAGGGAGAACTCCGGAGGCGTGGAGTAGGAGCGTTTTAGTCCTGTTCTTCAAAAAAGGAGATAAGATCCTGCTGAAGAACTATCGATCCATTTCCCTTCTAAGCCACGTCTATAAGCTGTTTTTAAGAGTCGTCATGAACCGCCTTGCGCGAAGACTTGACTAATTCCAACCACCGGAACAGGCTGGATTTCGGAGCGGATACGGCACCATAGACCACATCCACACAGTGCGGCAGATTATACAGAAGACCGAAGAGTACAATCAGCCCTTGTGTCTAGCATTCGTGGACTATGAGAAAGCCTTCGTCTCGATAGAGATCTGGTCCGTTCTGGAGTCTCTGCAGCGTTGCCAAGTAGATTGGCGGTACGTGCAAGTGATGAGATGTCTCTACGAAGCCGCCTCCATGTCCGTCCAAGTACAGAATCAGCAAACAAAACCTATACCGTTGCATCGAGGAGTGAGACAAGGGGACGTCATTTCCCCGAAATTGTTCACAAATGCAATGGAGGATATGTTCAAGACGCTGCACTGGAAAGGACGAGGCATCAACATCAATAAATAAATAAATAAATAAATATTTTAAGACATGCCTCACTGGGCCATACAGAGCCATCTAGTCCCAAATTAAGGTAGTATTAAGTACCCTGTCGTATGGGGTACTAGACAACCGATAAACTTACTTATATACTTTTTTTTTGTAAATACATACTTATAATACATAGAAAACACCCAGACCAGTACAAACAGACATGTTCATGCACACAAATATTTGTACTGTGCGGGGATCGAACCCGCGACCCATGGCTCAGAAGCAGCGTTAACTACCGCTGATCCAAATGGTCGTCCGAATGGCGAATACATCTCTCACTTGCGATTTGCAGACGACATCGTCATTATGGCAGAAACGCTGCAGGACCTACAACAGATGCTGAATGACCTGGCTGACTCTTCTGTGCGCATCGGCTTGCGGATGAACCTGGATAAAACCAAGGTTATGTTCAATGAACATGTACTACCGTAACCGATTGCGATGCACGGCGCCGTCCTCGAAGTTGTTCAGAAATACGTGTACCTCGGGCAGACATTGCAGTTAGGTAGAAACAACTTTGAGGATGAGGTGAACAGAAGAATTCAGTTGGGTTGGGCAGCATTTGAGAAACTACGTCGAGTCTTCTCATCGTCGATCCCACAATGCCTCAAGACGAAAGTCTTCAATCAGTACGTCCTACCCGTCATGACATACGGAGCCGAAACGTGGACACTGACGGTACGGCTAGTCCACAAGTTCAAAGTCGCTCAACGGGCTATGGAAAGAGCTATGCTCGGAGTTTCTCTTAGGGATAAAATCAGAAATGAGGTGATCCGGCAGATAACTAAAGTTACCGACATAGCCCACCGGATTAGCAAGCTGAAGTGGCAGTGGGCTGGCCATATTAGCCGCAGAACCGACAACCGCTGGGGTAAACGAGTTCTTGAGTGGAGACAGCGTCTCGGCAAACGTAGTGTAGGACGCCCTCAGGCTAGGTGGAGTGATGATTTGCGCAAGGTGGCTGGCAGGAGCTGGATGCGAGGAGCCGAGGATCGACCTAAGTGGCGTGCAATTGGAGAGGCCTATGTCCAGCAGTGGACTGTGATAGGCTGATGATGATGATGATGATGAAGTATTTCATCTAAGTAAATATATCTCTTTACTAAAATCATCTTCCAAATTACTGATGCCTCTTGCAAACATCCACTACCCTTTCAAACTCTTTATGGAACAATTCTAAGGAGAAAAACTAGCTTTATTTTTCCCTGGACTCAAATTAAGTCTACACCAAAAATCAGTTCAGTGCGGTTCAAGCGTGATGAGGTAAACACAGCACACCTTCGAAATCATAATTATCAGTATGTGGTATGGATTCGGAAAAATATTATCAAAGTTAAAAATAGTTTGAAAACTAGTTATGGTAATAGTATAAAAAATAATTATGGTAATAAAACTAGTTATGGTAATAATATTGAGTTAAATATAGAATATTACGAGTCAAAAAACACGTTAATTTTAAAATCAAATAAACTGACTTAAGTTTTAGGGTTCCGTAACCAAAACCCATAATATAGTTTCGTCGTAGTTCTAGGATTTTAAACTTTTTTTTTCCTTTTTTATGTATAACTAGCTGTTCCCCGCGACTTCGTCCGCGTCAATTTCCATTATTAATTTATGATCGCGATTATTTTTGCAACATTTTTCACTGATGCTTCGCTCCTATTGATCACAACGTGATGTTATATAGCCTTAAGCCTTCCTCAATAAATGGACTATCCAACATAAAAAGAATTTTTCAAATCGGACCAGTACTTCCTGAGATTAGCGCGTTCAAACAAACAAACAAACAAACAAACTCTTCAGCTTTATAATATTAGTATAGACTAAAGACGCTTTTTAATCAAGTGAATGCAGATTTCGCAAAATGTCAACAGTGTAGTAAAACTTTTCACGGAAAGGAGGTGGCATGACTTACTACAAAAAATATTAATTACCTGAATGAATAAAATATGATGAAATACCTACCTACCTAACCTAAATCTAATAACCGTAACCGCAACTATCCGAAACTTGCGGATTATCCGAAATAATTTAATATCCTTAATCGTATCTGAATCCGAAATAATATTATTCCTATATCCGTATCCGTATCCAAATCCGAAATTTCATAACTTTATCGCTGCTTTCAATAGGTCTTTAAAATCACAATTTTCCGATAAATGGATGTACTTACCCGGGTCAACTTAAACAAAAATTTTGAATCCGCCACCGGCTTGATCTAATAGAAATTGCTTCTGCAGACTATCGACAAAATCGCGCAAACCGGTCTGCATAGTTAAAGGTAGGATTTATAGTTACGTGTGTAGCAGGCGTTATTTGAGTTGACGAGAGCTTCCTAATTACCAATATCAATAACGTTTGAAATGTATATACTGTTCTAATGTCATATATTAGTTTAATGACCACATCATTATGAAGTCACTCGCTGTTGCTATATGCCACCGGAACCGTTTTTTAAGTCTGTATGATATAATTATATTCTATCTCTATCTCCGTACCAAATGTAATCTAGTTAAACAGATCGTTTTTTATTGGAATGATGTGACAAAACAAAACAAACATCCTTCCAAACATTCATTTTTTAATATCAGCAAGATATTTGCGGTAGGAGATGGTGCTACTTGTTCTTATCTCGTCAGTTTCAAGGCAGGACTCGCTCCACTAGTTTATCATACAAGACATCGCTTCTCCTCGACAATTTTTTTCTAGTTTCTAGCACAACTCGCTTCTCGTTCATCGTCTGCGGTGGGTGGGTCCTACCACAGAACATGGGAAAAGGTTAGAAAGGCTGTCAGGTGCCATTCGTATGATCGATGCCGCTTGCGCCCCACTACAAATAAACGAGTTCAAAGAACGCCAATCAAGCGAATTCTTTCGGGTCTCGCGACGTCAAAAGGAACCAATAACAGCGCTCACTTACTTACAAGCATTTGCTCATAACCTCAGTGGCGCGCCTGCCCCTCCTACATCGCCTTTTTAACCTTTTTCCATATTCTGTGCCTCATACGACACTCAAAGCAAGAAAAAGGGTGCTGCCATAAATTTTTGTAAAGAACGAAATTCCAAGATACAGACGGCAAATCGTATTCCTCGCTTTGTTTGGATGATAAAGTCATCGAGCTAGACGCACGAGCTCCTTATCTTAGGTCGGAGGTTAAACGACCCGTTGTAGTACGCCTAAGATATTCAAACCGCATGAATGGGCAGATAAGACGTGGCCGTGGGGAATAATACAAATATATACAGGGTTATAAAACTAAAATTAAAAAAAAAACATTTAATTGGTTAAATTATATTCTAAATATATATAAAAATAAATTCCTAATTCCCTTGGTCACGACATCGCGCGTGAACAGCTGGACCGATTTAGCTGATCCTTTTTTTGTTTTGTTTGTTATTGACAGGAGGAAGGTTCTTGAAAAAGAAAAAAATAAGGAAATTACGCAGAAAATTAGAAAATTTAAGAAAACTCAATCGCCTTACTAAATTATTTAAACTTTTTTATTGTATGGTGTTTGACTTAACATTCACAGAATGTGTGCTGCAAATATCTTCAAATAGGGGGAAACAAAAACTGAATTTTGCACGTGGCCAGTAATGTCACCTGTTCCCGTGTCGGAATTAAACGATATTATACTTTTTATTTATACTATTTCGTCACCAAGATTAACGAGTTAAGACAGGACGACGTCTGTAGGGTCCATTAGTTCTACAGTAAAACTGTCAAGTTGTAGCCTAGGCTTGACATTATCAGTGAAGAAAGTCTCTATTATTTTAGGTACGTTTGCGTGAAGCAAATGATATTACAAAGGCGTGAAGCCAACTCATTTATGCTATACTTTTCCTATTTTAACTTAATCTATAAATTTGGTATCTGATGTTAGAGGTAATAACGAAAAACATTGATGAAACTCCGCTAACTTCTTACTTACAACGGAAAGATTTATATTAATTTTTCGACTAATAATGTCTTTTTATTTCAATTATTAGTGTAGTCGCCCGGTAAGCGCCAGGAAGTGGGTTCAATTCCCACCAGGCACTCTACAATTTTATATAAGGAATTGTATTTTTAATATAAAGGGTTGTTAAAACATAGCTAATATATTTTTTTATAATCAATGGGCTTGCTCTTGACTACATACATTAACTCTATGGTTAAGAAGAAGCCTAAGATGGAGCGAGCTTACCCAGAAGTAGCCTACATATTCATTGCTGCTTTAAAAATTTTAAGATTATAATTTTTTGGGAGAACCGACGCAGGCAGGGCATTCCACTCCTTGGCGGTGCGCATCACAAAAGAAGAGAAAAAGCGCTTCGTACACAATCGGGTACATCAACCAGGAAGGGATAATAACCTGCAGTGCGTCTGGATTCCCGAAGATAGAAGGGGAAGGCAAAATGAGCTCATGCAGTTCAAGAGCACACTCTCCGAAGTACAATCTGTAAAATACTGACAGGCAGGCAACTCTGCGACGGTGGCCTAACACTATGAAGCTTAGTTTTCACAAGCTCATCGTCTCCAATAATCTTTCTGGCTCTGCGTTCTACCGAGTCAAGTGCAGCTAGCTGGTATCATCATCATCATCATCATCGTCATATCAGCCGAACGACGCCCACTGCTGTTCATAGGCCTCCCCCAAGGATCTCCACAACGATCGGTCCTGTGCTGTCCGCATCCAGCGGCTTCCCGAGACCTTGATCAGATCGTCGGTCCACCTTGTGGGGGGCCTGCCCACGGAACGTCGTCCGGTACGTGGTCGCCATTCGAGAACCTTTCCGCCCCAACGGCCATCGGTTCTCCGCGCTATGTGTCCCGCCCACTGCCACTTCAACGATGCAATCCTTCGAGCGATGTCGGTTGTTTTAGTTCTCCTGCGGATCTCATCATTTCTGATTCGATCGAGTAGGGAAATACCAAGCATAGCTCTCTCCATTGCTCGCTGGGTGATATTGAGCCTTCTTATGAGACCCATAGTAAACGACCACGTCTCACTCCCATAGGTCATTACTGGCAACACACACTGGTCAAAGACTTTCGTCTTGAGACACTGAGGTATTTCGGACGCGAATATATGCCGGAGCTTCCCGAATGCTGCCCATCCGAGCTGGATTCGACGAGAGATCTCTTTCTCGAAGTTGGACTTACCTAACTGGACTATCTGTCCCAGGTAAACATAGTGGTCAACAACTTCGAGTGCAATGTTCCCAACGTTAACTGGAGCGGGTGCAACATGGGCATTTAACATGATTTTCGTCTTGTCCATGTTCATCCTAAGACCCACTCTTTGAGAAGCATTACCGAGATCTTCGAGCATAATGTTCAGGTCTTCCAAGGTCTCAGCCATAAGAACTACATCATCGGCAAATCGCAGGTGTGTTAGGTATTCGCCATTGATGTTGATGCCGCGTCCTTTCCAGTCCAGAAGCTTGAAAATATCCTCCAACGCAGCTGTGAACAGTTTCGGAGAAATAACGTCTCCCTGTCTCACACCTCGCTGTAGTTGGATCGGATTAGAGCTCTGGTTCTGTAATCGGACCGACATGGTGGCGTTTTGGTATAAGTACTTTAGTACCTCGATGTACCTGTAGTCTATTTGGCACCTTTGGAGAGACTGCAGCACTGCCCAGGTCTCAATCGAATCAAAGGCTTTCTCATAGTCCACGAACGCTAAGCAAAGTGGCAAGTTATACTCTTCGGTCTTCTGTATAACTTGCCGCAGCGTATGAATGTGGTCTATGGTACTATAGCCTTTTCGGAACCCGGCTTGTTCGGGAGGTTGGAAGTCGTCGAACCTGCGAGTGAGACGATTCGTAATGACTCTCGAAAACAACTTATAGATATGGCTCAGAAGCGAAATGGGTCTGTAGTTCTTCAAGAGAGTTTTGTCACCCTTCCTGAAGAACAGCATCACATCGCCTCTGCCCCATGCCTTTGGCGTTTTGCCCTCGAGGATGACAGAATTAAAGAGCTTCTGGAGGACCTTAAGTATCGGCTTACCGCCCGCTCTAAGGAGCTCTGTTGTGATTCCGTCATCACCCGCCGCCTTGTTGTTTTTAAGCTGCTTGAGAGCCATTCTAATCTCGCACAGGCTGACGTCTGGGATATCTTCAGAATAGTGTCGGGTAAGCTTGGCTCTAGGGTCTTTAGCCTTGCTTTCAACAGGTGTTTTCGTGGAGTATAACTGTCCATAGAAACTCTCAATCTCCCTCAGGATTTCAGGTGTTGACGTAATGATGCTACCTGTCTCAGTTTTCAGCCTCGTCAATTGGCTTTGCCCAATAGACAGATCTCTGGCGAACACTTTGGAGCCTTTGTTCCGCTCAATGTTCTCTTTAATACGTTGGGTATTAAATTGACGAAGGTCGCTCTTCAAAGACTTAGATATCTGTCTATTGAGTTGCCGATAGCGATGGGCATCCGCTGAGTTCTGTAGCCTCATTTCGTTTCTCTGATCCATGAGTAGGAGAGTCTGACTGGAGAGTTTCTTTGATTTGGGACGGCGGGTTTTAAAGTACTTAGACCCTACCGTACGGACAGTATCCACCACCATGTTGTATAGATCGTCCACATCGATGCTGTTCTCAAGGGCTTCGAAACGGTTTTGAAGCTCGAGCTGAAAGCACTCGGTGTTTTGAATTTGAGCCGGTATTGGTCGGAGCGTGGATTTTATCAGTCGCGCTCTTTCAAGCTTTACGTCGATATTCAATGTGCCTCTGACCATGCGGTGATCGCTTCCTGTCTTAACAGCGTTGATCACAGCGACATCATCGAATATGTGCTTCTTCGTTGACATGATAAAATCGATCTCGTTTTTGACTTTACGTCCGGGCTGATCCAGGTCCATTTGCGGCTTACGGGCTTCTTGAAGAAGGAGTTCATCATAAAGAGGTTCTCCCTCTCCATGAAGTCTGCCAGCATCTGACCCCTTTTGTTCCGTTGCCCAAATCCAAATTTCCCCATTCTCAACTCATTACCGCAACGTTGTCCCAACTTCGCATTGAAATCCCCCATCACAACCGTGTAGTGGGTTTTAAAGCTATGCATGGCTTTAAAGATCTCCTCATACATAGCCTCCACTTCGACATCGTCGTGTTTCGAGGTCGGAGCGTAAACCTGAATGACATTCAGCGAATATCGTTTCGATATTCTGAGTATCAGGTACGCTACCCTGCTCGAAACACTACCGATAGTAATCACGTTGTGGACAAGGGACTTGTGGACGATGAACCCGACACCACCTAGGGACTGTTGGTCGCCCTCCCGGTAGTATAGTAAGTTACCGGATTGCAGGGTTATCGAGTCCTCCCCCTCTTTTCGGACTTCAGATAGCCCAATGATATCCCAATGTAACTTACCAATTGCCTCTTCCAACTCTACGAGCTTCGCGTCAAGCCTCAGTGTGCGCGTGTTATATGTTGCCAGGTCGAGTCGTCGTTGTTGGCAGCCGGATCTTACCCGGGAATTCTTAGCACCCCCTGCCCCGCCGTTACCATAGCCGCTGCCATAGCTAGGACTAGCGGGGCCGCCGGGGACTGGGGGCCGAATTCTTTGCAGTGTATTCATATTTGGGGGGGGGTTTGCCATAATCGCCACGCTTGGCAGGCGGGTTGGCGATCGCAGTATGGCCTGCTGCTTCTAGGAGACGCTGCTGCCCATCTCCTGATGGCAGTTTTCCCTCTGACGGCTCTTACGACACCCACGGGAAGAGAGGGGGTAGTGCTATTCTTTTTATGTGCCGGCACTACACGGCATTTGGTTATCATAATTGTTCTAGTGCCATTAAGAAAACAAAATGATAAGCGTTATACATCATACAGTATATTGATATGGTGTTGTAACGAGATCAGTAATATTCCTTATTTGACGCAAACTTTCGGAGAAACCCTATATTTGACATACTCTGTGCGTTATGGCCAAACTCATAATTCAAGGAAATCTTTTTGTATCGACTATTATAACGATGACGAATTATCTTCACACAACAGTCAGTCAATATCAGCTTTCCTATCATTTCTCAGAAGCCGATAAGAGGGGATTCCTACGTAAATAATAAATAAATAAGAGACGCAAACATATTTGTCGATACAAATATTTTCCATGAGTTATTAACCAAGGTCCAGTTCGGAAGATAAAGTATTCTCTTGTTTGTTGTTGCGTAACTATGATCTTACTAAGAGGATAGCCTTAGGCTTAGCAGATTATAAAAGGTAGGAAAGACATTTTATTTGCTTAAATAAACCTCTCAGTAGGTACGCACGAAGACCCGAAATATAGTACAGTTCTATATTGTACAAGTTTATGCTAGTAAATATAAATATGAAAACTTTTATAATAAATAACTAGCGAACCCGACAGACGTTGTCCTGTCTTTACTATGAATATTGATTATGAAATGGTTTAATAATTTTACCTATTGGTTATTATTATTATGCTTTATGTTATGTACAACATTCTTTATTGTTTTTTTTCTGGCGGGTATATAAATAGTTTTGTTGGTATTCCGACACGGTAACAGGCGTCATATTACTGGCCATGTGCAAAATTCAGTTTTTTTTACCCTCTATTCGACGATATTAGCAGCACGGATTCTGTCAATTTTACGCCATACATTAAAAAAAGTTTAAATTGTCTAAAGCCATAAGGTTAATAGCAAATAATTTATTATGGTGATTAAGCTTTCTTAAATTTTCTATCTTTCCGCGCAATTTTCTTAATTTTTTCTTTCATAAGAACATTCTCCTGACAATACCGGCGTGCACCGCGTAGTGCTGATCGGGCCGCGCGGCTCTGGTGCCCAGACACACGGCCAGAGCCTCGCCAAGCACTTCGGACTCATTTGCTTAAACTTTGACGAATTGTATAAAGAAGCAATGGAAAAGGATGACTAAATAGGAGAGAAAATTAGGAGCTTTGGAGCGAGCACACAACTAAGGTCTGATATCGTACGACGCCGTATCCTGAAAAAGGATTGTGTTGATCTTGGATGGGTGCTCAGTGGATATCCGGCCAGCGGCTTGGACTTTGAGAATCTGGATAACATGCCTACTCCTCCTAATCGGATCATATTCCTGAACGCGGACATGCAGACATGCAAGAAGCGTCTGATGTCCATTGCAGTGGATTGGTGCACGGGGCGCCCGGCGGCCCCAAGTTCGGGGCCTCGCGTTCTTCCATACCCAAGAGACACTGAGGAGCAGATAGACAACGACTTAGACTTCTACTTCACTGAGGCGTTGGCTGAGCTTCATGCGGCGGCCGGCATCACCGCAGTGGAAATTGATGCTAATCAGTCATTTGATAACGTGCAGACCAAGATCCAGGCCGCGGTTATGACCGCACCGGCTTTCGACATCGAAGCTTGCTCTCAATTGAGGAATGTGCGTGCTGACTAGACATAATAACCTATAATTTGCTATCTAATAGTACCTAAAGTTTATAAATTTTCTAGGTTCGAAAGCGTTGATCTTTTAAAGACATGCTATAGAGGTTTAAAAAATAAAAAGATATTTCAATACCAAACAAAACAAAAAAATATTAGTGAAATCGGTCCAGCCGTTCACGCGTGATGCGATGACCAAGGGAAATAGGGATTCATTTTTATATATATAGATATTGTGTTCATACTGAAATACCTGTGTGAAATACCATAGTATTATGTGTGCTTACATTTTGTGCAACCATTAAACAAATAGTTAGTACATACAATTTGTTAGTTATTTAGGTATACACAACAGATTACATACATTCACGACGCCTTACACAATTACGACTATTTATACACCATAACCCAAAAAACGTGTATACACAGCATGACAATATAGTAAACACGCAAACAAATCGTTAATAAAAGCAAATCTGATCGAATTGCTGATTTTGATTTTCTTTTGACTTTGATAATAGCCTTTTTATATAAGCTATTTAGAATGCAAGTTTCCTTGCCTGTCCAAAATGCAATAATAAATATTACGCTTGGCAACCCTACAGAGCACAGAATACATCGGCATGCATAAGGGTGTTTGAGAAATTGAGACTCCGTTACCGTTAACCGTTAGCGTGTATTGCCCATTCGTGGAGCGTAGCTGCGTATACTCGAAACGTTTCAACTTCTTATAATGGCGGCTGAGGAGTCTAGAATTATATGAATTTCCCTTCGCCAATTTACTATATCGAAGTATCCCATGAGCATCGTTTTATCTATACGGGGCGTAAAAAAGTAAATAAATAAATAAATAAATATTCTTTATTTGCAAAAAGACATGGTATACAAGGTGATAAACAAACATAAGTGCACACGTTTTGCCTGTATTAGCATGCAAATTCATAATTTGTAAAAAAAATAGTTATACACAATTAAATTAAATTATACCATTCATAGCAGTAGGCGGGTGTGTCAATTAAATAATTTATGAAAAGAAAAATTAACAAATTCACACAAAGTCATAAAAACAATAAGTCAAGTCAAACAATACAATCGAAAGGAAACCATTAAATTCTAGTGTCAATAAATTCATTAACGTCGTACACTTTCCGTTCAATTAGCCATTTATAGAGCTTTGATTTAAAAAGGTCAAAGACAAGATTTTTTATTTCATTTGGGATCTTATTATATATTTTAACACACATTGCTAAAACACTTTTTCTCAATTTTGCGGATCTTGGAATGACACTCAATACAAGTTTATTTGGGTTTTGTTTAACTCTGGCTTTCTGAAACAACTCATCATGCCGTTTAACAAAACAACTGATTTCAAATATGTAGAGTGCTGGCAAAGGTAGTAAGCCCAGGCTCCAAAAACATGCTCTACATGACTCGCCAGTAGGAAGCCCGCATATAGCTCTAATACACTTTTTTTATGCTATAAATGCTCGTTGTCTTTCAGTACTATTACCCCATATTATCACCCCATAACGTAGGATAGAGGCTACATATCTATACTAATAATATAAAGCTGAAGAGTTTGTTTGTTTGTTTGTTTGTTTGTTTGAACGCGCTAATCTCAGGAAGTACTGGTCCGATTTGAAAAATTATTTTTGTGTTCGATAGTCCATTTATCGAGGAAGGCTTTAGGCTATATAACATTACGCTGCCACCAATAGGAGCGAAGCATCAGTAGAAAATGTTGCAAAAATAATCGAATTCTTATCAACAGAAATTGACGCGGACGACGTCGCGGGAAACAGCTAGTGCGTGATAAGTGGTAAACGCTGTTTGCAAGTTAGTTAAGTTCCTAACTTCATAGAGAGCATAAACAACCCAACAAAGTACGAGCCAAATTAAAAGGGGTGATTGTCCATCACTGAATTCAAGTTACCACAACAATGACGGGTAAAGGAGTGATAATCACGATTGTTTTTATTTTTTTATTTAGACCAACCAACAACAGTTTACATAGATGCAGTACATAAAAATAAAATAACAATTAGAATAGCTTAATGTAACTGTTAATTACAGGTTAGTTCCACTTGCAAAAAGGGTTTTAGTACAGAAGCTTATGTATGTAATACAAGTAATCCTAAATTATTGATCCTACTACTTAATACTTATAATTAACCAATATAATAATACCTATAACTAATAACTAAGCTTTTACTTTATAAAACTAATAACTTTTGAGTAAAATTTATTATATGAATCAGAGTGAATATCAACGTAATGGCTAAGGGAATTAAAAGTTTTACACATCCTCGGTACAGGCGAGTTTGAACCTAGAATGTTCTACGTAACGGTGGGCACAACGGCGTTATAACATTCCGAGGCATTCTTGCTGGAGCACGAAACTGAAAGGCTTGAAGCAGTAAGGGATTGTCTATTTTACCTCTTGTCAAATTAAATAAAAACAGCATATCTATTAGCTCCCTTCGTTTAGTTAGTGGGCTTATTTTAAAGTGCTGCAACCTAGACCTGTATGAAGGTAACTGTTTGGCTTTACCTGTCGAGAATGAAAGGTGCCACAGAAAACGTTTTTGTACACGCCCGAGTTTTAAAGAATGTGCAGCATAATGCGGTCTCCAGACCACACTACATACATACATACATACACTCACGCCTTTTTCCCGGAGGGGTAGGCAGAGACCACATCTTTCCACTTGCTACGATCCTTACAGACTACTTTTGCTTCATCCACATTCATTAATCTTTTCATACACGTTCGCCGGTTTAGGGTACTCTTGACCTGACCTTTCTTTAGAACTTCCCCGATTTGATCAAGATAAGTTCGTCGAGGCCTTCCCCTTCCAACATTTCCATTCATACTCGCCATATATATCTTTTTAGTCAACCTGCTTTCATTCATCCTCTCAACATGTCCAAACCATTTAAGCATTCCTTTTTCAATACTGGTCACTACATCCTCTTTTACCACACTACAGTAGTCTAATATACTGCGCACAAGGCTAATGAAGGTTGGTGATCAATAACACTAGCAATGTTTGGAAATCCGATACTCTGGTTGGTATTGTCAAGTATTGTGTAAAATGTTTTGTGTCTGGTATTGTCCGGGATACATATCCGGTAGGATATGTTTATATTTTGAGTCCCGTCCAAAAGGACTTTCCGATATCACCTCGCTTGGCAGGCGAGCATGGGATTGTGCTATTCTGTTTATGTGCCAACACCAATTGACATCACTTTTCATGGCTAAAGAGACCGATTTATTCCATCCAATATGAATTTAAGCATCTTACCGTATCTAAAAACTCTTCTATCATCCATAGATTTTAAACGCATACCCCATATCCCACAAATGCCTTCCAATTTGGATCCAGCCGTTCGCCGCTTGCCCTTTCAACCCGGCAATAATTGCAGTTCTATTAATAGCAACAACAATTGGCTCGATAATTACAAGAGCGACGAGCGAATGTCGAAATTTTTCATACAAACGTACTAAATATGGGTAAGGGAAGTTGATACACAAAGAATGAAGAATCCTTACTAATATTATAAACTAGCTAATCGCCTGTGGCTCTGCCTGCGTGAAATAAATAATAAATAAATAAAATATTTAAGACATGCCACACTGGGCCACACAGAGCCATCTAGTCCCAAATTAAGGTACTATTAAGTACCCTGTCGTATGGGGTACTAGACAACCGATAAACTTACTTATATACTTTTTTTTTTTTTGTAAATACATACTTATAATACATAGAAAACACCCAGACCAGTACAAACAGACATGTTCATGCACACAAATATTTGTACTGTGCGGGGATCGAACCCGCGACCCATGGCTCAGAAGCAGCGTTAACTACCGCTGATCCAAATGGTCGTCAAATATGTTTTATATTGCACGATCGAAAACACTTTTACCCTGAAGTGGGAATCAAATTGCCTATGGCTTTTCACAAGAAATATTCTTTCTTTATTTTAAATTTAATCAAAATCGGTTGACTAGTTTAGATTTGAAAGCGTAACATTTCATCGAAATCGTTACAGTAGTTTAGGCGTTTAGACAGACAGATAGACAGGCCTGTTGATGCTGAGTTGTGATGATGATGAAATAAATACACCGTGAAATTTTAGTGGTTGTTTTCCCGCAACAGAACGATTTACCTTTAGTAGCACCATCGAATCGTGCGAGTTATTTTTTGAAAATAAAGATATCGTTGTTCTCAACTAATCAAAAAAATAATCATTAACTCAAAAGCGTGAGATACGATAGTATCTTTACAAAATGTGACGTGTTTGGGTACTGCTTGCCGCGCGAAATCAATGTTCAAAGCAAAAGAAGCTCTACGCGCTAAGTAATACAGCTTAAACTGCACCGCGCGAGGGGCAATGACCCCGGCCGGTGATCGGCTGCGGCGCGGCTGGTACCATTGGTTCGAGGTTGCTTTCGAGTTTCGTTTATCACAATCGTGAAACTGCAATTTTTTTATTTAAATAAAATAAACTGCACAAATCGATTGTACTAAGATAGAATCATTTTACTGCGGGAAAACAACCACTAAAATTTCACGGTGTATATAAAATGAAAAGACTGCTCCTGATCTCTTTTCAGAAGTGCACTTTAAGTCGCGTATTACGAGAACGGGTAGTGCAATAAAATGAGAGGATCAAATAACTATGTTATAATGATTGTTGCTAATTTTATTTTCTCTCTGTTCCAGTACTCAGATGCTCAATAGATGGGAACGATGATCCTTGCGCCAGCGAAGAAGAAAAGGGTAGGGTAGATACTTACTAAATATTTCATACTAATATAAAAAATGCAGAAGTTTGTGGAAATGTACGAATAGTTGCATGAAAAATCAGTTTTACTTTTGCAAATAGGCGTCAGGAGTCGCTTAAGCATTTACTATTCGGTACACTATAATAAATAAATAATAAATAAATATTTAAGACATGCCTCACTGGGCCACACTGAGCCATCTAGTCCCAAATTAAGGTACTATTAAGTACCCTGTCGTATGGGGTACTAGACAACCGATAAACTTACTTATGTATACTTTTTTTTTTGTAAATACATTCTTATAATACATAGAAAACACCCAGACCAGTACAAACAGACATGTTCATGCACACAAATATTTGTACTGTGCGGGGATCGAACCCGCGACCCATGGCTCAGAAGCAGCGTTAACTACCGCTGATCCAAATGGTCGTCTTAACTATGAAACTGACTCTTATTGGTAATAGGTTTAAGATTAATTATCGTGTGATAAGATGAAAAAAATACATTACTTACCCTATATTTATTTACTTACAAAAGCGTGAAACCTTATTGGTTAAAGTCCACTTTTCGTAGACCTACAAAATTTTAGTTCTATACATTTTATCAGTAGTACACTCGACAGCACATCAAGTTAAACAGTTGAACTGCGATAACAGCTTTTATTACGTAGGGCATAAAGGCGGTCTCAAGGTCAACATGTATAGTCTGATGTGCCGCCGTGTGTACATAAAGTGTTATACACCGTGAAATTTTAGTGTTTGTTTTCCCGCAACAGAACGATTTACCTTTAGTAGCACCATCGAATCGTGCGAGTTATTTTTTGAAAATAAAGATATCGTTGTTCTCAACTAATCAAAAAAATAATCATCAACTCAAAAGCGTGAGATACGATAGTATCTTTACAAAATGTGACGTGTTTGGGTACTGCTTGCCGCACGAAATCAATGTTCAAAGCAAAAGAAGCTTTACGCACTAAGTAATACAGCATAAACTGCACCGCGCGAGGGGCAATGACCCCGGCCGGTGACCGGCTGCGGCGCGGCTGGTACCATTGGTTCGAGGTTGCTTTCGAGTTTCGTTTATCACAATCGTGAAACTGCTACTTTTTTATTTGAATAAAAAAAAACTGCACAAATCATTTGTACTACTAAGATAGAATCATTTTACTGCGGGAAAACAATCTCTAGTGGTTTGATGAATACCGGGCCAATATCTTGGGGTACCTGGTTCGATCCTTGGGTTGGGCAACAATAGTTTCAAACCTGGATTTGGCAATCGTGGTGATTAAGCCTGTACCCATCATTACTATGGTAACTTGAATTCAATGGTGGTGGCCTTTGCCCTGCAGTTGGATGATTATAGGCTGTTACTTGCTTATTATTGTGGTAGAAGCTCTGTATAAATAATTTATTTTTAATGATCTAACTTGCTATTTGAGTTTATAAACAGACAGTTTACTAAAAATTGTGCTTGAATATTTTTTCTACTTCATATAGGTTTTAGCTTTATCTCCACGACAACCACACCACTCTTCACGGTCAGAAGGTTAAGAAATATAATGACCTAGCTTTTCGCCCGCGGCTCTGCCCGCCTGAACTACACTTTATATCGCGTGCAGAAACTTGTACCTAACAGTATGATCCAAATAGCCTATGTTACCTCTAACCCCCGTATAGATAGATAGATAGATAGATAACACTTTATTGCACAAAATAAAAGAAAACAAATAAATTACAAAGAAGAGAAAATGTACAAATAGGCGGCCTTATCGCTTCAAGCGATCTCTACCAGACAACCTTTGGGTAGAGGAAATTTAGTTTTAGTAGAGTAGGGGTAGCACTGTGCAAGACAAGCGATGTATAACAGATACAATAACATACATGTTACTAAAATACAATACACATATACCTACATACCAATACCTAATATACAATACACATAATACAAAATAATATACCTACTTATAATACATACACCTACCTAAAGAACAGTATAATATTTTAAATAATGATAAATAAAAATAACCATCCACACATACACGAACCGACATAGCTAACCTAACGCTGCGATCGCGACAGGTATATATAAACAAGTAAAAGTAATTACTTGACTACAAGTAATTACTTGAGAGACAATTTGTATGCCTTAATCAAGATATTACTAGAAGTTATAACTACCAAAAGTTAGCATTTTCAGCCAAATAATATGACTATTAATGGTGACCAATTTCTTTCACGTAAGCACTAGGTATGAACACTTTAAGTTATGACTTTCTTAAGCAATAAGTAATTACTTCTTCATAAATACGGGGGTTATACCTTCAAGAATATGTGTATAAAATTTCATGATAATCGGTGAAGTAGTTTCCGCGTGAAAAACTAACATTCACATTTATAATAAGGATTCGTCCTAACCTTTTCAGCGCCGCCCGCGCCATTGGAAGTGGAGTCGGAGAAGACCGAGTGCCTCGCCGGCAGCGAGTGGGAGAGCAACTGCCACTACTGCCGGTGCGCGGAGTCAGGAGTCGCCGAGTGCCTGAAGCAGGAGTCGTGCGATGACGGCGTCTTCTGTAAGTTCACCATGTCTTTCATCATTGAAACTAATATCTTAAACTACGAGTAACTATGATAACCGACATCGCTCGAAGAATTGTAGGATTTACCTCCTAGTAGTCTACCCTGGGCAACGGCATCTTTGGTTTTCTAACCAATGATGACGGCTAATAGATCCCTCTGCGGTGGTAGACTTCGTAAGAGGCTGCCTGGATGCTACCACCCTCCTGTCGGAGTCAAGCGCCAAACAGTTTTTCTGTGTTCCGCTGGTGTGTGGGAGAACCAGTGCAACTTTCTGGTTAAGCTTGCTCCATCTTAAGCTTCTTCTCAACTATAAAGTTAAGTATGTTATAAATAGCAAGCCTATGATTATAAAAAAAAAGCTGAAGTGTCAGTGGGCAGGACATAAATTCTCACTATAATATTACTATAGTGAGAAGAACCGATAGCCGTTGGGGCGGAAATGACCTGGAATGGCCTCCCACCAGGTGGACCGACGATCTGATGAAGGTCGCGGGAAGCCAGTGGATGCGGGTGGCCCGGACAGGTCATTGTGGATATTCGTAGGGGAGGTCTATGTCCAGCGGTGGGCATCGTTTGACTGAGATGATGATGATGATGATGATTAATCTTTACTAAAGTAAAATCCAAAAAAAAAATACATACCTACTACAATATTTACAACCTACCAAGAAAAAAATACTAAAAAAATGGTCCTCGTCGTAAGGTGCCTAAGATACTGGCAGCATTACCTCGCTGGATTGCGAAGCTCAGTCACTGTGCGAAGCATCTGCCAGCTCTTGGGTCACCGCTGACGTCATATAAATGTTTAGCAATGTCTTTGGATACAGAGTGCGGTTGGACCCCAAACTCAAGGACCTACTGTTTCGACACCAAAAGGTACAGACAACAGTACGTCAACCTATCACAAAACGTCAAATTTTCTCAATTGATATTGATATCTATTTGTTGGACTTAAAGTTGAAAATCAATCTTTAACTTTTTGGGTCGGTTGACCTGCCGTTGTCTCTACAAACAATGCTAGAGTGCCCATTATGTACTTGTCATCAGCATCATCACTGGCTCATAGCAGTTCACTGTTTGACAAGCCTTCTACAATACCCGCCATTTTACTCTGTCATTTCTTGTTGTATCCAGCTTCTTACGACCTTTCGCAAACCGTCACTTTTCTACGTGTTTTGTTATTCATCACTTCACATAGTGTTCTGGAAAATTTCTACTCATTTTCAGCTGAGCCCATCCAATGCAAGCCGAACACTACCTTCCAGCGGGACTGCAACACCTGCGTCTGCCTGGAGAGCGGGCTCGCGCTCTGCACCATTCAGTTTTGTCGGAAATTTAGAAGAATAGGTACGCTCAAAGTTCTAGTACTCAATCATTAGATACATAGATACAATCTTTTATTGCATAGCATAGTAATAGGGCACACATATTAGGAAAATAAATCTAAATATATAAAAATGAAAACAAGACTGGCTACCTGACTGACATATCAACGTACAACCCAAACCAATGGGATTTAAAATCTGGAATTTTTCACCATGCTTCTTTTTATAGTGTAGGTAAGCATTAAGAAAATATTTTAGGAAATTATCCCTTTGAGAGGGTAAAAAAGTGGGGATAAATTAATTTGAAACTCCGTCAGTTTTCAAGTGAATTCCAAGAATCGCTTTCTCCTCACTGTGCGGACTTGAACCTCAAAAGATCTTATAAGAAGAATCTTGGATCCTAAAGTTTATATTTCAATAAAGCCTAAGCATCAACTAATCAGATGACATTTTGAGAAAGCAAACTATGAAAACCTCACTCAAATAAATAATTCTTTACAATATTTCCAGCTAATGACAAGTCCGAGCTACCGTCTGGTAAGGAATGCGCCCCTGGCTCCACCTGGAAGAGTCGGTGCAATGCATGCACATGCACGCCGTCTGGGTACGCTGCCTGCACCGAGGCTGTGTGTGGGGAACAAGAGACAAGTGAGCTTTTCTTTGAACAATTCGATTTCTTCTCTTATAGACATGTGGATATGTAAGCCGCAGATGTGATAGAACCCAAATATTTTTTGCTGTTATAGCGGCTACTAGTATCCCGGTAGTACAAACTTTCGATATTCTACTATCCGTAGCTTAATATATTTTTTTGATTTGGTTAACCAACAACACTACATAAGTAGCACCACAAAAGTAGTAAGTTTCAACAGAGCAGACTTAAAGTTAAGTATAGCTAGCTACCTACTTAATAAAGCGCTGCCTTACAATATTTTCACTAATTGGGCGATTAATATTGACTCGGTAGATCACTTTAATGAACACTAGATAGCAAAAAGTCATGAATTATAATTCTGCCGAAAGCAGCTTAAACATTTTCAAGGATAATTTAATTAGTAATATTTTACATATCCCAGTAAGTCTCTTACACAAGATTTGAAAAAATAACCGGCGAAGTGCGAGTCGGACTCGCGCACGAAGGGTTCCGTACCAAAAGGGCAAAAAAAAACGGGTTTGTTGTATGGGAGCCCCCTTAAATACTTATATTATTTTGTTTTTAGTATTTGTTGTTATTGCAGCAACAGAAATACACAATTTGTGAAAATTTCAACTGTCTAGCTATTGCGGCTCTTGAGATACAGCCTGGTGACAGAGCGACGGACAGACGGACATACAACGAAGTCTTAGTAATAGGGTCCCGTTTTTACCCTTTGGGTACGGAACCTTAAAAAAGATGATCTTAACTGAAAAACAGTAGTGAATCCCTGTAAACTTCCTGTGATACTCGAAAACGAACTTTCCTCTGTTATATTTTAGAACCTGAAATCCGCTGCGCCCCCGACACGACGTGGAAGAACGACTGCAACACGTGCTGGTGCACCAGCGAGGGCCGCGCGATGTGTACTAAGGTCGGCTGTGTCACTTTTACAGGTAAATATTAGGATTATTGTATTATTAATGGTACTGGCAGTGATTTAATATAAAAAACTAGATGCGCAATCAGCGTACCTAAAAAGACGATTTTTACGTAATTTGTAAAGCTAATAACACCACCAAAACCTAGCAACAGCAAAAGCCAGCGGAGTTACCCCAATGTTTTTGGGTTATGTAGGTGTTGAAAGAAATATTTTTTATTAATATATAACAATTTAGGATTTTCATTTTATTTAAAAAAAAAGCTCGTAATATATTTTTTTTTACTTTTAGATTCCAAAATTGAGGATGACAATGAAGACAAGGAATTCATAAACGGACCTGTAAGTATTTACGTACTTTATAAAGCTATAAATATAAGGTAAATAAATTTTAAGACACCCTCATCAAATACTGCACATTAACGTTGTGTTAACATTTGATGTCAGACTAAATAATTACATTTAAATTTAAAACGTATAAAAAATACGCATTTAAAGTATCTACGTATTGTAAATGATGATGCTGGCTATTGCTAGCGAGGGAATATGCATAAAAAAATATAAAAAGGATTATTTCTGATACACTTCCGTAACAAAAAACACCCGTGCTATTTTAATTAGGAATTGATACATAATTATCTGTCTCCTTCTATATCAACATGAAAAATTATAATTAAGGTGATAGACAAGTATTGTGTCGTTCGTAACAATTCTCTGTCTCTTGTTCTATTACGAGATTTTAAGTGGCCCTAAGTTTGATTTGTGTCAATATTCATTAAAAGTGCATATTCCCTACTGTGTCATTGGAAGAATACTTACATTAATTATAAACTAGTAAATCACATGAGCACTGCATTACTTAAACTCGGTGTTTGGAATTTCATTAATGGTTTGGAGAGCACAAATTCACCAAGCAAGGAGTAACTAGTAAGTACTACTTTTCTAATAAAGAATATTAAATTAAAGAACTTCAAGAGTAAGACTTTAGACTGCTTACTCGTAGTCTGGCCTAATCCTGATCTGGATAGAACAAGACTGTGGTTCACATATTTGAGAGACTACTAGTGGGCCTTGTCACATGTCTAGTCAGTCGCTGCAAAATATAATCTCGTTAGCAATAAATAGTTCTGATAGAAACGAGGTCTGCGTCTAAAGAGGTTTTTACATCAAAACATGTATGTTTCTTGCTAATTCCTGATTAAAATTCACATCACCATAGGTCCCATATTCTTGAAATAAAAATATTTTTCCAGGCAAAGATAAAAGTGGGGAATAACATGGAAATATACTCCAAGCTATCAGAACAGAAGTTATCCCACAATATGCTGAAACGATCAGTGTGTAAGCCGAACCAGGAATTCCAGTCGGAGTGCAACTCCTGCCAATGCGCGTCTGATGGACAGACATACACGTGCACCCAGAACGAGTGTCTGGAGAGAGACATGAATAAAGAAGTGGAGGTGTTCATGGAGAGCGAGGTATGAACATTGAAGTATTATTGAGCCTAAGTTATTGCCACTTTAAATGATTTGCCTCTAGCATTTAATATTGTGATGATTAAAACGACAAATTACTTTCCAATTGCTAAGAAGTCGGTTGAAAATAACGAATACCCCCATAGGCCAAACCACGATAGCCGATCCACCGCCGCTTGGAGAGCGGTATTTCAAATCGGTACAGTGGTGAATTTATATGGGTTGATGATGATAATGATCATGATAATAAAAGTAAACGACCTATAAACAACTGCAGGACAAAGGCCTCCATCATTGATATCAAGCTACCCCGAGTCCCCGATATCTTGGTCTGGTACTCAAACCACTAGACCAACGAGGTGTCGATTATGGTAAAGATACTAGTATCTTTCTTATCTTATCTTATCTTTTTTATCTAGATACTGAGGTAGGTAGGTTAGAGATACTTTAATTATATACTTTTATTTTTGATATTTTAGCAACTTAATTGCACTTATAATATCAGTATATAAACTTGAAAAATTTTGTCTCAGGCGGGACTCGTACCCGCATCTCCTCGCATGCCGGGCGGGCGCCATACCATTAGGCCACCGAGACACTGCGACACGGCGCGAATTTTTCAAGCATATTCTTACGCTGTGAGCCAGCGTTGTTTCATCAAATGTTAGGAGTTTGCACCCTTAACACCCGAAAGAAACATATTTGCAGATGTTTGACAGTTAGTTAAGATGAAACAGCTATTTATATACTTAATTTGATATTTTAGCAACTTAATTGCACTTATAATACCAGTATTTTAAAAAAAAATTTTCAAGTTTATATACTGATACTTTAATTATAAATTAATTTTGGATTACTTCTAGGGTGTAGACCACATCGAACGCCATTCTGTGTGCAAACCCAGCGACACGTTCTTCATCGGCTGTAACACCTGCCACTGTAATCCTTCTGGCACCGACTACTCCTGCACCAACAAGCCTTGTCCGCTGCCTGATGATGTTGAGTTGTTTCATGAACTTAAGGTACCTAGTCACCATTAAAATTTATTGACAACAAGAAATATGTTTGATGATTTTATAGCAATACTAGCTTTTGCTCGCGGCTTTGCTCGCTTTAAATTCGGGGTAACAATAAAATTTGGAAAAGAGCGGATTTAAAAAAATAATTATGAACGATTTTTTTGTTAGTCACAAATGGACTATTACCAATTATTAACTTTCTACCTTGAAAATTGGGGCATGCTCCATACAAACTTCCAACACCCACTTTAGGGAAGTGGGGTGTTGGAAAGAGACAAAAAGTAGCCTACCTATATCACTCTCCATTCCTTCAACTATCTCCACTTAAAAAATCACGTCACTTCGTAGCTCCGTTTTGCCGTGAAAGACGGACAAACAAACAGACATACACACTTTCTCATTTATAATATTAGTATGGATTTGTTACTTTTTCGTAATGCTTACGCCATAAGCAACTTTAAGTAAGAATCGAATATAAGCAGCTTTTGTAATAGTTTTATATGGCAGAGTAAAAAGGTTTTTGAGTGAAAGCGCTTTATAACGAGTGGGTACACCACTTTTGACAAGTTGATTCGAAGTTAAGAATGCAAATACAAGGCCAAAACGTGAAATATGAAAATAATTAAACGATATAGCTTCAATTTCAGTCGAGAGAAAAACATTTATGCACGCAACGACCAAAAAAGCTGTGATTGATGATCAAAAATAACGACATATATCGAAAAATACATAGCAGGCTGAAAAGCCTTCAGCGTTTGTGCCGTTTATGTAATATTTAATATGTGATATTAGGTTATCTTAATATTACAGCCTTAACAAATAAAATTTCACTTTTTTCGCAGGAAATGAAGCCAATAATTCCATACGAAGGCAATGGAAAACCTAGATTGTAAGAGATGCGACGCCACTTTTTGTATTTATTCTTTTATTGTTAATAAAACATTTAAAAAGTGTGGCCTTTTAATTAAATATTTCTGTATGCAATTTTATTGTATAAGATTTCTTTTGGTCTAGTGATATTGTAACAACAACAACAATTCATTATTATGTATATTGGTGAGATATATTTCTATTATCAGGTTCTATCTAATTTAAATTGTATTGTGTTTAAGAATAAGATGATGCATTTGCAGTATTTTCTTATGAGTCTCTTAAGAGTCCTTATGATATTGATTGTGTAAAGTGATACTCTCGTCTGTCTTTGATCATTATATTTAGTGTCTGTATTGTCATTTGGATATTTTGTCTAACTTTGACTAGTCCAGCGGATTCTTTCAGCTTCCAAAAGCCAAAACTACGAACGGAACCTGCAAAGCCAAGGCGATGTTCATTAAGGATTGCAACGTGTGCTGGTGCAATGACGATGGGACTGGCTACTACTGCACAAGAAGAGTCTGCGTAAATGAGTTACCTGAAGAACTAAGCGTTGAAGAAACACCAGAGGTTACATTGATGATCTACTTATTAATATGAGCTCGTTACCGAAACATTAAACTTAAAGCTTTGTCGTAGAAAAAATTGGCTTTAGTATAAAATAGTTATAACGCCTCTGTGATATTATTCTTAAATATATATTTTCAATTCAGTTCAGATTTAAACTTACGAATATTGTTATCATTATTAGTCAGGAATAGTGATTTGAGAAGTTGAGAATTAATAATTAACTAGTAATTGTTGACCAGGAATTAAGAACGATTAAGAAAGAGTGCCGCCCTTACGAAGTCTTCGAGTTGGACTGCAACATGTGTCGGTGCAACCCTGACGGGAAGTCGTTCTCTTGCACGAGAAGACTGTGTCCAGATATGGACGATTTTAAGGTTATCAACATTTGTTATATCTTCATCTAGGTGATGATCTTCTTCCATAGTTCTCTACTCTTCTTTGTTACATTGTTCTTATTTTCGGTTTTGGTTGTATCAGATTACAAATATTGCTTCCATATTTTTTTGTCTTTTAACTCAGTAACTAGTAAACTAGAGATATTTTTAGATGTGATCGGTTTTTACTAAACATACTACTTATAATCCATTTAGTTTGGTAATAGGGAAATTAACAAGATATTTTTATATTTACAGTTGGTGTCGGTATAACCTTCCAACCTATTTTGGTTTTATGGTTTGTGGCTTTATGGTACTTGTATGATTTTATGACATCATGAATAAAGTGTTTGTCTGTCTGGTCTTTTATTTTATTTACAAATGTATTGTTCATATTATTATTTACTAACATTTTTAAATTACGCTGCTAGATTTTAGAATCTCTTAGGACCCAATGGTCAAGATTATATAAATAGATAGCGTACGGACAGTGCGTATATTACGCGTTTCTGTTTTCGGTCAGGCGTGTCGCACAGTGCGTACATTGTTACGTGTGTCCTAGAGGCCATGTCCATACTTGTAGCTACGCGTACAAGCTTGCGGAACGCGTTTCTAGCGAGCCAGAAGATTGCGTGCGAGCCACAGTCAGTCGGTTTTTTAGTCACGCGTCAAAGATGACGTGCACGCCTAAACGCGATGTTTGGACGGTAAAATGGATACACATTCATGATCATTGAGTTTTAAATGTTTCTCGTAGTCATGCATCGATTGCGTTGCGTAGCGTATCGCTATGTAGCGTAGCGGTCCGTACAGAAGCTGTACGCGTGGACAGCGTATCCGACTACGCGTAACATAGGAACGCACTGCCCGTACGCAGCTTTGGCTTTTAACGGGCTGTGCGTCTAGGGACATTGGTTATTAATAAGTAAATAATGGTCTTCGATATGGAGTAGTGTTATTAAGTTTATTGGATTACAATATTAATGTAAAGTTTCATCAATTTCAGAACACATCGCTCGTCAGAACGGTCAGAGCAGCTCAGGTAACATTTAATGCTTTTCTAAATTTTGATCATGTCATGGTGATTAGAATTGCGCTACGCCTTCTCTTCTTATGAGTACCTAGAAAAACACCAGTAGAGTCTTTTTTCAACCATTGAATTAAACTGCGATCACCAACCTGCTTGGCGTGGCGCTTATATCCTCATTTTGGGGAAGCCAATGTCCGGTCGAGGCAGTAAGGTTAGTTACGCCCCCACTAAAACCTCAAGGGGCTCATGTTCTCCTCAAAAGCATCTGAATTCTTCATTAACAAATCCAATTCCGGTCCAAACTTACTATCCTACTGGGAGTAAATAACTACTTCTTTGATAAATTCCTATTCCGAACCAGGCTAAGCACCAGCCAAATCAAAATCCGAAATCCTCCGCTGAACAGGGGGGACTGATGCTGCTGACCTTTTTTGGTTCTGTTACAAGAACATTATAGAAGCTACACATAAACTGACTCTGTGGCGGAGTGGCATACGCACCGGTTTTCAAGGTGGCACCAGCTCCGAGATCCCGGGTTTGATTCCCGGACGGGTCAATGAAGAAAAAAAGATTTTTCCTATATTTTCTCGGGTCTGGGTGTTTATGATTCCACCGTTGTTCATGTATTCCTATAAAACAAGTGCTTAAATAGTTACTTCTGGATCAAAGCATATTATTATGATGTCCACATAATAATTTAAACTTGCTTCCTTGACTGAGTTTCATCAATTCCCAACTGGTATAACGCCTCCTGTCTCCAGTAGGAGGCGCCTTATAAAACCTGCCAGCCTGGGCAGGAGTTCCGATTGGACTGCAACAAGTGTCTCTGCGACAACCTCGGCGAGGACTTCTCGTGCACACGCATCGACTGCAACGCACTCAACAACCAGCATAACGATGGAGGCCGAACTAAGAGAGGTGCGGTGATCTTTTTCATACTATTTGCCAAGAAATAAATAAAAACATAGTTTATTTGTTCTCTTAAAATTTACAAAGTATTTCCTAAACTAGTGACAACAATTAGTCTAAGTAAGAGACTTGTTTCTATACTAGGAGACCTAAATGGCAAATTACCAGTCTTTCTACATCCGAACTTAGTGAACTAAGGTTCCTAAATAAATAAATTTATGGAGTATACAAGAGTGAATTAGAAGAGTTATTAATAACTTAATATTGCTCTTCTTCTACTTGAATTATTTAAAGATTATTTGCGAACCATTAAAATATAGAAAAACTACAACCAATACAATGACTTAGTCTGATTTATAACGTCAGGTTATTCTTCAGTCTATTCAGCCGGGACATATCATACACATCTGATTTATAACGTCAGGTTATTCTTCAGTCTATTCAGCCGGGACAACACGGGACCGGCTTTGGTTTGAAAGATTTAAATTTGGATAAATCGTTTCATAGTCACACCACATGAGTAGTAGGTAGTGGTCACACTACGCGCATTGTTGGGCATATGTAGGCCTGATCTGATTTCCACAACAATCGATGCTTTTACAGATTGACCGTCTTCCTGCGATCTCCACTGTTGAGAAGCTTACCTACCAACCCATGAAAAGATTTATGAAAAACATACATAGTAATCTCCAAAAGTTGCTAATATATTCAATCAATCAGCTTTCTTGAATATTTTACGCTTATTAACACAACACTGTTGGAAAATTGGAAGTTTAAGGGCTTTGTCCCTTCCTGTCTTTTCGTTCCTGTCTGATGTTTAGAGATATATCCTTGACAATAATTTAAAACTTGGACAAATTCATCCAAGATTCAAAACCAAGTTGACAAGTAACCTATATCCCCAAATAATGTATGCATATAATTTTAAATTTGCCTCTCTTAGAGTAATGTAAGAACATAGTGTTAAAAATTAAGAAATTTCCAGAAGTGTCAAACTTAGAGGAGGTGACCGCGAATTGTACCCCGGGGAGCACCTTCGAGCAGGGCTGCAACGCGTGCAAATGTACTGCCGACGGACGCCATGCTTTGTGTTCCAACAAAAAGTGCACAAAAGAGAACCCGCCCACCACTGATGTTCATAGCTCTGGTAATTTAGTTTACATAATTATCTTGCATTTGGCTAGAGAGTCTTCATTTTAAATTATTTTAATTTATGTTTTATCATAAAACTTATTAGGAGACTTGGGCCTTGTATTAGAATGTATATTAAGTTCTAATTTTTTTGCCAACACTAGTACCAACGTCCGTAGATTCCTTTGAAATAACAAACCTTTGCATTCATAAAAACAAATAGTGTAATTATGATCATCACAAGGATTGTGAAGAATTGTCTGGTAGAGATCATTTAAAGTGATAAGGCCGTCTAATTGTACATTTTCCCTTCTTTGTAATTTTTTGTTTTCTTGTGTTTTGGGCAATAAAGTGTTATCATCAAAGGATACACTTGTTATAGACTCATACAGTCTTTTATTATTATATGCTTTTATTTTGTCATAATCATAATAATATTTCTAGATGCCGACCCCGGCTTTCGCTGCAACCCCGGCGAGCAGTTTAAAAAAGATTGCAACGACTGCACCTGTTCTGCCGACGGCCGAAGCACCTTCTGCACTCTCCGCCTTTGTGACCAAGACATCACACCTGGCATATAAACGAACTGTTACCACCTTGACTTCAAACAGGATGAACGCTCTCTAACTACAAGACCAGTGATCATCAATTTAGCATCTCAATTTCAGCGATCATATAATCGGATGACCCAATTGGTTTTGGAATCATGTATGTCACTTTAGTATTCCCAATAATAAAATTTAGTATTCCCAATAATAAAATGTTTCCAAAAAAAACTATTTCAAGTCTGATGTTCTGAGATTATCATTTGAATCGCATTTTGGATTATCTTCAGCTTATTAGGTACACATGTTTTATTGTTCTTAATTAAAATACAAGAGCATATTAATGAAACCCATACACACTTATGTGTGAGATTATAGGATTCTAGGCCTGCTTGAAGGAAATAAGTAAACCAGTTTTAGAGTGAGAGCTTAGGTACCTCATATGTAAAAATCTGTTTTACATTAAGTCGATAACATATACACGTGTTGCAATGAGTCCAAATTATTTTATAATAAAAATCTAACAGTCAAGGTGGTTTAATGAGAGTAACAAAATTTTGTAAAATATTCGCAATCTCTTTAAGGATGTGAACTACTAAGAAAAACATTCTCGTTTGCCGAAGTGACGTGTGTTTTAAGTATTTGTGACTATTTTTACTATAGTTTAAGATCGAGTGAGTGATATAATAAAAAAGCAACCGTTATTTTAGGATGCTCAATAGACATAAAATTATTTAAAAATTTTAAAAGATAATGTATCAATCACATTCGTTTGTTTTCATGACTTTTATGCGTGTTTTTGTAAAGAAATTATGCATAAATACTTCTTTGCTGTGTTTATTGCATTTACGTAGAATGTATTTAGGTATTGGGGATTATGTTAAGCTGTATTTTTTTATTCAATTAGTCTTTCGATTCATGCTATAGCAGTTTTAGACTTCTCTAAATGGTTAGTAAGTTGCTTTTTTATTTAGCTTATTTTATATAGTTAGGTGTGTTTTTTAAATGTCGTCATGCATGCGTGCGTTATTCGATGTATTTTTTTCATTGTCATTTGCAACTTCATCTTTGTTTTATCAACTGATGTTAAGTAGTTCAGAATTGAAAACAAATCTGTCATCATCGAGCCAGTGGTTCTAATTAATTATGCTTTTTTATTTTATATACTTCAACAACAGTCGGTGAAGATGTATTCTGCCCAATGGGTGGTATCTATACCTATGGGCGTAATAGATACCTAGACTAGAATAGAGACTTTCATGGGCATCCAGCAATTGAGGAAGTTTTATGTATATTTTAATATTAACATCAATTTCTTTGTTTGGCGATAGATGGTGGAATCGTTAGCGAAATCAATTTTTATTACAGGAGTATTAACATTTGTAACAAAAGCGGAGGTAGGCAGATAGAGAGGAGCTGACCAATAACAGTGCGCAAAATTTGTGATCTGTTGATTTCAAGCTCTGTGATTGGTCAATTTATCTCCGTTCCATTTTACTCCGTCCAGCTCCGCTTGAGAAGAAACTTAAGCTAAGTCGAGCCTTAAGAAATAAATGAGACACATTTGACAGCTTAGTTTAAACACATCAATAAGACTCGTTGTGGACCATTATTTTATCTTTGATCTTTTATTTCACTACCTTGCTGGATTGCGATGTTTAGAAGCTGCTAGCTCTTGGGTCACCACTGACGTTCACATAAACATCAGCAGGTCAATTGTAACTGGTCTTTATGCTTTGTTTTTAAATTTAGTGCAGTGACCACTAAACTACTAACATCACATTAAAAAAATGATTTCAAGAATGAAGTTGTATAGTTTTTGAAGATCTATCACGTGTCATTCATTCCTTTAGTATAAGTATCGTGCGGCTTGTATGTTGATTTGTTGATGTTCAATACTTAGTGAATTTATAATATTTAAGTGGATTTTTTCGTACTTTCCCGTACTGTCATTTATTAGATAATACCTAAATAGTTGTATTGTGTGATATTGCAATTCTTAAATAAAATAAATGGATTTGATCATACGCTATTTAGACTTTTTTTGAACATAATATCCTTGGACGGCAAAGTTTAATAAATTGATTCTAGAAATGAGAGACTTAGTAATAATATGAACGAACTGAGAATCGATTTTATAAATATTCCAAATCGTTAAGAAATCAACACTAAACAAAAAATTAACCAAATCAGGCTAGCTACACCATAAAAGTCATTAAACTTGTGAAGTAAATATGAATAATACAACATTTTGCTGAATTCTGCTCAAAATTTCCGCTCATTAAATTCAAAGTGAGCAAGCACAATACATTCAAGAAAAACGCCCACCCTCCCTCAACTCACAATGCATGCAATACAGATAATGTAATTATTAGAACCCAAGACCGATAAAGACACCCTCGACGCGTTTCGTCACTTCACGTGGCTTCACAGGAGATGTTGTCGCTACACTACGTTTGCCGAGACGTGGTCTCCATTCGAGAACCCGTCTACTCCAACGCTCATCGGTTCTGCGACAAATATGGCCAGCCCACTGCCACTTCAGCTTGCTACACTTTTGGATAATGTCCATAACTTTGGTCCTCTGCCGGATAATCTCGTTACGGATTTTATCCCGCAGCGAAATACCGAGCATAGATCTTTCCATAGCTCACTGAGCGACATGCAGTCGGTGGGCCAGCCTGACCGTCATGTTCCACGTTTCGGCTCCGTATGTAATGACGGGTAGGACGCACTGATTGAACACCCTACTCTTCGCGCCAATTCAGATTTTCAACTTACTGAAAAATTTGAATATAACCAAAAGATTCGTTTATCGTACCATAAAACGATACAATAAAGACTCTAGTGTAGATGACAGGTCAAGAAGTGGCCGCCCTCACTCTGTTAGGACTCCAGCAGTGATAAAAGCTGTGAAGGCGCGAATTCCAAGAAATCCCATACGTAAGCAGAAACTGTTGACCCTTCAGATGGGGTTAAGCAGGACCACGGTGAAAAGGGTGTTAAATGAAGACTTAGGGCATATCGGAGAAAAACAGGACATCTTTTGGACGCTCGTTTAATGGACCTGAGACTGAAGAGATACCGCGCTTTGTTGAAGCCGTACGCGGGTAAAAAGCATCGGGAAATTATTTTTTCGGATGAAAAAATTTTCACCGTGGAAGAGAGCTACAACAAACAAAATGATAAGGTGTACGCCACAGCAGTGAAGAAGCGAGCAACCGTATTCCGCGTGTCCAACGAGGTCATTTTCCATCCTCGCTCATGGTTTGGTTGGGAGTCTCTTATTGGGGCTTCACTGAGGTACATTTTTGTGAGAATGGCGTAAAAACGAATGCAGTTGTGTATCAAAATACATTCCTCAAGAACCTTGTGGAACCTGTTTCTCATACCATGTCTAATAACAGGCAATGGGTATTCCAACAAGATTCTGCGCCAGTTCATAGAGCGAAAAGCACACAAGACTGGCTGGCGGCGCGTGAAATCGACTTCATCCGGCACGAAGCTTGGCCCTCCTCCAGTCTAGATTTGAGTCCGTTAGATTACAAGACATGGCAACACTTGGAGGAAAAGGCCTGCTCAAAGCCTCATCCTGATTTGGAGTCACTCAAGGCATCCTTGATTAAGGCAGCCGCCTATATTGACATGGACCTCGTTCGTGCTGCGATAGACGACTGGCCGCGCAGATTGAAGGCCTGTATTCAAAATCGCGGGGGTCATTTTGAATAAACTTTATTACCATATGAATCTATGTTTTATTAAGTTCATTTTGCTATATAAATGGTTACATAAATAATAAACATGTCTAAATTATTTCATATTACACATGTGGCAGAACTTATGTATGACCTGACTAGTATTTAAAGCACTTGTTTTGTGGTAATCAGAAACAACAAAGGTACCACAAACACCTACACTTAAAAAAATATAGATTTTTTACATTGACTCTTTCGGGAATCGAACCCGAAACCTCTGAGAAGGCGAGACCTTGAAAACCGGTTGGTACGTCATTCCACCACGAAGTTCGGGCCAAAGCTCTTTATTTGCGATCGACACCCCGCCACGATTGTTTTAGTGTTTTTACGACACGATTCAGACTTTGCTGTTTTTATTAATAAAACTCTCTTTTGACTAATTAAAGTCCTCACATTAATACCTATTTTCTTTACGATTATGCAGCAAACGATAATTTTTTCTCAGTTTACATTTATCTTTAAGGGCCAAGAGTTTAAGTTGAAAATCATTTGCAAAAAGAGGGGATTTATTGATAATTTTATGTGCTACAGTAAAAACACATAAAATTATATGAGCATTAAAATTGGAATCATTAAAACCAGTAATCAATGCTTAATTATCGGTCTTTGCATCAAATGCTTCTTGGCGTAGTTTAACAATGGTGTTGTTGCAAATCTTGTTAGGTTTTACTTTAATTTGGATCTCTCATGCTACGTATGATTGTAAGTAATTATTTACGTTATCTATCAAGTTTTTTGTCTTATATTTAAAATATTAATGACTGGCGATGATTGTATTGAAAAAGGAGTAAAATTATTGAAGTGAATGATAAAGATAAAATTACGGAAATAGCTGGAGTTTATTAGGTTTTTACTTTATAACGGGTGTAAAAAAACCAAACGCAGATCCGAAAACCACATCATTAGGATCATTTTTCTCTTTAGGACCATACCTGGGAAACAGCTGGTTCCAAAGATGTTGAGGGTCAAAGTCACAATTTTGTTTTCCATTTTATTACAAAAACTGTTGACAAAGGATACTTAAAAACTTTTCTTCATACAAACATAGTGTTTTTTTTATTATTTCGTTCATAATAAGGCATTATTAATTACAATATGCAATGTACGGCTCACCGCGGACGACTTTTGAACTTAGCAGCCATCCCCAGTGCAGCGGCCTACGCCACGGCTGCTATACATTGCGCGATACGAATTATAATATTTTTTGAGTCCCATAAATAAAAATCATTTCCCAGCTATAATATCTTTTAATATGGCTTGGTTTGCTTTTCAGATTGCGTAACTTCAGGGTCTGCGTTTAGTTTTTTTACACCCTGTATATTGACTTATGGGGACTACTAGAGCTAAGTGCCGCCCCCAATTCAAATCAAATCAAATATCTTTCAAAATTACTGTTAGCTGCTTTTCATTCTGGAATTCTTTCGTATTGTACATTATTGCTGTAAGCAGCCGCTTTTGGCGTTAGCTACAAATTCAACTTTACCTATTCTTAAACAACTAAATGAAAAGTTTACTGTGTTTCAATAAATACTAGAGGTAATTTGCATAAATGATACTGTTCTAGTTTTTTGAGAGTTGATTTTGTTTAGAAGTAATAAAGTTACATCAATCGGGTGCAGCACTTAGCTCTAGTAGTCTCCTTAACATTTAACTCAGAACTAGGAATTGTGTACGAGTATATTGATAAAACATTTATGGCGACTCTAACTTTTGCGATTTGCACGTCTATCTACCTACCGATACCTTCTTGGTGTGTGCTCCTGGGGCGGGAGAGTATCTCTAAAAATCTGTAAATCAGTGTAACTATTTCAAACTAACGTACTACCTGCTTATTTAGTCAAATATCAAGCCATTATGCGGTATACAGTTTTGCGATCCGAACTCCCTTGTTTATTTGTGCAAATTGGAATTTATGTCAGTAAAATTGAACGGGTAATCAGACCTTTAAAACACGCGGTAAAGTTTGTTACAGTAATAGCTATCTCAGTAGGTATTACTTAAAATGAAAAAGTAGTGTTTTGTTACATAATGATGGTTGGTGAGGAGATGCTGTCGATAACTACTACGCAAAGATTCTAGGCTGTCGATCCCGGTTGGGTCAGTTAAAAATGTTTTATAAATTTGTGTGGGTCTGAAACAGCTACAAACCCACCCACGTTACATTTGTGCGTCGGAAGACATTTCGATGGTCCAATCTTCCAACACAAGATGGCGTCACGCATATTGGCGTGCTAAAGCACTTGAAGACACAGCATTTTGAAACTACCCTCGCTAATACCACGGTTCACGGCAGTGGCGCGGGAGCGGTGCGTACCGACGGCCGCCGCGTACGGCGCCTGCCACGTGTGTGTCTGCAGTATGGACGGCGTTTACCACTGCCGTGCGCATGCGTGTAAAGGGGCTAGTGAGTATTGCGCCAATAGTATTAATAATTGCTTTATATCTATGCTTATTTTTTAAGTTTTGCTTGGCTAAATACTGTTTGGTGTCCTTACGGAAATAATAAATACCTCTACTCTGCCTGGGTTGGGTAAGGGTATAATAGGGTATAATGGGTATCGTAAGGAATGATTTAAGGAGACAAACAGCAATGTGGTCTTTCCATCATTGGACAAACTGTGATCGCCAAACCGAAAAATCCTCCTTTAGTGAAGTCCAGCAGTGGGTCACACTGTCACACATGTCAAATATCTCTACTCTAATTTATACTAATAATCAGACTCATAAAAATCTATCTACATGAATTGAAAAAAAAAACACATTTATGTTTACTCGCAAGTTATTTTAAAATAAATTTGCTGATGCGGTTTATATGCTAGTACATTAACGAATTTACTAAAAATACCGTTTTATCAGCTTTCCTAAGTTCTGTACTTGTAATCCTTAAAGTACTAGTACTTTTTCAATTGCTACTCTAGTATAATTATTATGATATATCAATTACTAACATGTTATGTTAATTCTCTTAGATGAAACAGATATCATAAAAGAATGGAAAAGAGAATGCGAACCAAACCGTACCTACAGAGAAGATGGCACCTTCTGTTCATGCAGTAAAGACGGTTTGTGGATGTCCAACAACTGCCGCGAAATATTTCAGACTATGAAACCCAACAACATCCTTCCCGTGCACAAGTTAAGAACCAATATCGAATGCACACCAAACGAGCTATACCTACTTGATTGCAACATCTGTGAGTGTGGTAAGAAAGGGTTCATCGAACTGTCTTCTTGCACAAAAAGGAAATGCAATAGAGGACACAAAGTTGATATGTGTAGTTATGGAGATTACTTGAGAACTAACAATGAAATATGTTCTTGCAGTGACATTAATTTGTACATCGATCGCCTTTGCCTGAAAGTGGTTGATACTGCCATTCAAATTATTAATAGGACTGATTTAGAATCCATAATCGATATTGGTAAAACATGGACAAGGTCTAATGAGATCTATCTACTAGCTTGTGTGCCAGGCTCATCAATAATAATTGATTGTAATCGATGCTTTTGCACTTATGGGAAAACCTGGGGTTGTACAATGAAGGGATGTGTGCCTCCTAAACTTGATATGCTGAGATCGAAGAAGCAAGATAATGAGTTCTTCTCTCTGCCGACGTTGGAGACTGAGAACGAGCCGTGTGAACCCGGAAAGAATTATCGTTTCAAATGCAACAGTTGTGTCTGCACAAATAAGAAGGTACCAATGTGTACGTCGATGATCTGCTTAGATGATATAGTGTTGGATAGTAGGATGATAGAGATATCGTATCAGCAAGGACGTTCAGTTACTCAATAAATTGATGATTTTGAAACCGCAAATTTTATTTGAATTTCTTCCTCACGAAATGTCCAACCACATAAGGTAGGCTAGCATAGTCATTATATTATCGTTAAGTAAGACCTTTAAGGTATTTATTTTACCAAGCGACTTTACTCTCCGATGTATTTATATTAATTTTTTTACTTTTATTAAGTTATAAAACAGACAACTTTAAATTAATAACCACAATAATGCTTAGCATGTTAAGCTATCTAAAATGATCCCGCTATCTTTTCCAAGTGTCTTTCGAAAGCATGGGAAATTGAGAAAATGTTATCAATGCTATCGTAAACTGTGTGTTGATAGTTTAACTCCTACCGGATCATAGACCGCCGGCGGTCGCGATTCCAATTGATTTTAATAAACCCCGTATCAATCAACTCTAGTAATAGTGACCATGGAAGTTTAAATCAGTAGATTTTAATTGTGTCTGGAATAACATACAATGAATACATTGTAACTTAGCGGCTAAGCACAACCAATTTTTTGAAAATGGGCATCGCTTTTAATTTAATTACTCATCAGAATCACTGCATTTTGAATTATAAATAAATAAATAAATAAATAAATATTTAAGACATGCCACACTGGGCCACACAGAGCCATCTAGTCCCAAATTAAGGTACTATTAAGTACCCTGTCGTATGGGGTGCTAGACAACCGATAAACTTACTTATATACTTTTTTTTGTAAATACATACTTATAATACATAGAAAACACCCAGACCAGTACAAACAGACATGTTCATGCACACAAATATTTGTACTGTGCGGGGATCGAACCCGCGACCCATGGCTCAGAAGCAGCGTTAACTACCGCTGATCCAAATGGTCGTCAATCGAATTATAGACAAGTATTGTACTCATACTATGAACAAGAATTATTCAATTCAATTCAAATATTTTATTGCGTTCTATAATGTTACAAGGATGTTATAAAGTATGATGTAGACAGTTCATTATAGACCCTGTTCGGGCACAACAATACAATTTGTAGTAGACGGACAGATAGGATGACGCCATAATTACTTAATATTTCAATACAAAAGAACAAATAAATACCTAATACATACTTTACTTACTTTCTTAAATTGACTTTATATTCAATTTATAGATATCAACTAATTTTGTGATAGTTATTAATTTATATAAAATAACAGCTAATTACATATTTTTATTAGATTATATTACTAAACATTTATATAAATTTGAATTTGAGAAATAAAATAAATTGTAATATTTGTTGTCATTGTATTAATTAATTTGATTAAGTATATATTTTTTAATTTAATTAGATTTTCGTCATTTAGGTATTCATTTATTGTATAGTAGCAATTTTTTAAAAGAATAGATTTTATTGATTTTCCATGTTTAATTTTATTTGATTCTTCTTTTATAAATTCCGGTAGTTTATTGAAAATCTTGATGAATGAAGCTTTAGATGGACAGGCGGTAACATTAATTTGTTCTTACGAACACTTCTTAAAGAGTGGTTCGAGGGTAAATCCGTTCGCTTTGTATAAATTCGGGTATAAAATTCGAATTATCGCAGAGAGAATGGTAAAAATAACTCTTTTGGATTTTAGCAAGAAAAAAGAAAAAAACATAATGAGAATGTCTCAAATATCTTTGGTAGCAAGTGTTTAAATAAAAGCAGAATCGAATCCTTTGTCGATCTTCAGGCAATGCTATGATTGCTCTAACTAAAGGCTCTAGACTGCACTATCGCTAATTCTTATTTAGATATAATGTAAACTGATCAAATTTCTGTCCCTAAAAAACTTTCAGCTAATCCATTCCGAAGTCCATCACACGATGATCTGCCAGAACTGCGCGATGGCGAAGATTGTACACTAGGCGAGATTTACCGAAAGGACTGCAACACTTGTAAATGTGGACCAAACAACTCTGCAATGTGCACTAAAATGGCTTGCCTAAACAAGCAAGACATGGATCGGATCAAAGAAACGGTGAAGAAACAGAAGAATATAGAGAAAATGGAGAATGAGATCAAAAAACAGAATAACAAGAGCAAGAAGTATACAAGCCGTTGGTTGCCTGATTTACCGGAAGGAGAGTGCGTACCAGGGCAGCTATATCAGAAGAATTGTAGAGGATGTTATTGCAACTACAACAAAACTGCAATGTGTGTCACAAATAAGAATGCATGTGATAAGCGTAAGTTTTAATAAATTAATTGTAATATTTTGCCGTGGTAAGGGTGTCTAAAAAATGAAAACGCTCCAAATATGTTAAGTTTTCTTCCCACATCTAGAATCATCGTCAGGCATCGTACCCCATATTCCCATATTGCAATGGGCTACGCAGCCTACGCACATATTGGCACATGCTACCAATTGTCTACATAATATCTGAATGGTTTGAGGTTTTTTCTTTATAGTGAAATTAAAATGTACAAATTTAACGACATATTACGTAACAAAACGCAATCAATTGCGTTGACAATGTTTGAACATTGCGCAATGCGCAGTGTCACGTTATTCACTGCTTGTCAATGCTATATCGATTTGGTCTGTATCGGAAGGCTGGTTGACTTAGCATATTTTTTCAGAGCCGTTTTTCAGACACCTTCAAAGATTTGCATAATATGTATTCGCAGACTTCTATCCCGAATCTGCAGACGCAATCAGGCCTATATACAGTAAAGAGGAATTCGACGCTCTTCCCTCGCTCCCCCACATTGCTGCCAAGTGCGAGCCGGGGAAGTCTTACCGGGTGGACTGCAACTCCTGCGTGTGCCTCATCAACTACAGCTTGATGTGCGATTTGGCCATGTGTCTGAGTTATAATGATATGCACAACAACATTGCTGCTAGAGCTTCAAGTAAGTTTGATATCCATATTAGTACTTAAGTAAAATATAATTCTTTGAATAGTTAATATTTTTCGACTGCTTAAGGGAAAGCAAAAATCCGCTTACTGGACGATAAAAAATAAAGTTAAATAACAGCCCATAATCATACCACTGCAGCTGCAGCTGCTGCAGGGAAAAGGCCTCCATCATTAAATTCAAGTTACCACAGCAATCATGGGCACTGGCATAATCACCACGCTTGCCAAGTGCGGGTTGGTGATCACAAACCCGGGCAATGTTCGAAAATTCGAAACTTGTGGTTGTCCGAACCGGAGATCGGATCCGGGCCCCGACATCTTGGCCCGGTTTTTAAACCACTAGACCAACGGGGCGTTACTAGACCAATGGGACGTTGCTCGATTGCTCGACCAATTGAGCTACCTAGATCACACACTACACTGGTGAAAGAATTCGATAAAAAGGGGACTAAAATTCCAAATTTTCATAAATTTAGATAAAATTACCCATTGCATATTTTTTTCTATTTTAAGGGCTGCGATTTAACCGCGAATACGAATTCCGCGCCAAGAACGCCTGTGGAGAGTTAATATATTAGAATGTTAACGGTTAACTACTTAGTAATATAAAAAATCGTTAAACTTCGCGCGGAGTAATAATATTACGATAACCGTACTTTTTTGGGGCAAAATCTATCTCTATACCTACTGATCTAAACTTCCATGGTCACTAGAGTTCTTCCGTGAGCACAGCGCTTGCAACAGTGCCGAAATATCGGAAACTCATAAAAACTAAGGTGGCTACATGCATAAAAACCCTGTATACCTTTAGAAAATCTATCCCTGTTACAAATTTCTACCAGTTCTGTCCAGCAGTTTTGACTTTGAGTTTTGTAACCGAAATTCACCTAAACCTTCACTTTTATGATATTATTACAAAATAAGATGTAAGTTAAAATTAAGTAAGCTTTTGAGGAAAGGGACCACCCATGTTTTTCCAATATATGTTTCCATTTACGTATGAACCAACCCATCTAACAGTACCATTGCATCACAGATAAAAACTGCATAAAAGGTCAAGAAGTTAAATCGCCTGGGGAATGTGTCAAGTGCTCATGTTCCAATGGCAAGACCAAGTGCGAGGAGATACCAGGGTGTCTGTCCGCAGATGAAAAGAGGCGTAGCCTTCACGGCGAAATAAATAAGAGGCGACCCAAGCTAAAATTGGAGTACGATGAGAAAGAGAAGTGTGTGGGTGGATCAATTTACAAGTAAGTAACTGAGGTTTGATTTGATGCTTCAAGAAAAATTATCTCTTTCCTTCCAGCATCACCAACCTATGTCGTTTTAATAGGCGACGGAATACTGCCAGAAAACCACGGGCTTCTACATTCAACCACTGACTAAATGTCCCTTGCTACGGCTGGTGATTTTGGAGAAGTTTGTCTCCAGCAGCGAGGCTGTTTGGGCGATTTTTTAATTACTAGCTTTTCACCCGCAGCTCTGTCTACTTGAACTACGCGTTATACCGCACAGACGACGGAAACCTTGTTCCCAGTCGTGGCATACAAAAAAGCCTTCCTTTTTCAAAGTCTAATCTATCTTTAAACTAACTTTCAGCAAAATCGGTTCTGTAGTTTAGGCGTGAAACAAAAACAACCAGAGTTATTTTCGTATTTGAATTATTAGTAAGGATTTAAGAACAAAACGCTAACATCTATCATTACAGAAAAAAATCCAATGTGATAGTACCGATAATGCGATAATGTATATGGGGGGAAACTTCTCCCCGAAGCCTGGTGGCGCTGCGCAAGCAAGCTACAGCCAGCGGCGGAACTGCGGACGATTGCTCGGGGCGTTAACTCGTGGTTCCGACTCACTGAATGGCACTGGAGCACACGCAGGGTGGTTAAGTGGGTAGGGTCCGCTAAAGCCGGACGAGCCCCGCACAACTCAGCGTAGGCCTCCACCGCCGCTGAGTATGCGTAAAATCATTCCACCGCAATTCGAAAGGCGTTGGAATGAAAAGTATTTGCTACAGTGTATTATATTATCTGTGCTAGAATCAAGCAGTTGCTGATCTTAAGTCCCTATTTGTTCACGTAGTTGTTTAATTGTACAGTATTTTGTTTTGATTGATTTTGTAAATCAGTCACCGTGTAAGTGGAAGGTTGTGGGTTCGAGTCCCATTTAAGGCAGGCGAAGAATGTTTGTTAAAGAAAATATATTTTCGATTTACACTAGCAATTTATTTGCTTGAAGGACAGTTTTGTTATAACATTTAATTTTTAAGTATTTTACTGTTTAATCACAATGAAATGATTTCTACTTTTACATCTGTTTTCGCATACTTCTAAAGAAAATGATTTAAACCGATTTTAGGTCATTAAAAAAACTGCATTAGTTGGGATGTTCCAAGTCGCACCATACTTACTGTTTTCGCTAAATTGATTTAAGCGCGTTGCGCTGTAGATGGATATGATAGATAGAATACTCTTTATTGCACATCAAAAAAAGTTTATACAATAAGATTTATTAATAGACCTAATTTTGTAATCAGAAACCAAGAAAATTCAAAGGCAGTAGGTTCTAGAATAAATGACCCTCCACCAGGTTGAATGCGAGTAGCCCAGGACCGATCGTTGTGAAGATCCTTGGGGAAGGCCTATGTCCAGTAGTAGGCGTCGTTTGACTGACATGATGATATATAACAAATAAATCTGATGTTCCTTAGACTTCACTGCAACCGGTGCTATTGCCAAGACGACGGATCAATGAGGTGCACACAGAAAACCTGCCTCCAATACGCCCAATCACTGCAACTGAAGAAACAACGACTCTACTTGGAGAAACACGGTCTTTGACACAGCTGAGAAAACCTGGCGAAACCATGGCTACCCATGTCTCTACAAAGACTTTAATTCTTATTATAATAAAATTGCAAAATGTCGTCTAATAAATGTGATGATGATAATACTAAACATATTTCATTAGACATCTTCCTAGCACCGTAGATTCGGGTTGGAGTCCCGCCTGAGACATAATTTTTCAAGTTTAAATACTGATATTATAATTGCAATTTTGACGACCTCCGTGGCGGAGTGGCGTACACACCGGTTTTCAAGGTGTCGCCTGCTCCGAGGTCCCGAGTTCGATTCCCGGACGGGTCAATGTAGAAAAAATGTGTTTTTCTACATTTTCTCGGGTCTGGGTGTTTGTGGTACATTCGTTGTTTCAGGTTTCCAACACACGAATGCTTTAAATAGTTATTCAAATTGGGATCAGAACAATGTATGTGATGTTGTCCACATTTTTTTTTTTTAATTAAGTTGGTTATATATCATAAAGTATAAAAACCTACTTTTGGAGAGGCCTTGGTGCACCAGTAAACTGATGTGAGCTGATCCGTATCATCATCATGACGAAAAACGAGTAGAAATGCCACTTCGGCGGGATTTTATCAAAATCTATAACAAGTGGGCATCTGCAGGTCACTGTAGGCCGAGTGCTTTATATCTCTACCTTCTTTTTTAAACATTGCCAGCTACATTCGTAAAAATAATGTTTTAGATCATCCTCTTTTGTAATGATTCAAAAACCTAACTTCTACATTGGGTATCATAAAAACTTGATTAAATTTTTAATGAGCATGAGGCAAAGATAAATTAAAAACAGCAATCAAAAATCAAAATTTTATAGGTTTACACGCCATTGGAGCAAAAAATTATATTTATACATTATTTAGAACAAAAATAATACATATTTATCATAGTAAAACATGTTAATGGTTGTGATATTTTTAGCTTTATTGTCACAGCTCCCATTGGGGCGGAGTGCAGGCCGTAAGTCGAATATTTGTACACTAAAAATCTTCTTTTATACCCAAATGTTACATCTTGAATGTTTCTGTCAGGTGCGTGCGTTCCGAACACACAGTTTCTTCTGAATGGTCGATTGTGCCGCTGCAACAACCTCGGCTGGTGGACTGACTCCGACTGCCGCTCTATCGGAAGAAGGGGGGGTTGCTTGCCCGGCCAGATAACCTGGCAAGGCTGTAGTCAATGCATTTGTCAAGAAAACGGTCAAATCCTTTGCAACGACGCTAGCTGCTACGACGAAGCGACGTACAGAGGCATAGTCGCTCCGAAACCAAAAGGTCTTGACACGAAAGATCCTGTGAACACTTGGTGTACACCATTCAAGTCTTATTACATCAACTGCAGCATTTGCGTCTGCTCCGCCTCAGGTAAGACTTCCGAGGCCCACTGCGCTACTGACAATTCATGTCAGCAGTTGGCACCATCATCGTCGGATTTTTTATTATCAATCAACAAAAATATCTGCATACCAAAGGTGATGTACCTATTTCCTTGTCTTCACTGTTTATGTTCTGATAGTGGATATTTTGTTCTGGATAAATGCGTGGAGACATGCCATCGGCCGCAGCAGACGGAATCCACTAGACGGTGCCTGTCCAGAACGTTTTACAGGAAAAATTGTAACGTATGTTGGTGCCCGGATGACAGCATGCCCGATGATAAGCTGTGCACTCAGCAATTGTGCGATAAGAATTCTAAATTCAGATCACTCGAAATCTTGAGGACGACACACACTAAGTGCCGTCCATATAGTTTTTTGAAACCCAAATGTTTCTATTGTGGCTGTGACACAAATGGAAACGTCAATGAGAATGCATGCTTGGAGTTAGATTGTTTAAAATCCAATGACTATAAATACGACGTTACAAAGACTACATGCAGTCCAGGAGAAATGGTACCGATTTGTGTAGAATGTTTTTGTTTGCGTCTCGGTATAACTAATAAGACATACTGTTCTAACGTCTGCTCGTATCAAAGCAAGCTTTTAATTCTTGAAAAGGTCTTGAAAGATGGTTTATCAAATCAATTACTAATTGATGGTAAAGAAATCAAAAGAAGTTCCGACGACGAGATGTGTGAACCGAATACTATGTACTTAGATCAAGGGAGATACTGTTTATGTCCAGAAAGTGGAAGTACTAATTTTAAGCTATGTACGTCGGTTATTAAAGACGCCAGGCCTATGAGATCCGAAAAAGTTATAACAACTTTCGACATAAAGAAAGAGTTGAATGCAAATTGCACGCCGAACACACTTATTCAGATAGACTGCAATACATGTTACTGTGCTAAAAATGGTAAAATTGACCCAAAATGGTGCACCTACGATAACTGTGATACAAAAAAAGTAATTCAAGATAATTTAAATGCGAAACGCGTTACGGTTCCAACTGTGCCCAGCGTCAGCACTTCTTGCGTTCCAGGGTCAATTTCGAAGGAAGAATGCAATTACTGCATTTGCCCCGGAAACGGGATGTTGAAAGACCGAGCGTGCACCAAAAACAAATGTGCTGCAATCCAGGCAGAAGTTAAAGACGACAACTTCGTTTGTGAACCATTAGCATATTATCTAGTTGATTGTAATGTATGCCTTTGCCCTCAGGATGGGGTAAAAAATGTAGAGAAATGCACCAAGAAGATATGTGAGAAGACATTCTTAAGGTCTGACAGCTGTTTATCCGGGCAGTTTTTTAGCAATGACTGTAACGTTTGCGTGTGTCCTCCAGATGGTAATAAGGCTGATAAAGTTTGCACTAATCATAGGTGCTCAGACTTTGACACTCCTTGGAAGAAAATATTTCGGCTCTCTCAAAGTCTACTTGACAATCAAATATCACATAGTAAGAGGCAGTTAGATGTTTGTTTTTCTGGAGAAGAGTTTGAAGTAGATTGTAAAATCTGCGTTTGTTCTGATGTTGGTATAAGATCTTATGCTACGTGCACCGAAACATCATGCAAAGATGAGAATAATGAATTTAATGTCTCAAAAGTAAGTTCTTAGGTTAATCCCCACTGCGTCGGGCAAACAAATCTGCGTTGTGATAAGCTTCTAGCTGTCACGACTAATGCTGATCGGAAACCTTTTTTGATTCTTATTTCCTTTTTTCATTTTTATACTTTGTGTTTGTTGTTGTTTTGTGTAGAAAATTTCTTTCTCTCATTCTAATAACTACTTTGGTAAATTTACTTTCATACCTGCTTAAAATTAGCTTAGAAGATCTTACTTTTCCCACATGAGTAAATAATTTATTCATGTACTTTTACTTTCTCATGAAAATTGAAAACAGAAAACATTACCAGTATAATAAGGGTGGAAAAGGATATTATATTTTTATTAAGATTTTGTAGAATCGCGTCAAAAACTAAACTTACGTAACATCTGGCGACTGTTTTAGTTTGACGGTCATCGTCTTCAGAAAATGGACATTGATGATAATGTTGGAAGTGAAATCTCTCACACTAGATTTAGGAGAGGTGACGGTGAAAGTTGCATGACTGTTAATCTGACAGACAGCTCAGAGAGAAAGGAATGCACACCAGGATCTATGTACATAATAAGGTAAGAAAATAAGTAAGCTTTGCATACAATCACATTAGTAGATTATTTATTTTGAAAACACTCATATCCTGCAGCAATTTAGCCTGCATCAGATACAGGCAAGATTAACCACAAGCTTAAAGTCTAGCGTTCTTTAGAGGAGTCAGAAAAAATCAAAAATGTTTCACTTATAAAGCATAGCATTAGTTTATAAAAATTAAGTATGATAATTTGAGTGTCTTTGGGCAAACTTACACTCATTAGTGTCGTTATAGTACGGCTAATATTTGGCTAGGAGAGAGAGAGATGGGGCGGAAAAAGGGTGAGGAAGGAGACAAAGGAGAGATACGGCTTATGGTGTAGAGACGAGTAGAGAGAGTGTAATTAAACGGTTTTTTTTATATTTACAACGGTTTCGTTTTCAGATGCAGACAATGTATATGTCCATATATGGGAAACATCAACTTCTTCTGCCGTCCGCTGCCGGAGGGCACTTACTGTGAACAGGCGTACCCCACGTTTAACTATCTGCCCATGGGCAGAAGGACTGACGAAGGTGAATTAAAAAAAAACACTTCATTCGGCAAGTTAGGCCCTTAGATGAGTCTTCACAACAACTGAAGATTATTTATATCTATATGCTCTCAGATTGCGCTCGCGTCTGCTTTTTAAGGTTCCGTAGTAAAAACAAGGCACCAATACAGTTTTGCCATGTTTAGTTTGCCATGTGTTTAGGAAAAGAAACTTGGATGATTCGTATTTTCATAAATGTTTTACATTTCAGCTAACGTAACCAGTGCAAACACCACCACCACTCCAAGACCCTACAAGCCGATGAATCATGCCCACACTAAATACTCCTGCAGCTCTCCCGGGAAGGTCCTGGATGAATGCTTCGTCTGCGAATGCCAGGAAGACCTACAGCTGATCGATGAGCACTGCTTCAAAAGCGACGACGAAAAGTGTATAGATGCTGTTCCGTCCTTTTTGGACAGAGAAAATAAAATTGTTGTTATGTGATGATGAGTTTTTTTTTGTTTTATCGATTTAAAGGCTACTAAGTCCATAGATGGTGAAAGAGTTATACGAATAGTTTAAAATTTTATAAATTAACTTATTAAGCAACCCAGTTATGATTGTTTTTGTTAAGACACTTATGTTTTTGTTGTTGTTTTTCGGCACCGGCCCACAATGGTCCTGAAGCAGCGTTAAAATGTAAGGTCTCTTTTTATACTTAACTATAATACTTATTAAAAAATTGGACTTAGACCTGACCCCTGTGGAATATTCATGTTAACGCGCAGTTTAGCTTCTAGATACCGTATAAGAGTATTTATTATACGACCCTTAGACTGAACAGTAAAGTTAAAAAGAACTATGATATTTTACACTTAAATCTAAATTCTTCTCAATGAATTGTGTGGATTTGCTGTTTTTCCGTTTTCTATTATCATTTTCATAAACCTCAGAAAAATCGTTTCTCACATCAATCTTTCTAAACGTCTTCAATAAATTTATTTTCCAGTATACGTTCAGATTATATTTCTAATGATTATTAGATACTATAACTTTTTAAAATATATATTTTACATTGCTAAAATAACTGCAGCCTGTTTATCTCCTAACAATACATCTCGATTCTATTAAAAAATCTATTTCGCTTATTAATTTTTAAAACAATCAAATTGTAAAACAGTTAGTACCTATGGTCATAATTTCCATTTGGTTTCACAGATAATTGAAATGCACGTTTTGGATTAAAATGCGATATTCTGTTAATTCTCAGAAAAACCTAACTGACCATGACTTTATTCAGAGTATTTTTATTAATACCACAATTACTTCTGGTGCACATGTTAAAACATGAAAAACGTGAGTACATATCACTATTGTAAACATTTTAATACAATATCTTGAATCAAAATTTGGGACTTGGGACCCACAACCTTAAATATTTAATAATAATATTTAAGACCTGCCTCACTGGGCCACACAGAGCCATCTAGTCCCAAATTAAGCTACTATTAAGTACCCTGTAGTATGGGCATGGGGTACTAGACAACCGATAAACTTACTTATATACTTTTTTTTTGTAAATACATACTTATAATACATAGAAAACACCCAGACCAGTACAAACAGACATGTTCATGCACTGACCCATGGCTCAGAAGCAGTGTTTCCTACCGCTGATCCAAATGGTCGTCTTAATTTTGTTTTTCTCTTTGATTAACTAATACTATTATGCAACCAAGACATTATTTGTGTCAACGTTTATTTAAGCTTTTACGCTGTAAGCCGGCGGAGTTTCATCAATAATGATTATTGGTTACATAACTTCAACATCCGTGAGTTTTTTTAAACAAATATTTGTACAATCCTGATTAGTAAGTACTTATCAGCTTACAGCTCAAAATCCTAAAATTAAAATAGAACAGCAAAATATCAACGATTCAACAAAAATATTTTGAAGCAGTGTTTTCACGCAAGTAAATTGCTGGTATAACTTGTAAATACAATTCCTTGTTTAAAGACTTCATTAGTCTCAACACAATATGTTTTTTATGATTACAAAGAGCTTTTTCAGAATATACTCAGTTATCATAATAGCCAATGCCTAATTTGAAACATTTTCCAGCGGTAACGGAGTTGGTTTGGAACGGGCGTTGCACGCAGCACTCCCGCGCACTCAACGACTGCAACTGGTGCCGATGCGACCACAAGCACCGCTACACCTGCGATGCTCGCGTCTGCGGAGAGGTTGACATGTTCGGACATTTCAACGGTGAGTCGAGAACCCATCACTTTACCGTTAAGATTGGCTGTAACTACGAGTAGGTTGACTAACCATCTTTTTTGATATCGACATCACACGAGTCATATAGGAACTGTAGTACTTTTACAATGAGGTTCATATATAAGGAGTCACGCCAAATTTGCGGAATTGCATTTTATCAGTTATGAAATAGTGAGAGAAGGCATAGGTAGCCATAATCTTCTTCTAATCGTCAGTATCATAACCCGGCAAAATTAGGGAGAATTGAATTAATATCAACTCCGTGACTCCCTTCAAAAATACACTCGCAGTACAAATCTACACAGGCTACGCTTAAAACCTGTGGCTACGAACTTCTACACTTTCTCAAAGACTTTTTTTTATCAGTCAGCTAGTCTTTTGGTTAGGCTAACATTTTGCACTTAACTAATCAAAAATGTTAATCGTAGATGCCATCCAAGATATTGACGTGGGCATGGAAGGGCACGGTTTCTGGAGATCTACGGAGTTAGCCTGCGAGCCTGGAGTCCAGTACCAAAGAGAAGGTCTGCTCTGCGTCTGCACTGAAGACGGGACATGGCCTAGCCCAGTTTGCAGAGATATCTTCAGGATCCTCCATTCCGTCGAAATGACTGGTCAATCAGAAGTCTCCGGACAAAAGTGTTCTCCTACGAAACTGTATTTAATCGGGTGCAATGTCTGTTTCTGTCCCTCAACAGCAAGATTAGATCCTGCAATGTGCACTAGAAAGAAATGCATAGAAGAAGATCCAGTGGTTCAAGAAGACAGCGAGAAAGAGAAAAGTAAACAATCAGATGACGAATTAGTTGAAATTTATGCGGAGTGTCGAACAGATCACAAATACCAGTTGGGCTGCAAAACCTGCAACTGTTTGAGGAACAACAGACTCCATTGTGGAAACTGCACTAATATAGGAAAAGAGAAAAGAAGCGCTAATAGTTTCTGCAATAATGTTAAAACTGGCCAAATATTCAACAGAGATTGCAATTTATGCTACTGCGACAAGAAAGGCTTTGTCTACTGCTCTTCTAAGAAATGTCTTTCAGAAAAAGATGTTTCCTTTCCCAAAAGCCTTTTCAATAAAACCAATGTAAAAACGGACCAATTTTATGACGGAGAAAGTGAAATTTCTGGACGCACTTACAAGCGTGACTGTAACAAATGCTGGTGCAACATTGAAAATGATAATAAATTATTTTTTGGCACGTTGACTGACTGTGGCAAACCTTTAAATCCTGCTTCCTCAATTCAAAAAGACTGTGTTAAAGGCACAGTTTATGAACTGAACTGTCTCATTTGCCACTGTAATGAAATAGATGGGGTCAAAGCACAAGTGTGTTACGTCAACCCCAAATGTAATGGACGAGATGCCAACAGGTCGAACGATTTGGATTCTTTGCACGGTTACTGCGAACCGTTTCATGTTTACAAAAAGGGTTGCAACACATGTCACTGCCTTTCCGATGGCAAAACTGTTCGGTGTACTTCTTATGAATGTGAAGATAAAAGTTCTGCAGACCCTTTATCAGTTGATATTGTGCCGATCACTCAGAATGGCAGTCGATGTCCAAAAGGTCTCTCATATAAAATAGACTGTAATTATTGCTTCTGCTTGTCTAACGGAAACGCCATATGCACGACAGCTGATTGCAGAATAAACAAAGGGACTTAACATGAGTAAATATATCTGAGAATTACATTTTTGCATTTTATTTTCAAGGAATTTTACGATAAACAATATTAATAATGATAAGAGGGTAACCTTTTATTTACTTTCTACTTCATTTTATTACATTTATTATTAGTACAAAGCAATTTACTATTTTTCAAACAGAAACAAGTATTGCATTTGATGGTGTTAACTGAACCTGGAACACAGTTACTATCCTTGTCTATGGTAACCATGGACTTTCTCAACGCCATTTTGAAAACTTTACCCAGCATCATGGGTAAACTAGCCTTTAATTGTTTTCCCAAGTCATCCAAATTTTTTAGCGTTGCTTGCCTAGGTGTCTTATGTTTTTTAACTGTGTCAGACTTTAATGGTATTTGTAACCCTGAATCTAAGATCTCATTATCTGTATTTACATCTTCCTCATCGTCTCTCTCAGCGGGTATTTCTTCAGATTCTTTGCTATAAAATTGATAATCTTCTTGATAAGGTATTTTAGTACTCTCAATTTTAGAGCCTTCGTCGTAGTTTGCTTCATTATCGTCGTAGTTTACAGTCTGTAAAGATCCTCTATTCCTCTTTTCTGTAGTTTCTTTGGACATCTTTTCTTGAAAACCACTTACTTCAAATTCGATATTGCTATTATAATTCACGACAGTAGGTCGTCGTGTTGTGGTTGGCTTTGTACTTGTTGGAATAGTTAATTTTTCTTCTCTTTGTCGCAACAACTTATCATCATTAGGTATTAGTTCTATTGCTTCTCTAATTAGCTCTTTGCCACAAACGCTTAGGTTGTAAGAACCAAGTTGAAGCTTCTTAACGTTATAGTTGCCTGTATTACATACTAGCTTATTTTCGTTCAAACAGAAGCAAAACTGACATGGAGCTAACGAGTACCAGTTTTTCGCTTCGCAATTTCCGTAAACGTTACTTGCTGATCTTCGTTTTACAGAAGATTTGACTGGTTTGTGGCAATCGTTCTTGGTACAGCGTGATTTATCTAAATAGCCATTGTTATTGCATCGACAGACATTGCAGCCGATGAAAACGTAGCCATTCCGTTCGCATTTGGTTTTAACAACATCTTCGGCAGGTAAAGAGTTGAAGACATCACCGCAGGCTTTATGAGGCCAAGTTCCATCCTTGTTGCAAATACAAGTGGTTGTATCTTCTACGTATATTTTATTAGGCTGACAAGCGAAAGTATTGTTTAAATGTTTTAAATCTGGATGACTTTTGAACATTGTTTTGAATATGCACTCGTAGACATGATTCTGGGCGCATGTACATGTGACCTGTCCGTTTTGTATAACGTCGCCAATCTCGCACGAATGTATAGAATTTGGATCTTCTAAAAAATAAAACATTGTAACTGTGTTATGAGCTAGAAGTAGCGTAGTGACAGTTTTTGGTAAAGACAAACAATGAATATTAACCAAAATTCTTTGGTAATGAGTACTAAAGTTAAGTTATTAAGCATATATGACTGGAGACTTGCATTGTAACTTATTTATACGACCAAAAATAGGGTAAAGCAATCTACTAAAAATTTAACTACATTCTCGATACTATGCTCACTTATACACATAAGCTATTATCTAACGAAGTCCAGTCAAGACCTATAACAGGTGACTCAGTAAACTCTAACACCAGATTACCCTTAAAAGATATAGGTACTTATTACAAGAAGAAAATTATCTTACCAACAAAATTAAACGGAGTAACATTTGAAATCAGAGCCGAGAGGATCAGAATAAGGACTTCCATCCTTAAGTAGGTAGTTAGTAGTTGGTCGGTGAGGAGACAGTGGTCTTAACTATTGTTACGTCGACTGTCGGCAATTTTGACACTTGAAGAATTATCGGGATTGTAAAATCATGCTCTGTTGATCTAATTAGACCACATCAAGCATGTTTTATTTCGCAATCATGATTTAAAAGACATAAAAAGTTAATTAAACTCAACTTGTAAGTGGCTCAGTGATGGAAGGTACACCTTAAAAACGCAGAAGTTTCTGGGTTAGATTACCAGTGCCTATGCTTTTTCATGTTGCCTCAGTTGCTCAATGCATTTTTACACCTTGTATACAATGCATTGCACTCAACAAAACAATTTTGTATAGTTTGAGACTCTTTTGAAAAAATTGGTGGTGTTAATGAAAAAATAGAATTCCTTCAAAAAATTTATTTCGACTGTCTTAGGTGGGTCTTGAACCCACAACTCACTGGGCGACTATTCTACCCAATTAAGCTAGCCCAAGACAACGTTTGTCTCGACGATTTTTATTCAAGAAATCATCATTCTCTCTTGCCCATTTTCCCAGTTTATCTGAGGTCGGCGCAGTATGTTTTTCTCTTCCACACTATTCTATCACTCATCACTGAATCATCCACTCCTTTCACACTCATATCTTGTTTTACACAGTCCATCCATGTCTTTCTCGGTTGGCCTCTTCCCTTTACTCATCACTCTTTTAGTTACATGACTTTCTTCCCTTCTCATTACATGACCGTACAAAGACAGACGATGACCCTTCTTCTCGGTAACCGGTGCCACTTTCAAACTTCCTCGTATACTCATTCCTTACCTTGTCCATTCTTGTAATAAGGAAGGAAATTCCATTCCATTTAAGGAATCATAATTTTAATTTTGAATATGTCTGCTCTGGATGTAAAACAAAAAAACAATTAGTCATGAACCTTCTCTGGCACATCACACATTGTACCTACACCGCTTTACGAAGCCCCTGTGGCGGAATGCGAATGTAGCGAACGTCGTGGGTTTACGGTGGCATTTTTATTTCGATTTATTTTGTTAGACTAAAATCTCAGTTGTTAGGTTATAAAGTAAAACCACATAATATAATTCATAACTATAATTCAAGAATAATCCATCTAAATTCAAAACAACATTTTCCATCATCATGAGAAATAAATTTAACAAAAATATAATTATAAACGAGTTGACGAAGAATACAATAATTGGATTGTATTCAATTCTAGATTGTTTATGCATTGAATACAATATTTGTACACTATACAATAGACACATAAGAATACATAACGTTAACACAAAGATTTAATCGTACTTAGATGATAGTACAATATTTTATTAAAGCCTGTAGCTTCAATTAAGTAACCGCAGGACACGTAGATAAATAATGTCCCTAATTCAATATAAAGTACAAATACAAGTATAGTTAATTACGGCTACAGCCGTATACTATCCGCTGATGTGATATGGACTATTTTACATTGACATGTATTTGTTAAAATAAATTGTTACTTAGTTTTAAAATTAAATTAACTTATTACACAAATAAGTAAGTACTACTCGTACTTATAAAACATAAAATAAAGTGAAGTGAATACATGTTTTAAAATTAATCAAATAATAGTTGATTTTTCAATTCTTTCAATTGAATAATTTTAAAAACAACTGTATTGAATACTGTGCAATTATTTTACTTTGTAAACTATTTGTCCATACTATTTCTTACCCGCGACAATATAACTTCAATATTAGCACCAGCACGAGATATTAAAAGCTAGAAAGATCAAAATTTGAGACTATTTAGAGGGTGGGGTCATTCACAAATGCTTTAATCTCCTAAACATTAAGTTTTTAGACAAATATAAAAAATATATTCAATAAAGTGAAATAATCATCAGACGCGATGTTTTAAAAGAGCTTTTAGAACCAGTGCCTGACTAGTCTTTAAGCAAATCATGCAATTGCTTATGCGATCACGTCTTTGGGGGAACCAGAAACAACAAAACTAATTTTGAAAATCCATACATAGCCATATCAAAGCATCTTTTCGAAATTGGAATGAGTAAAAAAGTAACAAAATATAGACAGCGCTGCCGCAATGGTTTGCTAGTTATAACTTTAGTCCTAGAATCGGACACTTTCTTTAAAAATATTTTCCGCGATCTTAGTGTCCTGTGAAAATTAAAAAACCGCATTTCAAACACCAGTCTGCTTGTGAAAGGGGGAAAGGGGGAGGCGTAGATTGCTTATCAAAGTAAGTAGTCTTATCCGGCACTAGTGAGAACAAGAAGCTTTCCTTGCTTGAATTGAAAGAGGCTCATAGTTCATTCAGCAGTGAATCATTAAGGCTAATTTCAAATGTACTCTAATTTGTATTTACGTCTTTTGATAATTAACGCTTCATTTAAATCATGCTGACCAACATTCATTATTAATGCAGATTATACAAGCTACTCATTTGAAGCGTGGCAAAACTTGCTTATTTGCATAGAAAAATAACCTTCAGAAGACTATTAATGACCCAATCCTCTATAAATTTTAAGTACCTAGTATTTTCTATTTGTGCGATACTTTAAGAAATTGCCTACAGTAATATTTTGATATCTACCTAAAATACAAAGTTAATTCTGTGATTTTGAAATGCCTTGTCAGAATAATATTATAACGATCGCCCACTGCAAGCTACCAAAGTTTGCCAAGTTACACTAAAAAGCTTCAAGTAGGATTGTTTGACAAGACTCGGCTAAGGTGAACCTATAAAGTCATAGGTATTATACATGTTATGGAAACACGACCACGCAGCGGGCTATTTCTCTTATTTAGACATACCATCCAACATTGGCAATGTTACTAGTATTTCATCTTAATTCACAACATATGCTTGTCTTGTTAAATAATTCTCGAAGAAAAATAAATTGTGATATAAGATTACATAGCATCGCTATTCCAATCAGCCTGTGGCCATGATCGAAACGTCAGGCAGTAAAATAAGGTTTGATCGCGTTTGATCCCGACATTATTAATAATCGAAAACTTAAAAATAGAGAAATTATATCATTATGTCCTTTATTGATTTATTTTCTTCGAGAACTGTTTTTACATCAGTTGAGAATAATTAAAATTTAACTAGATTAATAAAAAGATTCTATAAGCATAGTAACTATTTACTTTCTAAGACCCGTGTTCACCAATTAAACAGCCGGTAAACATAGATTGACGATAAATTTGACACAATTCCCAAACAATATATGTCAAATAATATTTTAAACGCTGTTTAAAACTTAAACGTCTGTTGGTAAACTTTACCCTAAGTTTGGCATTACTAGGCTTTACTAAATTTTTTTTAAGCTTGCTACCTTTGTTAAAGGCCTATCTACAAACCGCGTAGAAACTTGGTCCATCCTCAATCAACCCTATAAATACTCAGGATACCAAAAAACGTGAACAGTGAAACCGGAACTGCCAAGAATAGCAAAGCCGCTAGTAGTAGCGCTTACGGAAACAGAACTGCCGAGTCTAGCGAATTTACTATTGATAGCGCTGACGTAACAAGAACTGCCAAGAAGCAAACTCGCAAGTAGTTAGCGCTGACGGAACCAAAACAACCCAGAATGGCCAACCCGCTAGTGGTACTGTCAAGAATAGAGAACCGGAACTGCCAAGATAGAGAACCTGATATAGAAAGCGGTGATAGAACCGGAACTGTTGATAATAGCGAATCCGCTTGTGGTAGCAAAGACAGAACCAGCACTGCCAAAGAATGGCGAATTTTGGTACTTTTGATAGCGCTGACGAAACCAGAACTGCCGTGAATGGCGAACCCGCTAGTAGTAGCGCTGATGTAATCATACTGCAGAGAACAGCAAGCCCAAAATGTAAAGTGGATAAAATTTCTAACATGAGCTAATAACCCAGAAGTATCATTACTAGCCCAGTATCGCCAAACCAAGAAGTTTCAAATTGTAGTGTCCCGTATCCTATAAAGACTCTTTTTTCAGATTTTGTATTGTTGTCACATATATTTTATCGAACGAAAAAAAACATGAAGGAGGCTCCTTAAATCTATACGTAGACTAGCAGGACTGAGGCAAGTCCCAAGTGTGTTGTGTACAAATTTTAGCTTGAATAAAGTAACGATAAGTTAAATAATGAATGATAGGTTTCATTAATTATAATCCTAGTCTTTTCTTTAGTTTGGATATCTTTACCACGAGCTAGTGTAACCCAATCTCTTAATCCCCTATACAGGTTTAAACTATGCAACCAATATTGTAACTGATTGTCTATAATTTTTTATATTTTACATCAAATGTACTCATGAAAATTAGGTACACGGCGGAAACGCCAAAACCAACACTTACAATCACAGAACAAGAAAAACCTATTTTCTATGTTCTGTGCCTATGATAAGAACCTCAAACCTTTAAATAATTGTTTCTTGTCTAAATTACCCAAGGGTATTGAAGATCCATGTCTTGTCTACATTACCTAAAAAAATTATAGTTTAAAAAACTAAAAAACCACGCTTTTAAAACAGATTGAACTAAAAAATTAAAAATAAAACTGTAGTAATCAATTGAAAAATTCATATTATTGTACAAAAAGCGTGGGGTGCTTGTTATGATATCCACAGATATAGTAAATTATTGATAAAATATTTACAACAATCTAAATCAAGCCCCCACGCTTTTTGTACAATAATATGAATTTTTCAATTGATTACTACAGTTTTATTTTTAATTTTTTAGTTCAATCTGTTTTAAAAGCGTGGTTTTTTAGTTTTTTAAACTATAATTTATTTTTTACTTTTTAGTTTAGTTTATAAGATTTGATTCCTTCTTTACCGACTGTAAGTCCAAACCTATGCAGGAAACATAATTGATACAGATCGCGCGCTAGCTCTATCTCTTTTACTCCCTCTTACAGAGGAAAACTGGGAAAACTGTTATTAAATTATTGCATTGTCATCGGCCCTTGATACGTGTGCAAAGTTTCAAATTAATCAAACTTCTGGAAATCGGTCAAATTTATGCTCAAAGATTCCATTACATAGATACAACCCAAGCTAATAAAAGCGTGGTAAAAAGAGTCTTTAAGATTAGAATTCGGACCATAACAGCTTACGAGAAGGAGTCTTTCACCTGTCTTGTCTTATAAAATGAGAACTAGGACCATGCATGGGTCAGCATGGTCTTATAAGATGAGAACTAGGACCATGCACGGACCTGCATGGTCTTATAAGATGAGAACTAGGACCATGCACGGACCAGTATGGTCTTATAATATTCGAATTAGAACCATGCACGGACTTGCATGGTCTTATAATATTCGAACTAGGACCATGCACGGACTTGCATGATCTTATAATAATCGAACTATAAAGGACCATGCACGGCCTTGCATGGTCTTATAAAATTCGAACTAAGATCATATCAGCTTACGAGAAGGAGTCGTTCACCTGCCTGCAGCACCGGATGAAGGTGGCTCGCCTCGGGAGTTCCCGGAGGTGGGATGCGCCCACGTACGTACACGCCGATCGGAGACCACCTAGGATATCCTTCACAGTCGCGCCGACGTCTCCTCTGTATTCTACCTCAACAGTCTTACCTGGAAGAAGAGACATTTTCAACCGGTGAAAATTGGTTTTTATTTATTTATTACGAATATCCCTAACATCTTTCATGCATAACAGACATATCAAATCTGATAGAGGCAGTACATAAATACAAACGTTCATATTTCGATGAATAGATTTTTTAATGTTCAAATATGTCGATAAAATAAAAAACTAGATAAACAGACAGTCCCATACAAAAATGAGTTGAAATGTCCAAGTTTAAATAAAAGCATCTAATGACGAGAAGCAAAAGAAGAAGGATATGTTTGTGTACTGCAAATTAAGCCTTAAAACCCTAAGCATGCGACTCAAAGAATAATGCAACTAAGATGAATGAATACCCAAATGTTCAGCGGGTAAAGTTATAAAAATAAGTAGCGTGGCTTGAAAAACTCCAGCAATCGAATATCCTTCTATAGTCATATAGCAGTAGACAAGACATGACCACGCCATCAGATCCTATCAATACCAACTCACCTTCAGAAGACCTATAATCCGCGACCACCCCGGAATGCTTCAACATCGCCGTGGAAGACGACATGCCGTAGAACAGCTTCACCTTCCGTCCATCAGACGTGGTGACCACCTCGCCTCCGCACTGGTCGTGGCCCGCGAACATACCGCCGGCCATCACGAAGTCTGCGCCCGCACCGAAAGCTTTAGCCACGTCACCGGGGCACGTGCAACCGCCATCCTGGAATTTTGATTTTGGAACGTTGCTCGTTTAGGAATGGACTTGGAAACTTTACTTTGGCATATTTTTGGAAACATTTACTTTTGTCATCTAGGAGTGGAAATAAAAACATTTCACTGAAGAAATAAAGAAATCCTTATTTAACAGAATAACAGACAAAAAACATTAAGCCGAATGCGGTGCTATTGAAATTTATGGAACTAAAACCTAAGCTATTGTTTTTATTCTTGATTACAAAACACATAAGGGAATTGAGTTACTCTTGCCGTCTTAGCTTAATATTATAAATGCGAATTGGATCGATGTTTGTTATGTTACACAATCTCGGAACGGCTGAACGCATCTGGATGAAGTTTGGCAAGGAAATAGAATAAAGTCATGAATATAAAGGGGCTACTTTATATCCCAGAAAAAGTACGTTACCTCTAATGAAAGATAAGTTTACAAAATCAAAAATCAAAATCAGTTTTATTTCTGCAAATAGGCCCCACTGCTTCGGGACAAGTCTGGGCTAGTCCGAGAAGAAGCAGCGCAAGAAACTCGGTCACTATTGTCAGCCTCTTTTTAAATAAATTTTTACAAGGTAAGGTGATTTTTACAAGGTTTAAGCAAGTACGAGCTGGGACAATTTAATGCCATACATTTCTATCATTTAAATAATCATTGACAGTGTAATAGCCCTTTTTCATTAAAATTAATTTGACATACGATTTAAGTTTATGTACAGGGAGTTCAGCAATACCCTGTGGTAATTTGTTGAAAATACGGATACAATTTCCCATAAACGATTTTCCTACTTTTCGCAGTCTGAAGCCTGGAACGGCAAGTTTATCTTTATATCTTTATTACGGACTTAGTACGCGTTTATTTTTGATTTAACCCGACGTTTCGATCATTTTACAGCTTTCATGGTCACGGGAGGACCTGATCTGCTAACGCGTACTAAATCTGTAAACATATCTTTCATTTCAATGCATAATCTTCGCGTAAATTCAAGAAAACAGTACGCTTCCCGTGGGAAATTTATTGTACAAGTACAAAGTCAAGGGCTACAGCTAGGTAGTAATATTTTACATCCAAGGATAGACTTTTGTCATTTCATCACGCTTGAACAGCTTAACGGATCTGAATGAAATATGGCACGAAGGTAGATTCATCATCATCATCATCAGCCTATCGCAGTCCACTGCTGGACATAGGCCTCTCCAGTTGCACGCCACTTAGGTCGATTCTCGGCTTCTCGCATCCAGCTCCTGCCAGCCACCTTGCGCAAATCATCACTCCACCTGGCCTGAGGGCGTCCTACATTACGTTTGCCGAGACGCGGTCTCCACTCAAGATTTAAGGTAGATTGGTGGCTCGGAGATACATACATACAGATAGAGGTACATCCACGAGGTGGTCTCCACTCAAGGTAGATTACTAGCTAAAATATCACATTATGCTACTTATTATTAGACCATAGAGACTAAAATAGCACATTTTACACGGACTTACAGAAATGATGTGCCCTTTGAGACCGTGCGCTGCGTCCGCGCACTCGATGACGGCGGAGAGCTGAGGGTACCCCACTCCAGTCTTGATCCTGGTGGTGCACACTGATCCTGGGCCGATGCCCACCTATAAGAGATTTAAATGGTATTTTAACTGATTGCTTGAGTAATTCTGTAGAAGCAGCCATGTTTTAGGGTGGACGAATGGAGTTACCGTAATGAACAAGAATTTAATTTAATTATTTATTAGGTTATTATCAGCATATTATTATATTAGTTTAAGACGGGCCTCTTCAAAAGATAACTTCACAGCTGGCCGTGGGCCTATGGGCCAAAAAGAGGATTTTGCCTCACCACGGGTGGCAGGCGGATTGACAACCTTCGTGGTGGAGGGGTGCACACCAGTTTTCGAGGTATCGCCTGCTCCGAGGTCCCGAGTTCGATTCCCGGATGGGTCAATGTGGAAAAAAGTGCTTTTCTACATTTTCCCGTTTCTGATTTTCACAATACAAGTGCTTTAAATAGTAAGAACCAAAATTTTCACGCAGATACGTAATTTACTATTATATTCTCAAATTCATTATTAATCCATAACTAGCGGATCCGGCAGAGTTCGTCCCTCCCATCCCTCAACCCATACCTCCAATCCCTCCAGTCCTTCCCATCCCTCTAATATTTTTAAATGTCGTGTCACGGTTTATATAGTGTCACTCCTCTAAACAGCTCATTTGTAGCGATAGCGGTATAAAATCATCAGCTCTCAGCGGTATAAAATTTAGTCTTCGTCCTAGTTTCGTACCCATCAAATCTAACACAAAAAATCAACATCAAAATCGATCGTTATTTGAATATCAAAAGTTGTTGTTAAGATCCTACTAATAAATAAATGTTTCACTTTGTTACTTTTATTCCGTCTTCAGAAAAAAAATATCGATATTGCTACATGAACAAGACCAACTCTATTTACGTTGAAAACGGGGCAATGTGTGAGTTGTAACTTATCCGTACACGAATTGTTGCTGAATTGTTAAATTTTTTGTGTGTGAGGTTCGTCACTACAGTGTTGTTTTTGTATGTGAGTATGCGAACCTGCGCTTGTGTGCACATTTCCCCCCGCAAGAAATGCCAGAACTTTTTGTATAGAATAGAATCGCTATGCCTACTCCCTTCCGGGACCTCCCTTCGGGGAAGGCCGCGTTGCTCGAAGTGTCAAACTAATACATACTCGTATATAATGTAATAGCGCAACAGGTAAGTAAGTAGACTTCAGATGATATAGAACAAGGCCTGGGTGGGAAGATAGGCGAAAAATTAATACACCTTACATACCTTGATAATGTCTGCACCTGATAGGATGAGTTCTTCTACCATTTCCCCTGTGACAACGTTGCCGGCCTGCAAACATAATATAGGTATAAGTAATGTATGTCAAGTCTAGCAAGCTAAAAAATCTGGTTCCAATGACATACAAAATTGTCTACCACGACGGCCACACAGATTATAATCGCTTAACGTACTTCACCTCAGTAAAGCCCAGAATAAAAAAACTTGTGTCACATAATTGCTTTTTAAAAATAACATGGTTAACATACAATGTAATAAAATTTCCTCCATGCCTTTATTAAATAGCATAATATGAACTATTCTTAGGATATTTATTTATTTTTTATAAAAAAAAAAACATTTAGTAGGTATAAATACGTCATCATTTGAATAACCACTGCCATTTCATTTTACTAATTCTAAATTAAAACTTAAATAAAAAATGTGGTTCTCTATCGGCTCCAAATACAATACGAGTGCTTTAAATAGTTACTCAATCTGTACCAAATAAAAATGATGCCATTTCTCATAAAAAATTGTACCAGTACCGAGTGAAAATGGTGACTTACAATAATAGTGTGTGTAGGGTACGCCGCGCGCACCCTCCTCACGTACTCGACGAAGTGCTGCGAGTACCCGTTGGCTACATCTAGACATACGAACTTGAGGTCCTTCACATTATCCAGGATCTCGGAGAGACGACCGAAGTCCGCTTCAGCGGTTCCAGAACTAGCAGCTGCAATAATAGAAAATTAAATTAGTTAGTTTTTATTTATTACTAGCTGTTGCCTGCGACTTCGCCCGCGTCAATTTCTGTTATTATGATCGCCATTATTTATTGCATCATTTTTCACTGATGCTTCGCTCCTATTTGTCGCAGCGTGATGTCATATAGCTTAAAGCCTTCCTCAATAAATGGACTATTCAACACAAAAATATTTTTTAAATTCGAACCAGTACTTCCTGAGATTAGCGCGTCCAAACAAACAAACAAACAAACTCTTCAGCTTTATAATATTAGTATAGTCTATACTGTAGCTGTGGCCCGGGGATTCGTCTCTTATTCTGGCCTGTAATCTAAGAGTCTGCCAAATTTTGTCAAGAATTCTGGGGTGATTGAGAATCAAACATCAGGGTCCCCGCTGAAAATCAGCGTCGTGATAAGCCTCTAGCTGTCACGAGTTCACGACTAATGCTGAGTGGGAACCGTTTTGGCACTGATTTCCTTTTTTATGTTTTTGTTTTGTGTTTGTTCTTGTTGTGTCAAATAAATATTTCTCTCTTTCTTTTCTTTTCAAACTTTATATTTTTAAACTAGATAAGGGGGAAACCCCGATACATTGGGCTTAACTACTTCTCATTAACTGTTATGTCCAAGAAGGTAAATCAGCATAAGTTAGCAGTAATGAGGACGTGCGTGCATAAACAAAGGTTAGCTCTGTATAAACCTGTTTTGAAAATACTTTTGTTATGTTTGAGCTGAATGTTTGTTACAATGTTAGTACCATAAAAAGAGTGGATTATAGGGCTAATAATAATGAGAGTGGCAAGTAACATGTTGATGTTGCTAAATTTTACTTAAAATACTTCGGTACTGATACTGGTACGGTGTGGTAACAGTCCAGACTTAGTTCGACTAAAAAGACACCGGAACTGTTACCGCCCAATAAGCACAGAACTGCATTATAGGATAACACAACAGGCCACATCGGTAACTTAAGCATTTTTGAACACTTATAAGAGTACACTCTAACAGCCATAGCAGAAAATTACTCTTTCGCCTGTATAATTGCGCTATTATGTGTCACGGTGAGAACGCAGTAATGTTATAAGCGTTAATATGGGTAACTCATCCTTTTAAAGAGGTGTATGCTGCTAATAAGCATTTCTTTAGACTTTAACTAAGCTATGTTCTGAAAAGAAGGCCACAAGTACAACCTCAAAACTTTGTCATTTTAAGGAAGAACATGTGAATTACTAAAATGCAAATAGTTATTTTGTGACTTTAATTAATGATAATATACTGCTTCTTGCTATACATAGTTAATCTTAAATACTGTTCATCAGCAATCGTATATTAGCATTTATTCAGCTCACATAATCACAATGAGAGTATTGATATAATGTAAAATTAGAGCACACTGCTATAAATTAGACCAATGTAACCCATACTCCCGCTTAGAGCTGAGTACTTGTACTACCATCAGCAATAAACCTGCTCATGAAGTTAAAAGATGTCTTGGAAGATTTATTATTTCAGCACCTCTTTGATTTACCTATCAGTTAACGGCCACCGCAGCTTTGCAATATTTTTTATATTATGTGGAATTCTAAAAAAAGAACTGACGGAATACGCCGAAAAATTAATGCAGAATACTTAAAAATTATAAACAGCGTTTCAGCCATAGATTTAATATACTGTTTCAGCTACAGACACTTTTGTGAACAGTGATTTAAGAGGGCGTCGCATTTTAAACCAGGGTTCCGTATCCAGAATTGTTCGTGTAGAAGGAAGTAGAGATTAGAATGGACAAAACCCTGCTAGTATACAAGGAAAGTTAGAAGATAGTAATTCAATATCATACGGTAAGGACACTGAACAAAGAAGTGTAGGTTAATCTGATGATTCTGAAACCTCAGAAATTGACAGTGTGAGTGACTTTGCTTATAATAAAAAAAAAATTTCGTGAAAACATTAAAAAATGGGCTATTGAAAAAAATCTTCTTTTTCTTCTTCTTTTGGTTTATGGCGACAGCAGTGTTTTGGCCTGAGCCACACGATTCCGCCAATGTCCCGAATGGGGAAAATACACAAGTTTTTTTTTTTTTTTTTTTAAATTGACTACTAAACAAAACTAAATCATTAAATCGGACAGCACAAATTGTTAGTTAAACGGCACCAAATATATAAACAGATACAATAATATACAAAGTGGCTTTAGGAGACGGGTTGCGGAAAAAGAGAAAAGTATTTCTCACGCAGCTCTACGAGATCTGTCAAAAACGTGTCACGCGTCATGTTCCTGCTTAATTTACTCACTTTGTATTGCGCAAGGCCATACTTTTTAAAAGCACGACATTCTTATACCTAGTGACTAAATTCACAATTTCTACATTTATAGTGAAAACTGTTATTTACCTACTTACTGGGGTAGGTAGGTACCAATGAGCCTATGACACTAATTCATTAAAAAATACTTGAAAAAATCGGATAAGTGCTTCTCGAGATTATGTAAAGAAACAAAAAAAAAGGATAGCTACTTCAGATGTTGAATTGTAAAAAAATCACGGACCCCTAAATTGTTTTACCAGAGACTGTGGTATTTGCGTACATGTTTACCCTTATTATGCTTTATATGAACCTGTGGCCGATTAGTTTATCACAAGAACTACTTTTGTCAGCTCAGAGCTGACTTACGGTCCACAAGTGAACACTTAGAAATCCCATTGCATTTTATTGTGATTAATACAGTTCACATTGCTGGCCGCCATTTTTTATGGATCTATTGAATGAGTTACCTATATTCACATCGCCGATCTTTGTTTAGTTAACAACAATAGCATAAAAGTATGACTAAGAAGTGTTAATATTGTATATGAGTAGATAAAAAGCTTATTATCAAATTAAAATGACAAAATATTTTTTTTTATTTTTGCCCATTTTACATATTTATTTACTAGAAAACAGAAATAATTTGATGGCGCGTGAAAAATTTCGCCTATATTTATATAGTATTTGACAATAAACTTTCTTTCCCATTCGAATTTCAAGTAACATTAAGGAAAATCAAGGTTTTTACTTACCGTTTACGAAATTATCAATTTACCATAATAAACTGTCATCAATTAAAGACGAACAAACTAAACGTCAATAATAAAATATAAAAGTTGAAGTCAAAGTAAAGAATTAGTATTATATTAATTCACAAATTTGCCACTTAAGAATATTCAACTTCATAGAAGCGTTTAAAGATCCTGCTAGAGTGTACTTTGGTAACGCTTGGCTACTACAAACTCTATTAATCGGCCAGTGTGCTGTTTAATTGGTAACATTTTACTCTATTATTCAGTCAATTTTCAGGTCTTAGGGTGACAGTTACCTGTAATAATGCTCAAATAATGTTGTTATAATGCTAAAGTGACAGTTGTTCAGCTAATATCTGATTAATTTGTGCCCAAATTAGAGTTAAATAAGCACTTACAGCGCCTCTAACTCTTTTATTCAGAAGGCTTGTACAGCTAAGGATTATATTGTGGACAGTAGTTCAGCTAATATACAGCATTTTTGTGCTACTTGGGCGCTTGGTACTGGTACGATAACGACAGTTAAGTCTGAAGTTCGACTTACCCATTTGCTCGAGGCACTCCGGATGGTCGGCGGCGAACTTCTTCCACTCGTCGATGGTGTAGTACTTGTGGATGCATGTGAAGAGCCCGTGCTGGAACAATGCGATTTGCAAGCTATTAACACTTTTTTAACAGATGGACCTATATTTAAGGCGGTCGGTTATAAATTATATTTTAGCTGTGACAGAATACAAAAGGCGCTGTGCTGTATGTTGCATACATCGATGTGACATAAAAAAATCCGATAAGCAATCAGCACCAAAAAAGTAGCCCAACTAAATCTGCACCCATTTCACATACGGGTGCACATTTAGTAAACTATACAGTGATATTATTAGGGGTTAAAGTATGAAATTGCCGTTTTGTATGGACAAAATCGAGAAAAGTCATTTTTCCATACTAACAATTTTTTAGTTTTTTTAAAAACGCCTGATCCGTTTTCGATACAATTAAAGGTGAAAGTTAGATGGTTATAAAGCTACGCATTAGAGTATTTAAATTTCTGAAAATCAAAGTATATAATACAAATATACTTAATTGAAGCAAGAAGGTCAGCTGACACATTGTAAGGGGTCTTTTCAACGACTTCCTTTGAAGTAATAGGCACTAGTATTGCATTTTTTTTTAGTCAAAAGTTACTTTATTTAGTTTTTGATACAATACAAAAAGAATTACGCAATAATACGACTATACTTAACACTTTCATGCGAACATGCTATTATCTGAGCTCGATGCGATTACGCACATATTTTTTTCATATAAACTGGATCGACGCCCAGAGACGGTCTGCTAAGAGCACGTGAATTTAGTGTTATGTTATAAAGCAGTTACGTCATAGGACGTCAACGTATACATACGTCGTGCCAAAAAGTACAGATAAACATCTATACAATTCCCAACAACGTGTAATAACGTTGGCGTATACATATAATAATAAAGCCTTTATTTCCAAAATATTTACATTATACTGTGCTACACCTATTACAAAATGTATCTTATTTAGGCAAGCCTTATGGCAAAGGCCTCCTTCAACTCTTTCCACTGATTTCTGGCTGCCGCTACTCTTATTTCAAGGTAATATTTAAGTCATCCTCTCATCTTGTTACTTTACGTCTTCTGCTTCTAGTGCCGTCCCTTGGGTACCAAGTCGTCACCTGTTTGGTTCACTTTTCCGTTTTGCAACGGAGCATATACGTATAAATACTGACGTATATTTACAAATATTGAAAATTAATAAGAAATAAATGACCATTGAAGTGATTTTAGAACATTGTAATAACTACGTAAATAGTAAAAAAAATAAGATTATGCGTAATATTATTCACTGCGGGCTGTGTGTGGACAGCAACGCACGCGCGCCTTCCCCTGCGGCTCGCACAGGTCAACGGAATGTATGACGTAACCTGCGCTGATTGACGTATAGTAACGTTGTGCGTCTACAAGGAGCGAATCACTGCCAGTGTATGGAGTCTTCAAAGATGTGTAAAATTTCCGACACGGTGTAGCACTACATTTTTAAGAGTTTGATGCGTTGTCGCACAGCAACCGAACTAATAGTGATTAGTATGAACAGGCGCCGTGCTACTACGTTGTGCTCAACACAACACTTATTAGCTGAACGTACTAATACGCTGTGCTTCACCACATCTACCACAATTTGACGTATACATACGTTGCTTGCGTGAAAGTGTTAAGAGCTATAAACAAAATAAAAAGTGGGAAAATAATCGGTAATTTCATACTTTAACCCCTATACATACATACGATACAATTCTAAATTATTATCTCAAAATCTACGAAAATTCGGCTAACATAGGGTATACATAGGGTATATTTGGATAGCCCTGGAAGTAAGGATTCAAAAAAAATTTGCTTTCGCTTTTTGGACCACCATGCATATTATGGACAGCATTATGCCTTATTTTGCCACCAAGCTACTGTTTTTAATGTGAGATCATTATTTAATTAGAGACAGACGCAGACAATGTAACAAATATATATTTTCTACGAAACGGAAGCTTGACATAGCTACAAATTAATTGTGTTAGTTAATAATATGTATAATACATTTGCTCGCTCTGTCGGTGGACAAAATATTGTTTTATATTGTTTTCTAGAATTTACGTAACATTGTTCATAGAAATGAGAGATACATTTACAGATAACTCGTTTTATATTGACATAGAGTGTTTTCAGAGTTTTTTACTAGCACACGACTTCACTACAAGTACAAGTAAAATAAGAGATTGTAAAAAATAATCTGAAAATTGTTGATACAATAAATACCATAAAATGGAACCTTACATTTCAATGTACACAGCGTTTATTACACAAATAAAATACAATTTTGATTCTCTTTTATTTGTTTCTTGCTCTCGTCTTGGTTTTGTCCTAGAAGGATGATCCAGTGACTGAATTTTCTAAGCCACATGAGATTTGTTTTCACTACTTCCACCTTGCAACAGAAGCCGGCTAAGGCTTTACGAGCACTCCGAATCATGACCCTTCCACACCCAAGCCAATTTATGTATAGATAAAGGAAACAGTTTTTTCCTTTGTACAATTTTCAATTCGTGTTCGTCTTTTTCACAACTCCAAACTTAAACTGACTCTCTGACATCTTTCTCAAACATGTAATTTTAAAATACAAAAATCATTCATCTCTCTCATTCCGTCTTCCTTCTTATATGTTAAAACGTAGTGATTTCTTGTTCAGTGTTTCTTCCCTTTAAATTCATATCTTGCGTTCCATTCCTCACATCCCACATTTATGTAAGAGCGTTTCTCAAATTAAGCCGACCGGGTGTCGAATCCGGGATCCTTGCACTACGTGGACTGCCGCACCACTACGTTAACCGGGTAATCATTATCGTGCATTGACATATATGATTTGTGATCTCAACCTACGCATAATAATTCTCTAGAAGCGTAGGTAACTAAACCAACAACAACAGTTTCAAATAGAACCCGTGGCAGGCGGGGCAATAAATACTACCTATGTATATTTTATATACTAATGTACTTGATGATGGTAACTGATTTGTCTACTATGTATTATTGTTTAGGGAATCTGGTAATTACTATTATTATTATTATTATTATTTTTTTTTGGTATACTGACTCAATCACGTTTCTTATTTGTTACCGTTTTAATTTTGCAACACACTAAATACTTTCATTATATTGTGAAAGTTTAAAAGGGAAAAATAAATGTTATTACAATCATGTAAATGTTCCATCTACGTTTTTTGCCTATACTGTGAAATCTTGTTTACCGCTTGCTTGGTTTCTTTTGTTTGGTAGTCACATACATTGCTAAATTAACATGCGCCTTATTCCTATAGCGAGAATCATTACTTTGCCGTCACACAGTCTCGAACTAGTACGGAAAGTAAAGGATTTTATTTGAGTACCTACTATAACAATTATGTGTTTTAAAGAAGTTGTATCCGAACTGTATTTTAGTGTACTAACTGTATTTTGGTATACACAACAAGATTAAAAAAAATAAAAAAATAGACATATCGACTCAAAAATTGCACGGTCACGTGACCTAACCGGAATCAATCTCGTGCAAGCTTTGTCTATGTGGAAGTATGAGTGTTTCATTTGGAACCGAAAGTTTGAAATTGTTAGATATTTAATTTACATAGTAATTAGAACTGATAGCTCTTAGGGCGGAAATGTTATGGAATGGCGACCGCGCACCGGACGACAAGCTGTGGGTAGTCCCTCACCAGATGGACTGACGGTCTGGTGGCGAGTGGCGCGATCGTTATGGAGATCATAGAGGCCTATTTCCAGAAGTTAGCGTGTTTGGCTAAGATGATAATAACTTTCTAGCGAATTTGTTTTCGTAGGTCTTGACATACTTTCAGTATTAAACTTGAAAAATTATGTCTCAGGCAGGATTCGAACCCGCATCTCCTCGCATACCGGGCGCGGCGCTTTACCATTTTGTCACCGAGACACTACGTCACAGGCGTCAATTTTTCCAGCGCCGCGCCCGGTATGCAAGGAGATGCGGGTTTGAGACCCGCCTGAGACATAATTTTTCAAGTTTATATACTGATACTATAATTGCAATTAAATCGCTAGAATATCATTTAAAGTATCTCAACATACTACCTTGGAGAGCTCCTGCGCCATATCAAAGGTCCCAACGGTGTCCATGTTGCTGGCCATCACCGGCACGCCTCGGTACGTCTGCCCCGAGTTGCGGAACGTGATCTCACGGTACAGATCCACCTGAAAATAAATAATTGTGTTTAATACCCAATAATAAATGTTCATCCAATCTGTAAATTCAGTAAAAACAGTTCTATTAGACCCCAAGTATCTTTTAAGCACGTCCTAATATTTTAATGTTATTATATCGATGCTGTGAGCGCTTAAAATAAACTTATTTCAGTTTTGAAAAGAGAAGCAAGTATTTTAATTTGTACTATCAAAAACTTTTTTTGACGACCATTTGGATCAGCGGTAGTTAACGCTGCTTCTGAGCCATGGGTCGCGGGTTCGATCCCCGCACAGTACAAATATTTGTGTGCATGAACATGTCTGTTTGTACTGGTCTGGGTGTTTTCTATGTATTATAAGTATGTATTTACAAAAAAAAAAAGTATATAAGTAAGTTTATCGGTTGTCTAGTACCCCATACGACAGGGTACTAAATAGTACCTTAATTTGGGACTAGATGGCTCTGTGTGGCCCAGTGAGGCATGTCTTAAATATTTATTATTATTATTATTTTGTGCCTCCACTTCATTACCGATTCCAACTACCATAACTTATACGTTTCGTGACCTTGTGGCAAATAAGATTAATCTACAGATTTGTACCAAGAAGCCAAGTCAGCAAAAACCGGGGAAACGTTAACTGTATTTGGCCAGACGCCGAATTTGAACCTACATATTTTCTGGCAAAGGAAACGGGCAGTGATCTCAGTAGAGTAGGCCATGGACACGCTAAAAGTACCTATGTATGTTTTTCAAGAGTTAATTGATTCGGGGCTTAGAGAGTGACCTAAAAATGGATTGTGTCGGAAAAGGTATGATGATGGTAGTCTAACATCCCACCATACAACGACCTTCACCGAGCTGTTTATTGGATGAAAAGTTTTTTATATACAATTAAATATGCCAAAAAATATATTGCAAATGGGTTGCCTACAAAATTTCAGTCCAGAGTAGGATTTTTAAAATTTGACATCCGAATATCATGACTTTTTTTTAAATATCGCTAGTGAATTTGCCACTAGAGGCGCTAGTGTCGCGTGAGGTCCAATATCATTCACTTTTCACTGGTTTTAGAGGAATTTGTTGCATAAATTATAGGGTAAGGTTGCGATCATTGGACCGGCTCTTTCTTTGGACCTCTTTGATTTCTCTGAACCGAAGAACGTTAAAAATCAACCATTGGCCCAAAACGCTAGCTATTTGAACTAGTAACAACCCCTGCGCCCACAAGTGTCGCCGTGAGCTCCGTTGAGGAAGGACGTGTGTCGCCGTGTTTCGCGCGCTCTCGATGTAATAATCTCGTGACACATTTACCATGTAAGTATAGTTTTATAAAGGTTTCCAAGTCGTTTCTTTTTCTATTTAGTTCCTTATTTAATTGTCGAATTAGATTTGTAAACTATTTTTCGGAAAAGTCTACAGATTTTTTTGTATTCATAGTTTTGTTCTTGTGGTACGTATTGCCATCAATGGACCAGTGAGTGTCTCTTTTATTGGACTGGTCCAATCATAGCAACTTTTGAAATTGTATTTTTAATTGTTTCTTTTTCATTGTAGCATGGCCAAACGAGGACAATATTATGCGTGGAACGAAGACACTATGAAACTGGCACTACAAGCTTTGAGAAAACAAGAAGTTGGTCTCAAAACAAACCAACAGTTATTTTGAGACTGATTAATGTTCCTTGCGTTACAATTTTATTTTATAAAGCGTTAACTAATAATTAAAAATTGATTATTAAATAAATTGTCTTTTATTTGTTTGAATTGTCATGGTTGCGTTAAATGGACCACTACAGAAAATTTTCAAAGTCCAATGATAGCAACTCACAGGTCCAATTAAAGAAACAATGGTCCAAAGAAAGCAACCATGGCTAAACCGTTTCTTTCCATTTTCTACCTTTATGGTTAATGCTAAAAATTATAAATGCCACATGCAAGTTCCTTTAAGTAAGGCTTATTAAAATATTAAATCACGTTACTCCTACATGTCACATTTCAGCTGTTATATCAATTCGCAGTTAAGTGGTCCAATATTCCTCCAAAAGAAACAACCCTGCTGGGGGGCGATTTAAATGGCCACATTGGGGAAGCAAACAACGCTTTTACAAGAGTGGATGGAGGTTATGCATATGGGGCACTAAACGACCCTGGTAGAGTCATATTATCAACAGCCGCAGCTTTTGATCTTGCGATTGTAAATTCTTTCTTTGCTAAGAGACCAGAGCACAAAATAACGTACAAAAGTGGTCAAACAGTGTCGCAGATAGATTACATCTTGGTAAACCGAGCTCATATTGGCCGTGTTACTAACTGCAAGGTTATTCCGGGTGAATGCGTTACGACTCAATACCGCATTGTTGTGATGGATATGACGTTTAAAAAGACATCCAAGGAGAAACCAACTCCAACTCCAGAACTCACTAAATGGTGGAACCTAAAAGGTGAGAAGATTCCCCAGTTCTGCGAACATCTAGCAGACCTACAGATTGATGAAGAATCAGATGTAGATACAATATGGGAACATTTGCGTAAGTCCATCATAACTGTTGCAAACAAAACTCTTGGTCGTACAAAAGGCGGTAAAAGGAGCGACAAGGAAACCTGGTGGTGGACAGAGGAGGTGCAGAATGCTATTCATCAAAAGAAAATCGCCTTTAAAACTTGGCAGTCCACACACACAGCGGAAGATCGCGAAGCATACAAGAAAGTTAAAGAAGACGCCAAGAAAACAATAGCTGTACAACAAGCAAACTCCCAGAAAGATTTGTATAAGAAGTTAGATACTAAAGAGGGCCAAAAGTTCATCTATAAGCTTGCAAAACAGCGTGGTCAGAGTACAAAGGATCCCACTAGGTGTAAAACCATAAAAGGCTCCAATGACGACCAACTCTATAGAGATAGAGATATTATATCAGCTTGGCATCAGTATTATGAACAGCTTCTTAACCCTAACGCACCCATAATACAACTTCCAGAATGGGAGAGAAATATTGGACTCATACCGCCAATACATCCAAGTGAAGTTAAGAAAGCTCTGCAAAAAATGACAAATAAGAAAGCCATAGGACCTGACGGTATCCCAATTGAAGCTTGGAAATGCTTAGGTGATCTAGGAATCGCACTGCTCACCAACCTTTCAACTGTATGATGCTCTCTTCTAAAATGCCGGAGGCCTGGAGATTGAGCACTATAGTTCCAATTTACAAGGGGAAAGGTAGTCGATACGAATGTAACAACTATCGCGGGATCAAGCTTCTGAGCCATACTATGAAGCTTTACGAGAGAGTGATCGACAGCCGCCTAAGATCAGAGTGCTGCTTATCAAAAAATTACTTTGGCTTCGTACCAGGCCTGTCAACAACCGATCCGATGTTTGCTCTTAACACGATTGCTGAAGAATATCGCGCCAAAAACCGACCGTTGTATGTCGCATTCCTGGATATGGAAAAGGCATTTGATCGGGTTCCGAGAGAAACGATCTGGTGGAGCCTTCGTAAGAAAAATGTCCCCGAGCAATATGTTAACATCATTGCCGACATGTATAGGGGTGCGAGATCAACTGTACGGACGGTTGTAGGGGAGACAAAACCAATAGCGGTCGCGAAAGGTGTTCACCAAGGCTCAGTACTGAGTCCCTTTCTATTTTGCTTGGTTTTGGACACACTCACGGAGGCAGCGCAAAATTCAGCAGCGTGGACTTTTATATACGCAGACGATGTTGCCATCTGCACTGAGAGTCGAAATGAGTTACAAGAGGCACTTGTTTCATGGAAACACCAGTTAGAAATGGGTGGCCTAGTGCTAAGTGTTGCAAAAACCCAGTTCATGGCTTTCAATAACCCAGACCTTAATGATAGTCCAATACCCATCGATGGACAATTAGTCACCTTGTGCGATCAATATAAGTATCTGGGCAGTATGATCCACAAGTCTGGGAACGCGGATTGCAACATTTAGCAACGTATAGCTGCAGCGTGGCTTAAATGGCGAGAAGTGACTGGTGTAACATGCGACAACAGAATGCCTGTGAAACTCAAAGGCTTAATCTATAAGACCATAATAAGACCAGTCCTAATGTACGGCAGTGAGACGTGGGCAGTCACCCGAAGAAATGTCCATACCATTCAAGTTGCCGAAATGAAGATGCTGAGGTGGATGTGCGGCGTCACCAGGCTCGATAAAATCCGCAACGAGTACGTGCGAGGAAGCCTTGGTGTGCGTGACATTGCCGACAAGATGCAAGAGAGTAGGCTGCGATGGTATGGTCATGTGAAGAGGAGACCTCCAGACTACGTAGGGAATTTGGCGCTAAATCTTTCTGTCCCAGGCCGAAGATCCAGAGGCAGGCCTAGGGTAAGATGGAGGGATGTGGTGCTAAGGGACGTGGGTGAGTGCCAGCTATCTGAGGAGGATGTCAAGGATAGAGCGAAGTGGAGAAGAATGATAAGGAAGGCTGACCCCACCACCATATGGGATACATAGCCGGGAAGAGAGAGAGAGTTAAGTGGTCCAATATAGTGTCAACCTTACCCTAATTTCTTTAATTTACCTGCTGGAAAGTGATCTCCTTAGTAAAATATCGCAAATATGGATTATTTGGCGATTAATGTGAACGCTTTAAAAGCGGAATTATGAAAAAGCGCAAAAATAGGCGGCCTCAAGAGCAACTATTTCAGAAGTTGGTTTGTTGATATCAAGATAGTTATTTATAAACAATATAACCATAATTAGATTCAAGATATAACACTTTGTTTCGGCGCCAATCGCCTTTGACAGCTATACCTACCTCCGGACCTCAGTCTACAGTGGCGCCAACTGGTGAGCAAAGAAACGGTAGTCCCCATTGCAGCAGTTAGCGCCCACATCCAATAATTTAAAATTTAAGTAAACTGTGTGCCAAAGAGGTGCATAGATATATACAGGATTTTGTACTGGACTATACCAAAAGAAAAAATACGTCATTTGATTTTTGTCTCGTAGATTGATATATTAAAATTTGGAAGGTGGTTAAATTTCATCCTGTATATATGTGTGCGTGTGTGTGTGTGTGTGTGTGTCGTTAATTTTCATTATTTTTCGATCTTTAAAAAGTAAGTAGGTAAGTAATCAAATGATAATTGATTAGGGGTTTATACCATGTACCTTGTTATTTATGAGTTTCCAATATTAAGAGACTGCGACTGCAGGTGGTATGATTTGTCTGCTCCTAACAACTAGCGCAACGCATACATCAGTTCTTCCGTGATCATGGCGCTTGCGACAGTGCCGTAATATCGGCACGTATAAAACAAGGTACATGGTAATAGGGGTTAAAGTATGAAATTGCCGATTATTTTCCCACTTTTTATTTTGTTTATAGCTCTTAAGTATAGTCATATTGTTGCGTAATTCTTTTTGTATTGTATCAAAAACTAAATAAAGTAACTTTTGACTAAAAAAGAATGCAATACAAGTGCCTATTACTTCAAAGGAAGTCGTTGAAAAGACCCCTTACAATGTGTCAGCTGTCCTTCTTGCTTCAATTAAGTATATTTGTATGATATACTTTGATTTTCAGAAATTTAAATACTATAATGCGTAGCTTTATAACCATCTAACTTTCACCTTTAATTGCAAAAACTAAAAAATTTTTAGTATGGAAAAATGACTTTTCTCGATTTCGTCCATACAAAACGGCAATTTCATACTTTAACCCCTAATATAAACAACGAATCAATTAACTCTCGTGATGGTGACCATGAAAGTTTCAAATAGGCATGTTTTATCTAGTTATGTAATGATCTATTTTATTCTATCCGTTGGTATTGTCAAACTAACGGCCGGTTCCTATAACCTATCTATCTTCAGTTTTGGCATATCGGAGATAGGAAACAGTTTCTATCTCTGTTTTTGCCGTCCAGAGAAACAAAGACAGAAGTTGTTTTCTATCTCCGATATGCCAAAACTGAAGATATATAAGTTATTGGAATGGCCGTTAGACTCTGGTGTACTGTCAAACTTAGATTAAGTTTTTCAAAAATTCAGAAAATCAATTGGCCTAAGTTACTTGGGTCTATTGATTTTTTGAATTTGATGTCTGCCTGAAGCCTTTGAATAATAGATCCTACTAATATTATAAATGCGACAGTTTGTGATGATGTAAGTATGTGTATATATTGTTGTTACTCTCTCACGCAAAAACGAATTACCGAATTTCGATGAAATTTAGCTTTGAAATCTGAATAACATAGAAAATGTTATCCCCTAAGGTCATCCCGAAATCCCGTGTAGTTCCCGCAGGAAGTCGGCACAACAGTTGTACTGTATCTTATGCACAGACCACATTTTGTGTTAGGTCACGTGACATAGTCTAATAAATGGCGCTGCCAAGAAAAGCTATAACAATATTAAAATAAACTAAAAATAATTTTACTCATTAAATGACCAACCATTGAACGTTGAGATTACTTGAGATGCTCTTTCTACATTGTAATAGTATAATCATTCCACTGCAGGGAAAAGGCCTCCAATATTGAATTCAAGTTACCACAGCAATGAACGGCAATGAATTTGGGACGTGTAAAAGCGTCTCCTTTGCAGAAATAAAACTGATTTTAACTGATGATTTTTAACTGATGAAAGATCCAGGCATAACCACCACGCTCGTTAAATGCGGGTAGGTGATCACAAACCCGAGATATGTAAAAAAAAACCAAACACTTGTTTCCTGACTTGGGAACCAATCCCAGGACCCCGAGATCATGGTCCGGTAATGAAACCACTAGACCAACGAAGCGGTTTTTTCAATACACAAGTGAATGATAGCAAATTGTCTCGCTAGACAAAAGTGTTATAAATATAACACAAATGTATAGAGTACAATCAGGCAACTTGCCAATAGCCGCAATGTCAGTAGACCAATGAAATTCCTGGTCGACTGTAGATTACGAATTATCTTACACAACTGAGACTTTAGAAAGATTGCAGATATTGTATGAAGAAGTTATCTTAAGGCTGTTACAAAGGGCTGAGGTTAATGGTAAAAGCCAAAACCAGTCTATCTATACTAATATTATAAAGCTGAAGAGTTTGTTTGTTTGTTTGAACGCGCTAATCTCTGGAAGTACTGGTTCGAATTGAAAAATTCTTTTTGTGTTGGATAGTCCATGCCTCGAGGAAGGCTTTAGGCTATATAACATCACGCTGCGACCAGTAGGAGCGAAGCATCAGTGAAAAATGTTGAAAAAATAATCGCGATCTTAAAAACTGAAATTGACGCGTACGAAGTCGCGGGGAACAGCTAGTGTTAAAATACACATGTAAATACTGCAAAGTTAAACATTTGGTACGTACGGGTGCCATCATTTTGTTAATACCATGTTTTCTTAATACATTGTTCTTGGGTAATTTGCGTGGAGCATACATAAAAATTCTGGATCTGGTCACTTAAAATAAAGGGTAAAAAAACAATAATGGCATTCCAAACTGGAACTCCTTGGGAATGTTACTTTTTCTTTTGCGAGACTGTCATTTGTTTCCCATAGTGACGACCTTTCGAAAATTTCGTTTCGCCAATGATATTTAAAAGTTACTCTTTAGGGTTCCGTACCAAAACGATAAAAACGGGACCATATTACTAAGACTTCGCTGTCTGTCCGTCTGTCCGTCTGCATGTCACCAGGCTGTATCTCAAGAGCCGCGATAGCTAGACAGTTAATATTTTCACAATTTATGTATTTCGGTTGCCGAATTGACAAAAAATAAAATAATATTAATATTTATGGGGGGCTTCCATACAACAAACGCGATATTTTGCCATTTTTCGTTCGATATCAATAATGGCAACAGGAAGGTACTTGAAATATTCACAAAGCACTCAGTTGTATTTTCACTTTACTAATAAGTAATAAAATTTAAATGAAATAAATATTGACGGGAAAACAAAAAACGCCATTTTTCGCCAATTTTTGCTCGATATCAACATCAACAGGCAGGCACTACGTTAACTAAATACCTACTGTTGTTTACCTAATTGGTTGTTGCTAAAACTGTGGCTAAAACTGTTGTTTAACCTAGTCAATGGTACGGAACCCTTCGTGCGCGAGCCCGACTCGCACTTGGCCGGTTTCATTAAACATTATTAAGTGTCGCTATCAAAATAAATTCAAAACAAAACATTTTGTAAGTGTACAGAAGATTTTCGCCTTGAAATAATAGATGCCTCCAAGCGTTCCATAAACGATTTTAACACTCAAACGAACGGACGACGGAAGTAATACTTTATGGGATCCGTATTTTTCTTCTGAGTTACGGAACCCCAGAAACATGCTTGGTAGGGCAGGTATTAGGCAGTGTACCAGTTAAAGTATAGGTTAAAGAATTGATTATTCAGGGATAATGTCGCAGTACAGTTACTGCTATTGTTATCAGTAATCCGTTAATGAGTCAATCGGCGCACACGCACGTGCGCGACTCCACGCGCTTGACGTCACAACATGGCGGCGATTGCACTGTCACAGTTCATAGCGGTCCTACTTAATGACAGCACGTGATAATCATGTGACATCAAAGATAGATTATATTTTAATGGCGGGAGAAATTAATTTCTTTTGAAATTGATAAGGAAATTGGCCTGTCCTTTTTAGTGTCCTTTTTATTCGAACAATCAGAACCAGTTTGTGTGTTGGTGTCGCACCGACCAAAAATACTTCTACTTCGCCATGGTTGACTGGCAGAGAATGCCATAAAACATGGCATTAAGGCCACCTTTTGTACATGTTTCAATCATTTGTTAGTATGAGTGAAGCTAAGGAGTGAAGTATAAATAGTTAAAAATATAAATCCGTAGTCAAGTAGGTTCTTAAGGCATCGGAGGGAGATGTAGGTGTATGGACCTCACTCTAAGGTTCAGAGTTCTACTTAAACTACCACTGTTATGTGGGACGCATTTTTTCAAGAAGTATACTACATCAGTATATAAACTTGAAAAATTTTGTCTCAGGCGGGACTCGAACCCGCATCTCCTCGCATGCCGGGCGGGCGCCATACCATTAGGCCACCGAGACACTGCGACACGGCGCGAATTTTTCAAGCATTTTCTTACGCTGTGAGCCAGCGTTGCTTCATCAAATGTTAGGAGTTTGCACCCTTAACACCCGAAAGAAACTTCTTTGCAGATGTTTGACAGTCAGTTAAGATGAAACAGCTATTATTATATACTTTATTTGATATTTTAGCAACTTAATTGCACTTATAATATCAGTATATAAACTTAAAAAACATGTCAACTGTCAAACATCTGCAAAGATGTTTCTTTCGGGTGTTAAGGGTGCAAACTCCTAACATTTGATGAAGCAACGCTGGCTCACAGCGTAAGAATATGCTTGAAAAATTCGCGCCGTGTCGCAGTGTCTCGGTGGCCTAATGGTATGGCGCCCGACCGGCATGCGAGGAGATGCGGGATCGAGTCCCGCCTGAGACAAAATTTTTCAAGTTTATATACTGATATTATAAGTGCAATTAAGTTGCTAAAATATCAAATAAAGTAAGTATACTACATAATATGCATAACCACATGTGTGTAAAGGGTTTTCCCTTATCTGCTTATAAACAAAACATTTGCATTATCTGTATCATTAGTCACTAGTTGTTGCCCGCAACTTAGTATGCGTGGATTTTTTGAATTTAACTGCCGTACTCATAGACGTCAATCAAAGTTAATCCTTCATTAAGTCTCATGCCGTCCTTTTCTATTTCATTGACAAAGAAAGAGACAGAATGAGACTTAATTATAGATTAAATTTAAGTGACGTCTCTGAGTGCGGCAGTAAAACTGTGTATTAAAGTATCCACGACCATTTGGATCAGCGGTAGTTAACGCTGCTTCTGAGCCATGGGTCGCGGGTTCGATCCCCGCACAGTACAAATATTTGTGTGCATGAACATGTCTGTTTGTACTGGTCTGGGTGTTTTCTATGTATTATAAGTATGTATTTACAAAAAAAAAAAAGTATATAAGTAAGATTATCGGTTGTCTAGTACCCCATACGACACGGTACTTAATAGTAGCTTAATTTGGGACTAGATGGCTCTGTGTGGCCCAGTGAGGCATGTCTTAAAATATTTATTATTTTATTATCAGTTAAAATCAAAAAAATCAGTTTTATTTCTGCAAATAGGCCCCAGGAGGCGCTTTTACACGTCCCAATATTTAAACCTACCACTGCTTCGGGACAAGTCTGGGCTAGTGCCGAGAAGAAGCAGCGCAAGAAACTCGGTCACTATTGTCAGCCTCTTTTTAAATAAATTTTTACAAGGTAAGGTAATTTTTACAAGGTTTAAGCAAGTACGAGCTGGGACAACTTAATGCCATACATTTCTATCATTTAAATAATCATTAACAGTGTAATAGCCCTTTTTCATTAAAATAACTTTAACATACGATTTAAGTTTATGTACATGGAGTTCAGCAATATCCTTTGGTAATTTGTTGAAAATACGGATACAATTTCCCATAAACGATTTTCCTACTTTTCGCAGTCTGAAGCCTGGAACGGCAAGTTTATCTTTATTTCTAGTATTGAAATTGTGTACGTTACTTTTCTTAAGAAATAAATGTATGTTCTTACGAACGTAAACAATATTCTCGAGAATGTATTGAGAAGACACTGTAAGTATATTAATCTCTTTGAAGAGCTCTTTCAGCGAGTCACGGGGTCGAAGGCCGTAAATAGCCCGTACAGCACGTTTTTGTTATATAAAAATTGACTCAATATCTGCCGCTGAGCCCCACAACAGAATTCCGTATGACATTATGCTATGAAAGTAGCTAAAATATACTAATCTTGCCGTTCCAACATCAGTCAACTGCCTTATCTTTCTCACAGCATAAGCAGCAGAACTAAGTCTTCCAGACAGCCCCCTAATATGAGCACCCCATTGCAAATGAGAGTCTACAGTTATACCCAAAAAGGTAGTAAAATCTACAGAGTTTAGTGGTTCATCTTTAACAATTATATTAGGGGCAGCTAACCTTACGTTTGGCATCGTAAATTTAACACATTTTGTTTTATTTGCATTCAGTAAGAGATTATTTGTTGTAAACCAATGCAATAATTTAGAGAGGGTATTGTTAACATCGTCAAATGAAGATTTGCCCCTCTTGGTTTTAAAAATCATGGATGTATCATCTGCAAACAATACCATCTCACAAAGATTATGTAAGTAACAGGGAAGGTCATTTATATAAACTAAAAATAGCAGGGGTCCTAATACTGATCCCTGTGGGACACCCATAACAAGGGCCGACCCTGAAGACTCAGCTCCATTTATGCAAACCTTTTGTATTCTGCCTTTAAGGTAAGAACTTATTAGATCCAAGGAATCATTCGATGCACCATAATGTTTAAGTTTTTTAAGTAATATTTCATGGTCTACACAATCGAAGGCCTTTGAAAGGTCACAAAATACACCTAAGGCATCTAGCTTACTCTCCCAAGCCTTAAACACATGTTGTAGGAGAGCAACTCCAGCATCGGTAGTATTTCTACCTTTTCTGAAGCCATATTGGTTGCTATTTAATAATTTATTTACACTAAAGTGAGATAAAAGCTGATTAAACATTATTTTCTCGAAAATTTTACTTAGCCCTGGCAATATAGATAAAGGTCGAAAATTAGAGGGGTCACATTTTTCGCCAGACTTAAACAAAGGAATGATTTTGCTAAACTTCATTAAAGTTGGAAACTGTCTATCATCAATACATTTGTTAAAAATAATAGCGAGTTGAGGGGCTAATGAACTTATGATTGTATTGATAATATTGACAGAAATTCCCCAAAGATCCTCTGTTTTTTTCATATTAAATTCTCTAAAAGTTTTTGTAATTATATCAGGGTTTATATGTCTAAAATTAAATGAAGAATTGCACTCTTCGACAACAGACTTGAGAAGGGATTCAGCTAGATCAGCAGAAGAAGCTAGCCCTTCAGTAGTAGAGGGAGCTATATTCAAAAAAAATGTCTCAAATGTGTTTGCAACCTCCGTGTTCGTGTTTATTAGCCTACAGAAAAAGTAGCCTATATGTTATTCCAGCCAATAAACAAACACCGTGCCAAATTTCATTTAGATCCGTTGAGTAGTTTTAACGTGACAGAGTAAAAAAAAATTCAAACATTCTTACAAACTTTCGCGTTTATAATATTAATAGGTTCTTGTGCAAAACTGAGACGGACAGCTAAACATGTACATAATATTATCTATACTAATAATATAAAGCTGAAGAGTTTCTTTGTTCGCTTGAACGCGCTAATCTCAGCAAGTACTGGATCAAACTGAAAAAAAACTTTTTTTTTTTTATTCTTTTAATTATTTAGGGACTTTTACATGAAAGTACGTCAGTCCTATCATACCCTAACAACATATACACAAACGAAAATTTGTCTACGAAATTAAAAAAACGAATATTACGAAAACCTTTTTGTGTTGGATAGTCCATTTATCGAGGAAGGCTTTGGGCTATAAAGCATTGCCCTGCGACCAATAGGAGCTAAGTATGAGTGAAAAATGTTGCAAAAATAGTCGCGATCGTAATAACAGAAATTGACGCAGACGACACGTCGCGGGCAACAGCTAGCTTATAATAATATTTAATCAATTAAATTTTGCCGTACAAATCTGCCAAATTAGTCAGCTGATTGTAATTGCAGTTGCATGTATTAATATTATTATCGCTCGCGTTATCTACATACGTAAACGATGTAATACAAAATTGCAAGAGATTGTAGTGATAACGTTATCGTCTCTATCTAACCGAATGTCATGTAAACTACTCCCCTTCTGACGTTTATACACGTAACGATCAATCGTAACGATTTTAAGCTGCATTCATATTGTAAGCCCACTAGTGTTTCCACATGCCACCAATATATCTGTGTAGATCGTCAGCTTCCTCAGTAAATCAATTCAGTAAAATCAGTTTTAATTCAGCAAATAGGCCCTAGTTGCGTTTCGCAACAATTCAACCCACCACTGCTTCGGGACAAGTGTGGGCTGCAGAGAAGGAGCAGCGCAAGAAACTCTGTCAATATTCTCGGTTTCTTTGACTGACACAACTGACATAATATATGTAGGTATATTTTGTTCACAAAATATACATAAGTTATGTCAGTGCGACTGCCTGTTTTGTAAGTCGCGGGTTCGATTCCCGCAAGGTACAAATATTTGTGTGCATGAACATAATATCTGTAAATCTGTTGTACACACAACCGACAAAACTGCACATCAGTCAATCGCTACCATTTATCGTTACATGTGTAGCAAGCATTATCTTACGTATAGTGACAGAGCAGATTAAAAATGGTATCCTAATCATGACCGACTGGTTTACGTACCGGGGCAAAATCTCGGTTCGATTCTCGGGTCGGGAAGAGTTTAGAATTTAGAATTTTTTCAACTATTAAGTCAACAAGAGTTTAGAATTTTCAAACACTGCTCCGGTTTGTGATCGATCACCAACCCGCATAATTTTGGTAAGCGTGGTGATTATGCCTGTATCCATCATTGCTGTAGTAACTTGAATTCGATGATGGAGGATTGATTTGCCCTGCAGTGGGATGATTATTCGCCGGTAAAAGTAAAGTAAAGTAACAGCCTATAATCATCCCACTGCAGGGAAAAGGCCTCCATCATTGAATTCAAGTTACCACAGCAATGATGGGTACTGGCATAATCACCACGCTTGCCATATGCGGGTTGGTGATCACAAACCCGAGCAACGTTCGAAAATTCGAAACCTTTTTGTTGCCCGACCCGGGGATCGAACCTGGGACCCCGAGATCTTGGCCCGGTATTTAAACCACTAGACCAACGGGGCGTTCGCCGCTACTTTACTTTAATTACGACTAACTACTTACATGTCACAAGTCCCAGGCACAAACCCCAAGTAGCCTTAATTGCGATGAAGGTAATAGCTTGAAATATAAAAGTACTACACACACACAACACACACACGACAAATCAACTCATACAAATTAATGCCAGCATTCATACCGGATAAAATATAAAAGTACTACCTGCTTAGTGCTTCTAAATAAAACCAATGCCCACTGGCTTTAATTACTTTTGTTACACTACAGTTTGTATGAAGTGCAAGCAAATTCTGGATATTTTCGGATTAGCGCCGGGAAATGAAGGCCATGAGACAGCGCGTCAGATAATTGGAGCAAATTGCTAACACTTGTTTTCATGAAATTATTTATTTATTTAAGTATAGCTTACAAGACACACACATACAATAGCATCAAAACATTCGCAATTGTACAAGTTAGTGTTGCCTTAATTAGAATCTGCCACGACATGCCACCTCACTGAAAATTATTTCGATTATCAATGTAATAATAGGGGTTAAAGTATGAAATTGCCGATTATTTTCCCACTTTTTATTTTGTTTATAGCTCTTAAGTATAGTCATATTGTTGCGTAATTCTTTTTGTATTGTATCAAAAACTAAATAAAGTAACTTATGATTAAAAAAAAAATTCAATACTAGTGCCTATTACTTCAAAGGAAGTCTTTGAAAAGACCCCTTACAATGTGTCAGCTGACCTTCTTGCTTCAATTAAGTATATTTGTATTATATACTTTGATTTTCAGAAATTTAAATACTGTAATGCGTAGCTTTATAACCATCAAACTTTCACCTGTAATTGCATCGAAAACGGTTCAGTCGTTTTAAAAAAAAACGAAAAAATTGTTAGTATGGAAAAAAGACTTTTCTCGATTTTGTCCATACAAAACGGCAATTTCATACTTTAACCCCTAATAATTAGTTTAGTATATAATATTATCAATGTAATAGTAATTAGTAAGTATAGTAGATATTGGATTAGCGACCGGAATTGCAAGTTTCAAATAAAAAAAATATAAAAGAAAAAGGATGATAGGTCATTGTGGATATTCCGTCATCAAAAATATCGGTTTTTCTTTACATTATAAGAAGAATTTGTTTTTTTTTTTGTATCATCGTAACTAGCATAATACCATTCCACTGCTCGACACAGGCCTCTCCAAAAGGAGGATTTAAGAGTGAGGAGGATTGTTTCGCTTGGCAGGCGGGTTGGAGGCCTCCTGGCTTTCTTTTCTTTATGTTATCGCGAATATTTATAACTTTTTTCATAATGTCTAATTGGTACACATAAATACACACACCCGCACACTTATCTGTTTGCGTGGGCCGGTGGCTCCTCAACCTCTATGTTTTCCACAAAAACCCAGCGACATGGCTAGTTATAGACTATGTTGTGTGTACTTATTTTGTGTGATGATATGCAACAATAAAATATTTTCTTTCTTTCTTTTTCTTATTATGCAGAGGACTACGCTCACCCTTGCTGACGTGAAAATCATTTAACGCTTTGAACCCCAAGAGACAACTGGTTGGTACGATAACAATTGATTTTAATTGTGTCTGGAATATCCGATCGCCAAAGGGTTAAACCAAAATAATTTCGCGTCAATAAGGGTGAGCATAGGCCTCGTCTTCTGGTAGATCTTAGTCGCTTTTACGACCCCCTTAGTACGAGAAGGGTGGTGCTAATGTATTTTGGGGGAGTCTGCCATAATCGCCGCTTGGCAGGCGGGCTGGCGGTCGCAGTATGGCCTGCTGTTGTTAGGAGACGCTGCTACCCATCTCCTGATGGCAGTTTGATCCTTGGGGGAGGCCTATGCCAAGCAGTGGGCGTCGTTCGGCTGATTGATGATGATGATGGATATATTTTAAGTCGTGCCGTACAATTTATAGCTTTATAGTAAACAAATCGTTTACATTCATTGCCTGTCATCAAAACGAAGGGTAAAAAATTTAGGGTAAACCGTCATATTAGTGGCGTGACTTAGATATTCAAACTCTTTCGATTATTTTCAGCTTACTTTAATACCAAGTTAAGCCATAATAATAACTTTGTTATTATTACTTGATGTTTTGATCTGTTTATAATGATAACGACCGTGGTTGTCAGGCTATAAAAAAACACAGCGTTTAATTGTCGTAACCTTTTTTTATTTACTATTTTCCAGACCTTCCATACTAAAAGAAAGATATTGTGTCAAGATAAAAACGTATAGGCACTCGCTTCTAAGTTAATTTCTAAATTAAATTGCACTTAGAGTAGGGTCAACTGGGAACACAAGTTGTCACAGGCACTTGTCATGAGCGTATTCAAGCTAACGGACACACTCGTTTTAGTAGAAGACATAAACAATTGTACAGCCTGAATTAAGTTTTTTTTCCTTACATTTTCAATGTAACATTTTGTTGTTACATGTTTGTTACATTGTCGTCCGCTATTCATTTATTTATTATTATTTTTTCCATACGAAAGGGATTAAATAAAAATATACAATAACATGTGCAACTTCAACCTCAAATCAATTAGGAATCTGGTTTCTAAAGATATATCATATTTTTAAGACAAATCAAATCACACAAATTATGCCAGCATTCCTATCGAATAACAAAGAAATACGTCTCTTCGGTAGTTATCAGAAAAACAAAGAAAATATAACAAATAACACAGCCAGTTACCGCCGTATTTACCCTACCTATTTATAGTAAACTGTAATGTTTTACAGCACGAAAGCCATGGATTTATGGTTGATATATTGCATGATAAGCATTGATTTTGTATTACCGAAGAAAATAAGGAGACAGACAAATGAATGTTAACGACTCATGTTTAATAAGGCTCTTGAGTTCGAACACAGGGTGAGGCAACAATAGTTTTTAGATTACGTTCATTGCTCGGGTTTGTGATCACCGACCCGCATTGGCAAGCGTGGTGATTATGCCTGTACCCATCATTTTGCTGTAGTAACTTGGATTTAATAATGGAGGCCTTTGCCTTGCAGTAGGATTATTATAGCCCGAGGAAATATTCTTATACCGGGTTAAGGTCATGGCACACTATACCGGCACCGCACCGGCACGCCTCAACCCAGCAATTAACTTGCCATTCAAATTAGAGCATTAAGTTGTGAGTCGTACAATATATTTTGTAACATTAATATGAAAAGCCAACGGCGAGCAGTCAGCGCGCTAACGGCGTGCTTACAGCGAGCCGGCTGGGACGCCGCGCCGCCGCGCCGTGCTGCAGCCGTGCTGCTGCGAAACCGGTATAGTGTGCCATGACCTTTAGTCTTCATTTGACTGGCACAGTTTCATGACGTACACGCTGCCCGCACACGTCAGACTTTTAAACCAACTTCAAACAGAAGGAGGTTCAGTATTCGAAACGATTATTCTTGTAACACCGATAATCGGTACGATTTTGTCTTCAGACTGCTTTTGATTATTCGTAACCGTTTTCACCGATATCGAGCTTGAATTACTTTTTGAAGGACGTATGTTACGACTTTTTTTTTATTACTGGTGGAGATAAAGCAACGACACAGTTTTAAATACTAATGTAGTTGCTAACCGTACAATACTGTATTGTACCATTATTTACTCTAATTGGCAAGGAAAGCAATTTACCCGAACATTACGCTGACGAAACCGAGGAAGTAGTCTTACTGATATTTTGCGAAAGATTCTAAGGATATTATAATAAATGTTTGTTACTATTTTACACAAAAGCTGAACGTATCTCGTTGACATTTAGCATGGGTACCTAAAGATCATAAGCAAGAATATTACAAAAGCCGTGCAGCTCCTGCTGTAGGATGGTTTAAATTCCAAATTTTACGCGTACGAATTAGTAGATAATACCTAGTAAGGAGATACAATAATTTCGACTATTTGCGCATAAAAATATTCTTAAGGAGAGCTATAAAATTGGCAATTTGATATGAACGGGAGTGCGATATACCTAGCACATTCCCCAGGCGGAAGGAGTCGCATGTAGAGCGCTGATTTCTAAATAAATTGTAATTTCGAGTTACTTAAATCAGTATTGAAATTGATATAATGCGACATGTGAAAAGATTCAAGATTTTTAATGGCTCATCATAACTTTTAATACAATATTAATGTTACATCTTTGAAATTTTGTAAATTACATATTACAAGCATTATTTTAATGTTGTAAATTTAGTAAAAAATATGATACTTATTATATAATACATTTCGGCAGGGCTATAGGGAATGCAGCATAAGTACATGGTATCATTAATATAGGGTGTCCGTACTTCAATACGGAAATGGGTGAGAGACAAGGTAAGCCTCCCAAAAAAGATAGTTAGAAAAATCTTGACCATCTACATATTTATTGAAAACTAGCCGTTGCCAGGGTCTTCGTTTGCAGATAGAATGAAACTTGTTTTGTACCCTAACCCTTTAACTAACATTATGAAAAAAAAATATCCCTTTTATTATGAAAAACTACTCACACGAGAACTACATACTTTACCGCGATGAAAAATAGTCTATTTGCTATATTCCAGCCTACTATCTTATTTGTAGGAAGTTAAATTCAACCAGATCTATTAAGCTTTTTCGATGTGATTGAGTAATTAAAATCCATACAAACGTTTGCATTTATTGTGTTAGTAAGATAAGATTTTCCGGAAAAACAGACATACAGACTGTTAGTCAGAGTTTCATAGAGAGAGTCATGTTTGGATGATCTTAAATGTTATGTTTCAACACTGAATGAATGATTACTAAGAAAACATTCATCATTCATCAAACAAAAACAAAATATTCAAAATGTCTCATGAAAATTTTCACAAAATCACGAAATTTTCTCAACCATCTGGCCTTTTCCGCTGAACCTTGATCTTTTAGTGTCGCATTCATAAAACTAGTTCACTTACATCGTTTCTGCTTCTAAGCGTGCTTCTTTTGGGTCTAAGCAGCACATCTTTAAAGTCTAGTTTTACCTCGTTTATAATATTAGGCATTTTCACTAAACACTTGTGTTTTTACGAACAATAATATAGCGGAGACGCGACGCACGGTCCCCGTGTCACGGTATCGACTGACTGAATGTGTTGCCAGGTCGCGAAGCCAAATTACCGGTGTAATTATAGCTAATAGTTGCAGATGGGTATTTTAGTGCGGTAAGCAAATGTTAGAGTTGGATTTTAATGACAATTGTAATAGCTATAATGGCTTAAGCCATTCGTGGTTATGTTTTGTCGAAGTTTGAAAACAACAATACTTATTGCTGTTGATTACCTTATGTAAGTTTATAATTAAAGTAAATTAACTAATTAATTGGACCCAGGCTGTTAGAAAAAAGTTTAGTGTTTAATAAAAATCACAACTGACATCTATAAATTGCTACCTATTCTACACTTTTTTTGTAAAATTATCCTTTTGTGGAATCTGAATATGACTAACAAGCTGCTGATGCCTACAACTTCGTACGGAAATAAAAATTAGCAAATGAGCACACACAAATAATGTGGCTTTTTTATCGGAAAAAATATTATATTCAGTTAGACCCCTAGAACCTCACAAAACATACCTCTTTATAATAGTACTATAGAAATCAACAACCTACTTCCGGTATATTTTTGTTGTTACCTACATAAATATGTAATCATAATATCATAATGGGTGTCTAATATAGAGTTTAGAACCAGCGAATTCCTCTTAACTCTAAATAGATCATTCTGCTTAAATTTCGTACGCTATATCATCTTCTCTACTTTATAATATTGTAGAGTATTACATTGTTGTATCCCTTAAAATGGGTAATACAATAACATGGCAACACCTTTTACTACAGGCGTGACAGTGACGTCACGAGGACGAACAGAAATACACGCTTTCAGCCTCTAGGTGAAGGTTAAAAAAAACTATCCCAGGCGCAAAAAAAATAATTTAATAGTTTTTGAATTATGTAACAGGGTTTAATACATTTATAGATAAAAAAGTTATGACGTTGTAAAAGAGGTTTCTTATTGACAAAACTATCAGCTGTTCAGTGCTCGCGCATGCGCACGGAAGTTATAACTAAATTGATATGACATTGACTTCGATTCTTGAATTTATTTTCAGTTCGAAAAGAATTTTCGGTACTCCGTTTTCGTGATTCTTTTACAATACTAAATTGATAATCACACACAATATACTGCGTCACTTCATATTGCTCTTCTCATCTACTGTTGATACAAGAGCGCTTAACGTATTCGCCGTTTTTAACCGACAAAAAAATAGAAGGTTTTTAATTAGACGCAATTTTACTACGGAGTAGACCATTTTTAAAACTTTAGAAGTAAACAATTTAGAGCCGGAGCGAAAGAAGCAATTAATGACCAAAAATAAATAACATTTGTTAATGTTTTTTGTCCTTTCATTAGTTCAATATTTTGTCTTCTTATTCATTATCATGATCAGCATACTTATCAGTCCGAAGCTGGACGTGGACGGACAATAGCCCCCTATTAGAGAGTACACATTTCACTATAATCGCCATGACTAACAGACTTCAAACTTCAATTGCGCCAAATTTCCGCAAGTTTGGTCGTATGATAAATCTAAATTACATTATTGAGGACATCATAACTAAATTTTTATCTTTCTTTTTAATAATTAATAGGATTGCTCTTGAGTACATACTTAACTATACGGTTATAAAGAAGCCTAAGATGGAGCGAGCCTACCCAGAAAGTGGTACTGGTTCTCCCACACACCAGCGGAACACAGAGCACTGTTTGTCGCTGGACTCCGGCAGGAAGGTGGTAGCATCCAGGCGGCGTCTTACAAAGCCTACCACCGCAGAGGGATCTGTTAGCCGTCATCATCACCCTAATTAATCCCCCATTTAAAATTAGTAACATTCCTCCATTGTTAGTTATATATCTTTGTCTTGAATGTATAACTCTGTTAGCAAACTATTGCCATAATAAAATAAAATAAATCTGTAAATATTTTAATAAATAATAATAAATAATAAATATTTAATAAATATTTTTTAAGACACTCACTGGGCCACACTGAGCCATCTAGTCCCAAATTAAGGTACTATTAAGTACCCTGTCGTATGGGGTACTAGACAACCGATAAACTTACTTATATACTTTTTTTTTGTAAATACATACTTATAATACATAGAAAACACCCAGACCAGTACAAACAGACATGTTCATGCACACAAATATTTGTACTGCGCGGGGATCGAACCCGCGACCCATGGCTCAGAAGCAGCGTTAACTACCGCTGATCCAAATGGTCGTCAAAACGTAACAATAACAAAAAGGCAAACATTCAAAACTAAATAAAATATATTATTATAACATTTTAACAGTCTTCAAAGTAGTTCAAAGGGTTTGTTAATTAGTTGTTATTTGGTGTTTCTGACAGACATCGTGGTAGAGTCGTAAGCGGTGCGGTGCGGTTTTAAATCTGAAATTACAGTTTTGTTTACTACATTATTGATAAATGAAAGGTTTGCTTTGATTCAATAAATACTAGAGGTAATTTGCTAAAATCATACTGTTCTAGTGTTTTGAGAATTGATTTTGTTTAGAAATAATAAAATTAAGTCAACTGGGGCAGCACCTAGCTCTATTGGTGCCCTTAACGCCGTTTGACCAAAATCGATCTCGTCGAGTCTCGACCCCGGGTCTATCAAAAAGAGTTTTGAACTATCGTACATTGCTCGGGTTTGTAATTATCCACCCGTATTTAGCAAGCGTAGTGAATGTTTAAGACGCTGACATGAGCCAAATTGAGCTCAATGAAGATTGTTTCGCTTTAAGCCTATGGCTCGTATTGTTGCCAAATTCTATGTAGTTGTAATTGATCATATTTTCGACCAGGTGGCTGTTTCCAAAACACGATACTAAAAACTTTTGCTCGATAGAAAAAAATCTCAAAGTAGCCTCTGAAAATACATAAATTACCATTTTTCTCAGCAGTCCGTATAACAATGATAATAAAATTTTGCTATATTGTATATTACATGTTGCTTAAGCAAATGGCTGATTTAGATTTTTAATAAAATTGCAATTTTAAATTGCACAACGAATTTTGTTGTTTGGCACTTAGGCCCTTCTATTCCATACGCTTTTTCTCTGTCACTCCTACGAGAATCGACAGTGATAGCTGTGGCGCGTTCCAAAGAAATTCAAAGACGAATAAATTTGTGGGCGTGTTCATTGCTCAAGGTCATCGGCTGCAGTCAGCGTCTTAATGATTATGTATGCCTGCTCTCATCATTGCTGTCGCGACTTGAATTCATGATTAAGGCCTTTGCCCTGCAGTGGGATGATTATAGTATAACCCGTTACTTTACTTTTCTGTGTTACAGCTAGTAAGCTGTTGCCCACTTGTTGGCCGACCCGGGCATCGAGTCCAGGACTCCGAGATCGCTCTACTTAAACCACTGAACCGTCAGGGCGTTACAACAACTAAATAGTAATTAATGTTTTTTGCGGTCTTTTCTCCATCGGTAGCAGAGCGTAGTTCCTTTTAAGTATCGTAGGACCCTCTTGACAGCTGTCCAGTGCTCAGTTCTTGGCTCTTTATTGCTACTAATCCTACATGGTAGCAGAGCGTAGTTGATTAGCAAGTATTAGTGCAAATATTCGTGCAGAATTTATCAGTACTTTGTGGTGTACGCGTACTGGAAATATTTGAGGTTATCACGACTACAAGTGACCGGCCGGCGAATTATAAAAATGAGTTCGTCGCATCACATGTTTAATCTCGAAAAGTTGATTGGGCGTGAAAACTTTGCGACATGGAAGTTCAGTGTAAAAACTTACCTAGAACACGAAGACTTGTGGCATTGTGTGGAGCCAAAGACTGACATACTGTTGTTTCAAGTAAGGATATCAAGGCGAAGTCCAAACTAATACTGTTGTTAGATCCGCAAAACTACGTATGTTCATGTACAAAGTTGCAAGACTGCAAAAGAAGTGTGGGAAAATCTGCAACGAGCATTTGACGACAACGGATTGACTAGAAGAGTTGGACTGTTAAAGGATTTGGTGAATACTACTCTGGAATCTAGCGAAAATGTGGAGTCATATGTTAATAAAATAATGACAACAGCCCACAAGCTACGTAACATAGGGTTTGAAGTCAACGATGAGTGGCTAGGCACATTAATGCTGGCAGGTCTGCCTGACATCTACGCTCCGATGATTATGGGGCTTGAGAGCTCTGGTGCGAAGATTAGTGCCGATCTTATCAAGACCAAGCTCCTACAGGAAGTTAAATCAGCAGATACCAGTACTGCTTTATATGTAAATTCAAGACCCAGGAAACATCTGCATCACCCACAACAATCAAAGGCCAAAAAGGGGCCAAGATGCTATAATTGCAACAGTTATGGCCACTTTGCTAAGTTTTGTACAAGTGCTAAGGGGAACAAGACCGAGAATGAAAAAAGCAAGAAGGATACAGGCTTTATTGCAGCTTTTTCAGCATTTTCAGGGAAAAACCATAACAATTGGTTCATGGACTCAGGTGCATCTATGCACATGACTGGTAATAGACACTGGATGTACAATGTCACAGAACCACCGGTAAGGCAAATAACGGTAGCTAATAAAGAGCCGCTGTCAGTTGAAGGAGTTGGATACACTGATGTTAGATTAGCAAATGGTAAGAACATTCAGCTAAAAAATGATTTATTTGTTCCTGACCTAGCTGTCAACCTACTCTCAGTGAGTGCTATTGTTAATAGTGGTTACAAAGTAACATTTACTCAAAGAGGCTGTGATGTTCATGATTCACATGGCAAATTTATATGTTCTGCAACTCTAAATGATAAACTATACATTTTGGATACAAATAATAGTTCTGAAACAGCACATTTAAGCTCTAGTGAGGAGAAATGTAGCGACACTTACTTATGGCACCTGCGTATGGGGCACTTAAATGTTTCAGATGTCAACAGGCTGCCTGACTGTGTCAAGGGCGTTACTCTAACTAATACCGAGAATTATGTGATGAGATGTGTTTCCTGCTGTGAAGGCAAGCAATCGAGGCTCCCGTTTAAGAATGTTGGTTCCCGAGCAACAGCACCATTAGAGCGTGTCCACTCTGACCTCTGTGGACCAATGGAGAACTTGAGCTGCTCAGGTATGAAGTACTATATTATCTTTATAGATGATTATACTAGAATGGTGCATGTGTACTTCATGCAGAATAAAACCAATGTGTTAGAAATTTTCAAGGACTATAGAAATAAAGTTGAAAACCATTTTTCTCGGAAAATAAAAGTACTAAGAACAGATAATGGTACTGAGTAATGCAATACTCATTTTGAAAAATTTCTATCTGACAACGGTATAGTACATCAGACTTCCACTCCCTACACCCCTCAACATAACGGACTAGCGGAGAGGATGAATCGGACTCTGGTTGAGAAAGGTAGGTGCATGTTGTTTCATGCCAACCTACCGAAGAAACTATGGGCCGAGGCAGTGGGGACAGCAGCATATATTGTAAACCGATCTCCTAATAAAGCTTTACATGGTAAGACACCCTTTGAATTGTGGAATGGATACGAACCTGATTTGTCACATCTAAGAATATTTGGCTCTGAGGCTATGGTCTTTGTACCCAAGGAAAAACGTCAAAAGTGGGACAAAAAGTCAAAAAGGATGATTCTAGTGGGATACTGCGACAATACTAAAGGATATCGTTTATTAGATGAAAAAACATTCAAACTTACTAAGAGCAGAGATGTTACCTTCTTTGAGAGTTGCAAAAAGGATTTAACAGTGACTAATACTGATGTTTCAGCTTCGTCTATAAACAGTCAAGATAAACAAAAAGAGTCACAGCTGTGTGGCACTCAATCTACTTCCACAAATCACAGCGGTAATGTCCTGGTACAGACAGTAGCACCCCTATCTGAGACAGGAAACCCCATCCCATCACATGAAGAGACTACCGGTGATTGTATAACAAATGAAGACTGTGATCGGAGCTCTAGCGAGTATGAGACGGACACAGGGGATTTAGATACAACATATGTCCCACCGAGATGGGTACAGTCAGAGCACCAGCAACGGAATATCACCCTGAGGCCTCGAAACAGAATGCAAAGAAATATCACAGATACAGATGAAAACAGCATGTTTTGTTTACTGTCAAGTTTCTCTGATCCACAGACAGTTGAGGAGGCATTCTCATCACCATATGCCAAACAGTGGCGACAGGCAATGGACGAGGAGTACAACTCGCTGATGAAAAACAACACCTGGAGTTTAAGGAAGCTGCCTTCGGATAAAAGAGTCTTGCCCAGCAAGTGGGTATATAAATCTAAAACTGATCAAAATGGTAATATAGTTCGTTTCAAGGCCAGGCTCGTAATTAAAGGATATGCACAGAAGAAGGGCACTGACTATGGGGAAGTGTTCTCGCCTGTTGTAAAGTACAGAACCATACGCTATTTAATAACACTAGCTGCAAACTTGGGGCTTGACATCGATCAGCTAGATGCGGTGTCAGCATTCCTTCAAGGAGATATTGATGTAGAGATATATATGACGCAGCCAGAGTTGTATGAAGAAGGGCCTCATGTATGTCACTTGCATAAATCTTTATATGGACTGAAACAGGCCGGCAGGCTATGGAATTCAAAACTGAACACTGTGCTCCAGGACATCGGTATGAAAAGGGCAAAGTCTGACCCCTGTGTATATTTTAATGTTGACAAGAATACCTATATTACCTATAAAAGTAGAAAGGGATATGATAAAGAACAGGCTCATGCAATACTTGGAGATGAAGGATCTAGGAAGAGCCAGTCAGTGTGTTGGTCTCAACATAACTAGGGATGGAGACACCATTATGATTGACCAAGAAAAATATATTAAAGATGTACTTAACAAGTTTGGTATGACTGATTGTAAACCGTGTAAAACACCAATTGAAGTTGGTCAAAGGTTTGCTCAGGGTGCTGATGATAGCAAGGAAATGGATTACCCATACCAACAAGCCATAGGTGGTCTACTCTATATCGCTCAAGGCACAAGGCCTGACATTTCCTTTGCAGTTAATACTCTTAGTAGGTTCAATAAAGAGCCAAGAACTGAGCACTGGACAGCTGTCAAGAGGGTCCTACAATACTTAAAAGGAACTACGCTCTGCTACCATGTAGGATTAGTAGCAATAAAGCAATATTTGCGATATAATCGTGTAATTTATTTCAAGAGTAAGTATAGTTACAAGGCAGTTTTAGAGGAAGAAGAAAATTAGCGCCGCACAACGGCAAGAATGCGAAACTTAACAAATGCGTTCATATCCAATAAGTTATTTAGTAAAGTGTATGGTTGCGTTCCATTCCTAACAAATCTGCCGTCTCAACCAGCGCGCTGGTTTCATAAGTAGGAAAGAGACAGTACCTCCTTCGTCTTCAGTTACAGCCCACTTCTCTGTATGAGAAGTGAAAACGGCCTCCTTATAGTTTCCGAAGCCATCGCACTCCACGTCAGAACCGGTGCGGCATTTCTCGCGAGCGCAGTCTGAAATAATATTGAGTAATTAGTGCAGTCGGTCAATAGCAGTATTTAACAGCGTTAAATAAGAAGAACTAATGAGGAAAGCACAGGCCCCCAATTCTGCTAATTTACAAATGGCTCAATTGAGTCGTAATTGGTCTGTTATGTTGGCGATCATCGCCAGGATGCTGTTGGTGCTCGCCCGCACCCGCCGCACCAGGGATGCGCATCTTTTCCGCATCGTTGCGTAGAAGCAAATAAGCAATCAATTCGAGCTTCTGCGAACATCCCTGATGCGCTCCAAAAGTGCGGTAACCTCTAAAGCACCCTTAGTATATGTGTAACGAGAGTTATAATAAGTAATAATAAATAATACACTCCACTCAATCTTGTTGACAGCTGGTTTCATTGACGCATGCGCGGGAAAATGCTCGAAAAGGGCGTAAAAGGGTTGACAGCTCGCAGCCCATCGGTTCGCGCCTTTTTCATTTACCACAATCTCAATCGTATATTTTGGCCTTAATAAATGTGTCAATATATACGATTGAGGTCCAATTACGATTCAATTAAGCCATTTGTAAACTAGCGGAATTGGGGCCCAGGATAGACAATTGTGGCTTGGCTTAAAGGAGGCCTACGTCCAGCAGTGGACGGACAATGGCTGTTGATATTTAATATACATTATAAATATTGATAGCAACGTTACGTAAGGCTTAGAATTAAAATCAAGGCATGTATAAAAAGATAGACACTCTTTATTGCACACTATCCAAAATATTTTTAACTGTCAATTCTGGTGGTCTTATCGCTGGAAGCGATATCTTCCAGACAACCTTTACGCAGAGGATATTTAAATTTAGATAGAGAGGAAGATGGTAAATAAATTTCAGAAATTTGAATCATCATCATCAGCCTATCGCAGTCCACTGCTGGACATAGGCCTCTCCGTTGCACGCCGCTTAGGTCGATACTGGGCTTCTCGCATACAGCGAATGTGAATATTACAATGTAAAAGATTAATTGTGTGAACAAAAAAATTAACAAACATAATTATATAAGTAAGAATATTTTTTATTGACAAAACAATGGCACGAAATTAATAGTGATTTGTTTTTTTAAGTTAAACGAATAGAAATATATTTGTGATACGAGTCCTTGGATATAAAGTCCCTTTTTTTAACGAATGGATCATTCTCGATGTTTTTTTTATTGTTTGATAAAATAGTCCGCTGTTTATGGACATTGACTACTGCACCTATCTGTTCTGTGACCCAACCGCGTAAGCAGATTATGCCAGAAAATTCCCCTTGTTTATTTAATAATAACAATAAATTTATTGTTCGTGGAAGTTCATTAATGTCAGTCAGCAACATTGTAATACCAAATCTTAGTAATGAATTATGGCAAGTAATGGCAACAGTTTCGCTTAAACTAAATAAAAATTATAGGTTTTAAGAATTCAGTTTCTACAATCAATGTTGTTTATATGGTTTATTCCTCAATGTTACCGTGTGAGAGAAATAAAGGATCAGTCAGGAATTATTATCTGAAAACAAAAATAAATCGAAAACTGTTTAATTTATGATGACGATATTAACACTAAAAATCAATTTAGTAGAAAGAAGCGCTCTTACACGTTCCAATATTCTAACCTAGGTACCACCAGTAGACTTATACATATGTATATAGATAGAATCCTCTTTATTGCACATCAATGAAATAAAACATATAATTTTTATTTTAAAATGTACGACATACGACAAATTGTGGGTTAGTGCCGAGAAGAAGATAGCATGATTTGGTACTCGTAGGTGCGATCCGATTCCCAGCGGTCTACTCTGGGCAACGCCTCCACAGTCTGTACCGGTTTGTGGTGACAACTGAGCGATTCCTCCAGCGGTGGTAGGCTCCGCATGGGACCGCCTTGCGACCACCATCCTGCGGGAGTCCGACGCCATGGCAAGCAGCCAAACAAAAGGCCGAACAGCCCATCATCACTAAAAAATATATTGTATAATTACCACAATTCATATTAGAGACTTCGACCCTGGGCACTTTGATGCCCTGGATGATGGAGCCGTCTTCCAGCGCGCAGTAGCAAATGAATCGGCGGCACTGAAGACAAGTAAGAAGTTTGATTTTGAACCTAGCTATACATATTGGTATTGCGGAACTTCAAAAACGTATCAGTATATAAACTTGAAAAATTTGGAGATGGAGATGCGGGTTCGAGTCCCGCCTGAGACAAAATTTTTCAAGTTTATATACTGATATTATAAGTGCAATTAAGTTGCTAAAATATCAAATAAAGTATTCAAAAACGTATTTTTATTTCTGATCCCTCAACTCATGCACTGGTATTGTGGTATTTTGAAAATGCTCTTTGATATATTTTTTTTTAATTTAAGTACCACAATTTCAATAATAATTAGATAATAGTTAAAACGATGTCATGAACATGTTACATTTTTATCATTACATGAATAGCTTAGTCAATATCTTAACCATTTTTTTTTTAAATACGAGTAAAATAGCAGGGGTTGACTTGCACACTCAATTAATGGACCCCCAAAAACGGCCGCTAGCACTTATTATTATTATTTAAAAACCTGAACAGGAGCGTAGAGCCAGAGCGGGGTGCACTGCGGCGCGTTGTAGTGAAGGTGACCGTCGGCTCCGTACTTCTTCTTGAAGTATTTCATCTCCCGCTTGCATGGTTCTGAATGAAATAAATATATTCAAAAAACTGTTTTATAATATAAATATCACTCAGGTACCGGATAAGTGTGAGCCGGCGTCGCCCGCCGAGGTTCCATACGAATTTGTAGCAATTTATGACCGCGCATCATTGATTTTGCACTTTGAATTATCATTAAAATGAAAAAAATTCAGATTTTTTCTCATACGTTGTAAGACGGTTGTAACTACCCAATTTCAAAAGTCTGATCAACAGAAAATACCATCTTAATTTTGATTCTTGTGAGTGCGTAAACTTCAATTTTTTTAACAGTTTCTAGGGACTGTAACGCTGAGTACCTATATGGTTTTCTGCTCCTAACAACTATCGATCAGCAGATAAATCAGCAGCTTAAAAACACGCATCATCACCGCTGTCCCGGGGAAGCGCAGAGCGGTATTTGGGACTCCTGGCACCCTGAAAATGGCGCTGCTCCTAGGAATGGGAACCAGGTGTAAGCCAACTAAAAAAACTCGCGTCGCGGCCGCATTGACTGAGGGTAGGGTCTGTGGTTACTCGTTACGATCGATCACAGATACATCAGAGGCCATAGACACTTTGCTTTCTAAAAGCGTTTACGCCCGAAGGATAAAAAATGTATACCTACGCTATTAGTAAGCAACTTATCTAAGGCTGTACTTTTCCGTTATCATGGCGCTTGCAACAGTGCCGAAATATCTGAAACTCAAAACAAAACAAGGTACAGTCAACCTACTACAAAACGTCAAATTTTCTCAATTAACACTGATCTCTACTTGTTGGACTTAAGTTGAAAATCAAATTAATGACCTTTAACTTTTTGAGTGGGTTGACCTGCAGTTGTCTGTCATGGTATAAAAGCTGAAACAATGAAAATGAACCCTAAAGAACGACATTATTCAGTGCTTGACAACCATTAGCGTCGTCAATGTTTTCGTCCCTCTTCTTGCGGCTGCCGGCGCTGGTCAGCACGGTGTGGATGTCCTGGCACTTGCCCTGGCGGCACACGAGGCCGTCGTCACAGCCCGGCTCTAGGAACTCCTCCTCCACCTAAAGTAATTCATACAATAGATTAGAGAAGTGGTTCAAATACCGGGCCAAGAACGCCGGGTCGGCCATCCAAATGTTTCGAATTTTCGAACATTGCTCAGGCTCGTGATCACCAACCCGTATTGAATCGTGGTGATTAAGCCAGTACCCATCATTGGTGTGGTAACAAATGCAATGATGGAGGCTTTTGCTCTGCAATGGGATAATTATAGGTAGTTACTATTAGAGAAGTTAAGTTACGGTGCAGGGCAAAGGCCTCATCATTGAATTCAAGTTGCCACAGTAACATTATTTAAATTCCCTATCAGTGGTACTTATTTAAGCTACAAATAGCAAATATATCATCTTACCTCGATTTCTTTAGTTCCATTGACATCGTGAATGGTTTTCTTGAATTCAGCGCATTTTTCATTTAGTTCTGAAGTAACAGAAATCTTTATAGATTATTTGTAACAATTTTTTCAATGCGTTTCTTGGAGATAATCTATTTTGAATATATACATATATTAAAAAGTGTAACATAATCAACCATGTAAACAAAACATTTCGACGGAAATATGAAATATTGATGCACATACACAACCTTACTCTGCAATATGGTGGCACTCTTATGTTACACTCTTTATGTAAATCCTCTACTATAGGCAATGTATGAGTTTAAACATTGGCTAATAAACACAAAGCAACTATTTAGGAGAAAAAAAATACAATCGAATATAGCATAAGTAAATAATAAATTCCTTATCCCTATTATTTACTAACAATCTATTATTCCAAACTTAATAGGCAACAATAACGAAGAATTAAATAATAATTAACTTTTTCAAAAGAACTGTTAAAATATCTACTAACGTTGGTAAGCGCTACATCTTCCACAGCAGTTGCACTGCTCTTTGTCGGGTAGAAAAGCTCCTAAGGGACACCCAGCCTCCTGCACATGCCCCGTGGTACAAACATATCCCCGGCAAGATACTGGGCACAAATTCCCATCGGTGGGCGGCTCGTAGCGGAAGCTACGACGACTAAAAAACGACGAATAAATTAAAACCTACTTTCGGCTTTTGTAGGAAGGATAGCTAATGATCGCAGCATAGCTAAAAGTTGTAGCAAAAGCCATTTTATCAGTCGTAATAGTTCGAGCTACGACAATATCGACAGCTGCGACAACATCGAACGCTACGTCAAAGCTTAAGGCGACTGCTAGAGCTATTTGCTGCCTTCAATTGATCTATTTTTTACTCCTAAACAAAATCAATTCTCAAAAAACTAGAACAGTATCATTTTAGCAAATTACCTCTAGTATTTATTGAATCACAGTTAACTTTTCATTTAGTTGTTTATAAAGTCGAATTTGTCGCTAACGCCTAAAGCGGCCGCTTTCAGCAATAATGTACAATACGAAAGAATGCCAGAATGAAAAGCAGTTATCAGTGATTCAGTAAATACTACAGGTCATTTGCTAAAATTGTACTGTTCTAGTTTTTAGAAAATTGATTTTGTTTAGAAGTAATCAAATTAAATCAACTGAGGGCAGCACATGGCTCATGTAGTCCACTAAAAACTTAAAATAATACTTGGTAGCTTACATTCGGCTTTTGTAGCAAGGATAGTTAAAGATCGTAGCATAGCTAAAAGTTGTAGCAAAAGCATTTTTATCAGTCGTAGTAGTTTGAGCTACGACAACTACGACAGCTACGTCAAAGCTTAAGCACGTAGCGCATGATATGAAGCTCGTAGGAGAAAGTGTATATTTTATTTATTTGTTTATTATTGAGATTACCAACAACTGTTACATTATATCTTGGGTATTAAAGATAACAATTATAGTATCTGCTAAATGTACAGTCAATTATAGGTGATCATAGCTTGCCCAATAAATTAGAAAAAAGATCCTAAAAATGAAGTTTTAGAGTATTAGTGAATAAAGTTAGTAACATATTACAATAAAAAAAACAGGCGATGAGTATATGACTAGGTGACTGTTTTCTTTATATTAGGACTACGAGTTGTAGATGTGACGTAGCCAGCTACATAATTCAGGCAATTTTTATTGTAGTTATATGATTCATTTACAGAAGTCAATATCATGAAGTCAATTTTGTGTATTCTAAGGATTGGGCCTCGATAATAATAGATAGATAGATAGATAGAGTACTCTTTATTGCACACCAGAAATAAAAATAAAAATTACAGTAAAATTTATAACAAAAGGTTGTACAACTTCGGCGGTCTTATCGCCAACAGCGATTTCTTCCAGACAACCGTTGGGCATTGGATACTACACAGAGGAAGGGGAAGGTGAAGTAGAGTACTTGATGTGAAAATAATCACATTTAAACAAAACCACATCTAAAGTGCTACTTAGATAAACATAAATAAATATAATATAATATACGTATGAAAATGAACCGTAATCTACATAAATAAGGTACATTTTTATCTGAATTCTTTGGAGGTACGTATGAAATGGAGAAATCGATCGACTGTGTTATTATTTCTATTACAAAAGAAAGAAGTGAACTTACATGTTCAACGTTTCATTTGGTATCGATGGTACCGATATAGGAACACCTACAATAACAAACAAGCTGTTGATGTCTAAATATAAGATATTATCAAAAATTTTAGTTCAATTTTGCATGTTAGGGCAGTTAAGTATCTTCCGACCGATTTCGGCCAAGGCGATCGGCTCCTAATCAAATGTCGCTGATGCGCAGGAAGATGGCTCACAAAGCCTATCTTCGCAGCAGACTCTCGTTATGTATAATTGTAGGGAATGGCTGTTTGTATAATTGTAGGGATTGGCAATAGATTTATTTGGTTTATATTTAAATTTAATAAGATATTTCACAATTGTACTAACATCTGCGGAGGTTCTTATCACATCTGAGCGCCCTTAGCTCTTGTTCCGGATGACCCCAATAGGGGTTGCAACCGGCCCGAAAGTCTGAAAGAAGTAATCAACATGTATCCGAAACATTTCATTAAAGATAAATTACGGATCACGAAGTTATGATGATTATTTTTGTGAAAGTAGTAACGGCCTATAATCTCCCCACCACTGCAGGGAAAACCTCCTCAGCCATAGAATTTATTGTACACTAGCGGACCCGACAGACGTTGTCCTGTCTTAACTATGAATATTGATTTCAAATTGATATAATTAATTAAAAAAATATTTCAGATACAAATTTATTTATCGACATTACAAATGCTAACCGCACTGAAAATTGTAACCGTTTGCAGCACGTTTTATGTCAATGTTATGTCAAACGCCATACATTAAAAAAGGTTAAATTGTCAAAAGCGCTAAGGTTACATTACAAATAATCAAGTATGGTGATTAAGTTTTCTTAAATTTCCTAATTTTCCGCGCAATTTTCTTAATTTTTTCTTTTATAAGAACACTCTCCTGACTATGACAAACAAAATAAAAAAAGAATTAGCGAAATCGGTCCAGCCGTTCACGCGTGATGCGATGACCAAGAGAAATAGGGATTCATTTTTATATATATAGATTAACATGATTTTGTATTTTATATTTTAACGACCTCCGTGATAGAGTTGCGTTCACATCGGTTTTCTAAGTGCTGCTTGTTCTGAGGATTCGATTTTTTCTATGGACCTGGATGTTTGTGGTACCTTTGTTGTTTTATAATTTCCACGAAACAAACTTATGCTTTAAATAAATATTTACTTTTGGATCAGAAACAGTGTGTGTTTGAAGTTGTCCACATATTTTTTTTTACTGTCACTATGTTCTCACGCAATTAATTATACATGAAATTTTCTAGCAGTGGAATTTCATGTGAATTTTCTAAAACGACGAACTATATAATTTGAGTTACGTTTCTGTCAGTAAACCTTACCAACAGTCGTTACAGGGAGAAACTCATCAGCTTCAAAATTGTATTCGTCTTCCATGCAGGACTGATCCAATTCTGCAAAAATATCATACATAATAAATAATAAAAGACATGTCACCACGAAATTCATAAAACGCCTGATCTCCGAACTCAAGAGACAGATAATGATCTCATCTCAAACGTTACCTCTGTAAAATATGCACTCGTCGCAGCATCTGCACTGGGAGTAGTCCGCCGGTAGGATCATGGTCCTCCATTTGCCGTATTTGGAGTCACAGTAGCTGCCATACTCTGAGGGGTGGACTCTCCGCTCTCTGTAATTTTAATCGTAGAAAAAGCTTCCTTCCTTTTAAAATTTTTATCTTAGGACTAGCTGTTGCCCGCGACTTCGTCCGCGTCAATTTCTGTTATTATGATCGCGACTATTTTTGCAACATTTTTCACTGATGCTTCGCTCCTATTGGTCGCAGCGTGATGTTATATATACCCTAAAGACTTCCTTGATAAATGGACTATCCAACACAAAAAGAATTTTTCAATTCGAACCAGTACTTCCTGAGATTAGCGCGTTCAAATAAACAAACAAACAAACTCTTCAGCTTTATAATATTAGTATAGATTTTGCTACTTAAAGTGACTTAACATCCTATAACTTAAAATTACCATGAAATAAGGTTTAACTTAAAATTATAAATATAGCAAATAAAGTTTATACTGATTTAAAATTACAAGGTCGACTACGAGTGTCACTAGAGTTAATTGATTCGGGATTCACACCATGTACCTACCTTGTTTTTATGTAAACAATTTAAGGTACGTGGAATAATCCTGAATAAATTAACTGTAAAGTGGAGTGTAGTAAAGTAAAGTAACAGCCTATAATCATCCCACTGCAGGAAAAAGGCCTCCGTCATTGAATTCAAGTTACCACTCTGCAATGATGGGAACTGGCATAATCACCACGCTTGCCAAATGCGGGTTGGTGATCACAAGCCCGAGCAAGGTTCGTAACTTTTTGTTGCCCGACCTGGGGATCGAAACTGGGACCCCGAGATCTTGGCCCGGTATTTAAACCACTAGACCAACGGGGCGTTAGTGGAGTGTAGAATAGAATGCAATCACTTCCATTTTCTATCCAGTCTATTGATGTTATATACTTACGGCCGGTCCCAATAATCTATCTATCTTCAGTTTTGGCATATCGGAGATAGAAAACATCTTCTGTCTCTGATTTTTCCGTCCAGAGAAACAAAGACAGAAGTTGTTTTCTATCTCCGATATGCCACAACTGAAGATAGATAGGTTATAAGGACCAGCCGTTAACCGTATAAGCATATCTCTCTTAGCTGTGGTACGGGTACATTCTGCTTTGACGACCATTTGGATCAGCGGTAGTTGACGACCATTTGGATCAGCGGTAGTAAACGCTGCATCTGAGCCATGGGTCGCGGGTTCGATCCCCGCACAGTACAAATATTTGTGTGCATGAACATGTCTGTTTGTACTGGTCTGGGTGTTTTCTATATATTATAAGTATATATTTACAAAAAAAAAGTATATAAGTAAGTTTATCGGTTGTCTAGTACCCCATACGACAGGGTACTTAATAGTAGCTTAATTTGGGACTAGATGGCTTTGTGTGGCCCAGTGAGGCATGCCTTAAATATTTATATTTATTATTATATTCTGCTAAAATAAGTTGCAAAACAAGATGAGGAAACTCTCCAAATTCATTGCCTTCATTAAAAATGGAAAATAAACTGTCCAAATTCTTTGCCGTTATTAGAAATGCTAAGTCATTCAGCGGAATAAGGAATCCCAGACGGCAGTTTGCGTGGCCTTGTCATTACAGATAATATACAGTAGAATCCGTTTATTATGACGCCGCTTATATTGATCAACCGCCTATTATGACGTAATTACACTACGAAGTTTGGTTTTCATAAAAAATTCTTTATAAAAAAGTCGGATATAATGACTTCGCTTATAGTGACATGTCGCTTATTATGACCCACTTTTAATAAATTATGTCCGGTTATAATGACCGACAGTGCAAAGTATCATGTTTATGTTTTATATGTTAGAGGCATTAAAAGCTGCAGAATTATTATCCCGATTGGTTAATAGCAATATTGAAAACGATAATTTGACCATGGCGATGTCTCCTATACACAATAGTATTAGAAACTATTTTTACAATAAAATGAAAAAACAAAAGCAGACAAAAAATACAGATTATATTCATTAAAAAATACACTTGTATGTGTATAATGTGTACGTAATAAACGTGCAATTTTGATTTCATTAGTTACTATGTTTCTCTATTAAATTAAATAAGTACATACGTAAAAATGTTTCTTTATTCACAAACCGCTTTGTATGACGTCCGGTTATTATGACGTATTTGTCGATTCCCTTCGATGTCATTATAAACGGATTCCACTGTAGTTAAAGAAATACTGAAAATCTAAATTTTCAATTTAAGCTTGCAAAATGATGTAGGAAGTTGATATTCTGGCTGCCCCTCAGGCTTCTAATTGTGGTTCTACTAAACCTAAAAGAAATCTGCATCAATGATAATATTTTATTAATTCACACCTGCACGAATCTCGGAACAGCTCGCATTCTGTGTGATTGTTGAAATGCGGACACTGAGGGCAGAGCTGGTAATCTGTAGAATAAAACTGCAAATTACAAGCTATTTATTTATTATTAGTACGAAAACGTAGCACATAAATACAAGTTTCCGCTATAACAAGCATACAAGTTTGATATAATTATTATATAGACAGGCAGATCAACCTACCCAAAAAGTTAAAGGTCACTGAGCTCCAACAAATAGAGATCAATATCAATTGAGAAAATTTGACGTTTTGTGGTAGATTGACGTGCTGTTGTCTGTACATTAGGGAAACAATACTAACGGTGGTATCGATAGTATTTCTTTCATGCGATATAAATCGCTGGTTCTGAGCTTTCGATACAATCGATATCCCTATCGATAGGACCGTTGTTATTATCAGATGACAACTATCGATAGTTCGGCAACACTACGCATCACAAAAAGAGACATAACGTCACTGAAGTTCTAGCACCACGTAAGTCATTACGAGAGATAAATAAAAACGGCCAAGTGCGAGTTGGACTCGCGCACGAAGGGTTCCGTACCAAAAATGCTAAAAAAACGGGTTTGTTGTATGGGAGCCCCCCTTCAATGTTTATTTTGTTTTGTTTTTAGTATTTGTTGTTATTGCGGCAACAGAAATACATAATTTGTGAAAATTTCAACTGCCTAGCTATCGCGGCTCTTGAGATACAGCCTGGTGACAGAGCGACGGACAGACGGACAGACAGAGAAGTCTTAGTAATAGGGTCCCGTTTTTACCCTTTGGGTACGGAACCCTAATAACCTTTTTGACTAATTCCCAACTGCAGCTGACAGTACCGCTCAATGTATGGAACTGGGCTGGACTTACGTACTGTTTCCACAGGACTTCCGTGCTGTTTCTTTTCCGTAATTTCAAAGGTTTTTATTGGTCGTATCTTAAATCTGATTAGGCGAAACGACGCGTCTTTTGATTCACTAGCGAATGGCATCAAAATGTCAAAAACGACAAAATTGAGTTACGTGGTGTTAGAACTTCAGTGACGATAAGTATTTTGAGAGATTGTTACATTTCTAAATAACTAAACGTAACATTACCAATCCTAGTCTTGCAAATTGGCCTCACAGTCCTCTTGCTAGGTATCTGCACGAGGGCGGACACAGGCCTGCTTCTCTCGCATTTTTCATAATCAATGTCCAGCTCCTTGGTGCGAACGAGAGAGAGGATCTCAGTCTCACGCCAGTACTCGCTCGTGTCCTTGTCTTTGTCTATGAGAGTGATGAAAGGGAGATACTAGAAGGGAAAGGGACACTTAGTGTTTTCTTTGTGTAGTGTTTTCTAGTGTTTTAGTTTAGGACTTTGACCAGAGTTCTAGGTTTTCGCTAATTGGCAGTTACCTAAGTAGTCCTTTAGGCAATGTTTCAACTTGCGTAGTATTGCGACTTTTCAGAAATATGTTTTAAAGATTTCGATTTTTCTATGAGGATATCACATTTTGACAACAGATTTGAATTTTTTTTGCATATGATAAATGAAACGTGTTTTCTGTATGGTGATTTTATACTATTATCGAAAAAAAATTAATTGCATACAAAGTCCAGTAGGTTAGAAAAGTATAGGTTAGGTTAGTAGGTACAGTGACCATACAAAGGCGAGGTAGCGTAGCGAACGTTTTAAGTATGATTCTTAACCTCAAAATAAAAAAATAAAAAAAAATCCGCGTGCCTCCCTGTGCCCGTGAAATTTACTGGGGGGTTTATCACCTCTCCGTTTTTTGGGGGAAGGACGGGTTATGTGAGACTCTCCCACCGCCAACCCTTCTCGTACAAAGAAAGGTCCGGTAGGCATACCTACTAAAATAACCTCCGGGGTGCACCCCTGCACGAATCCGCTGTTCCTGGGTCCGGGCTAGCTGAAGCAATCTCCGGACCCTGGCGGTGCGCCCCGGCCTTATGCCAGGGCTTCCTCCACGCCTAGGAAGGGGCAGTCCGGTGCACGTGGATCACCCCCCAGACGAGTCAGGTCGTTTGGTGTGACCTGGGTCCCCCAACCCGTGCCACTAAATTGCTTAAGGGGGGAGAGGAGATGTGCATACCTCCTCCTCCTAAACCCCTTTCGCCTGCGTCAGACCGGGTCCGCAAGGGCATTGTCCTCGCGGGCCCGCTCGGCCTCCTTCAGGTGGCCACAGCCTACCACTTCCTCTGGCTACCGAGCATTGTTCATCACCTTTCCCTACCCTCACCCTTAACTCTATGGTCCAAGTCCTAAACACGATCCGATCACCGCGTATGTAACAACAGGCAACACCGCCTTAAGCACTTCAATTACTGCACAACACAGTAGTTCTCCACACCGCACCCGTCGGAGGCGTGTGCGTGGTCCCGCCTTTCATTTCGGCCGACACAATCATGTGCCTGGCCGCTTTTCACCTGCCCCCCCCCCCCCCTCGGACGGTGACCCAAGCCGAGGTCCGAGCCTACAGAGGCGCCCTTGAGGTCGCTGTCCGATCCCCCCTCCCAGATCGGGCCCGCCAGAATGGAGCCCGACCGTGATCCGGCATGCCACGGCATCTCCGGTTCCGGCGGCGCCACCACTGGTGGGTTCGCCATTTGGTAGCCTGATCACGATCACACTGGCCCGATCACGCCCGCTAGTATGGGCCCCGGTGCGAGCGAGCCTGAGGCTTCGCTTGGCGAAGCCTCACCCTCGGACGTACTGGGGTACCGCTAGCGTGGCGGACCTAGGCTGAGCGCCTTCAGCGCTCGCCACATTCTGCCCGGTTTAACTGAATAAAGCCTTCCATATAAGGTTTCAGTGATAGGACCGTCAACAAAAAAAAAAGTCCTAAACTATTAACCTATCTTTGTCAAAAGGTAAAGTTATAATGAGGGAGAGAAAAAATATTATCTCGGTGTGTTGCAATGCCAATCTGACTGCGCAGTGACGATGCGCACTTCTTCCTACTTAATATTTATCAACACTGCATCTGTGTCTAGCCCAATGATATTGGTAATATCATTGGGCTAGAGACTTATCGGTCATATCGTGCCTAGCAATGACACGGAATTGTTAACAGTTTATGGATATAATTACAATGTTTTTATATAACAGTTTACGTTTATATTGTAAGGTTAACGCCGTAAGCCAGCAGTTTCATCAATGCTTCTGACCATGTACAATCCAAGAGAAAAAATATATTTACAAATACCAATGTTCTGATATACTTTAATTACCTCAAGATCAGGCGTTACAGTTTCGTTACTAGACAATTTCGTATTCGTATCAAGCGATAGCACAGGCACAACACTTTTACCTAGAATTGTACCAACATACAAAGCTAGGTTCAACAGTAATATTACTATTTTCATGATAAATTTGCGATTTTTTTCCTGATTATGTAAAATTCTTACAAAATTCTTTGACACAAATGACAGTTTGACTTCTAGCAGAATCTCAAACTTTTCGAGTCTTCTGTCTATCATACTTTGGAAGCGCATTTTTTTTTATGATACGTTAAGTACCTACCTAACAATGAGATCCAATCTACGTTGTTTTAGTTTGACTGCACAATAAGTTGTTGTTCTCTAATCGAATTAGAACTGCGACTCGTCTTGGTTGTCCAACTCACAGAACAGCTGCATTTCGTGGGAGCTTTCGTTACTCCGCGACGAAATGTTGGAACAATATCCCGCCACCCTTAAGAATATGTACCACACTGTGCACTTTTAAAATCAATTACAAATATTATTTATTAAATTTACAAAAACAAAGTTAAGCCAGATACATTGATTAAAGAAATCATTAGTCACAGCAGGTAGAACATATTGCTTAAAAGATAAGTTGAAATATATTTTATAAATTTTTTCCTGAATTCAATAATGTTACGGATTGTTTACGCTTTTTACTTAATTTACTTGAATTATAATGTTTGTTTCCATTTGCTGCGCGTGGCAGTTTCCTCTAGAATCTAGGTATCTGCGGAAGACCAGCGTTGTGGCATCCTTAAAGCCGCGACATATGCTGAGTAGATACCTATTTAGTACCATGTGTTATAGTGTTATTATTTTAATTACTGCAAAATTTTGTTGTGGTACTGAATAAATTTATTTCTATTCTATTCTATTCTATTCTAAATGTAACGGCCTATAAATCTACCCTCTGCAGGGCAAAGGTAATCATTGAATTCAAGTTACCATGGCAATGATGGGTACACAATATTTTTTCCTTTATGACAGTAGTACCATTGACTAGTACCATTGGTAATACAAGTGATACAACATTGTATCTTTAGTACCATCAATGGTCCTAGTGACAGTTTACTATTCCGCAGACACCCTGAAGCCATAAAAGTCCAGGAAGCAGTCATACCGACTGCAGTGGTTCTGTGTATGTAGGTATGAGAGAAGGCCTTAATGTAATCCACCTCAATTCTAAATATTACCGAACCTTATTTCTTCAAGTTTAAAAGACCAACTTTGAGCTTCTTACAAAAATTATTATCAAAGTGCACTAACTGCCCATAGACGAGTTTTCATGATGAATATCACTAGAGTTATTTGATTCGGGGTTTATATAAGTGTCAGATATTTCGGCACAGATAAAGCGCCATGATCACGAGAGTCCCTTGATCATGGCGCTTGCTGCAACAGTGCCTTCAAAATTTCTACAAACCTCATACAACTAGCCAGTTAAGGTAACAAGTAAGGTCTGGCTAACACTAAGCAAAAGTAAAACACAAAGATAAGTACAACCATTTAATCGAGTTCTGTAAATACTTACAAAAGTGTCAAAACCATTGCCCCTTGGGCTGATTACCAGTTACTAAACTCAGGGGCAGATCACTAGTTAGGAAACTAACAAAACAAACATTATTAGATCATCCAAACAACAAAATCTGTCACATTAACAAAATAATAACCAAATATAATTCAAAAGTTATCAAAATGTTTAGTTATATGCACTGCTTTTCGTATCGAGGATTGTATATTCTTCATCTAATGCGTAAATCTATTGTACTCTGTCTTTTTAATACGGTTAGAAAGAAACGGCTACATCAGGTGTGAAGTTAGGCACGCTACGTAACCTATCGAGCTATCGCTTGCGACTCATAAGAACTCATGGTACGTGTTCAATCAAAAAATATTCGATGCCCGTTACATCGTTAGCGACAGTAGCTACGTAATGTAAGTTTTCGATATCAACTCATGGTAGCGCTACTGAGCATTCACGCTGTTAGTTTAGAGTTGCCACTCGATAGTCCACTATCGATAGGTTATCGATAGCTGACGTCATTGCAATAGTATCGATATTAGCGATAGTATCGGTACTATTGAAGACCAATATATTGCTTGGCTACAATACTATCGATAGTATCGATATTACAAAATCACTAATACTATTGATTGGTAGCAATACTACCTATAGATACTTTCTATAGTATTACCAAGTAATGGTATCGATGCTATTGATAGTATTGATCGGTTCTAAAATATCGATAGCACTATCGATAGTTCTGTAACTCTACTTAGTATCGAACATTAATCAGACAGAGTATCAAAACACAGTAAAGTGTAGTAAAGTGTAAAGTCACGGTAGAGTGAAATATTGTAACCAATGATATTTAAAAAGTAATAGATATGTTACATGCGCTCTCAATATGCACCCCTAAAACGTAAACGTCACAATTGTGACGTCTTTTCAAATCCATGAAAGAAAGTAATTGTTCTTTTCACGAGTATGACAAGGACAAAATAAGAATTACGCATGTGTGCAGTTGTTCGCAAGCGGCACATATATTTCGATAGTTTTGTAAGGGCATAACCTATCTATACTTTTTAAATATAATTGATTCTAACCAATAAAATCACTCTAAGCAGCACACAAGCAGAACTAAAATATGTAATAAAACAAAAACAAACAAATGTAATGGAACTAAATAAACTTTTTAGTTTTTTGATTTAAAATCCATTCATTACTTGATACAAACAATTTTAAATTTCATAGTCCAGTGACTTAGTTAGGATTTTTTTGTTTAAAATCAAAATAATTTATATTTGTAACTTAGTTCCATTGTGTATTAATACACATTATTTGAACATAAAGTATCGACATATACTCATATAAATTAAATTTTCTATAAACATCACCTAGTCTTCAGCTAAGTGAGATCCAACCACAGAACATGGAATCTATGTTCTGTGGATCCAACACAGTTTTTTTTTTTTTTTTTTTTTTTTGGACGGACCTATCACTGAAACCCCATATGGGAGGCTTTAATCAGTTAAACCGGGCAGAGTGTGGCGAGTGCTGAAGGCGCTCAGCCTAGGTCCGCCACGCTAGCGGTACTCCGGTGCGGCCGAGGGTGAGGCTTCGCGAAGCGAAGCCTCAGGCTCGCTCGCACCGGGGCCCATACTAGCGGGCGTGATCGGGCCAGTGTGGGGTGCTAAGGGCACCCTACCAAATGGCGAACCCACCAGTGGTGGCGCCGCCGGAACCGGAGATGCCGTGGCATGCCGGATCACGGTCGGGCTCCATTCTGGCGGGCCCGATCTGGGAGGGGGGATCGGACAGCAACACACACAGTTTTTACAAATGTGAAGTTAATTATATACAGGATGAAATTTTTACCACTTTCCAAATTTTAATATATTGATCTACGAGACAAAAAACAAATGACGTATTTTTTCTATTGGTATAGCCCAGTACAAAAATGTCAAGCTAAAGCACTAAGAAAATGTCCGCCAAAAAGCTAAAATTTTTGATACGGCCGCCTTGCAACACTTTTTTTACGCATTGCGTATCTCATTCATTAAATACGATACTATTCCTAAGTTTTTGATTCTCCCCTTATACCTTCATAAATAGGCTCTTAATACGATACTGAACGCCTATAAAAATTTTGGAAAGTGGTTAAAATTTCAGTCACAGTCAGCTCCTAAATCCTATTGAAATCATTTATTTAATTCTGATGGTAAAATATAAATAAATTCTCTACTACATATAGCATTTTATTGACGACTTCATAAGTATGGAGATATATGAACAATACTTTCATGGCAGTGTATTTATTTTACAAGTTAGAAACATTATTATGTATATCTACTCAATATAAAGTCACTCTTTGTACAATATCCAGTCATAAACACGAAAAATTTGTTTTCGTATCACTTTGATTATTATATTTATTATTACTAAAAGCTTATAGAGAATAACTCAAATATGAGTACTTTTAAGAAAGTGCAAATGATTAACTATTTTATTGGACTTATTTTTAAGTATTCTCTGAAAACATTAAAAAAAAGTGATTTTAAATCACAAAATAATTAAGTAATGTTTTTTTTTTCTCACTAAAATAATCTTAAACGTATGAAACATAGTAATTGATTAGTTAGCCAGTGTCATTAGCTACCGTTTGCCATTTTTTTATGTTTCTACAACGTAAAAAACCTTTGATATCGCATAAAGTATCGAGCGCGCCGCAGTACATTGAAAAAAAAATAGTAAAAATTTACAGCGGGAGGGGGTTTGGACCCCCCCTTTTTTTGCCGATGATTTTAGGTATAGTACTTAGTCTTAGCGGGTAAGAAGTACCACCCCTATCACAATGTAGGTATATCTAATATGAACAAAATGAAGCTCTAGGAAACAGAAGATAGGACAGTTATTTTGACCCAAGTACAAGATTAAGTAGTAAAGTTTGAGTGTGACCTGCAAGCGCTGTCAATGAGCACTTTCGAAGGCTTGTATTCAAAGCCTAGGTAGATGTCCCGGTTGCTGACGGCCCTGTGAAATTACAATAAATACTTTATTGACCTGCGCAGACGAGGGATTTTTGTCCGTTAAAATAGATCGCTTACAACTGTATCGAGTTAACGCAAACAAAAGTACCGCGTACAAAAGTCCCCCGAATTACCGAGGACATGCAGAGAGCGGACCGGACATCGCGGAGCGTACTTTTTTCTCCACCGCGGAGAAAAGTCCGTCGTCTACGCAGGCCATATATGAAATTTATGCAATTAAATTGCAATTCATCTCATCATTCATCATCATTGCCATCTGAGCCAAACGATGCCCACGGCTGGACATAGGCCTCCCCCATGGATCTCCATAACGATCGGTCCCGCGACACTCACATCCAACGGCTTCGTCGGCTTCCCGCGACCTTCACCTGATCGTCGGTCCGCCTGGTGTGGTTTGGGCACATAAAAGTGTTAGACAACTATCATTCTGACACTGTCAAGTCAGCAAATCTGATTAAAACTATTGGTGGGTTGGCAGCACCGATTTGGTGTGTTGGCAACACTGATTCGAACTTTACCGGCCATTGAGGATACGCTCTCAAGCCTACCGTTTTTCTAGGGTATCTATCAAAACACATACTTTTTTGATACCGAATTTCGTTTCACAGAAAACTATTCTATGAATGTTAATATCTTTTTTTTCTTGATTAATCGAATGGTTAATAATAACCATTTCACAAAAAAAATGTTTCGCAATTGTTTTGTTTAGCAGAATAACGAAATATCAAACTAATGTTTCATAGAATTATTAAGTTATCCATAAAACCATTCATAAAAACATGTTCAATGTGTAACGGTTCCCATAGCATGAATTAATGCATGCATGAAAGCAAGCAGGCATGCAGCAGGTACGCATGCATTCATGCATGCAAGTAAGCACATGCATGCATACGCATGCAAGTAAGAAGGCATGCATGCATGCAAGCAAGCAAGCAGGCATGCAAACAAGCAGCATGTATTACGATTTCCTCGTCTCCGGCGCTACGGGAATAGCAGCCTCGTCACCCTTGCGTAACAAGACGCAGTCACCCAAGCTCGCCTACGCAGCTTCGGCTTGCTGGTCGCCGTATCGGGCAGACTAGTAGGTACCACGGCGAGGAGACCACGGCGAGTCGGGATTAACGCATGTTATTTATTATATCAATATTTATTACATATTTATATCAGTTATGCTTTAAATTATCTATTAATAAAGTATGCAATATAATATTAGTAACAAAAACCGTTTGGCAATACGGACTTTAGTGAAGTAAAATTGGATGTTTCAACAATTCTGCATATTGAAACTTACGTGGAAATAAAATTATGGGTAACAAAATAGTAAACTAACATTACTTCGATAAAATACATAATATATGAAAAGAAGTAACGATGAAGTAAGTTTGTAGATAATAAACATTCGACCAAATAAAATTGTGATGTGACATGATTCTAGAATATGTTGAATATCGTTAAGAAACATCTGTGAATTGTTTCATAGGGATCGTCGTTGAAGAAAATTGCGATTAAGTGATGGGTTCCCGTTTTTCTAACTTGATATAATAGGCTATTTGACTGGTTTTTTGAAATCCATTTTATATTATTAAATGGAGGTTAAAGAACCCAGTAAACATAGTTTTCTTTTAATCTAGTACATATTTGCTGCAAAATATAAAATTAAAAGTTCAAAATTGAAATAACGCGCCAAAACGCTATTTTGACAATATGGCGCTGCAATGGGGTCGGTGACATCACCTGCCTGTATTGTGATCTGTAGCATACACATATCATCTACAATAATCTACATACATTTGTTGTAAACTAATAACGAAAGTGCGATTGGATCTATATTTTAACAGTGACTTATGTAATACAATTAGTTTCAAATGTAAGTATAAATACTTCGGAAAACTACTTGTTGTAAGTGTTCCAGAGAAAGTCTAAATGAACCGAAAATTGTTGCAACTTTTTCGGAGGGATCATAATAACATAGCGAATAGTACAAATATTTTCTTCTGAGAAGACCATTTCGATGTAACTGATGTAAGTAAACATAATATTTATAATTTTTAATAATTCATTGCAGTAAGAGAACGTCAATATTTTGTTATTGGTTTGAGGTTATAGAATGTTTTTAACAGAATGTGTCTTGCAACTCACTTGGAATATTTCCGCTGTTTTCCATAATATTAGCTAAAAATTGTAGCTACAGTCTTTATAATTTCAATAAACATTACACTCAAAGTTCCCGACTAACTAGTTTGTTTGTTACAGATTTAAATTTAAATGATTAAGCAGGTTACTGCTTCACAAAATCGTTGTCCATGGTAAAAATAATTGTCAGAATTTGTAAAATATTAGAAATAAGTCACACAAAAACAATGGATAATATTTTTATAGGAAAATATCATCAAAACATTTTCGAAAGCTAACATAACACAAGTAGGCAAACGAAGTTAACAAGCAGGTGACGTCATCATAATCCCGACCAATCAGGAGCGTTTCGTGTCACGTGGCAATCGTTTAAATAAATGCATTTTTATTTCTGGATTTATAAATCAATCGTTTATTATTTTCAACTTCCGTTAATAAATAATCATTTTTCAACTCATAACATATACTGATAATAGTAATTGGCACTTTATTTTTCGCATTGTCAAATAGCCTATTGAATACGAGTGTATTAGAAATTAATAAATAATTAATAAATATATTATGTCATACGGATCACAAATGGAAATTCAACACCTCAACACTACGTACTTATTGGTGAGCTAACAAAAGGAAAGGACCACTCATTACCATTCCTAAGACACCTTCTTCAAATCGCCATACCTACTCGTCACGCTGGGCACGCGGATTGGCGATCGCAGTATAACGAATAGTGGAGAGAAGACACTGCTGTCCGTGTCCGTTTACCTCTGGCGGTTCTCCTTCAGTCGCCTCTTACGACACCCATAGAGAGAGAAGAGGTGGTGCTATTTTTTAACGTGCCCGGCACTACACCTGTACTAACTTTACTAAGTAGTGTATAATTGTTAAGGGGCCTACTAGAGCTGTCTGCTGCCAAGTGCCACCAATAGATTGAATTTTATTAGTTCTAAACAAAAACAATTCTCAAAAAAATAGAACAATATTACCTTAGCAAATTACCTCTAGTATTTATTGAATTACAGTAAACTTATCATTTAGTTGTTTATAAAGTCGAATTTGTCGCTAACGCCAAAAGCGGCCGCTTTTGGAGCCCTTCCACACGAGCGATTTTAATCGGCGATTTCTCGGCGGAGCGAGTCGCCGCGTGCTCGCTGCAATCTCGCTCCGCCGATCGCCGATTAAAATGGCTCGTGTGAAAGGTCTCTTAGCAATAATGTACCTATGTAAGATAGACAGACCGGGTACAGTAGTACCATCGGGAATATCTCTGGAACTATGACTCACACACTTCCTCCTTTCCCCTCGGTGGGGCGCTAAAAAGCATGCCGACTAACTGTCAAGTGCCCGAACGCGCAGCTTGACACGGACGCACAGAAGTAGCGCAGTCAAGGTAAGTTTTTCCTCTAATTTTATTAATCATCACAGAAAGTCTAACCATAATTTTTCAACTAGCTTTATTTTGATAATTGCCTCGTTTCTTATTTGTACATTAGTGCCCCTGCCCTGGGGCAGTTGTACCAGTCTGTTCTGCGATACTGACATTTGCTGAATGACGTGGAGCACACGGAAACTAGTTTTATATAACCCGTATGACCGGGCGGACTCGCACCTTTGGCAGCGGGGTACGCGAACGCCTGACAATGGCCTCTCCGGTTGGTTTAATGCTCTAAGTAAATTCCCCGTTTTAAGTTCCTTTTGATATCCCATCACTTTAAGGTTATTTTCTTAGGTAAAAATAATATAAAACGCCCTAGAACAATGATGGTTCAAATTTAATAGTTTCGAATGTAACATAAAGTTTAGTTAAATTTGTTAAAAAATATTAACCAGTATGGCGAATCCTTAGTTTTGCGAGACGTTGGCAAACTTACACTAAAGTGTAGTAGTAAAGTAGCGGGAGAGCGTTTTCTTTTTTCATTTTCATTTTAATTTTCATTTTCACATTAACAGTCGTGACTTTTAAAAAATATTTTGTATGAAATTAAAAATAAAAAGATTGAAATATAATTCTTATGCAATTTGATTCTGTACATGGTTTGTTTAATACCCTAGAGATATGGGATATCAAAAGGAACACGTATAATTCATACCAAAAACAAAAACACACTTTCAAAGAAAAAAATATACTTTAAAAAACTAAGAAACCACGCTTTTAAAACAGATTGAACTAAAAATTTAAAAATAAAACTGAGTAATCAATTGAAAATTCATATTATTGTGCAAAAAGCGTGGGAAGCTTGTTATGATATCCACAGATATAGTGAATTATTGATAAAATATTTACAACAATCTAAATCAAGCCCCTACGCTTTTTGTACAATAATATGAATTTTTCAATTGATTACTACAGTTTTATTATTAATTTTTTAGTTCAATCTGTTTTAAAAGCGTGGTTTTTTAGTTTTTTAAGCTATAATTTATTTTTTACTTTTTAGTTTAGTTTATAAGATTTGATTCCTACTTTATCGACTGTAAGTCCGAAAGCTATGCAGGAATCGTAATTGATACAGATCGCGCGCTAGCTCTATCTCTTTTACTCCCTCTTACAGAGGAAAACTGGGAAACTGTTATTAAATTATTGCATTGTCATCGGTCCTTGATACGTGTGCAAAGTTTCAAATTAATCAAACTTCTGGAAATTGGTGAAAATTATGCTCAAAGATTCCATTACATACATACATAGATAGATACAACCCAAGCTAATAAAAGCGTTGTAAAAAGAAATGCGTTGGTCGTTATCATAATAGGTCGTTATCTTGAAACTGTCGCGGCAGTGCTGCCAACTTAGCGCTTTTTGCGCCAGATCTAGTGCTTTTGTTTTGTCTCAAAGCGCGTTCTAGCGCATAGCGCTAAATCTAACGCTTTTTTAAAGTTAAAATAGAAATGCGTTGGTCGTTATCATAGGTCGTTATCTTGGCACTGTCGCGGCAGTGCTGCCAATTTAGCGCTTTTTGCGCCAGATCTAGTGCTTTTTTTTGTCTCAAAGCGCGTTTTAGCGCCTAGCGCTAAATTTAGCGCTTTTTTTAATATTTAAAAATTAAATTTTAACTTTTTAAATATCATTGGGTACAAATACAGTTCCGAGTCGTATAAAATCAAAGACGGCAATCTGCTGTTGTAAAGATTTGTGACAAATAAGTAAAAACGTTTTAATAACGTATTCATAAAAATATTAACACAGTAAAATTAAAAATGTTAACTTAACTATCACAGAAACATAGCCTAAATATAGAATTTGACTTATAAGCAGGGAGTTACTTGCTATTTAAGATTAAATTTTGTAGAATGCCGGTTTTGTTACCAAACTTTAGGGAATGCCTCATTTGTTACCAACTATATTGCAGATTGCCATTTTTGATTCCAAGGGATTTCCAGAATGCTGTTTTTGAACCTAACGATAAATATTTCAGGGCTGTCAAAAGTAAAATACTGTTATAAATATTTTTTTTTTAATGAACAAAAATCAATTCAACCTATTACTATACGTAAATCACTGGCATCTTCGAAAGCTTCCTCACAATAATTTACCTAATAGTAAATGAGTAATTAGTCTCGTATCTTGCGTGTTAAAAACATCGTTATAAGTGTTGTAATAACTTTCCATTCAGCCCCAAAATGATTGGATGGCAGTTTATTAACGTCAGGTAATTTATTTTTGTTTACAGGAATATACTGGGCATAACATTTGGTATAATCATTGCTATGTTCTTTTGTGGTTGGCACATAGGCATTCACGCTTCTTGCCAAATCGCTTTTATAAAAAGCCTTGCCACGGAAGAAAGAACATTACCTATTGGGTTTTAATATGAATCTTTTGCACTCTTTAAACGCCATAAGCCAGGACGTCGCGTAGTCTTAACTTCATTTTTTACTGCTTCCCTCCAATTGTATACCGGACAATCCTGTCCAAATCGAACCAATGTAGAGGTACTCCTAATGATGTCGGTTATCTCTCCAGGGTTATCATGCGTGCAAATTCTATTTGGTGTCGTTCGTGCAGAATATCTAGAAAGAGCCATAAAGTTAATTTAAAACAACGAACATGTAAAAACCGTTGCAAAAATAAAAGAAACATTCCTTAGTAGCAGCCCTAACACTAGCACTAACTTAAGTCTCTTAGCGATGTTTCGTTGCCAATTTTCATGGTTTTTTTGCCGTTTCCGGACAAACTTATTATTTTCAGGTGTCGGTCGGCTTTTTATGATTAAGAAACAAATCATAAAAAGCCGACCGACACCTGAAAATAATAAGTTTGTACGAGCTTAATAAAGTTAAATCACAAAAATATTAATAAATCAATTAAAACAAGGACACACAGTTGTTAGCAAACGACAAAGGACGCCAATCGCCATAAAATCACGTGACGTACTGCAGGCCTGTGATTGTCTGTCAGTGTGAAATAGCCGATTTTGTTTCTCACTCCGCTTGTAGAAAGTCTACAACAACTATTATAGACTGCCGGATTAAAAACCAATCGAGAAATTTGCACTGGTTTTTAGAGCTTTTCTTCCGTATTTGATACTAAATTGAGTTACCAAGGACACGTTATTTTAAATTTCCTATCCAACTGTGTGAATCATAGATTTAATATACATACTGCTGTGAATATCTCAAAATTGACAAATTTGACAGATTGCCGTCTTTGATTTTAAACGACTCCCATAAAAACTGTATATGAGTACTTGGCGTAAAATATAATAAATTACTAATTAATACCACCTACCTACCTACAGACATTGAAAAACTAAAAAGATGGCTATGTTTTTATTATAGAGTCATTAACTAAAAGAACGAATATTTCTTCGGGAGTGCCCGCGTATTAAGTTGTATCCCTCCTTCGAGCAACGCGGCCTTCCGTCCCCGGAGACATAGACATCTTTTTAGTTGCTCGAAGTATCCCTCCGTAGGAAACTTCACTGCGATCGTTTCATTGCACTTTGTAGTTGTCACAAAGTTGCAGACAGTTGCAGAGCTTGTTTTATTCACATTAATTAAAAGTTGGGTTCTATTATAATGGATTAGCATTTATCAAACCGTACAAACTTTACGCAACATCACAAGATTATATCATGTAACGAGCAATACATACACTGTAAAACCATATTTTGTAGTTGTCAAGAATCTAGCGTTTTTTTTAAGCTATTGCATAGCTTCTATCGCGGTCCTTGAGCGTGGAGACCGAATCCAGAAATTCCGTAACGAAAATAATCCTAACACACACACCCACACACTCGGGGCGAGGCACGATCGAACAATTTTGAATTTCCGAAATTTAAAAGAATTTAGAAGAAAATAAGGATTTTGACAGTATGGTTGCCTATGGTAACCATATCTGCCAAAATAACAGAAAAAAATAATTACAAAAGTCAAAAGTAGAAAATACATAAAATTATCAAATTAAGCTATTGCATAGCTTCTATCGCGGGCGTTGACCGTGGAGACCGAATCCAGATATTCCGTGACGAAAATAACCTAACACCCCCCACTCCGACCGGCACAGCGGTGATACATTTTAGTTTTATAATTGCATAAGTTGATAAAAAATGCTATGCAATAGCTTTACCGCGGCAGTCTCCGAGTGCCACACGTCTTTTTTTTTAATAAGTCTTTTTGGCGCTTTCTACAGTGTTGCCAGTCGGGTCTTATCAGAAGTTACCTAAAGTATAAAAAAAGTAACCTTTTTGTGTTAAAAATAACCTTTCATTTTTTTTTACTTTAATGGTTTTAAAGGTTGAGAGAAAAGAATGTTAGTTGTATGACTTACGAAAACATCGATGAGTGTTTGAGCACTTGCCCGCATTTCTTGATTTATTCATATTGTACATTATGCTAAATATGAATTTCAATTTCTTCATTAGTTGTTATTGTAGTTCCAAATTTTCTATTTTATTTAGTCGTATTGGTCGGTGGGTATTCATTACGAAAACATTCCCATATTTTGTTGATCCAAACCTTAGTAACACTAGACCTATAATGTTATCATTTTTGGCGGGATTGTGCAGTTATGATGGTATGTATGTATGGATGTAGGTACGTGCTCGTGTAATTCATTTTTAAAAATGGATTATAATGGATATTATCACAAATTGTGGGGCTTTTCTGTGCCTTAGGGATCTAAAAACGAAAACTTTGAGAGAAATCGTTATTCGACTACTTCGAAGATACAGAGATGGATCTCTATTTGTGTCTAAAAACTCCAAGAAACGATAAAACTGGCACAAAAACTTATCGTAATGTCGCAAGATTTAAGAACATAGCACTCAAATAACAAGATTTATGTAAAATTTGTTTTATGTAAAACGTTGCTTCTATGTAAGAAATTAAAAGTTAATTCTACGAATTCCGAAAAAATCACCTATAAGTAACCTTTTCATTAGTGTAAGCTAAAAGTAACCAATGCTGTTAAAAAATCACCTAAAAGGTTACACTGGTTTTCTAGCGCTTTTCTGTAGCTCAGGCAGCGTGTTTGTTTAGTTTACTGTCTTTGCTTGGCTCAGACTAGTTGGCAGTTGGCAGCACTGTGTCGGTCGCGGTAACTAACCTAACTAATTGAAAAAGAGCGGGAAACGTCGCGGGTGTCGGTCGACTTTTCTTTCACAATATTTTAATTTATTGTTTCAAACGATCAGATTGGTATATTAACTTATTTCATTTCACTTATTTGTTTATTTATATTAGTTTGTGAGTGTAGAGTGATCTTTGGTAAGTTTTTTCTGTTTCTTTTTCATCATGAACGAACCCGATGATCCTGGTGGAGGATCGTTTTCACCGGTTTCTAGTTTTGTCACTGTGACATATGAAGGAGAAAACATTAATACGGAGGGATCACATCCCGATACTGATGATTCAGTTAATATTAATGATTATAGCACCATTAAACGTAAAAGAACTGGTTCCCACAAGTGCAGACACTGCAACAAAAAGAAAAGGAAACATCTCAAATCTTCATTATTAGGCATTGCAAATGTATCGGACTGCCAATGTAATAATTCGAGTAATAATAGTGAACAACCACCAATCGTAAACAATCTTGAACGTTCAGGTAACTCTATGTCAGCATCAAATGTTAAAAATATGAATTCACAATTACCAAACTCTCCTGATTCCCGACCATCAATCGGTAGATTTAAATACCAGGCTTCAGATGCTGCCCCATACAATATTCATGTTCAAAAGGAAGCATTATCTACAGGTGAACAATGCAACATTCATCCAGTATCTTTTGGCCAGTTTCTTAAAAAGATTCATGTAAAAAACATAGTTGATGGAAGTTTAAAAAAAATTGGGCGTAACAGGATTGCAATTTCTTTTTCTAAGTTGGAAGATGCTAATTTATTTATCGAAAGTAGTGCTTTAAAAGCTAGAAATTATAAAGCATTTATCCCTGTCTTCAGCATCACTCGCATGGGTATAGTTAGAGGTGTACCGGTAGATTGGTCAGATGACGAAGTAATTGCCAATATTTCTGTCCCTACAGGTTGCGGTAGTATAATAAAAGTACGTAGACTGAAAAAAAAAACTGTCACAAATGGAAATACTGAATTTGTTCCGACAGAAACAATTGTTCTGACGTTTGACGGACAGGTTTTACCAAAAAGAGTATTTATTTGCTACAATTCTTTGCCAGTAGATCTATATATTTATCCCACAATTCAATGCTTCAACTGTTGTCGATATGGTCACATTAAGGCACAATGTAGATCTTTACCAAAGTGCTTTAAATGTGGTCTAGGTCATTCAGGTGATAGTTGCTCAGTGGAAGAGGAGTCGGTTTCTTGCTGCCTTTGCTCTGGTAATCACTTTGCTACCAGTAAGAAATGCCCTGAATATAATCGTCAAAGATCAATAAAAGAAACTATGGCAAAATCCTGCATATCATATGCAGAAGCTATTAAACTTCATCCGCCTGTTTCCAAGTCTTATGCTGATGTGCTTAATTCAGCACCAATACATTCCAATGTCGTTGCTCCCACTTTTGTGTCAAATAATAGTAAATACCCGGACAATAAAGTAACTTCTTATAAAAAAACTGTATTTCGAAAACCGAGTTCTCCTCCACCTCGCAGTAAAGGTTATGACCGTGCAGCTCACGAAGCAATAATTAAAGATTATAATATTCCAATCACAAGAAGTGGATGCCCACTTACAAATAATGATCAAGATAATTCTTTTGCTGGTATGTCTATTAAAGAATTAATTTTAACTCTTATTACCTCATTATCTTAATCCAATTTAATCTCTGTACCGTCCCACGTTGCTCAATCTAATAAGGAACTTGTTAAAACTAATTATAATGAAAATGGAAAAGGTGATTCAATGGAATTGCCGCAGTGTTAACTCTAAAAAAAGTGATTTAATTTACCTTATAAATTTATATCAACCATTTGTTATTTCTCTTCAAGAGACCTGGCTTCGGCCAGACTCTATTTTTAAAGTTAAAAACTTCTATTGTATTAGAGTGGACCGGTTTGATAGATACGCCGGTGCAGCTCTTCTTATACATAACTCAGTGTCATTTACTCATATCCCAATCCCTCACCATAATAAAGACTTTTCAATTGTAGCTGCTAAAATTAATGATATATGTTTTGTATCAGTATACATACCTCATCCAAACTCTTCAATATTCAATGAACTGGAACAAATTATTTCCTCTCTTCCTAAGCCTACCATATTATTGGGCGACTTTAACGCACAACATCAATCGTGGGGTAGTTGCAAATCAAACTACTATGGTAATAGAATTATAGATATTTTAGACAAAAATAATTTATGTTTTCTCAACACTGGTGCTCCTACTCGACGGACACCTCCAGATGAAGGACCAAGTGTTCCAGATCTGTCTTTATGCCCTCCTAATTTAGCCTCCTCCCTTCTTTGGGAGACTCTTTCCTCTACTTATGGTAGTGATCACTTCCCCATACTAATCACATTTCCTACCCTATTTGGTAAAACGTCAATGAATCAAAGTCCACGTTTGAAATACAATCTGTCTAATGCTAATTGGACTACCTTCAAAGAAAAAGTAGATCAGAGAATAGCTTCTCTCCCTCCAGTAAGTGAAAATAGTAATTCATCTATTTGTGCTGAAGCTCTGGCTTCAATTTTGATAGAAACTGCTAATGAAGTATTTCCCTTAAAAAAATTTGGTTCTAAAAAAGTTCCATCACCGCCATGGTGGGACCAAGAATGCTCTGCAGCAATAAAAAAGAGGAAAGAGGCAGAAAAAAACTATAAATTACATTCAACTACTACAAATTTAAATATTTTGTCTGAACTAATTACCAGTACCCGCAAATTATTTAAAAAGAAGAAGTGGGAGGGATGGAGAAGTTTTTGCTCCTCCATATCACCAAATACTCCACCATCTACAGTTTGGAATAACATCCGTAGATTCCGATCAGTTTTTAAAGAGTCTTGCCCCAGTTTTCTTAAGGATATAACTGCTGAGCAGTTCTTAGATAATTTAGCTCCTCCTTATGCACCTGAGTGTATCAACAACATCTTTTTAGTTTCCCCAGGCGCCATTGTTGGTTCCCAATCTGAAATGGATTCACCCTTTAGTATCCATGAACTTAAAGGCATTTTATCTCATGTCAAAGATTCAGCTCCTGGTATAGATGGTATTCCATACTCATTTTTATCACATTTAAGCGACTCATCTCTTTCACATTTTTTATCAATAATTAATTCTGTAATATTTTCTTGTAATATTCCTCCATCATGGAAATCACAAGAAGTGATCCCTATACTCAAGCCTAATAAACCTCCTCTTGAAGCCTCGTCATACCGGCCAATTGCACTTTCTTCTGTTCTAGCTAAAATTGCAGAACATTTAGTGAAGAACCGCTTAGAGTGGTTTGTCGAAAGTAAAGGTTTACTAGCTGGTAGTCAATATGGTTTCCGTAAAGGGAAAAGCACTATGGACAGCATAGGAATTTTCACTGCTGATCTTAGATTAGCATTCTCAAAAAATGAGTCTGTTTTAGCGGCATTCCTTGATATATCAGCTGCATACGATTCGGTTATAATATCTATATTGAAAACTAAGTTAGTCAAGTTACAAGTGCCTATGGTTTTGGTGAATTTCATTATAAACATGTTATCAGAGAGATCGATTAAAATGATTCAAGCAGACAATACTAGATCACGATTAATTTGGAAAGGCCTTCCACAAGGCTCCGTGTTAAGTCCTCTCCTCTACAATATTTATACGCATGATTTGCAGTCTTCAAATGATACACCCGGATTAAACATATTACAATATGCCGATGATTTGCTCTTTTACGTAATTGGTAACTCTGTAGGTAAATTATCGCACACTCTTACGTCTTCACTGCAGTCTTTAAAGTCATGGTTAGATTGTCATGGCCTAAGCCTTTCTGTATCTAAAAGTAATGTCGTTTTATTTTCACGAATGCGTATTCGTCCTCCTATAGTAGTCACTTATAATGGATCCCAAATGCCTGTTAAAAATGAAGCCAAGTTCCTAGGTGTTATTTTGGATTCAAAACTCACTGGTCTTCCTCATTGTTATTATATCGGTGCTAAGTGCGAGCGAGCTTTAAATATTCTTAGATGTCTATCAGGTGTCTGGTGGGAGCTCATCCTTATTCCCTAAAGCTACTGTATAATGCTTTAATCCGCAGTTATTTAGACTATGGTACCTACTTCCTTGAACCATGCAGCGCTGCAGGCTTGGGTAAACTAGATAGTTTCCAATATAAAGCACTCAGAATTGTACTAGGAGCTATGAAGTCTAGTCCCATTAACGCCATGCAAGTAGAATGTGGAGAGCCGCCATTAGCATTGCGACGTCAACTTCTATGTGATAAATTTATATTCCGATCTATGCAATTTCTCTGTCATCCCCTCTGTTCTAAACTAGGAAGCCTATCCAATCTTATAGAAAATTCCCCATACTGGTCTCATAAAAAGATACCATGTATGATAGTCAGTTACCGGAAGTTTATATCATTACAAGCCCCTTCACATAGAACTCAATATCTACCTATATTTTGTATAGATTATAATGCGCTAGTTTTTACTCCAATGATACACTTTACTCTGGGTATTTCTAAAAATGACAGTAGCTCTAATACAACTCTAAACTATATTCTAGATCAGGATTGGCAAGATTGGCATTACATTTATAGTGATGCTTCTAAGAAAGGCGATACGGGGTTAGTTGGTATTGGTGTTTATCACTTCCAGTATGGAATTTTTCAAAAAATTAAATTGCCTCCTGAAACGTCAGTGCATACAGGAGAATTTTACGGAGTTTATAAAGCCATTGAGTACATATTACTTACTAAGTTACCGAAAGCTTTAATTTTAACCGATTCTAGAAGTGCTTTGCAATCCCTCGCAAGATTCCCATTTTATTGTGGTACAAGTAGTAGTCCAGTAGCATTTGAATGTAGGAGATTACTGCTTAAGGCCTCTTTGAACGGCCAAATTATTCACTTTGGATGGATCCCTGGCCATCATGGTATTGTTGGTAATGAACAAGCCAACAGACTGGCGAGTGAAGCTGTTACGGATGGAGATATGTTTCCTTATAAAAACTACTGTTCTGATCTCCTCGCTCTTCCTAAACTTCATCTTCATAGCCGATGGAGTGAATATTGGGATGTTAGCGGTCAAATGAAAGGTAAACATTATAAAAGTATTCAGCCTAACATTCCTATAAAGCCATGGTTTCACATCATGAAGCTTGGTAAAATCGCTACAACATGTATTATCCGTATGAGGCTGGGACACGCTTGCACACCTAGTCACCTTGCGCGGTTGCGAATTAATGATACTGAAATGTGCGAGTGTGGTGCTGACATAGGTGACCTGAACCACATTTTCTTTTCGTGTCATTTACATGATCATTCCTCTCTGTATTCCTCTCTAGTATCCCTCCGTATTCCTCTTCCTACTTCAGTTGTTTCCTTATTATATATGAACTCATATGACGTCTATAATATGATATCTGTATTTATTTCAAGTAATAATATTAAATTATAAGTTTATGTATTAAAATATTACACTGTTATTCCTACTAACCTGATCCGATACTGTTTTTTGTTTTTCTTCCGTTTCCTACCTTTTTTCCATAATCGTTTCCCTAACTTTAAACTCCGTCGTGGCAAATGCACAAGTCGTGCGAGCCATTAAAAAAAAAAAAAAAAAAAAAAACCTAACTAATTAATAATAATTGTTTGTTTTCTATTTTCTATGCGGTACCTAACGAAGGCGTGCGCGTGGTGTACACTGTGCTCTGCTCTCCATATTCATTCATAATTTCATATTATTATTTCTTATTTTCTTAGTCTTTCTTTCTTTGGCTTTGGTTGGTGTGCTGATGTGCTTGAATTTAAGATAATATTTCTAAGTGTGTTTTATTTTACTGTGAAAAGGTAAGTTTTTTCCATAATATCTATTGTTTTTAAGTATTATTAAAAGTGTTAACAATCGTATTTCATTGTAATTTTAGCGTGTAAGTACCTAAATTAACTTGGAAAATGATGTGTTCTTCGCGTCGGCGCGCGAGCGACGGCATTGTTTTTGTGTATTGTGCATTGAAACAATAAAAACTATTCAAATTGCACAATAAAACAGAGATATTTTGGTCATTTTATCTCACATTTTCAGTGATAATACAAAGACTAAGAAACCTATGTTACTACGCGGTTTAAGTTAGGAAGTCTTTTTGGGCCGATTGACGCATGTCTCATCTTCACAAACTGATGAAGATCAGAGCGAATAACAGACGGCATTTTTCGACTTTTTGTATAACTGTCACAGGTCACAGTCAAACAAAAATTCGAAATATGCCGTCTTGTGTAGGTACCTATAGGTATAGTTGTAAACCATCGGCTTGTAAGCGGGTAACTACTAACTACCGAAGCCAGCGGCTAGAAACTAATAACTAGCCGCTTGATACCGGGTAGATACCCGATTTGAGCATCGAAAAACAATTTATTATATTCCATTTTTTATTGTTACACTCTTATTTTTATTATACAGTAGCACTAACTATGTTCTGCTATATTTATTAAGCAAGAATGATCCCGTTTATACATACAAATTTACTGAATTCCCCCGAATTAACCCCTACGAACTTTTGTCCCTACGAACAGGAATTTTGAGGTTTTAACACTTAATACAGATGCAAAAGTCATTGTTTGTGTCTATTTGTTAAATGTATCCTTTAGAATAAATCAGAAGATAAATAACCTACATCGTGTTAATATTTCAATGAAATGTCAGCAGCCGTTTCCAGCCGCTGGTAATCGCTAGAAATGATAATAAGCCAAATAAAGCGTTTCTAGCCTCTAGGCTAGAAATGTTAGTAACCAGCTTTACATCTATACCTATAGGTTTTATAATACGTGTTTTTTAATATTTGTTTTATAATACGTGTTTTTTAATTTCTAAGTTTCTTTGTAAGTGCTAAGACGACAACATAAAAATTCAGATGCGACAATTTAGGTATTAATATGACGAGTGAATCATACCATAGCACACATAGTAGTACCTATTTGGTCAGAGGGTTAAAAAACCAATATTTATTTAAATAATAATTTGAATGAAATTTGGTACTTTGATAGTTAGAACCACAGAACATGGAAAAAGGTTAGAACGGTTTTTATTATTTTTAAACAGTTAGGTAGTCTTAATAATTTATAAAGTTAAAATAAATTCGGAAGCAATATAATATAGTATTAGGTAAGTTCCAAATTTGTTTTAATACTACTTATTTGTATTTGCAAACCTCTTGGCTATGTTATATAATTATTATTATCGCTTATTTAAACTACAGCAAAACATATTCACCAAATAAAATAACCAATCACGCGCTAGTCCGGTTGCCAGCTGAATGAACCTTATGCAGAATCGTTACAGCGTGTTTCAAAATGAATAGTCTGAACCATTATCCAATATTTCTCTTACAAAATTTTTATTGATTAAAAAAATACCTTGTAGCGAGGCTTATAATATTAGGTAGGTTAATTGGTATTTGTATGTAAAACGGTTAAAAAATCAAAAAATCACGGTGTGTAATGTCTTTTTGTTTAAATTGTACAGAAATATTTCTGCAAAAAATTCTAACTTGTGTAACTCTCATAATTTGTTACGTACTTACATAATAAAAAACTTTTTCATATAACACAAATACAACCTTTTTTATTTCTCTCTATTTTCTATATAATAATAATAATAATAATAATAGCCTTTATTTCTCTGACCTTAAACTAGTTACAAGTTTTAAAATAAAGGAGGTGTCCCAAATTGTATGGGGGCCAGGCCCAAAACCTGTACACCCCGCCAAAAGATAGACCCATACACCTACAAGATTTTGTTATTATTCAATTCTTTTAAAATGGCTTCGTTAAGTGGTTCAAATAAAGAGATAAGTAAGAAAATAGCAATACAAAACAACAAAACCATCATGGCCGAAGATGACATTTTGATGACGACTGTCAGTTTTGGCAGTTACAAAATCACGCATCTAGGAGTCGAGTGCCATCGCTTGCTGTAGTAACAACAAACATTATGAAAGTAATGTGTCGATCAATACCAAATCCAGAAAACGATAAAGAAGTCGTTATAATGAACTACATTTAAAACGCGACAAACAGAACAAAAACTTTAAGTGAATGATTATGCCAAAATGACAAAGGGTATCTGACAGCTACTGACATTTAAAGTTTTTTTAGATTGACACCATCTTGGAATGCCTCATGGAGTTTGATAAATTATTCGATCTTATTTATTTTTGAACCACTAAATTATACGTTAAATAAATTTATATGTATTTTTCCCAGAAACAGTATTTTTTTCTTGATTTTTGACAATGGTGTACTATGTCTGGGCCTATTATGGGACATCTCCTTTATATATGTACTTAATCTAACAGTAGTTTTTTGACATCGTCATCCTGGTCAGGTTGTCATTCCGACATAGGCCTCCTCCTGGCATTTCCATGCCTGTCTATCTTGGGCTTTTCTTCTCCAGCCTTTAGGTAGATCATCCTCCCATCTTTTTATTTGCCTCCCTCTTCTCCTTTTTCCATCCCTAGGGTACCATTCAGTGATATCCCTAGTCCACTTCTTTGTTTTTGATCTTACCATATGTCCAATCCAGCGCCATTTCAGAGTTTTTGCCTTCTTGATCACATCTACAATCCTTGTTTTTGCCCTGATGTTTGTGAGCCTTTGTTTGTCTGATAGGCGAATACCCAACATACTACGTTCCATACTCTGTTGACATACTTTTAGTCGTTGAGTTGAAGTGGCTGTGAAGGCCCAGGTTCGGCAGCCGTATGACAGTACAGGGAGAATACATGTATCCCAGACCTTTTTCTTTTCTTTCACTGGTATGCTCTTATTTTTCATTATTTCTTTCAGTGCCCAGTACCTTGCCCAACTGTTGTTCACTCTTCTTTGTATTTCTTTACCTGTTTGATCTTTCGGTGTTATCAATTGGCCCAAGTATATATATTCGTCCACATATTCGATCTCCTTGTTATCTACTTTTATTTCTATCTTTATGCTGTTGGTCATGATTTTAGTCTTAGAGGCATTCATTGTTAGACCTGCCTTGTTACTTTCAGTTGAGAGTGACTGCAGCATATTTTGTAGTGTTTTTGCGTCTTCAGCAAATAGCACTAGGTCGTCAGCGAATCTAAGGTGATTTAGCATGGTTCTGTTGATGTTTATTCCGGTCTTCCAATTAAGGTTTTTAAAGATTTCTTCCAGAACTGCTGTAAAGAGCTTGGGTGATAATGGGTCACCTTGTCTCACACCTCTTTTCACTTCGAAGGGCTCGCCCCTTTTCTCCAGTTGAATTTTCGCTGTGCTGTTTTCATAAATTAAATTTATTATACTTATATATTTATTATGTATTCTTTGGTTAGATAGGGTTTTATATATGAAACTGTGGAGTAGGGAGTCAAATGCTTTGTTGTAGTCGACAAAACCTATGTAGTATATTTTCCCATATTCATTTAGTTTTTCCATTAATTGTTTTACCACATGCATATGGTCTGTGGTGGAAAAGTCACTTCGAAACCCGGCTTGCTCTTTAGGTTGTTCTTCGTCCAGTGTTGTTGCTAAGCGTCCTAATATGAGCTTGGCAAAGATTTTGTATATGTTGCTCATCAAACTTATGGGTCGATAATTTTCTATTTTATTTTTATCACCTTTCTTATGGATTAGAACTATTGTCGAGGTTGTCCATTGTTGTGGTATTTGTTCCGTATTTAGTATTTCGTTGAATAATTCCGTTAGTGGTTTATCTATAACATCGATTATCTGTTTTAATAACTCGTTTGATATTCTGTCTTCACCTGGTGCTTTGAAATTTTTCTGTGACATTATTGCTTTCCTTGTTTCGCTTATTAGGATTTCTGGAACTTCCTCCATCTCCGGTGTATTGCTCTGTGGTATAACATAAGTTTCAGATTCTTTTGAATTATAGAGTTCTTTGTAGAATATCAGTATATAAACTGGAAATTTTTTTTGTCTCAGACGGGACTCGAACCCGCATCTCCTCGCATGCCGGGCGGGCGCCATACCATTAGGCCACCGAGACACTGCGACACGGCGCGAATTTTTCAAGCATATTCTTACGCTGTGAGCCAGCGTTGCTTCATCAAATGTTAGGAGTTTGCACCCTTAACACCCGAAAGAAACATCTTTGCAGAGCGCCCGCTTGGCATGCGAGGAGATGCGGGTTCGAGTCCCGTCTGAGACAAAATTTTTCAAGTTTATATACTGATATTATAAGTGCAATTAAGTTGCTAAAATATCAAATAAAGTATATAAATAGCTGTTTCATCTTAACTGACTGTCAAACATCATAAAAACAAATAAACTTGTTAAAAAGCAGAAATGCTTTTATAAAAATGTTCAGTTGAGAAAGCAACGTATTGATTTAGTAGCCTGGAAATATATGTATAGTCAAAAATTACAAGAAAGTAGGTTGAAACATGACTCTGATATAGGACAATTGCAGGATGACATTTCAAAGTTGCATAAGTCGCTGGAATCCATGACACTATTATATAACTCTGCCCAGGACCAAATTAATGAACACATCCTGGCTGCAAACCAATTACTAGATCTTGGCAATGCTAACACTAGTTATAAATCATTACCAAATATTACATTAAATTCAACACAGTGTACTTACCAACAGAGAGTTGAAAATCCACATTTGTCTTGCCTAAATTTAAATTCAAATTTAAATAATGTAATTAAGGCAACATCTAAAGAGGAGTCGAATGATGTCATTTTATATTCGGATGGGCTAGGAATTGGTTACGGCCAATGATATTTAAAAAGTATAGATAGGTTATACCCTTACTAAACAAACGAAATATCTGTGCCGATTGCGAGGAACAGCACACATGCGTAATTCTTATTTTCACCACATTGCAAAGTGATGTGAAAGGGATGACATAATCTATACAATACAAACAAAAGAGACAGTATGATAATCTCAGTTAAGCCAAGTGCAAACTAAACGTCACTTGTTGACCAATCGCTGCACGCTTTTCAAAGACTATTGACCAATCACTGCACGCTTGTCAAAGACTGAAACAACCAAAACAGAAGGTACAAAAAGATTTGTACCTACAGGACAGGTAGTTTAAGTAAGGACATGTACTATTTGTAGTAATTGTCTATTGCATCGTGTCTGTTTAAATTATCTATAATATATTTTTATGTAATTCAAAAGTAAAGTACCTTAATATGTAAAAAGTAAGACTACTGACTGACTGATTGATTGACTGAGTGACATATTATCGATGCACAGCCGAAACAACTAGGCGTAGAAAGCGGGGACTTGGTATATAGGTTCCTTGTAAGATCATTAAGACATTACTTTTGTACTACATGAAAAATTAAAACTATTTTAGACTAACTAAAAAAACAGCACAAGGAAAAACATTTATTAAATAAAATAAAAACATACAATAACAACAAAAATCTGCAAAAAATAAACTTAAACCCCTTCAAAAAGACATAACTTGTTTCTTTTTTGTCTCATTAGGAGCTTGTTAATTTCGGGGTTATTTTTGTGTGCGGAATGGACGGACCATAACTTTTCATTACTGTAGAATGCATTTACGTAGGTTTCACACTTATTTATATTTAAAAGATTTTGTGAAATAAAAATAACAAAAATAACAGTCATTTTCGTAATAATCTATACATTGACAATATTCTACACATTAATTAGTACGCATAGGTTGGTATTCTTTTGTTTGCAGATTCTAATTCTAATTTCAATAACTTTCTTAAATAAATAAGCTTTATAAAACAGCAAAAACAATAAAAACAGAAGTTTTATTATTCCTTTACCAATTTGGACCGTTAGGTATTAAACCTATGCCAGCGCTTCTATACTTTCTAACCAACTAATCTATGACCGAGCACGTGTCGTTGTCCTTGTCACACTCGTGAAAAAAACAATTTCTTTCTCTTTCGCCGTGGCATCCATATTGTATGATGTATTTTAAGTAAAAATATTAAGAATTGTACTGATTCAATTATTATTCTTGATTACTTACATGTTATACGAGATCCCCTGAGCTTTGTTTACTTTTTTATAATATTTTGTACACATTCTGAATACACAAGATGGCATTTTGAAATATTTTCAATCACTTACAGAGATGTCACACTCGCTGCTTAGCGTATTGCGGACTACGGGCAAGACGTCACAATTGTGACGTTTTAGGGTTATGCACAATGCACGCACGTAACATATCTATTACTTTTATAATATCATTGGTTACGGCTCTATATTAAACAATAAATTAAATTGTAATGTAATAAATAATTGCATGCCGGATGCATCTTTTGATGAAATAATTAAAAAAATAGAAAATACTCAAGTATTTTCAGCCTCAAGTACCATTATTTTAATGTTAGGTGATAGTCAAAAAATCACCAAAAATAGTATTATAAAATCATTTTCTATTTTGGATAAATTATGTGTTAAAAAAATATTCCTCTGTGCCTTTCCATTCTGTAAAAATTATTTGAATAATATTAATATGAGTATTCACTTAATGAATACTTTATTACATAACCTATGTCAAAGACATAGTGACAAGTTTGTGTTTTTTGACACAAACAAATTTATTAAAAATAGTTTTATTTTGACAGGCGGCTCTGTACACCTGCCTCATAAAATAAAAAAACAAATTGCTACTTTGTTAGCATATAATATAAATATTAACTTTTTTGCTAAAAAAAGCAAAAATATATTTTATGAACATGTTAGTACTTGTACTAATTTAAATATTTTGCCATTGACGACCTCTGAGGCTTTAAACTAAGAGGAAAGACAAAAGCTAGGCCTGATAAGTATTTTAATATTGTTCATCAAAACATACAAGGCCTGGCCGGCAAAGAATTAGGTTTAGGATTATTTCTACAAGATTATAATGTTCATGTGATATGTCTTACAGAACATTGGTTTAAAAAAAATCAACTAATATTAAACATTGAAAATTATAAAGTCGCTAGTTCGCTCATAAGGGAGTCTGCACCAAGAGGGGGGTCACTTATTCTTGTAAAAAATGAATTAAAATGTAAAGAACGCAAAGACATTGTGTCGCTCTCGGTTGAACGAACTATTGAACTAGCGTGTGCTGAGCTGGAACAATATATCATAATTAGCGTGTATAGCCCCCCCAAAGCTAACTACCACGTTTTTGAATCTGTTATGGACGAGGCTCTGAAAAAGCTCTCAAAATCGAATAAGAAAGTAGTCGTATGTGGGGATTTCAACGTTAATATATTAGAAGAAACGCAGTCGTCCACCCGGTTTCTTAATCTCTTTAAGTCGTATAATCTAATTGATCTTTTTAATGAACCCACCAGAGTAACGCCCACATCAGCTACTTGCTTAGATAATATTTTTTGTGATGGTGGAGTGTTAAAAAAATCCATTTTAAATTGTCTTATTTCGGACCACAGTGGACAAGAAGCATCGTTCGAGCACCATTACGTCTCTAATAAAGTAGATTCTGTGTATAGGCAATTTACTATTAATAAAATAGAAAAATTTAAAGAAAAAATTAAAGAGGGTGTAAATGTGCTAAAGCATGATGATCAGAATGTTGATGAATTATATGAGAATCTTTTTGGTTTAGTTAAAAATGAATTTGATGAACATTTTAAACAGAAAAAAGTAAAAATAAATAAACAGAAGTGTAAGTTTAATGAATGGGCTACACCTGGTATTTATAAAAGCAGAAAAACATTATATGATTTATATAGTTTAAAGGCAGATTCTCAAAACCCACATATTATAGAACATGTTAAAAAATACTATAAGTTATTTAAATTAGTATGTGCAAAAGCGAAATCAATCTATCTTTATAATTTAATTTCGGCTTCCAACAATAAGGCAAAAACTACTTGGAATATTATTAATAAAGAGACATGTAGAGTAAAACCAAATAATCCTACTTACTCTCTCAAGTTAAGGGATAAGCTAATATATACGAACACAGAGGTTGCAAATACATTTGAGAATTTTTTTTCAAATATAGCACCCTCTACTACTAAAGGGCTTGCTTCTTCTGCTGATCTAGCTGAATCCCTTCTCAAGTCTGTTGTCGATGAGTGCAATTCTTTATTTAATTTTAGGCATATAAACCCTGACATAATTACAAAAACTTTTAGAGAATTCAATATGAAAAAAACGGAGGATCTTTGGGGAATTTCTGTCAGCATTATCAATACAATTATAAGTTCATTAGCCCCTCAACTCGCTATTATTTTTAACAAATGTATTGATGATAGACAGTTTCCAACTTTAATGAAGTTTAGCAAAATCATTCCTTTATTTAAGTCTGGCGAAAAATGTGACCCCTCCAATTTTCGACCTATATCTATCTTGCCATTGCTAAGTAAAATCTTCGAGAAAATAATGTTTAATCAGCTTTTATCACACTTTAGTGTAAATAAATTATTAAATAGCAACCAATATGGTTTCAGAAAAGGTAGAAATACTACCGATGCTGCAGTTGCTCTTCTACAACATGTGTTTAATGCTTGGGAGAGTAAGCTAGATCCCATAGGTGTATTTTGTGACCTTTCAAAGGCTTTCGATTGTGTCGACCATGTAACATTACTTAAAAAACTTAAACATTATGGTGCATCGAATGATTCCTTGGATCTAATAAGTTCTTACCTTAAGGACAGAACACAAAAGGTTTGCATAAATGGAGCTGAGTCTTCAGGGTCTGCCCTTATTATGGGTGTCCCTCAGGGATCAGTATTAGGACCCCTGCTATTTTTAATTTATATAAATGACCTTCCGTGTTATTTACATAATCTTTGTGAGATGGTATTGTTTGCAGATGACACATCAATGATTTTTAAAACTAAGAGGGGCAAATGTTCATTTGATGATGTTAACAATACCCTCTCTAAATTATTACATTGGTTTACAACAAATAATCTTTTACTAAATGCAAATAAAACAAAATGTGTAAAATTTACCATGCCCAATGTAAGATTTGCTGCTACTCATATAATTGTTAAAGATGAACCACTAAACTCTGTAGATTTAACTACCTTTTTAGGTATAACTGTAGACTCTCATTTGCAATGGGGTGCTCATATTAGGGTGCTGTCTGGAAGACTTAGTTCTGCTGCTTATGCTGCTGTAATACATTCTCGAGAATATTGTTTACGTTCGTAAGAACATACATTTATTTCTTAAGAAAAGTAACGTACACAATTTCAATACTAGAAATAAAGATAAACTTGCCGTTCCAGGCTTCAGACTGCGAAAAGTAGGAAAATCGTTTATGGGAAATTGTATCCGTATTTTCAACAAATTACCAAAGGATATTGCTGAACTCCCTGTACATAAACTTAAATCGTATGTCAAAGTTATTTTAATGAAAAAGGGCTATTACACTGTTAATGATTATTTAAATGATAGAAATGTATGGCATTAAGTTGTCCCAGCTCGTACTTGCTTAAACCTTGTAAAAATTACCTTACCTTGTAAAATGTATTTAAAAAGAGGCTGACAATAGTGACCGAGTTTCTTGCGCTGCTTCTTCTCGGCACTAGCCCAGACTTGTCCCGAAGCAGTGGTAGGTTTAAATTGGGACGTGTAAAAGCGCCTCCTGGGGCCTATTTGCAGAAATAAAACTGATTTTAACTGATTTTAACTGATTTTAATGGTATGGCGCCCGCCCGGCATGCGAGGAGATGCGGGTTCGAGTCCCGTCTGAGACAAAATTTTTCAAGTTTATATACTGATATTATAAGTGCAATTAAGTTGCTAAAATATCAAATAAAGTTCTTTGTAGAAGTTTGTTGCTCTTTCTGAAATTTTTATTCTATTTGATGTTTTTGAGTTGTCTTTGTTTTGTATACTTGGTATCCATGTTTTATTAATTGTTTAAGGGCTCTTTCAATACCTCCTGTTTTTTCTATTTCATTTTTTTTTTATAACTTCTATTCTTGTCAATTTTTGATGTTTTCGGATGCATGATGTAATTTTTTTGCTAATAATTTCTATTTCCTTTATATTACTTTTTCGGTCTAGTATTAACTCTCTTCTTCTTTCCATGAGTTCTCTTGCCTCTTTTCCTACTTTGTCTTTCTTACTTTTTTCTATTGACAGTTTCTTTCCAGTATTTAGTATATATTTTTCTAATATGTTATACTTCTCTTGCAGAGTTTCTTCCGAACTATTCTCTGGTAGTGATTTTTTCAGTTCTGTAATCAATTCAGCGGGTATTTTAACTGCTACGTGAATAGTATCCTTTGTTTGACAGTGTTTTCTTGGTCTTTTTATATCCCCTGCAGCCACAGTTGCTCTCACCATCCTGTGGTTTGTGCTGAAGTTAAGCTGGTTTATTACTTCCACATTCGAGAAGTGTTGAGGTATGTTTGTTACTACAAAGTCTATCTCGTTTTTATACTTGCCATCTGGCGAAATCCATGTCCACTTTCTTTTGTTGTGTTTTTTGTAGAAACTGTTCATAATTCTTAAGTTATTTTCTAGTGCGAAGTTGACTAGTCTTAATCCATTTTTATTTCTTGTACCAAAACTGTGTGGGCCCAGTATTAATTCTTCGCCATCCTGCATTTTCCCTACCTTGCTATTAAAATCTCCCATTAGAATTTTTTGTTTATGTGTCTTTTCCAGAGTTTGGTAAAATTTATCTTTTTCTTCATCTTTTGTATCTTCCGTAGGCGCATATATCTGAATTATGGAAATTGGTTTTTTATATTGAGAGAGCTTTAAGTTCAGGACTGCAATTCTGTCAGATACTCCCTTGAATTCTTCAATAAATTGCTTGTATTCCTTTTTTGCTTAGCGTTCGTGGACTATGAGAAAGCCTTTGATTCGATTGAGACCTGGGCAGTGCTGCAGTCTCTCCAAAGGTGCCAAATAGACTACAGGTACATCGAGGTACTAAAGTACTTATACCAAAACGCCACCATGTCGGTCCGATTACAGAACCAGAGCTCTAATCCGATCCAACTACAGCGAGGTGTGAGACAGGGAGACGTTATTTCTCCGAAACTGTTCACAGCTGCGTTGGAGGATATTTTCAAGCTTCTGGACTGGAAAGGACGCGGTATCAACATTAATGGCGAATACCTAACACACCTGCGATTTGCCGATGATGTAGTTCTTATGGCTGAGAACTTGGAAGACCTGAACATTATGCTCGAAGATCTCGGTAATGCTTCTCAAAGAGTGGGTCTTAGGATGAACATGGACAAGACGAAAATCATGTTAAATGCCCATGTTGCACCCGCTCCAGTTAACGTTGGGAACATTGCACTCGAAGTTGTTGACCACTATGTTTACCTGGGACAGATAGTCCAGTTAGGTAAGTCCAACTTCGAGAAAGAGATCTCTCGTCGAATCCAGCTCGGATGGGCAGCGTTCGGGAAGCTCCGGCATATATTCGCGTCCGAAATACCTCAGTGTCTCAAGACGAAAGTCTTTGACCAGTGTGTGTTGCCAGTAATGACCTATGGGAGTGAGACGTGGTCGTTTACTATGGGTCTCATAAGAAGGCTCAAGATCACCCAGCGAGCAATGGAGAGAGCGATGCTTGGTATTTCCCTACTCGATCGAATCAGAAATGATGAGATCCGCAGGAGAACTAAAACAACCGACATCGCTCGAAGGATTGCATCATTGAAGTGGCAGTGGGCGGGACACATAGCGCGGAGAACCGATGGCCGTTGGGGCGGAAAGGTTCTCGAATGGCGACCGCGTACCGGACGACGTTCCGTGGGCAGGCCCCCTACAAGGTGGACCGACGATCTGATCAAGGTCGCGGGAAGCCGCTGGATGCGGACAGCACAGGACCGATCGTTGTGGAGATCCTTGGGGGAGGCCTATGCCCAGCAGTGGGCGTCGTTCGGCTGATATGATGATGATGATGATTCCTTTTTTACGACGAATCCGACTCCATACATTCCTTTCCTTTCACCATAGTAATAAAATATGAAGTCGTCGTATTCCCTAATTTCGTCTCCCTCTCGTCTTACTTCACTCAGCCCAACTATGTCCCACTTTACAACGGTCAATGCCTGTCTTAATTCTTCCAGTCTGTTGTCTGTGCTTAGGGTTCTTGTGTTTAGTGCTGAGATGTACGAGTATATGTACTTGCTTTTGGTTTTTTGGTTTTGGGTTAAATGTTGGTATTTTGGAGGGTTTTGGTCATACTTCTCCACGGTGACCGGCTGGGTTGGAGAAGGATTTTTAGTTTTGTTGATAGTAGTTGCAGTATCTGTGTTGTTTCGGTTTGGGTTCCGGTGTGGGAAAGCTAGTTTTTTGGTATCTCCGAAGTTGATGCTGATCTTTCTCTAGCTACAAAATTGAGTATGTTAGGATTCATTGTTTCCTTAGCTTTCGGAGGTTGGTTCTTAGATCTAACGATGTTCTCAGTTTGCTGCTCTTTGGAGGAATGATTATTTCCAGCTGGTGACACAGTTTGTTCTCTTTTCCTTTTTTCACGATTATCATCTTGCGGTTTCTTAATTACTATTGTGTCGTATTTTAGATATGAAATATTTCCCTTTTTCCTTTCTTCTTCTATTTTTGGTTGTAATTTTCTACGCATTTCTAGTACCTCTTTAGGGTAATCTTCCTTAAAGTAGATACCTTGTGGAAGGTTAGATTTATTGCGTTGGACTAGATGTTTTTTCCATAGAGACGAAAAAGAAACCACAACTGGTCTGTTTCTGCTCAAGTTTTTACCGATTCTTTAAACTGTAGTTATTTCTTGGCTTTCGAGGTTAACTCCCATATCCAAAATAGTATCTTTAATGAGGTCTACTAATTCAAATTCGCTTTTTCCTTTTTCTTCAAGCCCAAAGAACACTAGGTTACTTTTTCTTCTTTCCTTTTCTATATAGTTTAGTTTTTGTTCCAAGTAAGTAATTTTTGTCTTCAGGTGTTTGTTTTCCTCAACAAGCATAGTCATCTTTTCATCTAATGCTTGCATTATGTTTTTAGTAACTTCTGAAGATATTTCTAGGGTTTGTTGGTTGAATTTCTCTTCTATCTTAGAGAACAGTAATTCCATAATATTCTCCATTTTTCTACCTCCTTTCAAATATTTGTACTGTCTGATTTTGATTACAATTCTTAATTTATGTAACTGTCGTCGTGCAGCGCCGTGACGTTTGCGAACGCAATTTATTAAGAACGTAAAATAATAATATCTATACTTACTATGAAATATCATTGGTGGCTATGCAATATTAACTCGATTTACCGAAGTGAAATTGACGTTGACGCATGGGAACGATTTTTTTTTTCACTTTTCCTGAGAAAACAGCAATAAAAGACTGTTATAATCGCACATGATTACACAGATAATTTATCATAGAATGTAGATATGTACGATATGTAGGTACATAGTTTTTAATTTCAACAATATTTTGTAGTTATTTCAATAAAAACTTTAAAGTTCTGTCTCAACGCCCTTAACGCAACGAAATTTAGTTGACTTTCCACGGCACATTTTTGCCACACTTGCTCGTTGTTGTGCCTCCCTACCTAGACGTCAGAAATTATACAGGGTTTGACTACACGGCACATTTTTGCCACACTTGCGCGTTGCTACCGTGACGTCAGAAATTATACAGGGTGGCAGGCTAGTGGCTAGTCTAACTCATTTTCTGTTAGCGTAATGTTTTCTTATACATATTTATGTTCCGCGATTTCTCTGTCAATAGTAGACCGATTTCAGTAATTTTCTTTTTATTTTAACTTTCATCTATCTTTCACTTTTAGTTTTAAAAAAACAATTATGTATTTTTGGGTGACCCTAGGGATGCGCAGTTAGCGTTAAACTTTAAATACAAATCATAGACATATAAAATTATGGTAAAAGAGAACTAGCAATATGATGCAAAATGTTATAAAAAAAACACTATCATGATCATCCATAGACAAAAATTCACACATGCCACAGGCCAATTATTATACTTTTTTATAAGAAACCTCTGTTTTCACAGAAATGTCCAAAAAATCAGTGCCAGCCTATCCCGTAACACAGTCTCCAGGCGAGATAAAAACCTGTTCGGAGGAGGAGACTGAAATTAATCAGTCTACACCATCAGGGTCCAGTCTCAGGGTAAGTATTTATCACAAACTAGCTGTGCCCGCGACTTCGTCTACGTGAATACCAAAACAAGAAACCTTTGTATTTATATGTATTAATTTTCAATGGGTGATTTTGTGTATATGTCACAGGGATTTTGTCAAAGACTAGATATTACAATCATACGAACTAGTCGTCATCGACAATAATCAGCTGAAAGCCGTCAAAAAATTGTCATTAGGCCAAGTAAAACTCGTAACTTTGTTCGGAAACGCATACAGGCCCCTAATTAAGCTAACCAAATCGTTTCACAATTGTAATTGAATAACAGGTTTTTGACAGTTCTGGTATGGGCTAAAAGTCAAAATCGCCCAAATTCAATCACAATCGAACTGCAATTGAAATAGCTGAATAAGGCCCCAGATTAGGTTACTAATTTTTTTTTTTAAACTGAGGTGTTAAAAATCTTAAAGTTATGCAGAATGATAGCGTTTAGTATCTGGATTATAGTTGTTAAACTATGTTAGTTTTTCCATGGCTTGATTGTTTGTTGGCTGTGGCAGATCTTAATTGACGGCAAAGAAAATAAATTTATTTTCTTTGATTGACGGTTACTTTTTATTAAGGTTCGGAAGCCTCCAACGACGCCGGAGTTGTTAACGCCCTCTTCTGGCTCTCGTCCCAAGAAGGGTCGTCGCTCGCTGCAACTCAGCGAGGAGAAAACCACCAAATTCCTGATGGATTCTGGCAGCGAGGGTGAGTCTGACGGAAACGATGAGGAAGAGGCGGCGTACAACATGCGGGAGAAGCGACTTACGATGCGACGAATTCGCGACGAGGTGCTGTATGAGTATGGATGCGAGTAAAGAGAGCATGATGGAGAATGCAATATTATGAAAGAAGAGATAATGCTTGGGAATGGAGTGGATGAGGAACTGGCGCCACCTACCTTATGTTTTTTTATGTTCCGCAATATTTCCGTCAGAAGTAGACCAATTTCAGTATGTATTTTTTCTTTTTGTTTTAACCTTCATCTATCTGTCACTTTTAGTTTAAAAAAATAATGTTATTTTTGTGTGACCTTAGAGAGGCGCAGTTATCGTAAAATTTTACATACATGTCAAAGAAATATAAAATTATGGTAAAATAGAACTAGCGATATGATGGAAAATGTTATAATAAACACTATCATGCTCATCCATAGACGGATAATTCACACATGACACAGGCCAATTATTATACTTTATCATAAGAAACCTCTGTATTTACAGAAATGTCCAAAAAATCGGTGCCAGCCTATCCCGTAACACAGTCTCCAGGAGGTATAAAAACCTGTTCGGAGGCGGAGACTGAAATTAATCAGTCTACACCATCAGGGTCCAGTCTCAGGGTAAGTATTTATCACAAACTAGCTGTGCCCGCGACTTCGTCTACGTGAATACCAAAACAAGAAACCTTTGTATTTATATGTATTAATTTTCAATGGGTGCTTTTGTGTATATGTCACAGGGATTTTGTCAAAGACTAGATATTACAATCATACGAACTAGTCGTCATCGACAATAATCAGCTGAAAGCCGTCAAAAAATTGTCATTAGGCCAAGTAAAACTCGTAACTTTCGTTCGGAAACGCATACAGGCCCCTAATTCAGCTAACCAAATCGTTTCACAATTGTAATTGAATAACAGGTTTTTGACAGTTCTAGTATGGGCTAAACGTCAAAATCGCCCAATGGGGACTACCGTTTCTTTGCTCACCAGTTGGCGCCCCTGTAGACTGAGGTCCGGAGGTATAGCTGTCAAAGGCGATTAGCGCCGAAACAAAGTGTTTATATCTTGAATCTAATTAAGGTTATATTGTTTATAAATAACTATCTTGATATCAACAAACTAACTTCTGAAATAGTTGCTCTTGAGGCCGCCTATTTTTGCGCTTTTTCTTAATTCCGCTTTTAAAGCGTTTACATTAATCGCCAAATAATCCATATTTGCGATATTTTACGAAGGAGATCATCCAGCAGGTAAATTAAAGAAATTATAATTTATGCAACAAATTCCGCTAAAACCAGTACAAAGTGAATGATATTGGATCTCACGCGACACTAGCGCCTCTAGTGGCAAATTCACTAGCGATAGCCCCCATTCAATCACGATTGAACTGCAATATCGCTGGTGAATTTGCCACTAGAGGCGCTACTGTCGCGTGAGGTTCAATATTATTCACTTTTCACGGGTTTTAGCGGGCTTCGTTATAATCGACATAAATTTTTATATTTTTTAATTTACCTGCTGGAAAGTGATCTCCTTTGTAAAATTATCGCAAATAAGGATTATTTGGCGATAAATGTGAACTCTTTGGAAGCGGAATTAAGAAAAAGCGCCAAAATAGGCGGCCTCAAAGAGCAACTATTTCAGAAGTTAGTTTGTTGATATGAAGATAATTATTTATAAATAATAAACATATTTAGATTCAAGATTAAAAAGTTTGTTTCGGCGCCGATCTTATAAAGTCGCCTTTGACAGCTATACCTCTGGACCTCAGTCAACAGTGGCGCCAACTGGTGAGCAAAGAAACGATAGTCCCCATTGAAATAGCTGAGTAAGGCCCCAGGTTAGGTTAATACCTTTTTTCTTTTAAACTGAGGTGTTTTAAAATCTTAAAGTTATGCAGAATGATAGCTTTTAGTTTAAGGATTATAGTTGTTAAACTATGTTAGTTCATTAAATTTTCATTTAAGTACCAAAAATATTAAATCCTTTTTTCCATGGCTTGAATGATTGTTGGCTGTGGCAGATCTTAATTGACGGTTACTTTTTATTAAGGTTCGGAAGCCTCCAACGATGCCGGAGTTGTTAACGCCCTCTTCTGGCTCTCGTCCCAAGAAGGCTCGTCGCTCGCTGCAACTCAGCAAAGAGAAAACCACCAAATTCCTGATGGATTCTGGCAGCGAGGTAGAGTCTGACGGAGACGATGAGGAAGAGGAGGCGTATAACATGCAGAAGGAGCGACTTACGATGAGACAAATTCGCGACGAGGAGGTGCTGTATGAGGATGGATGCGCGGAAAGAGTGCATGATGGAGAATGCAATATTATAAAAGAAAAGATAATGCTTGGGAATGGGGTAGATGATGAACTTGAGCCACTTGCCGTGGCTCAAGAGCTCGGAGAATGCGAGGATGAAGCTATGAGTGAAGAGAGAGTGATTGGTGATAGGGTGGTTGAGAGTCTTGAGCAACCTCCGGTGGGTCAAGAGTACGAAGACCTGGATGTTTTCTCCTGGTCCGAAGATTTTTCTTCGTTTTCCGGCCAAGGGGAAACATACTTGCGTGCACCTGGTCCAAAGGTGGAGTCTCATGACCCTGTGCAAATATTTATGAAAGTGTGGGACGAAAGAATTATGGAAGAAATTGTAAGGGAGACAAATAGATATGCATGGCAAATAATCGCTCCATTAGCTGAAACTGAAAACGGTCTCCCAGAATATCTGGAATGGACCGACACCACAGTTTCAGAAATGTACCGGTATTTTGCCATGCTTATTTTTATGTCAATGTGTTACAGGTCAAGATTGCAAGATTATTGGACGACAGGGCACCTCGAAATGCCTGCATTCCGAAATTTTATGTCGAGAAATCGATTTTCGGCAATAACGCGATTCTTGCATTTCGTGGATAATGACAGTTATGATCCCAGCCTCTCATCATATGAGAAAAAAATGTATAAAATTCTTCCCATTATTAAGCACTGCAACGGGAAGTCTGGGGAACTCTATACCCCTAGTAAGCACCTTAGCCTGGATGAGTCGCTGCTGCTCTGGAAGGGTAGCCTTAGCTGGGTACAGTGTAACCGTACTAAGGCGGCCCGGTTCGGGATTAAATCCTTCGAACTTTGTGAGGCAGTAACCGGATACCAGCTAAGGTTTTACTTTATGCAGGCCAAAATTCATCAATGTCCGCGGAATCCATCCATGGGTTCGAGAACAGCACCGCCAAGGTCGTTCTAGAACTCATGGATGGATACTTAGACGTCGGACACACTCTGGTCATGGATAATTGGTATAACCAATTACCCTTGACTAGGTTTTTAAAAAGGAGGCGCACTGATGTTATCGGGACTATAAATCGTCGCCGGATTCATATTCCCAATGAAATCAGAAACGCCAACGAAAAATGCATGCCGCGGGGCCAACAGGTGGCTCTCCATTGCGGTGACATTAGTTTGATCGCCTGGAAAGACGTCAAACTAGTCACCGCAATGTCGACCTACCACAACGATCTTCAGTTGCCTGCTCGGCGGGGGGGCGAAAAAATTTTAAAACCTATTTCAATAATAGATTATAATAAATATATGGGCGGGGTCGACTCCAAAGACCAGAAGTTATCTATGTACCCAATGGAAAGGAAGAGGGGCCAGAAATGGTACATGAAAGTGTTTAAAAGGATGTTAAATACCAGCCTTTTGAATTCTTTCATAATATACACTAAAAATCCATTGCCCAGACCACTCTCTCACAGGCAATTTCGTTACAAAGTGGCCCTCGATCTTTTGGAACGTTTCCCTAAGAATGAAGAGACCCCAGTCAACCCGGCTCCTGCGCTGGACATAAACAAGAGACGGCTTCAGAAGGCGGACCATTTTGTCGCCTACACAGACAAAGTGCCCGGAAAAAACCATCATAAACAGATGAGATGTGTGCGATGCACTGCAGCAGGCCGGCGCTCAATGGTTACATTGAAGTGCACATTCTGCAATGTACCATTATGTGCCGGTCCATGCTGGGCTGAATACCATCAGTTAAAAAAATTGTAACTTCACACTAGGGTAGGTAGGGTTCATGTTGGGACGTGTATGCTCCTAGTGCCTACATGCAATATTAAAGATTTTATTTAGTCTTTTTAACCCCTTCTTTCGACCAATTTGCTAAAATTGTAACCCGTGGTAGTGCTTAAAACTGAGAAGATTTTTTAAATTTTCAGCTGGGATCGTTGGTTTGAAAGATGATTGTTATTGGCCGAGTTGCGTATGGTTTGTATGTATGTTTATGAATGGTTTGATTGTATGTTTATGAATGATATCACCTCAGCCATACTTACCGCGAGAGTGGTGCTATCGCGACCCCGAACATGTCGATGGCCTATTTTGATTTTCTCTAGTTTGGTAGCAGTCTATGCACATTATTGTAAAATTTGGTAGGTGGAAAGTGCAATCTCTTGATATAGTATTCAATTTTATATCTGTCCCCTAATTCAAAATTAGGAGTGAAATTGAGTGACAGGATAAGAAATAGTGTGGTAAGAGAACGTTGTGGTGTGAAAGAAGATATGGTCACAAGGATTGAGAAGGGATGCTTAGATGGTTTGGGCATGTAGAGAGGATGAATGAGAGAAGAATGACTAGACAGATCTACAAGACGAGTGTGAAAGGGAACGTTGGAAGAGGAAGGCCTAGACGAACCTATCACGATCAAATCGGGGATGTTCTGAAGAAAGGTCAGGTCAAGAGTACTCAAACCGACGAGCATGCATGAAAAGATTGATGAATGTGGAAGAAGCGAAAGATGTATGCCAGGATCGTAGTAAGTGGAAGGCCTTGGTCTCTGCCTACCCCGTTGGGAAGGAGGCGTGATAATATGTATGTAATTCACGTAACCAAATCGTATCAGAATCGTAATTGAATTGCAGGTTTTTGACAGTTCTAGTATGTCAAAATCGTCCAAATCAATCACGATCGAACTGCGATTGAAATAGCTGAATAAGGCCCCTGCACTTCTCTGTTTATAAGTTTATGATAAAAGAAAAAACATGTTATTTCGTATATTTGATATTAATAATAATTTTCACCCTATTTTTAGTACATTTAATGTACTTATGTTGTCGTGTTATGTTATAAGTAAAAACATTCACATGATATAATGCTAAATACAAATTTTATTTAGTATAATAACATTTGGTATAACATTCATTAACGATTACACTCCTTTTTTATAACATTTAAAACAGATAAGGCTCCGCCTGCTCCTGCACCTATCTGGACACCCTGGAAAATAAGATTTTCACTAAATTCATATATTTTCATTTAAATTTCATATAAAAAATCAGTTTTTCAGCTATAACATCAAAATTTTATACCGGCACCACCTCTTCTCTGCACGCAGAATTGTCGACGTTTCTAAACCGTTCACCATTTTTTTTACTATGAACTTTTCAATCTTTTCATACCATGACACTCAATTTGACAGCAGGTAAACGTCCTTTTGAGCGAAGCTAATGTCATCCTAGCCATCTTGAAGAAGTTACTAGGAGACTAACTTTTTCGACATATTTTATGCGTTTCTCAGACTTTTTCAGCAGTTTTGTGAAAATTTACATGTTTCATTATAGATTAAGGAACCTAATTACAGTGTAAAGAAACCTGAAGGTCTTTGAGTTAGTATTTTGTATAAAATGTTTATATCATCATTTACCAAAATGAAAATACAATTTCGACAAAATTGTTAGCATGGTTTTGTGATGTAATAGGTATATACAATAGAATATATTGAAAAAACTGTACTTTCAAAGGGGTTTGAAAATTTTTGTATGGAGAGTGTACCAGAGGCCGTCCGCCATTTTGATTTTTTTTCAAAATGGCGGCCACGCATGAAACCTTTACAGGTCGATAGCTCACATCAATACAAACACAAAATATAGAGAGACAAAATATCGTAAAGCGTCACGTTTCCAAGTTATAAGCTGTCAAAAATGAACTAGTAGCGCCACCAAATCTCTTTTTTAATTAAATTTAAATGCCTATAGTAAAATTATTTTCTCCGTGCAGTTGTGGTAATAAATATAGCTCAGCGGCCCAGCTAGAGCGGTGAGCATATTCGCTCAGGTGCAATGCCATTATCGATAAAAATATCGATAAATCCCTTATCTGGATAAACTAAAGATTATTGTATAGCGCTCTCCCCCACCAACCTTCACAAAGAGAGAGGCGCTGTTCCCTCCAGCACCTTGCAGTACCTTCGGGGACCTGTAAAGTAGGTCTTACTCACGAGTACCATTACTCATTCACGGCGAGTGCCGCGTTAATTGCTCCACTACCAGATTCACCAGACTGGTGCCGGAGCAGTAAAGTACGGCGAAGGTGCAGTATACAAAGGGTGGTGCAACGCTTATCGACAACAATAACGCGCATAACAAAAGACGAAAAACTTTTTTTCCAAAACAATAGCTGGCCACTAAAATACAAACTAATAAACAACAAAAAATTCGCCCCTAGTTGTTATTGCCAAATGGTGTTTTTTTTAAATGCTGCCTTTTGATCATTTTTTTATCATCCATTAACTAGACATTTATTAAAAATAAAAGATTACATAAAATGCAAAAATGTTTATTTCATACAAACATATTTCCCAGTACAAAATATGAATGCTAATGCTTTGTAAATTATAAGGTTATAAGATAAATGCTGTCAAAATAAATTGTATTAGGTTATTAGTAATAATATTTTCAATGAATTTATTTTTTGTTAGCTTTCGGGTAATGGTTGTTTCATTACATAGATTCTCGCGTCACACCTTTATAGAAGTGGAGGTGGCTGAAAATCAGCGCTGAGTGGGATTGCTTATCCATAACAGCACAAGCTGAGTCATCTCCAATTGCTTTCCTGGTAGTTAGGCTAAATAAAATAATAAATTACATAGCCTTTATATTTAAGGGTAAAGAGAACAGTCAAGTTAGTATTTTACCTTAGTAAGTAAAGGTTATGTCAGACACATAATACAGAAACAAATTATTTAATAAAAATATGACAATAACAATTATATTAATTACAAAACTATCTATTAACAGTTTAAGGTTTAGGTATTAGGTAAGGTTTAGGTATTAGGTATTGTACTTCACACTGGTTGCGCAGAAGTCAAGTGAATGGTTTTTTTTAATATAAAAAAATATGATTTCTTTTCGAATAGATCAAAACTTAATTAGAATACACATACAAAAAAAAGACTTTATCTAAAAATACCTCTAAAAATCAATTGGAGGACTTTGTTTTCGATGATGTATTTATTTTATTCTTCTACATCGCTCATAAATAAAGAGTCTAAAAACCCAGCTGGTGGTTGTGGTGTAGTATTTTGATGGCGGGCCCAGGCCATGTACCATATGATGCACATGACATGGGCGCAACATCCAAGCGTCCGATTCCCCACTAAGCAGCTACAATAATATCCGATTATTTTGTTCCGGCCTTGTAGTGCATTGTCAATTAAAATATAGACGAAATAAACTCTCCTATTTTGGTGCCTTGATTGTATTCTCCCTCGTAAAAGCCACGGATCAGTTGCCAAAATATTATATGTTATCAAATTAACACCTACATGCGTTTCTTCGTATACTTCTATAATAAAAGATCCATCATGTTTGACGTGCTCACCGTAGTAGCTACGTGCTTGTTCCACTTGGTATGGACCGAGTGAAATAATTATAAGTTCTTCATGGGTGAGAACTGGAAAATAGCCAAACCCTTCACTAACGTCTATTGGACGGAAAAATGCCCTTCTGTTATTAAAATTATTTGTTGTTATAAGATTTGATAAGTTATTGGGAGCATCGTGTTTTAAATATATTTCATTTATTATTTCACTTGTCATTTCACTATCTGTCAACCGGACACCGAAAGCGTTAATAAGCGCACAGGCAATACGCACCTCGTCGTACAGGTGCGGTGCCGCAATATTGCTGCTTTGGGATCTGAATTCGATATTTTTGGCACTAAATCAGATTCCAAACTTTGCAGCTTTTCTTCAGTGTCTGTTAGTTTTTTGGAGATTTGTACACAATTAGACTCAATATTCTGTATCTTTGCTTCGCTCCTGTTTACTTGACTGTCTAGTTTAGATAATTCCGATGTTAGAGTGTTTTGCTGCGCAACTAGAGATGTTGTTGTTTGTTTTATTTCTTGCATTTGATCTTTGATTTCGGTTAAGTTCTGTCTCATGTTTTCCATTGTAGTGTCTTGTTTATCTATCATCTTTTCCAGCAGTTCCGTCATACGCCCAAATTCTTGACGCAAACCCTGTATTTGTAATGAACAATCGCAGTCATGATCGGGCTGCTTTCTTTTTCTTTGGGAAACATTTTTGCTGTCTAATTCAATTTTTGATAAGTCTGTTAATGACCCGCCTTTAAGTACAGGAAAGGACTTTGTAGGTGAATGTTGAACGTTCATCTTTTTGTATTAGTGAAGCACTTACGTAATTCTGCTGTTCGGCTTTTGTAATTGTGACGCGGCGGGTGATGTATTATTTGTCGCCTTACCGAAGATTGTTCGTATGAGTGACAGAGTTAAAAAATAACAGCTGATTCTTCCCGCGGGGGTGCCGCGCGGGTTTGGTGGTTTCGCACGTCGCAAGCAAAAATACACTGCACAACTCACTTTAACACTTTATTAGTTGGTTCACGGTTAGGTTTCCTTTGGTAGGTTTTTTGTGATTTTTATGGAAAAAGTGCACACGTTCGCTTCCTATGACTGCCGCAGCCAACTTTAGATTAGATTGTTTTAATTATTTTATATTTCATCTAATATATTTTTTAATGTATAAGTCAATATTCGAAACCACGAGCGATTCTCGTTCAAGAATAAAACAGTTAATAATACTTTCGTGCGCGCGTTTACCCATGCGCAAACACATCCCCTCCGCTTACTTCCAGCGTTCTTTTTACATGATCATCGTCAATGTGCTATGTTGGCATACACCGTATAATTAACGCAAATAGAATGTGGCAATTTTGTAAACGATTTAAAGTGTCTTATAAATAATATTACAATAATAAAAACCGGCCAAGTGCGAGGCGGAGGTACACCGGTGACAGACAGACGGTCACACAAGTCTCAGTAATAGGGTTCCGTTTTTACCTTTTAGGTACGGAACCCTAAAAAAGACTGCAAGTTCCTTGATCGTGGTGTTGGTAAACTTGTATAAAGCAAAATATTGTCTATATCAAATTTTCTAACACAATTTATCCCTCAAAATGTTTCAATGCTGTTTTCTTTTAATAAAAAGTCATAAGTTACTGTGGCGCTACTAGTACATCTTTGACAGCTTAAAACTTGGAAACGTGACGCTTTACGATATTTTGTCTCTCTATATTTTGTGTTTGTATTGATGTGAGCTATCGATCTGTGAAGGTTTCATGCGTGGCCGCCATTTTAAAAAAAAATCAAAATGGCGGACGGCCTCTGGTACACTCTCCATACAAAAATTTTCAAACCCCTTTGAAAGTACAGTTTTTTCAATATATTCTATTGTATATACCTATTACATCACAAAACCATGCTAACAATTTTGTCGAAATTGTATTTTCATTTTGGTAAATGATGATATAAACATTTTATACAAAATACTAACTCAAAGACCTTCAGGTTTCTTTACACTGTAATTAGGTTCCTTAATCTATAATGAAACATGTAAATTTTCACAAAACTGCTGAAAAAGTCTGAGAAACGCATAAAATATGTCGAAAAAGTTAGTCTCCTAGTAACTTCTTCAAGATGGCTAGGATGACATTAGCTTCGCTCAAAAGGACGTTTACCTGCTGTGTTCTGGTACAAAACTTTCAAACCCCTTTATAACTCTTCTTTCTTACTAATATTTATGTGTAATACTTTTTTCAGATTTGTAACAAATACATGGAAATTATAAGTGTAAATGATGGCTATGATTCATTTAATTTACAATAAAATATGGTCTAATCATCGTTTGTAGTTTCACTTGAATGAACTGAGCACTATAGCATCTGTATGGCTTTTAGGTAAACATACAATACACATTTTAGTTTAACTTTAAAGATATGTCCTTTCCGTTCAATTGAGTAAAAAGAAAAGATAAAGAAACATATTTTACAGGTTATAGCACCTAAAACCCTTGTGTTATGAATATGTTGCTGATTTTGTTTGTTTAAATATTGCCTGGGTGTAAAACACAACTAAGTTTTAGTTCTTATAATATAACACATTTGCAGCAGTCTTACAAAGATGATAAAATTAATGAATATTTCCTTTTATTGTAGGTGATTCTAGATATTCACTGCTCAAATTTATGATGACAACAATTGTTAAAGCAGAATTAGATTTTTTTGAAGCCTATTATACCTATACAGAGACATGTAAAAACTCTTAATGACAGAGAGAGATCAATTATAGGTGTTCTACAGACTCTTATTCAATGGTTCATTACCAACCTCGGGTAGCTAGCCTTATTGCAAAAGCATTTGTAATCCTACATAACATTTTTTCATTTTGCAATGCAGCTAATCAATTATCTCACAGATCAAGCAAATTTATCTCACAGACGAAGAGGTTCACCAATAAGCTTATGTATTGATGTATTTTTTAACCCCTTGTAATTCCAGACACAAATAAATTGTCTTATGGCTCGATTCCACAACTTCGGTAGCCGACTAGGTAATACATATACCTAGAAAGTTATGGTTGTTTTGTTAGATTTTAAATTTAGGGTTAAAACTGAAGTACTGTTATATTAAGTATGTCTTTTTTATTTTAATATGTGTTTGAAATATATTTTTTTGTAATTATATTACATAAATGAAATCATGTGTTTGTTTTTTTTACTGCAAAAATTCTACAAAACATGTCTACTTAACCAAATGCTCGACTGGTAGAGAATACCTAATATGTAATATAATTTTCTGTTTCCTCTTCCTCTCCTTGAATCATTAATTATTTTATGTATTATTTTTTGCATTTAGTCTACCCAGTCAGTACTAAAATAGAATAGATTATTATAATACCCATGTAAAAAGTAGTAGTAGTCTTTTGCTACACAGTGTAACTGAACCAGAAACTTCATTCAAACCCTAATTTTATGACTACATCGCCCGCAGAATTAAAATTTCTGCCACCCTTTCCATTCGCTTAGAGTGGTCTCCAGCTGTTAAAGATTTGTTAACTGTTATTCCCAAAGGTTATACAATTGGGTGTAAGAAACTAGGCGTTTTTTTTTTGTTGGTTTTCACTGAAAGTCAATGGATGATCACTTTTTTATACTAATATTTTAATAAAATTACTTACAATTCCACTTTACTTTATTCAATACTTACACACAAGTATGACATTGTGAAAATATGGTTTAACCACATGAATAAATATTTACTCATGTGGTTAAACTCAATGTTTAACTGTAAATATAAAATAGTCGAACGTACGTACTACTCCGGGAAAATGTATTATTTCTTCAATTTTTGAATGTTACCGCCAAAAATGCAGGCAGAACCGTTCCAATCATGATCACGTTAAAATGTCTATCCACATTTTCAATAACCTAACACTGTACATTAATTACTATCGCCAAGAAGGTAATTTTACTAGAATTGAGTATTTTAAGTAATCTCCTGCAAAATAGCAACATTTAGATCGACTTTTTCTCTTTAAAATCCAATAAGTATAAAGTTTTTCAAAAACCGGTAATTTGGAATAAATCATGTATTTGTGTATTTGAACGTTTTCAACTAAAAAGAGACAGATTTATCTGAACCAGTATAGCTCTGTCTCGTTCATGCAATCTGCAGACAAACAGACCATAGTCAAGCTTAGCAGTTCACCTTTTGGTTTAGCGGTGCTAAAGTCGTTCAGCTTTTTAGCGGTTATGGTATGATTTTTAGCAGGGCTTTTTGGCTTGCTATAAGCTAATGGTAACCGTTTGAAAACTAAAAGTCATTTCAACTAACTTCGGGCGATCTATCGGGATTTTTTTTTTCCATTTCATATAAGGTGAGGGTCTATCAATCTCTTTCTAGACAGATAATTACATTGACAGATAAGTAATTCTTTAAAATACAGTCAAGTTAATGTCATTAATTGGTTTTCTATTATTATTAAATGTTAACGTTTATTAAGAAACAGACTGACTCCCGCGCGACACAGTTGATAGCTCAGTTGGTTAGTTAGTTAGTTAGAGCATCGGCACTGACCGCTTAGGTCGTGGGTTCAAACACTTCAAACCCCAACCGGTGTCAGTTGTTTTTTTGAATTTCTCATGAAATGTTTAGATATTTATTATTATAGTTAGTCTTTACCATGGCAATGTTAATTCGAACTCAAAATGTACCTACTCTGTTGCGTTGTTCTAATATCTAAAGTAACGTTTAATAAATAGCGACAAGCTAATAGGTAATTGCAAGACTTGCGAGACTCTTGCTGCAAGACCAAGACCAAGACTGGGAGTGCAATACCAAGACCAAGACCAGGTGTATTGATGCTAGACCAAGACCAAGACTGGCCAAGTCTCTTTTTAAACTTTCTTGTTGCATGTTTACACTAAACACTAACACTTACGGGGTTTAATGCAACGAACCGTTAGATAGGCACTCTTTATTGCAAACCATACAAAAAAAAATATGTTTAACTTAAAAAATACATTAAGGACTGTACAATTCAGACGATCTTATCGCTGTTAGCGATCTCTTCCAGACAACCTTCAGGTAGAGAATACCGTTATTTAAAGGTAAACAGTAATTTACCTTCCCGACGTTTCGATCCGGTTGCACGAATCATGGTCGCGGGCAGACAGCCCTGGTAAATTACTGTTTACCTTTAAATAACGGTTCGTTGCATTAAACCTCGTAAGTGTTAAGTGTTTGGCCAAGTCTCGTGTTGTTCTTGCATTTGGGCAACACTATCAAGGGCGCCTCTGTAGGCTCTAGGCTCGGACCTCGGCTTGGGTCGCCGTCCGAGGGGGGGTGGGGGGGTTTAAAATTGAATACAGTCATATGATATTGTAGAGGACTACTTTAGTAATGAAACAGGTTTGAATGATTTTACACTCTTTATTAGTGATGTACACCGCATCCGTGCAGATGGCGCCACTATTTGTGTGAATTTTGTACTATATTAACACCACCTCTTAACAACATTTTACAACTACAATATTTACTTGCAGCTCTAGCCCTTAAAGTATAGCTTGATTAGAATAACATTTCTCATTAAAAGAGTAACTTTGCACCAGCGTCACACAAGAGAAAAACATATTTGCACACGAACAAATATTGGTAACTGACATGTTAAGAATATTTTTTTATACATATTAATCAATTTAATTATATTAAATAGATATTTAAAGTTAAAAACAACAAAATCATCTAGACACAATAATTACACCTATGTAACTTTAAAAAACGTCTTTATAAGGTTACGGCATTTTTCGTAATCGCTAGTGACGACATAAAATGATAAAATGGACAAATCGAAATCGAAATCGACAAACAATATTTCAAAATCGAAGTAATGTAACATAAATGTTACAAATGATTTATGAGCATTGGTTGATGTTAACAACATCAAATTGTACCTAATTATTAATAGTTTACGAAAAATTTTCAAATTTATTAGATTCTATAGAAATTTTAAATAGATAATTATGATTGTTCCAATTATTCTGATAATGATTACGATACTGACATACTGTTTAATCTTAATATATCTAATTAGCGTTTTATTTTATTCGCCATTTCTGTTTTTTTTTTGTTTGACCAACGAGTCAGTCCCATCACTGGTCACCTTAGTTTGACAGGTGTCATTCAAGCTATATTTTAAGGACTTTATACAACATAACCGGTGAAATAAGATGGTGTGTGGGTCGTAACCAAGAAAAGTGGACCGTGAATTTTGCGTGGGAACGCGAACAGTTCACCTCTTTCTTGGGGACTTCTCCACATTCCTTCAATCTTTCGACAGTCTTCAAAAACTCCATCGAAGCATTAAAACTTCTAAAAGAGGCCGTTAAACTTACTAAAGAAAAAAAAACAACATAACATTATTCATTCATAAACTAGGTTTGCATAACTCGAATACAAAAAAAAAACTATCATCTAAGAACAATACCCAGTTTTTTCATAAAAAATTAATGCTTAATTATTATCTTAATTGATCCAAAGCACTTTGTTAAAATGTCTGCCGGCATTTCAGCAGTTTCTAAGTAGGTATGCTATTTTAATATAATTATTGGCTACAGCATCTCTTACAAAATGATACCTTATATCTATGTGCTTAGATCTATGATGGAACACATTACTACAAATTAGTTTTTGAGCGCTTTGGCTATCATTAAATAACATAATTGTTGGATATGTCACAAGTCTATAATTTTATTTCAAATCGAGACTACTAGCGCAATCTGTCGTAATATTTTGAAAATAATTTGGGAGGACATTTCTTGACTAGCGATTGGAACTCTAGTATATTTCTTTCCCTATGCCTGGGGCCTTACCATTAGCTCTTAAAGCAGGACTGCTATTGGACTGCATTGCTCTTTTGTACTATGACATCGTTTTTAACAGGCCTGTGGCAGGCCAATTTACGTTGACGTTTCTAAACCGTTCACCATTTTTTTACTATGAACTTTTCAATCTTTTCATACCATGACACTCAATTTGACAGCAGGTAAACGTCCTTTTGAGCGAAGCTAATGTCATCCTAGCCATCTTGAAGAAGTTACTAGGAGACTAACTTTTTCGACATATTTTATGCGTTTCTCAGACGTTTTTCAGCAGTTTTGTGAAAATTTACATGTTTCATTATAGATTAAGGAACCTAATTACAGTGTAAAGAAACCTGAAGGTCTTTGAGTTAGTATTTTGTATAAAATGTTTATATCATCATTTACCAAAATGAAAATACAATTTCGACAAAATTGTTAGCATGGTTTTGTGATGTAATAGGTATATACAATAGAATATATTGAAAAAACTGTACTTTCAAATTTTATAACTCTTCTTTCTTACTAATATTTATGTGTAATACTTTTTTCAGATGTGTAACAAATACATGGAAATTATAAGTGTAAATGATGGCTATGATTCATTTAATTTACAATAAAATATGGTCTCATCATCCTTTGTAGTCTCACTTGAATGAACTGAGCACTATAGCATCTGTATGGCTTTTAGGTAAACATACAATACACATTTTAGTTTAACTTTAAAGATATGTCCTTTCCGTTTAATTGAGTAAATAGAAAAGATAAAGAAACATATTTTACAGGTTATAGCACCTAAAACCCTTGTGTTATGAATATGTTGCTGATTTTGTTTGTTTAAATATTGCCTGGGTGTAAAACACAACTAAGTTTTAGTTCTTATATAACACATTTGCAGCAGTCTTACAAAGATGATAAAATTAATGAATATTTCCTTTTATTGTAGGTGATTCTAGATATTCACTGCTCAAATTTATGATGACAACAATTGTTTAAGCAGAATTAGATTTTTCTGAAGCCTATTATACCTATACAGAGACATGTAAAAACTCTTAATGACAGAGAGAGATCAATTATAGGTGTTCTACAGACTCTTATTCAATGGTTCATTACCAACCACAGGTAGCTAGCCTTATTGCAAAAGCATTTGTAATCCTACATAACATTTTGCAATGCAGCTAATCAATTATCTCACAGATCAAGCAAATTTATCTCACAGACGAAGAGGTTCACCAATAAGCTTATGTATTGATGTATTTTTTAACCCCTTGTAATTCCAGACACAAATAAATTGTCTTATGTCTCGATTCCACAACTTCGGTAGCCGACCAGTTAATACATATACCTAGAAAGTTATGGTTGTTTTGTTAGATTTTAAATTTAGGGTTAAAACTGAAGTACTGTTATATTAAGTATGTCTTTTTTATTTTAATATGTGTTTGAAATATATTTTTTTGTAATTATATTACATATATGAAATCATGTGTTTGTTTTTTTTACTGCAAAAATTCTACAAAACATGTCTACTTAACCAAATGCTCGACTGGTAGAGAATACCTAATATGTAATATAATTTTCTGTTTCCTCTTCCTCTCCTAGAATCATTAATTATTTTATGTTTTATTTTTTGCATTTAGTCTACCCAGTCAGTACTAAAATAGAATAGATTTTTATAATACCTATGTAAAAAGTAGTAGTAGTCTTTTACTACACAGTGTAACTGAACCAGAAACTTCATTCAAACCCTAATTTTATGACTACATCGCCCGCAGAATTAAAATTTCTGCCACCCTTTCCACTCGCTTGGAGTGGTCTCCAGCTGTTAAAGATTTGTTAACTGTTATTCCCAAAGGTTATACAATTGGGTGTGAGAAACTAGGCGTTTTTTTTTTGTTGGTTTTCACTGAAAGTCAATGGATGATCACTTTTTTATACTAATATTTTAATAAAATTACTTACAATTCCACTTTACTTTATTCAATACTTACACACAAGTATGACATTGTGAAAATATGGTTTAACCACATGAATAAATATTTACTCATGTGGTTTAACTCAATGTTTAACTGTAAATATAAAATAGTCGAACGTACGTACTACTCCGGGAAAATGGAATATTTCTTCAATTTTTGAATGTTACCGCCAAAAATGCAGGCAGAACCGTTCCAATCATGATCACGTTAAAATGTCTATCCACATTTTCAATAACCCAACACTGTACATTAATTACTATCGCCAAGAAGGAAATTTTACTAGAATTGAGTATTTTAAGTAATCTCCTGCAAAATAGCAACATTTAGATGAACTTTTTCTCTTTAAAATCCAATAAGTATAAAGTTTTTCAAAAACCGGTAATTTGGAATAAATCATGTATTTGTGTATTTGAACGTTTTCAACTAAAAAGAGACAGATTTATCTGAACCAGTATAGCTCTGTCTCGTTCATGCAATCTGCAGACAAACAGACCATAGACAAGCTTAGCAGTTCACCTTTTGGTTTAGCGGTGCTAAAGTCGTTCAGCTTTTCAGCGGTTATGGTATGATTTTTAGCAGGGCAAAAGCAGCCCTACTGTTGAACTGCCTGGAAATTGAGTGGCTTGCTATAAGCTGATGGTAAGCCCCCTGGAATACTGTTTGCACGTTTTAACTTTAAAACTTTATTATCCTCATTACTAGGCTTGAACATAACAGGTTATTTCATGAAAGTTGTTTCATGCAAGAAACCATTCGAAAAAGCTGTGGTAACGTCTAATTGACTTACATACTAGATGTAATTTATATATTATATCAATGTCCTTGAAATAACCTTTTTAATGTCATATACAACGTGTATTGAAAGTAAGCAGTAATACTTAAGGGTATGTATATACATCAAGTAAAGACTCCACTGACAAAAATGTAATAGTATATCTGTAATTTTTTTTCCATAAATTTTTTTTCTCTAAATGTTATGTCAATATTTTGGACAATCCTAGTTTTTATCTACAAACGTAAGCGCTAGATCGATGACCCTTGTAGCGCGCCGCGCTCGCGCCCCCGTGCGGCGCCTCCTGGAGTGCGGGCGGCGCGCAGGCGCGGTTCTAATAATCGTAGTAACTATGCAATTACTTTACTACAATGAAAAAACTACAACAAAGTAATAGTAATTACAAACTTACTGCGTGCCTATGCGTCTATTTTGCCCTACACATAGTCTGTATTTTCTTGCCATGACATACATAATTTAATGTGCTATGTGTCTTAGAGGATAACACACGAACAAGGTGTTTAAAGACAATAAAACAAACTTAAGTACTAACACTTACACGTTTAGTAGTAACGGCCTATAATCATCCCAATTCCCACTGCAGGGAAAAGGCCTCCAACATTGAATTCAAGTTACCAGAGCAACAGCATTTACTTGTTAAGTAATCCTTATCAATCACAAACACTAATCACATTTAACCATCACAGAATAAACACAAAATAGGACGTAATAATCGCACTTTTGGACTTCGCTACAGTTGGGTAAAAATGTTACGTACAACGCCAACACACAGCATCATTTCATAGAATTGATTTGCTGTTGTAATCCACGTGGTGACAATTTATTCCTTTTATTTACGTAGCGACTATCAATCGTTCTCAAGAGGTACGAAGCAACTGAGTGGCCAGTGGCTAACTAACTAAAGAAAGATCAAGCAAAATTGCGGATCCAATTTAGGGTTCAGTAATGAAAATTACAAAATCGATAATCATTAGAATATTTGCGGGACTCTAGCTCGTTGTGAAAAAATAATTTTCATATAAGAACACACATCATTGTTTAACTGTGATTATTTTCACATCAAGTACTCTACTTCACCTTCCCCTTCCTCTGTGTAGTATCCAATGCCCGACGGTTGTCTGGAAGAAATCGCTGTTGGCGATAAGACCGCCGAAGTTGTACAACCTTTTGTTTTAAATTTTACTGTAATTTTTATTTTTATTTCTGGTGTGCAATAAAGAGTACTCTATCTATCTATCTATCTATCTATCAATAATAATAAAAACTAACCTAATATACTTATTAAAAATTAAAATCAAGCAAAGATTAATGATTTCTTTAAAATACTGCTTGCTTGTAATATTGTGCCACTAAAATTACTTACGAAATAAAGAACCTACATATTTTTTTCTCATGAACCTAATACCGACATCGTAATGACAACTAAATTTATTGAGACAACTACTAGTAATAAAGTTACGTAGGTACATGTACTTGTTTTGGCTTTAAAAATGTTTCTAATAATTCATTTAACTATTGTTACTAATTTTGGATGTTCTTTTCGCAACAACTACTTAATTGCCAAATAATCAAAAGCAAAACAATTGTTCGATCGCCTGAAACTACGGAACCGTCACTGCAAATATTCAAATAATGTGGGAGGAGCTAGATTTTGTCCATATCGCCCGGCACACACCTCTTTCTCCTAGTTGCGTAATCTGATTGGCGCGGACACAAGCGCTGACAGTCCACGCGGACTGAACAAAGATTGACCGTTTGCAGTTTTGCAGACTATCAACTTTGATTTTTCGCAGTATGATGATGGAAATAGTTACCTACTTATTAATTTATATTTGTTTAAAATTATCGATCTACGATTAACCATGTTCTATTGATTCGTCGTTGATGCTGTGGACAAGAAAAATGATACCGTACCAAAAGATATGAATATTTTTGTAACAGGTGCAGTTTAGGAAGAAACTGGATTAACTTCAAGGATGTATATGTTTAACTTTATCTATGTTTTGAGCGATATTTACTAGGTATCATTATCTACTAATCAGTAGGTAGAAAATAATGGTTAATCTATTTGTGACTCTGCATTTTTGATCTTCGAATTCAGTTTATTGATCATTTTTAGGGCTGTAACCTAAATGTTTTAACAAAAACTTTTACATCTTTTTGTTCTATAACTATAAGATTTCCAGTTACCTAATACAGGTCAAAAGATTAGTTATCACCGAATGTATCGTCCGCTTAAAAGTTACTGCTTATTTTAAATACACGTTGTATACAACACAATAGGGCTTGGGGTACAGAAAACATACCTAATAAAAAATGCACAAAGTTGATAAATATTCTCGCGATTTACCGCGCCGAGAACCGATGTCCGATCGGAAGCGGGCGACGGTATGCTAGGGGATTGATTAGGAAACAAATATTGTGTTTACAACATTTGTTTCCTAATCAATCATCAATTGTCATCAATAATTATACGCTTGGAATCTGTTGAACTACCTTTAACAATTAATTTATTACGGGTGCGTCTCATGTTATATACAATCATTTGATATAATCAAGGTTTAATAACGATCACTTTACATAATAATCATTTGTTACAACAACACATGATATAATTTTGTTTGACATAACGATTTCTTTACATAACACAGTTTATTTAATACTATTTAGTATAACATTCATAACAAATAAAATCGTACAAATAATATCGTTCATTTGATATAAAATTGTTTGTTATACGCATCATTTCGTATATCTATAATTTTAAATAAAAAAGTTTTAAACATTGATTAAAAGAAATAACCGTACTGACATACATTGGTAACATTAAGAATTTGGTTGAATCTCGACTCGCCGTGGTCTTTCCGCCGTGGAACTTGTCTGCCATACACTAGAGTGCAATTTAAAAGCCGGAGGCGCGGAGGGAGTGCAGTCCTAGCTCGCAGTAACGAAGCTCGGCGCCCGGGCAAGCTGTAGCGGCTGAGGCTGGTCGCCAAAGGCGACCAGCAAGAGCAAGCCGAAGCTGCGGAAGCGAGTGTGGGTGCCAGAGATTTGTTACGCAAGGGCGGAAGGACTGCACTTCCCGCAGCGCCGGAGAAGAGCAAAACAAATGCATGCATGCCTATAAGCATGCTTGCTTGCCTGCATGCATGCTGCTTGCCTGCTCATGTATGATTGCTTGCATGCTGCTTGCCTGCATGCATGCTTGCTTGCCTGCTTACGTGCATGCATACCTCCTTGCCTGCGTATTTATGGCATTTCTTACTATTAAAGATTAGGAATTTACACTATTTGGTATCTTTAAATTCTGAATTCTTTTTGTATGAAGTAATCTTTATCTGTTTTAAATGTTATGAAAAAGGAGTGTAATCGTTAATGAATGTTATACCAAATGTTATTATACTAAATAAAATTTGTATTTAGCATTATATCATGTGAATGTTTTTACTTATAACATAACACGACAACATAAGTACATTAAATGTACTAAAAATAGGGTGAAAATTATTATTAATATAAAATATACGAATTAACATGTTTTTTCTTTTATCATAAACTTATACACAGAGAAGTGCAGGGGCCTTATTCAGCTATTTCAATCGCAGTTCGATCGTGATTGATTTGGACGATTTTGACATACTAGAACTGTCAAAAACCTGCAATTCAATTACGATTCTGATACGATTTGGTTACGTGAATTACATACATACATACATATTATCACGCCTCCTTCCCAACGGGGTAGGCAGAGACCAAGGCCTTCCACTTACTACGATCCTGGCATACATCTTTCGCTTCTTCCACATTCATCAATCTTTTCATGCATGCTCGTCGGTTTAGAGTACCTACTCTTGACCTGACTTTTCTTCAGAACATCCCCGATTTGATCGTGATAGGTTCGTCTAGGCCTTCCTCTTCCAACGTTCCCTTTCACACTCGTCTTGTAGATCTGTCTAGTCATTCTTCTCTCATTCATCCTCTCTACATGCCCAAACCATCTAAGCATCCCTTCTCAATCCTTGTGACAATATCTTCTTTCACACCACAACGTTCTCTTACCACACTATTTCTTATCCTGTCACTCAATTTCACTCCTAATTTTGAATTAGGGGACAGATATAAAATTGAATACTATATCAAGAGATTGCACTTTCCACCTACCAAATTTTACAATAATGTGCATAGACTGCTACCAAACTAAGGGAAATCAAAATAGGCCATCGACACGTTCGGGGTCGCGATAGCACCACTCTCGCGGTAAGTATGGCTAAGGTGATATCATTCATAAACATACAATCAAACCATTCATAAACATACATACAAACCATACGCAACTCGGCCAATAACAATCATCTTTCAAACCAACGATCCCAGCTGAAAATTTAAAAAATCTTCTCAGTTTTAAGCACTACCACGGGTTACAATTTTAGCAAATTGGTCGAAAGAAGGGGTTAGAAAGACAAAATAAAATCTTTAATTTTGCATGTAGGCACTAGGAGCATAACCGTCCCAACATGAACCCTACCTACCCTAGTGTGAAGTTACAATTTTTTTAACTGATGGTATTCAGCCCAGCAGGGACCGGCACATAATGGTACATTGCAGAATGTGCACTTCAATGTAACCATTGAGCGCCGGCCTGCTGCAGTGCATCGCACACATCTCATCTGCCTAAGTTTGTTATTGCCGGGCATTCTGTCTGTGGGGGAGACAAAATGGTCCGCCTTCTGAAGCCGTCTCTGGTTTTTGTCCAGCGCAGGAGCTGGAGGTGCCGAGTTGACTAGGGACTCTTCATTCTTAGGGAAACGTTCCAAAAGATCGAGGGCCACTTTGTAACGAAATTGCCTGTGAGAGAGTGGTCTGGGCAGTGGATTTTTAGTGTATATTATGTAAGTATTCAAAAGGCTGGTATTTAACATCCTTCTGAACACTTTCATGTACCATTTCTGACCCCTTTTCCTTTCCATTAGGTACATAGATAACTTCTGGTCTTTGGAGTCGACCCCGCCCATATATTTATTATAATCTCTTATTGAAATAGGTTTTAAAATTCTTTCGCCCCCTCGCTGAGCAGGCAACTGAAGATCGTTGTGGTAGGTCGACATTGCGGTGACTAGTTTGACGTCTTTCCAGGCGATCAAACTAATGTCACCGCAATGGCGAGCCACCTGTTGGCCCCGCGGCATGCATTTTTCGTTGGCGTTTCTGATTTCATTGGGAATATGAATCCGGAGACGATTTATACTCCCAATGACATCAGTGCGCCTCCTTTTTAAAAACCTAGTCAAGGGTAATTGGTTATACCAATTATCCATGACCAGAGTGTGTCCGACGTCTAAGTATCCATCCATGAGTTCTAGAACGACCTTGGCGGTGCTGTTCTCGAACCCATGGATGGATTCCGCGGACATTGATGAATTTTTGCCTGCATAAAGTAAAAACCTTAGCTGGTATCCGGTTACTGCCTCACAAAGTTCGAAGGATTTAATCCCGAACCGGGCCGCCTTAGTACGGTTACACTGTACCCAGCTAAGGCGACCCTTCCAGAGCAGCAGCGACTCATCCAGGCTAAGGTGCTTACTAGGGGTATAGAGTTCCCCAGACTTCCCGTTGCAGTGCTTAATAATGGGAAGAATTTTATACATTTTTTTCTCATATGATGCGAGGCTGGGATCATAACTGTCATTATCCACGAAATGCAAGAATCGCGTTATTGCCAAAAATCGATCTCTCGACATCAAATTTCGGAATGCAGCCATTTGGAGGTGCCCTGTCGTCCAATAATCTTTCACTCTTGACCTGTAACACATTGACATAAAAATAAGCATGGCAAAATACCGGTACATTTCTGAAACTGTGGTGTCGGTCCATTCCAGATATTCTGGGAGACCGTTTTCAGTTTCAGCTAATGGAGCGATTATTTGCCATGCATATCTATTTGTCTCCCTTACAATTTCTTCCATAATTCTTTCGTCCCACACTTTCATAAATATTTGCACAGGGTCATGAGACTCCACCTTTGGGCCAGGTGCACGCAAGTATGTTTCCTCTTGGCCGGAAAACGAAGAAAAATCTTCGGACCAGGAGAAAACATCCAGGCCTTCGTACTCTTGACACACCGGAGGTTGCTCAAGACTATCAACCATCCTATTACCAATCACTCTCTCTTCACTCATAGCTTCATCCTCGCATTCTTCAAGTTCCTCATCTACCCCATGCCCAAGCATTATCTCTTCTTTTATAATATTGCATTCTTCATCATGCACTCTTTCCGTGCATCCATCCTCATACAGCACCTCCTCGTCGCGAATTTGTCTCATCGTAAGTCGCTCCTTCTGCATGTTATACGCCTCCTCTTCCTCATCGTCTCCGTCAGACTCTACCTCGCTGCCAGAATCCAACAGGAATTTGGTGGTTTTCTCTTTGCTGAGTTGCAGCGAGCGACGAGCCTTCTTGGGACGAGAGCCAGAAGAGGGCGTTAACAACTCCGGCGTCGGCCGAACCTTAATAAAAAGTAACCGTCAATTAAGATCTGCCACAGCCAACAAACAATCAAGCCATGGAAAAAAGGATATAATATTTTTGGTACTTAAATAAAAATTTAATGAACTCACATAGTTTAACAACTATAATCCTTAAACTAAAAGCTATCATTCTGCATAACTTTAAGATTTTTAAACACCTCAGTTTAAAAAAAAATGTATTAACCTAACCTGGGGCCTTACTCAGCTATTTCAATGGGGACTATCGTTTCTTTGCTCATCAGTTCTGCCCTGCTAATTGCACTTGCAGTATTCGACACTTTTGGAATTTTCACTTTTTTGCAAAAATGACATCTCATGTGCTTAAGCTATACAATATGTTATAAAAACCCTGTCCGATCCGAAAGGGTCATAAAGTTGCTATATTAACATAACCAAAATAAGTATCAAAATTACGTAATTCATGAATACAACTATTTTATCGATTTTTAAAGTCAACAGGTTTATCACCCATTTACCTATACAACGGGGAAATTTTCAAAATGTGTTAACACTCCCCGTCGCGCGGCCCTATTGTCGGCATTGACGCAAGCAAACTACTCGCTTTTCGGCACCGCAATAAACATAGGCGGCGCCTTTGACATAGCGTAAAGGCAGCCTGCCCGCTTTGATTCAACTCGCCGCGCGGCACGTGTCGGTGGATATATCCTGATCATGCATTATTATTTATTATTACGACAGGTCAGTTTCGCGAAGACATTACTTCCGAGTGGTCGTACTGTTCTGCTCCGCGAAATGTCGTATTCTACAAATAGTTTTCATAAAATTATGTGGCAGTGAAGCAAAAATGCGTGTGCGGATTGTTGCGCTTAAAGCGGATACGAGTGTGTTACAATCGGTGCGGGGCAACCTAGTGCGACGCTGTGAAGCCTGTATTTCTGACGGTGGCAGAAATATGGAACAACAACATGTTGCGCGCGTGACGCGGTAGCGAACGCACGTAGCAGTGATTCAAACTATCCTTGAGTGTACTTTTCTTAAACTACCCTCCTTTTAAAGATGGAAGAGGAAGATATGGGCGATAAGGACAAAAGTGATACCGAAATATTAAATGAGTGTGAAAGAGAACTAGAAGAATTGTCGAGGGAGAAAAGACGGAGGGAAAGTGAAGGAAGTAGTGAAGAAGGATTTATAATAGTTGTTCGCAGGAAACCGAAGAGATTGATAAGGAGTGAGTCAGGTAATACTAATGACGATAACATTATGGAAACTCAAGAGGAAACAGAGTTAGAGGGAGATAAAAGTGAGGTGTGCTTGTTTTCGACACAAGTATTACCGAAGCAGATGGCTTTAGCTCGGCTTTTAAAAAGTGAAGACATAAAAAACATATGTAAAATAAAATATCAAAGCGCTTACAGGCTATTTATATGGTTTAGTGAGAAACATCAAGCTCAAAAGCTGGTAGATAGTCAAAAGCTGGCCGAACTAGATATAAGAGCTCAATTCACTGACCGCAGTTCCTTATCGTACGGTATCATAAGAGGAGTAGACTTAGATATGAGTGAAAAGGAGATTTTAGAAAATCTAAATGCTCCTTGCGATATAATCTCAGCTAAAAGAATGAAACGATTAAACTTTGAGAACAAATGGATAGATTCCGAAACAGTTCGTTTATGCTTTAAAAGTGAGTCGATTCCGCGTGTCATCGAAGCCTATGGAATTAACTTCCTGGTGGAGAGATTCGTATTTCCAGTTACCCAATGCTCGGCGTGCTGGAAATTTGGACATACCAGGAAATTCTGTTCTCTAAATAAACTTTTCTGTCCTAAATGTGGTGGAGAACACAATAACTGTGAAACTGAAGATTTCAGGTGTGTAAACTGTAAAGGTCCACATATGGCATTAAATAAAACGTGTCCGTTTTTTATCAAAGAGAAGGAGATACGCTGTATAATGAGTGAAAAAGCTATGACTTATAAAAAAGCCTTAGAGTTTTACTTAAAGAACAAGAAGAAAAATAAACCTTATTTTATTTTAATGGAGTTTAATCTTAAAATTGAAAAAAAATATTTTATCTCAGGATACGTTTAAAAACAAAACAATATCAGTACTAAAAATAATTGTTGACGAATTTAAGACAGTGGTCCTTAACTTTTGTTCTGGTGGAGATATAGTTGAACACTTATTTAAAACATTTAATGGGTAGTCAGTGCATTATCATGCTTCAGTGGAACTCTCAAAGTTTGCGGCCTAAATTAGTGGATTTTGACTCTTTATTAAATAAGGAAAATGTGCATATTGCAATACTAAGTGAAACGTGGTTAGAAGAGGGTACCCCATTCCATCTCCGTGGATACAACATCTGCCGTAAGGACAGATACGACGCTTATGGAGGCGTAGCGGTGATTGCTCATAAATCTATAAGTATTCAGGTTTGTTCCATCAATAACATTAATCCGGGTATAGAAGCTATTCATATTAAACTATTCAATTGTAAGTATTTAGAGAACATCATATCTATCTATTGTCCATCAACAGTGCGCACAAACCAGTCAGATTGGGATAAAATTTTTAGCCTAGCCTCTAGGAAAACAATGATTGCAGGTGATTTTAATGGTCATCATTGTAACTGGTCAGTTAAAAACGATCAAAGAGGGCTTCAATTGTTCGATTCCGCATTGGAACATGGTTTCTCTTCTTTAAACAGTGGAGAACATACCAGAATAAAATTAGTTAACGGTACTCTGCAAAAGTCATCCCCTGATATATCTTTTTTATCTACTGATATAGCTATATATTTTAACTGGAAAGTACTCAATGAGAACCTCGGTAGCGATCACCTTATTATTCAAATGTCATTAAGTTTTAAAAGCGGCTTAGATTTTGTTGCAAGGCGGCATTTCAAACGAGCAGATTGGATTGCATACAAAAAAGAACTTGAAGACTCGTTTTTTGATTTCGATAGTTCCAGTTGTACTGCTAGCAATATACAGGAGTACTACGATTTCCTTTTAGATAAAATTAATGATGCATCTAATAAAACTATCCCATTAGTCAAACTATGTACCAATCCTACTAATAAATTTAAGCCCAAAGAATATTGGTGTCTCAGTCGGTGGCTGAACGTAGATTGGCTCTAAGAACCTTCAGAAGAAATCCAACTCCAGAAAATCTTGAAAAAAATTTTGAAAAAAAAGTCACAGACACAAGAGCAAAAATACAGAAAGCTAAAAGTAAAAGTTGGCAAGAATTCTGTAGTAGTATTGATGAGAGTATATCTGTAAGTGATATGTGGGGTAAAATGAGATGGTACAAAGGTTGCCATCGGTCAACACGCGTAATACCAGACGAAAAAAAAGCAGAGTTATTGCATGCTCTTACACCAGACACTGTTGCGAGTTGCCCCCCTCTATTTGAATCTAATAATAATTTACTGGAGTCCCGATTCTCTATTCAGGAATTTGTTAAATTAATAAAGACAAAAGACACTGCTCCGGGTAGAGATGGCATCACCTACTCTATGATTTATCACTTACCTCTTTCCGGTAAAAAAAATTATTTTAAACCTATTTAACTCTATTTTCAGACTAGGTATTATACCACATCAATGGAGGTCAATATTAATTGTACCCATTCCAAAAGTCGGTCCTCTCTCTGATTCTGGCGATGATTTGTAACTGAGACCTATTGCTCTTATTTCGTGTATATGCAAAATATTTCACTGTATGATAGGTAAAAGATTGGAATGGTTCATTGAAAAAAACTATATCTTATCCACCTATACGTGTGGTTTTAGACGAGCGCAATCATGTTTAGACTGTCTCACTAGGCTTGTTACTTATGTCCAAATAGGCTTTTCCTCCAATATTCCTACTGCGTGCTGTTTTCTTGACATCGAAAACGCTTATAACAACGTGATAGTAGAAAAATTAGTCAGTGTATTAGATGATTTAGGGGTTGGAAAGAGCATATGCCGATATGTCTGGTCATTCTTAAGTGACAGATACCTTATGATTAAAAGTAAAAAAGAGGGCGATTATACAAAAATTAGGCATGCTAGAGTAGGATTGGCGCAAGGAGACCCTATCTCGCCTTTGTTATTTAATATAGTTACTCACAACATATGCCGCCAAATTACTAATGTTTTTATCTCTCAATACGCAGATGATTATGTTTTATATATAAGTAACAAAGATTAAAAAAAGAGTGAAATAGAATTGCAATCAGCAATAAATAGTATGATGAATTTATTGGATAACATAGGTCTTAAACTATCCGCAAATAAATCCAAATTATGCTTATTCAGTAGAGGTTTTAGGAGAAAACAAATTACTATTAAAATTAATGAGCAAACAGTAAAAGGACAAAAAAATGTTAAATACCTAGGTATGTGGCTGGATTCTTGTTTGCGATGGAACAAGCATGTGAATGAGACTGCGGAAAAAACCTTAAAGTACCTAAATATTCTAAAGGTCTTGTCAGGATCGGGATGGGGTCTCCATCCTAACCATATGCGATCTTTATATATCTCATTAATAAGGAGTCGGCTTGATTACGGTTGCTTCCTTTATGATAATAGTGCCAAAACTAATGTAGAAAAACTTGATCGAATACAAAATCAAGCATTGAGAGTCATTGGAGGCTTTATAAGAAGTACACCAATTCATGTTATGGAGTGCGAAATAAATATCCCTCCCCTATACTTGAGGAGACTGTATCTTGCATATAAGTACTGTACTAAAAATATGTCTCTGTCTGATAATATAACTATAAAACTTCTCAATGATCTTTGCTCAACCAGTTTTGACAATTATTGGCAGAGAGTTAAAAAGCCTCTATTAAGGTCAGTTTATAAGGAATGTAAAAATAATAATATTTCCAGCTCAAATCCCATCGAGATGTTTAACTTAGATACATGGGTAAATAATGTACAAGTAAATAATATAATTGTGTGTGAATTAGACTGTATTAATAAAGCAAAAAAGGATTTAAACTTTTGTATAAAATTTGAAATAATAAGAGAATTAATGATAAAATACACTGGTTGGACCAAGGTATTTACTGACGGTTCAAAGAGCAAGGAAGGGCTTGGAGCAGCTTATTTTGACCCTGTTAGAGACAAATCTGCTATGTTTAAAATTGATGCAGCAGTCTCAATAATGACGGTGGAACTCATTGCAATCTTGGAAGCGTTAAAATATATTGAAAGCCAAAACCTTACCAGCTATGTCATTCTTACAGACAGCAAAAGTGCTCTTCAACATGTGGCTCGGTGCGCCTCTGGACACAGCAGAGGTGCTCCGATAGCCTATGACGTCTTGAAAATGATACGAAAGCTAGATAACGATAGAGGCATAAATCTTAGATTGCAATGGGTCCCATCCCACGTAGGATTAAGTGGTAATGAGGAGGCTGACAGACTTGCAAAAGTTGCTAGTTCTACTGGGATTAATTTTTCTATTTTGCCATTTTATACTGAAATTTTACCTAAATTTAAAAATGAATGTTTTACTAAATTTAAAGAATATTTTGATAAAAGAAGTACTGATACAGGTATCTGGTTTAAAACTATTCAGTGTCAGCTTCCTCGGATCCAGTGGTTTTATCATAATAATTTAAGTAGAAAACACATTGTTATACGCCTGCGATCTGGACATTTTCCATCAAATAAATTTGCATTCCTGATGAGAAAGGCCTCTTCTCCAAATTGTGATGTTTGTGGCACTATAGACGACGCCCAACATATTCTTGTAGAATGTGTTAAATATCGGAGGCGCAGGAACGCAATGATTCAAAAATTCAATGTAAACATTTACGATTAAGGTGCATTCAATAAAATTCTATCTGACCCTACGTCAGAGGCTGCGAAATACTTAGCAGAAATGATTTTGAACCCTTGAGTTCCTGCCGCCTGCGCAACTGTTTATATAGATTAAGGTACGATGGGGCTGGCATGGTTTATATCAAAAAGTCCCAAATAAATAAAGAAAAAAAAAATGGAACAACATCTTCGCCACAACCATCAAATCAGTGTCCTTATTGAGTGACCTCATACTACCAAATAAAAAAGCTACTTGCAGAGCTACCAAGAAGTCTCAGTTTCGTACAATTGACACATTATTATCTGACTAATAAGTACCGGGGTCAACTGGGGTCATGACTTCCCTACCTGTGAGTGCGAGCGCCGGCGCATCTTTGCGCGGGATCTGGTCACCGCCTCTTGGGATTGCCATGTAAGCTTTTTTAATGTAGTGAATTTTGTAATTTTTTTTCATGGGGTAATTTCTTTCTAATGTTTCATGAAAATTATTACACAAATAGAATCTTATATAGATACCTAATAACACCTTAATGGATCGGACAGGGTTTTTATAACATACTCGTATTGTATATAAAAAAATATTTTCCAGGTTTTTTTTTTACTATAACTATGTTTTTTATTTAACGCAACACGCAGTACTTACACAAAAGTATTGTTTATGCTACCAAGATATGCAGCATTTAGCATGTACTACAAGGTTTTGTAGTACTTGATAAGTTTACTGTATTTTCATTTAGCACATAATTATTTGCGAGTTATAGAAACTAAAGCCAAATGCAGTATTCCACAGTACTGCATTTGAGGATTGCGGATATTGCGGAGATTGCGGATATTCAAAAAGTTACACTTGCGCTGCTAAGACTTAGCGCAGTTTTCTACATTAGGTACTGCGTTAAGAGTAGCAAGGTTATCTAACACTCACTGTACTACTAAGTAATAAAAGCTTACGCCAAACGCAGTATTTGCAAATGCATATTATGAGTTACTACTTATTTGAATGGTATATTATGGTTCTTCTGAGTCTATCGGTCAGCTCGTTGAGGAGGATGCTGCGTATCTGCGAACAATACGTCTCTAATCATGGGCTAAGATACAACTGTAAGCCCGAACCCTATTTATATAAATTAAATTTCTTGTTTTTTTAATTTTTATGGTAGGTAATTGTCTTTTTACTAACCTAGTTGTAAGCTATAATGTTACTAACATTGTATGGACTAAATTGTAGGCTAAATAAATTAAATTATTATTATGTGTGTCATTCCCAATCACGGGACTCTTGAGTCCCGGACATTTGGAAGGTATACGAGGGGCCAAAGCTAACTCACAGAGGCCCGTTAGACTGATTTAATCTAATTTTTGCAATACTATCCCTGTACGCACTATACAAGTACATCCACGGACAATCCCCGGTGAGAGTATGGCTATGGGTTGAATATGGACACAAACACAATGGATTGGGCTATGGATGTGGGTCCTAATGAACCGGTTAACTGGGACTATGAAATGAATATGGCCCCTACCTGATCTATGTTACTCACACGGATAAAATGGCACGGGGTGACTTGGACACTCGATTCATAGGCCCCCGAAAACGGCCGCTAGCACATAGCGACGTAGCGACAAGAGGGCAACATAGCCTGAGGTGCTTGAGGAGTGGAGAGGTATTACACGGCTCTCAGGACAATCCCGGTAATCCATTCAAGATCCATTCAAGCCCTAATTGTAGCAAGCATCTTACTGCAATACTTCCTTCCTCCGAGCATATCTGCTCTAGCGACTCTCCACTCAAGCCGGCCAATGAAGGCAAGCAAGAGGTGGGAGATATGTTCCTCATCAGCGTTCACTCCGGCCGACCAATAAAGGCAAGCCAGAGGGGAGAAACAGGGATACTTCCTGGAGCAATCAGGTATGTGGGGTCGCTACTGCCCAACAGCTCGCCACAAGCTGCCCTGTGGTTTAATTATTATAATTATTATATCTGAAACCAATACTTTTGACTAGTACCATGCATGTAAATACATAGTACACTGCTAACTAGAAATGCAGTATTGAACATGTGCTAGGTAATTTTGCAGTAATAAACACAAATACTGCATTTGGCCTTAGTGATATTGTAATTCCTACAATACCAAACTGGTAGATAAAAATGCAGTATCCCGCATTTTACTTAGATAACCCAATTAAAGTAAAAAAATATATATACCAATAGGAAGCTTGATTTTTTTTCTTACTTTTAAGGTACAATTTCAATATTATCATACATTGACTTATTGTTAAGACATCAAAAAATATGTTAACCGCGTTTATCTCCAAGCCGCCCTTTTGCAAGTACTGCGTTTGCAATAAGGAGGGCAGAGTTGGCGCCACTGTTGACTGAGGTCCAGGGGTATAGCTGTCAAAGGCGACTTTATAAGATCGGCGCCGAAACAAACTTTTTAATCTTGAATCTAAATATGTTTATTATTTATAAATAATTATCTTCATATCAACAAACTAACTTCTGAAATAGTTGCTCTTTGAGGCCGCCTATTTTTGAGCTTTTTCTTAATTCCGCTTCCAAAGAGTTCACATTGATCGCCAAATAATCCATTTTTGCGATAATTTTACAAAGGAGATCACTTTCAAGCAGGTAAATTAAAAAATATAAATGTTATGTCGATTATAACGAAGCCCGCTTAAACCCGTGAAAAGTGAATAATATTGGACCTCACGCGACAGTAGCGCCTCTAGTGGCAAATTCACCAGCGATAGCCCCCATTGCAGTTCGATCGTGATTGAATTTGGGCGATTTTGACGTTTAGCCCATACTAGAACTGTCAAAAACCTGTTATTCAATTACGATTGTGAAACGATTTGGTTAGCTGAATTAGGGGCCTGTATGCGTTTCCGAACGAAAGTTACGAGTTTTACTTGGCCTAATGACAATTTTTTGACGGCTTTCAGCTGATTATTGTCGATGACGACTAGTTCGTATGATTGTAATATCTAGTCTTTGACAAAATCCCTGTGACATAATTATACACAAAAGCACCCATTGAAAATTAATACATATTAATACAAAGGTTTCTTGTTTTGGTATTCACGTAGACGAAGTCGCGGGCACAGCTAGTTTGTGATAAATACTTACCCTGAGACTGGACCCTGATGGTGTAGACTGATTAATTTCAGTCTCCTCCTCCGAACAAGTTTTTATCCCGCCTGGAGACTGTGTTACGGGATAGGCTGGCACCGATTTTTTGGACATTTCTGTGAAAACAGAGGTTTCTTATGTAAAAGTATAATAATTGGCCAGTGGCATGTGTGAATTTTCGTCTATGGATGAGCATGATAGTGTTTATTATAACATTTTCCATCATATCGCTAGTTCTATTTTACCATAATTTTATATTTCTTTGACATGTATGTAAAATTTTACGATAACTGCGCCTCTCTAAAGTCACACAAAAAAACATTATTTTTTTTTAACTAAAAGTGACAGATAGATAAAGGTTAAAACAAAAAGAAAAAATACATACTGAAATCGGTCTACTTCTGACGGAAATATCGCGGAACATAAAAAAACATAAGGTAGGTGGCTCAAGTTCCCCATCCACCCCATTCCCAAGCATTATCTCTTCTTTCATAATATTGCATTCTCCATCATGCTCTCTTTACTCGCATCCATCCTCATACAGCACCTCGTCGCGAATTCGTCGCATCGTAAGTCGCTCCTCCCGCATGTTGTACGCCTCCTCTTCCTCAACGTTTCCGTCAGACTCACCCTCGCTGCCAGAATCCATCAGGAATTTGGTGGTTTTCTCTTTGCTGAGTTGCAGCGAGCGACGAGCCTTCTTGGGACGAGAGCCAGAAGAGGGCGTTAACAACTCCGGCGTCGTTGGAGGCTTCCGAACCTTAATAAAAAGTAACCGTCAATTAAGATCTGCCACAGCCAACAAACAATCAAGCCATGGAAAAAAGGACAATTTTTTTTGGTATTTAAATAAAAAAATCATGAACTAACATAGTTTAACAACTATAATCCAAATACTAAAAGCTATCTTTCTGCATAACTTTAAGATTTTTATACACCTCCGTTTTAAAAAAAAATGAATTAACCTAATCTGGGTCCTTATTCAGCTATTTCAATTGCAGTTCGATCGTGATTGAATTTGGGCGATTTTGACGTTTAGCCCATACTAGAACTGTCAAAAACCTGTTATTCAATTACAATTGTGAAACGATTTGGTTAGCTGAATTAGGGGCCTGTATGCGTTTCCGAACGAAAGTTACGAGTTTTACTTGGCCTAATGACAATTTTTTGACGGCTTTCAGCTGATTATTGTCGATGACGACTAGTTCGTATGATTGTAATATCTAGTCTTTGACAAAATCCCTGTGACATATACACAAAAGCACCCATTGAAAATTAATACATATAAATACAAAGGTTTCTTGTTTTGGTATTCACGTAGACGAAGTCGCGGGCACAGCTAGTTTGTGATAAATACTTACCCTGAGACTGGACCCTGATGGTGTAGACTGATTAATTTCAGTCTCCTCCTCCGAGCAGGTTTTTATCCCGTCTGGAGACTGTGTTACGGGATAGGCTGGCACCGATTTTTTGGACATTTCTGTGAATACAGAGGTTTCTTATGAAAAAGTATAATAATTGGCCTGTGGCATGTGTGAATTATCGTCTATGGATGAGCATGATAGTGTTCTTTTATAACATTTTCCATCATATTGCTAGTTCTCTTTTACCATAATTTTATATGTCTATGATTTGTATTCAAAGTTTAACGCTAACTGCGCATCCCTAAGGTCACCCAAAAATACATAATTGTGTTTTTAAAACTACAAGTGAAAGATAGATGAAAGTTTAAACAAAAAGAAAATTACTGAAATCGGTCTACTATTGACAGAGAAATCGCGGAACATAAATATGTATAAGAAAACATAACGCTAACAGAAAATGAGTTATAAGCTAGCTTAGACTAGCCACTAGCCTGCTGCCACCCTGTATAATTTCTGACGTCACGGTAGCAACGAGCAAGAGTGGCAAAAATGTGCCGTGTAAAGTCAACTAAATTTCGTTGCGTTAAGGGCGTTGAGACAGAACTTTAAAGTTTTTATTGAAATAACTACAAAATATTGTTGAAATTAAAAACTATGTACCTACATATCGTACATATCTACATTCTATGATAAATTATCTGTGTAATCATGTGCGATTATAACAGTCTTTTATTGCTGTTTTCTCAAGAAAAGTAAAAAAAAATCGTTCCCATGCTAACATTCAACGTCAATTTCACTTTGGTAAATCGAGTTAGTATTGCATAACCACCAATGATATTTCATAGTAAGTATAGATATTATTATTTTACGTTAATAATTGCGTTCGCAAACGTCACGGCGCTGCACGACGACAGTTACATAAATTAAGAATTGTAATCAAAATCAGACAGTACAAATATTTGAAAGGAAGTAGAAAATAGAGAGATATAAAAAAGGTTGTATTTGTGTTATATGAAAAAAGTTTTTTTATAATGTAAGTACGTAACAAATTAAGAGAGTTACACAATTTAGAATTTTTTTTCAGAAATATTTATGTACAATTTAAACACAAAGATATTACACACCTTGATTTTTTAAACCGTTTTACATACAAATACCAATTAACCTACATAATATTTAAGCCTCCCTACAAGGTATTTTTTTAATCAATAAAAATTATGTAAGAGAAATATTGGATAATGGTTCAGACTATTCATTTTGAAACACGCTGTAATGATTCTGCTTAAGGTTCATTCAGCTGGCAACCGGACTAGCGCATGATTGGTTATTTTATTTGGTGAATATGTTTTGCTGTAGTATAAATAAGCGATAATAATAATTATATAACATATCCAAGAGGTTTGCAAATACAAATAAGTAGTATTAAAACAACTTTGGAACTTACCTAATACTATATTATATTGCTTCCGAATTTATTTTAACTTTATAAATTATTAAGACTACCTAACTGTTTAAAAATAATAAAAACCGTTCTAACCTTTTTCCATATTCTGTGGTTCTAACTATCAAAGTACCAAATTTCATTCAAATTATTATTTAAATAAATATTGGTTTTTTAACTCTCTGACCAAATAGGTACTACTATGTGTGCTATGGTATGATTCACTCGTCATATTAATACCTAAATTGTCGCATCTGAATTTTTATGTCTTCGTCTTAGCACTTACAAAGAAACTTAGAAATTAATTATAAAACAAATATTAGGTACCTATATGTATAGATGTATAGCTGGTTACTAACATTTCTAGCCTGTAGGCTAGAGACGCTTTATTTAGCTTATTATCATTTCTAGCGATAACCAGCGGCTGGAAACGGCTGCTTACATTTCATTGAAATATTAACACGATGTGGGTCATTGCTTTTGTTATTTATCTTCTGATTTATTCTAAAGGATACATTTAACAAACAGACATAAACAATGACTTTTGCATCTGTATTAAGTGTTAAAACCTCAAAATTCCTGTTCATAGGGACAAAAGTTCGTAGGGGTTAATTCGGGGGAATTCAGTAAATTTGTATGTATAAACGGGATCATTCTTGCTTAATAAATATAGCAGAACATAGTAAGTGCTACTGTATAATAAAAATAAGAGTTTAACAATAAAAAATGGAATATAATAAATTGTTTTTCGATGCTCAAATCAGGTATCTACCCGGTATCAAGCGGCTAGTTATTCGTTTCTAGCCGCTGGCTTCGGTAGTTAGTAGTTACCCGCTTACAAGCCGCTGGTTTACAACTATACCTATAGGTACCTACACAAGACGGCATATTTCGAATTTTTGTTTAACTGTGACCTGTGACAGTTAAACAAAAATTCGAAAAATGCCGTCTGTTATTCGCTCTGAAGCAAACTGATGATGAGACATGCGTCAATCGGCCCAAAAAGACTTCCTAACTTAAACCGCGTAGTAACATAGGTATCTACCTACTTCGTTTCTTTGTATTATCATTGAAAATGTGTGATAAAATAAATATTTATAAAATGACCAAAATATCTCTGTTATTATGTGCAATTGGAATAGTTTTTATTGTTTCAATGCACAATACACAAAAACAATGCCGTCGCTAGCGCGCCGACGCGAAGAACACATCATTTTCCAAGTTAATTTAGGTACACGCTAAAATTACAATGAAATACGATTGTTAACACTTTTAATAATACTTAAAAACTCAAAACAATAGATATTATGGAAAAAAACTTACTTTTTCACAGTAAAATAAAACACACTTAGAAATATTATCTTAAATTACCATTCAAGCACATGAGCACACCAACCAAAGTCAAAGAAAGAAAGACTAAGAAATAAATAAAAATAATAATAATATAAAATTATGATGAATGAATATGAAGAGCAGGAGCACACCACGCGCACGCGTTCGTTATTATTATCTATGGGTACGCCTGTCAATGGCGTCTCCCGTTGAAATGCCGATGTTTCAAAACCAACAACAACACTCACTCAATTTGACAGCAGGTAAACGTCCTTTTGAGCGTAGAGCTAATGTCAGCTATCTTGAAAAAGTTACTAGGAGAGGAGACTAACTTTTTCAACATATTTTAGGTGTTTTTCAGACTATTTTTCAGCAGTTTTGTGAAAATTTACATGTTTCATTATAGATTAAGGAACCTAATTACAGTGTAAAGAAACCTGAAGGTCTTTGAATATGTATTTAATATAAAATGTTTAATCATCATTTACCGAAATGAAAATACAATTTCGACAAAATTGTTAGAATGATTTTGTGATGGTGTACCTAATAGGTATTATATACAATAAAATATAATAAAGAAACTGCACTTCTAAATTTTATAACTCTTCTTTCTTACTAATATTTATGTGTAATTCTTTTTTCAGATTTGTAACAAAGACATGGAAATTATAAGTGCTACTTTATGCTATGATTCATTATTTTACAATAAAATATGGTCTAATCATCCTTTGTGAGCTCTATAGCGTCTGTATGGCTCTTAGGTAAACATACAATACACATCTTAGTTTAACTTAAAGATATGTATATCCTTTCCTTTCAATTGAGTAACAAGAAAAGATAAAGAAACATATTTTACAGGTTACAGCGCCTAAAACCCTTGTGTTATAAATATGTTATTGATTTTGTTTTAATTAATATCACCTGGGTGTAAAAGACAACAAAGTTTTAATTCATATATCACATTTGCAGCAGTCTTACAAAGATGATAAAATTAATGAATATTTCATTTTATTGTAGGTGATTCTGGATATCCACTGCTCAAATTTATAATGACAACAATTGTTAAAGCAGAACCAGAGTTTCCTGAAGCCGGAAGCCTATTATACCTATACAGAAACATGTAAAAACTCATAACATCATAGAGAGATCAATAGGTGTTCTGCAGTCTCAATTTCAATGTTACATTACCAACCTCAGGTAGCTGGCCTTATTGCAAAAGCATGTGTAATCCTACATTACATTTGCAATGCAGCTAATTTATCTCACAGATGAAGAGGTTTACCAATAAGCTTATTATTGATGTATTTTTTAACCCCTTGTATGCCGGTAATTCCAGACACAATAGAAATCAATTATCATATGGCTCGATTCCATGACTTAGGTAGCTGACCGTTTAATCCCTCGATCGTGAGTTATTCCAGACACAATTGAAATCAATTGTTATCGCGGCACGCGCGTGCCGCCTGGGGGTTGAGGGATTAATACATATACTAAGTTATGTTTGTTTTGTTATATTTTAAATTTAGGGTTAAAACTGAAGTACTTTTATATTAAGTATGTCTTATTTATTTTAATATGTGTTTGAAATATATTTTATTGTAATTATATTATATGAAGTCACGTGTGTTTGTTATTTTTATTTTAAAAATTCTGCAAAACATTTCTACTTAACCAAATGCTTGACTGGTAAAGAATACCATACGATATTAAGTTCACCTTTTCTGTTTCTTCATCCTCTCTTTGAATCATTAATTATTTTATGTTTAAATTTTTGCCTTTAGTCTACTACTACCCAGTCAGTACTAAAATAGAATAGATTAATATAATACCTATAAAGAAAGTAGTAGTAGTAGTAGTCCTTTACTACACAGTGTAACTGAATCAGAAGCTTCATTCAAACCCTGGTTTTATGATTACATCGCCTGCAGAATTTAAATTTCTGCCACCCTTTGCATTCGCTTGCAGTGGTCTCCAGCTGTTAAAGATTTGTTAACTGTTATTCCCAAAGGCTATACAGTTGGGTGTGACCATAGATTTACTAGGCGTTTTGTTTTTTGATTTTGACTGAAAGTCAACGCAGATCACTTTTTTTACTAATTTAATAATATTACTTACAATTCCACTTTACTTTATTCAACAATTATACACTTATGACGTTGTGGAAATAGGGTTTAACTGTAAATATAAAAGAGTCTTAGAACGTACGTACTACTCCGGGAAAATGGAAACAAACTATAAATAATTAAATAGGTACATATTTCTTCAATTTTTAAATTTTACCGCCAAAAATGCAGACAGAACCGTTCCAATCATGGTCACATTAAAATAATTATCCACATTTTCAATAACCCAACACTGTTCATTAAGTATTATCACCAAGAAGGTCATTTCAATAGAATTTAGTATTTTAACTAATCTCCTGCAAAATAGCAAGATTTAGATCGACTTTTACTCTTTAAAATCCACTAAGTAGAAAGTTTTTCATAAACCGGTTATTTGGAATAAATCATGTATTTGTGTATTTGAACGTTTTCAACTAAAAAGAGTCATTTTTCATTTTTCATTTTTCATTTTTCATTTTTCATTTTTCATTTTCATTTATCTGAACCAGTATAGCTCTATCTCGTTCATGCAATCTTGAGACAAACAGACCATATAGACAAGCTTAGCTGTTCACCTTTTGGTTTAGCCAAGGGTTTAGCGATGCTAAAGACGTTCAGCTTTTCAGCGATCATGGTATGATTTTTAGCAGCGCAAAAGCAGACCTACTGTTGAACTGCCTGGAAATTGAGTGGCTTGCTATAAGCTGATGGTAATCCCCCTGACCTAGTAAATGTGAATTTGGCTTTTGCGACGTGGTTGCGACTAATGCTGAGTGGGGGCCTTTTTGGCACATTTATAGTAAATATAGTAAATAAATAGTAATAAATAAACATAATATGTTTATTTGGCACTTCGAAAATATGTTTATTTGGCACTTCGAAACTTGGACAGCAGAACTACTAAAATTCGGATTTATAAAACAGTCGTTAGGCCGATCTTAATGTACGGGTGCGAAACTTGGACGCTAACTTTGAAGGAGGAGAACAAACTCTTAGTGGCAGAACGAAAGATATTACGGAAGATGCTGGGACCAACAAGAGGAGAAGATGGGGCATGGAGGCGGAGGTACAACCGAGAAATAGAAGAGCTAGTGTCTGAGCCGAACATCATCGGAGAAATAAAATCTTCCCGACTTCGCTGGCTAGGACATGTGGAGAGGATGGGAGAGGATCGAGCCGCAAAGAGAGCTTATCTTGGTCAACCTTCCGGACGCCGGCCGGTGGGACGCCCAAGATATCGCTGGAAGGATGAAGTCGCCAAAGACCTGAAAGAGCTAGAAGTGTCCGACTGGTCAGATTTGGCACAGAATAGAGAAGAATGGCGTACTTTAATGTCGGAGGCCAAGATCCACTTCGGGTCGCTGAGCCAGCGAAGTAAGTAAGTAAGTAAGGCACTTCGAAAAAAGATTAAATTTACAAAAAAAATAATAACAATAAATGTGCCAAAAAGGCCCCCACTCAGCATTAGTCGCAAATACCTATTCTATTCTATTCTAAAAAAAAACTGGCCAAGTGCGAGTCAGACTCGCGCGCGAAAGGTTCCGTACCAAAAATGCTAAAAAAAACGGGTTTGTTGTATGGGAGCCCCCCTTCAATATTTATTTTGTTTTGTTTATAGTATTTGTTGTTATTGCGGCAACAGAAATACATAATTTGTGAAAATTTCAACTGCCTAGCTATCGCGGCTCTTGAGATACAGCCTGGTGACAGAGCGACGGACAGACGGACAGACAGCGAAGTCTTAGTAATAGGGTCCCGTTTTTACCCTTTGGGTACGGAACCCTAAAATGGACTTGATACTCTAATAGCCGCAAATATAGCCAGGAAAGATGGCAAGTATGCACTATTTAAAGATAAAATAGAGTTACAACTGCATCGCAAGTGTTGATTAATGTATAGAAGAAAAAATAGGTAAAAAAACTTTTTAAGTTAAACGGTTTTATGTTAAACATACATTGCAATGTTTAAGATAAATTAAATGTACTAAAAAGCAAAAAATAATAAAATAGATACAGTCGTGGGAATTATAAACATATGCATAGACTAGACTAAAATAAAACCTTGGGGCACGTCAATTGTCTACAATCGTTGATTAAAATGTTTGTTTTGTAATGTTACACTATAATTAGGCAGTTGTTCAACCGACAACGATGGACGTGTGATAAGTAGGGCTAGAATGTGGAAACAAGCTAGCAAGCTCGATTATAAGCGAGTTTTAGGGTTTCATAGTGGTGAGCGAGTAGTACTTTTATCATATGTTTTGTCGATTAAAGACAAACTACGAGCAGTGAAACGATTCCTCGCCAGCCAGCAGTGTGAATGTCCAACGATAAACTAGTTGAAACATCTCTTTTATTTACATGGAGTGTATAACTGTTGGAATTTCCATGAGCAAGAAAATAGTAAGTAATTTCCTCACCGTCTGCGGGCCAACTGCCTATTTTAACGACGAATTAAACGATTCTTCTATCGCACATTAAGTCGATAATTTGTAGACAATTGACGTGCCCCACGGTTTTATTTTAGTCTAGTCTATGCATATGTTTATAATTCCCACGACTGTATCTATTTTATTATTTTTTGGTTTTTAGTACATTTATCTTAAACATTGCAATGTATGTTTAACATAAAACCGTTTAACTTAAAAAGTTTTTTTACCTATTTTTATTCTCTAGTTTTTAGTTTTTATTTCGCATTCTGTTTAATTCATTTAGTGCTTCATTATTGCAAGGTTTCTTGCCCGTTAGTTTATTTTCATTTGATACCCATATTGATGGGATCGATAAAACCTACGTTATCTGCCATTTTGTAGCGGCCGCCATCTTGTATTTCAATTTTTTATAGTATATTGTATTCTGGTTGTTGAGCCCTTTCATTTGATACCCATATTGATGGGATTAATAAAACATAAATTATCCGCCATTTTGTAGCGGCGGCCATCTTGAATTTATAATGATAATGAATAAACATAATTGTATGGTCACCAAAATCCAAAGTGTATACAAAATTTCAGATTAATCGGTTGACAGGAAGAGGGTGAAATTTGAATTACTAAATTTGACCCAAGAATAATAAATAAAACAAACGGGGTGAGCTAAATAAAACCGTTTAAAAATGTATTGCAGATAAAAAAAACGCAACCAAACAGAAGACAGAAATATTAATACTGGATTTGATTTTGGAAACAAAATGCCTATTATACGCCCTTAGATTTCGTAATGTTTAGCCCCCATTTTGTCGTGAGCGTCAAGATGGCGGGACCAAGTCCCCGATTTGAAATTTAGCACATTCAAACGCAATAACCGCGACACGGTCTTCTTTAAGTGAGTCGTTGAATATCAAAACCCAGTAAGTCACAGTCCTTACCAAAATTGACTTATGAATACCACTAAATTTTGAATTAAAAACTGATTCATTCTGTGCCATTCAAATTAAGGTAACTCTGTCATATCTCGTTTAAAATAAGGTTTGAAGTCTATGATTTCTTTCAAATCCCTGTACGTCCAATGACAGTGATAAATCAAACTCGGGCAAGTCCATATTGACCAATCAGAACGCAGCATCAGTCTAATATGGCTGCCATTTCTCCTGTGTTACACGACACGAGCGCGTTGACCAGCGTATCTATAAGTCGGTTCTATTATAAATAATGGAAGAAAATAGACAAAATATATGTGTGGTGAATCCTAATAAAGCTAGGAAAAAATCTATATCAAAAGCTAAAACTATAAAGGACCAGGAGAGAGCTAAAAATTAAGTGAATCTTCACGCACAGTAGCCAGGTAGCCATTCCGCGGCCCGCATACCAGGGCCGTAGTTGAGCCGTTATGTTGAAAAAAATATTATATAAATCACATTGTTACTTCACATGTTTAATTTTATTTTATTTTATATATAGCAAACCAGGACAGGGTAATAATGTAGACGAATATGATGAGCATATTAATAATTTGCCAGAGTATGTAATAGACAAAGCTTTAGATTTTGTATAATCTTAAAACTTATCACTGAACCGGGATTTACAATGCAATGTTATAATTTATAGGTAAAATCGTATTTACCTTCCCGACGTTTCGATCCGATTGCACGAATCATGGTCGCGGGCAGACTGGAGGCGCTCTGCGTCGTCTGGCCGGTTGAGAAGAAATGTTTTCTTCTACCCGCGATCCTTCAACAATTTTGTCTCTCGTACAGTCAGTTCGACAAACTACACTAACAATGTCCGGGTTTTTTACTAACGGCATGGCACGCGATCTACACTTCGTTAATACTGGGTTCCATGAGGATGGCAAATGAAATCCATCTTCTCTATTGAAATTCTTGTGTTTCTTTATTTCAATAGCTTCACGTATTAGTCTTGTGTAGTAGTTACGATCAGTTGAGAGAATTTTCGGATCATGTAGTTCCATCCAGTGATTAACGCCTGAATTTAATAGATGTTCTGCTATCGCGGATTTGCTCGTTTGTCTATTTTTAACAGCTGCGATATGCTCCTTGACCCGTTCTGCGATTGATCGCTTTGTTTGTCCTATATATGAGCTACCGCAGCTGCAATCAATTTTATAGACTCCCGGTGTCTGCAGAGGTATCACGTCCTTTGGTGAGCGTATCTCCTTCGTTACTTTAGAACACGGCTTATATACAGTCTTGATGGAGTATCTATTCAGTACTGTTCCAATTTTGTCCGTTATTCCTTTCACGTACGGGAGAAATGCTGGTTCCCGGCTCACCATTGGTGGCTTGTCTCTCTTTTTCCTCTTTTCCATACGTCTTCTCGTCACATTGTAACCGTTTCTTTTAAGTACCTCCTGAACGTGGTCAAGCTCAGCTCCTACATGATCAGGGTCGCATAACTTGTGTCCTCTGTTAACGAGTGAAGAAACAACAGCTTCAAGATGACGAGGGTGGTGATGTGAAGAGGCGTGCAGATATCTGTCCGTGTGAGTTGGTTTCCTATATACAGAGTGTGCCAAACCTCCGTCCGATTTCACTGTCACCAGAACGTCTAGGAAAGCCATGGATCTGTTCTTTTCCATTTCGTATGTAAACGTGACCTTCGGATGAACAGAATTTAGGTGCTGTAGATATTGTTCCACTACCGTTTGGTCTCCGTTAATTATGCAAAATATATCATCTACATATCTCTTCCAGATCTTAACAATAGCTGGTCCGCTTGCTAAGGCCTTTTGTTCGAAATGTTCCATCCAAATATTGGCAATCACAGGTGCAACAGGGCTTCCCATCGCTACTCCATCTATTTGGATGTAATATTGGCCACGGTAGAGAAGATAGTTGCCGTCCAAACAGTTTTGCAAGAGAACAATATATTCATCAGGCAGTTCTTGGTCAAACAGCTTGTCTCTGATCACTTCCAGGCAGTCCTTTAAAGGCACATTGGTGAACAGTGATTCGACATCAAAACTTACCATTACATCGCCAGTCTCCATTTTGATGTCTTTAAGAATTTCAACAAAGTGCAGCGAGTCCTTTACATAAGACGTTGTTTTTCCAACCAATGGCTGCAGCACTCCAGCAACGTGTTTTGCCAAACTATATGTAGGAGAATCAATTTGACTCACAATCGGCCTTAGGGGAACGTCGCTTTTGTGCACTTTCGGCAAGCCATATAATTTTGGTGGTTGTGTGTTCTTTGGTTTATGAAGGTGTGTGTATACGTCCTCAGTAAATAGTTCTCGGTGGTCATGGATAAGGGCGCGGATGCGTCGTGTCACTCTGGCAGTGGGATTATAAGCTACTGGCTTATATATTGCCGTATCCGAGAGCATAGTCCTTAACACACAACCACCAAAATTATATGGCTTGCCGAAAGTGCACAAAAGCGACGTTCCCCTAAGGCCGATTGTGAGTCAAATTGATTCTCCTACATATAGTTTGGCAAAACACGTTGCTGGAGTGCTGCAGCCATTGGTTGGAAAAACAACGTCTTATGTAAAGGACTCGCTGCACTTTGTTGAAATTCTTAAAGACATCAAAATGGAGACTGGCGATGTAATGGTAAGTTTTGATGTCGAATCACTGTTCACCAATGTGCCTTTAAAGGACTGCCTGGAAGTGATCAGAGACAAGCTGTTTGACCAAGAACTGCCTGATGTATATATTGTTCTCTTGCAAAACTGTTTGGACGGCAACTATCTTCTCTACCGTGGCCAATATTACATCCAAATAGATGGAGTAGCGATGGGAAGCCCTGTTGCACCTGTGATTGCCAATATTTGGATGGAACATTTCGAACAAAAGGCCTTAGCAAGCGGACCAGCTATTGTTAAGATCTGGAAGAGATATGTAGATGATATATTTTGCATAATTAACGGAGACCAAACGGTAGTGGAACAATATCTACAGCACCTAAATTCTGTTCATCCGAAGGTCACGTTTACATACGAAATGGAAAAGAACAGATCCATGGCTTTCCTAGACGTTCTGGTGACAGTGAAATCGGACGGAGGTTTGGCACACTCTGTATATAGGAAACCAACTCACACGGACAGATATCTGCACGCCTCTTCACATCACCACCCTCGTCATCTTGAAGCAGTTGTTTCTTCACTCGTTAACAGAGGACACAAGTTATGCGACCCTGATCATGTAGGAGCTGAGCTTGACCACGTTCAGGAGGTACTTAAAAGAAACGGTTACAATGTGACGAGAAGACGTATGGAAAAGAGGAAAAAGAGAGACAAGCCACCAATGGTGAGCCGGGAACCAGCATTTCTCCCGTACGTGAAAGGAATAACGGACAAAATTGGAACAGTACTGAATAGATACTCCATCAAGACTGTATATAAGCCGTGTTCTAAAGTAACGAAGGAGATACGCTCACCAAAGGACGTGATACCTCTGCAGACACCGGGAGTCTATAAAATTGATTGCAGCTGCGGTAGCTCATATATAGGACAAACAAAGCGATCAATCGCAGAACGGGTCAAGGAGCATATCGCAGCTGTTAAAAATAGACAAACGAGCAAATCCGCGATAGCAGAACATCTATTAAATTCAGGCGTTAATCACTGGATGGAACTACATGATCCGAAAATTCTCTCAACTGATCGTAACTACTACACAAGACTAATACGTGAAGCTATTGAAATAAAGAAACACAAGAATTTCAATAGAGAAGATGGATTTCATTTGCCATCCTCATGGAACCCAGTATTAACGAAGTGTAGATCGCGTGCCATGCCGTTAGTAAAAAACCCGGACATTGTTGGTGTAGTTTGTCGAACTGACTGTACGAGAGACAAAATTGTTGAAGGATCGCGGGTAGAAGAAAACATTTCTTCTCAACCGGCCAGACGACGCAGAGCGCCTCCAGTCTGCCCGCGACCATGATTCGTGCAATCGGATCGAAACGTCGGGAAGGTAAATACGATTTTACCTATAAATTATAACATTGCATTGTAAATCCCGGTTCAGTGATAAGTTTTATGTGTAACAATGCATCAAGAAAGTTTAAAAACTTGTATAATCTTATTTTTTATATGATTATAATAAACATTTTTAAATTAACCTCAACCCCCAGGAGGCGTTTGGGTGCCACGATAACAATTGATTTCAATTGTGTCTGGAATACCTCACGATCAAGGGGTTAATTTTTTTTTCATATCTAGCATTCCACAACTACGAGTAGTATTTTAATTTTTTGTAACTACAACTCTCATAACTAACAACAGACAGATAGACTGAGTTAGTTTCGCATTCTTATTAATCTAATACCCACACCTACCCTGAGTACGTCCCGAAAATGTTGAGGTACATCATATTCCTGCAAGTCCATAGGCGACATTTCAAAGTCCTGTAAGTCCGAGGTGACACATTTCAAACCCCGGTAAATTTCGCTAGTAAATATCAAAAGCCTGTATGTCCAAACTTAATTCTTATTTTGTGACTTTATTATCAACTAATACAAATTTTTTTTTAGTAAAAAATGTTCAAAATATCTAGTCGAGCCTTCATACTTCACTACTTCATCATTTTCATAATATTTATGATAACAAAACTGTCGCGATTCCCGTACTTCACTTAGCCTGGACATATGGGGTTTTGATATTCAACGACTCAAGTGTCCACTCCATATTTAAAAATGAGGAAAATTCTAAAAAGTACACATTTTTATTTTCATGAAAAATTCGAAATTCGAATTCAATAAACTTTTTTGTGGCCAGCATTCTAAATTCAAAAGTTTTTATTGTGTGACAGAACTTATCACCTGACTATGTATATTTTTATTCAATATTTTATCAGTACCTACTTAATCTTTATAGTTTAACCTAATAATTACAGTAGTTAAAGCAATAATACGATTTATATGTAATTCGTAATTTTTGTTCAATGATGGCACGAAAAATGTGCTAAACTTTAACGCTCGTGTCCCACAAGTTGCAATTTTTCAGTTACATCTTGTATGTCAGTGCACTTATTAGAACCGTTAATGTAAAATCTGTTATTTTTTTAATACTGATCAAGTCATTTTATGCAAAAATAAGTATCTTAAAGAAAGCAATAGTGATAATTTGTAGTTGGATCAACACATAATATTAACACTTCATGGGGTTTTATGCAACCAAATTAGTAATTAAAAGGTAGACAAACTGACAGTCTGCTGCTAGCAACCATGATTCGTGCAATCGGATCGAAACAACGGGAAGGTAAATTACTATTTACCTTTTAATAACTAATTCGGTTGCATTAAGCCCCGCAAAGTGTTTTGTTTGAAGTGTACATAATGCAGCAAGATAATTTATTATTCCATGACACATAATATGTATATGTATTTATAAAACAAAATTAAGGCGGTTTCATTTCCACATTTGATTTTGCACGAGTAGTAACCATGTTCATACAAATTCAGTGCAAACATGAATCATCAAAATGGCGGGACCAATGTTTTTATCACATAACTTTAGTTTGGCACTTACAATTGTGTTGAAAATTGAGTATATACATGTACATATGTAGCACTAAGTCCTCGGATGTGAATTACTTACCTCTGAGTAACGGTTTCAGATGGTCCCGCCACTTTGGCGTCAAAGTGGTGGGACTTCTTGTACCTTTAAAGGTACAAATGTCTGGTTCGGGGTACAATTAGAACATATTATGGAGCTCAAACATTTGAATGTGCTAAATTTTAAATCGGGGACTTGCTCCCGCCATTTTGACGCTCACCATTTTGTCTAATATTATTGAGTGTTGTTTATGTTTATTCATTCAAAGATGGTAACTCATAATGGCCTTAACACAAGTCATAAAAACCTATGTATTTAATAATACTTACCGGTAAGTAGTTGATTATCTGTGATTAATATACGAAAATTTAAAAAAGGATTTTAAAATAAATATTTTTGTTTTATTACTTAGCGGCTAAGTCTTAGCCGATTGAAATCTTAATATTCACTTTTGCATGTACCTGACTGTACCTGTACATCTACATGAAAATTTGTTTTAGCGATATTCCAAAAATTGATAATATTTAGGGTTCCGTACCAAAAGGGTAAAAACGGGATCCTATTACTAAGACTTCGCTGTCTGTCCGTCTGTCCGTCGCTCTGTCACCAGGCTGTATCTCAAGAGCCGCGATAGCTAGACTGTTGAAACTTTCACAAATTATTTTATTTATTTTTTTATTTTTTTTATTGCAAAAATATACTTAGAACTATGTACATACACAGAGCTAAAGTACAAACCCTATTAGGGTACAGCAATGTAAGAATATCATAGAAATACAAAGTTATTTTAAATTGTCTGTCAAAAGTTCTTCTGCCTTATAGTAACTCTTTCTAATTAATAAGTTTTTTAGTTTGCCTTGAAAGGTTTTGTCTGAGTCTAGTAGTTTTAGGGAATCTGGAAGCTTATTATAAATCAGTATTTCTGTTGCCGCAATAACAACAAATACTGAAAACAAAATAAAATAAATATTTAAAGGGGGCTCCTATACAACAAACCCGATTTTTTGGCCTTTTTGGTACGGAACCCTTCGTGCGCGAGTCCGACTCGCACTTGGCCGGTTTTTAATATAAAGTACGTACAAATTAAGGAATGATAAACAAATGTTATGTCTGTTTTTAAAACAATTAAATCTTACCTATTCTTGGTTGGTAGTAGGTACCTACTATTTGGAGACAAGTTGAATTTCTGTAGCAAACATAATAATATGAAAAGTAATTGATAAAAACTATTCATGAAAATGTTTAAACTTAGTCTTAGGATCTACCTTGTTTTATTTGTCTTTGTACACACTACACCGCAGACAGACATTACATCAGGCCATACCTAAGTATTTGCTGCAAAACCGCCCCTATTACAACAGCGTAAGATGCCGCAGTGTATGTCGTACTGTTGGTTGTCCGTGCCGTACCTACACCCTGTGCCTCATTTGATTTAGGTAATTACTGTCGTCTTTTAGGGCTCCTATTTATGTGGCAGTTACACAAATTCGGTAGGTAGGTACTATAGTGTCGCATTATAGAATCAATAAATAAATAATAATGAATACAATTTTACGGGATAGGAGTCGACTTAGCTCGGCTAGGTACAGTAGACCGCACGTCAAGGTTTACACTGCGGCTTATGCCGTTTGTATTAGGGACGATTTTGTATTGTCCGAATCCGATGTGGTGTCGTGTGTTCCTAGTTTCTACACAATTCGCGCGCGAGCGAAGGCCACGTCCGGCGAGCGACCCGTCTCGCGTAGTAGGGCCAATTATATCTACCTATGCGTTATTAAAACAAAATCCACATTACCTATGTTTCTATTTTTTTGTGTGGTATATAGGCGTATTGAAAAGGTCATGTAAGAGAGTTTTTATCAATTTTAATTCAATATTGCGTATGTTACGAAAGAAAAATGAAATTATCAAAGAAGCACAACACTTAACTTTCTAAACTTTGTTCAACAGGTATGTCATAAACCACTGAAAGTATTACTGTGAGATCAGAAATTTTAAAATTTTATTTGTATACTAAAACAGGTATTTTTTGATTTAGGCAGTTACACATATTTTAACTTTCTAAAAACTTTACAAATCGAAGTTAAGATAGTTCTTAATATGAAACACTTGAAATTTCAAATTTTAATTCTATATACATTACGTAACACGAGATATTACGAAATACCTAAACCATACCTAAAGCACAGCTATCTAACTACTAACTTTTCTAAAATAGCTCACAAAGCACGTATTCTATACACTCAGCAAGAACTAAAACTTTTAGTATTTTGACAACTTTTATATGGAATTTAAGGTCCCACGACACGACTATAAAGGCACCCTACCAAATGGCGAACCCGCCTGTGGTGGCGCCGCCGGAACCGGAGATGCCGTGGCATGCCGGAATGCCGGATCACGGTCGGGCCCGATCTGGGAGGGGGGATCGGACAGCGACGTCAAGGGCTAGTGTTGCCCAAAATCGGTCTTGGTCTTGTTCTTGCATTTTTGCAAGACCAAGACCGCCTAATTTTAGCAAGACCAAGACCAAGACTGACTGTGCAAGATTTAAGCAAGAACAAGACCAAGCCTGCGAGACTCTTGGTATAAAAATATGTTTTTAAAAGCAATCATTTTTTTAAAACAATCACGTTTTTCACAGTTGACCCCTTCGAGTGTCGGTTTGTCGGAGTAAGCCTCCAACACTAACGCGTGCCGCACCAACGAACGATACCTACATGTTTTTATTAAAATTAAGCGTTTTTAATTGTTTTAATGACACAAAGTAGTACTGGTACTGTAACTTAAACACGATTTAAGCCTTAGGTCGGGAATCGAACCCGTAACTTTTTGTATCATGATCTAGGCTCGGCTTTGGCCTGCCTGACCGTTTCAAAACTAAAAGTCATTTCAACTAACTTCGGGCGATCTATCGGGTTTTTTTTTCCATTTCATATAAGGTGAGGGTCTATCAATCTCTTTCTAGACAGATAATTACATTGACAGATAAGTAATTCTTTAAAATACAGTCAAGTTAATGTCATTAATTGGTTTTCTATGTTAAAACCGTGTTTTAGTACATTGAAGATTATTAAATGTTAACGTTTATTAAGAAACAGACTGACTCCCGCGCGACACAGTTGATAGCTCAGTTGGTTAGTTAGTTAGTTAGAGCATCGGCACTGACCGCTTAGGTCGTGGGTTCAAACCCCAACCGGTGTCAGTTGTTTTTTTGAATTTCTCATGAAATGTTTAGATATTTATTATTATAGTTAGTCTTTACCATGGCAATGTTAATTCGAACTCAAAATGTACCTACTCTGTTGCGTTGTTCTAATATCTAAAGTAACGTTTAATAAATAGCGACAAGCTAATAGGTAATTGCAAGACTTGCGAGACTCTTGCTGCAAGACCAAGACCAAGACTGGGAGTGCAATACCAAGACCAAGACCAGGTGTATTGATGCTAGACCAAGACCAAGACTGGCCAAGTCTCTTTTTAAACTTTCTTGTTGCATGTTTACACTAAACACTTAACACTTACGGGGTTTAATGCAACGAACCGTTAGATAGGTACTCTTTATTGCAAACCATACAAAAAAAATATGTTTAACTTAAAAAATACATTAAGGACTGTACAATTCAGGCGATCTTATCGCTGTTAGCGATATCTTCCAGACAACCTTCAGGTAGAGAATACCGTTATTTAAAGGTAAACAGTAATTTACCTTCCCGACGTTTCGATACGGTTGCACGAATCATGGTCGTGGGCAGACAGCCCTGGTAAATTACTGTTTACCTTTAAATAACGGTTCGTTGCATTAAACCTCGTAAGTGTTAAGTGTTTGGCCAAGTCTCGTGTTGTTCTTGCATTTGGGCAACACTATCAAGGGCGCCTCTGTAGGCTCTAGGCTCGGACCTCGGCTTGAGTCGCCGTCCGAGGGGGGGTTTAAAATTGAATATAGTCATATGATATTGTAGAGGACTACTTTAGTAATGAAACAGGTTTGAATGATTTTACACTCTTTATTAGTGATGTACACCGCATCCGTGCAGATGGCGCCACTATTTGTGTCAATTTTGTACTATATTAACACCACCTCTTAACAACATTTTACAACTACAATATTTACTTGCAGCTCTAGCCCTTAAAGTATAGCTTGATTAGAATAACATTTCTCACTGAAAGAGTAACTTTGTACCAGCGTCACACAAGAGAAAAACATATTTGCACACGAACAAATATTGGTAACTGACATGTTAAGAATAATTTTTTATACATATTAATCAATTTAATTATATTAAATAGATATTTAAAGTTAAAAACAACAAAATCATCTAGACACAATAATTACACTTATGTAACTTTAAAAAACGTCTTTATAAGGTTACGGCATTTTTCGTAAACGCTAGTGACGACATAAAATGATAAAATGGACAAATCGAAATCGAAATCGACAAACAATATTTCAAAATCGAAGTAATGTAACATAAATATTACAAATGATTTATGAGCATTGGTTGATGTTAACAACATCAAATTGTACCTAATTACGAGTATTAATAGTTTACGAAAAATTTTCAAATTTATTAGATTCTATAGAAATTTTTAAATAGATAATTATGATTGTTCCAATTATTCTGATAATGATTACGATACTGACATACTGTTTAATCTTAATATATCTAATTAGCGTTTTATTTTATTCGCCATTTCTGTTTTTTTTTGTTTGACCAACGAGTCAGTCCCATCACTGGTCACCTTAGTTTGACAGGTGTCATTCAAGCTATATTTTAAGGACTTTATACAACATAACCGGTGAAATAAGATGGTGTGTGGGTCGTAACCGAGAAAAGTGGACCGTGAATTTTGCGTGGGAACGCGAACAGTTCACCTCTTTCTTGGGGACTTCTCCACATTCCTTCAATCTTTCGACAGTCTTCAAAAACTCCATCGAAGCATTAAAACTTCTAAAAGACAATATAACTAAAGAATTGGCTGTATGGACAAGTATCCGAGGCCGTTAAACTTACTAAAGAAAAAAAAAACAACATAACATTATTCATTCATAAACTAGGTTTGCATAACTCGAATACAAAAAAAAAACTATCATCTAAGAACAATACCCAGTTTTTTCATAAAAAATTAATGCCTAATTATTATCTTAATTGATCCAAAGCACTTTGTTAAAATGTCTGCCGGCATTTCAGCAGTTTCTAAGTAGGTATGCTATTTTAATATAATTATTGGCTACAGCATCTCGTACAAAATGATACCTTATATCTATGTGCTTAGATCTATGATGGAACACATTACTACAAATTAGTTTTTGAGCGCTTTGGCTATCATTAAATAACATAATTGTTGGATATGTCACAAGTCTATAATTTTATTTCAAATCGAGACTACTAGCGCAATCTGTCGTAATATTTTGAAAATAATTTGGGAGGACATTTCTTGACTAGTGATTGGAACTCTAGTATATTTCTTTCCCTATGCCTGGAATACTGTTTAAGCCCATAAATTGCACGTTTTAACTTTAAAACTTTATTATCCTCATTACTAGGCTTGAACATAACAGGTTATTTCATGAAAGTTGTTTCATGCAAGAAACCATTCGAAAAAGCTGTGGTAACGTCTAATTGACTTACATACTAGATGTAATTTATATATTATATCAATGTCCTTGAAATAACCTTTTTAATGTCATATACAACGTGTATTGAAAGTAAGCAGTAATACTTAAGGGTATGTATATACATCAAGTAAAGACTCCACTGACAAAAATGTAATAGTATATCTGTAATTTTTTTTCCATACATTTTTTTTCTCTAAATGTTATGTCAATATTTTGGACAATCCTAGTTTTTATCTACAAACGTAAGCGCTAGATCGATGACCCTTGTAGCGCGCCGCGCTCGCGCCCCCGTGCGGCGCCTCCTGGAGTGCGAGCGGCGCGCAGGCGCGGTTCTAATAATCGTAGTAACTATGCAATTACTTTACTACAATGAAAAAACTACAACAAAGTAATAGTAATTACAAACTTACTGCGTGCCTATGCGTCTATTTTGCCCTACACATAGTCTGTATTTTCTTGCCATGACATACATAATTTAATGTGCTATGTGTCTTAGAGGATAACACACAAAAAAGGTGTTTAAAGACAATAAAACAAACTTAAGTACTAACACTTACACGTTTAGTAGTAACGGCCTATAATCATCCCAATTCCCACTGCAGGGAAAAGGCCTCCAACATTGAATTCAAGTTACCAGAGCAACAGCATTTACTTGTTAAGTAATCCTTATCAATCACAAACACTAATCACATTTAACCATCACAGAATAAACACAAAATAGGACGTAATAATCGCACTTTTGGACTTCGCTACAGTTGGGTAAAAATGTTACGTGCAACGCCAACACACAGCATCATTTCATAGAATTGATTTGCTGTTGTAATCCACGTGGTGACAATTTATTCCTTTTATTTACGTAGCGACTATCAATCGTTCTCAAGAGGTACGAAGCAACTGAGTGGCCACTGGCCAGTGGCTAACTAACTAAAGAAAGATCAAGCAAAATTGCGGATCCAATTTAGGGTTCAGTAATGAAAATTACAAAATCGATAATCATTAGAATATTTGCGGGACTCTAGCTCGTTGTGAAAAAATAATTTTCATATAAGAACACACATCATTGTTTAACTGTGATTATTTTCACATCAAGTACTCTACTTCACCTTCCCCTTCCTCTGTGTAGTATCCAATGCCCAACGGTTGTCTGGAAGAAATCGCTGTTGGCGATAAGACCGCCGAAGTTGTACAACCTTTTGTTTTATTTTTACTGTAATTTTTATTTTTATTTCTGGTGTGCAATAAAGAGTACTCTATCTATTTATCTATCTATCAATAATAATAAAAACTAACCTAATATACTTATTAAAAATTAAAATCAAGCAAAGATTAATGATTTCTTTAAAATACTGCTTGCTTGTAATATTGTGCCACTAAAATTACTTACGAAATAAAGAACCTACATATTTTTTTCTAATGAACCTAATACCGACATCGTAATGACAACTAAATTTATTGAGACAACTACTAGTAATAAAGTTACGTAGGTACATGTACTTGTTTTGGCTTTAAAAATGTTTCCAATAATTCATTTAACTATTGTTACTAATTTTGGATGTTCTTTTCGCAACAACTACTTAATTGCCAAATAATCAAAAGCAAAACAATTGTTCGATCGCCTGAAACTACGGAACCGTCACTGCAAATATTCAAATAATGTGGGAGGAGCTAGATTTTGCCCATATCGCCCGGCACACACCTCTTTCTCCTAGTTGCGTAATCTGATTGGCGCGGACACAAGCGCTGACAGTCCACGCGGACTGAACAAAGATTGACCGTTTGCAGTTTTGCAGACTATCAACTTTGATTTTTCGCAGTATGATGATGGAAATGGTTACCTACTTATTAATTTATATTTGTTTAAAATTATCGATCTACGATTAACCATGTTCTATTGATTCGTCGTTGATGCTGTGGACAAGAAAAATGATACCGTACCAAAAGATATGAATGTTTTTGTAACAGGTGCAGTTTAGGAAGAAACTGGATTAACTTCAAGGATGTATACGTTTAACTTTATCTATGTTTTGAGCGATATTTACTAGGTATCATTATCTACTAATCAGTAGGTAGAAAATAATGGTTAATCTATTCGTGACTCTGCATTTTTGATCTTCGAATTCAGTTTATTGATCATTTTTAGGGCTGTAACCTAAATGTTTTAACAAAAACTTTTACATCTTTTTGTTCTATAACTATAAGATTTCCAGTTACCTAATACAGGTCAAAAGACTAGTTATCACCGAATGTATCGTCCGCTTAAAAGTTACTGCTTATTTTAAATACACGTTGTATACAACACAATAGGGCTTGGGGTACAGAAAACATACCTAATAAAAAATGCACAAAGTTGATAAATATTCTCGCGATTTACCGCGCCGAGAACCGATGTCCGATCGGAAGCGGGCGACTGTATGCTAGGGTATTGATTAGGAAACAAATATTGTGTTTACAACATTTGTTTCCTAATCAATCATCAATTGTCATCAATAATTATACGCTTGGAATCTGTTGAACTACCTTTAACAATTAATTTATTACGGGTGCGTCTCATGTTATATACATTCATTTGATATAATCAAGGTTTAATAACGATCACTTTACATAATAATCATTTGTTACAACAACACATGATATAATTTTGTTTGACATAACGATTTCTTTACATAACACAGTTTATTTAATACTATTTAGTATAACATTCATAACAAATAAAATCGTACAAATAATATCGTTCATTTGATATAAAATTGTTTGTTATACGCGTCATTTCGTATATCTATAATTTTAAATAAAAAAGTTTTAAACATTGATTAAAAGAAATAACCGCACTGACATACATTGGTAACATTAAGAATTTGGTTGAATCTCGACTCGCCGTGGTCTTTCCGCCGTGGAACTTGTCTTCGTTACTGCGAGCTAGGACTGCACTCCCTCCGCGCCTCCGGCTTTTAAATTGCACTCTAGTGTAGGGAGATATTGTATATACAGTAGTGTATACAGATTCTGCCGAATCTCTCCTAGCGTTTTACGATCCCTTACGAGTCAGACCTAGATCGAGTTGTGGAGCAAGACGCGTCAGACATGCTGCCCGGTCTAACACAGATCCCTTCTGCAAAATTTTGCAGTTACGCTCGCCACCGTCCATGTGAGATTCATTGCGCCAACTTAACACGCTCGCAGCAGGGCTTAAAACCTCGTTGTTCGCGAAGTCACGTACAGTAGAACTATCTACGGTTTTGGCTAAATTAGCACTGCTTGCACCACACTCTACCTTTAATTTTTTTTGTTTACGTAGGAAAAAATGCATTTCGCATACCTACTGCTTCAGGGGCAGCAGTAGGTTATGTGGGACTCTCTTGTCGGTGCCCGACAAGCATACACACTACAAAGACCTGCGGTGTACCTTGCGACGTATGTTGGCAGTGTATGGGTTTCCCTTAGGATGCCCTCCATGCACCGCCTACGTACGGCCTGTGCCCATACTTTATGCCTGAAGCCCGCTCAGGCATAAAGTATGGGTGATCCTGTACACCAAGAATCACCCCCAGTCTGGCAAGCTGTGCAATGCGAGCGTTGAGCCCCCCGACCCAACTTCAAAAATCCTGCTATGTGCTACACACAGATTAAAAAATAAAAGGGATTCGAAAAATTTAATCAGACATGTGTCACTGGATATACTTTTAAAAACTGATATGTGACTTTACTACACATACCAAATTTTAAAGTAACTGTCGTTAGATTAAAGTGTACTTAAGTAATTTGGCAATGCTGTTTCTATACGGAATATGTACAAACGGGTTTTTGCATCAGTTCGGCGTTTGAAAACTAGTGACATCTAGCGAATAAAAAAAAAATAAAAAAAGTCACATGTAAGGTTTGGCAGGCGCACCGACGCTATACTTTAAGGGCTAGAGCTGCAAGTAAATATTGTGGTTGTAAAATGTTGTTAAGAGGTGGTGTTAATATAGTACAAAATTGACACAAATAGTGGCGCCATCTGCACGGATGCGGTGTACATCACTAATAAAGAGTGTAAAAAATCATTCAAACCTGTTTCATTACTAAAGTAGTCCTCTACAATATCATATGACTGTATTCAATTTTAAACCCCCCCTCGGACGGCGACCCAAGCCGAGGTCCGAGCCTAGAGCCTACAGAGGCGCCCTTGATAGTGTTGCCCAAATGCAAGAACAACACGAGACTTGGCCAAACACTTAACACTTACGAGGTTTAATGCAACGAACCGTTATTTAAAGGTAAACAGTAATTTACCAGGGCTGTCTGCCCGCGACCATGATTCGTGCAACCGTATCGAAACGTCGGGAAGGTAAATTACTGTTTACCTTTAAATAACGGTATTCTCTACCTGAAGGTTGTCTGGAAGAGATCGCTAACAGCGATAAGATCGCCTGAATTGTACAGTCCTTAATGTATTTTTTAAGTTAAACATTTTTTTTTTGTATGGTTTGCAATAAAGAGTACCTATCTAACGGTTCGTTGCATTAAACCCCGTAAGTGTTAAGTGTTTAGTGTAAACATGCAACAAGAAAGTTTAAAAAGAGACTTGGCCAGTCTTGGTCTTGGTCTAGCATCAATACACCTGGTCTTGGTCTTGGTATTGCACTCCCAGTCTTGGTCTTGGTCTTGCAGCAAGAGTCTCGCAAGTCTTGCAATCACCTATTAGCTTGTCGCTATTTATTAAACGTTACTTTAGATATTAGAACAACGCAACAGAGTAGGTACATTTTGAGCTCGAATTAACATTGCCATGGTAAAGACTAACTATAATAATAAATATCTAAACATTTCATGAGAAATTCAAAAAAACAACTGACACCGGTTGGGGTTTGAACCCACGACCTAAGCGGTCAGTGCCGATGCTCTAACTAACTAACTAACCAACTGAGCTATCAACTGTGTCGCGCGGGAGTCAGTCTGTTTCTTAATAAACGTTAACATTTAATAATCTTCAATGTACTAAAACACGGTTTTAACATAGAAAACCAATTAATGACATTAACTTGACTGTATTTTAAAGAATTACTTATCTGTCAATGTAATTATCTGTCTAGAAAGAGATTGATAGACCCTCACCTTATATGAAATGGAAAAAAAAAATCCCGATAGATCGCCCGAAGTTAGTTGAAATGACTTTTAGTTTTCAAACGATCAGGCAGGCCAAAGCCGAGCCTAGATCATGATACAAAAAGTTACGGGTTCGATTCCCGACTTAAGGCTTAAATCGTGTTTAAGTTACAGTACCAGTACTACTTTGTGTCATTAAAACAATAAAAAACGCTTAATTTTAATAAAAACATGTAGGTATCGTTCGTTGGTGCGGCGCGCGTTAGTGTTGGGGGCTTACTCCGAAAAACCGACACTCGAAGGGGTCTACTGTGAAAAACGTGATTGTTTTAAAAAAATGATTGCTTTTAAAAACATATTTTTATACCAAGAGTCTCGCAGGCTTGGTCTTGTTCTTGCTTAAATCTTGCACAGTCAGTCTTGGTCTTGGTCTTGCTTAAATTAGGCGGTCTTGGTCTTTCAAAAATGCAAGAACAAGACCAAGACCGATTTTGGGCAACATTAGCCCTTGACGTCGCTGTCCGATCCCCCCTCCCAGATCGGGCCCGACCGTGATCCGGCATTCCGGCATGCCACGGCATCTCCGGTTCCGGCGGCGCCACCACTGGCGGGTTCGCCATTTGGTAGGGTGCCTTTATAGTCGTGTCGTGGGACCTTAAATTCCATATAAAAGTTGTCAAAATACTAAAAGTTTTAGTTCTTGCTGAGTGTATAGAATACGTGCTTTGTGAGCTTTTTTGGAAAAATTAGAAGTTAGATAGCTGTTCTTTAGGTATGGTTTAGGTATTTCGTAATATCTCGTGTTACGTAATGTATATAGAATTAAAATTTGAAATTTTAAGTGTTTCATATTAAGAACTATCTTAACTTCGATTTTGAAAGTTTTTAAAAAGTTAAAATATGTGTAACTGCCTAAATCAAAAAATACCTGTTATTGTATACAAAAAAAAATTTAAAATTTCTGATCTCACAGTAATACTTTTAGTTGTTTATGACATACCTGTTGAACAAAGTTTAGAAAGTTAAGTGTTGTGCTTCTTTGATAATTTCATTTTTCTTTCGTAACATACGCAATATTTAATTAAAATTGATAAAAACTCTCTTACATGACCTTTTCAATACGCCTATATACCACACCAAAAATTAGAAGTTACATAGGTAATGTGGATTTTGTTTTAATAACGCATAGATATAATTGGCCCTACTACGCGAGACGGGTCGCTCGCTCGCGCCAAGCACTGCGCGGCGCGGCCGCGATGGCCTTCGCTCGCGCGCGAATTGTGTAGAAACTAGGAACACACGACACCACATCGGATTCGGACAATACAAAATCGTCCCTAATACAAACGGCATAAGCCGCAGTGTAAACCTTGACGTGCGGTCTACTGTACCTAGCCGAGCTAAGTCGACTCCTATCCCGTAAAATTGTATTCATTATTATTTATTTATTGATTCTATAATGCGACACTATAGTACCTACCTACCGAATTTGTGTAACTGCCACATAAATAGGAGCCCTAAAAGACGACAGTAATTACCTAAATCAAATGAGGCACAGGGTGTAGGTACGGCACGGACAACCAACAGTACGACATACACTGCGGCATCTTACGCTGTTGTAATAGGGGCGGTTTTGCAGCAAATACTTAGGTATGGCCTGATGTAATGTCTGTCTGCGGTGTAGTGTGTACAAAGACAAATAAAACAAGGTAGATCCTAAGACTAAGTTTAAACATTTTCATGAATAGTTTTTATCAATTACTTTTCATATTATTATGTTTGCTACAGAAATTCAACTTGTCTCCAAATAGTAGGTACCTACTACCAACCAAGAATAGGTAAGATTTAATTGTTTTAAAAACAGACATAACATTTGTTTATCATTCCTTAATTTGTACGTACTTTATATTAAAAACCGGCCAAGTGCGAGTCGGACTCGCGCACGAAGGGTTCCGTACAAAAAGGCCAAAAAATCGGGTTTGTTGTATGGGAGCCCCCTTTAAATATTTATTTTATTTTGTTTTCAGTATTTGTTGTTATTGCGGCAACAGAAATACATAATTTGTAAAAATTTCAACAGTCTAGCTATCGCGGCTCTTGAGATACAGCCTGGTGACAGAGCGACGGACAGACGGACAGACAGCGAAGTCTTAGTAATAGGATCCCATTTTTACCCTTTTGGTACGGAACCCTAAATATTATCAATTTTTGGAATATCGCTAAAACAAATTTTCATGTAGATGTACAGGTACAGTCAGGTACATGCAAAAGTGAATATTAAGATTTCAATCGGCTAAGACTTAGCCGCTAAGTAATAACCAAAAATATTTATTTTAAAATCCTTTTTTAAATTTTCGTATATTCATCACAGATAATCAACTACTTACCGGTAAGTATTATTAAATACATAGGTTTTTATGACTTGTGTTAAGGCCATTATGAGTTACCATCTTTGAATGAATAAACATAAACAACACTCAATAATATTAGACAAACTGGTGAGCGTCAAGATGGCGGGACCAAGACCCCGATTTAAAATTTAGCACATTCAAATGTTTGAGCTCCATAATATGTTCTAATTGTACCCCGAACCAGACATTTGTACCTTTAAAGGTACAAGAAGTCCCACCACTTTGACGCCAAAGTGGCGGGACCATCTGAAACCGTTACTCAGAGGTAAGTAATTCACATCCGAGGACTTAGTGCTACATATGTACATGTATATACTCAATTTTCAACACAATTTGTAAGTGCCAAACTAAAGTTATGTGATAAAAACATTGGTCCCGCCATTTTGATGATTCATGTTTGCACTGAATTTGCATGAACATGGTTACTACTCGTGCAAAATCAAATGTGGAAATGAAACCGCCTTAATTTTGTTTTATAAATACATATACATATTATGTGTCATGGAATAATAAATTATCTTGCTGCATTATGTACACTTCAAACAAAACACTTTGCGGGGCTTAATGCAACCGAATTAGTTATTAAAAGGTAAATAGTAATTTACCTTCCCGTTGTTTCGATCCGATTGCACGAATCATGGTTGCTAGCAGCAGACTGTCAGTTTGTCTACCTTTTAATTACTAATTTGGTTGCATAAAACCCCATGAAGTGTTAATATTATGTGTTGATCCAACTTCAAATTATCACTATTGCTTTCTTTAAGATACTTATTTTTGCATAAAATGACTTGATCAGTATTAAAAAAATAACAGATTTTACATTAACGGTTCTAATAAGTGCACTGACATACAAGATGTAACTGAAAAATTGCAACTTGTGGGACACGAGCGTTAAAGTTTAGCACATTTTTCGTGCCATCATTGAACAAAAATTACGAATTACATATAAAGCGTATTATTGCTTTAACTACTGTAATTATTAGGTTAAATTATAAAGATTAAGTAGGTACTGATAAAATATTGAATAAAAATATACATAGTCAGGTCATAAGTTCTGTCACACAATAAAAACTTTTGAATTTAGAAAGCTGGCCACAAAAAAGTTTATTGAATTCGAATTTCGAATTTTTCATGAAAATAAAAATGTGTACTTTTTAGAATTTTCCTCATTTTTAAATATGGAGTGGACTAGAGGTGCGCAAAATCGTTCATTGAAGTGAAATGAGTGATACAGTTCAGTGGGAGTTAAAGATATGTATCACTCATCTAGTTCAATTAGTTCATTTAGTTCAGTAGATCTAGTTTGATTATCTAACTCACTACTCCTTCATATTCAGTTCAATAGCATTGCATAAATGTATTTATCGTGGACAGATCTATTCTAATGACTACTAATTAAACATTTAGAAGATTTTAGCTCAAGAACTATGATATACAATCGTATTATAACGTAGTATGTACATAATGAATACCGAAAATATTACATAGAAAATTGATTTTCCTTCATAGTATGAAGGAACTATAATAAATAAGAAGTATGAAGGAACTATAATAAATCAATCATAATAACAAAATTATAAAAACACTAAAAATCGCCTTTGACATCCATCTATCATCGTCATTAATATTAATAACACTCAGCAGGTAATGTAACCATTTTAAGTCATAAATCATAAATAATAAAGAATATTTCCGTGTGCACTGTCTCAAATATTAAGGAGTCAGATTAGGCGCGAAACTAGCTTGAACTGTGCATCTGTCTCGCTCTTACAGTAGGTACTGACAAATATGTCCATACATTTTACTCTCATTATCTCATATACTGAGTTACTGAACTAAATGAACTAAATGAACTGCTTTGGACTAGAGTGAGTGAGTGATACATATGGACTAGATAGGTGAAGTACTTCAATTGTGTCATTCATTCAGGAACTACCCAAGTCTAGAGTGGACACTTAAAGAAGACCGTGTCGCGGTTATTGCGTTGCATCGTTGCGGTTATGCGCCAATTCAGATTTTCGACTTACTGAAAAATTTGTTCTCGATAATCAAGGAAATAAAAAAAGGGTTTCTTTTCGTTCGCTGAAAAAATTAAAAATATATATTGTTAATATCTTCTACAGTTTTTCATTGTCTCTAAGCTTATCAAGTGACCTACGTACAAACTACGTTGAATAATTAGGGTTTCCACTGATAACCAAAACCTTGACTGTCTCATTACTGCATACATCTGCCCAATTCTATAAAATTAAAATAAATAACGATATATTTTGATACATATTGAATATGGAAATTACAAAGTTCATGTACATATGAAGTACAAAGTTTCCACATTTGATTTTGCACGAGTAGTAACCATGTTCATACAAATACAGCGCAAACATGAATCATCAAAATGGCGGGACCAATGTTTTTATCACATAACTTGCATTTGTCACTTACAATTGTGTTGAAAATTGAGTATATACTTGTACATATGAATTACTTGCCTCTGAGTAGCGGTTTCAGATGATCAGGTAGACCTTGATATACTTCTTGTACCTTTAGAGGTACAAATGTCTGGTTCGGGGTACAATTAGAACATATGGAGCTTAAATATTTGAATGTGCTAAATTTCAAATCGGGGACTTGGTCCCGCCATCTTGACGCTCACGACTAAACATTACGAAATCTAAGGGCGTTTAGTAGGCGTTTTGTTTCCAAAATCAAATCCTGTATTTATATTTCTGTCTTCTGTTTGGTTGCGTTTTTTTTATCTGCAATAGATTTTTAAACGGTTTTATTTAGCTCACCCCGTTTGTTTTATTTATTATTCTTGGGTCAAATTTAGTAATTCAAATTTCACCCTCTTCCTGTCAACCGATTAATCTGAAATTTTGTATACATTTTGGATTTTGGTGACAATACAATGGGGACTACCGTTTCTTTGCTCACCAGTTGGCGCCACTGTAGACTGAGGTCCGGAAGTAAAGCAGTAAAAGGTGATTGGCGCCGAAACAAACTGTTATATCTTGAATCTAATTAAGGTTATATTGTTTATAAATAACTATCTTGATATCAACAAACTAACTTCTGAAATAGTTGCTCTTGAGGCCGCCTATTTTTGCGCTTTTTCTTAATTCCGCTTTTAAAGCGTTCACATTAATCGCCAAATAATCCATATTTGCTATATTTTACGATGGAGATCACTTTCCGGCAGGTAAATTTAAGAAATTATAACTTATGCAACAAATTCCGCTAAAACCAGTACAAAGTGAATGATATTGGACCTCACGCGACACTAGCGCCTCTAGTGGCAAATTTACTAGCGATAGCCCCCAATTCAAGATGGCCGCCGCTACAAAATGGCGGATAATTTATGTTTTATTAATCCCATCAATATGGGTATCAAATGAAAGGGCTCAACAAGCAGAATACAATATACTATAAAAAATTGAAATACAAGATGGCGGCCGCTACAAAATGGCGGATAACGTAGGTTTTATCGATCCCATCAATATGGGTATCAAATGAAAATAAACTAACGGGCAAGAAACCTTGCAATAATGAAGCACTAAATGAATTAAACAGAATGCGAAATAAAAACTAAAAACTACAAAATAAAAATAGGTAAAAAAACTTTTTAAGTTAAACGGTTTTATGTTAAACATACTCGTACATTGCAATGTTTAAGATAAATGTACTAAAAACCAAAAAATAATAAAATAGATACAGTCGTGGGAATTATAAACATATGCATAGACTAGACTAAAATAAAACCGTGGGGCACGTCAATTGTCTACAATCGTTGATTAAAATGTTTGTTTTGTAATGTTACACTATAATTAGGCAGTTGTTCAACCGACAACGATGGACGTGTGATAAGTAGGGCTTGAATGTGGAAGTCCATTTTAGGGTTCCGTACCCAAAGGGTAAAAACGGGACCCTATTACTAAGACTTCGCTGTCTGTCCGTCTGTCCGTCGCTCTGTCACCAGGCTGTATCTCAAGAGCCGCGATAGCTAGGCAGTTGAAAATTTCAAAAATTATGTATTTCTGTTGCCGCAATAACAACAAATACTATAAACAAAACAAAATAAATATTGAAGGGGGGCTCCCATACAACAAACCCGTTTTTTTTAGCAATTTTGGTACGGAACCCTTCGTGCGCGAGTCTGACTCGCACTTGGCCAGTTTTTTTTTTAGAATAGAATAGAATAGGTATTTGCGACTAATGCTAAGGGGGGGCCTTTTTGGCACATTTATTGTTATTATTTTTTTCGTAAATTTAATCTTTTTTCGAAGTGCCAAATAAACATATTTTCGAAGTGCCAAATAAACATATTTTCTACAAGACTAAATTTTAGAATAAATTTACAAAAAAAAAATGTAATAACAATAAATGTGCCAAAAAGGCCCCCACTCAGCATTAGTCGCAACCATGTCGCAAAAGTCAAATTCACATTTACTAGGTCAGGGGGATTACCATCAGCTTATAGCAAGCCACTCAATTTCCAGGCAGTTCAACAGTAGGTCTGCTTTTGCGCTGCTAAAAATCATACCATGACCGCTGAAAAGCTGAACGTCTTTAGCATCGCTAAACCCTTGGCTAAACCAAAAGGTGAACAGCTAAGCTTGTCTATATGGTCTGTTTGTCTCAAGATTGCATGAACGAGATAGAGCTATACTGGTTCAGATAAATGAAAATGAAAAATGAAAAATTAAAAATGTATCTTTTTAGTTGAAAACGTTCAAATACACAAATACATGATTTATTCCAAATAACCGGTTTTTGAAAAACTTTCTACTTAGTGGATTATAAAGAGTAAAAGTCGATCTAAATGTTGCTATTTTGCAGGAGATTAGTTAAAATACTAAATTCTATTGAAATGACCTTCTTGGTGATAATACTTAATGAACAGTGTTGGGTTATTGAAAATGTGGATAATTATTTTAATGTGACCATGATTGGAACGGTTCTGTCTGCATTTTTGGCGGTAAAATTTAAAAATTGAAGAAATATGTACCTATTTAATTATTTATAGTTTGTTTCCATTTTCCCGGAGTAGTACGTACGTTCTAAGACTCTTTTATATTTACAGTTAAACCCTATTTCCACAACGTCATAAGTGTATAATTGTTGAATAAAGTAAAGTGGAATTGTAAGTAATATTATTAAATTAGTAAAAAAAGTGATCATGCGTTGACTTTCAGTCAAAATCAAAAAACAAAACGCCTAGTAAATCTATGGTCACACCCAACTGTATAGCCTTTGGGAATAACAGTTAACAAATCTGTAACAGCTGGAGACCACTGCAAGCGAATGCAAAGGGTGGCAGAAATTTAAATTCTGCAGGCGATGTAATCATAAAACCAGGGTTTGAATGAAGCTTCTGATTTAGTTACACTGTGTAGTAAAGGACTACTACTACTACTACTTTCTACATAGGTATTATATTAATCTATTCTATTTTAGTACTGACTGGGTAGTAAACTAAAGGCAAAAATTAAAACATAAAATAATTAATGATTCAAAGAGAGGATGAAGAAACAGAAAAGGTGAACTTAATATCGTATGGTATTCTTTACCAGTCAAGCATTTCGTTAAGTAGAAATGTTTTGCAGAATTTTTAAAATAAAAATAACAAACACACGTGACTTCATATAATATAATTACAATAAGATATATTTCAAACACATATTAAAATAAATAAGACATACTTAATATAAAAGTACTTCAGTTTTAACCCTACATTTAAAATATAACAAAACAAACATAACTTAGTATATGTATTAAAAAATACATCAATAATAAGCTTATTGGTAAACCTCTTCATCTGTGAGATAAATTAGCTGCATTGCAAATGTAATGTAGGATTACACATGCTTTTGCAATAAGGCCAGCTACCTGAGGTTGGTAATGTAACATTGAAATTGAGTCTGTAGAACACCTATTGATCTCTCTATGATGTTATGAGTTTTTACATGTTTCTGTATAGGTATAATAGGCTTCCGGCTTCAGGAAACTCTGGTTCTGCTTTAACAATTGTTGTCATTATAAATTTGAGCAGTGGATATCCAGAATCACCTACAATAAAACGAAATATTCATTAATTTTATCATCTTTGTAAGACTGCTGCAAATGTGATATATGAATTAAAACTTTGTTGTCTTTTACACCCAGGTGATATTTATTAAAACAAAATCAATAACATATTTATAACACAAGGGTTTTAGGCGCTGTAACCTGTAAAATATGTTTCTTTATCTTTTCTTGTTACTCAATTGAAAGGAAAGGATATAAATATCTTTAAGTTAAACTAAGATGTGTATTGTATGTTTACCTAAGAGCCATACAGACGCTATAGAGCTCACAAAGGATGATTAGACCATATTTTATTGTAAAATAATGAATCATAGCATAAAGTAGCACTTATAATTTCCATGTCTTTGTTACAAATCTGAAAAAAGAATTAAACATAAATATTAGTAAGAAAGAAGAGTTATAAAATTTAGAAGTGCAGTTTCTTTATTATATTTTATTGTATATAATACCTATTAGGTACACCATCACAAAATCATTCTAACAATTTTGTCGAAATTGTATTTTCATTTCGGTAAATGATGATTAAACATTTTATACAAAATACATATTCAAAGACCTTCAGGTTTCTTTACACTGTAATAAGGTTCCTTAATCTTTAATGAAACATGTAAATTTTCACAAAACTGCTGAAATATAGTCTGAAAAACACCTAAAATAAGTTGAAAAAGTTAGTCTCCTCTCCTAGTAACTTTTTCAAGATGGCTGACATTAGCTACGCTCAAAAGGACGTTTACCGGCCTTACCATTAGCTCTTAAAGCAGGACTGCTATTGGACTGCATTGCTCTCTTGTACTATGACATCGTTTTTAGCAGGCCTGTGGCAGGCTAATTTACGTTGACGTTTCTAAACCGTTCACCATTTTTTTACTATGAACTTTTCAATCTTTTCATACCATGACACTCAATTTGACAGCAGGTAAACGTCCTTTTGAGCGAAGCTAATGTCATCCTAGCCATCTTGAAGAAGTTACTAGGAGACTAACTTTTTCGACATATTTTATGCGTTTCACAGACTTTTTTCAGCAGTTTTGTGAAAATTTACATGTTTCATTATAGATTAAGGAACCTAATTACAGTGTAAAGAAACCTGAAGGTCTTTGAGTTAGTATTTTGTATAAAATGTTTATATCATCATTTACCAAAATGAAAATACAATTTCGACAAAATTGTTAGCATGGTTTTGTGATGTAATAGGTATACAATAGAATATATTGAAAAAACTGTACTTTCAAATTTTATAACTCTTCTTTCTTACTAATATTTATGTGTAATACTTTTTTCAGATTTGTAACAAATACATGGAAATTATAAGTGTAAATGATGGCTATGATTCATTTAATTTACAATAAAATATGGTCTCATCATCCTTTGTAGTCTCACTTGAATGAACTGAGCACTATAGCATTTGTATGGCTTTTAGGTAAACATACAATACACATTTTAGTTTAACTTTAAAGATATGTCCTTTCCGTTCAATTGAGTAAAAAGAAAAGATAAAGAAACATATTTTATAGGTTATAGCACCTAAAACCCTTGTGTTATGAATATGTTGCTGATTTTGTTTGTTTAAATATTGCCTGGGTGTAAAACACAACTAAGTTTTAGTTCTTATATAACACATTTGCAGCAGTCTTACAAAGATGATAAAAGTAATGAATATTTCCTTTTATTGTAGGTGATTCTAGATATTCACTGCTCAAATTTATGATGACAACAATTGTTAAAGCAGAATTAGATTTTTCTGAAGCCTATTATACCTATACAGAGACATGTAAAAACTCTTAATGACAGAGAGAGATCAATTATAGGTGTTCTACAGACTCTTATTCAATGGTTCATTACCAACCTCAGGTAGCTAGCCTTATTGCAAAAGCATTTGTAATCCTACATAACATTTTGCAATGCAGCTAATCAATTATCTCACAGATCAAGCAAATTTATCTCACAGACGAAGAGGTTCACCAATAAGCTTATGTATCGATGTATTTTTTAACCCCTTGTAATTCCAGACACAAATAAATTGTCTTATGGCTCGATTCCACAACTTCGGTAGCCGACCAGTTAATACATATACCATAATATATACTAACTAGTATTATATTATCTGTGCATATACCTAGAAAGTTATGGTTGTTTTGTTAGATTTTAAATTTAGGGTTAAAACTGAAGTACTTTTATATTAAGTATGTCTTTTTTATTTTAATATGTGTTTGAAATATATTTTTTTGTAATTATATTACATATATGAAATCATGTGTTTGTTTTTTTTACTGCAAAAATTCTACAAAACATGTCTACTTAACCAAATGCTCGACTGGTAGAGAATACCTAATATGTAATATAATTTTCTGTTTCCTCTTCCTCTCCTTGAATCATTAATTATTTTATGTTTTATTTTTTGCATTTAGTCTACCCAGTCAGTACTAAAATAGAATAGATTATTATAATACCCATGTAAAAAGTAGTAGTAGTCTTTTACTACACAGTGTAACTGAACCAGAAACTTCATTCAAACCCTAATTTTATGACTACATCGGCCGCAGAATTAAAATTTCTGCCACCCTTTCCATTCGCTTGGAGTGGTCTCCAGCTGTTAAAGATTTGTTAACTGTTATTCCCAAAGGTTATACAATTGGGTGTAAGAAACTAGGCGTTTTTTTTTTGTTGGTTTTCACTGAAAGTCAATGGATGATCACTTTTTATACTAATCTATAATATAAAAATGAATCGCTGAATGTGTTGCTAAGCGCAAATCTCGAGAACAGCTGAACCGATTTCGCTAATTCCTTTTTTATAATATTCCTCGAAGTACGAGGATGGTTCTTACACAGAAATTTTTTTTGAAAATTGCCTGAAAAAGTAAAAAAGCAACACTTTTCTATACTCCCGTACAAACATAAGATTTTCCGACCCCGCCATATTTTTGATGACAATGACATTTAACTCATTTATGACGTCAAAATCTTATATCTGAGGAGATACGAAGTTCGCGGGGTCCGCTAGTATTTTAATAAAATTACTTACAATTCCACTTTACTTTATTCAATACTTACACACAAGTATGACATTGTGAAAATATGGTTTAACCACATGAATAAATATTTACTCATGTGGTTTAACTCAATGTTTAACTGTAAATATAAAATAGTCGAACGTACGTACTACTCCGGGAAAATGGAATATTTCTTCAATTTTTGAATGTTACCGCCAAAAATGCAGGCAGAACCGTTCCAATCATGATCACGTTAAAATGTCTATCCACATTTTCAATAACCCAACACTGTACATTAAGTACTATCGCCAAGAAGGTAATTTTACTAAGGTAAACTACTAGGAATTGAGTATTTTAAGTAATCTCCTGCAAAATAGCAACATTTAGATCGACTTTTTCTCTTTAAAATCCAATAAGTATAAAGTTTTTCAAAAACCGGTAATTTGGAATAAATCATGTATTTGTGTATTTGAACGTTTTCAACTAAAAAGAGACAGATTTATCTGAACCAGTATAGCTCTGTCTCGTTCATGCAATCTGCAGACAAACAGACCATAGACAAGCTTAGCAGTTCACCTTTTGGTTTAGCGGTGCTAAAGTCGTTCAGCTATTCAGCGGTTATGGTATGATTTTTAGCAGGGCAAAAGCAGCCCTACTGTTGAACTGCCTGGAAATTGAGTGGCTTGCTATAAGCTGATGGTAAGCCCCGCTGTCAAATTGAGTGAGTGTTGTTGTTGGTTTTGAAACGTCGGCATTTCAACGGGAGACGCCATTGACAGGCGTACCCATAGATAATAATAACGAACGCATGCGCGTGGTGTGCTCTGCTCTTCATCATATTCATTCATCATAATTTTATATTATTATTTTTATTTATTTCTTAGTCTTTCTTTCTTTGACTTTGGTTGGTGTGCTCATGTGCTTGAATTTAAGATAATATTTCTAAGTGTGTTTTATTTTACTGTGAAAAAGTAAGTTTTTTTCCATAATATCTATTGTTTTGAGTTTTTAAGTATTATTAAAAGTATTAACAATCTTATTTCATTGTAATTTTAGCGTGTACCTAAATTAACTTGGAAAATGATGTGTTCTTCGCATCGGCGCGCTAGCGACGGCATTGTTTTTGTGTATTGTGCATTGAAACAATAAAAACTATTCCAATTGCACATAATAACAGAGATATTTTGGTCATTTTATAAATATTTATTTTATCACACATTTTCAATGATAATACAAAGAAACGAAGTAGGTAGATAGATACCTATGTTACTACGCGGTTTAAGTTAGGAAGTCTTTTTGGGCCGATTGACGCATGTCTCATCATCAGTTTGCTTCAGAGCGAATAACAGACGGCATTTTTCGAATTTTTGTTTAACTGTCACAGGTCACAGTTAAACAAAAATTCGAAATATGCCGTCTTGTGTAGGTACCTATAGGTATAGTTGTAAACCAGCGGCTTGTAAGCGGGTAACTACTAACTACCGAAGCCAGCGGCTAGAAACGAATAACTAGCCGCTTGATACCGGGTAGATACCTGATTTGAGCATCGAAAAACAATTTATTATATTCCATTTTTTATTGTTAAACTCTTATTTTTATTATACAGTAGCACTTACTATGTTCTGCTATATTTATTAAGCAAGAATGATCCTGTTTATACATACAAATTTACTGAATTCCCCCGATTTAACCCCTACGAACTTTCGTCCCTACGAACAGGAATTTTGAGGTTTTAACACTTAATACAGATGCAAAAGTCATTGTTTATGTCTGTTTGTTAAATGTATCCTTTAGAATAAATCAGATGATAAATAACAAAAGCAATGACCTACATCGTGCTAATATTTCAATGAAATGTAAGCAGCCGTTTCCAGCCGCTGGTTATCGCTAGAAATGATAATAAGCTAAATAAAGCGTCTCTAGCCTCTAGGCTAGAAATGTTAGTAACCAGCTATACATCTATACCTATAGGTACCTAATATTTGTTTTATAATTAATTTCTAAGTTTCTTTGTAAGTGCTAAGACGAAGACATAAAAATTCAGATGCGACAATTTAGGTATTAATATGATGAGTGAATCATACCATAGCACACATAGTAGTACCTATTTGGTCAGAGAGTTAAAAAACCAATATTTATTTAAATAATAATTTGAATGAAATTTGGTACTTTGATAGTTAGAACCACAGAATATGGAAAAAGGTTAGAACGGTTTTTATTATTTTTAAACAGTTAGGTAGTCTTAATAATTTATAAAGTTAAAATAAATTCGGAAGCAATATAATATAGTATTAGGTAAGTTCCAAAGTTGTTTTAATACTACTTATTTGTATTTGCAAACCTCTTGGATATGTTATATAATTATTATTATCGCTTATTTATACTACAGCAAAACATATTCACCAAATAAAATAACCAATCATGCGCTAGTCCGGTTGCCAGCTGAATGAACCTTAAGCAGAATCATTACAGCGTGTTTCAAAATGAATAGTCTGAACCATTATCCAATATTTCTCTTACATAATTTTTATTGATTAAAAAAATACCTTGTAGGGAGGCTTAAATATTATGTAGGTTAATTGGTATTTGTATGTAAAACGGTTTAAAAAATCACGGTGTGTAATATCTTTGTGTTTAAATTGTACATAAATATTTCTGAAAAAAATTCTAAATTGTGTAACTCTCATAATTGGTTACGTACTTACATTATAAAAAAACTTTTTTCATATAACACAAATACAACCTTTTTTATATCTCTCTATTTTCTACCTCCTTTCAAATATTTGTACTGTCTGATTTTGATTACAATTCTTAATTTATGTAACTGTCGTCGTGCAGCGCCGTGACGTTTGCGAACGCAATTATTAACGTAAAATAATAATATCTATACTTACTATGAAATATCATTGGTGGTTATGCAATACTAACTCGATTTACCGAAGTGAAATTGACGTTGAATGTTAGCATGGGAAGGATTTTTTTTTACTTTTCCTGAGAAAACAGCAATAAAAGACTGTTATAATCGCACATGATTACACAGATAATTTATCATAGAATGTAGATATGTACGATATGTAGGTACATAGTTTTTAATTTCAACAATATTTTGTAGTTATTTCAATAAAAACTTTAAAGTTCTGTCTCAACGCCCTTAACGCAACGAAATTTAGTTGACTTTACACGGCACATTTTTGCCACTCTTGCTCGTTGCTACCGTGACGTCAGAAATTATACAGGGTGGCAGCAGGCTAGTGGCTAGTCTAAGCTAGCTTATAACTCATTTTCTGTTAGCGTTATGTTTTCTTATACATATTTATGTTCCGCGATTTCTCTGTCAATAGTAGACCGATTTCAGTAATTTTCTTTTTGTTTAAACTTTCATCTTTCTTTCACTTGTAGTTTTAAAAACACAATTATGTATTTTTGGGTGACCTTAGGGATGCGCAGTTAGCGTTAAACTTTAAATACAAATCATAGACATATAAAATTATGGTAAAAGAGAACTAGCAATATGATGGAAAATGTTATAAAAGAACACTATCATGCTCATCCATAGACGATAATTCACACATGCCACAGGCCAATTATTATACTTTTTCATAAGAAACCTCTGTATTCACAGAAATGTCCAAAAAATCGGTGCCAGCCTATCCCGTAACACAGTCTCCAGACGGGATAAAAACTTGCTCGGAGGAGGAGACTGAAATTAATCAGTCTACACCATCAGGGTCCAGTCTCAGGGTAAGTATTTATCACAAACTAGCTGTGCCCGCGACTTCGTCTACGTGAATACCAAAACAAGAAACCTTTGTATTTATATGTATTAAATTTCAATGGGTGCTTTTGTGTATATGTCACAGGGATTTTGTCAAAGACTAGATATTACAATCATACGAACTAGTCGTCATCGACAATAATCAGCTGAAAGCCGTCAAAAAATGGTCATTAAGCCAAGTAAAACTCGTAACTTTCGTTTCGTAATTGAATAACAGGTTTTTGACAGTTCTAGTATGGGCTAAACGTCAAAATCGCCCAAATTCAATTACGATCGAACTGCAATGGGGGCTATCGCTAGTAAATTTGCCACTAGAGGCGCTAGTGTCGCGTGAGGTCCAATATCATTCGCTTTGTACTGGTTTTAGCGGAATTTGTTGCATAAATTAAAATTTCTTAAATTTACCTGCCGAAAGTGATCTCCATCGTAAAATATAGCAAATATGGATTATTTGGCGATTAATGTGAACGCTTTAAAAGCGGAATTAAGAAAAATCGCAAAAATAGGCGGCCTCAAGAGCAACTATTTCAGAAGTTAGTTTGTTGATATCAAGATAGTTATTTATAAACAATATAACCGTAATTATATTCAAGATATAACACTTTGTTTCGGCGCCAATCGCCTTTTACTGCTATACTTCCGGACCTCAGTCTACAGTGGCGCCAACTGGTGAGCAAAGAAACGGTAGTCCCCATTGAAATAGCTGAATAAGGACCCAGATTAGTTTAATACATTTTTTTTTAAACGGAGGTGTATAAAAATCTTAAAGTTATGCAGAATGATAGCTTTTAGTATTTGGATTATAGTTGTTAAACTATGTTAGTTCATGATTTTTTTTATTTAAATACCAAAAAAAATTGACCTTTTTTCCATGGCTTGATTGTTTGTTGGCTGTGGCAGATCTTAATTGACGGTTACTTTTTATTAAGGTTCGGCCGATGTCGGAGTTGTTAACGCCCTCTTCTGGCTCTCGTCCCAAGAAGGCTCGTCGCTCGCTGGAACTCAGCGAAGAGAAAACCACCAAATTCCTGATGGATTCTGGCAGCGAGGGTGAGTCTGACGGAAACGTTGAGGAAGAGGAGGCGTACAACATGCGGGAGGAGCGACTTACGATGCGACGAGGTGCTGTATGAGGATGGATGCGAGTAAAGAGATTATGATGGAGAATGCAATATTATGAAAGAAGAGATAATGCTTGGGAATGTCCTGTGAGTGAATTCTTCTATTAACCTACGCTACGTTTCTGCGCTCCTGGTATTTTTGCATACGACTATGCCTCTCGAACACACACCCCCCCCTGCCCCTGCGCCGGCGGTCGATCGGTCCCCGCGCCCACTCCCGGGCCTGCGCCGACACACGCGCGTGCGTTCTCTGCCGCTCCCCTGCCTGCACTGACGGTGCCTACATCGCATACGAAACAACTTCACCATTGTTCGTCGGAGCCTAACTTAACCGAGAAAGATAACGTAACTTTACGCAAGCGTAAGCGCTCGGAGCTAAATGAGGAGACTTTAGATAATTTTATGACTGGAATGAAGGCGCAATTTGAACAGTATCGGGTGTATCAGGAAAAAAGTACAGATAAAATATGCAGTGTAGTCGCGGACCTCCGCACAACAATTGATTTTTTAGCCCAAAAATATGACTTGCTCCAGGCTAAGGTTGTAAAGTTGGAAACAGAGCGAGAGGCTGATACTAAATATATTAAGTCTCTCGAAGAAAAATTGGACGGCTTTGAACGGGTTTCAAAATCAACCTGCTTAGAAATCAGAAACATTCCAATTTCTACCTCAGAAACCAAGGCCTCGTTATTGGAGACCTTTATCAAGGCTGGCAGTGTTATTAATGTGCCCATTCAACGCAATGAAGTAAAAGATATCTTTCGCATTAATTCCAAAAATCCCGATAAAAGAACTATAATTGTTGATCTCACTAGCGCACTCCTGAAGGAAAAAGTCATTTCCATGTACCGCACATTTAATAAAGGCGCGTCTAGACTTACCACTGAGCATCTCCGAATCGGCGGCTTACCTAAGCCTATATTTATCTCAGATAATCTCACCTCCAAGATGAAAAGACTATTCTTTCTGGCCAGAGACTTCGCCAAAGTTAACGATTTTAAGTACTGCTGGGTGTCTCGTGGGAAAATTTTCATTAGAAGAAAAGAGAATGGGCCCTTACTGCGCATCACAAGCGAGCTGGATTTTGACAAAGCAAAAGGCCAGAATTAAATATCTTAAGAATTGTCTTTACAAATTGCCTTTACTTAATATTATATTACAATTTAGAAATAATTTTCCATCTATTCAACTACAACATTTGTATTATACATACTTTAAATCTTGCATATTAACACACACTTCACAACCACACATGAATATTTACAAAATTCACATACACATATTTCGTACACATATTATCTTGCGCTGCATAAAGGAGATTTTACATTATACTAGCACTATTTCTCTTTCCGGCACCCATTGGATTCGGGCTCATACAGTACACTTTGCCATCTTCTCCAAAGTACCATCGTCTTACTCCTTTGTTAATTATCTTTAATCATATAATGAATGATTTAAATGCGATTAGTAGCGATATAGAGGACTATTCAGTCTCAGAATCCGCAATTTGCTCACCGGAAGAAAGTATTAATTATTTTATTTTATTTTTTATTTTATTTATTTGGACAACCAACAAAACAAACACTAATACAAGAGCAATGAGTTAGATCATAAATGGACTTAAAGCTAAGTGCCGTCTCAATTACAGGCTGCCACGGCTTGCAATGTGGACTACAATTATATTACCTAAGACTAAGACTAAGTATAATTTAAAACTATAACAAAACTAAAAAATAACTTATATTGCTTCAAATTAAAAAGAATGGTGAACCCTATAGCAATCAGCTATGGCTGCTTTGGCGCAAAAGAATGCAGTATTTTGCTCCTGAAACTCTGTGGCTTATCTGAAAATATATCTATGTCGGATATCTTGCAGAGACTGTTGTACTCTCTCTGTATCCTGTTCATGGTGGCGTGGTGACCCAGTTTGGTCCTGCTGCTTTTGACCGTAAAAGGAACATATCTACTAGTACGCGCCAGCTTATACGGTACCTTTAAGTTTATAGAGCCTAGTAGAAAAGGGCAGTCAATGTTTCCGTTTACAATTTTATGTAAAAACATGAGATCCAGCAAATACCTTCTATCTCGCAAGCTATTCAATTTGAAAAAAAAGAGTCTTTCCTCGTATGAGGGCAGTTCCTTTGCTTTGTGGGTTTGGTACGAAAGATGCCACAGAAAGCGCTTCTGGATGCGCTCGACACGCTTTATATAAACGTCATAATGTGGAGACCAGACTTGACAGCAGTACTCAAGACTGCAGCGGACTAAGGATTTGTACAAGGTGATCTTAGTTGACACCTTTTTGAGTTCGCGGGCGTTACGCAGCACGAACCCTAGCATTCGAAAACCCTTAGTAGCTATTTGGTCAATGTGTTCATGAAAGCGCAACTTCCTATCCAGCACCACGCCCAGATCCCGAATAGACTCTACTCTTTCCAAAGTATGACCATCAATGCTATATGCTGGCAAAGGGACATCTACGCATCTTGAAAATCGAATAAATTTACATTTATCAAGGTTCAAAAATAGCTTATTTTTAATGCACCATAGAGCTAACTTGTTCAAGTCATCCTGCAATAAAAGTGAGTCACTTTCATCTTTGACTCTTAGGGCAAGTTTCATGTCGTCAGCATAAAGAAAGCATGTTGCATTATCAAAGATATTGACAACATCGTTTATAAAAACATTAAAGAGAATCGGACCCAAACGAGAACCCTGAGGGACGCCGGATGTTGAAAAGAATATCTTCGAAGAGAAACCATTTACAACAACTCTCGATGTCCTCTGTTTTAGATATGAATAAAGCCATTTCAGAAGACTGCCCGAGATACCAAAAGATAAAAGCTTGCTAAGCAAGATCTCGTGGTCCACTGTGTCAAAAGCTTTACTGATGTCAGTGTAAATGGTGTCAACGGACAAGCGTGAGTCGAGTGACTCAGAGACATACTCCACAAATGAGACCAGATTAGTAGCCGTAGAACGGGATGTAAAAAAGCCATATTGTTGAGGCGATATTGTTTGTTTCAACTGCCACGCCAGAGCAGGGCACACTAAGGATTCGAAGATTTTGCCGAACACACACAGTATTGATATTGGCCTATAGTTTTTTACTGAGCCAGTATCACCTGATTTAAGAATTGGCACAATACGTGCCTCTTTCCAAACGGAGGGGAATGTACCAGTTTTCATAGACATGTTGAAGATGGTTACTAAGGGCAGTGACAGTGCCTCGCGACAGGTAACTACAAATAAGGGATGAATACCATCAGGCCCAGCCCCTTTGGTTTGATCCTGGCTAGCAAGGGCCCTGAGTACCTGATCCTGCGTGAAGTGCAGACTAGTGAGATAGTTTTTAGTTAGCGTCAGATCTGCATTGGTCTCAATATCGTTATCAATACAACAGCTGGTCATAGGCAATGAAGAGTTGGTATCATACACGGATGCAAATAAAGAGGCAAAAAGGTCACATATACTACCGCCACAATCAGCCCTATTGTCATCAAAAGTCATAGATGAAGGATAAGCATTACTACTGCGTTTTTTATTCTTAATGAAAGACCAGAATAGCTTCGGATTTGCAGAAAGTGACCTCTCAAGATCGGCAACATACTTTTTATGGCAACTGTCTATTAATCTCGCGCATCTTTTCTTAAGAGTACACAAGGCTAGTTCATCCAGCGGATTTTTGTATTTACTGTACTTTAAACGAAGCTTGTATTTTTCCTTTAAGAGACGAATGAGTTCATTTGTGTACCAAACTGGGAACTTTTTTGAGGATGGCTTACATTTAGGTACATACCTTGCAATCGTATCCCTTAACACACCGTAAAAAATACCAACCGCGTCATCCACTGAATGTGGGGATAGTTCGCGTTCCCATGATACTAAATTTAACTGTGTAATAATTTTATTATAGTCCGCTTTATAAAAGTTAAATCTTTGATTTGTAACGTTAGATGGTAAGCTGGGTGACTCACAACACAAAAATGAAACCGACAAGGGAGGATGATGACTGTCAACATTGGTCAGGAGAATGTCGCTTCGCAAGACACTTTGGACTGAACCGTTTGACAAAACTAGGTCAAGAATTCTACCATTGTCATTTAAAATATCATTAAATTGATTTAAATCATTCAGTGCGAGAAATTCTAGCAGAGTATTATCCAGAGCGCTCCTGGTGATGTTACTAGATGGTATTAAAATATAATTTTTGTCATTATTCCAGATAATATTACCCAGATTAAAGTCGCCCAAGATTAAAGTTTTCGTATTTGATTCCAGAACACGATTTGTATTATGAATGTAACAATCGAGAATATTTTTCTGTATTGAAGAAGGGAGATAAACACAACATAACAATAATTTCTCTACAGACTCTCCTCCTCCACCTATCCTCAATTCCACCCACAATTTTTGTAAAAGTCCGCGGTCTTTGTACGTAGGCCGCGAACGTTTTGAAAATAAATGTTTAAATTATTGAATTTTGAGCCTTATAACTAAACACAGTGTAAATCACACACACACAATATTTCCTCAACCCAGTTGTTCCAATGTTGCTACACTTCGCACAAACACATACTCCGATGCATCCGTTTTACGCATATAAATGCGGCCGCCGCGAACCCATACGTGTTTGTACTGCAGCTCTTTGGCACGAGCGCGCGCCAACGCATGCAGCAGCTTATTCTCAGGTGACAGGTTCTCCACAACATACACGGCTGTCTTTTTGTCTGCCCCAAAACCGAGATGTCCCGTGTTTAGTCTATCTTGCGGATGGTGTTTATTATATTTGATTGTAGCAGCTAGAAGCGTGTCCCGCGAGCTTAGAGTTAATAATGCTTTTAAAATTCTTCATGTTAATATTCGAAGCATAGGCTGTAACTTTGATAGTCTTCTAACCTTGCTTCATCGGTTAAAATATGAGCCTGATATCCTAATATTATCAGAATGTTGGCTAAGTAAATCACCTAATCTGCCATTACTCCCTGGATTTGTGTCTCATAAAACTGATTTCAATAATCAAAATGAAGGGGTGGTTGCCTACGTTAGACATGACTTGGACTATTGTATTGTTTTTCCAGACTTTAATGATGCTAACTGTTTAATTGTGAAACCTTCGGACCAATTAGCAATAGTGGCGCTGTATCGATCGCCCTCTTACAGAGATCTAACTCGCTTTTTTAAAAGTCTTGACGACGTATTAGTTTCCTTAAAAAGTTTTAGATCTGCAATAATAATTGGCGACATTAACATTAACATCATTCCGGGAAAGACAGACTTCTCCGCTGATGAATATTTGAATTTGCTTGCATCGCATGGCATGCTTCCTGGCCATCTTTATCCAACTAGAAAAGAGAATTGCCTCGACCATGTTATGGTCCGGACCCCCTTCACTGCCACTACTTTAGTATTTAACTCCCTTCCTACGGATCATAACCCAGTTCTATTCTGTTGCAATAATAAATTCAATACTAAATATTTGACAAATCGTTTTGTACTAAAAACAGATTTCTCCTCGACAGTAGCTGAAATAAGTAAAACTGATTTTTCATCTGTTTTTGACAATACTGATTCAAATATAGCTGTTGATATTTTCGTTGACAAAATTTCATCAGTTTTACAAAGACATACAAGTACTGTCCTTGTACCTAGCAGGAAGCGCATAATCAAGCCCTGGATTACTCCAGGCTTGTTAAGGTGTATACGTCATCGAGACAAGCTCTATAGAAAACTTAAAAATAACCCGGTTAATGAATTAAATAAAAATATATATATTAGATACCGAAATTATTGCAATAACCTATTAAAAAAAATAAAACGTGAATACCAACAAAAAGAACTTCAAAATGCTAAAAACAATCCCAAAGCAACATGGGACGTTATTAAGAAAATTGCAAATATTCAAAATAATAAGAACTCAAACTCTAAAAATTTACTTAACTTAGTAAACAGGAATCAGTATCGGTTAATTTAGTTAATAATTATTTTGCTAACGTTGGAAAAAACCTTGCAGATCAAATTCCTCAGGTAGCGTGCCAATGCCCTGATAATTTACATAGACACTCAAACACTCACCCTGCCTTAAACTCTATGGTGTTATCTAGTATAGATAATGACGAAATTGAACGAATCATACTGAGTCTTAAAAATAAAAGTTCTGTTGGATGGGACGGTATTCCCACGTTGTTGGTAAAGTCTGCAAGACATGTTTTTATCCCTATTTTAAATTTTATTTTTAATCTTGCCTTTTCCACAGGCATATTTCCGCGTGCCTTTAAAAAAGCTGTTGTGCATCCCGTTTTTAAAAAAGGTGACAAAGATAATGTAACAAATTATAGACCTATTTCAGTTTTAACGGTTTTCTCGAAAATTTTTGAAAAAATTATAAATCTCGTCTTATTAAATTTATTACAAACAAAAATATTCTTTCCCCGAATCAGTTTGGTTTTCGTCAAGGAAAATCTACTGAGGAAGCTGTTCTAGAGCTCTCTGACGCTGTGGTTAAGAATTATGATGGTAAACTTAAATCTGTTGCCATTTTTCTCGACCTCTGTAAAGCCTTCGACACTGTGTCTGTTCCGATTCTTCTTTCTAAGCTTGAGCACATTGGCGTGAGAGGTATTGCACTTGAGCTGTTCCACAGTTATCTCAGCAATCGTACCCAGCATGTCCTGATTGATGGTTTAAGAAGCGAGGAAGAGCACATCTCCTTTGGTGTTCCACAGGGTAGCGTCCTCGGGCCTACCCTCTTTTTGATCTACATCAATGATTTGTGCAACCTCGCTCTTACAAACTGCAAGATCATCACATATGCTGATGACACCGTACTTCTCATACATGGAAGCAACTGGGAAGAAGCTCGCACCTATGCTGAGAATGCCGTATCTGTTGTGACATGTTGGCTGCGCGGGAATCTCCTCACTTTAAATGTTTCTAAAACAAAATTCATAGCATTTGCCCCACATGTAGCTTCAAACCCACCACACACTTTTTCTATTCAGGCACATTGCTGCTCTAAGACTGCAACATTACCCTGCTTCTGCACTCACATTGAACGCACCGCCTCAATTAAATATCTAGGCGTCATGGTAGACAGTCAGATGACCTGGACACCGCATATACAAGCTATGATCTCACGCATTAGGAAGCTTATATTTGTATTTAAACATCTACGCTCAGCTGCTGACTTTAACTGTCTCATCACTGTGTACTATGCCCTAGCGCAATCAATTTTATCTTATTGCATAACTTCCTGGGGTGGGTCGGTGAAATCTCATATGCTGGGACTCGAAAGAGCTCAACGAGCGGTTTTAAAAGTTCTCGCCAAAAAGCCTATTCGCTTTCCTACAACGGAACTGTATTCCATATTCAGGGTTCCCACAGTGCGTCAGCTTTTCGTTCTTGCCACTGTTCTTCGAAAACACTCCCAGCTTCCGTACGACCCTAAGTTTACAGAGCTCCATCGTCGATCCGACAGGGTCTGTAAAATTGTACCTCGTCGAACTTCTTTTGCAGCTCGTCATTTTTATTATATAAGTCCCACTCTGTATAATAAAGTAAATAAAAAGTTAAATATCTACCCGTTACCCTCCTATAAGTGTAAAATTAAATGCCTGGATTGGCTTCTCACTCTATCTTATGAAGATACCGAGGCCTTAATTAAAAAATCCTTTTAAATTCCTGACAAACTTACAAACTTACAAATGCCTATATCTACACGTAGTTTACATAAATACACACCAATGTACGCATACACACACATGAACACATATACGCACACATCACACACACACACTCACACACCACACATACACCCACACACACCACACACGTTACACTAAATTTTAAAATTAGTTTGCATATGGAATTGTATAACTTCTCCGGAGGGGGGCGTTGACTTCTGCGCCACAGTTTTAACTTTTGCAGAGGTCATCGTTTTTCCCGATTAAATTAAGAACCTATGTTAAAATTCCTAATAAAGATATATTTATTATTATTATTATTATTATTATTAATGGGGTGGATGGGGAACTTGAGCCACCTACCTTATGTTTTTTTATATTTATGTTCTGCAATATTTCCGTCAATAGTGGACCGATTTCAGTATGTATTTTTTCTTTTTGTTTTAACCTTCATCTATCTGTCACTTTTAGTTTAAAAAAAATAATGTTTTTTTGTGTGACCTTAGAGAGGCGCAGTTATCGTAAAATTTTACATACATGTCAAAGAAATATAAAATTATGGTAAAATAGAACTAGCGATATGATGGAAAATGTTATAATAAACACTATCATGCTCATCCATAGACGAAAATTCACACATGCCACTGGCCAATTATTATACTTTTACATAAGAAACCTCTGTTTTCACAGAAATGTCCAAAAAATCGGTGCCAGCCTATCCCGTAACACAGTCTCCAGGCGGGATAAAAACTTGTTCGGAGGAGGAGACTGAAATTAATCAGTCTACACCATCAGGGTCCAGTCTCAGGGTAAGTATTTATCACAAACTAGCTGTGCCCGCGACTTCGTCTACGTGAATACCAAAACAAGAAACCTTTGTATTTATATGTATTAATTTTCAATGGGTGCTTTTGTGTATATGTCACAGGGATTTTGTCAAAGACTAGATATTACAATCATACGAACTAGTCGTCATCGACAATAATCAGCTGAAAGCCGTCAAAAAATTGTCATTAGGCCAAGTAAAACTCGTAACTTTCGTTCGGAAACGCATACAGGCCCCTAATTCAGCTAACCAAATCGTTTCACAATCGTAATTGAATAGCAGGATTTTGACAGTTTTGGTATGGGCTAAACGTCAAAATCGCCCAATTCAATCACGATCGAACTGCAATGGGGGCTATCGCTGGTGAATTTGCCACTAGAGGCGCTACTGTCGCGTGAGGTCCAATATTATTCACTTTTCACGGGTTTAAGCGGGCTTCGTTATAATCGACATAACATTTATATTTTTTAATTTACCTGCTTGAAAGTGATCTCCTTTGTAAAATTATCGCAAAAATGGATTATTTGGCGATCAATGTGAACTCTTTGGAAGCGGAATTAAGAAAAAGCTCAAAAATAGGCGGCCTCAAAGAGCAACTATTTCAGAAGTTAGTTTGTTGATATGAAGATAATTATTTATAAATAATAAACATATTTAGATTCAAGATTAAAAAGTTTGTTTCGGCGCCGATCTTATAAAGTCGCCTTTGACAGCTATACCACTGGACCTCAGTCAACAGTGGCGCCAACTCTGCCCTCCTTATTGCAAACGCAGTACTTGCAAAAGGGCGGCTTGGAGATAAACGCGGTAAACATATTTTTAGATGTCTTAACAATAAGTCAATGTATGATAATATTGAAATTGTACCTTAAAAGTAAGAAAAAAAATCAAGCTTCCTATTGGTATATATTTTTTTTTTTACTTTAATTGGGTTATCTAAGTAAAATGCGGGATACTGCATTTTCATCTACCAGTTTGGTATTGTAGGAATTACAATATCACTAAGGCCAAATGCAGTATTTGTGTTTATTACTGCAAAATTACCTAGCACATGTTCAATACTGCATTTCTAGTTAGCAGTGTACTATGTATTTACATGCATGGTACTAGTCAAAAGTATTGGTTTCAGGTATAATAATTATAATAATTAAACCACAGGGCAGCTTGTGGCAAGCTGTTGGGCAGTAGCGACCCCACATACCTGATTGCTCCAGGAAGTATCCCTGTTTCTCCCCTCTGGCTTGCCTTTATTGGTCGGCCGGAGTGAACGCTGATGAGGAACATATCTCCCACCTCTTGCTTGCCTTCATTGGCCGGCTTGAGTGGAGAGTCGCTAGAGCAGAAATGCTCGGAGGAAGGAAGTATTGCAGTAAGATGCTTGCTACAATTAGGGCTTGAATGGATCTTGAATGGATTACCGGGATTGTCCTGAGAGCCGCGTAATACCTCTCCACTCCTCAAGCACCTCAGGCTATGTTGCCCTCTTGTCGCTACGTCGCTATGTGCTAGCGGCCGTTTTCGGGGGCCTATGAATCGAGTGTCCAAGTCACCCCGTGCCATTTTATCCGTGTGAGTAACATAGATCAGGTAGGGGCCATATTCATTTCATAGTCCCAGTTAACCGCTTCATTCCATTGTGTTTGTGTCCATATTCAACCCATAGCCATACTCTCACCGGGGATTGTCCGTGGATGTACTTGTATAGTGCGTACAGGGATAGTATTGCAAAAATTAGATTAAATCAGTCTAACGGGCCTCTGTGAGTTAGCTTTGGCCCCTCGTATACATTCCAAATGTCCGGTGATTGGAAATGACACACAAAATAATAATTTCATTTATTCAGACTACAATTTAGTCCATACAATGTTAGTAACATTATAGCTTACAACTAGGTTAGTAAAAAGACAATTACCTACCATAAAAATTAAAAAAACAAGAAATTTAATTTATATAAATAGGGTTTGGGCTTACAGTTGTATCTTAGCCTTATATTATTATATATATTTTTTTATACAAAACGTGAAGATTTACCATGCAAATACAACTTACGACATAAAAAGAAATTAACGTTGCCAACTTCACGATTAAAATTAAATTCTTCAAGTACCTTTAGTTCTTCTATAAAAATATACAATAAATTACCCCATATTCTAAAAAATGAAAACAATGACATCAAATTCACTCAAAATTTGAAACAATATTTAATTAATAAATGTTATTATAGAACAAATGAATATTTTATCGATAAATAATATAAAATAAACTTCAAGTTATTTAATTTAATCCTATTGACATTTATTGAAATCCAATTCAAATTATAAACAGAATAGTCTACTGTATTTATCGCCTAGTTGAAGTCGCTTCCTCTCTCCTAGCCCTAAGTTGCGTGCCCGACAGGGTCCATAACACTGGTCTTTTATTAATTGTAACATCTTTCTGTACATTATGGTTTTGCAATAAATTATTGAGTATTGAGTATTGAATATGCGTTTGCAAATACTGCGTTTGGCGTTAGCTTTTATTACTTAGTAGTACAGTGAGTGTTAGATAACCTTGCTACTCTTAACGCAGTACCTACTGTAGAAAACTGCGCTTAGTCTTAGCAGCGCAAGTGTAACTTTTTGAATATCCGCAATCTCCTCAATATCCGCAATCCTCAAATGCAGTACTGTGGAATACTGCATTTGGCTTTAGTTTCAATAACTCGCAAATAATTATGTGCTAAATGAAAATACAGTAAACTTATCAAGTACTACAAAACCTTGTAGTACATGCTGAATGCTGCATATCTTGGTAGCATAAGCAATACTTTTGTGTAAGTACTGCGTTTTGCGTTAAATAAAAAACATACGAGGGCGGGTCAATAAGTCCGTGACTTTTTGAATTTCTGACCTCTTTACTGAAAAAGCAACACTACTCCTGTCAACAGGTATTTGTCAGTTGATTCCTATCAAAATTTGAACTTGCTGCGTCAGTTAGTTTGTGTTTGACAGCTATTTTTATCAGACTACCCAGTAATTTGAGGAAAAAATGGAAAAAGGTGAATTTCGTGTGCTTATTAAGCATTATTTTTTGCGAAAAAAAACCATTACCGAGACTAAGGCTAAGCTTGATAAATACTATGGGGACTCTGCACCATCGATTTCAATGGTAAAAAAGTGGTTTACTGAATTTCGTTGTGGCCGTAAAAGCACTGAAGATGCCGAACGTCCTGGACGCCCAGTTGAGGTCTCTACACCCGAAACAATCGAAAAAATTCACGATATGGTGTTGGCCGACCGAAGATTGAAAGTGCAAGAGATTGTGGAAGCCGTAGGGATCTCGCATGGCTCAGTGGTTTCAATTTTAAAAGATCAATTGGGCATGAGAAAGCTTTCCGCAAGATGGGTGCCTCGTTTGCTCACAGTCGACCACAAACGCAATCGTGTAACAACTTTACAGGAAGGTTTGGCGTTGTTTAATCGCAATATGGAGGAGTTTTTGCGCCGTTTTGTAACCGTGGACGAAACATGGATCCATCACAAAACACCAGAGACCAAACAACAGTCAAAACAGTGGGTTTCTAAGGGTGAATCGGCGCCAAAGAAGGCCAAGGTGGGTTTGTCAGCCAATAAAGTTATGGCGACTGTTTTTTGGGATAATCCACATTGACTACCTTCAAAAGGGAAGAACAATCAATGGGGAATATTATGACGACGCTTCCTTCAATGACGATTTGAAAAAAAACCGACCTCATTTGGCCAAGAAAAAAGTTCTTTTCCACCAAGACAATGCAAGGGTGCACACATGTGCAGTTGCCATGGCAAAAATCCATGAATTGGGCTATGAATTGCTCCCTCATCCACCCTATTCTCCAGATTTGGCTCCGAGTGACTACTTTTTGTTCCCAAACCTGAAGAAATGGCTTGGTGGAAAAAGATTTGACTCCAATGATGAAGTCATCTCGCAAACAAAGGCCTATTTTGAGGACCTCGACAAATCATATTTTTTGGAAGGGATAAAAAAATTGGAGAAGTGAAAGTGTATAGAGCTCAAGGGAGACTACGTTGAAAAATAAAATGATTTGTTTATCAAAAAATCTGTGTTTTATTCCAAAAGTCACGAACTTATTGACCCGCCCTCGTAGTTATATTAAAAAAAACCTGGAAAATATTTTTTTATATACAATACGAGTATGTTATAAAAACTCTGTCCGGTCTATTAAGGTGTTATTAGGTATCTATAAAAGATTATATTTGTGTAATAATTTTCATGAAACATTAGAAAGAAAATAATTACCCTATGAAAAAAAAAATACAAAATGCACTACATTAAAAAAATGTACCCAAGAGGCGGTGACCAGATCCCGCGCGGAGATGCGCCGGCGCTCGCACTCACAGGTAGCGAAGTCATGACCCCAGTTGACCCCGGTACTTATTAGTCAGATAATAATGTGTCAATTGTACGAAACTGAGACTTCTTGGTAGCTCTGCAAGTAGCTCTTTTATTTGGTAGTATGAGGTCACTCAATAAGGACACTGATTTGATGGTTGTGGCGAAGATGTTGTTCCATATTTCTGCCACCGTCAGAAATACAGGCTTCACAGCGTCGCACTAGGTTGCCCCGCACCGATTGTAACACACTCGTATCCGCTTTAAGCGCAACAATCCGCACACGCATTTTTGCTTCACTGCCACATAATTTTATGAAAACTATTTGTAGAATACGACATTTCGCGGAGCAGAACGGTACGACCACTCGGAAGTAATGTCTTCGCGAAACTGACCTGTCGTAATAATAAATAATAATGCATGATCAGGATATATCCACCGACACGTGCCGCGCGGCGAGTTGAATCAAAGCGGGCGGGCTACCTTTACGCTATGTCAAAGGCGCCGCCTATGTTTATTGCGGTGCCGAAAAGCGAGTAGTTTGCTTGCGTCAATGCCGACAATAGGGCCGCGCGACGGGGAGTGTTAACACATTTTGAAAATTTCCCCGTTGTATAGGTAAATGGGTGATAAACCTGTTGACTTTAAAAATCGATAAAATAGTTGTATTCATGAATTACGTAATTTTGATACTTATTTTGGTTATGTTAATATAGCAACTTTATGACCCTTTCGGATCGGACAGGGTTTTTATAACATATTGTATAGCTTTTAAGCACATGAGATGTCATTTTTGCAAAAAAGTGAAAATCCCAAAAGTGTCGAATACTGCAAGTGCAATTAGCAGGGCAGAACTGATGAGCAAAGAAACGATAGTCCCCATTGAAATAGCTGAGTAAGGCCCCAGGTTAGGTTAATACATTTTTTTTTAAACTGAGGTGTTTAAAAATCTTAAAGTTATGCAGAATGATAGCTTTTAGTTTAAGGATTATAGTTGTTAAACTATGTTAGTTCATTAAATTTTTATTTAAGTACCAAAAATATTATATCCTTTTTTCCATGGCTTGATTGTTTGTTGGCTGTGGCAGATCTTAATTGACGGTTACTTTTTATTAAGGTTCGGCCGACGCCGGAGTTGTTAACGCCCTCTTCTGGCTCTCGTCCCAAGAAGGCTCGTCGCTCGCTGCAACTCAGCAAAGAGAAAACCACCAAATTCCTGTTGGATTCTGGCAGCGAGGTAGAGTCTGACGGAGACGATGAGGAAGAGGAGGCGTATAACATACAGAAGGAGCGACTTACGATGAGACAAATTCGCGACGAGGAGGTGCTGTATGAGGATGGATGCACGGAAAGAGTGCATGATGAAGAATGCAATATTATAATAGAAGAGATAATGCTTGGGAATGTGGTAGATGAGGAACTTGAAGAATGCGAGGATGAAGCTATGAGTGAAGAGAGAGTGATTGGTGATAGGGTGGTTGAGAGTGTTGAGCAACCTCCGGTGTGTCAAGAGTACGAAGGCCTGGATGTTTTCTCCTGGTCCGAAGATTTTTCTTCGTTTTCCGGCCAAGAGGAAACATACTTGCGTGCACCTGGCCCAAAGGTGGAGTCTCATGACCCTGTGCAAATATTTATGAAAGTGTGGGACGAAAGAATTATGGAAGAAATTGTAAGGGAGACAAATAGATATGCATGGCAAATAATCGCTCCATTAGCTGAAACTGAAAACGGTCTCCCAGAATATCTGGAATGGACCGACACCACAGTTTCAGAAATGTACCGGTATTTTGCCATGCTTATTTTTATGTCAATGTGTTACAGGTCAAGAGTGAAAGATTATTGGACGACAGGGCACCTCCAAATGCCTGCATTCCGAAATTTGATGTCGAGAAATCGATTTTTGGCAATAACGCGATTTTTGCATTTCGTGGATAATGACAGTTATGATCCCAGCCTCTCATCATATGAGAAAAAAATTTATAAAATTCTTCCCATTATAAAGCACTGCAACGGGAAGTCTGGGGAACTCTATACCCCTAGTAAGCACCTTAGCCTGGATGAGTCGCTGCTGCTCTGGAAGGGTCGCCTTAGCTGGGTACAGTGTAACCGTACTAAGGCGGCCCGGTTCGGGTTTAAATCCTTCGAACTTTGTGAGGCAGTAACCGGATACCAGCTAAGGTTTTTACTTTATGCAGGCAAAAATTCATCAATGTCCGCGGAATCCATCCATGGGTTCGAGAACAGCACCGCCAAGGTCGTTCTAGAACTCATGGATGGATACTTAGACGTCGGACACACTCTGGTCATGGATAATTGGTATAACCAATTACCCTTGACTAGGTTTTTAAAAAGGAGGCGCACTGATGTCATCGGGACTATAAATCGTCTCCGGATTCATATTCCCAATGAAATCAGAAACGCCAACGAAAAATGCATGCCACGGGGTCAACAGGTGGCTCGCCATTGCGGTGACATTAGTTTGATCGCCTGGAAAGACGTCAAACTAGTCACCGCAATGTCGACCTACCACAACGATCTTCAGTTGCCTGTTCGGCGAGGGGGCGAAAGAATTTTAAAACCTATTTCAATAAGAGATTATAATAAATATATGGGCGGGGTCGACTCCAAAGACCAGAAGTTATCTATGTACCTAATGGAAAGGAAGAGGGGTCAGAAATGGTACATGAAAGTGTTCAAAAGGATGTTAAATACCAGCCTTTTGAATACTTACATAATATACACTAAAAATCCACTGCCCAGACCACTCTCTCACAGGCAATTTCGTTACAAAGTGGCCCTCGATCTTTTGGAACGTTTCCCTAAGAATGAAGAGACCCTAGTCAACCCGGCTCCTGCGCTGGACATATACAAGAGACGGCTTCAGAAGGCGGACCATTTTGTCACCCACACAGACAAAGTGCCCGGTAAAAACCATCATAAACAGATGAGATGTGTGCGATGCACTGCAGCAGGCCGGCGCTCAATGGTTACATTGAAGTGCACATTCTGTAATGTACCATTGTGCCCCGGCCCATGCTGGGCTGAATACCATCAATTAAAAAAATTGTGACTTCATACTAATCTCATCTGTTTATTTGAAAAGAGTCTATGACAATAGAGACTGAGTTTCTTACGCTGCTTCTTCATTCTTCTCAGCACTAGCCTATATTTATCCCGAAGCAGTGGTAGGGTTTATGTTGGGACGTGTATGCTCCTAGTGCCTACATGCAATATTAAAGATTTATTTTTTCTCTAACCCCTTCTTTCGTCCAAATTTGCTAAAATTGGAACCCGTGGTAGTGCTTAAAACTGAGATTTTTTTTAAATTTTTAGCTGGGATCGTTGGTTCGAAAGATGTTTGTTATTAGCCGAGTTGCGTATGATTTGAATGTATGTTTATGAATGGTTTAATTGTATGTTTATGAATGACTAGCTGTTCCCCGCGACTTCGTACGCGTCAATTTCTATTTTTATGATCGCGATTATTTTTGCAACATTTTTATCTCATGCTTCGCTCCTATTGGTCGCAGCGTGATGTTATATAGCCTAAAGCCTTCCTCAATACATGGACTATCCAACACAAAAATATTTTTTCAATTCGAACCAGTATTTACAGAGATTAGCGCGTTCAAACAAACAAACAAACAAACAAACTCTTCAGCTTTATAATATTAGTATAGATATCACCTCAGCCATACTTACCGCGAGAGTGGTGCTATCGCGACCCCGAACGTGTCGATGGCCTATTTTGATTTTCTTAATTTGGTAGTAGTCTATGCACAGTATTGTAAAATTTGATAGGTGGAAAGTGTAATCTCTGTGTATAGGTATATGAAAAAAGAAAAAACATGTAATTTCGTATGTTTTATACTAATAATAATTTTTACGCTAAATTTAGTACATTTGATGTACATTTTTTTTTATTCCAAAAAGTCGTGTTCATTTGTAGTGTTTCTTGACACTGGTAATAAAATAATCGTTAAGAGTAGTTGAACAGATTCCGAGCATATTGATGACAAACAAATATTGTCAACACAATATTTGTTTCCTAATCAATACCCTGGCATAATACAGTCGCCCGCTTCCGATCGGACATCGGCTCTCGGCGCGGTAAGCCGCGAGAATATTTATCAACTTTGTGCATTTTTTATCATGTTTTCTGCTTCACAAGCCCTATTTGTGTTACATATATGTCATTAAAAAGGTTATTTCATGGACTACTCGTATATTGATATAATATAATAGATAACAAATGTATGAAAATGACATTAACAAACGATCGTAAGCTTATGTGATTTTCATACATTCGCCATCTATTCGTCTGGCGTAGTAAACGATATTAGAGAGCCACTTGTCTAAGGGCGCAGATATTGCATACAGTGTAGGTTATCAGTCAATTTAACAATTCTCATGATCACACCCACTGGGAGCATGAAAAGAGTACATAAATATCTTAAGAAAACTAAAAACTATGGTCTTGTATTTCGTGGGGACAACTCTTGTATTGAAGCTTTTGTGAATGCTGACTGGGGTTCAGATGTTAACGATGGAAAATCTTTTTCAGGTTTTTGTTTTAAATTATCAAATAGTTTGATATCTTTTGAATGTAGAAAGCAAAGAAATGTAGCCCTAGCCTCTACTGAGGCTGAGTACATTGCCATGTTAGAGGCAATCTACCTAAAGAATATATATTGTGAACTTGTTAGTAAGTAATTCAGAACCAATTATGTTATTTAATGATAGCCAAAGCGCTCAAAAACTAATTTGTAGTAATGTGTTCCATCATAGATCTAAGCACATAGATATAAGGTATCATTTTGTAAGAGATTCTGTAGCCAATAATTATATTAAAATAGCATTCTAAGAAACTGCTGAAAGGCCGGCAGACATTTTAACAAAGAGCTTGGGATCAGTTACGATAATAATTAAGCATTAATATTTTATGAAAAAACTGGGTATTGTTCTTAGATGATAGTTTTTTTTGTATTCGAGTTAAGCAAACCTAGTTCATAAATGAATAACGTTATGTTGTATATAGTCCTTAAAATATAGCTTGATTAGAATGACACCTGTCAAACTAAAGTGACTAGTGATGGGACTGACTCGACTGAGCAAACAAAAAAAAAACAGTTACGGCGAATAAAATAAAACGAAAATCAGATATATTAAGATTTAACAGTCGGTCAGTATCGTATCGAATAATTGAAACAATCATGTAAATTAGGTTTTTTTTTATTGCATAAAGAATCTAATTAATTTGAATTTTGGTAAACTATTGATAATTACAATTTGATGTTGTTAGCATCAACCAATGCTCATAAATCATTCGTAACATTTATGTTACATTACTTCGATTTTGAAATATTATTTGTCGATTTCGATTTGTCCATTTTATCATTTTTATGTTGTCACTAGCGATTATGAAAAATGACGTAACCTTATAAAGACATCTTTTAAAGTTAGGTGTAATTATTGTGACTGGATGATTTTGTTGTTTTTAACTTAAACGATCTATTTTATATAATTAAATTGATTAATTATAAAAAAATATTCTTAACATGCCAGTTACCAATATTTTTTCGTCTGCAAATATGTTTTTCTCTTGTGTGACGCTGGTACAAAGCTACGAAGTCTCTTACAGTGAGAACTGTTATTCTAATCAAGCTATGTTTTAAGGGTAAGAGTTGCAAGTAAATATTGTAGTTGTCAAATGTTGTTAAGAGGTGGTGTTAATATAGTACAAAATTGACACAAATAGTGGCGCCATCTGCACGGATGCGGTGTACATCACTAATAAAGAGTGTAAAATCATTCAACCTGTTTCATTACTAAAGTACCTAGTCCTCTTAAACGATATCATATGACTGTATTCAATTTTAACATCGTTAAATAAAAACCATTAAATTATGTATATCAGCGATAAGACCGCCTTATTGCATCAAATTTTCTGTTTCATATTTATTTTTTTGTAGTTATCTTGTTTTGTGCAATAAGTGTATTGTATTGTAGTTTTACAATATACAAAGCACCTGCATGACCGTACAAACTATTATCATCGTTAAAGAAAACAAGCCTCTGTAGGTATTGAGTAATGTACTCGTAGTTTTCACAAAAAAAGGAAACAAGCAATGAATCTTCCACTAAGTGAGTTAAGACAGTGTCGTAAAGTTGTGTTTTCGGGCCCGCAAAATGTGGTCTTGCGTGAACTGTCATCATGTGCAGTGTAACGGAAACTAAAAGAGATCGGTCTCCATTCAATCGCTTTAGCGTATTCTGAGAATTATAATCACACCCAATAATACTAGAAAATAGACAATATTAATGATAATATACTCTTCTATGAATACATGTTTTAAAATAAGCAAAAGAAAAACCAATTGAACTGAAACAAATCAGTATCGGAATCAAAGAATTCCGTAATATCGATACTATCGATATTGTAGCTGTTTTCGAGGTGAAATATCGATAGCCAAACTATTCGATAGTTCTGCAACTCTACTTAAGTAGTATCGAGCATTAATCAGGCAGATAATCAAAACACCCCACAATACACCACATGCCAAAAGGACTACATTCCAGAATGACCAGCCACTACCAGATCGTCCACTTCCCGTACCAACATTAAAAAAAAATTGTTGACAAAGGTGCGAGTTTGCAACAAAAATGTTTGGCAGGCCACTGTACATGATCAGCCCACATTAGTCTACTTCCCTTAGAGCATTACAACTAGCTATATAATCAAAGCTACTTCCACACAAACGTACTTACTAAACGGCGTCTCGCTTACTGAAGTTACTGCCCATAGACAAGTTTTCATGATGACTATTGAGTATTGACTATCACTATAGTCTTTATAATATAGCTTGATTAGAATGACACCTGTCAAACTGAGGTGACTAGTGATGGGACTGACTCGACTGGTCAAACGAAAAAGACAGGTACTGCGAATAAAATAAAACGAAAATTAGTTTTGCTTAGTAGTCAATTTAAAAAAAAAACTTGTGTTTTTTCCCCATTCGTGACATTGGCGGAATCGTGTGGCTCAGGCTCAAACACTGCCATAAACCAAAAGAAGAAGAAGAAGAAGAAAATTTGATATATTATGATTTAACAATAAGTCAGTATCGTGATCATTATCAGAATAATTATAGCAATCATGAACATCAATTAGATATTTTTTATCGCATGTAGAATCTAATAAATTTGCAATTTTTTCGTAAATTATTAATAATTGCAATTTGATGTTCTTAGCATCAACCAATGCTCATTAAATCATTTGTAACATTAATGTTACATAACTTCGATTTTGAAATATTGTTAATCGGTCGATTTTACTTTATCACTAGCGATTATGAAAAATGACGTAACCTTGTAAAGACGTCTTTTAAAGTTAGGTTTAATTTTATGACTGAACTATTTTAATGTTTTTAACTTTAAATATCTATTTTATAATTGAATTGATTAATATGTACAGCAAAGTATAAAAAAAATATTCCTTACATGCCAGTTACTAATATTTTTTCGTGTGCAAAATTGTGTTTCACTTGCGTGACACTGGTACAAAGTTACGTCGTCTCTTCCAGTGTGAACTGTCAGTCTAATCAAGCTATATTTTAAGGACTATAGAGTTATTTGATTCGGGGTTTAAACAAGTTTCAGATATTTCGGCACAGTTGAAGCGCCATGATCACGAGAGTCCCTTGATCATGGCGCTTGCTCCAACAGTGCCTTCATAATTTCTACAAACCTCATACAACTAGCCAGTTACGGTAACAGGTAAGGTCTGGTTAACACTAAGCAAAAGTAAAACACAAAGATAAGTACAACCATTTAATCGAGTTCTGTAAATACTTACAAAAGTGTCAAAACCATTGCCCCTTGGGCTGATCACCGTTTAAGGTACCTACTGAGCATTCACGCTCTTAGTTTTTAGTTGCCACTCGATAGTCCACTATTGATTTGATAGGCTATCGAGCTGACGTCAAGTCAATAATATCGATAGCCTATCGATATTAGCGATAGTGTCGATACTATCGAAAACCAATACAGGATGAATTTTAGTCGATACTATCGAAATTCGATCGATGATATTACTTCATAATACCATCGATCGAATGTTTTGACTTGAAAAATTACGTCTGGGCGCGGTGCTTACAGCGATAAGAATATGCTTGAAAAATTGACGCCTATGACGTAGTGTCTCGGTTGTTAATGGTAAAGTACCGCGCCTGGCTGGCATGCGAGGAGATGCGGGTTCGTGTTCCACCTGAGACAACATTTTTCAAGTTCAAATACTGATATCGATAGTATTGTTTGATTCCGTAATATCGATACTATCGATTTTTAAACTAGATTCCGAGGTAAAATATCGATAGCCAAACTATCGATAGGTCTGCAACTCTACTTATAGTCCTTAAATATAGCTTGATTAGAATGGCAGTTCTCACTGAAAGAGACGACGTACTTTGTACCAGCGTCACACAAGTGAATAATGTTTTTTATACATTGCTGTACATATTAATCAATTTAATTATATAAAATAGATATTTAAAGTTAAAATCATTAAAATAATCCAATCACAAAAATTACACATAAGTCATAACTTGAAAGAAGTCTTTACAAGGTTACGTCATTTTTATAATCGCTAGTGATAAGGTAAAATCGACAAATCGAAATCGACGGACTAACAGTATTTCAAAATCGAAGTAATGTAACTTATATATATGTTACAAATGATTTAATTTTGCAATTATTGATAGTTGATGAAAAAATTTTAAATTTATTAGATTCTCTAATGCGTTAAAAAAATTCTAATTGATTTTCATGATTGTTACAATTATTCTAATGATGATCACTGACTTACTGTGGAATCTTAATATATCTGATTTTCATTTTATTTTATATGCTTTATCTGTTTTATTTTCGTTTGATCAGTCGAGTCAGTCCCATCACTAGTCACCTCAGTTTGACAGGTGTCATTCTAATCAAGCTAAATTTTATGGACTATAGTATCGAGCATTAATCAGACAGAGTATTAAAACACAGTAAAGTTTCAAAGTCACAGAAGTGTAAAGCATGGGTATTGGGTACGAATAAAACCACTTTATGCGGCCACCAGCAGAACTAAAATAGCGATTTGACAACTCTGCAGATATGAGTAATGTAATAAAAAAAATCCAGACCAATATTATGGGACTATTCACAACCACTTAGGCTGCGTTTCCACTGACGCGGAGCGGAGATTTAGAGCATTTTGATTGGTCAATTCATGCACCGCTAAGCTCCTCTCCGCGTCAGTGTAAACGCAGCCTTAAGCATAATTTTATTAGAATTTTTTTTGTCTTTTAAATATAACATAATATGCATGTTAAAATCCAATAAGAACTTTATACAATTTTAAATTTCATAGTCCAGGGGCTTAGTTAGGATTTTTTTTAAATTAAAATAATTTATTTATGTAACTTAGTTCCGTAGTGTATTAATAAACATTGTTTGAACATGAAAGTATCGAGATATACTCATATAAATTAAATGTTCTATGAACATCACTTAGTCTTCAGCAAAGTGAGATCCAACACAATTAAGTTTAAACAAATCTAAATTGTGAAGTTAATTTGTAGTGAGCGTCAAGATGGCGGGACCAAATCCCCAAATTTAGCACATTCAAATATTTGAGCTACATACATATGTACTAATTGTACCCCGAACCAGACATTTGTACCTCTAAAGGTAAAGGAAGTATATCAAGATCTACCTGATCCCGCCACTTTGACGTCAATGTGCTTAATTTCGAATTGGGGACGTGGTCCCAACAATTTGTATCTATCTACTACTTCATACAGTCAGCTCCTAAATCCTATTGAAATCATTTATTTAATTCTGATGGTAAAACATAAATAAATTCTGTACTACAATAGCATTTTATTGACGACTTCATAAGTATGGAGATATTTGAACAATACTTTCATGGCAGTGTATTTATTTTACAAGTAAACATTATTATGTATATCTATTTATTATAAAGTCACTCTTTGTGCAATATCCAGTCATAAACACGAAAAATTTGTTTTCGTGTCACGTTGATTATTCTGTTTATTATTAATTTATTACTTAAGGCCTGTACACCATCGTCAGTGTTAATCAGTAACAGACGCACGAGCACGACCCACCAAAAGCTATCGATACGTCTTTCGAAGGCAATAATTTCATTAAATACGGCACACTAAAGGGCAATTTCAAGTTAAGTATATTTCCGCAGCTGAAAACGTACATTGGCTCCGTTTACACAAAAGCGGAGTTAGGCGGAGTAAAGCGGAGTGGATCGTGAGTTGACGAATCACAGAGCTCGATCCACAGATTACACTGTGCGCTCCTCTACAGTCTTCTCAGCAACACGCGTCTATACTGGCGATGGTAACAAGCCAATATTTTATTTCAAGCCGTTATTTCTATGACAAATGTGAAATTTAGACCTAATTTTATAATACCAAAAATGTGTTCTAATATTAACTAGTTACTAATTATTTTAAATGGTACTCTTTAAGACGATTTTAATATCGACGGATTAATTTTAATTTAATTATATAGAATTTATTATATATTGACTAGGAACATAACACAGTTGAATAATTATTTTAACAGCAGAAAAAAATTAAACTACGAAATATCAAACTTTACATATTTGGATGACAGTTGCCTCACTTTTTATAAGAAACAATAAGTAGGTACTCTCAGAAGTTTTCTTCAATAAAAACTAACATTAATTACAAAGCGTACACTGCGCTTTTGAGGTTCAATAACACTTTCTTTCCTTTCAAATATTTACAAGGATAAGGCTGGGTTTCCACTGATGCAGAACGGAGCGAAGCGGAGCTAAGAAGAACATTGGTGTACGACTAGTGTTTTCAATTAAACGGAGTACCAGAGCGAAGCAGACTGGTGTTCCATTGAGCCGTATTCCAATCAGTCAGTCTTAATGAATCTCATAGGAGCACTATGAGATTTCGGTAAAAACCGCCCAAGTGCGGGTCGGATTCGCGCTTGAAGGGTTCCGTAACATTGACTAGGTAAACAACAGTAGGTAGGTACATACATTTAGTTAATGTAGGGCCTACCTGTTATTGATATTGAGCAAGCTCCCTTAAATATTTGCTTTATTTAGTTTTTAGTATTTGTTGTTAATGCGGCAATAATTTGTGAAAATTTCAACTGTCTACCTATCGCGGCTCTTGAGATACAGACTGGTGACGGACAGACAGCGAAGTCTTAGTGATAGGGTCCCGTTTTTACCCTTTGGGTACGGAGCCCTAAAAAGCAGTGCTTTATATCCTTCTCTACTTGAAGATGAAGATTAGGAGCTTATCAAGTTTATTCTGTTAGCTTTTATTATATCTGGATTCGCGACCGCGTCGCAACTCCCCGTTACGCCATGTCAAAAAGTATCCCTCATTGGGTCTAATCAAGAATGGAACCGACAGACCTTTCCGTTTATTTAGACTAGAAAAACATCAAACAGAATCAAAATTTGCCAAAATTGCAAGCACTAATATTAACTCTAGTATGTGTCTCACTCTAGATTGTTAAAAATATCTAACATAAGAACAATGTGGCATATATTTCTCAAAAAGAAAGTGTAATGAAACCTCACCGCGTAAAAAACCGATATTCAGAGTCAAATCCACAAAATTCAGCGAATGCTAGTCCTGAGATCCATCAAGGCACTAGCCGTGATCACTCCATGTCTCTGATTCCTGCCCACAAAGTTATTATAATCCGCGTCACCACCTATTGTAATCGTAGAGAATGACGTTGAATTCCTCCTGTGCTGTATAGATGGCTTCTTACCGCTCATGAAACCAGCTTCGGACGGACTCTGCCTCGTCACCGGCTGGAAGTAATCACCGTGGCAGTTGGAGCTCTCCATCCAGTGGTTGTCGTATGTTCTGGTCGCTCGCATAGGTTTGGTGATCGTCTGTTCTGATCTATACTCTTTGACTGGTCTCTCTATGGGCCTGGTGATCTTTGACCTGGCTTTGTGGTCAGCTGATGCACTCATGTGCTTTTGTTTAGAGGATCGCGATATCTCGGCGTCGTTAAAGGATTTGCTGATTTTCGTTGACGCTGGTAGAGTGTGGATTTTGGCACTGAGGATGGTAAAAATAAAAAAATTGTTAATCAATCTAAACATGATAAACAAGTACACTCGACAGCACATCAAGTTAAACAGTTGAACTGCGATAACAACTTTTATTACGTAGAGCATAAAGGCGGTCTCAAGGTCAACATGTATAGTCTGATGTGCCGCCGTGTGTACATACTAAAATGACACATAGAATTTGATTGAGGGAGACTGGTACTCTTTAAGTACGAAGGTACGAAGGTAGGTACACAGGAAGAGAAAAGGTAAGGGACACAGGAAAAAATACACGCTCTTTCTGTAAATGATGCGTGTTGCTTAGACTTTTTTGATGTGTGTAATCAAATGGTCAAGAAAGTACAATAGTTGACTGGCTTTTAGTGGCGATCTTTATAAACTACTCTTTAAAGGAAAAGCCGAGAAAAGATCAGATACCTGAAATGTAACACACCTCGGCACTAGAGAGAGCAATGCTTGGTGTTTCTTTGCGAGATAAAATCAGAGTTGAAGTGGCAGTGGGTGGGACTCATAATAAGAAGAACCGATGGCTTTTGCAGAGGAAATGTTTTGGAATGGCGACCGCAAACCGGACGACGATCTCTGTAGGATCCTTACCAGGTGGACCGACGATCTGGTGGAGGTTGTGGGAATTAAGCCGCTGAATGTGGGCGGTGCGAGACCGGCTGATCCTTAGGCCAGCTGTAGACGTCGTTTGGGTAAGAAGAACTTACCTCGGCTGAGACTTCCTGACGTGACCATTATTGAGCGAACCCTTCGCCATGATGCTGTACAGTTTGTTCCTGTAGTCATCGACTGACATCTGCTTGTCATCTCTGAGAGGCAGCAGCACGTCGGAAGGTAGAGTCGGCTCGTCGCGTTCGCGGTGAAATCTTAAAGTATACAAAAGATATATTGAAATATTAAGGACACTGACTCTAAGGCTTTCTTATGTTCTATGATGACGTAGCTGGGCAGAGTGTAGAAGAGCGGAAATTAAATGTGGAAAACATCACATTAAATTGTTCTGATCCCAAAGAAACTATTTAAAGCCCCGTGTGCCCGTATTGTGGAAATCTAAAACAACGAAGGTACCACAAACATTCAGACCCGAGACTACATGATCCGACGAACCCGGGCAGGACCTCGGAATAAGCGACACCTTGAAAACCGGTGTGTACGCCACTCCAGCACAAAAATTGACTATCTGTAATACAGATTACTGTAGTTATCGATCGAGCTTAATGATTGGTCAATTCTCGGTGCGCTCATCTACACTCCGCCCAGCTCCGCTATTACGTAAATATTTTTTAAAGCTGACAGTTGACATTTCCACATTTCTAGGTTTTTTCACGTCGGGATCAAACCACGAATGGCTTCAAAATGGCTTGCACGCATACTGATCAGGCTAAAAAGGAGCAGATAAAACGCCAGAGCATGTGCTGAGTGCAACCTTCAATCACCAACATCGGTCTCAGAAGCTTGCAGAAACCTGGGGAAGATGCTAACTTTCTGGAGTCACCTGGGATGGTTGGAGTAGAAGACGGGGATCACAAAAAATGGCCCGATAGAGAGGCTAAGTGCGGACAAAGCCCAGATATACCTAACAACCATGTCTGCAACGAATCCATACTAGCACGGATAAACACCACATCCAATCACATGGCCACATACTTGTGGTTCAGTACCCCCTCCAAAGCGCAAGCTAAAAGTTCTACCAGGAAAGCATCCGCCCCCCTTGAAGCCGCTTGCTCTCTTAGGTGAGATGACCCGTACCCGCTCATACTGCCGATATGTGTGCAGCGAGCGCTCGTCCCAGAAGTAGTTTGCTCGCGTAGGAGAGACGATCCATACCCGGATATTTCCGGATGAGAGATGAGCCGTACCCGCTGCTTACTGCGATTCACTTTATGGAAATGTCATAACAGCTTTGGTTTCATCTGCTATTACAGTAATAAACAAAGGATTGGTATTTTCTTTTAACGCTGATGGCCACCAAACAAAAAACTGTCTAAAAGCCGTGACAACAGCGGCTGATGTGACGGATGGACATCCGCGATCATAGTTACAAGCGCAGTGTCGAATCGAATTAAGAGATGAACAAGGGCTGCTGATAAATCATAACAACAGTATCTACGTTTTGATTACAACACCCACTTGGCCACATACTCGTGGTTCAGCGGTACATACAGTATGTTTTGAATACAACATCCACTCACTTGGCCACATACTCGTGGTCCAGCGCCTTCTCGGTGCCGATATGTCTGCAGCCAATCGCTATAAACTACATACTAGTAGATACGATAACAGCACCCACTCACTTGGCCACATACTCGTGGTCCAGCGCCCTCTCCGCGCTCAGCCGCCGCGCCGGGTTGAACACCAGCAGCCGCTGCACCAGCTCCGCCGCGTCGCGGGGCGCGCAGGCCAGGAGCGCCACCAGGGAGTTACCCGCCCCCCCTGAAGCCGCTTGCTCTCGTATGAGAGACGACCCGTACCCGCTGCATACTGCCGATATGTCTGTAGTGGATCGGGAATTGGGATTTTAGGTGTTGCGTTATTAAAGTATTATTCGGAGTAAAAGAACAGCCTATAATCATTCCACTGCAGGGAAAAGGCCCCCATCGTTGAATGCAAGTTACCACAGCAATGATGGGTACTAGTAAAATCACCACGCTTGCCAAATGCGGGTTGGTGATCACAAACCCGAACGATGTTTGAAAATTGGAAACCTTTTGCTGATCGAATCCGGAACCCCGAGATCCTGGCCCAGTATTTAAACAACAAGATCTATTTATTCTGAATACGTGACACAGGATCTATTTTTTTGTAAAATGTATCACTAAACTGGGTATATAAGGACATGTAACTGCTTGAAATGTACAATTACCTACATCAAAAATTTAACATATAATAATTTGATTGTTGACACATTTCTGTTTAAAATAAAGATATTTGATTTAACTTGATCAAACTATGCCCATCGCATGACATGTGCCTCTCCTAATGCGATCGGTCTCGCTTGCCGCGACCTGCGCCAGATCCATTTCATAAGGCTTTTATCCAAAACGCCATCGATACCATGGATGAAGTCAGCATCGTGCAGATCTGCAAGTCGAACTTCAAAGAAGGCGAGATTTGCAGTGGCAAGGAGCTGCTTTTCCGTAGCATCGGCAAAGCCGATAAGATGCCATCTCGACGGAGGGATGGAGGTGCGAAGAGTCTCCAGGACATCATCACCCTGTTGAAGGAGACCGACCCTGATGATGTGCCTACGTTCGTGGCGAAGGATCTGCATAAGCTGCCTCCCGTCACATTCGACCACGTCGACGTCACCAGGCTGCTCAAGGACATAAACTTCTTGAAAACGAGTCTGGCCGAGGTTCAGTGTAAATTGGAAGCCTCCGAAAACACCATCAGTGGGTTACGAACCGAAGTCATGTTATTAAGAAACACTGCTTCGGTAAGTAGGTCACCGGAGGCCGCCAACGTGAACACTCGTCGTGGAGGGCAAAACGCATCCATCAGCAGTTTTGCGTCAGCGCATACTGATGCGTCACCCCCCGCCACCGCCGCGCGCCCCGCCGCTGCCGCCTCCGCCCCGGCGGAGACGTCACGCGTGTGTACGTCGACCCCTCAACGTCCATACGCTGCAGTCACCGCTGCTAACCAACCCGCCAAGCGACAACCCGAGCGGGTTACAAAAGCGACGGGTAACCAACAACGAACGGTCTCTAAGAGTATACCACAGAGACAAGAAGACGGCTGTGATGAAGACGGTTTCAAAAAAGTGGAACGGAAAAAGAAGCCCGCCCGCCGAAACCTATGCGGCACCGCCCCGACTGGACACAACCAGCTGCTGCGGCCGGCTATTCCGACAACGCAGTTGTACGTGTCCCGCCTGCATTACTCCACGAAATCAGATGATATTGTGGAGTACATCAGAAATAAAGCCAAATTCACTCTGAGGGTCGAACGGCTGGTTTCCCGCCATAACGTGAATTTTAATTCCTTTGTGGTGAGAGTACCGACCGAACATCTGTCGACCTTCATAAAAGAAGATTTTTGGCCGAAAGGTGTTTTGTTCCGACGATTCCGTGGTCGGATACCGGACACTGCATTGCGCAACACGTCGCCGCCTTCATTACGTGTTACTTGTAATAAATAGTTATTTTTAGTTGAGTTTATTATATGTATGTTAGTCTGTAAGGTATTTATTGTATGGGCCTTTTGTCGCCTGATATAAATGAATAAATAAATAAATAAAATAAGGGGGTTTCGCCTTAATCGCCACGCTCGGTAAGCGTGTCGGCGATTGCAGTTTGGCCAATGGGGGAGAGAGTTCCAGAAACTTATTGCAAGAACGGCCATCGCTTCTCATCACACATTTCTGATTCTATCACGCAAGGAAATACCATACCAAGCAATGAACTCTCACTCTATTGTCCACTGTGTGACCTTGAGCCTTCTTTTGAAACCCATATAAAACAACCAAGTTTCACGTTAGAAACACTTTTTCTACATTGACCCATCCGGGAATCGAACCTGGGACCTTGGAGGAGGAGACACCTTGAAAACCGGAATGTACGCCACTCCGCCACTGAGGTCGTCGAACATTAAATTTAACAATTTATATCACAAATCTCAACTGACCTTCCGGAGACGGCTTTGGCAGTGCAGACATGATCCTCTCGACTTGATTGACTGTGGAGGTACCCGGGAAGAGAGGCTTGCCCGTCAGCATCTCACCCAGGATGCAGCCTAGGGACCACATATCTATGCCCTTTGTGTAGCTGAAGAAAAAATTAGGAGGGTAAATGGATAGGAAATAAATACAAAACAGATTTCTGCAGTTTTTGCACAATCTAAGTAAGGTATTCTGAATGTCTGAAATCTGAATACTTCATGTTACGTCTTCTTGCACTCTCTGCAGAGTCGTTTTGCGACACTAGTCTGCTTTGTTTTTCCAATCTACAAACTTACGAAACAAAACCTAAAAACCTTTGGGTATAGGACGGACTATAGGAAATTTAAAAATTGTAAAAATTATCAAGTAAATATTTTTTTGAAACCTTTAGATAAGGAGACTACAATGAAAAATTCGCCGACAGACCAAATGTCTGGGTAGGGTAATTGTCAGAACAGTCACTTAGTGGAGAGTTCTGGGTTCGAGACCCATCTCAGGTAGTCGAAATTTTTATTGAATTGAATAAATAAAATAGGATAAAGAAATAAAACTACGCATTTGCAATGTCTACTATAAGTTCTTAAACAAACTAGGTACTTACTTCTTGCTCGCGATGAGTATCTCTGGTGCGCGGTACCACCGTGTTGCCACATAGTCAGTGAGGCACGGATCCGCGCCTTCCTCGCCTCCAGAATACATGCTGGACACCGACCGCGCTAGTCCAAAGTCTGCCAACTTCACTCTGAACACATACAAAGGTTTTATTAGCAAAATCGCTGCATTCGTTATGGCATGCAATAGTGTGGATATACAGGATACAATTTTTAATCACTTTTCAAATTTTAATACAAATCTACGAGATAAAAACAAATGACGTTAGTTTTCTTTTGGCTAGCCCTGTCATGTTAAAAAAAGACTATAAAGAACCTAGAGAAATCCGCCAAAAGTCTAAAATTGTCGATACGATCCCCCTGCAACACTTTTCTACGCGATACGCATCTCAATTATTTATAACTTGACCTACATTTTTCCTTCTTAAATGTTGACGGTGATAAAAAAATTATCCTGTATAGGTTGTACTTAGGCCTCAGCCTCGAATTTCGCGAGCAGCGGGGCGGCACTGCAAATGAGGAGCTCCGGTACAAAAGCCGATAAATCCACTTTATGCCATTTTTATTATTATTTTTCTGTTAGCCCCCAGTACTCTTACATAACATACATCATTCAGGTTGCATCAAATCTCGTTAAAAACGTACTAAATAATTTTCAAAAGTTGGACAGCTGGACCAAAACCAGACAAACACACGTATTTTTAAGTTACAACCATTGCTTTTTTAATTTTCGGGACTATTACCGATAAATCCTTTACAAATTCTTATAGATATTTTTTGTTGGAACCATTTACCGACAAATGTGCTCTCTCCTTTTATTTTATTTTTTTCAAAAGAAAATACTAGTTTTGTGATAGCAATAATTGGCTCAAAAGGAGAAGAACCCAGAGCCTGTCTGTACATCGAGTGATAACAACCATATACCTATTTTACTGAGTTTTAACCTTCCCGATACCGGCACAAAAGCCGATATTACATTATGATCGGACCAAAACCCGATAATTACATATTTAAAACTAATATTGTAGCAAAACTATCAAAACTATATTTTTTATATATTACCGATTTCAAAGCCCTTGCTGCTATGTAAATTTACGTTATATTAGTTAAACAAACAACATTAACTTTCCAACGTAGATCATTCTTTTTTGTTTCCTATGAAAATACTAAAAGTGTATTTATCGGGTTTTGTTCCGGAGCTCCTCAAATGTAGGCGCCCGCCGCTCGTCCGCACAACTTGTCCATACATTTGCAGTGCCGCGCCGCTCCCGCACCGCTGCCCGCGAAATTCGAGGCCGAGGCCTTAAGTGCACCCCGATTTCAAACTATAATAACTATTGGACGCAGCGTGATGTTATATGACCTAAAGCCTTCCTCGATAAATGTACTATCCAACACGAAGTTTTTTAAATTCAATTCGAACCAGTACTTCCTGAGATTAGCGCTTTCAAACAAACAAACAAACTCTTCAGCTTTATAATATAAGTCTAGATGGGTGCACTTTTAGCTGGGACCAATGATATTTTCTTTCTTTCCTTCCTTTGTTCCTTTCTTTGTAATATCATTGGATGGGGCACTTTTTCTACGCTGATTGTGTCTAGTTTCTTACATTTCATTAACTCATCATAACCTACAATGTGATAGGGGTGGTACTTCTAACCCGCTAAGGCTAAGTACTATATCTAAAATTGTTTTCCCACTCGGTCGCTCACAAAATCTACCTAAGTACTTTTTATTATGCAGTGGATGCTCTTGAGAAGGGGCTCTCCATAACTGTTGTTAATACTTGAATTTGTAAAGTTACGGTGATGTTTTTGGCATCCTTAGAGAGAATAACTCAAATACTTTAAAAAAAGTGCAAATGATTAACTATTTTGTTGGACTTCTTTTTAGGAGAAGCGCTCATAGCCCAATGCTTCTTCGTGATCAGTTTCTGTCACGAATGTTAAGCAACGATGGGAGCGGTCATGGATGGGTGACCGTTTGTGGCATCATACCTTGAGCGCTTCCGTGCTTTGGAGGGCACGTTAAGCCGTCGGCCCCGGCTGTTATCATGAGATAACAGTCGTTAAGCCCTGTTGGAGGCCTTCGGGCGGGCTTGAGAAACGTCCAACGGCGCGGCGGGGTGATGTTGCCACAGCGTCGCCCCCGTCGTCCACCAACCCGCACTAGGCTAGCGTGGTGGTACTAAGGCCTTAAGCCGTCTCCTTAAAAAGGAGAGACCGGTGCTCAGCAGTGAGCGAAAGTGGGTTGTTACTTTAACTTTTTTTATTTTTAAGTAATCTCTGGAAACATTAAAAAAAAGTGATTTTAAATCACAAAATAATCAAGTAATGTTTTTTTTTCTCACTAAAATAATCTTAAACCAGTGTCATTAGCTACCGTTTGCCATTTTTTATGTTTCTACAACGTAAAAAACCTTTGATATCGCATAAAGTATCGAGCGCGCCGCAGTACATTGAAAAAAAAATAGTAGTAATTTACAGGGGTAGGGGGTTGGACCCCCCATATTTTTTTTTTGCAGATGAGTTTAGATTATAGTACTTAGCCTTACCTTTAAGAAGTACCACCCCTATCACATTGTATATCTAATACGAACAAAATGAAGCTCTAGGAAACAGAAGATAGGACAGATATTTGACCCGAGTACAAAGTGTGACCTGCAAGCGCTGTCAATGAGCACGTTCGAAGGCTTCTGGTCGCGGTGGATGACGTTGCCCGAATGGATGTACTTGGTCGCCTTCAGCATCTGGTACATGATGTACCGCTTGTGCACGTCCTATAAAATAAAAAGTATTTTTTCGGTATCAGTTAGGATTGGACTCTTGGGAGTTTATAGCTGAAATTTGCAAAATAGAAAACTTAATAGTGTCAACGCCCCATGGGTACAGTGGTTTAAATACCGGGCCAAGATCTCTGGGTTCCAGGTTCGATGCCCGGGTCGGGAAACAAAAAGTTTCGAATTTTCGAACGTTGCTCGGGTTTTCTCACCAACTCGCATTTGGCAAGCGTGGTTATAATGCCAGTTCCCATCATTGCTGTGGTTACTTGAAATCAATGATGGAGGCCCTTTCCCTGCAGTGGGATGATTATAGGCTGCTTCTTTTTTTTTAGTGTCAAAAGCTATTTTATAAAAAAAAGACAGCTAAATAAAAGCTAACATAATCTGCTTAGTTATATGCAGGTATATAAAAGGATCTTACCTTCAAGATGTTGCCTCGTTTGATCACGTTGTGCAGATCCGTCTCCATGTATTCAAAGCCTAGGTAGATGTCCCGGTTGTTGACGGCCCTGTGAAATTACAATAAATACTTTATTGGCCTGCGCAGACGAGGGATTTTTGTCCGTTAAATAGATTGCTTATAACTGTATCGAGTAACGCAAACAAAAGTACCGCGTACAAAAAGTCCCCCGAATTACGGAGGACATGCAGAGAGCGGACCGGACATCGTGGATTATTCTAAGGTGAAGGTGGAGTATTTTTTTCTCCACCGCGGAGAAAAATCCGTCGTCTGCGCAGGCCATATATAAATTTATGCAATTTAATTGCAATTCATCTCATCATCTCATAATTCATCATTCATCACCATCGCCAGTGAGCCAAACGATGCCCACAGCTGGACATAGGCCTCCCCCATGAATCTCCACAACGATCGGTCCCGCGACACCCGCATCCAACGGCTCCGTCGGCTTCCCGCGACCTTCACCTTGTAGGGGTTGTGTTCTTAAGAGAAGAGTAATACTCGGAGTCCAGGTTTTGTAATGATTTTATTGTAAAAATTATCTCAATATATACAAAAAGTTACTAAATGCTAATAGGCTAAAAATACACAGACCAATAAAAAACGGGATTTATAACCAATAAGAGAAAGCTTCGATATAAAACACGGCGTCATCATTTCGCCGTATGAGTGAGTGAGAGGGCTTGATCGGATGCCTCCCTTGCACCGAGGTTATAAATATAAGTCGAGTAAAACTCGCGCGCTCCGCAGTCTGCTGTTGGGAGTCGTATGATGATGAGCTCCCATATCACTCCCCTTCAAGCGAAGCGTACATTCTTCTTCACGACGCGGCCAGTTCTTGTAGTATACGAAGGGCTTGGATCCACTGGCACGTCGTTAGTCATTCTAGACGTGCTTGAACTCACAGCTATAGGTGGTGTTTCTTCCTTGTTTTCTGTATCTTCGTTGATTGTATATGCAGGCTTCAATCTGTCTAGCGATATTATAGCTGTACGAGACGGAAGCTTGATTTTAAAGAATTTCTCTTGCCGTTGTAAAACTTCGTATGGCCCGTCGTATGGTGGTGTGAGTGGTGATCGCACGGTGTCGTTTCGAACGAATACATGCGTGCAAGTTGATAGGTCTTTGTATACGAACGGTTGCTGTACAGTTTGCTGCGGACGTGTTACTGGCGATAGTGACGTCATCACTTCGGACAGGCGTTGTACAAATTCTGCGTCTTCAATGTTTGTTCGAGTAGGCACGAAGAAATCGGACGGTATTCGTAATGTAGCGCCGTATGTCATTAGCGCGGGACTAAGGTTATTGTCATCCCGTAGCGCACTGCGTAGCCCGAGTAGCACTGTCGGCAGCTCGTCGGTCCATGTGGTGGTGGCGCCGCGGGCCATGAGAGCGGCTTTCATTGTTCTATGCCATCTTTCAATTTGCCCATTCGATTGTGGATGAAATGCTGTAGTCCGTATTCTTGTGATGCCAAATTTCTTCATTAACGCGTTGAATAGTGCGGACTCGAACTGTCGTCCTTGATCCGTTGATATGCGTAATGGGCAACCGAAGCGGGCAATCCAGTTATCATAAAGCGCTTTAGCGACGGTTTCAGCGGTAATTTCTTGTACTGGAATCGCTTCCGGCCACTTGGTGCATCTATCGATGATGGTTATGCAATATCGATAATCGTTTGATAGTCGCAAAGGTCCGACTATATCGATATGTATGTGTTCGAATCGCTGAGACGGTGGAAACGTTGATAACGGAGTAATGACGTGGCGATGTACTTTCGCGCGTTGACAGCTGATACACGCTCGAGTCCAAATAGCGACTTCTTTGCCCATGGACGGCCAGAAGAACTTGGAGATTATTTGCTTGCGTGTCGTTCTAACACCAGGGTGACATAGTTCGTGTTGCGCTTTGAATGCTGCGTAGCGATATGCCTCGGGTAGATATGGGCGGGGCGTCGACGTTGATAGTTCGCACGTGATTGGTCGATTCATTCCGGGTAAAGTAATTTCGCTGAATTTCAGGTTCGGTTGTAGTTTCAGTTTCTTTAATTCGTCGTCATTATACTGATCGATGGGTAGTTGTTTGTAGTCGATAGTAGTTGGACACTGTATCTCTTCGATGCGTGATAAAGCGTCTGCGACTGTATTTTGTTCCCCTTGTAAGTACTTGATACTCGTGCAAAATTGACTGATGAAATTAAGTTGTCGTTCTCGTCTTGGGGTGTCGCTACTGCTTGCTGGTCTCGATAATGCGTAAGCGAGTGGTTTGTGATCGGTGTAGACGGTTATTTCACAGCCTTCTATCCATCGACGAAAATGTTTTACAGCCGCGTAGATCGCTAATAGTTCACGATCGTACACGCTGTAGCGGCGCTGCGTGGGGCTCATTGTCTTAGAAAAGAATGCTAGTGGTTTCCACACTTTGTCTATTCTTTGTTGAAGAACGGCACCGAGACTGTGATCCGAGGCGTCGGTCATGATGACGAGTTCGCTGCCAATCGATGGGTAGGCCAGTGTTGTTGCTTCAGAGATGCTTTGGCGGCATTTTTCAAAAGCTACTTCGGCTTCCGGTGTCCAGTCGATTGGTGTTTTGTCGTTCTTCTTTTTGTTGTGCAAGTACTTGTTGAGTTCGTTTTGCAGATCGGCTTGATGAGGCAGGCAGTCACGGTAGAAGTTAAGCATGCCTAGGAAACGTCGTAGCTCGATTATAGTTTTCGGTTTTGGGTACGTAGATATTGTTTCTATACGTTCTTGAGTGGGTTTTATACCAGCTGATGAAACTTCATAGCCAAGAAAGTTGATCTTCTCTTTACCGAATTCGCATTTGTCGATGTTGAGTGTGACGCCATACTCACTAAGTCGTTGTAACACTTCGTGGAGTATCTTTTTATTCTGAATTATATCTTGAGAATACAGCAAGATGTCATCAATATAGGTAAAACATCCATTTATGCCTTTTAGAGCCTGATTCATGAATCTTTGGAAGGTTTGTGAAGCGTTGCGTAAACCAAACGTCATGCAGTTGAATTCAAAAAGGCCAAATGGTGTGATTATGGCTGTCTTCTTTGCGTCTTCTTTATTTATAGGTATGGAGTAGTACGCCATTTTCATGTCAATTTTTGAGAATATTTTCGCGTTTTTCAGTTCATATGTGAAGTCTTGGATGCGTGGAATAGGATAGCGGTCGGGTTGTGTGACCGCATTAAGGCGTCTGTAGTCACCACAAACACGTAGTCCGCCATCTTTCTTCTTGACTATGTGTAAAGGACTTGCCCATGCGCTCATTGATGGCTTGCATATTCCCATTTCTATTAGTCGGTCGAACTCTTCTTTTGCTGCCTTGTACTTGTCGGGCGGTAGAGGGCGCGCGCGTGCGAACAGCGGCGGGCCCGTTGTTTCGATATGATGAACGACTTCATGTTTTGCAGGTTGTTTCAGGCTCATAGGTCTTAATACGTCGGGATAGTTTTTCAATATATCGTGGTAGTGATGATCGGAGCTAACGATGTAAACGGCTTCAGCGGGTGTCGAAACTTCAACGGTGTTTATTGATAGTTCGGTTACTTTGTCGATTAATTTCTTCTTGTGTAGGTCGACTATTAATCGAAAATGTCGAAGAAAATCAGCTCCTAGTATTGAAGTCTTGACATCAGCGACGATAAATGTCCAGACAAAACTTCGACGCAAGCCTAGGTTTAGCCTGACAGTTTTTTCGCCGTAAGTCTTGATTGGTGTGTTGTTTGCGGCAAAAAGTCGGCAGGCGTTATCGTTTCTTGATTTTCTGGTCTTCGCTGATGCTGCTAACACGGAGATGTCTGCGCCTGTGTCCACGAGGAAACGTTCGTGAGTTTCGCGATCGTGTACGCATAGGCGATTGCTTGTGTTTGAGACACCGACGCTCGCCACAGTCGATGTCGAAGTTAGTTTTCCGAGTTCTTGTTTCGTCTGCAACACGGCGATTCACAGCGTTTTGCTTTGTCGCCGAATCGAAAATGGTACTTGCATTCCCATTTAGGGTCTTCGGGTTTCACTGATGGTTTATCGCGCCGTGAGTGCGAGCGAGAGCGAGAGCGCCAGCGAGAGGGACGGCGATAGTTCTCCGTTGATCTGGAGCGTAACTCAGCAACTTCTAATGTGAGTTTTTCTAATTGTTTCGACAAAATATCGAGTTTTGTATTTGCGATGTCACTCGATTCGTTAGATGATCTTGAGACAGCGGCGACATTGTTGTTAGTCGGAGCGGAGTATTCAGTCATTTGATCGGCCATTGCGGCGAGAATATCTAGCGACGATTCTTTGTTGATAGACAGGACGACTCGAATTTGCGTAGGCAATTGGTTTAGCCACTCGATTTTAAGGCCGTCGTCTGTAATCATGCCGCCTCCGAGTTCCCGCATTCGTCGTAATAGCTGGGAGGGCTTCTGGTCGCCGAGTTCTAAGCCGCTGATTAATTGTTGAAAGTTTTTGACTTCTGACTTGTCATAGACGGCGAGTAGGCGATTTTTGATGGCGTCGTATTTCTTTGAGGCGGGCGGATTGTACAGAATATCCGTTAGGTGTCTGAGATCGGCTGCTTGAAGTTGCTGAAGGACGTAGCGGAACTTCTGATCGTCGGATGGTTTGAGAGGATTGACGACGGCTTCGAACTGAATAAACCACGCCCTCGGTATTTCTCGCCAAAATGGTAGCAATCTGGACTGTACGGAGACTCCAGCCAAGTCGTAATGAATTTTTTCTTCATGACTTGTTGCTGGGTCTTGAATTTGACTGCTTTCTTGAGTATTGTTCTCTTGATCCATTGTAGGGGTCACCAGTTGTAGGGGTTGTGTTCTTAAGAGAAGAGTAATACTCGGAGTCCAGGTTTTGTAATGATTTTATTGTAAAAATTATCTCAATATATACAAAAAGTTACTAAATGCTAATAGGCTAAAAATACACAGACCAATAAAAAACGGGATTTATAACCAATAAGAGAAAGCTTCGATATAAAACACGGCGTCATCATTTCGCCGTATGAGTGAGTGAGAGGGCTTGATCGGATGCCTCCCTTGCACCGAGGTTATAAATATAAGTCGAGTAAAACTCGCGCGCTCCGCAGTCTGCTGTTGGGAGTCGTATGATGATGAGCTCCCATAACCTGATCGTCGGTCCGCCTGGTGTGGTTTGGGCACGTAAAACTATCATTCTGACACTGTCAAGTTAGCAAATCTGATTACAACGATTGGTGGGTTGGCAACACTGATTCGAATTTTACCGGCCATTGAGGACACACCTTGGACACGCTATCTAGCCGACCGTTTTTCTAACTTGTTATAATTGAATACGAGTGTATTAGAAATGAATAAATAATTAATAAATATATTAAGTCATACGGATCACAAATGGAAATTCAACACCTCAGCACTACGTACTTATTGGTGAGCTAACAAAAGGAAAGGACCACTCATTCCCGTTCCTAAGACACCTTCTTCAAAAGTATAATTTCGCCATACCTACTCGCCACGCTGGGCACGCGGATTGGCGATCGCAGTATAACGAATAGTGGAGAGAAGACGCTGCTGTCCGTGTCCGTCTACCTCTGGCGGTTCTCCTTCAGTCGCCTCTTACGACACCCATAGGGAGAGAAGAAGTGGTGCTATTTTTTAACGTGCCCGGCACTACACGACTTCTTACTAACTTTACTAAGTAGTGTATAATTGGTAAGGGGCCTACTAGAGCTGTCTGCTGCCAAGTGTCACCAATAGATTTAATTTTATTACTTCTAAAGTTCTAAACAAAAACAATCCTCAAAAAACTAGAACATTATTACCTTAGCAAATTACCTCTAGTATTTATTGAAGCTACGCCCTGCGATCGCCAACCCGTCTGCCCAGCGTGGCGATTATGGACAATACCTCAAATGCAGACGCAAAATAAGCCACGGCCCCCAGTTCCCGGCGGTCCCGCTATTCCTGGTCATGGTGGCGACCACGGTCACGGTGGGACGGGGGGTGCAAAGAATCTCCGGGTTACGGGAGGCCACCAAAAACCATTGACCCTGGCGACGTACATCGGACGCACGTTACGGCTAGACTCGCATCTGGCCCAACTTGAGGTGGAACTTGGGAAGATTAGGTGGCATATCCTAGGGCTATGTGAAGTCCGAAGAGAGGGGGAGGACACCATAACCCTCGAATCGGGTCACCTAATGTACTTCCGTGAGGGAGACCAACAATCCCAAGGTGGCGTTGGGTTTCTGGTAAATAAGTCTCTTTCTGACAACGTTGTGGAAGTGTCCAGTGTGTCGAACAGGGTAGCGTACCTCATTATTAAGCTCACCGAGAGGTATAGCCGCAAGGTGGTGAAAGCGTACGCTCGAAACACTCGGACGAAGAGGTGGAGGATATGTTTGATGACATATCAAAGGCCTTCCACTTCACCACTAAGACTCATTACAGCGTTGTTATGGGGAACTTCAACGCTAAAGTGGGAGTACAGAATTGCAACGAATCGGTAGTAGGATCCCATGGATTTGGATGCAGAAACCATAGGGGGCAAATGCTTGTCAACTTCCTCGAACGGGAGGGGCTCTTCTTGATGAACTCCTTCTTCAAAAAACAGCCCCAAAGGAAGTAGACGTGGCAGAGCCCCGACACTATGACGAAAAATGAGATTGACTGCATCATGACCAACAAAAAGCATATATTCAGAGACGTCTCCATGATCAACAGGTTTAATACCGGAAGCGATCACCGACTCGTTTGAGGCTCTCTGAATATCGATTTTAAGGCTGAACGTGTCCGTCTGATGAAGTCTAGGCTCCGACCTGCCTTGCTCCAAACCATGATAGGATCTGAAACGTTCCAGTCAAACCTGGAAAACCGACTCGCTGCCGTGGAAACCACAACAGACGTAAACCAGAACCTCGAAAATGTGGTTCGGATCCTCAGGGAAGAAGGTATGAGATTTTGTGAAATGCAGCGTAAGGGCAGGAAGTCAAAGCTTTCGGAAGGGACTTTAGGGCTAATGAAGGAACGACGTAAAAACCCACCCGTCACTTCGTCGGGAAAGCGGGCTCTAAACCAAGAGATCAGACAGCTCGTACGACACGACCTCCGTTGCTCCAATACTCTTGCGATTGAAAGAGCGATCGAGCAAAATCGGGGGTCGAGAGTGTTCGTACAATCTCTTGGAAGAAGCCACCTGACGAAACTGACCACAGCAAGTGGAGAAGTAGTTGCTTCGAAGCCAGCAGTCCTTTCAGAAGTAGAACGCTTCTATGGCCGGTTATACGCTTCGCATGCATCTCGACCTGATCCCGAAAATGAGGACCCTAGAGCCGCGTTAACACGCCACTACACTCAAGACCTGCCAGAAGTCAGCATTGACGAAATCGAGATGGCTCTTAAACAGCTGAAAAATGGAAAAGCCCCTGGAGAGGATGGCGTTACAACAGAGTTGCTACAGGCTCCAGCCTTTAGCAACTCGTAAACCCGTACTGAGGGAGCTTCAAAAGCTTTTTAACGATGTCCTGTTTGAAGGGAGATTTCCGGAGGCGTGGAGTAGAAGTGTGGTCGTCCTGTTCTTCAAAAAAGGAGATAAGACCCTGCTGAAGAACTATCGACCCCTTTCCCTTCTAAGCCACGCTATAAGCTGTTTTCAAGAGTCATCACGAACCGCCGGAACAGGCTGGATTTCGAAGCGGATACGGCACCATAGACCACATCCACACAGTGCGGCAGATTATACAGATGACCGAAGAGTATAATCAGCCCCTGCGTCTAGCCGTGTGTCTATGCCGTGTAGTGCCGGCACATAAAAATAATAGCACTACCCCCTCTCTTCCCGTGGGTGTCGTAAGAGCCGACAGAGGGAAAACTGCCATCAGGAGATGGGCAGCAGCGTCTCCAAGAAGCAGCAGGCCATACTGCAATTGCCAACCCGCCTGCCAAGCGTGGCGATTATGGCAAATCCCCCCCCAAATATGAATACACCGCAAAAATTCGGCCCCCAGTACCCGCTAGTTCTAGCTATGGCAGCGGCTATGGTAACGGCGGGGCAGGGGGTGCCAAGAATCCCCGGGTAAGATCCGGCTGCCAACAACGACGACTCGACCTGGCAACACATAACACGCGCACACTGAGGCTTGACGCGAAGCTCGTAGAGTTGGAAGAGGCAATTGGTAAGTTACATTGGGATATCATTGGGCTATCTGAAGTCCGAAGAGAGGGGGAGGACTCGATAACCCTGCAATCCGGTAACTTACTACACTACCGGGAGGGCGACCAACAGTCCCTAGGTGGTGTCGGGTTCATCGTCCACAAGTCCCTTGTCAACAACGTGATTACTATCGGAAGTGTTGCGAGCAGGGTAGCGTACCTACCTGATACTCAGAATATCGAAACGATATTCGCTGAATGTCATTCAGGTTTACACTCCGACCTCGAAACACGACGATGTCGAAGTGGTGGGTATGTATGAGGAGATCTCTAAAGCCATGCATAGCTTTAAAACCCACTACACGGTTGTGATAGGGGATTTCAATGCGAAGTTGGGGCATCGTTGCGGTAATGACGGTTTGATGACCTCCGTGGCGGAGTGGCGTACACACCGGTTTGCATGGTGTCGCCTACTCCGAGGTCCCGGGTTCGATTCCCGGACGGGTCAGTGTAGAAAAAATGTGTTTTTCTACATTTTCTCGGGTCTGGGTGTTTGTGGTACCTTCGTTGTTTCTGGTTTCCAAAATACGAATGTTTTAAATAGTTATTCAAATTGGAATCAGAACAATGTATGTGATGATGTACACATTTATATATTTTATTTAATGAGTTAAGAATGGGGAAATTTAGATTTGGGCAACGGAACAAAAGGGGTCAGATGCTGGCAGACTTCATGGAGAGGGAGAACCTCTTTATGATGAACTCCTTCTTCAAGAAGCCCGTAAGCCGCAAATGGACCTGGAGCCCGGACGGTAAAGTCAAAAACGAGATCGATTTTCTCATATCAACGAAGAAGCACATATTCGATGATGTCGCTGTGATCAACGCTGTTAAGACAGGAAGCGATCACCGCATGGTCACAGGCACATTGAATGTCGACGTAAAGCTTGAAAGAGCGCGACTGATAAAAGACACTCTCCGACCAATACCGGCTCAAATTCAAAACCCCGAGTGCTTTCAGCTCGAGCTTGAAAACCGTTTCGAAGCCCTTGAGAACAGCATCGATGTGGACGATCTATACAACATGGTGGTGGATACTGTCCGTACGGTAGGGTCTAAGTACTTTAAAACCCGCCCTCCCAAATCAAAGAAACTCTCCAGTAAGACTCTCCTACTCATAGATCAGAGAATCGAAATGAGGCTACAGAACTCAGAGGATGCCCATCGCTATCGGCAACTCAACAGATATCTAAGTCTTTGAAGAGCGACCTTCGTCAATTTAATACCCGACGTATTAAAGAGGCCATTGAGCGGAACAAAGGCTCCAAAGTGTTCGCCAGAGATCTGGAGGCTGAAAACTGAGACAGGTAGCATCATTACGTCAACACCTGAAATCCTGAGGGAGATTGAGAGTTTCTGTGGACAGTTATATTCCACGAAAACACCTGTTGAAAGCAAGGCTAAAGACCCTAGAGCCAAGCTTACCCGACACTATTCTGAAGATATCCCGGACGTCAGCCTGTGTGAGATTAGAATGGCTCTCAAGCAGCTTAAAAACAACAAGGCGGCGGGTGATGACGGAATCACAACAAAACTCCTTACTTACTTAAGGTCCTCCTGAAGCTCTTTAATTCTGTCATCCTCGAGGGCAAAACGCCAAAGGCATGGGGCAGAGGCGATGTGATGGTGTTCTTCAAGAAGGGTGATAAAACTCTCTTGAACAACTACAGACCCATCTCGCTTCTGAGCCATATCTATAAGTTGTTTTCGAGAGTCGTTACGAATCGTCTCACTCGCAGGTTCGACGACTTCCAACCTCCCGAACAAGCCGGGTTCCGAAAAAGCTAGTACCATAGACCGTATTCATACGCTGCGGCAAGTTATACAGAAGACCGAAGAGTATAACTTGCCACTTTGCTTAGCGTTCGTGGACTATGAGAAAGCCTTTGATTCGATTGAGACCTGGGCAGTGCTGCAGTCTCTCGAAAGGTGCCAAACAGACTACAGGTACATCGAGGTACTAAAGTACTTATACCAAAACGCCACCATGTCGTTCCGATTACAGAACCAGAGCTCTAATACGATCCAACTACAGCGAGGTGTGAGACAGGGATACGTTATTTCTCCGAAACTGTTCACAGCTGCGTTGGAGGATATTTTCAAGCTTCTGGACTGGAAAGGACGCGGCATCAACATCAATGGCGAATACCTAACACACCTGCGATTGCCCGCGCAACCACTTCGTCGCTTGTAACGTCAGGGGTAAGGCACCTGACCGTCATTTTGTAATCTTCTATAATTTTGATGCATTCCGTGTCGGACGGCGCTTGTGCCTCTGACGGCGGCGGTAACTATTTCGGAAGTATATCTGACAGAATTATTATAAACGTGACGGACAGTTCAGATAGCGAAACATCTAGCACTGATACTGATGCATCATTTTCGGAAGAGTCCGTTTATATTAAAAATAAAAGAAATTATTTCAATAGGTACTTGTGTTTTATTTTGATAGTTTTAGCAAACCCAAATACGCTAATACTACGTATCTACGATCGCAAAATGTTCTAAATATTGGCTCGAGTCTAGGTGTAATTCCCCGAAGAAATTGTAATAAAACAATGCATTACTTTGCCAAAAGTAAGGTAAAGTAGTTTTGAATAATATCAATTGCTACGGCAATATTATAACTGTGTCAATGATGTTTAAAAAAGGATCTATAATGAATTATATTTAATACATTTACTAGACCAGTTAATTATCAATTTGATAAGTAGGTACCTAATTATTTACTATGTACATAAAAAAAGTCAACAGGAACCAAAACACTTGTATAGGTGTTTCTAAAAAATGTTTGCCATCTTTGCTAAGTTTCTGTATCAAGGACGTATCGTACCAAGATACGCTTGTTTACACAGAATTCTGTCGCTACGGCTCATATTTGGGTTCGACGCGATCCTGATTCGGCGTGCAGTGGTACAGGGGTAGCAATGACCTTTTTTGCACGTTTATCTGGCACGGACTATAAGATAGACAGACCGGGTACAGTAGTACCATCGGGAATATCTCTGGAACTATGACTCACACACTTCCTCCTTTCACCTCGGTGGGGCGCTAGAAAGCATGCCGACTAATTGTCAAATGCCCGAACGCGCAGCTTGACACGGACGCATGTGACGGTGAGAAAAATTTTTAGCGCAGTCAAGGTAAGTTTTTCTCTCTAATTTTATTGATCATTACAAAAAGTCTAACCATAATTTTTCAACTAGCTTTATTTTGATAATTGCTTGGTTTCTTATCTGTACATTAGTGCCCCTGCCCTGGGACAGTAATGTCAGTATCGCAGAACAGACTGGTACAACTGTTGTACCAGTCTGTTCTGCGATACTGACATTTGCTGAATGACGTGGATCACACGGAAACTAGTTCTATATAACCAGTAAGACCGGGCGGTCTCGCACCTTTGGCAGCGGGACCCACGCGAACGCCAGACAATGGCCTCTCCGGTTGGTTTAATGCTCTAAGTACATTCCCCGTTTTAAGTTCCTTTTGATATCCCATAACTTTAAGGTAAAAATAATATAAAACGCCCTAGAACAATGATGGGTCAAATTTAATAGTTTCGAATGTAACAAGTTTAGTTAAATTTGTTAAAAACTATTTGATTACTACAGTTTTATTTTTAATTTTTTAGTTCAATCTTTAAAAGCGTGTTTTTTTTAGTTTTTTAAACTAGGTATAATTTATTTTTTACTTTTTAGTTTTTACGTTTTAGTTTAGTTAGGAAACTCTTATTAAATTATTGCATTGTCATTGGTCCTTGATACGTGTGCAAAGTTTCAAATCAATCAAACTTCTGGAAATTGGTGAAAATTATGCTCAAAGATTCCATTACATACATACATAGATAGATACAACCCAAGCTAATAAAAGCGTGGTAAAAAGTAATGCGTTGGTCGTTATCTTGGAAATGTCGCGGCCGTGCTGCCAACTTAGCGCTTTTTGCGCCAGATCTAGTGCTTTTTTTTGTCTCAAAGCGCGTTTTAGCGCCTAGCGCTAAATTAACGCTTTTTTGAAGTTATTAGGTTGTTATCTTGGAACTGTCGTGGCAGTGCTGCCAACTTAGCGCTTTTTGCGCCAGATCTAGTGCTCTTTTTTTTGTCTCAAAGAGCGTTTTAGCGGCAGCGCTAAATCCAGCGCTTTTTTAATATTTATAAAAGTAAATTTTATCTTTTTAAATATCATTGGGTACAAATACAGTTCCGAGTCGTATAAAATCAAAGACAGCAATATGGTGTTGCAAAGATTTATGACAAATAAGTAAAAACGTTTTAATAACGTATTCATAAAAATATTTCCACAGTAAAATTAAAAATGTTAACTTAACTATCATAGAAATATAGCCTAAATACAGAATTTGACTTATAAGTAGGGAGTTACTTGCTGTAGAATGCCGGTTTTGTTACCAAACTTTAAAGAATGCCACATTTGTTACCAACTATATTGCAGATTGCCATCTTTGATTTCAAGGGATTTCCAGAATGCCGTTTTTGAACCTAACGAAAAGATAAAGATTTCAGGGCTGTCAAAAGTAAAATAGTTTTTGTTTAATGAACAAAAATCAATTCGACCTATTACTATAGGTATACGTAAATCACTGGCATCTTCGACAGCTTCCTCGAAATAATTTACCTAATAGTAAATTCGTAATTAGTCTCGTATCTTGCGTGTTCAAAATATCGTTATGAATATTGAGAGTTGGAATAACTTTCCATTCAGCCCCAAAATGATTGGATAGCAGTTTATTAACGTCAGGTAATTTATTTTTGTTTACAGGAATATACTAAGCATAACACTTTTGGTGTAATCATTGCTATGATCTTTTGTGGTTGGCACATAGGTATTCATGCTTCTTGCCAAATCGCTTTTATAAAAAGCCTCGCCATGGAAGAAAGAACATTACCTATTGGGATTTAAAATGAATCTTTTGCACTTCGTGATTACACATATTATTATTAAGTTATAATTTCTTGTATTAGATATAGGTACACAAATTCAATTAAAATCAAAAATTAAAAAAATATAAAAATATAAAATAAAAAGATGTCAGCGTAGGGTCAGTTAATTTCAAAATATGTCGACAAATTTATAATTAAAGATTAAAATATCATATAGGTTAGGTGTTAGTATCAAAAATATAAACATGTAAGTAAATATACTTACATGTTTATATTTTATTACGGATTATGTGCGGCATTTACCAACGAATGCTCATTAATCGATTTTTGAGCATTCGTTGGTACGTACAAACCGGGCCTTCCTAGCTAAAACTTCTATCTGATCCTAATCAGATAGAAGTTTTAGCTAGGAAGGCCCGGTTCGTTTTCACACATAGGTATATCAGGGGTTAAAGAATGAAATTGCCGTTTTGTATGGACGAAATCGAGAAAAGTCAGTTTTCCATACTAACAATTTTTTTGTTTTTTTAAAAACGCCTGAACCGTTTTCGATGCAATTAAAGGTGAAAGTTAGATGGTTATAAAGCTACGCATTATAGTATTTAAATTTCTGAAAATCAAAGTACATAATACAAATATACTTAATTGAAGCAAGAAGGTCAGCTGACACATTGTAAGGGGTCTTTTCAACGACTTCCTTTGAAGAAATAGGCACTAGTATTGCATTTTTTTTTAGTCAAAAGTTACTTTATTTTGTTTTTGATACAATACAAAAAGAATTACCCAATAATATGACTACACTTAAGAGATATAAACAAAATAAAAAGTGGGAAAATAATCGGCAATTTCATACTTTAAATCTATCAAATATTCACAAACTCGGAATACGAAATATTGAAAGCAGCCATCACTACTAATACCCTTTTCCTTAATAAATTAACCGTACTATGTACGCCAAAGACTTAATATGAAGTCAACGGACTACGTATATGAAATGAATAGTGATGTGCCTATTGTAATATTATAACTTTATGCACGTCTCATCGTCTCCGATGAAGGATACACATTTTTCTTACTAAAAATGTTCATGGAATAAAACAAGTTATCATTATAATGTGTTTGTATTTATTTATATTTGTAAATTTGAAAACAAACTATAATAATATGCATCTATTTTTGTTCTATCGATATGACGTAACCGCCATCCTTGCTTTCGTACTAAAGAATCTGTTATACATTTATACGTTGGCGTACAGCGTGACATCGCGTACAGGATAGTCGGCGCTGAAAAGGTAAGTCTTTTAGCGCTTTCTAGCGCTTTTTTGTAGCTCAGGCAGCGTGTTTACTGTCTTTGCTTGGCTCAAAATAGTTGGCAGCACTGTGTGTGTCGGTCGCGACTCGCGGTAACGGTGCGCGTGGTGTGGTGCTCTTATTGCTATTTGTATATTTTCTTTCTTCCTTTCTTTGGCTTTGGTGTGCTCATGTGCTTGAATTAATATCTTATTTCAAGTGTATTTTATTTTACTGTGAAAAGGTAAGGTTTTTCCCATAATATCTATTGTTTTTAGTTATATTATTTCATTGTAACTTTAGCGTCGACGCTGCGACGGCATTGTTTTTGTGTATTGTGCATTGAAACAATAAAAACTATTCAAATTGCACATTATCACAGAGAATTTATAAATATTCATTTTAACACACATTTTCAATGATATTACAAAGAAAGGATGTAGATACCTATGTTACTACGCGGTTTAAGTTAGGAAGTCTTTTTGGGCCGATTGACGCATGTCTCATCATCAGTTTGCTTCGGAGCGAATAACAGTGACAGTTAAACAAAAATTTTAGAAAAATGCCGTCTTGTGTAGAAGTGTGTAGGTATCTATTTAGAAAGTGCTCAAATTATGGTGCTAAAATGAAAGCTCAAGAGATGGAAGGCACTTAACGCATGTAACTTTATAAATACTTATATTTGTTTAATAATATGTGTTTTTTGATTTCTAAGTTTCTTTGTAACTGCTAATGGCCGGTCCAAATAATCTATCTTTATTCAGTTTTGGCATATCGGAGATAGAAAACATTTACAGTCTGATTTTGCCGTCCTGAGAAACAAAGACAGAAGTTGTTTTCTATCTCAGATATGCCAAAACTGAAGATCGATAAGTTATTTGACGACCATTTGGATCAGCGGCAGTTAACGCTGCTTCTGAGCCATGGGTCGCGGGTTCGATCCCCGCACAGTACAAATATTTGTGTGCATGAACATGTCTGTTTGTACTGGTCTGGGTGTTTTCTATGTATTATAAGTATGTATTTACAAAAAAAAAGTATATAAGTAAGTTTATCGGTTGTCTAGTACCCCATACGACAGGGTACTTAATAGTACCTTAATTTGGGACTAGATGGCTCAGTGTGGCATGTCTGAAATATTTATTATTTATTAGTTATTATTATTAGGACCGGCTGTTAGACGACAACATAGATAGAAAATTTAGATGCGACAATTTAGGTATTAATATGACGAGTGAATCATACCATAGCACACATAGTAGTATTTATTTAAATAATAATACGAATGACATTTTTCATAATTAAATTTGGTACTTTGATAGTTAGAACCACAGAACTCGGAAAAAGGTTAGAACGGTTTTTATTATTTTACATACATACACTCACGCCTTTTTCCCGTAGGGGTAGGCAGAGACCACATCTTTCCACTTGCTACGATCTTTACAGACTATTTTCGCTTCATCCACATTCATTAGCCTTTTCATACACGCTTGCCGGTTTAGGGTACTCTTGACCTGACCTTTCTTTAGAACTTCCTCAATTTGATCAAGATAAGTTCGTCGAGGCCTTCCCCTTCCAACATTTCCATTCATACTCGCCATATATATCTTTTTAGTCAACCTGCTTTCTTTCATCCTCTCAACATGTCCACACCATTTAAGCATTCCTTTTTCAATACTGGTCACTACATCCTCTTTTACACAACATCGATCCCGTATCACACTATTTTTAATCCTGTCACTCAGATTGGCTCCAACCATACTTCTTAACGCTCTCATTTCTACTGCATTTATTCTGCTTGCATGTTTTCTCTGCCACACCCAACTTTCATTCCCATACATCTGTGTGAACCAACACCCCTCCATGCACAGCCAGGCGGGCCTTTTCGGACACCATCTGACTGCTCATAAAAGTGTGCAACGCAACGCTCCATTCACCATGTTGTTATTTTTAAACAGTTAATCTTAATTTATTAAGTCAAAACAAATTCGGAAGCAATATTATATAGTATTAGGTAAGTTGCAAAGTTGTTTTAATACTATTTGTATTTGCAAACCTCTTGGCTATGTTATATAATTATTATTATGGCTTATTTATACTACAGCAAAACATATTCACCAAATAAAATAACCAATCACGCGCTAGTCCGGGTGCAGAATGGTTACAGCATGTTTCAAAATGAAAAGTCTGAACCATTATCCAATATTTTTCACGCACAATTTTTATTGATTAAAGAAAATACCTTGCAGAAAGGCTTATAATATTGGGTAAATTAATTGGCAATTGTTTGTAAAACAGTTCAAAAAATCATGGTGCTTAATATCTTTTTCTTAAAAATATTTCTGCAAATAATTGAAACTTGTGTAACTCACAATTCAAATGTGTGTTTTATGTTACGTAAGTACTTACATAATAAAACACTTTTTCATATAACACAAACACAACCTGTTTTATTTCTCTTTATTTTCTACCTCCTTTCAAATATTTGTACTGTCTGATTTTGGTTACAATTCTTAATTTATGTAACTGTCATCGTGCAGCACCGTGACGTTTTGCGAACGCAATTTATTAAGAGCGTAACATATCTATATTATAAAATATCATTGGTGGCTATGCAATATTAATCGATTTACCGAAGTGAAATTGACGTTGAATGTTAGCACGGGAACGATTTTTGTTACTTTTCCTGAGAAAACAGCAATAAAAGACTGTTATAATCGCACATGATTACACAGATAATTTATCATAGAATGTAGATATGTACGATATGTAGGTACATAGTTTTTAATTTCAACAATATTTTGTAGTTATTTCAATAAAAACTTTTAAAGTGCTGTCTCAACGCCCTTAATGCAACGATATTTAGTTGACTTTAAACGGCACATTTTTGCCACTCTTGCGCGTTGTTGTGCCTCGCTGCCGTGACCGCAGAAAATATACAGAATGGCAGGCTAGTGGCTAGTATAAGCTAGCTTATTACTCGTTTTCTGTTAGCGTTATGTTTTCTTATACATGTTTATGTTCCGCGATTTCTCTGTCAATAGTAGACCGATTTCCATCCATTATATTTAAAAATATTTACTTAGATTTTACCTACTTTTTGATTGTATTTCAACTTAAAACACAAACATTCGTCGATGGTCTATAATAAGACCAATGAGTTAATTCAGGCCTAACACTTTTTTAGGAGGACTGATTTTATTAATTCAGAACTTTAAGATAATAGATTTCAGATCTGTAAATAGAACTTGTGCATATACTGCATTTACTTCGTTACGGTATTTATCCTTATACTTGCTTATCATGAATTTGAGCATCAATATCAAAAATATCAAAAGAGCAAAATCAAAGTATGTTTTTACACAAACTTTATATTATATTTTCCACTGAACACTGTCGGGTATTGTGATATTTAGGATTATTAAAGAATTTACTGCCGAAGTATCTATTAAGCCTTTAACTGCGGAAGTACTAGACACAATTAAAATTTTATTGTTGGTCACCGGTGACCTCCATGGCGCTCAATGTGTTAAAAAACAAAAATGTTTATTTATTACCAAACAAATCAAACGTGTAAGTAATATAATTGGGCATCGAAAGTTGTGAAATGACAAAAGTAACAAAAATATTTAGCTTATTTGTCTATCATTTTACACACAAGCGAAATGTTATAAATCTATTTAACATTTTTTGTACTATAAACTGATGGTAAATAGCTGCCATTACTATTTTTGGCTACAAAATGACAACACTTACTATTAGGGGTTAAAATATGAAATTTCCGTTTTATTGTAATAGGTTCTTTGAATCAGTAAGTAGGTTCTTTGATTTGGCATAGAATCTTCATGGTTTGAGGTTTTCGAATGAAACTTTTTTCACATGGTTTCTATGATGTTCTTCTTTTAAAAAATGTGAAACATTTGAATATCGACTTTCAATTGTTTTTGTTATTTAACTTAGACAAGAAAGATGGATTCTTACTGCGAAAATTCGAGTGATTTTTGAATACGAGTTCCGACGCGGAAGTAACGCGGCAGAAACAGCCCGCAATATCAATGTTGCGTTTGGAGAGGGATCTGCTAATGAACGCACCACCGTGCGATTTTGGTTTAAACGCTTTCGTGATGGAAACTTCGACTTGAAGAACGAGCCACGAGGTGATTAACGATGAATTAAGAGAGATCGTGGAAGCCGATCCTAGTCAAACTACCCAGGAATTAGCGGCATGGTTTAACGTAACCTTACCCACAATATCGACTCATTTGCGTCAAATCAATAAAATAAAAAAATACGAAAAATGGGTGCCTCATGATTTGACTGATGGGGGGCAGAAAGAAACGCGTGTTGAAACTTGTGTTGCCTTGTTGAATCGGTACAGAAATGGAGGAATATTAAATCGAATTGTGACATGTGATGAAAAGTGGATTCTTTATGATAACCGTAAAAGAAAAATGCAATGGCTGACCCCAGGTCAAACGCCACAAGTGTCCTAAAGCAAAGCTTACCAATAAAAAGGTAATGGTAACTGTTTGGAGGTCTCAGCATGGTGTTATTCACTATAGTTTTCTCCGATCTGGTCAATTAATAACGGCAGATGTCTATTGTGCGGAACTCCGAACAATGTTGACAAAACTAGCAGTAAAATAGCCCCGACTCATGAATCGATCTTCACCATTATTGCTCCATGACAACGCGAGACCTCATACAGCACGAGAAACCGATTTGACCCTTCAGGAACTGCAATTAGAAACCATTCGACATCCTCCGTATTCGCCAGACCTTGCTCCAACGGACTACCATTTTTTTCGTGATTTGGACAATTATCTACGTGACAAGAAGTTTTTTCCCAGGAGGCAGTACAAAATGCTTTCACACAGTTTGTGCAGTCTAGATCCTCAGAGTTCTATCACAAAGGCATAAATGACCTTCCTATTAGATGGCAGCAATGTATAGATAATAATGGTAACTATTTTGATTAAATAATTTTGTTAAAAATTAAAAAATAAACAATTTTGATTCTCAGTACGTATCGGCAATTTCATACTTTAACCCCTATTATTAATATATAACTACAGTTTAGACAGAAAGAGACGAAATTATGGCATTTTAGATAAATGCGAAAGGTCGATCATGCTCATTTAATACATTTGGCATTAAAATGTTACTTTATAAAAAAAATGTAATTAGCACATTTGACTTCTAGACCATTGTCTTAGAAACTTTAACATCTCATTCATTGATAGAAATTATATTACTACATCACTAGCACCGGTGATGCGGTGAGTGCACATGATGATACCCATCGCTATCGTTTGCAGTGAAGAACATTACTCGCTCAAACGATTTTAGTCAAAATCGCGAGCGAGACGGCAATGTAATATACATTCCAGAAATATATATTTTTCAGATCGTTTTCATTATGTTTAACATATTTTTACTGAAATGTCATTATTGTGCGAAGTTTAACTACTTAGGTACCGATGATGAAAAAATACCGCCATTGGCTAAAGTTAATTCTTGACTACTTGCTCTGCAAGTAAAATTATTGCACAAGATGGTATTTTTCAATGTTTTTGACGCAGCGCTTCACGATGCACATTGCGACGGATTTCGCGAGTTACTAAGCAACGCGCTCACAGGCTCAGGCAGAGAGCGGTTGCTCGCTACTGTAGCGCGCCTGCCCCGCCCACAAAGCCGTTCTAACGGCTAACCTCTTTCTATGTTCTGTGTTGACAATAATCAGCTGAAAGCCGTCAAAAAATTGTCATTAGGACAAGTAAAACTCGTAACTTTGGTTCGGAAACGCATACAGGTTAGGTTAATATATTATTTTTTTGATTAAATTTTTATTTAAGTACCTAAAAAAATTATGTCCCTTTTTCCATGGCTTGATTGTTTGTTGGCTGTGGCAGATCTTAATTGACGGTTACTTTTTATTAAGGTTCGGGTCCTCCTCCAACGACGCCGGAGTTGTTACAGCCCTCTTCTGGCTCTCGTCCCAATAAGGCTCGTCGCTCGCCGCAACTCAGCGAAGAGAAAACCTGATGGATTCTGGCAGCGAGGGTGAGTCTGACGGAAACGATGAGGAAGAGGAGGCGTACAACATGCGGGAGGAGTAACTTACGATGCGACGAATTCGCGACGAGGAGGTGCTGTATGAGGATGGATGCGAGTTAAGAGAGCATGATGGAGAATGCAATATTATGAAAGAAGAGATAATGCTTGGGAATGGGGTGAATGAGGAACTTGAGCCACCTACCTTATGTTTTTTTATATTTATGTTCTGCAATATTTCCGTCAATAGTAGACCGATTTCAGTATGTATTTTTTCTTTTTGTTTTAACCTTCATCAATCTGTCACTTTTTGTTTCTAAAAAATAATGATGTTTTTTTGTGTGACCTTATAGAGGCGCAGTTATCGTAAAATTTTACATACATAAATTATCAAAGAAATGTAAAATTAAGGTAAAATAGAACTAGCGATATGATGGAAAATGTTATAATAAACACTATCATGCTCATCCATAGACGAAAATTCACACATGCCACAGGCCAATTATTATACTTTTTTATAAGAAACCTCTGTTTTCACAGAAATGTCCAAAAAATCGGTGCCAGCCTATCCCGTAACACAGTCTCCAGGCGGGATGGAAAACTGTTCGGAGGAGGAGACTGAAATTAATCCGTCTACACCATCAGGGTCCAGTCTCAGGGTAAGTATTTATTACAAACTAGCTGTGCCCGCGACTTCGTCTACGTGAATACCAAAACAAGAAACCTTTGTATTAATATGAATTAATTTTTAATGGGTGCTTTTGTGTATATGTCGCAGGGTTTTTGTCAAAGACGTGATATTACAATCATACGAACTAGTCGTCATTGACAATAATCAGCTGAAAGCCGTCAAAAAATTGTCATTAGGCCAAGTAAAACTCGTAACTTTCGTTCGGAAACGCATACAGGCCCCTAATTCAGCTAACCAAATCGTTTCACAATTTTAATTGAATAATAGGTTTTTGACAGTTCTAGTATGGGCTAAACGTCAAAATCGCCCAAATTCAATCACGCACGATCGAACTGCAATTGAAATAGCTGAGTAAGGCCCCAGATTAGGTTAATACATTTTTTTTTAAAACGGAGGTGTTTAAAAATCTTAAAGTTATGCAGAATGATAGCAAAATGATGTGTCTGGATTAAAGTTGTTAAACTATGTTAGTTCATGAAATTTTTATTTAAATACCAAAAAAAAATGTCCTTTTTTCCATGGCTTGATTGTTTGTTGGCTGTGGCAGATCTTAATTGACGGTTACTTTTTATTAAGGTTCGGAAGCCTCCAACGACGCCGGAGTTGTTAACGCCCTCTTCTGGCTCTCGTCCCAAGAAGGCTCGTCGCTCGCTGCAACTCAGCAAAGAGAAAACCACCAAATTCCTGTTGGATTCTGGCAGCGAGGTAGAGTCTGACGGAGACGATGAGGAAGAGGAGGCGTATAACATGCAGAAGGAGCGACTTACGATGAGACAAATTCGCGACGAGGAGGTACTGTATGAGGATGGATGCGCGGTAAGAGCGCATGATGAAGAATGCAATATCATAAAAGAAGAGATAATGCTTGGGAATGGGGTAGATGAGGAACTTGAGCCACCTGCCGAGGCTCAAGAGCTCGGAGAATGCGAGGATGAAGCTATGAGTGAAGAGAGAGTGATTGTTGATAGGGTGGTTGAGAGTCTTGAGCAACCTCCGGTGGGTCAAGAGTACGAAGGCCTGGATGTTTTCTCCTGGTCCGAAGATTTTTCTTCTTTTTCCGGCCAAGAGGAAACATACTTGCGTGCACCTGGCCCAAAGGTGGAGTCTCATGACCCTGTGCAAATATTTATGAAAGTGTGGGACGAAAGAATTATGGAAGAAATTGTAAGGGAGACAAATAGATATGCATGGCAAATAATCGCTCCATTAGCTGAAACTGAAAACGGTCCCCCAGAATATCTGAAATGGACCGACACCACAGTTTCAGAAATGTACCGGTATTTTGCCATGCTTATTTTTATGTCAATGTGTAACAGGTCAAGACTGAAAGATTATTGGACGACAGAGCACCTCGAAATGCCTGAATTCCGAAATTTTATGCCGAGAGATCGATTTTTGGCAATAACGCGATTCTTGCATTTCGTGGATAATGACAGTTATGATCCCAGCCTCTCATCATATGAGAAAAAAATGTATAAAATTCTTCCCATTATTAAGCACTGCAACGGGAAGTCTGGGGAACTCTATACCCCTAGTAAGCACCTTAGCCTGGATGAGTCGCTGCTGCTCTGGAAGGGTCGCCTTAGCTGGGTACAGTGTAACTGTACTAAGGCGGCCCGGTTCGGGATTAAATCCTTCGAACTTTGTGAGGCAGTAACCGGATACCAGCTAAGGTTTTTACTTTATGCAGGCAAAAATTCATCAATGTCCGCGGAATCCATCCATGGGTTCGAGAACAGCACCGCCAAGGTCGTTCTAGAACTCATGGATGGATACTTAGACGTCGGACACACTCTGGTCATGGATAATTGGTATAACCAATTACCCTTGACTAGGTTTTTAAAACGGAGGCGCACTGATGTCATCGGGACTATAAATCGTCTCCGGATTCATATTCCCAATGAAATCAGAAACGCCAACGAAAAATGCATGCCGCGGGGCCAACAGGTGGCTCGCCATTGCGGTGACATTAGTTTGATCGCCTGGAAAGACGACAAACTAGTCACCGCAATGTCGACCTACCACAACGATCTTCAGTTGCGTGCTCGGCGAGGGGGCGAAAAAATTTTAAAACCTATTTTAATAAGAGATTATAATAAATATATGGGCGGGTTCGACTCCAAAGACCAGAAGTTATCTATGTACCCAACGGAAAGGAAGGGGGGCCAGAAATGGTACATGAAAGTATTCAAAAGGATGTTAAATACCAGCCTTTTGAATACTTACATAATATACACTAAAAATCCTTTGCGCAGACCACTCTCTCACAAGCAATTTCGTTCCAAAGTGGCCCTCGATCTTTTGGAACGTTTTCCTAAGAATGAAGAGACCCCAGTCAACCCGGCTCCTGCGCAGAACAAAAACGAGAGACGGCTTCAGAAGGCGGACCATTTTGTCGCCCACACAGACAAAGTGCCCGGCAAAAACCATCATAAACAGATGAGATGTACGCGATGCACTGCAATAGGTCGGCGCTCAATGGTTACATTGAAGTGCAAATTCTGTAATGTACCATTGTGCCCCGGCCGATGCTGGGATGAATACCATCAATTAAAAACATTGTGACTTCATACAAATCTCATCTGTTCATTTGAAAAGAGGCTATGTAAAATAGAGACTGAGTTTCTTACGCTGCTTCTTCATTCTTCTCAGCACTAGCCTATATTTATCCCGAAGCAGTGGTAGGGTTCATGTTGGGACGTGTATGCTCCTAGTGCCTGCATGCAATATTAAAGATTTTATTTTCTCTAACCTCTTCTTTCGTCCAATTTGCTAAAATTGTAACCCGTGGGTAGTGCTTAAAACTGAGATTTTTTTTAAATTTTTAGCTGGGATCGTTGGTTTGAAAGATGTTTGTTATTAGCCGAGTTGCGTATGATTTGAATGTATGTTTATGAATGGTTTAATTGTATGTTTATGAATGATATCACCTCAGCCATACTTACCGCGAGAGTGGTGCTATCGCGACCCCGAACGTGTCGATGGCCTATTTTGATTTTCTTAATTTGGTAGTAGTCTATGCACAGTATTGTAAAATTTGATAGGTGGAAAGTGTAATCTCTGTGTATAGGTATATGAAAAAAAAAACATGTAATTTCGTATGTTTTATACTAATAATAATTTTTACCCTAAATTTAGTACATTTGATGTACATTTTTTTTTATTCCAATAAGTCGTGTTCATTTGTAGTGTTTCTTGACACTGGTAATAAAATAATCGTTAAGAGTAGTTGAACAGATTCCAAGCATATCGATGACAAACAAATATTGTCAACACAATATTTGTTTCCTAATCAATACCCTAGCATAATACAGTCGCCCGCTTCCGATCGGACATCGGCTCTCGGCGCGGTAAGCCGCGAGAATATTTATCAACTTTGTGCATTTTTTATTATGTTTTCTGCATCACAAGCCCTATTTGTGTTAAATATATGTCATTAAAAAGGTTATTTCGTGGACTATATTGATAAAACATAATAGATAGATAACAAATGTATGAAAATGACATTAACAAACGATCGTAAGCTTATGTGATTTTAATACATTCGCCATCTATTCGTCTGGCGTAGTAAACGATATTAGAGAGCCACTTGTCTAAGGGCGCAGATATTGCATACAGTGTAGGTTATCAGTCAATTTAACAATTCTCATGATCACACCCACTGGGAGCATGAAAAGAGTACATAAATATCTTAAGAAAACTAAAAACTATGGTCTTGTATTTCGTGGGGACAACTCTTGTATTGAAGCTTTTGTGAATGCTGACTGGGGTTCAGATGTTAACGATGGAAAATCTTTTTCAGGTTTTTGTTTTAAATTATCAAATAGTTTGATATCTTTTGAATGTAGAAAGCAAAGAAATGTAGCCCTAGCCTCTACTGAGGCTGAGTACATTGCCATGTTAGAGGCAATCTACCTAAAGAATATATATTGTGAACTTGTTAGTAAGTAATTCAGAACCAATTATGTTATTTAATGATAGCCAAAGCGCTCAAAAACTAATTTGTAGTAATGTGTTCCATCATAGATCTAAGCACATAGATATAAGGTATCATTTTGTAAGAGATTCTGTAGCCAATAATTATATTAAAATAGCATTCTAAGAAACTGCTGAAAGGACGGCAGACATTTTAACAAAGAGCTTGGGATCAGTTACGATAATAATTAAGCATTAATATTTTATGAAAAAACGGGGTATTGTTCTTAGATGATAGTTTTTTTTGTATTCGAGGCAAACCTAGTTCATAAATGAATAACGTTATGTTGTTTATAGTCCTTAAAATATAGCTTGATTAGAATGACACCTGTCAAACTAAAGTGACTAGTGATGGGACTGACTCGACTGAGCAAACAAAAAAAAACAGTTACGGCGAATAAAATAAAACGAAAATCAGATATATTAAGATTTAACAGTCGGTCAGTATCGTATCGAATAATTGAAACAATCATGTAAATTAGGAATTTTTTTATCGCATAAAGAATCTAATAAATTTGAATTTTGGTAAACTATTGATAATTACAATTTGATGTTGTTAGCATCAACCAATGCTCATAAATCATTCGTAACATTTATGTTACATTACTTCGATTTTGAAATATTATTTGTCGATTTCGATTTGTCCATTTTATCATTTTTATGTTGTCACTAGCGATTATGAAAAATGACGTAACCTTATAAAGACATCTTTTAAAGTTAGGTGTAATTATTGTGACTGGATGATTTTGTTGTTTTTAACTTAAACGATCTATTTTATATAATTAAATTGATTAATTATAAAAAAATATTCTTAACATGCCAGTTACCAATATTTTTTCGTCTGCAAATATGTTTTTCTCTTGTGTGACGCTGGTACAAAGCTACGAAGTCTCTTACAGTGAGAACTGTTATTCTAATCAAGCTATGTTTTAAGGGTAAGAGTTGCAAGTAAATATTGTAGTTGTCAAATGTTGTTAAGAGGTGGTGTTAATATAGTACAAAATTGACACAAATAGTGGCGCCATCTGCACGGATTCGGTGTACATCACTAATAAAGAGTGTAAAATCATTCAACCTGTTTCATTACTAAAGTACCTAGTCCTCTTAAACGATATCATATGACTGTATTCAATTTTAACATCGTTAAATAAAAACCATTAAATTATGTATATCAGCGATAAGACCGCCTTATTGCATCAAATTTTCTGTTTCATATTTATTTTTTTGTAGTTATCTTGTTTTGTGCAATAAGTGTATTTATCTTCATCAGCTATTATCATCGTTAAAGAAAACAAGCCTCTGTAGGTATTGAGTAATGTACTCGTAGTTTTCACAAAAAAAGGAAACAAGCAATGAATCTTCCACTAAGTGAGTTAAGACAGTGTCGTAAAGTTGTGTTTTCGGGCCCGCAAAATGTGGTCTTGCGTGACCTGTCATCATGTGCAGTGTAACGGAAACTAAAAGAGATCGGTCTCCATTCAATCGCTTTAGCGTATTCTGAGAATTATAATCACACCCAATAATACTAGAAAATAGACAATATTAATGATAATATACTCTTCTATGAATACATGTTTTAAAATAAGCAAAAGAAAAACCAATTGAACTGAAACAAATCAGTATCGGAATCAAAGAATTCCGTAATATCGATACTATCGATATTGTAGCCGTTTTCGAGGTGAAATATCGATAGCCAAACTATTCGATAGTTCTGCAACTCTACTTAAGTAGTATCGAGCATTAATCAGGCAGAGTATCAAAACACCCCACAATACACCACATCCCACATTCCAGAATGACCACCCACTACCAGATCGTCCACTTCCCGTACCAACATTAAAAAAAAATTGTTGACAAAGGTGCGAGTTTGCAACAAAAATGTTTGGCAGGCCACTGTACATGATCAGCCCACATTAGTCTACTTCCCTTAGAGCATTACAACTAGCTATATAATCAAAGCTACTTCCACACAAACGTACTTACTAAACGGCGTCTCGCTTACTGAAGTTACTGCCCATAGACAAGTTTTCATGATGACTATTGAGTATTGACTATCACTATAGTCTTTATAATATAGCTTGATTAGAATGACACCTGTCAAACTGAGGTGACTAGTGATGGGACTGACTCGACTGATCAAACGAAAAAGACAGGTACTGCGAATAAAATAAAACGAAAATTAGTTTTGCTTAGTAGTCAATTTAAAAAAAAAACTTGTGTATTTTCCCCATTCGTGACATTGGCGGAATCGTGTGGCTCAGGCTCAAACACTGCCATAAACCAAAAGAAGAAGAAGAAGAAGAAAATTTGATATATTATGATTTAACAATAAGTCAGTATCGTGATCATTATCAGAATAATTATAGCAATCATGAACATCAATTAGATATTTTTTATCGCATGTAGAATCTAATAAATTTGTAATTTTTTCGTAAACTATTAATAATTGCAATTTGATGTTCTTAGCATCAACCAATGCTCATTAAATCATTTGTAATATTAATGTTACATTACTTCGATTTTGAAATATTGTTAATCGGTCGATTTTACTTTATCACTAGCGATTATGAAAAATGACGTAACCTTGTAAAGACGTCTTTTAAAGTTAGGTTTAATTTTATGACTGAACTATTTTAATGTTTTTAACTTTAAATATCTATTTTATAATTGAATTGATTAATATGTACAGCAAAGTATAAAAAAAATATTCTTTACATGCCAGTTACCAATATTTTTTCGTGTGCAAAATTGTGTTTCACTTGCGTGACACTGGTACAAAGTTACGTCGTCTCTTCCAATGTGAACTGTCAGTCTAATCAAGCTATATTTTAAGGACTATAGAGTTATTTGATTCGGGGTTTAAACAAGTGTCAGATATTTCGGCACAGTTGAAGCGCCATGATCACGAGAGTCCCTTGATCATGGCGCTTGCTCCAACAGTGCCTTCATAATTTTTACTAACCTCATACAACTAGCCAGTTACGGTAACAGGTAAGGTCTGGTTAACACTAAGCAAAAGTAAAACACAAAAATAAGTACAACCATTTAATCGAGTTCTGTAAATACTTACAAAAGTGTCAAAACCATTGCCCCTTGGGCTGATCACCGTTTAAGGTGAGTACCTACCTACTGAGCATTCACGCTCTTAGTTTTTAGTTGCCACTCGATAGTCCACTATTGATTTGATAGGCTATCGAGCTGACGTCAAGTCAATAATATCGATAGCCTATCGATATTAGCGATAGTGTCGATACTATCGAAAACCAATACAGGATGAATTTTAGTCGATACTATCGAAATTCGATCGATGATATTACTTCATAATACCATCGATCGAATGTTATTGACTTGAAAAATTACGTCTCAGGTGGGACTCGAACCCGCATCTCCTCGCATGCCGGGCGCGGTGCTTACAGCGATAAGAATATGCTCGAAAAATTGACGCCTATGACGTAGTGTCTCGGTTGTTAATGGTAAAGTACCGCGCCTGGCTGGCATGCGAGGAGATGCGGGTTCGTGTCCCACCTGAGACAACATTTTTCAAGTTCAAATACTGATATCGATAGTATTGTTTGATTCCGTAATATCGATACTATCGATTTTTAAACTAGATTCCGAGGTAAAATATCGATAGTTCTGCAACTCTACTTATAGTCCTTAAATATAGCTTGATTAGAATGGCAGTTCTCACTGAAAGAGACGACGTACTTTGTACCAGCGTCACACAAGTGAATAATGTTTTTTATACATTGCTGTACATATTAATCAATTTAATTATATAAAATAGATATTTAAAGTTAAAATCATTAAAATAATCCGATCACAAAAATTACACATAAGTCATAACTTGAAAGAAGTCTTTACAAGGTTACGTCATTTTTATAATCGCTAGTGATGAGGTAAAATCGACAAATCGAAATCGACGGACTAACAGTATTTCAAAATCGAAGTAATGTAACTTATATGTTACAAATGATTTAATTTTGCAATTATTGATAGTTGATGAAAAAATTTTAAATTTATTAGATTCTCTAATGCGTTAAAAAAATTCTAATTGATTTTCATGATTGTTACAATTATTCTAATGATGATCACTGACTTACTGTGAAATCTTAATATATCTGATTTTCATTTTATTTTATATGCTTTATCTGTTTTATTTTCGTTTGATCAGTCGAGAAAGTCTCATCACTAGTCACCTCAGTTTGACAGGTGTCATTCTAATCAAGCTAAATTTTATGGACTATAGTATCGAGCATTAATCAGACAGAGTATTAAAACACAGTAAAGTTTCAAAGTCACAGAAGAGTAAAACATCATGGGTACGAATAAAACCACTTTATGCGGCCACCAGCAGAACTAAAATAGCGATTTGACAACTCTGCAAATATTAGTAATGTAATAAAAAAAATCCAGACTAATATTATGGGACTATTCACAACCACTTAGGCTGCGTTTCCACTGACGCGGAGCGGAGATTTAGAGCATTTTGATTGGTCAATTCATGCACCGCTAAGCTCCTCTCCGCGTCAGTGTAAACGCAGCCTTAAGCATAATTTTAGTAGAATTTTTTTTTGTCTTTTAATTATAACATAATATGCATGTTAAAATCCAATAAGAACTTCATACAATTTTAAATTTCATAGTCCAGGGGCTTAGTTAGGATTTTTTTTTAAATTAAAATAATTTATTTATGTAACTTAGTTCCGTAGTGTATTAATAAACATTGTTTGAACATGAAAGTATTGAGATATACTCATATAAATTAAATGTTCTATGAACATCACTTAGTCTTCAGCAAAGTGAGATCCAACACAATTAAGTTTAAACAAATCTAAATTGTGAAGTTAATTTGTAGTGAGCGTCAAGATGGCGGGACCAAATCCCCAAATTTAGCACATTCAAATATTTGAGCTACATACATATGTACTAATTGTACCCCGAACCAGACATTTGTACCTCTAAAGGTAAAGGAAGTATATCAAGATCTACCTGATCCCGCCACTTTGACGTCAATGTGCTTAATTTCGAATTGGGGACGTGGTCCCAACAATTTGTATCTATCTACTTACTTCATACAGTCAGCTCCTAAATCCTATTGAAATCATTTATTTAATTCTGATGGTAAAATATAAATAAATTCTGTACTACAATAGCATTTTATTGACGACTTCATAAGTATGGAGATATTTGAACAATACTTTCATGGCAGTGTATTTATTTTACAAGTAAACATTATTATGTATATCTACTCAATATAAAGTCACTCTTTGTGCAATATCCAGTCATAAACACGAAAAATTTGTTTTCGTGTCACGTTGATTATTCTGTTTATTATTAATTTATTACTAAAGGCCTGTACACCATCGTCAGTGTTAATCAGTAACAGACGCACGAGCACGACCCACCAAAAGCTATCGATACGTCTTTCGAAGGCAATAATTTCATTAAATACGGCACACTAAAGGGCAATTTCAAGTTAAGTATATTTCCGCAGCTGAAAACGTACATTGGCACCGTTTACACAAAAGCGGAGTTAGGCGGAGTAAAGCGGAGTGGATCGTGAGTTGACAAATCACAGAGCTCGATCCACAGATTACACTGTGCGCTCCTCTACAGTCTTCACAGCAACACGCGTCTATACTGGCGATGGTAACAAGCCAATATTTTATTTCAAGCCGTTATTTCTATGACAAATGTGTAATTTAGATCTAATTTTATAATACCAAAAGTGTGTTCTAATATTAACTAGTTACTAATTATTTTAAATGGTACTCTTTCAGACGATTTTAATATCGACGGATTAATTTTAATTTAATTATATAGAATTTATTATATATTGACTAGGAACATAACACAGTTGAATAATTATTTTAACAGCAGAAAAAAATTAAACTACGAAATATCAAACTTTACATATTTGGATGACAGTTGCCTCACTTTTTATAAGAAACAATAAGTAGGTACTCTCAGAAGTTTTCTTCAATAAAAACTAACATTCATTACAAAGCGTACACTGCGCTTTTGAGGTTCAATAACACTTTCTTTCCTTTCAAATATTTACAAGGATAAGGCTGGGTTTCCACTGATGCGGAACGGAGCGAAGCGGAGCTAAGAAGAACATTGGTGTACGACTAGTGTTTTCAATTAAACGGTGTACCAGAGCGAAGCAGACCGGTGTTCCATTGAGCCGTATTCCAATCAGTCAGTCTTAATGAATCTCATAGGAGCACTATGAGATTTCGGTAAAAACCGGCCAAGTGCGGGTCGGATTCGCGCTTGAAGGGTTCCGTAACATTGACTAGGTAAACAACAGTAGGTAGGTACATACATTTAGTTAATGTAGGGCCTACCTGTTATTGATATTGAGCAAGCTCCCTTAAATATTTGCTTTATTTAGTTTTTAGTATTTGTTGTTAATGCGGCAATAATTTGTGAAAATTTCAACTGTCTACCTATCGCGGCTCTTGAGATACAGACTGGTGACGGACAGACAGCGAAGTCTTAGTAATAGGGTCCCGTTTTTACCCTTTGGATACGGAGCCCTAAAAAGCAGCGCTTTATATCCTTCTCTACTTGAAGATGAAGATTAGGAAGCTTATCAAGTTTATTCTGTTAGCTTTTATTATATCTGGATTCGAGACCGCGTCGCAACGCCCCGTTACGCCATGTCAAAAAGTATCCCTCATTTGGTCTAATCAAGAATGGAACCGACAGACCTTTCCGTTTATTTAGACTAGAAAAACTTCAAACAGAATCAAAATTTGCCAAAATTGCAAGCACTAATATTTACTCTAGTATGTGTCATCTTCCTTACAGAAATCTGATTGTTAAAAATATCTAACATAAGAACAATGTGGCATATATTTTCTCAAAAAGAAAGTGTAATAAAACTTCACCGCGTAAAAAACCAATATTCAGAGTCAAATCCACAAAATTCAGCGAATGCTAGTCCTGAGATCCATCAAGGCACTAGCCGTGATCACTCCATGTCTCTGATTCCTGCCCACAAAGTTATTATAATCCGCGTCACCACCTATTGTAATCGTAGAGAATGACGTTGAATTCCTTCTGTGCTGTATAGATGGCTTCTTACCGCTCATGAAACCAGCTTCGGACGGACTCTGCCTCGTCACCGGCTGGAAGTAATCACCGTGGCAGTTGGAGCTCTCCATCCAGTGGTTGTCGTATGTTCTGGTCGCTCGCATAGGTTTGGTGATCGTCTGTTCTGATCTATACTCTTTGACCGGTCTCTCTATGGGCCTGGTGATCTTTGACCTGGCTTTGTGGTCAGCTGATGCACTCATGTGCTTTTGTTTAGAGGATCGCGATATCTCGGCGTCGTTAAAGGATTTGCTGATTTTCGTTGACGCTGGTAGAGTGTGGTTTTTGGCACTGAGGATGGTAAAAATAAAAAATTTGTTAATCAATCTAAACATGATAAACAAATACGAGTACATACTAAAATGACACATAGAATTTGATTGAGGGAGACTGGTACTCTTTAAGTACGAAGGTACGAAGGTACACAAGAAGAGAAAAGGGACACAGGAAAAAATACACGCTCTTTCTGTAAATGATGCGTGTTGCTTAGACTTTTTTGATGTGTGTAATCAAATGGTCAAGAAAGTACAATAGTTGACTCGCTTTTAGTGGCGATCTTTATAAAGTACTCTATAAAGGAAAAGCCGAGAAAAGATCAGATACCTGAAAAGTAACACACCTCGGCACTAGAGAGAGCAATGCTTGGTGTTTCTTTGCGAGATAAAATCAGACTTGAAGTGGCAGTGGGTGGGACTCATAATAAGAAGAACCGATGGCTTTTGCAGACGAAATGTTTTGGAATGGCGACCGCAAACCGGACGACGATCTGTGTTCCTTACCAGGTGGACCGACGATCTGGTGACGGTCGTTGGAATTAAGCCGCTGAATGTGGACGGTGCGAGACCGGCTGATCCTTAGGTCAGCTGTAGACGTCGTTTGGGTAAGAAGAACATACCTCGGCTGAGACTTCCTGACGTGACCATTATTGAGCGAACCCTTCGCCATGATGCTGTACAGTTTGTTCCTGTAGTCATCGACTGACATCTGCTTGTCATCTCTGAGAGGCAGCAGCACGTCGGAAGGTAGAGTCGGCTCGTCGCGTTCGCGGTGAAATCTTAAATTATACAAAAGATATATTGATATATTAAGGACACTGACTCTAAGGCTTTCTTATGTTCTATGATGACGTAGCTGGGCAGAGTGTAAAAGAGCGGAAATGAAATGTGGAAAACATCACATTAAATTGTTCTGATCCCAAAGAAACTATTTAAAGCCCCGTGTGCCCGTATTGTGGAAATCAAAAACTACGAAGGTACCACAAACATTCAGACCCGAGACTACATGATCCGACGAACCCGGGCAGGACCTCGGAATAAGCGACACCTTAAAAACCGGTGTGTACGCCACTCCGGCACAAAAATTGACTATCTGTAATACAGATTACTGTAGTTATCGATCGAGTTTAACGATTGGTCAATTCTCGGTGCGCTCATCTACACTCCGCCCAGCTCCGCTATTACGTAAATATTTTTTAAAGCTGACAGTTGACATTTCCACACTTCTAGGTTTTTTCACGTCGGGATCAAACCACGAATGGCTTCAAAATGGCTTGCACGCATACTGATCAGGCTAAAAAGGAGCAGATAAAACGCCAGAGCATGTGCTGAGTGCAAACCTTCAATCACCAACTTCGGTCTCAGAAGCTTGCAGAAACCTGGGGAAGATGCTAACTTTCTGGAGTCACCTGGGATGGTTGGAGTAGAAGACGGGGATCACAAAAAATGGCCCGATAGAGAGGCTAAGTGCGGACAAAGCCCAGATATACCAAACAACCATGTCTGCAACGAATCCATACTAGCACGGATAAACACCACATCCAATCACATGGCCACATACTCGTGGTTCAGTACCCCCTCCAAAGAGCAAGCTAAAAGTTCTACCAGGAAAGCATCCGTCGCCTTGAGGCCGCTTGCTCTCTTAGATGAGATGACCCGTACCCGCTCATACTGCCGATATGTGTGCAGCGAGCGCTCGTCCCAGAAGTAGTTTGCTCGCGTAGGAGAGACGATCCATACCCGGATATTTCCGGATGAGAGATGAGCCGTACCCGCTGCTTACTGCGATTCACTTTATGGAAATGTCATAACAGCTTTGGTTTCATCTGCTATTACAGTAATAAACAAAGGATTGGTATTTTCTTTTAACGCTGATGGCCACCAAACAAAAAACTGTCTAAAAGCCGTGACAACAGCGGCTGATGTGACGGATGGACATCCGCGATCATAGTTACAAGCGCAGTGTCGAATCGAATTAAGAGATGAACAAGGGCTGCTGATAAATCATAATAACAGTATCTACGTTTTGATTACAACACCCACTTGGCCACATACTCGTGGTTCAGCGCTACATACAGTATGTTTTGAATACAACATCCACTCACTTGGCCACATACTCGTGGTCCAGCGCCTTCTCGGTGCCGATATGTCTGCAGCCAATCGCTATAAACTACATACTAGTAGATACGATAACAGCACCCACTCACTTGGCCACATACTCGTGGTCCAGCGCCCTCTCGGTGCTGATACGTCTGCAGACAATCGCTATAAACTACATACTAGTACGATAACAGCACCCACTCACTTGGCCACATACTCGTGGTCCAGCGCCCTCTCGGTGCCGATATGTCTGCAGCCAATCGCTATAAACTACATACTAGTAGATACGATAACAGCACCCACTCACTTGGCCACATACTCGTGGTCCAGCGCCCTCTCGGTGCTGATACGTCTGCAGACAATCGCTATAAACTACATACTAGTACGAATAACAGCACCCACTCACTTGGCCACATACTCGTGGACCAGCGCCCTCTCGGTGCTGATACGTCTGCAGACAATCGCTATAAACTACATACTAGTAGATACGATATCAACATCCACTCACTTGGCCACATACTCGTGGTCCAGCGCCCTCTCGGTGCTGATACGTCTGCAGCCAATCGCTATAAACTACATACTAGTACGAATAACAGCACCCACTCACTTGGCCACATACTCGTGGTCCAGCGCCCTCTCGGTGCTGATACGTCTGCAGCCAATCGCTATAAACTACATACTAGTACGAATAACAGCACCCACTCACTTGGCCACATACTCGTGGTCCAGCGCCCTCTCCGCGCTCAGCCGCCGCGCCGGGTTGAACACCAGCAGCCGCTGCACCAGCTCCGCCGCGTCGCGGGGCGCGCAGGCCAGGAGCGCCACCAGGGAGTTACCCGCCCCCCCTGAAGCCGCTTGCTCTCGTATGAGAGACGACCCGTACCCGCTGCATACTGCTGATATGTCTGTAGTGGATCGGGAATTGGGATTTTAGGTGTTGCGTTATTAAATTATTATTCGGAGTAAAAGAACAGCCTATAATCATTCCACTGCAGGGAAAAGGCCCCCATCGTTGAATGCAAGTCACCACAGCGACGATGGGTACTGGCATAATCACCACGCTTGCCAAATGCGGGTTGGTGATCACAAACCCGAACGATGTTTGAAAATTGGAAACCTTTTGCTGATCGACCCGGGGATCGAACCCGGAACCCCGAGATCCTGGCCCAGTATTTAAACAACAACATCTATTTATTCTGAATACAGACAAAAAATTTGGATGTATTTTTTTGTAAAATGTTTTGACACTAAACTGGGTATATAAGGACATGTAACTGCCTGAAATGTACAATTACATCAAAAATTCAACATATTTATGATATCGTTTTAATTCTTCTCTAATAATTTCATTGTTGACACATTTCTGTTTAAAATAAATATATTTGATTTAACTTGACCAAACTATGCCCATCGCATGACATGGGCCTCTCCTAAGGTGATCGGTCTCGCTTCCCGCGACCTGCGCGAGATCCATTTCATAAGGGGGTTTCGCCTTAATCGCCACGCTCGGTAAGCGTGTCGGCGATTGCAGTTTGGCCAATGGGGGAGAGAGTTCCAGAAACTTATTGCAAGAACGGCCAACGCTTCTCATCACACATTTCTGATTCTATCACGCAAGGAAATACCATACCAAGCAATGCACTCTCACTCTATTGTCCACTGTGTGACCTTGAGCCTTCTTTTGAAACCCATATAAAACAACCACGTTTCACGTTAGAAACACTTTTTTTACATTGACCCATCCGGGAATCGAACCTGGGACCTTGGAGGAGGAGACACCTTGAAAACTGGAATGTACGCCACTCCGCCACTGAGGTCGTCGAACATTAAATTTAACAATTTATAACACAAATCTCAACTGACCTTCCGGAGACGGCTTTGGCAGTGCAGACATGATCCTCTCAACTTGATTGACGGTGGAGGTACCCGGGAAGAGAGGCTTGCCCGTCAGCATCTCACCCAGGATGCAGCCTAGGGACCACATATCTATGCCCTTTGTGTAGCTGAAGAAAAAATTAGGAGGGTAAATGGATAGGAAATAAATACAAAACAGATTTCTGCAGTTTTTGCAAAATCTAAGTAAGGTATTCTGAATGTCTAAAATCTGAATACTTCATGTTACGTCTTCTTGCACTCTCTGCAGAGTCGTTTACAACACTAGTCTGCTTTGTTTTTCCAATCTACAAACTTACGAAACAAAACCTAAAAACCTTTGGGTATAGGACGGACTATAGGAAATTTAAAAATTGTAAAAATTATCAAGTAAATATTTTTTTTAAACCTTTAGATAAGGAGACTACAATGAAAAATTCGTCGACACACCAAATGTCTGGGTAGGGTAATTGTCAGAACAGTCACTTAGTGGAGAGTTCTGGGTTCGAGACCCATCTCAGATAGTCGAAATTTTTATTGAATTGAATAAATAAATTAGGATAAAGAAATAAAACTACGCATTTGCAATGTCTAACATAAGTTCATAAACAAACTACTTACTTCTTGCTCGCGATGAGTATCTCTGGTGCGCGGTACCACCGTGTTGCCACATAGTCAGTGAGGCAAGGATCCGCGCCTTCCTCGCCTCCAGAATACATGCTGGACACCGACCGCGCTAGTCCAAAGTCTGCCAACTTCACTCTGAAGACATACAAAGGTTTTATTAGCAAAATCGCTGCATTCGTTATGGCATGCAATAGTGTGGATATACAGGATACAATTTTTAATCACTTTTCAAATTTTAATATAATAATCTACGAGATAAAAAACAAATGACGTAATATTTCTTTTGGCTAGCCCTGTCATGTTAAAAAAAGACTATAAAGAACCTAGAAAAATCCGCCAAAACTCTAAAATTGTCGATACGATCCCCCTGCAACACTTTTCTACGCGACACGCATCTCATTTATTTATCACGACACATAAGTTGTTGATTTGTTGAAGGCTTAGGATCGTAAAAATTTAAGACTATGTTGCGAAAAATATTTTTGGTTGAAAACTTGACCTACATTTTTCCTTCTTAAATGTTGACGGTGATAAAAAATTTATCCTGTATAGGTTGTACTTAGGCCTCAGCCTCGAATTTCGCGGGCAGCGGGGCGGCACTGCAAATGAGGAGCTCCGGAACAAAAGCCGATAAATCCACTTTATGCCATTTTTATTATTATTTTTCTGTTAGCCCCCAGTACTCTTACATAACATACATCATTCAGGTTGCATCAAATCTCGTTAAAGACGTACTAAATAATTTTCTAAAGTTGGACAGCTGGACCAAAACCAGACAAACACACGTATTTTTAAGTTACAATCATTGCTTTTTTAATTTTCGGGACTATTACCGATAAATCCTTTACAAATTCTTATAGATATTTTTTGTTCGAACCATTTACCGACAAATGTGTTCTCTCCTTTTAATTTTATTTTTTTCAAAAGAAAACACTAGTTTTGTGATAGCAATAATTGGCTCAAAAGGAGAAGAACCCAGAGCCTGTCTGTAAATCGAGTGATATCAACCATATACCTATTTTACTGAGTTTTAACCTTCCCGATACCGGCACAAAAGCCGATATTACATTATGATCGGACCAAAACCCGATAATTACATATTTAAAACTAATATTATATTTTTTATATATTACCTATTTCAAAGCCCTTGCTGCTATGTAAATTAAAGTTATATTAGTTAAACAAACAACATTAACATTCCAACGTAGATCATTCTTTTTTGTTTCCTATGAAAATACTAAAAGTGTATTTATCGGGTTTTGTTCCGGAGCTCCTCAAATGTAGGCGCCCGCCGCTCGTCCGCACAACTTGTCCATACATTTGCAGTGCCGCGCCGCTCCCGCACCGCTGCCCGCGAAATTCGAGGCCGAGGCCTTAAGTGCACCCCGATTTCAAACTAGCTGTTGCCCGCGACTTTAACCGCGTCATTTTCTGTTTTAATGATCGCAATTATTTTTGCAACATTTTTCACTGATGCTTCGCTCCTATTGGACGCAGCGTGATGTTATATGACCTAAAGCCTTCCTCGATAAATGTACTATCCAACACAAAGTTTTTTAAATTCAATTCGAACCAGTACTTCCTGAGATTAGCGCTTTCAAACAAACAAACTCTTCAGCTTTATAATATAAGTCTAGATGGGTGCACTTTTAGCTGGGACCAATGATATTTTCTTTCTTTCCTTCCTTTGTTCCTTTCTTTGTAATATCATTGGCTGGGACACTTTTTCTACGCTGATTGTGTCTAGTTTCTTACATTTCATTAACTCATCATAACCTACAATGTGATAAGGGTAGTAAGGCTAAGTACTATATCTAAAATTGTTTTCCCACTCGGTAGCACACAAAATCTACATAAGTACCTTTTATTATGCAGTGGATGCTCTTGAAAAGGGGTTCTCCATAACTGTTGTTAATACTTGAATTTGTAAAGTTACGGTGATGTTTTTGGCATCCTTAGAGAGAATAACTCAAATACTTTTAAAAAAGTGCAAATGATTAACTATTTTGTTGGACTTATTTTTAAGATAAGCGCTCATAGCCCAATGCTTCTTCGTGATCAGTTTCTGTCACGAATGTTAAGCAACGATGGGAGCGGTCATGGATGGGTGACCGTTTGTGGCATCATACCTTGAGCGCTTCCGTGCTTCGGAGGGCACGTTAAGCCGTTGGTCCCGGCTGTTATCATGAGTTAAGACGCTGACATGAGCCAAATTGAGCTCAATGAAGATTGTTTTGCTTTAAGCCTATGGCTCGTATTGTTGCTAAATTCTATGTAGTTGTAATTGATCATATTTTCGATTAGGTGGCTGTTTCCAAAACACGATTCTAAAAACTTTTCTCGATAGAAAAAAATCTCAAAGTAGCCTCTGAAAATACATAAATTACCATTTTTCTCAGCAGTCCGTATAACAATGATAATAAAATTTTGCTATATTGTATATTACATGTTGCTTAAGCAAATGGCTGATTTAGATTTTTAATAAAATGGCAATTTTAAATTGCACAACGAATTTTGTTGTTTGGCACTTAGGCCCTTCTATTCCATGCGCTTTTTCTCTGTCACTCCTACGAGAATTGACAGTGATAGCTGTGGCGCGTTCCAAAGAAATTCAAAGACGAATAAATTTGTGGGCGTGTTCATTGCTCAAGGTCATCGGCTGCAGTCAGCGTCTTAACAGTCGTTAAGCCCTGTTGGAGGCCTTCGGGCGGGCTTGAGAAACGTCCAACGGCGCGGCGGGGTGATGTTGCCACAGCGTCGCCCCCGCCGTCCACCAACCCGCACTAGGCTAGCGTGGTGGTACTAAGGCCTTAAGCCCTCTCCTTAAAAAGGAAGACCCGTGCTCAGCAGTGAGCGAAAGTGGGTTGTTACTTTAACTTTTTTTATTTATAAGTAATCTCTGGAAACATTAAAAAAAAGTGATTTTAAATCACAAAATAATTAAGTAATGTTTTTTTTCTCACTAAAATAATCTTAAACGTATGAAACATAGTAATTGATTAGTTAGCCAGTGTCATTAGCTACCGTTTGCCATTTTTTATGTTTCTACAACGTAAAAAACCTTTGATATCGCATAAAGTATCGAGCGCGCCGCAGTACATTGAAAAAAAAAATAGTAAAAATTTACTGGGGGAGGGTTTGGACCGCCCATATTTTTTTTTTGCCGATGATTTTAGATATAGTACTTAGCCTTAGCGGGTAAGAAGTACCACCCTTATCACATTGTATATCTAATACGAACAAAATGAAGCTCTAGGAAACAGAAGATAGGACAGATATTTGACCCAAGTACAAGATTAGGTAGTAGAGTTCGAGTGTGACCTGCAAGCGCTGTCAATGAGCACGTTCGAAGGCTTCTGGTCGCGGTGGATGACGTTGCCCGAATGGATGTACTTGGTCGCCTTCAGCATCTGGTACATGATGTACCGCTTGTGCACGTCCTTTATAATAAAAAGTAATTTTTCGGTATCAGTTAGGATTAGACTCTTAAGAGTTTATAGCTGAAATTTGCAAAATTGAAACTTAATAGTGTCAATGCCCCATCGGTACAGTGGATAAAATACCGGGCCAAGATCTCTGGGTTCCAGGTTCGATCCCCGGGTCGGGAAACAAAAAGTTTCGAATTATCGAACGTTGCTCGGGTTTGTGATCACCAGCTCGCATTTGGCGAGCGTGGTGATTATGCCAGTTCCCATCATTGCTGTGGTTACTTGAATTAAATGATGGAGGCCTTTTCATAATTATAATCATCCCACTGCAGAGTGGGATGATTATAGGCTGCTACTTTTTTTTTAGTGTCAAAAGCTATTTTATAAAAAAAAGACAGCTAAATAAAAGCTAACATAATCTGCTTAGGTATATGTAGGTATATAAAAGGATCTTACCTTCAAGATGTTGCCTCGTTTGATCACGTTGTGCAGATCCGTCTCCATGTATTCAAAGCCTAGGTAGATGTCCCGGTTGTTGACGGCCCTGTGAAATTACAATAAATACTATATTGGCCTGCGCAGACGAGGGATTTTTGTCCGTTAAAATAGATCGCTTACAACTGTATCGAGTAACGCAAACAAAAGTACCGCGTACAAAAAGTCCCCCGAATTACCGAGGATATGCAGAGAGCGGACCGGACATTGTGGATTATTCTAAGGTGGAGCGTACTTTTTTCTCCACCGTGGAGAAAAATCCGTCGTCTGCGCAGGCCATATATAAGTAAATTTATGCAATTTAATTGCAATTCATCTCATCATCTCATCATTCATCACCATCGCCAGTGAGCCAAACGATGCCCACGGCTGGACATAGGCCTCCCCCATGGATCTCCACAACGATCGGTCCCGCGACACCCGCATCCAACGGCTTCGTCGGCTTCCCGCGACCTTCACCTGATCGTCGGTCCGCCTGGTGTGGTTTGGGCACATTAAAGTGTTAGACAACTATCATTCTGACACTGTCAAGTTAGCAAATATGATTAAAACGATTGGTGGGTTGGCAACACCGATTTGGTGTGTTGGCAACACTGATTCGAACTTTACCGGCCATTGAGGACACACCTTGGACACGCTCTCTGGCCTACCGTTTTTCTAACTTGATATAATTGAATACGAGTGTATTAGAAATGAATAAATAATTAATAATTATATTATATCATACGGATCACAAATGGAAATTCAACACCTCAACACAACGTACTTATTGGTGAGCTAACAAAAGGAAAGGACCACTCAATCCCGTTCCTAAGACACCTTCTTCAAAAGTATAATTTCGCCATACCTACTCGCCATGCTGGGCACTGGATTGGCGATCGCAGTATAACGAATAGTGGAGAGAAGACGCTGCTGTCCGTGTCCGTCTACCTCTGGCGGTTCTCCTTCAGTCGCCTCTTACGACACCCATAGGGAGAGAAGAGGTGGTGCTATTTTTTAACGTGCCCGGCACTACACGACATCTTACTAACTTTACTAAGTAGTGTATAATTGGTAAGGGGCCTACTAGAGCTGTCTGCTGCCAAGTGCCACCAATAGATTTAATTTTATTACTTCTAAACAAAAACAATTCTCAAAAAACTAGAACAATATTACCTTAGCAAATTACCTCTAGTATTTATTGAATCTAGTATTTATTGAAGCTACGCCCTGCGATCGCCAACCCATCGCCCAGCGTTGCGATTATGGGCAATACCTCAAATGCAGACGCAAAATAAGCCACGGCCCCCAGTTCCCGGCGGTCCCGCTATTCCTGGTCATGGTGGCGACCACGGTCACGGCGGGACAGGGGGTGCAAAGAATCTCCGGGTTACGGGAGGTCACCAAAAACCATTGACCCTGGCGACGTACAACGGACGCACGTTACGGCTAGACTCGCATCTGGCCCAATTTGAGGTGGAACTTGGGAAGATTAGGTGGCATATCCTAGGGCTATGTGAAGTCCGAAGAGAGGGGAGGACACCCTAACCCTCGAATCGGGTCACCTAATGTACTTCCGTGAGGGAGACCAACAATCCCAAGGTGGCGTTGGGATTCTGGTAAATAAGTCCCTTTCTGACAACGTTGTGGAAGTGTCCAGTGTGTCGAACAGGGTAGCGTACCTTATTATTAAGCTCACCGAGAGGTATAGCCGCAAGGTGGTGCAAGCGTACGCGCCGACCTCGAAACACTCGGACGAAGAGGTGGAGGATATGTTTGATGACATATCAAAGGCCCTCCACTTCACCACTAAGACTCATTACAGCGTTGTTATGGGGGACTTCAACGCTAAAGTGGGAGTACAGAATTGCAACGAATCGGTAGTAGGATCCCAAGGATTTGGATGCAGAAACCATAGGGGGCAAATGCTTGTCAACTTCCTCGAACGGGAGGGGCTCTTCTTGATGAACTCCTTCTTCAAAAACAGCCCCAAAGGAAGTGGACGTGGCAAAGCCCCGACACTATGACGAAAAATGAGATTGACTTCATCATGACCAACAAAAAGCATAATATATTTAGAGTCGTCTCCGTGATCAACAGGTTTAATACCGGAAGCGATCACCGACTCGTTCGAGGCTCTCTGAATATCGATTTTAAGGCTGAACGTGGCCGTCTGATGAAGTCAAGGCTCCGACCTACCTTGCTCCAAACCATGATAGGATCTGAAACGTTCCAGTCAAACCTGGAAAACCGACTCGCTGCCGTGGAAACCACAACAGACGTAAACCAGAACCTCGAAAATATGGTTCGGATCCTCAGGGAAGAAGGTATGAGATTTTGTGAAATGCAGCGTAAGAGCAGGAAGTCAAAGCTTTCGGAAGGGACTTTAGGGCTAATGAAGGAACGACGTGAAAACCCACCCGTCACTTCGTCGGGAAAGCGGGCTCTAAACCAAGAGATCAGAAAGCTCGTACGACACGACCTCCGTTGCTCCAATACTCTTGCGATTGAAAGAGCGATCGAGCAAAATCGGGGGTCGAGAGTGTTCGTACAATCTATTGGAAGAAGCCACCTGACGAAACTGACCACAGCAAGTGGAGAAGTCGTTGCTTCGAAGCCAGCAGTCCTTTCCGAAGTAGAACGCTTCTATGGCCGGTTATACGCTTCGCATGCATCTCGACCTGATCCCGAAAATGAGGAGCCGCGTTAACACGCCACTACACTCAAGACCTGCCAGAAGTCAGCATTGACGAAATCGAGATGGCTCTTAAACAGCTGAAAAATGGAAAAGCCCCTGGAGAGGATGGCGTTACAACAGAGTTGCTAAAGGCTGGAGATAAACCCGTACTGAGGGAGCTTCAAAAGCTTTTTAACGCTGTCCTGTTTGAAGGGAGAACTCCGGAGGCGTGGAGTAGGAGTGTTGTCGTCCTGTTCTTCAAAAAAGGAGATAAGACCCTGCTAAAGAACTATCGACCCATTTCCCTTTTAAGCTTAAGCCACGTCTATAAGCTGTTTTCAAGAGTCATCACGAACCGCCTTGCGCGAAGACTCGACGAATTCCAACCACCGGAACAGGCTGGATTTCGGAGCGGATCCGGCACCATAGACCACATCCACACAGCAGATTATACAGAAGACCGAAGAGTATAATCAGCCCCTGTGTCAAACCGTGTGTCTATGCCGTGTAGTGCCGGCACATAAAAATAATAGCACTACCCCCTCTCTTCCCGTGGGTGTCGTAAGAGCCGACAGAGGGCAAACTGCCATCAGGAGATGGGCAGCAGCGTCTCCTAGAAGCAGCAGGCCATACTGCGATCGCCAACCCGCCTGCCAAGCGTGGCGAGTATGGCAACCCCCCCCCCCCAATATGAATACACGGCAAAAAATTTGGCCCCCAGTCCCCGCTAGTCCTAGCTATGGCAGCGGCTATGGTAACGGCGGGTAAGAATCCCCGGGTAAGATCCGGCGGCCAACAACGACGACTCGACCTGGCAACATATAACACGCGCACACTGAGGCTTGACGCGAAGCTCGTAGAGTTAGAAGAGGCAATTGGTAAGGTACATTGGGATATCATTGGGCTATCTGAAGTCCGAAGAGAGGGGGAGGACTCGATAACCCTGCAATCCGGTAACTTACTATACTACCGAGAGGGCGACCAACAGTCCCTAGGTGGTGTCGGATTAATCGTCCACAAGTCCCTTGTCAACAATGTGATTACTATCGGAAGTGTTTCGAGCAGGGTAGCGTACCTGATACTCAAAATATCGAAACGATATTCGCTGAATGTCATTCAGGTTTACGCTCCGACCTCGAAACACGACGATGTCGAAGTGGAGGCTATGTATGAGGAGATCTCTAAAGCCATGCATAGCTTTAAAACCCACTACACGGTTGTGATGGGGGATTTCAATGCGAAGTTGGAGCAACGTTGCGGTAATGAGTTGAGAATGGGGAAATTTGTATTTGGGCAACGGAACAAAAGGGGTCAGATGCTGGCAGACTTCATGGAGAGGGAGAACCTCTTTATAATGAACTCCTTCTTCAAGAAGCCCGTAAGCCGCAAATGGACCTGAATCAGCCCGGACGGTAAAGTCAAAAACGAGATCGATTTTATCATGTCAACGAAGAAGCACATATTCGATGATGTCGCTGTGATCAACGCTGTTAAGACAGGAAGCGATCACCGCATGGTCAAAGGCACATTGAATATCGACGTAAAGCTTGAAAGAGCGCGACTGATAAAATCCACGCTCCGACCAATACCGGCTCAAATTCAAAACCCCGAGTGCTTTCAGCTCGAGCTTCAAAACCGTTTCGAAGCCCTTGAGTACAGCATCGATGTGGACGATCTATACAACATGGTGGTGGATACTATCCGTACGGTAGGGTCTAAGTATTTTGAAACCCGCCGTCCCAAATCAAAGAAACTCTCCAGTCAGACTCTCCTACTCATGGATCAGAGAAACGAAATGAGGCTACAGAACTCAGCGGATGCCCATCGCTATCGGCAACTCAATAGACAGATATCTAAGTCTTTGAAGAGCGACCTTCGTCAATTTAATACCCGACGTATTAAAGAGGCCATTGAGCGGAACAAAGGCTCCAAAGTGTTCGCCAGAGATCTGTCTATTGGGCAAAGCCAATTGACGAGGCTGAAAACTGAGACAGGTAGCATCATTTCGTCTACACCTGAAATCCTGAGGGAGATTGAGAGTTTCTATGGACATGTTATACTCCACGAAAACACCTGTTGAAAGCAAGGCTAAAGACCCTAGAGCCAAGCTTACCCGACACTATTCTGAAGATATCCCGGACGTCAGCCTGTGCGAGATTAGAATGGCTCTCAAGCAGCTTAAAAACAACAAGGCGGCGGGTGATGACGGAATCACAACAGAGCTCCTTAGAGCGAGCGGTAAGCCGGTAATTAAGGTCCTCCAGAAGCTCTTTATTTCTGTCATCCTCGAAGGCAAAACGCCAAAGGCATGGGGCAGAGGCGATGTGATGCTGTTCTTCAAGAAGGGTGACAAAACTCTCTTGAAGAACTACAGACCCATCTCGCTTCTGAGTCATATCTATAAGTTGTTTTCGAGAGTCGTTACGAATCGTCTCACTCGCAGGTTCGACGACTTCCAACCTCCCGAACAAGCCGGGTTCCGAAAAGGCTATAGTACCATAGACCACATTCATACGCTGCGGCAAGTTATACAGAAGACCGAAGAGTATAACTTGCCACTTTGCTTAGCGTTCGTGGACTATGAGAAAGCCTTTGATTCGATTGAGACCTGGGCAGTGCTGCAGTCTCTCCAAAGGTGCCAAATAGACTACAGGTACATCGAGGTACTAAAGTACTTATACCAAAACGCCACCATGTCGGTCCGATTATAGAACCAGAGCTCTAATCCGATCCAACTACAGCGAGGTGTGAGACAGGGAGACGTTATTTCTCCGAAACTGTTCACAGCTGCGTTGGAGGATATTTTTAAGCTTCTGGACTGGAAAGGACGCGGCATCAACATTAATGGCGAATACCTAACACACCTGCGATTTGCCGATGATGTAGTTCTTATGGCTGAGACCTTGGAAGACCTTAACATTATGCTCGAAGATCTCGGTAATGCTTCTCAAAGAGTGGGTCTTAGGATGAACATGGACAAGACGAAAATCATGTTAAATGCCCATGTTGCACCCGCTCCAGTTAACGTTGGGAACATTGCACTCGAAGTTATTGACCACTATGTTTACCTGGGACAGATAGTCCAGTTAGGTAAGTCCAACTTCGAGAAAGAGATCTCTCGTCGAATCTAGCTCGGATGGGCAGCGTTCGGGAAGCTCCGGCATATATTCGCGTCCGAAATACCTCAGTGTCTCAAGACGAAAGTCTTTGACCAGTGTGCCGCGCCGATCTCCGATTAAAATCGCTCGTGTGTAAGGTATCTTAGCAATAATGTACCTATGTATAGTCCGTGCCAGATAAACGTGCACAAAAGGTTATTCACCCCGCTTGTACCAAGAAATTACAAAATGTTGCGATACTTATCGTTTTCCTTACAAACTAGCGACAATCGCGACTCCTACCAGATTTCATAATACCACAGCCTGACAAAAAACGCAACAACTTGAAAACACACAAATTTGTGTATTAAATTAACACGTTTTTTTAAGTTTATAAGAATGACGATTTAAAACGATTAAAAATGTTAGCTATAATACCAATGTTTTTCAAAAGTCATTTTAGCCGTTAATTTATTTTACTTGACAAACTCACGTTATTTTACATTTATATTACCACAAATATAAATGCGATACTTGAAAATCACATGTATTCCTTTAAGTGCTAACTTAAGTTAACAATTCATTAAGATTTATCATTCTTCAACTTTCATCCCAAAAAATGATAATTTATAAGTTGCCCGCGCAACCACTTCGTCGCTTGTAACGTCAGGGGTGAGGCACCTGACCGCCCATTTTGTAATCTTCTATAATTTTGATGCATTCCGTGTCGGACGGCGCGGCGCTTGTGCCTCTGACGGCGGCGGTAACTATTTCGGAAGTATATCTGACAGAATTATTATAAACGTGACGGACAGTTCAGAAAGCGAAACACTGATACTGATGCATCATTTTCGGAAGAGTCCGTTTATATTAAAAATAAAAGAAATTATTTCAATAGGTACTTGTGTTTTATTTTGATAGTTTTAGCAAACCCAAATACGCTAATACTACGTACGATCGCAAAATGTTCTAAATATTGGCTCGAGTCTAGGTGTAATTCCCCGAAGAAATTGTAATAAAACAATGCATTACTTTGCCAAAAGTAAGGTAAAGTAGTTTTTAATAATATCAATTGCTACGGCAATATTATAACTGTCAATGATGTTTAAAAAAGGATCTACAATGAATTATATTTTATACATTTACTAGACCAGTTAATTATCAATACGATAGGTAATTATTTACTATGTACATACATAAAAAAAGTCAACAGGAACCAAAGCACTTGTATAGGTGTTTCTAAAAAATGTTTGCCATCTATGCTAAGCTTCTGTATCAAGGACGTATCGTACCAAGATACGCTTGTTTACACAGAATTCTGTCGCTACGGCTCATATTTGGGTTCGACGCGATCCTGATTCGGCGTGCAGTGGTACAGGGGTAGCAATGACCTTTTTTGCAAGTTTATCTGGCACGGACTATAAGATAGACAGACCGGGTACAGTAGTACCATCGGGAATATCTCTGGAACTATGACTCACACACTTCCTCCTTTCGCCTCGGTGGGGCGCTAGAAAGCATGCCGACTAACTGTCAAATGCCCGAACGCGCAGCTTGACACGGACGCATGTGACGTTGAGAAAAAATTTTAGCGCAGTCAAGGTAAGTTTTCCTCTCTAATTTTATTGATCATCACAGAAAGTCTAACCATAATTTTTCAACTAGCTTTATTTTGATAATTGCTTGGTTTCTTATCTGTACATTAGTGCCCCTGCCCTGGGACAGTTGTAACAGTCTGTTCTGCGATACTGACATTTGCTGAATGACGTGGAGCACACGGAAACTAGTTTTATATAACCGGTAAGACCGGGCGGTCTCGACAATGGCCTCTCCGGTTGGGTTAATGCTCTAAGTACATTCCCCGTTTTAAGTTCCTTTTGATATCCCATAACTTTAAGGTAAAAATAATATAAAACGCCCTAGAACAATGATGGTTCAAATTTAATAGTTTCGAATGTAACAAAAAGTTTAGTTAAATTTGTTAAAAAATATTAACCAGTATGGCGAATCCTTAGTTTTGTGAGACGTTGGCAAACTTACACTAAAGTGTTGTAGTAAAGTAGCGGGAGAGCGTTTTCTTTTTTCATTTTCATTTTCATTTTCACATTAACAGTCGTGACTTTTTAAAATTATTTTGTATGAAAATTTAAAAAAATATTTACAAAATTACAAATATAATTCATTGAATATGCAATTTGATTCTGTACATGGGCTGTTTAATACCCTAGAGTTATAGGATATCAAAAGGAACAGGTATAATTCAAACCAAAAACAAAAATACACTTTGTAACGTTATACGTTCTTCTTAAATTAATAATTAACATAGTTAAATATTGTTCTTTTTAAAAAAAAAAAATCTTAAAGCTTTTGTTAATACTTTAAACTTTTGTTAGTAATTAACCTACACCAAACTAATTAAAATTGAAGATTCTAATAAGATTACATTCTTAAAATTAAATAATATTATTTCTTAATCAAAATGTCACATGCATCAAACATAATTCATAATTAGTAGATAAAAAAACAAAATAATTAACTGTCCAAATAATTATATCCTACTAAAAAAAACTCAACTTCATAAAACGTTTTAAGCTAATGATTCGCTTGAGTGTTGTGCGGATCCCTAACTCGTCCTTTTGTTTGCGAGAAATCGTATGATCTTGGGGGCGGGGCCATGCCACCGCAGCCGGTCGCTGGAAGTGGAATGCAGGACACCATTTTTAACACGGCACGGCCGACACACCAGTGTTGCCAACTATGCGATAATTATCGTAAATATACGATAGTTCTATGCTTTATACGATATAAAATAATAACAGGGTATCGCACCATAATTGTACTGTTTTATACGATAATTTTTGAAAGATTACGATATTATTGAAAACTTAATGCGAAGTGCAAAGATGTGAGCGTAAAAGGGAAGGGATGGGAGGAGGGAAGGGAAGGGGATGAAAGGGAACTCGATTCTTGGTGTATAACTCTCATATATTTTGTATGTAAATGGAGTTTTACTCGCAGACAAAGCTATTCGATCTGGCAATACATGCTGTGTTGATTTTAAGCCCAAAAAGGCCATGCTGAACCGCTGCATGACACTTGTAAATACATAATTATAGTTCAGAAAAAAATGAACGCGAGGATGAAAACATAGATTTAGTTATACAAATTTAGGTTTTTTTTAATAATAATATTTTAGACATGCCATACATAGTTATTCTTTACATTCTTTTTCTTTTAACATACTCAAAATAATAGGTATGTACCTGGTAATCCTATAAATAACTTAACTTTTTCATTTACTTACATGAATAAATGTACGCGATAAAAATACGATAATTTTATGTGTGATTTGCGATAATTTTGGATTTCCATATTGGCAACACTGCGACACACCCTAACTTCACACTGAGTCGAGAGGACATTACTTCCTCGAGCAATAAGTGCAATACCTAGACATATTCTAGACCAAAAGTTAAAGTTCGAATAGACTTTTTTTATTCGCAGTCGTGCTATTAACAGTTGCTTTCAAATACTTACTTCCTACGTAATAGGAAGAGGTGTTTGCCCCGATAGGGTAAGTGATGAACTTGTATTCTTTTAATTTAGCGAACCATAGTTGTAATAGTGTTTCGAACGTATTGTGTTGAGTAGGATTATTGTAAATTTGTTAACCTTTTTTCTAGTGGCCTATCTACTTAGGTATTTCTTCAGCCTAGATTTTACTTCGCTTTTGCTTCGGTGTAAATTAAAATAATTAGGTACCTATTTGCCAAGCTATAACTTTCCTTGTAATACAATGTTAAATTAATAAAAATAAATTATTCAATAAAATCCCTAATTTAAATTAAAACTATTTTCCTTATTTACATAATCTGTAATTGTAGTTTATCGTAAATTAAATTTATTTATCTACCTACCTACCTACCTAGCTTTTGCACTCCGTTCTGATTGCGATCTTTTAAAGCCAAATCACCGTCTACTGAAATACAGAACCCGTCTTCTTTGCTTTGGCTTGGCTTGTAATGGGAAATGTTGGCGATCGCAATCAGCGGATTAATTTAAGAGAATGAATATTAAGCTGGAACTTTTTTCCAGGGAACGAAGTTAACATTTGAAATTGGGCCACATCTTCGCATCTACTCTCGCATGCTGCTTGCTGCCGTCCGTCCAACGAGCCACATCTATCCACGCGTCACCATCGCAAAGGAAGTACGGGCCTGCGGAAGCAAATTAACAGTCGGGCATACGAACCCATACCCATAGTTCTCAACTCTTTTTTCTTAATAAATATTTTTTACCGTGTACGCTTGGTTGTTCCTTTTTAAATACCCATTGCGAAAACTTTCAAAGAAAAAAATATAGTTTAAAAAAGACGTGTGGCACTCGGAGACTGCCGCGGTAAAGCTATTGCATAGCTTAGAAAGATGCATAGCATTTTTTATCAAATTATGCAATTATAAAACTAAAAAGTATCACCGCTGTGCCGGTCGGAGTGTTGTTAGGTTATTTTCGTTACGGAATTTCTGGATTCGGTCTCCACGCTCAGCTCAAGGCCCGCGATAGAAGCTATGTAATAGCTTAATTTTATAATTTTATGTATTTTCAAATTTTGACTTTTGTAATTGAAATTTTCTGTTATTTTGGCAGATATGGTTACCATATGCAACCATACTGTCAAAATCCTTATTTTCTTTTAAATTCTTTTAAATTTCGGAAATTCAAAATTGTTCGATCGTGCCTCGCCCCGAGTGTTAGGTTACGTTATTTTTGTTACGGAATTTCCGGATTCGGTCTCCACGCTCAAGGCCCGCGATAGAAGCTATGCAATGGCTTAAAAACTAAAAAAACACGCTTTTAAAACAGTAAAAAAAAGTAAAGTAAAGTAACAGCCTATAATCATCCCACTGCAGGGAAAAGGCCTCCATCATTGAATTCAAGTTACCACAGCAATGATGGGTGTACTGGCATAATCACCACGCTTGCCAAATGCGGGTTGGTGATCACAAACCCGAGCAACGTTCGAAAATACGAAACTTATTGTTGCCCGACCCGGGATTCGAACCTGGGACCCCGAGATCTTGGCCCGGTATTTAAACCACTAGACCAACGGGGCGTTAAAACAGATTGAACTAAAAAATAAAAGTAAAACTGTAGTAATCAATTGAAAAATTCATATTATTGTACAAAAAGCGTGGGGTGCTTGTTATGATATCCACAGATATCAAACCCCCCACGCTTTTTAACGTACGCACGTACAATCATCATCATATCATCATCATCATCATCATCATATCAGCCGAACGACGCCCACTGCTGGGCAAGGGCTTCCCCAAGGATCTCCACAACGATCGGTCCTGTGCTGTCCGCTTCCAGCGGCTTCCCGCGATCTTGATCAGATCGTCGGTCCACCTTGTAGGGGGCCTGCCCACGGAACGTCGTCTGGTACGCGGTCGCCATTCGAGAACCTTTCCGCCCCAACGGCCATCGGTTCTCCTCGCTATGTGTCCCGCCCACTGTCACTTCAACGATGCAATCCTTCGAGCGATGTCGGTTGTTTAAGTTCTCCTGCGGATCTCATCTTTTCTGATTTGATAGAGTAGGGAAATACCAAGCATCGCTCTCTCCATTGCTCGCTGGGTGATCTTGGGCCTTCTTATGAGACCCATAGTAAACGACCACGTCTCACTCCCATAGGTCATTACTGGCAACACACACTGGTCAAAGACTTTCGTCTTGAGACACTGAGGTATTTCGGACGCGAATATATGCCGGAGCTTCCCGAACGCTGCCCATCCGAGCTGGATTCGACGAGAGATCTCTTTCTCGAAGTTGGACTTACCTAACTGGACTATCTGTCCCAGGTAAACATAGTGGTTAACAACTTCGAGTGCAATGTTCCCAACTTTAACTGGAGCGGGTGCAACATGGGCATTTAACATGATTTTCGTCTTGTCCATGTTCATCCTAAGACCCACTCTTTGAGAAGCATTACCGAGATCTTCGAGCATAATGTTCAGGTCTTCCAAGGTCTCAGCCATAAGAACTACATCATCGGCAAATCGCAGGTGTGTTAGGTATTCGCCATTGATGTTGATGCCGCGTCCTTTTCAGTCCAGAAGCTTGAAAATATCCTCCCACGCAGCTATGAACAGTTTCGGAGAAATAACGTCTCCCTGTCTCACACCTCGCTGTAGTTGGATCGGATTAGAGCTCTGGTTCTGTAATAGGACCGACATGGTGGCGTTTTGGTATAAGTACTTTAGTACCTCGATATTTGTACAATAATATGAATTTTTCAATTCAATTCCATTCAAATAATTTATTGCATTCCATAATGTTATAAAGGTGTTACAAGTATTTATAGTTTCATTATAGACCCTGTTGTTAAGTACACTCGACAGCACATCAAGTTAAACATTTGAACTGCGATAACAGCTATTATTACGTAGGGCATAAAGGCGGTCTCAAGGTCAACATGTATAGTCTGATGTGCCGCCGTGTGTACATTTAAAATTTAAAAGTTAAAAATTTCATACTTTTAGAGCCAATTTTATGCTTACTTATAATAATAATAGGCACATTATTTAGTTAGTAGGTAACTGTTTTATAAAATGTTTTTGTATCAGTAATAAATAAATAGCATTCAATGGTAAATAACATTCAAATCACACATTAACATAAAAAACCTAATCTATAAGGACATAAATTGTATTCCCTTACTGTAGAACTGAAATAAATTGTAATAAATTGTAATATTTGTAATGATATTATTGAGTGACTAATAATGATTATTATCAATTTGATTTACATTTTATTAGATTATTATCATTTAGATATTCATTTAGGTACTGTGTAATATCAATTATTTATAAATGGATTTTATTGATTTTATGTATTTTATTTCATTTGATTTTTCTTTTATAAATTCTGGTAGTTTGTTATAAATTCTAATGGATGTGACTAGTGGGCTTGATGAATATAGCTTTAAATGAGCAGTAGGTAACATTAATTTGTTTCCACGGGCACGTCCTAATGAATGACTCGAGGGCAAATCCGATCGCTTTTTATAGAATTCTGGATAATTTCGAACGAATTTACACATTTCCAAAATGTACATACTTACATGGAAGGGTATGTTAGTTTTTTTAAAATATGGTTCATTTGATTCAATGATATTTAAAATTGATTATAATGAGAAATATCATTGATTTGATTACTACAGTTTTATTTTTAATTTTTTAGTTCAATCTGTTTTAAAAGCGTGGTTTTTTAGTTTTTTAAACTACAATTTATTTTTTACTTTTTAGTTTTTACGTTGTAGTTTAGTTAGGAAACTGTTATTAAATTATTGCAATGTCATCGGTCCTTTATACGTGTGCAAAGTTTCAAATCAATTAAACTTCTGGAAATTGGTGAAAATTATGCTCAAAGATTCCATTACATACATACATAGATAGATACAACCCAAGCTAATATAAAAGCGTGGTAAAAAGAAATGCGTTGGTCGTTATCTTGGAAATGTCGCGGCAGTGCTGCCAACTTAGCGCTTTTTGCGCCAGTTCAAGTGCTTTTTTTTGTCTCAAACGGCGTTTTTAAGCCTAGCGCTAAATCTAACGCTTTTTTGAAGTTATTAGGTTGTTATCTTGGAACTGTCGTGGCAGTGCTGCCAACTTAGCGCTTTTTGCGCCAGATCTAGTGCTCTTTTTTTTGTCTCAAAGCGCGTTTTAGCGGCAGCGCTAAATCTAGCGCTTTTTTAATATTTAAAAAGTAAATTTTAACTTTTTAAATATCATTGGGTACAAATACAGTTCCGAGTCGTATAAAATCAAAGACGGCAATCTGCTGTTGTAAAGATTTGTGACAAATAAGTAAAAACGTTTTAATAACGTATTCATAAAAATATTTCCACAGTAAAATTAAAAATGTTAACTTAACTATCATAGAAATATAGCCTAAATACAGAATTTGACTTATAAGTAGGGAGTTACTTGCTGTAGAATGCCGGTTTTGTTACCAAACTTTAAAGAATGCCACATTTGTTACCAACTATATTGCAGATTGCCATCTTTGATTCCAAGGGATTTCCAGAATGCCGTTTTTGAACCTAACGATAAGATAAAGATTTCAGAGCTGTCAAAAGTAAAATAGTTTTTTTTAATGAACAAAAATCAATTCGACCTATTACTATAGGTATACGTAAATCACTGACATCTTCGACAGCTTCCTTGCAATAATTTACCTAATAGTAAATTCGTAATTAGTCTCGTATCTTGCGTGTTCAAAACATCGTTATAAATATTGAGAGTTGGAATAACTTTCCATTCAGCCCCAAAATGATTGCATACCAGTTTATTAACGTCAGGTAATTTATTTTTGTCTATAGGAATATACTGGGCATAATATTTGGTGTAATCATTGCTATGTTCTTTTGTGGTTGGCACATAGGTATTCAAGCTTCTTGCCAAATCGCTTTTATAAAAAGCCTCGCCACGGAAGAAAGAACATTGCCTATTGGGTTTTAAAATGAATCTAGTACACTCTGCACTTCGTGATTATACATATTATTATGAAGTTATTAATTTCTTGTATTAGATATAGGTACACAAATTCAATAAAAATCAAAAATTATAAAAATATAAAATAAAAAGATGTCAGCGTAGGGTCAGTTAATTTCAAAATATGTCGATAAATTTATAATTAAAGATTAAAATATCATATAGGTTAGGTGTTAGTATCAAAAATATAAACATGTAAGTAAATATACTTACATGTTTATATTTTATTACGGATTATGTGCGGCATTTACCAACAAATGCTCAAAAATCGTCCGTCACCGCCTACGGTGACGGACTATTTTTGAGCATTCGTTGGTACGTACGAACCGGGCCTTCCTAGCTAAAACTTCTATCTGATCCTAATCAGATAGAAGTTTTAGCTAGGAAGGCCCGGTTCGTTTTCACACATAGGTATATCAAGGGTTAAAGTATGAAATTGCCGTTTTGTATGGACGAAATCGAGAAAAGTCATTTTTCCATACTAAAATTTTTTTGGTTTTTTTAAAAACGCCTGAACCGTTTTCGATGCAATTAAAGGTGAAAGTTAGATGGTTATAAAGCTACGCATTATTTAAATTTCTGAAAATCAAAGTACATAATACAAATATACTTAATTGAAGCAAGAAGGTCAGCTGACACATTGTAAGGGGTCTTTTCAAAGACTTCCTTTGAAGTAATAGGCACTAGTATTGCATTTTTTTTAGTCAAAAGTTACTTTATTTCGTTTTTGATACAATACAAAAAGAATTACGCAATAATATGACTATAGGTACTTAAGAGCTATAAACAAAATAAAAAGTGGGAAAATAATCGGCAATTTCATACTTTAAATCTATCAAATATTCACAAACTCGGAATACGAAATATTGAAAGCAGCCATAACTACTAATACCCTTTTCCTTAAGAAATTTACCGTACTATGTACGCCAAAGACTTAATATGAAGTCTACGGACTACGTATATGAAATGAATAGTGATGTGCCTATTATAATATTATAACTTTATGCACGTCTCATCGTCTCCAATGAAGGATACACATTTTTCTTACTAAAAATGTTCATAGTATAAAACAAGTTACCATTATAATGTGTTTGTATTTATTTATATTTGTAAATTTTAAAACGAACTTCAATAGCATCTATTTTTGTTCTATCGATATGACGTAACCGCCATCCTTGCTTTCGTACTAAAGAATCTGTTATACATTTATACGTTGGCGTACAGCGTGACATCGCGTACAGGATAGTCGGCGCTGAAAAGGTAAGTCTCTTAGCGCTTTCTAGCGCTTTTTTGTAGCTCAGGCAGCGTGTTTACAGTACAGTCTTTGCTTGGCCCAAAATAGTTGGCAGTACTGTGTGTGTCGGTCGCGACTCGCGGTAACGGTGCGCGTGGTGTGGTGCTCATATTACTATTTGTATATTTTCTTTCTTCCTTTCTTTGGCTTTGGTGTGCTCATGTGCTTGAATTAATATCTTATTTCAAGTGTATTTTATTTTACTGTGAAAAGGTAAGTTTTTTCCCATAATATCTATTGTTTTTAGTTATATTATGTGTTATTTCATTGTAACTTTAGCGTCGACGCCGCGACGGCATTGTTTTTGTGTATTGTGCATTGAAACAATAAAAACTATTTAAATTGCACATTATCACAGAGATATTTTTATAAATATTCATTTTAACACACATTCTCAATGATATTACAAAGAAAGCATGTAGATACCTATGTTACTACGCGGTTTAAGTTAGGAAGTCTTTTTAGGCCGATTGACGCATGTCTTATCATCAGTTTGCTTCGGAGCGAATAATAGTGACAGAAACAAACATTTTAGAAAAATGCCGTCCTGTGTAGAAGTGTGTAGGTATCTATTTAGAAAGTGCTCAAATTATGGTGCTAAAATGAAAGCTCGAGAGATGGAAGGCACTTAACGCATGTAAGTTTATAAATACTTATATTTAATTAATAATATGTGTTTTTTAATTTCTAAGTTTCTTTGTAACTGCTAATGGCCGGTCCAAATAATCTATCTTTATTCAGTTTTGGCATATCGGAGATAGAAAACATCTACAGTCTGATTTTGCCGTCCAGAGAAACAAAGACAGAAGTTGTTTTCTATCTCCGATATGCCAAAACTGAAGATAGATAGGTTATTAGGACCGGCTGTTAGACGACAACATAGATAGAAAATTCAGATGCGACAATTTAGGTATTAATATGACGAGTGAATCATACCATAGCACACATAGTAGTATTTATTTAAATAATAATACAAATGAAATTTTTCATAATGAAATTTGGTACTTTGATAGAACCACAGAACGTGGAAAAAGGTTAGAACGGTTTTTATTATTTTACATACATACACTCACGCCTTTTTCCCGGAGGGGTAGGCAGAGACCACATCTTTCCACTTGCTATGATCTTTACAGACTATTTTCGCTTCATCCACATTCATTAGTCTTTTCATACACGCTCGCCGGTTTAAGGTACTCTTGACCTGACCTTTCTTTAGAACTTCCCCAATTTGATCAAGATAAGTTCGTCGAGGCCTTCACCTTCCAACATTTCCATTCATACTCACCATATATATCTTTTTAGTCAACCTGCTTTCTTTCATCCTCTCAACATGTCCACACCATTTAAGCATTCCTTTTTCAATACTGGTCACTACATCCTCTTTTACACGACATCGATCCCTTATCACACTATTTTTAATCCTGTCACTCAGATTGACTCCAACCATACTTCTTAACGCTCTTATTTCTACTGCATTTATTCTGCTTTCATGTTTTCTCTGCCACACCCAACTTTCACTCCCATACATCAGTGTTGGAACCAACACCCCTCCATGCACAGCCAGGCGGGCCTTTTCGGACACCTTCTGACTGCTCATAAAAGCGTGCAACGCAACGCTCCATTCACCATGTTGTTATTTTTAAACAGTTGATCTTAATTTATTAAGTCAAAACAAATTCGGAAGCAATATAATATAGTATTAGGTAAGTTGCAAAGTTGTTTTAATACTATTTGTATTTGCAAACCTCTTGGCTATGTTATATAATTATTATTATGGCATATTTATACTACAGAAAAACATATTCACCAAATAAAATAACCAATCACGCGCTAGTTCGGGTGCAGAAAGGTTACAGCGTGTTTCAAAATGAAAAGTCTGAACCATTATCCAATATTTTTCTCACACAATTTTTATTGATTAAAAAAAATACCTTGCAGAGAGGCTTATAATATTAGGTAAATTAATTGGCAATTGTTTGTAAAACAGTTTAAAAAATCATGGTGTGTAATATCTTTTTGTTAAAAATATTTCTGCAAAAAATTGTAACTTGTGTAACTGTCACAATTCAAATGTGTGTTTTATGTTACGTAGGTACTTACATAATAAAAAACTTTTTCATATAACACAAACACAACCTGTTTTATTTCTCTTTATTTTCTACCTCCTTTCAAATATTTGTACTGTCTGATTTTGGTTACAATTCTTAATTTATGTAACTGTCATCGTGCAGCACCGTGACGTTTTGCGAACGCAATTTATTAATAACGTAACATATCTATATAATAAAATATCATTGGTGGCTGTGCAATATTAATTGATTTACCGAAGTGAAATTGACGTTGAATGTTAGCATGGGAACGATTTTTTTTACTTTTCCTGAGAAAACAGCAATAAAAGACTGTTATAATCGCACATGATTACACAGATAATTTATCATAGAATGTAGATATGTACGATATGTAGGTACATAGTTTTTAATTTCAACAATATTTTCTAGTTATTTCAATAAAAACTTTTAAAGTGCTGTCTCAACGCCCTTAACGCAACGAAATTTAGTTGACTTTAAACGGCACATTTTTTCCACTCTTGCGCGTTGTTGTGCCTCGCTGCCGTGACCGCAGAAAATATACAAGATGGCAGGCTAGTGGCTAGTATAAGCTAGCTTATTACTCGTTTTCTGTTAGCGTTATGTTATCTTATACATATTTATGTTCCGCGATTTCTCTGTCAATAGTTGACCGATTTCCATCCATTATATTTAAAAATATTTACTTAGATTTTACCTACTTTTTGATTGTATTTCAACTTAAAACACAAACATTCGTCGATGGTCTATAATAAGACCAATGTGTTAATTCAGACCTAACACTTTTTCAGGAGGACTGATTTTATTAATTCAGAACTTTAAGATAATAGATTTCAGAACTGTAAATAGAACTTGTGCATATACTGCATTTACTTCGTTAGGGTATTTATCCTAATACTTGCTTATCATGAATTTGAGCATCAATATCAAAAATATCAAAAGAGCAAAATCAAAGTATGTTTGTACACAAACTTTATATTATATTTTTCACTGAACACTGTCGGGTATTGTGATATTTAGGATTATTAAAGAATTTACTGCCGAAGTACTAGACACAATTAAAATTTTATTGTTGGTCACCGGTGACCTCCATGGCGCTCAATGTGTTAAAAAACAAAAATGTTTATTTATTACCAAACAAATCAAACGTGTAAGTAATATAATTGGGCATCGAAAGTTGTGAAATGACAAAAGTAACAAAAATATTTAGCTTATTTGTCCATCATTTTACACACAAGCGAAATGTTATAAATCTATTTAACATTTTTTGTACTATAAACTGATGGTAAATAGCTGCCATTACTATTTTTGGCTACAAAATGACAACACTTACTATTAGGGGTTAAAATATGAAATTGCCGTTTTATTGTAATATGTTCTTTGAATCAGTAAGTAGGTATATAAACTTGAAAAAATTTTGAAGGTTCTTTGATTTGACATAGAATCTTCATGGTTTGAGGTTTTCGAATGAAACTTTTTTCACATGGTTTCTATGATGTTCTTCTTTTAAAAAATGTGAAACATTTGAATATCAACTTTCAATTGTTTTTGTTATTTAACTTAGACAAGAAAGATGGATACTGCGAAAATTCGAGTGATTTTTGAATACGAGTTCCGACGCGGAAGTAACGCGGCAGAAACAGCCCGCAATATCAATGTTGCGTTTGGAGAGGGATCTGCTAATGAACGCACCGTGCGATTTTGGTTTAAACGCTTTCGTGATGGAAACTTCGACTTGAAGAACGAGCCACGAGGAAGACCGCCCCCACACAGGTGATTAACGATGAATTAATCGGCAATTTCATACTTTTAACCCCTATTATTAATACGAGTATATAACTACAGTTTAGACAGAAAGAGACGAAATTATGGCATTTTAGATAAATGCGAACGGTCGAGCATGCTCATTTAATACATTTGGCATTAAAATGTTACTTTATAAAAAAATTGTAATTAGCACATTTGACTTCTAGACCATCGTCTTATAAACTTTAACATCTCATTCATCGATAGAAATTATATTACTACATCACTAGCACCGGTGATGCGGTGAGTGCACATGATGTTACCCATCGCTATCGTTTGCAGTGTAGTACATTACTCGCTCAAACGATTTTAGTCAAAATCGCGAGCGAGACGGCAATGTATATTTTCTAGAGATGGGCCGACTATTACTTTGGCCGACTAGCCGACTAGTCGGCTACAAAATGGCCGACCAGTCGGTCGACTAGTCGGCCAAACCGACTATTGCTGTAGGTTATAATAATTAGAGTAACATGCTTTAAACACACTGCATTACCATTTTTTATGATAAGTGCCTTCTTTTATCTGATTGTCATCTTATTTCTTCGTTTGTAGTGTAGTAGAATTTATATTTATTTTAACTGTCTGTTGTCACATTAAGAAGTTTTTTATATCTGGTACTAAGTTCTAATTCATTATTATTAGGTCAAAAGAAGTGTTCTATTAAGTAAGTTGTAAGCTAATTATAGCCAATTTTTAGAGTTTTTTTTTTGTTACTTGTTTAATGTCTGGATCTAAGCCCAATTAGTGAATGTATCGAACGAATGGTTCCTAATCTCCTAACCTATTCTAAATTGCACTGAAAGTACATTATAAAATTGATTTTGTATTTCTAATAAAAAATAATAACAGTAAAGATTTCAATTTCATCAATTCTTAGGTATATTAATACTAGAAAAAAAACGGGCCGACTAGTCGGCCGTTTCAGCCGACTAGTCGCCGACTACAAATATGTCCGACTAGTCGGTACAACCCTAAATTTTCCAGAAATATTTATTTTTCAGATCGTTTTCATTATGTTTAACATATTTTTACTGAAATATCATTATTATGCGAAGTTTTACTACTTACCGATGTTGAAAAAATACCTCCTTTGGCTAAAGTTAATTCTTGACTACTTGCTCTGCAAGTAAAATTATTGCACAAGATGGTATTTTTCAATGTTTTTGACGCAGCGCTTCACGATACACATTGCGACGGATTTCGCGAGTTACTAAGCAACGCGCTCACCGCTCTCTGCCTGAGGCAGAGAGCGGTTGCTCGCTACTGTAGCGCGCCTGCCCCGCCCACAACGCCGTTCTAACGGCTAACCTCTTTCTATGTTCTGTGTTGACAATAATCAGCTAAAAGCCGTCAAAAAATTGTCATTAGGACAAGTAAAACTCGTAACTTTGGTTCGGAAACGCATACAGGTTAGGTTAATACATTATTTTTATGATTAAATTTTTATTTAAGTACCTAAAAAAATTATGTCCTTTTTTCCATGGCTTGATTGTTTGTTGGCTGTGGCAGATCTTAATTGACGGTTACTTTTTATTAAGGTTCGGGACCTCCTCCAACGACGCCGGAGTTGTTACAGCCCTCTTCTGGCTCTCGTCCCAATAAGGCTCGTCGCTCGCCGCAACTCAGCGAAGAGAAAACCTGATGGATTCTGGCAGCGAGGGTGAGTCTGACGGAAACGATGAGGAAGAGGAGGCGTACAACATGCGGGAGGAGTAACTTACGATGCGACGAATTCGCGACGAGGAGGTGCTGTATGAGGATGGATGCGAGTTAAGAGAGCATGATGGAGAATGCAATATTATGAAAGAAGAGATAATGCATGGGAATGGGGTGAATGAGGAACTTGAGCCACCTACCTTATGTTTTTTTATATTTATGTTCTGTAATATTTCCGTCAATAGTAGACCGATTTCAGTATGTATTTTTTCTTTTTGTTTTAACCTTCATCTATCTGTCACTTTTTGTTTCAAAAAAATAATGATGTTTTCTTGTGTGACCTTATAGAGGCGCAATTATCGTAAAATTTTACATACATAAATTATCAAAGAAATATAAAATTAAGGTAAAATAGAACTAGCGATATGATGGAAAATGTTATAATAAACACTATCATGCTCATCCATAGACGAAAATTCACACATGCCACAGGCCAATTATTATACTTTTTTATAAGAAACCTCTGTTTTCACAGAAATGTCCAAAAAATCGGTGCCAGCCTATCCCGTAACACAGTCTCCAGGCGGGATGGAAAACTGTTCGGAGGAGGAGACTGAAATTAATCCGTCTACACCATCAGGGTCCAGTCTCAGGGTAAATATTTATTACAAACTAGCTGTGCCCGCGACTTCGTCTACGTGAATACCAAAACAAGAAACCTTTGTATTAATATGAATTAATTTTTAATGGGTGCTTTTGTGTATATGTCACAGGGTTTTTGTCAAAGACGTGATATTACAATCATACGAACTAGTCGTCATTGACAATAATCAGCTGAAAGCCGTCAAAAAATTGTCATTAGGCCAAGTAAAACTCGTAACTTTCGTTCGGAAACGCATACAGGCCCCTAATTCAGCTAACCAAATCGTTTCACAATTGTAATTGAATAATATGTTTTTGACAGTTCTAGTATGGGCTAAACGTCAAAATCGCCCAAATTCAATCACGCACGATCGAACTGCAATTGAAATAGCTGAGTAAGGCCCCAGATTAGGTTAATACATTTTTTTTTAAAACGGAGGTGTTTAAAAATCTTAAAGTTATGCAGAATGATAGCAAAATGATGTGTCTGGATTAAAGTTGTTAAACTATGTTAGTTCATGAAATTTTTATTTAAATACCAAAAAAAAATGTCCTTTTTTCCATGGCTTGATTGTTTGTTGGCTGTGGCAGATCTTAATTGACGGTTACTTTTTATTAAGGTTCGGAAGCCTCCAACGACGCCGGAGTTGTTAACGCCCTCTTCTGGCTCTCGTCCCAAGAAGGCTCGTCGCTCGCTGCAACTCAGCAAAGAGAAAACCACCAAATTCCTGTTGGATTCTGGCAGCGAGGTAGAGTCTGACGGAGACGATGAGGAAGAGGAGGCGTATAACATGCAGAAGGAGCGACTTACGATGAGACAAATTCGCGACGAGGAGGTACTGTATGAGGATGGATGCGCGGTAAGAGCGCATGATGAAGAATGCAATATCATAAAAGAAGAGATAATGCTTGGGAATGGGGTAGATGAGGAACTTGAGCCACCTGCCGAGGGTCAAGAGCTCGGAGAATGCGAGGATGAAGCTATGAGTGAAGAGAGAGTGATTGTTGATAGGGTGGTTGAGAGTCTTGAGCAACCTCCGGTGGGTCAAGAGTACGAAGGCCTGGATGTTTTCTCCTGGTCCGAAGATTTTTCTTCTTTTTCCGGCCAAGAGGAAACATACTTGCGTGCACCTGGCCCAAAGGTGGAGTCTCATGACCCTGTGCAAATATTTATGAAAGTGTGGGACGAAAGAATTATGGAAGAAATTGTAAGGGAGACAAATAGATATGCATGGCAAATAATCGCTCCATTAGCTGAAACTGAAAACGGTCCCCCAGAATATCTGAAATGGACCGACACCACAGTTTCAGAAATGTACCGGTATTTTGCCATGCTTATTTTTATGTCAATGTGTAACAGGTCAAGACTGAAAGATTATTGGACGACAGAGCACCTCGAAATGCCTGAATTCCGAAATTTTATGCCGAGAGATCGATTTTTGGCAATAACGCGATTCTTGCATTTCGTGGATAATGACAGTTATGATCCCAGCCTCTCATCATATGAGAAAAAAATGTATAAAATTCTTCCCATTATTAAGCACTGCAACGGGAAGTCTGGGGAACTCTATACCCCTAGTAAGCACCTTAGCCTGGATGAGTCGCTGCTGCTCTGGAAGGGTCGCCTTAGCTGGGTACAGTGTAACTGTACTAAGGCGGCCCGGTTCGGGATTAAATCCTTCGAACTTTGTGAGGCAGTAACCGGATACCAGCTAAGGTTTTTACTTTATGCAGGCAAAAATTCATCAATGTCCGCGGAATCCATCCATGGGTTCGAGAACAGCACCGCCAAGGTCGTTCTAGAACTCATGGATGGATACTTAGACGTCGGACACACTCTGGTCATGGATAATTGGTATAACCAATTACCCTTGACTAGGTTTTTAAAACGGAGGCGCACTGATGTCATCGGGACTATAAATCGTCTCCGGATTCATATTCCCAATGAAATCAGAAACGCCAACGAAAAATGCATGCCGCGGGGCCAACAGGTGGCTCGCCATTGCGGTGACATTAGTTTGATCGCCTGGAAAGACGACAAACTAGTCACCGCAATGTCGACCTACCACAACGATCTTCAGTTGCGTGCTCGGCGAGGGGGCGAAAAAATTTTAAAACCTATTTTAATAAGAGATTATAATAAATATATGGGCGGGTTCGACTCCAAAGACCAGAAGTTATCTATGTACCCAACGGAAAGGAAGGGGGGCCAGAAATGGTACATGAAAGTATTCAAAAGGATGTTAAATACCAGCCTTTTGAATACTTACATAATATACACTAAAAATCCTTTGCGCAGACCACTCTCTCACAAGCAATTTCGTTCCAAAGTGGCCCTCGATCTTTTGGAACGTTTTCCTAAGAATGAAGAGACCCCAGTCAACCCGGCTCCTGCGCAGAACAAAAACGAGAGACGGCTTCAGAAGGCGGACCATTTTGTCGCCCACACAGACAAAGTGCCCGGCAAAAACCATCATAAACAGATGAGATGTACGCGATGCACTGCAATAGGTCGGCGCTCAATGGTTACATTGAAGTGCAAATTCTGTAATGTACCATTGTGCCCCGGCCGATGCTGGGATGAATACCATCAATTAAAAACATTGTGACTTCATACAAATCTCATCTGTTCATTTGAAAAGAGGCTATGTAAAATAGAGACTGAGTTTCTTACGCTGCTTCTTCATTCTTCTCAGCACTAGCCTATATTTATCCCGAAGCAGTGGTAGGGTTCATGTTGGGACGTGTATGCTCCTAGTGCCTGCATGCAATATTAAAGATTTTATTTTCTCTAACCTCTTCTTTCGTCCAATTTGCTAAAATTGTAACCCGTGGGTAGTGCTTAAAACTGAGATTTTTTTTAAATTTTTAGCTGGGATCGTTGGTTTGAAAGATGTTTGTTATTAGCCGAGTTGCGTATGATTTGAATGTATGTTTATGAATGGTTTAATTGTATGTTTATGAATGATATCACCTCAGCCATACTTACCGCGAGAGTGGTGCTATCGCGACCCCGAACGTGTCGATGGCCTATTTTGATTTTCTTAATTTGGTAGTAGTCTATGCACAGTATTGTAAAATTTGATAGGTGGAAAGTGTAATCTCTGTGTATAGGTATATGAAAAAAAAAAACATGTAATTTCGTATGTTTTATACTAATAATAATTTTTACCCTAAATTTAGTACATTTGATGTACATTTTTTTTTATTCCAATAAGTCGTGTTCATTTGTAGTGTTTCTTGACACTGGTAATAAAATAATCGTTAAGAGTAGTTGAACAGATTCCAAGCATATTGATGACAAACAAATATTGTCAACACAATATTTGTTTCCTAATCAATACCCTAGCATAATACAGTCGCCCGCTTCCGATCGGACATCGGCTCTCGGCGCGGTAAGCCGCGAGAATATTTATCAACTTTGTGCATTTTTTATTATGTTTTCTGCATCACAAGCCCTATTTGTGTTAAATATATGTCATTAAAAAGGTTATTTCGTGGACTATATTGATATAACATAATAGATAGATAACAAATGTATAAAAATGACATTAACAAACGATCGTAAGCTTATGTGATTTTCATACATTCGCCATCTATTCGTCTGGCGTAGTAAACGATATTAGAGAGCCACTTGTCTAAGGGCGCAGATATTGCATACAGTGTAGGTTATCAGTCAATTTAACAATTCTCATGATCACACCCACTGGGAGCATGAAAAGAGTACATAAATATCTTAAGAAAACTAAAAACTATGGTCTTGTATTTCGTGGGGACAACTCTTGTATTGAAGCTTTTGTGAATGCTGACTGGGGTTCAGATGTTAACGATGGAAAATCTTATTCAGGTTTTTGTTTTAAATTATGATCTCTTTTGAATGTAGAAAGCAAAGAAATGCTGCCCTGACCTCTACTGAGGCTGAGTACATTGCTATGTCAGAGGCAAGTAAAGAGGCAATCTACCTAAAGAATTTATATTGTAAACTTGTTAGTAATTCAGAACCAATTCTGTTATTTAATGATAGCCAAAGCGCTCAAAAACTAATTAATTTGATTTATGCAAACCTAGTTCATGGATGAATAATGTCATGTTGTTTATAGTCCTTAAAATATAGCTTGATTAGAATGACACCTGTCAAACTAAGGTGACTAGTGATGGGACTGACTGGACTGATCAAACGAAAAAAAAACAGTTATGGCGAATAAAATGAATATTTAACAGTAAGTCAGTATCGTGATCATTATCAGAATAATTGGAACAATCATTAAAATTAATTAGAAAAAGTTTCTCTAATAAATTTGAAAATTTTTCGTAAACTACCTAAGTAATAATTTGATTTTGTTAGCATCAACGCCATCAACCAATGCTCATTAAATAATTTGTAACATTTATGTTACATTACTTCGATTTTGAAATATTGTTAGTCTGTCGATTTAGATTTGTCCATTTTACGTCATCACTAGCGATTATGAAAAATTACGTAACCGTGTAAAGACGTCTTTTAAAGTCAGGTGTAATTATTGCGAATGGATTATTTTGATGTTTTTAACTTTAAATATCTATTTTATATAATAAAATTGATTAATATGTAGCTACAGCATTGTATAAAAAAATATTATTTTCATGTCAGTTACCAATATTTTTTCGTGTGCAAATGTGTTTCACTTCTGACTCTGGTACAAAGTTACGTCGTCTCTTTCTGTGAGAACTGTTATTCTAATCAAGCTTTATTTTAAGGGCTAGCTAGAGTTGCAAGTAAATATTGTAGTTGTTAATGTTGTTAAAAGGTGGTGTTAATATAGTACAAAATTGACACGGATGCGGTGTACATCACTAATAAAGAGTGTAAAATCATTCAACGTGTTTCATTTCATTTTAGTAGTCCTCTTAAACAAAATCATAATGACTGTATTCTTGTACCAATTTTCTGTTTTCATATATACATATTTTTTTGTATCTTGTTTTGTGCAATAAGTAATAAAGCACCTGTCTACATGACCGTACAAACTTTTATCATCGTTAAATAAAACAAGCAATGAATCTTCCACTAAGTGAGTTAAGACAGTGTCGTAAAGTTGTGTTTTCGGGCCCGCAAAATGTGGTCTTGCGTGACCTGTCATAATGTGTAACGGAAACAAAAAGAGATCGGTCTCCATTCAATCGCTTTAGCGCAGCGGTCGGCAAACCGCGGCCCGCGGACGTCTCACTTGCGGCTCGTAAATGTTTTACAAATGAGTAGTACGTAAAATCAAATTAAAATGCATGAACGAACCATAATGTGAACTTGAGTGCAATTCCATGAATTGCAACTATAAAATTAAATATGACAGCTAACATACAAGAAATAGCCTGCATTTGGGATCTCAGACATCACATTGTTTTTTTTTCTTTTTTTTCTTTTTTTTTATGGGATATGACCAATTTTACGTTTATATCATAAATGCGGCCAGCCATTAGTTTATTTCGCCACCTTATGGCCCTAGCCTGCCGTAAGGTTGCCGACCGCTGCTTAAGCGTATTCAGATAATTAAAATCACAACAACACCCGACAATACTGGATGTTAAAATAAGCAAAAGAAAAACAAATTAAAAATAATCATATCAGCTGTTGTTTCAAAATTAAAATATTAAATTGTCCGTAACAAGAACGCTTGCCTAAGTGTGTGTGTGTGTGTGATTTGTGTTTATATGTACTTTTAAAGATAATACTTGAGTTTATTTAAGGTACTTTGAAGCGCACTTATATTGACTTTAAAAATAGTTTTCACTTCAGTAACATTTTATTTAACTAAATAATAGTTAATGTAAAATAAAGGTTTTTTCACTAAAAATTATGACGGTGACATTACATAACTTGAAAGCGACTACCCGCAATCGATTTTACGTAACATCCATTATTAAGCTAATTTAATCGACATCGGACGCTCAAGGTTATCTGTCTTCAAGAGTTATTTTGTGGCCTCGTTATTGTAATAGTGGTTGATCTATAATTTTCTGGTTTCCGCCACGCAGCGGTGTTCCTATTTCACCATCGCATACTACTACTATTTTGTGGAGCCATTTGTAATTTTTTTGGCTTAGTTACGCTTTAGTTAGATAATTATAATTGGTAAGTCTAGGTATTTATGTAGGTATAATTATTACACGAAGTGTCCATAAAATATGGATAAACGGAGTAATCTCTTTTGTAGTAACAGCCTTAATCATCCTACTGCAGGGAAATGGCCTCTATCATTGAATTCAAGTTACCATAGCAATGATGGGTAGTTAGTTACCTACTTTAAATACCTTTGATAATTGGATAAAGTCCCAACTCTAGTTATATAAGAGGCCTAATCATAATACAATTTTAAAATGGTACTATAACCATCATCTCATCAAACGATGCCTACTACTGGACATAGGCTGTCCACATCTCCAGGACTACCGTCGGGTAAGCTTGGCTCTAGGGTCTTTAGCCTTGCTTTCAATAGGTGTTTTCGTGGAATATAACTGTCCATAGAAACTCTCAATCTCCCTCAGGATTTCAGGTGTTGACGCTATGATGCTACCTGTCTCAGTTTTCAGCCTCGTCAATTGCCCAATAGACAGATCTCTGGCGAACACTTTGGAGCCTTTGTTCCGCTCAATGGCCTCTTTAATACGTCGGGTATTAAATTGACGAAGGTCGCTCTTCAAAGACTTAGATATCTGTCTATTGAGTTGCCGATAGCGATGGGCATCCGCTGAGTTCTGTAGCCTCATTTTGTTTCTCTGATCAATGAGTAGGAGAGTCTGACTGGAGAGTTTCTTTGATTTGGGACGGCGGGTTTTAAAGTACTTAGACCCTACCGTACGGACAGTATCCACCACCATGTTGTTTAGATCGTCCACATCGATGCTGTTCTCAAGGGCTTCGAAACGGTTTTGAAGCTCGAGCTGAAAGCACTCGGGGTTTTGAATTTGGGCCGGTATTGGTCGGAGCGTGGATTTTATCAGTCGCGCTCTTTCAAGCTTTACGTCGATATTCAATGTGCCTTTGACCATGCGGTGATCGCTTCCTGTCTTAACAGCGTTGATCACAGCGACATCATCGAATATGTGCTTCTTCGTTGACATGATAAAATCGATCTCGTTTTTGACTTTACCGTCCGGGCTGATCCAGGTCCATTTGCGGCTTACGGGCTTCTTGAAGAAGGAGTTCATCATAAAGAGGTTCTCCCTTTCCATGAAGTCTGCCAGCAACGGGCCTCTTTTGTTCCGTTGCCCAAATCCAAATTTCCCCATTCTCAACTCATCACCGCAACGTTGCCCCAGCTTCGCATTGAAATCCCCCATCACAACCGTGTAATGGGTTTTAAAGCTATGCATGGCTTTAGAGATCTCCTCATACATAGCCTCCACTTCGACATCGTCGTGTTTCGAGGTTGGAGCGTAAATCTGAATGACATTCAGCGAAGGTACGCTACCCTGCTCGAACCACTTCCGATAGTAATCACGTTGTTGACTAGGGACTTGTGGACGATGAACCCGACACCACCTAAGGACTGTTGGTCGCCCTCCCGGTAGTATAGTAAGTTACCGGATTGCAGGGTTATCGAGTCCTCCCTCTCTCTTAGGACTTCAGATAGCCCAATGATATCCCAATGTAACTTACCAATTGCCTCTTCCGACTCTACGAGCTTCGCGTCGAGCCTCCGTGTGCGCGTGTTATATGTTGCCAGGTCGAGTCGTCGTTGTTGGCCGTTAGACAATATTTATCTAAATGATGTAATGTGACACAAACCGACAATTATCCCCGTACGCACTATACAAGTACACTCAAGGACAATCCCCGGTTAGTGCAGGAATATTGCAGAAAGTGGATACAAAGGATACTGGGCTATGGGTTTGGGTGGTAGTGGATTGGGTCACTGGGACTATGGGAGGACAATGGCCCTTGCCTGATCTATGTTACTCACACGGATAAAATGGCAGGGGGTGACTTGCACACTCAATTAATGGGCCCCGAAAACGGCCGCTAGCACATAGTGACGTATAGCGACAAGGGGGGAACATAGCCTGAGGTGCTTGAGGAGTGGAGGTATTACACGGCTCTCAAGACAATCCCGGTAATCCGTTCAAGATCCCTACAAGCATCTTACTGCAATACTTTCTTCCTCCGAGCATTCTGTTCTAGGACTCTCCACTCAAGCCGGCCTATGAAGGCAAGCAAGAGATGGGATGTTCCTCGTCAGTGTTCACTCCGGCCAACCAATAAAGGCAAGCCAGAGGAGCGGAACAACTGCCCTGTTTTTGTAAATTTAATCCAATTTCGAAGTGCCCATAAACGTATTTTATTCTTTTCTGTCGTCGTAGAGATGTGGAAAACCTTAGGGAGACCTATACCTAGCCAAAGAATATTAAGACAAATATTCTTTGACCTAGCAGAATACTTCATTTGATGATATTATGATGATAACAACACTTTGAAAATATATCATAGTATAGTACCTACATTTTATTTGAGGCATGTCTTAAAATATTTATTTATTTATTTATTTATTTATATTATATTAGAAACTATATTAACATAATCATATTATAAAACTACAATATGTACAACTTATAAATAAAAAGTAACATAAAAAGAAACAAATACTTAGATAGACTAGATAAAAAGGGAAAAAACTATAAAAATGGTCCTCGTGGTAAGGTGCCCAAGATACTGGCAGCATTACCTCGCTGGATTGCGATGCTCAGTCGCTGTGCGAGGTAGCTGCCAGCTCTTGGGTCACCGCTGACGTCAGATAAACGTTTAGCAATCTCTTTAAATAAAGAGAGTGCATTAGGACCCCACGGACCTAGGGTTTCCACACCAAAAGGTACGAAACAGTGCTGGGTGCCTATTTGGCTATACTTGGTAATCTTAATGTTTTCGGCTTTAATCGCCGCCGCACCTGCACATTGGCTAGTTCCGGGCAGATGGGAGGCCGCCAGTGTGTCGACACAGGTAGCGTCCCACACTAGAGTCCGACCCATCCGCCAGGGAATAAGCGACATACCGTCAGGTCTCTTGCCATCATCACGCACGATACCATTCGGCTCAAGTATAGCCGGCACGTTTATGGTGGCAAGAGAACGTCGGAGTATGTCGTTAATGTAGGCATAGCGCGATAACCGCCCAGCGCTCTTTGCACAAGACAGCCCGTGGTGTCCCAACGAGTTGACATCAGCACCACAAGGACATTTGTGTGGACTGCAAACCTCTGCACCAACACGCAGACCAATCGCCACACGGAGAGTTTCTGTGTCTAATAGAGTTCCAACATTGGCTGAGGGATACGCCTGTAGCCAATAACCGGATTCTCTAGTAGACACAGCCCTCAGCCTGGCGAGATCAGCGTTGTTGATGCTAGTACCTACATATATCTAGCTATCGCGGCTCTTGAGATACAGCCTGGTGACAGGCAGACGGACAGACAGCGAATTCTTAGTAATAGGGTCCCGTTTTTACCCTTTCCCCAAAAAATAAGTCCTTTCCAGGGTTCCGTACCCACAGAACCCTAAAAAGGACTTATTTTTTTCATACAAACGACGCTCGTGGAAATAATTCTGAGGCAATGATATTAAAAATAAATTTCATTGTTCTTAGGAATGTTCTCACGACGCGCGGTAAGCTCATTTTACTTTTTTACAAAAGGGATGCGAACCTAATCGTAAATTATTACGTGGAATTTATATCAATAAGAAACTAATATACCTAATAGCTGTGCATCCGGCCGTAGGTACTCTCTTCACCAAGTTATGAGGAAAAACCAACATTTTTCACATGCTGTTTACTAAAATGACTGGTTAATGTAATGAACTAAAACTTATGTAATAGTTTTGATAAAGTTTAAATCGAATCTTACTGATAGCAATTAAAAGGAGGGGAGTATTAACACTATAAGCTGTTGGCTGCTACCCGAATTCTTGTGGCAGTAGGTACTCATAAAACATGACGCTCATAGGACGAGAAGGTGTGGTGCTATTTAAGTTAGGTCAATCGTATTTATCCTCAATAGTCATGTAATACATAACATATTGTTGGTTGTAGTTAGTAAACAATAACACACGTGGCCGGCTTTTAACCTCTTAACGTCGCAAGTTCGAACCAAATATTATTAAGAAAAAGATTTGTAATTTTTCTCAAATTCTACTTCGTCCATAATATAAAACTCGCCTAGCGGCAAGCTAGAATATGAGGGAAAACTTGGACATTAAAATTTAGATGACATGGAAGCTCAACCAAGGAATTAAAAAGTTCTTGTTGCCCTAAGGTTAAGAAGTGCGGCGATCATTTCAAACTAACCCCCGTATTTATAAAGAAGTAATTACTTATTGCTTAAGAAAGTCGTAACTTCAAGTATTCATACCTAGTGCTTAAGTGAAAGAAATTGGTCACCATTAATAGTCATATTATTTGGCTGAAAATGCTAACTTTTGGTAGTTATAACTTCTTGTTATTTCTTGATTAAGGCGTACAAATTGTCTCTCGAGTAGTCAACTTGTAGTCAAGTAAATTCTTTTACTTGTTTATAAATACGGGGGTTAGACTAGAAGATAATTAACGTTCAAAGCTCGAATAATTATTATTGAAGTGTCTCAACGTTCATCCCTACTATTATAAATGAGAGTGTGAGTTTGTTTGTTACGCTTTCACACAGAAAACGATGAAACTATTTATTTATTTTATTTTTAGATTTAGATGGAGTTAAGTACAAAAATAGATTTAGACCCTGAGAAAGGACATAGGGTCAGTTCAGTTCAGTCAGGCAAATAAAATGAGGCGTGTTCGCGTTTAAATCCCGTTATATCATTTAAGTAGTTAATATGCAACGTGATAGTTAAAAAGTAGTCATAGGTTATTTTTTTATCCCACATCTGGGCACAGGTGGAAACCTGCAGCAGTGGGATGCCGGCGGTTCCGGTGGGAAACCTTGTAGGTCACGCGGATAGAGCCGCAGTCGAAAAGCTAAGCACATAATGAAACAAAGGGCTAACTTGTCAACAAACTAAATTGACCTACTAGCCCTGTATTAAGAATACTTTGCTAGAACACACCCTGTATTGAAAAACTGGGACACGTAAATTTAAATTGGATCAATAGTTACCTGTGTATGCTATGCAGCTTCACTATGTTTGGGTGATTCCGAAACGACTGCAGAAAGATGATTTCCCTGAACGTTCTTTGCGCATCAGTCTGGTTTCTAAACGCGTCGAATATTTTCTTTATAGCTACAACGTCCTTCGTCTTCTTGTCCACGGCCTTCCACACGATCCCGTAGGCTCCTTTACCCAACCTCTTCTTAATCTCAAACCTCTTTAGAATGTGCTCGTCAATTTCCGACATGTTCTTTTCCGGACTCTTTTTCTGGACCTGCTTGGCTTGTACAGCATCCTTTTTCCGATCATCCTTCTTAGGTATCTGTGGCTGATTCATTACAACTTCTACGGCTTCTTACACCACGTGATTCAAAACTAAAACAAATTCCATACCTACTTTAATATCCATGACAGTACCAATTCTAATCGCAAATATATCTGACTGCGGAGGTCTCATAAAATGGTAATTTCCAGCCATATCGCAAGCTAATTTGAATACGAAGCAGCGTGATGCGAGACATTTTAAATTATTGATTATACAGACAAGAATATAGATCGATAACTTTCGATGACTTCCGTAAAAATATTGTCACACACTAACTTCATGAAACACGTTGAAAAAGTTTAAATTTCAAATACTCACATACAATACAGGGACGATCACTTGCACTGTCCATATTTTGGACTGTTCAAATTCAAGAAATGGCTGTTAAATTATTAAAACGGAAAATATGAGCACATTTGAAGACTTCCAGCCGAAATTCATTTGTTTACGGCGCCCAACCAAACGCTGTCTGTTGCCATAGTAACCGCGCTGTCAACTTTAGTAAAGAGAACCGTAAACAAAAACTTTGTATAATCGATACAAATGATACACAAATCGATTTTATAATTCTTGAGTAACGGTAAAGGTTGTGAATATTTTGTTTGTAAAGGTTGTAAATGTTTTGTTTAATTTAATTTTATATTTATTAATGAGGCATGTTACCAATGTAGATAAAAATGTTGTTATGGTGCCCTCAATAAAATTAAATGAAAAGTTTGAAGGGCTTAGTTTTTCATACAAAATAGTGTTTCACTACGTCTTAATTCTTTTCTTCAATAATTTTTAAAATAGGTTTTAGTGCTTTACTAAATCAATTAATTTTATATTAGTCTCTTGTTAATGTTGTTGTACTTAGTTATTAAAGCTTGTGTGCGTTACGCCAGCGGAAAAGCATCGAATTTCTTGACTTTAACCACACACATAATTAGAGGGTCAGCTCGTGTAATTGTGCACGAAATTTTTTATTTGTGCAGGCAACCCCTATGGAGATATTCGCAAAAAACACTCCGCCGGAGTACCGTTACCGCAGCGGCACCTTCTTTTTTCCTAAAGACTTTTCTGAAAACAAATCTGCCAGGGAATTAGACCATAACGTGCTGTAAATAAATGTGCGTGTTTATCTTAAATTTGTGCGCCTAAGGTTTTAAAGTTATTCAAAATGCCGCTGGTTTAACGTATGCGATTATAGTTTCTATACATCAAGAACGGTACGGTACGGTTGAATTTGTGCGTGATATGAGCAAAAACAGAATAAAAAAAAGGTACCGGTTAGAAGATACAAAATAAAATAAACTATAATCGGCCCTAGCACTGTGAATACGAGTCACAGAGATAAATTATTGACAGTGATGCATAGCTCTTGATCGCCTGCAACGTATTTTCGTGCACAATTACACGAGCTGACACTCTAATTATAGGTGTGGTTAAAGTCAAGAAATTGGATACTTTTCCGCTGGCGTAACGCACACTTAAAGTTTTGTGTCCAATTTGCAACCTTTAATATTTGGTTTTAAGATTTGTTTCCATTAAAGTAATTTTGAGTTCTTTCTAATAATAGACTAAGTGGTTACAAAAAGATTTTTTTAGTTAATATCATTTATTTCAACTCCTTGATAACACATACCTACCTAACAAATTATCCAACAATGTTAATTTATTTGTCGAACATTAATAAGTACTTAATTTTAAATGTCCCAAAAGCTAGACTAGAAAGTTCGATGTTAAAAATTACAGAAATTGTAAATTTTAATTATTTCACGACTTATCCGTGTGAGCTAAAAGTTTCTATAACGACTCTTGCGCTGCATAAATAAATATTGTTAGTAAAAACGTTTTGTAGAGATCAAACTCATAAATAATAACTAAATTATCACTTGAAAACAATCACTGGAATGATCCGCAATGACGTATGCATATAAAAAATATCACATGAAAAAAATAAAGCTCTCTGTAACAAAATAATGTCTACTTACATTCATACTTAAACTACCTATTTTTAATATATTTTGGTTTGCATTCTTCCAAAAAATATTTACTATGAAACCACAAAATGTAACAAAATAAAATGTTTTACATTTCTTCATTGATCTGTGTATGCAAAAATTGATTTTCACAAGTATTTATAGCCAATATTTTAAGTCTACTTATGCTTAAAGCAATCATATAAATAAGTATTTATTATTAAGATAAATTGTCTTCATAATACTTTAGTATATTATCTACGTACTAGAACCTTGAGAACACCATTATTAGATAATAAGTATTAAAAATTTAGAATACAATTCAAATTTTTTACTTGAGAGAAAAACTGTAAATGACATGAACACGTTTAATTTGACGAAATTTTAAGAGATCAGAATGTAGGTAAGTACTTATTTTATAAATTTAACGTTAATGCAAATCTGCGACGCCTTAGATGTTACTTCTATATCAAGAGGCACGACAACATTATTAATTCAAGGACGAAGTTCAATATTTAATTCATTGAACTGGTTAGGTAGTTAAACATAGTTAAAAATTTTAGACTTTATTATTTTTTCATATTAGTGTACGTTCTACGTTGTCTAACACATCTAGCTTCTGATTAAAGGAACTAGCTTCCATTGAAGTGAATTAGTAACTTTTGGAGTGGATCCACAAAACCAATGTCAGTACCAACACAAAATTACTTAGACTCAAATACTAGAAAATCCTAACTCGTAATAATACTGTATTATACTAAAAACATAGTAGGTACAGTTGTAGTAAGAAAAAAAACTATGTACTTTGAAAATTAAAATCACTCTCTGTGGGAGTATTAGATTAGATTTATCAAAAAAATGTCTCCATATCTCAAATTCAATGACTAAAATATAGTTTGGAAACACTTTACTAGTTATACCGAACCAGAGACCATTTTTCTGCACACATGTCATCCTGCCATGTCGGCACTATTTGTCATTTTTTATTCAGTTCATGAGAGCAGTAAGTACGCTTTCTATTACATCTGTACCCATTTGACTTATAAAATTAAATAATATGATGTAAAACATGTAAAAACTAGTTAATAATAAATAAAAACGTATAAAAACAAAAGCTAGATTTAAAAAAAATCCGATCCACCCCTGCTACTACACTATTGAATAGTGAAGGCACACTTCTGAATAGTATGACTTGTATAGTAATTTAGAGTAATGGCGGGTGAATCTTCTTCTTCTCTTCTTCCTCCAAACGACCAAGATCAATAGAAGAAGGTGATGGAAGTCCGCATGGCCACTCCAGCATGTCAGCTTCGTGTGTCATAATGTGCTCAGCTTCCACTGAAATATTAAGCTTATTATTGGCTTCCGTTACTATGATTATTAAATGCTGTTAACCTAATCTTATACTTATAGGTAGCTTGATTTGTTAAGTATGATTAGACTCAAACGCATTATATTGAAAGCTATATTTATAAAAGTCTGTATGGATTTTTACGCTAATTTTACTTTTAGTCTTTTGTTTTTAGTTTATAATAAGAACAGTGACTGTTAGTTACATAACATTACGATATAAAATGTTTTCCTGACTTTCTTCTTGGTAACACTGATGCTATCTGAGGTTCCTTGTTAAAAATTACGTTTTCTGGTTATGCAGATAGACATCATTTACCTACACAGGACAAACTATGAAAAAGCATTTGTCCCTTAATAAAATCTGTGGTTGTAAGTGCCAAGGCACGTTTTATATAATTTTTTATAAAATAAATGACATGTTAACAAGTAGGTACTAATGTTATAACTCACTTCTTATTCTGTGTACTTTATTTCCATACGCCAGATCCCAGTAGTATAGAGTGGCGAACGTAAGAGGTACTAAGGGGACCAAGAAGTACGCTCTTTTTGTTCTCCTGAAACTGATATTTCATTCAAAAGTACAATTAAAAAGGCTTTAGTCCATCTGTAGGCGTAGTTTAGCTCTGATGCTAATGATCCACCCTACACACAAACATAACAGGATGTCTAGTTAACAGTCTTATTAATATACGATTCATGCAATAAAAGGAGATAAAAAAAAACATATAATTAGAGCTCAAGCATAATTATTGTTTACTTAATGATCTGATAACCCGGACATAGTCTTTTACATCATATTGGGCCCAAAACTTATAAACATATTATTATCAATCAATATTACCCAGTAAACAGTGCTGTAGCAGAGCTAATTGAAAATGCTGTGAGCCAGAGACAGGTGTCTCTATTTTTTGCAATTTGCATTGCCATTTGTCGCTCCTGCATCTGATATTGTAACTGTATCTGTCGCTCCATCTAAAAAATGAATAATAATTTATTTTAGTACGCCGAAAATATTTCAAGATTTATGGGTGTGTGGAATTCATAATTACCTTTATTTTATTTACAAACTGTATAAACTCTTGATTCTTCTTAAAATTCTCTTCCATGTTAATTGTAAAGTAGTTCCCCATGGTGTCGGATACAATTTGTTTGAAATAAAAAAATAAACAATTGACGATAATACGCGTCACAGAACACAATTTACCTCACACAATTTTCCCTACGAAGTACGTACGGGTGCGCGTGACGCAACCATGCCATGCCTCGTAAATTTTTGACAGATCTGAATCAGTCAGGCTATCAGCTGAATATTGATACACAAAACCCACGTTTAGTTTTTGCTTACAATTCACTGAAAAATATATTTTCCAGAAACCCTAATTCAAAATAAAGAAATAGGCATCTCAAAAATATACTTTAAAATCTATGGCTTAATTTGATCAATAATTAGATAAACATATAATAATTAAATCCAAAACATGTATTAAAATCGATGAAACAGTCGATTACTTAGCGATTATTCTTATACAGCACTAATGTCACCGCCGGCCGTCAGATGTCATTTTGACAAGACAGCAATGATTTTCCCGCTTAAATTCATTGTTGTGTTGGTGTGGTAGTTGCTCGATTTTTGCATTTTTTCAAATTCTATCAAATTGTATGAATACGAAATAAAATAGGCTTGTAAGATGGGTATTTTAGGTTTATCTAAGTTAATAGCAGACATAGCTCCACAGGCGGTTAAGGAAATGGAAATAAAGAATTATTTCGGTAAGTACAATGTCATACAATGTGTTTCTCGTTGTTGAATTTACACCTCATTCATTTGAAATTATCTTTTCGCCAGCACAAAAAATATTTACTTATACTATTATTTCCCGTTTTTGATTCTCCAAAATCCTACTGATAGTTCTAATTATACTTTTGATTGATCTGTCTGATGATGGGCTTCCATGTGTAAGAGTCGTCGTAGCCATTTCTTTATTCTAGCCTAACGGTTATAACTATACCATGTATGAGCGAATACTACACATTATAGTACCTAACCATTTGTCGCTCAGTTGTACTTAACAATTGATTGTTTGGATTTCAGTGTTTTTTTTTTTAGCACAACAGAAATAGTATAATTTACACTAATTGAAAAAAGACTAAGCAGAACTATCTTTTAGTTGCAATGAACTATAATTTTAACTACGTAGTTTGTATGTTTCTCATTCCAGGTAGAAAAATAGCTATTGACGCCTCTATGAGCTTGTACCAGTTTCTAATTGCTGTCAGAAGTGAAGGTAAATGAATTAAATTTTCATATGAAACAGTTTAACATGTTGATACGAGTGATTGCAGGCACAATAGGAATCAATTGTCATTGACTTTATTGGTGTAGTGCTTTGGTGGTCTGCCTACTGTGCAAGGGTTCAATTAGGTAGGAATAAGTTTTATTTGAATTGGCTTGTTTCTCAAAGGGGATTTGGAGTTACAGTCATGTTTAGGATGGCATGTTAACCCGTTGATCTTAGCTTCTCTCGCAAGATGGAAGTAGTCGTAAAACGAGTCACATCACAGGCTTGCACTGGAAGGAAATTCTAACACTAGAATAACGGTAGAATGTTCAACATAACCAATGAAATGCAAAATTTCAAAGTAATATCACTAATAAATACATGTAGTTTTTTAAAGGATTTTACAGTCGTATCTAATATATTACTATGACATCTACAGTAACATCATAATCAAGATTAATTTCATAACATTTTTACAATATTAAAACCTTAGTCACAGGTAAGACTCAATAGGTGTAAGAGACTGGAGCTTCAGAAAAAAATAAAAGACTAATAATTGCATTTAATGCGTTGCAAAATATGTTAACATACTTCTTTTTTGTACCTCAGGTGCCCAACTCACTTCAGTTGATGGAGAGACTACATCCCATCTCATGGGCACGTTCTACCGCACCATCCGGCTGGTTGAGAATGGAATCAAACCTGTGTACGTGTTCGACGGGAAGCCACCAGAACTCAAGTCGCACCAGTTGAACAAGAGAGCAGAGAGGCGTGAGGAAGCTGAGAAAGAGTTGCAGAAGGCAACAGAAGCTGGTAATTGTTTTGTTTTTTCCTTTATAAACAATGGATTTGCTCTTGACTACATACTTAATTCTATGGTTAAGAAGAAGCCTAAGATGGAGCGAGCTTACCCAGAAGTACTGGTTCTACCACACACCAGTGAAACACAGAACAACTGTTTGGTGCTGGACTCCGGCAGGAGGGTGGTAGCATCCAGGCAGCCTCTTACGAAGCCTACCACCGCAGAGGGATCTGTTAGCTGTCATCATTGGTTAGAAAACCAAAGATGCCGTTGCCCAAAGAGGTAGATCCCACCACCCCAAAATATAACTTATTTAGATAATCGCCACAAATGTCAGGCGGGCTGCCGATCGATTCCAAGCGTACGAATTGCGGTCAACAGCTATTGGCTGGAGTAACATTTCAGCTACTTTTTTTTCCTGGGTAGAGGTATGGTTCTCATGGGATAATTTATTAAAATTAAAAGCTATGCATTAACATAGTTTTAACCCTAGAGTGGGCGCGTCTTTCTGCGTAACGTCAGTGGCCGCGTGGGGAGCATTTTGCCGCCACTTTTGCCGCCACTTTTGCCGCTACTAAAAACCATAAGCCTATTGGGCAATAGTTGTACCATTAATTAACGTTTTATTAGCGCGGGCGGCAAAATGCTCATAGCGCGCCCACTCTAGGGTTAAATTCTAGCTAGTTCATAATATTAGTAGGATAGTAACATCCCTTATTGTCATGGCAAATAAGAAATTAATCATCCAGGTGATCAGGCTTCGATGGCAAAGTTACGAAGCCGACATTACTTAACCACTATGTATAGCGACCAGTTGGATCAGTGGTAGTTAACGCTGCTTCTGAGCCATGGGTCGCGGGTTCGATCCCGCGCAGTACAAACATTTGTATGCATGAACATGTCTGTTTGTACTGGTCTGGGTGTTTTCTATGTATTATAAGTGTATATTTACAATATAAATATATATAAGTAAGTTTATCGGTTGTCTAGTACCCAATACAACAAGTTTGTTAGTAGTAGCTTAGTTTAGGACTAGATGGCTCTGTGTGGCCCATGTGAAAATATTTGTTTATTTATTATTATTATAACATAACATCTTGGCATTATGTCGTCATGGCTCAATGGGGGCTATCGCTAGTGAATTTGCCACTAGAGGCGCTTGCGTCGCGTGAGGTCCAATAACATTTACTTTTCACTGGTTTTAGCGAGTTTCGTCACATAAATTATAATTTCTTTAATTTACCTGCTGGAAAGTGATCTCCTTCGTAAAATTATCGCAAATATGGATTATTTGGCGATTATTGTGAACGCTTTGAAAGCGGAATTAAGAAAAAGCGCAAAAATAGGCGGCCTATTTCAGAAGTTGTTTATTGATATCAAGATAGTTAATTAATAATAAACTATAATTAGATTCAAGATTTAATACTTTGTTTCGGCGCCGATCGCCTTTGACAGCTATACCTCCGGACCTCAGTCTACAGTGGCGCCAACTGGTGAGCAAAGAAACGGTAGTCCCCATTAAGCATGACAAGTGATTGCCTCCAGGTGATCAGGCTTCGATGGAGAAGTTCAACCGGCGTCTGGTGAAGGTGACGAAGACGCACGGCGAGGAGGCCCGGCAATTACTTCGGCTGATGGGTGTCCCCGTCGTCGAGGCGCCCTGCGAGGCGGAGGCCCAGTGCGCTGCTTTGGTGAGTAATCTATACTAATACAGTAGAATCCGTTTATTATGACGCCGCTTATATTGACCAACCGCCTATTATGACGTAATTACACTACGAAGTTTGGTTTTCATATAAAATTCTTTATAAAAAAGTCGGATATAATGACTTCGCTTATAGTGACATGTCGCTTATTATGACCCACTTTTAATAAATTATGTCCGGTTATAATGACCGAACAGTGCAAAGTATCATGTTTATGTTTTATATGTTAGAGGCATTAAAAAGCTGCAGAATTATTATCCCGATTTGTTAATAGCAATATTGAAAACGATAATTTGACCATGGCGATGTCTCCTATACACAATAGTATTAGAGACTATTTTTACAATAAAATGAAAAAACAAAAGCAGACAAAAATTACAGATTAAAAAATACACTTGTATGTGTATAATGTGTACGTAATAAACGTGCAATTTTGGTTTCATTAGTTACTATGTTTCTCTATTAAATTAAATAAGTACATACATAAAAATGTTTCTTTTTTCACAAACCGCTTTGTATGACGTCCGGTTATTATGACGTGTTTGTCGATTCCCTTCGATGTCATTATAAACGGATTCCACTGTATTATAAAGCTGAAAAGTTTGTTTATTTGTTTGAACGCGCTAATCTCAGGAGGTACTGATTCGAATTGAAAAATATTTTTGTGTTGGATAGTCCATTTATCGAGGATGGCTTTTGGCTATATAACATCACGCTGCGACCAATAGAAGCGAAGCATCAGTGAAAAATGTTGCAAAAACGGGGAAAATTATTCATATTTAAAGGCGTCCGTTGCGTGCGCTGCGTAAACGGTTCAAGTTACCCAATAAATATATAAATAAAAACAAAATACCCAATCGCGATCATAATGACAGAAAAGGCCGCGGACGAAGTCGCGGGCAACACTAGTCTTTTCATATTACATCAATGTGTTCGCAGGTAAAAGCGGGTAAAGTATTCGGAACAGCGACAGAGGATATGGACGCCCTGACATTCGGCGCGAACGTTCTGCTTCGGCACCTCACCTTCTCTGAGGCGCGGAAGATGCCGGTCCAGGAGATACATCTCGACAGAGTTCTGCAAGGGCTTGAGTTGAACCAAAACGAGGTATGTCAAAGTAACAGCCTATAATCATCCCACTGCAGGGAAAATGCCTCCATCATTGACTTCAATGGGGACTACCGTTTCTTTGCTCACCAGTTGGCGCCACTGTAGACTGAGGTCCGGAGGTATAGTTGTCAAAGGCGATTGGCGCCGAAACATAGTGTTATATCTTGAATCTAATTAAGGTTATATTGTTTATAAATAACTATCTTGATATCAACAAACTAAGTTCTGAAATAGTTGCTCTTGAGGCCGCCTATTTTTGCGCTTTTTTTTAATTCCGCTTTTAAAGCGTTCACATTAATCGCCAAATAATCCGTATTTGCGATATTTTACGAAGGAGATCACTTTCCAGCAGGTAAATTAAATAAATTATAATTTATGCAACAAATTCCGCTAAAACCAGTACAAAGTGAATGATATTGGACCTCACGCGACACTAGCGCCTCTAGTGGCAAATTCATAATCCCCATGTTTGCCAAACTCTGATTTGAATTGTAGTATAAAGGTATATTTTATATGGATAAAATTAATTAACCTCATAAATGCCCCACTCCTTCCAGACACGGTTTGAACTACTAATAATGATTAAATTAGCGACAATAATGAAAATAAAAAACTCTTTATAGTCGCTCCGTTGATCTAGTGGTTTAAAAACAGGGCTAAGATCTTGGGGTCCCGTGTTCGATCGCCGGTCTACTATATTTCTTATCTTCTTATTTTTTTAGGATTATTTTCTTTCATTGAATGAGTTATTTTCTTGTTTCCATTAGACTTCTTTATAGTTATTGTATACACTTATATAAAAATTATAATTGTTATATGTATCACAAACTGTTATTTAGTTCTACAACATGGTAAAAGATGGCGCTGTACACAATTGACTCGTAGTAGTGCCTACTTTTGTTCGTTAATTATTTTTTTATATATTTGTAATAACTTTCTTTTATACTGTGCGTTTCATCTCTTTTATCATAGAAATCAATTAAAATTTCAATGATGGAGGCCTTTTCCCTGCGGTAGGATGATTATAGGCTGTTACTTACTTTACTTTATCTCTTTTATTTCCCTTTTGCGTGTCCGACTGCCGACAGGGTCCGTAACGCTCATATTGTATTTAAATTTAACATCCTCTGTACCGATTATGGTTTCAAATAAAGTATTGAGTATTGAGTGCTTCTTTTTACATAATGGACGTATTATTTCCAGTTCATAGACCTGTGCATCCTGCTCGGCTGCGACTACTGCGGCTCCATCCGAGGCGTCGGCCCGAAGCGGGCGATCGACCTCATTCGCCAGCACAGATCACTAGAAGAGGTAAGCATTGTTTTCTTGAGTTTACGGCGAACACTATACGAGTACATTGAAATGAAAGATATGTCTACGGATTTAGTACGCGTTTATTTTTTATTTAACCCGACGTTTCGAACCCTTTACAGCGTTCATGGTCAATGGACGGACAGACTGAGTACACTCTTAAGAGGAAACACAAGGGCCGTTTTTTCATTCAAACGTAGTCCCCTGTTTCCTCCCTGGATAATGCCAGTAGAGCAATAATTTTTATTACAAAAATCTATGGCCACTATTAGCATGTTTCTATGTTTTCTGTTTTTTCATAAATTAATTAATAAAAAAGATATGAGCCCTCAAAAATCGAAAAAATTCGCCAGATTTTCCGCTGTGTTCAAACATCCAGAAAACAAATTTGGCTAAATTTTAGAAAAAAAGGAAAACATACGAACACGGTCAAAGCCTTTCTTTAATTTTTAATGAAAAAAGTATTTAAATCGGTTTAGTTATGGAAAAGTAATCGGGGGACTACGAAACGTTGATTTGGTGTGCTTTTAGTAGGTATTTTCGGTCCAAGAAGCAGTTGTCTCTATCACACTCTGCGGTGAGGGCGTTTGGCACTGCGCGACAGCAATAGATTTTACAAATACCTGTTTTTCAATTCTCTCGCCCGTAGTGTTTCCTCTTAATGCTCTAATTTAAATGGCAAGTTAATTGCTGGGTTAAGGCGGTGCATGCCGGTGCGGTGCCGGTATAGTGTGCCATGACCTTCAGTTTGCCCGTCCCGGGTTAAATCAAAAATAAACGCGTACTAAATCCGTCAACATATCTTTCATTTCAAGGTTATTTGATTTATTATGATTATTTATATTAACAGTGATCAGAAGAATAGTGTGATTTTATGTAAAAGTAACGGCCTATTATCATTTTACTGCAGGGCTAAGACCTCCATCGTTAAATTCAAGTTACCAATGCAATGATGGGTATAGGCATAATAAAAAAATTTTTTTTTTTAACATTGTTAGCCTAGAAATGAGACGCAAACGGTTCCAGCTAATTTACCTGCATAAAATATTACGAGTACACTCAGCGATTGATTCTCCGTTTTTACTAGCATCGATAAATATAAACACGCATTACAGAGCCCGTGATCGCAAGCCTAAGCAGTTCTCACTCCAAGTGTATCGCAACAACACCTCGTACTACAACCCGATAGTACGGATGTGTCGCCTCTACAATGATTGTTCGCAGGGTTATCCGGGTATCGATATCATGGGTTCTAATCCGAATGTCTTCTCTAGATTCTTACGTAATGTTCTAAAATAAGTTAGTTTTTGTTTGAATTACCCTAGTCGGTATCGAATCTCACAAAAAAATGTAAAAGCTACAATATTGTAAAGTCTGTCTAGACTATCTAATTTGTGAAAATAATATCAAAGTAAGTAGTAGTTTTAATAAAAGTAACAAACATCCATTCTCTCTAACGCTCGTGTGTAATAAAATAAAAATAAATACGAAGAATAAAATATTGTAACAGTAAGAATCGAATTTGCGAAACGATGTAACTCATTCTTATGTAAATTTCTCAAGCACATGTTTTGGCTTACAGTTAAGGATATTTCATATTATGTATAAAATTAGTACCATCTCAACTGTAAACTGTTTTGTGTTTAAATAAAATAAATTAAATCACCACGCTTGCCAAATGCGGGTCGGTGATCACAAACCCGAGCAATGTTCGAAAATTCGAATTTTTTTTTGCCCTATTTTGCCCGATACCCTATTTTTAAAGTTTTGGCATGTCGGAGATAGAAAACAACTTCTGTCTTTCTTTCTCAGGACGGAAAAATCAGAGAAAGAAACTGTTTCCTATCTCCGAAATGTCAAAAGTGGCGATAGATAGATTATTGGGACCGGCCGTAAGCCGACGGGACGGTTTTATGTAATATGGATATGCCTTTTTAAAAAAACCACTATCGAAAAATTCCGGTTTAGTGTTGCAAATAGTCAATTTTCATTATTGTATATTTAAATACTCTTGCCTTTTTTAAATGTGTGTAAAAAAAAACATACTTGTATTTATTGAAATCTACAACTGTAATATATTTAAAAATGCTTGCTCATTTTATATTACCTAAAATTACTTGGATAGGCACCTAACATAAAATTGGAATGTTTACTCAGTGACAATACAAAAAAAAGACGTGTGGCACTCGGAGACTGCCGCGGTAAAGCTATTGCATAGCATTTTTTATCAACTTATGCAATTATAAAACTAAAAAGTATCACCGCTGTGCCGGTCGGAGTGGGGGGTGTTAGGTTATTTTCGTTATGGAATTTCTGGATTCGGTCTCCACGCTCAAGGCCCGCGATAGAAGCTGTGCAACAGCTTAATTTTATAATTTTATGTATTTTCTAATTTTGACTTTTGTAATTAAATTTTTCTGTTATTTTGGCAGATATGGTTACCATAGGCAACCATACTGTCAAAATCCTTATTTTTTCTAAATTCTTTTAAATTTCGGAAATTCAAAATTGTTCGATCGTGCCTCGCCCCGAGTGCCGTGTTAGGTTTTTTTTCGTTACGGAATTTCTGGATTCGGTCTCCACGCTCAAGGCCCGCGATAAAAGCTATGCAATAGCTTAAAAAAAAGAATGTACACAATATTCTAAAGAATAAAAAAAAAAGACGTGTGGCACTCGGAGACTGCCGCGGTAAAGCTATTGCATAGCATTTTTTATCAACTTATGCAATTATAAAACTAACAAGTATCACCGCTGTGCCGGTCGGAGTGAGGGGTGTTAGGTTATTTACGTTACGGAATTTCTGGATTCGGTCTCCACGCTCAAGGCCCGCGATAGAAGCTATAAATTAGCTTAATAAATTTTTAGTACTTTGAAATTTCCCAAAAGCATGTCCATATTAAAATCAATGTTTTAGATCACTCTCAAATCACTATCTCTTTCGATCACTGATGATGACTTACTCCACGATTTTTGTCAATCATATTTGGTATTTTTTTAAGTAGTAACTCTATCATATCTATAACTCTAACCCTATTGAGTCAATTTTTATATTGCAAAAACGTGCTGTACGGGCTATTTACGGCTTTCGACCCCGTGACTCGCTGAAAGAGCTCTTCAAAGAGATTAATATACTTACAGTGTCTTCTCAATATATTCTCGAGAATATTATTTACGTTCGTAAGAACATACATTTATTTCTTAAGAAAAGTAACGTACACAATTTTAATACGAGAAATAAAGATAAACTTGCCGTTCCAGGCTTCAGACCAGGGCTTGAAATACCGGTAAAAATTTGGTAACGTTACTTGCAAGTACCTGAGGTATCGATACTTTATAAGGTATCGTTATTCAAAGTATCGTTACTTTAGTAACATTAAACTAAATAAATGTTACCGTTACAATCCTGCTATTAACGTTATATTTTAACTATACTCGTATCATTATACCGGTAAATGTTTTTAATCTATCTTAACGTTACCATGGTAATATCGTTACTTACCTAAATTCTAAATTGGTACCTAACGAATGATTTATATACAAGTAATACAAGCTTTTATTTAGTTCCACCTGTCCAGATTTTTGTAATCAAATCTTGCAAGCTAAATTTGATCCACTTCCCGGTTTCCGATTGAACTGAAATTTTGCATGCATGTATAAATCGGATGACCATGCAATATTTTTATGACATAGAGCTGATCTGATGATGGAGCTGGAAGGTGGCCATAGGAACTCCGTAGTTAAATGAATCGAGTTTGTGCTCATTTGATTAGTCTTGATGAGTACTTTGATACTATATGGTAACAAGGGTCTGATTATGGATCAGGAAGGTGGCCATAGGAACTCCGTAATAACACGACTCAACCCCATCGAGTTTGGGCTCGTTTGATTCGTTTCAACGAGTACTTTTATACTAGATAGTAACCAGGGTCTGATGATGGAGCTGTAAGGTGGCCATAGGAACTCAGTAATTAAGCGCCTAAACCCCATCGAGTTTGGGCTCGTTTCATTAGTTTTAACGAGTACTTGTACTTTCATACTAGATGGTAACCAGGGTCTAATGATGGAGCTGGAAGGTGGCCATAGGAATTCCGTAATTAAACGACGAAACCCCATCGAGTTTGGGCTCGTATGATTCGTTTCAACGAGTACTTTCATACTAGATGGTAATCAGGGTTTGATGGTGAAGCTGGAAGGTGGCCATTGGAATTCCGTAATTAAGCAACGAAACCCCATCGAGTTTGGGCTCGTTTGATTCGTGTCAACGAGTACTTTCATACTAGATGGTAATCAGGGTCTGATGATGAAGCTAGATAGGGGCCATAGGAACTCCATAATTACACGACTCAACCCCATCGAGTTTGTGCTCATTTGATTAGTCTTGACGAGTACTTTGATACTTTATGGTAACAAGGGTCTGATGATGGATCTGGAAGGTGGCCATAGGAACTCCGTAATAACACGACTCAACCCCATCGAGTTTGGGCTCGTTTGATTCTTTTCAACGAGTACTTTTATACTAGATGGTAACCAGGTTCTGATGATGAAGCTGGATAGAGGCCATAGGAACTCCGTAATTATACGACTCAACCCCATCGAGTTTGGGCTCGTTTGATTCGTTTCCACGAGTCAGGGTCTGATGATGAAGCTGGATAGAGGCCATAGGAACTCCGTAATTACACGACTCAACCCCATCGAGTTTGGGCTCGTTTGATTCGTTTCCACGAGTACTTTCATACTAAATGATAACCAGGGTCTGATGATGAAGCTGGATAGAGGCTATAGGAACTCCGTAATTAAACGACGAAACCCCATCGATTTTGGGCTCGTTTGATTCGTTTCAACGATTACTTTCATACTAGATGGTAATCAGGGTCTGATGATGAAGCTGGAAGGTGGCCATTAGAACTCCGTAATACACTGACGAAACCCCATCGAGTTTGGGTTCGTTTGATTCGTTTCAACGAGTACTTTCATACTAGATGGTAATCAGGGTCTGATGATGAAGCTGGAAGGTGGCCATTAGAACTCCGTAATAAACTGACGAAACCCCATCGAGATTGGGCTCGTTTGATTCGTTTCAACGATTACTTTTATACTAGATGGTAATCAGGGTCTGATGATGAAGCTGGAAGGTGGCCATTAGAACTCCGTAATAAACTGACGAAACCCCATCGAGTTTGGGCTCGTTTGATTCGTTTCAACGATTACTTTTATACTAAATGATAACCAGGGTCTGATGATGAAGCTGGAAGGTGGCCATTAGAACTCCGTAATACACTGACGAAACCCCATCGAGTTTGGGCTCGTTTGATACGTTTCAACGAGTACTTTCATACTAGATGGTAATCAGGGTCTGATGATGAAGCTGGAAGGTGGCCATTAGAACTCCGTAATAAACTGACGAAACCCCATCGAGTTTGGGCTCGTTTGATTCGTTTCAACGATTACTTTTATACTAGATGGTAATCAGGGTCTGATGATGAAGCTGGAAGGTGGCCATTGGAACTTCGTAATCAAGCGACTAAGCCCCATCGAGTTTGGGCTCGTTTGATTCGTTACAACGAGTACTTTGATACTAGGTAGTAACCAGGGTTTTATAATGGAGCTGGAAGGTGTCCATAGGAACTCCGTAATTAAACGACGCAACACCATCGAGTTTGGGCGCGTTTGACTCGATCGTTGATGAGTATCTTGATTGGCGTAAATATGCATTTGTTATAAATGTGGATTATGTCTGATTGATTAGATGGATGACCCAATGCCAAGGTGAGCACGTGCCGAGGGCTTAATGGTATGAGTATATATAATACTGAAGCCCTTATTGAGCTCTGGGGTAGGGACCGTTTATATCATATAAATTATGTCAAAATAATGTGTCATAATAATATAGTGTATAGTGGATGAAAACCAGACGCAAGTTTTCTCTTTTAAAAGGCTTTTTAAAAGCTGGCAAGGGACTTTCCTTCACATTTGGCAAATTCTGATTTTAATAAGTAAAATATGGAAATCGATACTGAAGAGTTTTTCCAGCTACATACCACGGCTATACGAGTTGGATTTGCAGAGAATATTTAATTCAGAAGGTATGTAACGTTACTCACAACCAGGTTACTCAGAATACCAGAAGTGCTTCGACGTATTGAATTAAATACGTAGGGAGTAGCTTGTAATAAGGGAGAAACCTAGTTAGCATAAGAACGCTATTTTTACATGTTGTCCGTAGTCTTTCATATTGTCCTTTTAAATAATTGAATAAAATTATTCAAGGAAATTTTAGGTACTACCGGAAACTTGTGTTCCTGATACTGACCTTCGACCAGGCCCCGTCTACTGGACCAGTAGCCTCGCCTACTAGAATGGATGATGTACCTACTGCATCACAGGCCCCCTCTAGGGACTCCGCTCAACCATATACAACATCAGCTCAAGAGGCCAGATGGTGGGTGATATGGTGCAGAGCCTACAGAAGAATGTGGACCTGGTAGAAGAAAGGGTAAGAAAAATAATGTTTCTTTTTAACTAATCTGGAGGCCACTATAGACAGCATGAAAAAGAAACTACCGATTTGCAATAATAGGTTCTAAAACTGGAGACCACTAGACCTGCCGCATCGAGTGGCTTCGCATTTACCAACCAGGCAACCCGGCATCCACAAGAAATTTCGAAGAATCGGGAGACTCCACCTTCTGCTAGGAAGCCAAGGAAACGTATAACAGCTAGGTCTAAGAAGCGGGTGCTGGTTAGGACAAAAGAAACCATCGAACATCGTAGTGGAAAGACACAAGGGAATGCTGAAGCCCTCTAAAGAAGACTGTGCTTAGAGGAGTGCAAGCACTGCGTCAAGCTGGAGTCTAAGGAGGACTATATAAAAATAATGAGGACAAGTCCTTCGGGTTCCTGGGAGGATGAGTCCATGAGAGAAACTCAGGCAAAAAAAGAAGAAATACGACTCATTGTTGCATTGAAGAAACGTTGTAACGAGTAAAAGAGATGGCATGAAGTTGTGCTGTGTCTACGTGTGCTACGGCCAAATCGTACTGGGCTCAATAGGACAGTTTCATCTTACAGAACGGGATACTTTACCGGAAATGAAAAATACCTAACAGTAGAGAGTTTCACTTACAGCTGGTCGTCCTAAAGGAAAGGATTAAAAAATTTGTTCTTCGAGAGGTACACGCACGATGGCATATCAGGATAGTGTCAAAAGAACCTTAACAAAGCTACGGGATAGATTCTACTGGCTGAACTGTACTTTACTGCAGCATAAGAGGAAATGTACCACTTATGCTGCAGTAAAAGGTCCATCTACCAGGAGTCGAGGACATCTTCAACTTTTTAACGTTGGTGAACCATGGCAGCGAAAAGTTTTTTAGGAGCCGATAGGATTAAAGTAGCGATGCACCCACCATAAAATACAGCTTTTTATTCTGTTACTTTTCCAAATATCGCTTACGGATTTCTTTTTGACACAAAAGTTATTTGTTAAGAAGTCAATTAAATTCGATGATACATATTACCGTTAAAATCGAATTTGACTAAAACATCTGAACCGATATTATGTTAATATGATCTGTTTTTTTTTTAAACAAAACAAGTCCGTAGTCCTAAATAAGGTCGCAAATGGCTTGCTTTTGCCAACTTGGATTAATATTAAATTAATAGACGTCCTTTTATTTTTCGATATAATCGTTTAAAAAACAAAACAAATGGCACGAAAACAAAAGAAGATCCAGTAAAACCAGTAACTACATTTATACCTTTTTTAATTAAATAAAAGGTAGATAAGATAAGATAAGAAATCGTTTATTTTGCCACAGAAAACACAATTAACATAAAGCACAGGTGAATACACCAAAATATTGTAACAACAAACAAAACAGTACAAACACAATAATTAAAACAGACATTTGTCAGCAGTGTTTGCTGCAGCAAACATGGGTCAAGGCTCAGCATAAGTTTCCACCCCAAGGCGGAAACACTGATTTTCAGCCGTCACCCAGAGGTTGCGCTGATACATTAAAAAAAAAAATTAAGAAAAACATCAAATTAAAATTGCAAACACCAAAAACAGAAGTATGTGTAATGTGTGTGTAAGGTATGTGTTAAAGGAATGTAATATTAAAAATATTTATATATATGAACAAGAATGAAATACATACATAAATACGATTATTTGTGAGATATTGTTGTGAAAGTAACAAGTATACATACAAACATAGAAAAACGGCAAGGATCGGAGAGATTTGATATAACGGCAGCGATCAACACTCAATCGGTAAGGGAGAGCAAAGGGTCATTATTATTTAATACTAGTTGACCCGGCAAACGGTGTTTTGCCATAAAAATGATTAAATTACTAAAATGGCTAACAAAAAATAGGGGTTGGTGGTAAAAGGGTAAAAATTTAGGGTTGTATATGTTGTATGGGTAAAAATTTAAATGTATATATTTTATAAAATTTTAATATTTTACTACCCTACCCTACCCCTAACCTACCCTACCCTACCCTACACATACCCTACCCCTACCCCTACCCTAAACCCTTCCCTACCTACCCTTACAAAAAAGACGATAATTGATCAGTTATCGAGCGGGATGAAAAATGATTAAATTACTAAAATGGCTATTAAAAAATAGGGGTTGGTGATAAAAGGGTAAAAATTTAGGATTGTATGTATTTTTGTATGTTGTATCATAAAAAAATAGAAATTAAAAATTTTGTCTAAAAAATAAAAAAAAAAATTAGGGTTGGACTACACCTAACATTATCCCCGAAAAACCATTCCCAGATCCCCTTGAACACACACAAAAAATTTCATCAAAATCGGTCCAGTCGTTTGAGAGAAGTTCAGTGACATACACACTCACAGAAGAATTATATATATATAAAGATATATTTTATACACAAACACTATTAACAAGTAAGAAGAAAAAATTCCCATTAGTTCTGTGAAAAAAAACAAGCTAATTATTAACCGAACTAGTGGGATAAAAATTCCCATTAGTTTCGTCAACAGAATCATCCCACAAAACTAGTGAAAATAAAGGCACGGAAATGCCTCGTGTCATGTTCAGTCAATGCGCAAGCGAGCAAGCGAGCGAGGTTGCCGCTCCGCTCATCGAATCGCGCGGAGCGGCAACGCCAAAGGACTAGGTATCGATTCAAGTATCGTTAAAATATCGTTACCTTTTAACGTTATCTTATAGTTATGTTACTTATGAGATACCGTTAAAGTATCAATTCTGATACATATTACCGTTATCAATTAACGGTAAATTTTAATTTTGTTACCGAGATATCGTTAAACATCTTACCGTTAAAAAAAGTATCTGATAAAATACCGCTACTTAACGTTACTTTTAATGTGAAATTGGTAACGTTACCAAGCCCTGCTTCAGACTGCGAAAAGTAGGAAAATCATTTATGGGAAATTGTATCCGTATTTTCAACAAATTACCAAAGGATATTGCTGAACTCCCTGTACATAAACTTAAATCGTATGTTAAAGTTATTTTAATGAAAAAGGGCTATTACACTGTTAATGATTATTTAAATGATAGAAATGTATGGCATTAAGTTGTCCCAGCTCGTACTTGCTTAAACCTTGTAAAAATTACCTTACCTTGTAAAAATTTATTTAAAAAGAGGCTGACAATGGTGACCGAGTTTCTTGCGCTGCTTCTTCTCGGCACTAGCCCAGACTTGTCTCGAAGCAGTGGTAGGTTTAAATATTGGGACGTGTAAAAGCGCCTCCTGGGGCCTATTTGCAGAAATAAAACTGATTTTAACTGATTTTATCATTATAAATGTCTTCCTACTAGGTGCTAAAGAACATAGACACAAATAAATACCAGCCCCCCGAAGACTGGGACTTCGCAGGCGCGAGGCAGTTGTTCCTAGAACCAGAAGTAGCTGATGCCAGTACTATTGAGGTAAGAAGTCTTTGCCCAATGCGATTTGTCAACCGAGGTAAAAGAAGCTTGAACCTATATAGGAGACTTTTTTATCATCTTCAAAAATTTTTATAGGCGTTCAGTATCGTATTTAGAGCACATTTATGAAGTAAAAAATGTAAATCAAGTTTTTACCCGAAAATATTTTTTGCCTGTTAAGGTATGAAGGGAAAATCAAAAACTTATGAATAGTATCGTATTCGTAATGAATGAATGAGATGCGCATCGCATAAAAAAAGTGTTGTATGGCGGCCGTATCAAACATTTTAGATTTTTGGCGGACATTTTCTAAGTGCTTTATCTTGACATTTTTGTACTGGGCTATGCCAAAAGAAAAAATACGTCATTTGTTTTCTGTCTCGTAGATAGATTTATCAAAATTTGGAAGGAAGTTAAAATTTCATCCTGTGTACAGGCTGGACCAGAGCAGGGAGCAGCAGAGGCTATAGGAAAAAGTTAAGGCCTACCCGTTGACGAATGAAAGAAGACTTTAATATATTTGATTGATATAGTAGATAATTCACTGAAATCACGCTCTCACTGCCTCAAACAGAACTTTAACTCACCTGCTAAAAGTTAAAAAACTGATTGCAGATTAGACTAAAAAAAATATTAAAAAATACCCATTGATCTATACTACTCGTAATATTATAAAGCTTAAGCGTTTGTTTGTTTGTTTGTTTGAACGCGCTAATCTCAAGAAGTATTGGTTCGAATTGAAAAATTATTATTGTGTTGGATAGTCCATTTATGGAGGAAGGCTTTAAGCTATATAACATCACGCTGCGACCAATAGGAGCGAAGTATCAGTAAAAATGTTGCAAAAACAGGAAAAAATATTCAAATTTGAAGGCTTCCGTTGCGTGCGCTGCGTAAACGGTTCAAGTTACCCAAAAAATAATTACCCAAGTAATAAAAGGAATTGACGCGGGCGCAGTCGCAGGAAACAGCTACTTTTATATAAAAACAGATACACAATCAGGCGTCCATCATTGAATCCAAGTTACCACAGCGATGATGGGTACAGGCTAGAGTTGTTAAGTGTCCGTCACGTTATAAATGTCTGACCAATGTGACCGAGCAAATTGGTCATTTTCTCAATGTGACCGGACATTTTGGACATTTATTGTCATTACAGTCACATTCAATTTTATTAGAAAAGTATCCTAAATTTATACAGGGTGAAATTTCAACCACTTTCCAAAATTTTTGTAGGCGTTCAGTATCGTATTTAGAGCCCATTTATGAAGTAAAAAATGTAATTCAAGTCTTCACCCAAAAATATTTTTCGCAATATAGTTTTTAATTTTTACGGTCCTAAGCCTGTTAACGTATAAAGGGAATATCAAAAACTTATCATAATGAATAAATGAGATGTGAATCGCGTAAAAAAAGTGTTGCTAGGCGGCCGTATCAAAAATTTTAGATTTTTGCGGACATTTTCTAAGTGCTTTATCTTGACATTTTTGTACTGGGCTATACGAAAAGAAAAAATACGTCATTTGTTTCTTGTCTCGTAGATTGATATATAAAAATTTGGAAGGTGGCTAAAATTTCACCCTGTATTTGTAATGCATTATAAGTGACAGGATTTATTAGAAATTGCATAAAACGAAATGAGTATACTAAAAAGTGCAAAAAATACTTAACTACCAGTGCAACGACTAGAATACAATAATAAACAGTAGGGTGACACTTAAAAAAGCATACGGAGTTGTTGAAATGCAAATAATAAAAGCATAATAATAATTTTGTTTGCTATAATTTTATTTAATTTGAATAAATTAATATAAATTCTTTTTTTTGTTAATTTTTTGTATATGACAATCGTGACAAATGTCCACTATTATAAACTAGCTGTTGCCCGCGACTTCGTCCGCGTCAAATGATATGAATGATTTTCCCCGTTTTTGCAACATTTTTCACTGATGCTTCGCTTCTATTGGTCGCAGCGTGATATTATATAGCCTAAAGCCTTCCTCGATAAATGGACTATCAAACACAAAAATAATTTTTCAATTCGAACCAGTACTCCCTGAGATGACGGACGCTTATAGCATATGACCGTCAATTTACAACACTAGTACAGGCATGATAACAAAACCAATTCTCCTCAACAATTAATTCCGTTTTCAGTTAAAATGGTCAGACCCAGACGAGGAAGGTCTAGTAAAGTTCTTGTGCGGCGACAAGCAGTTCAGCGAAGATAGAGTCCGCGCGGGCGCTAAGAAACTACAGAAAGCGCGTTCGGGCTCCACGCAGGGAAGATTAGATGGATTCTTTAAGGTATTCATTATATTTATTTAATCTGTAAAGCGCAAACTGAAAGTATATGTTCGTAAGGTGGACTTAATGCCATAAGGCATTCTCTGCCAGTCAAACATTGGGCTAAACAAAAATGTTTTGTTGGCGGTGAGATAAAAAACAAATTATCCTGTGTCCACATATTCTTAAGAAAATCGGTTCTTTCTATTGCAAGCTATTTCTTGCTTAAGATAAAGTTCCTGTCATTCTCTCTCTCTCTCTCTCTCTGTCTCTCTCTCTCTCTCTCTCTGTCTCTCTCTCTCTCTCTCTCTCTCTCTCTCTCTCTCTCTTTCTCTTCGTGGCATTATCTATTCCCACATGGTGGTGGGGTCTGCCTTTCTCGTCTTCCTTCTCCACCTGCCCCTGTCGGATGTGTCGCTCACAATGACGTTGCAGGCAGCGAGGTCTCGTTTTACTACGTCGGTTCGTATAAAGTTCCTGTCATTATATTAATTTGCTAAAGGATTTTAGTTACTGAAATAAATATTTTCATTTGTCATTTAAATAAATAATTATACAGGCTGTTAGGTCAATAGTATGATAAGTCAAAACTAGCCTGTTAACATATGCATATTAATAGTATAGTAAAGTTAAAATTTTTATTGAAGTCATAGATTTTTTTTAAATTCTGATTTGTATGAAAATATTAAAAAAATATATTATCTTAAATTTTCGTACTTCACCATTTATCTATGTACATATGTTAACAAGCTTTCGGCTTGTTATAACATTTACTAACACCCTGTATACTAGCTGTCAATCTCGGATTTGGATGGCTTTATTTATTTATTAGACGACCATTTGGATCAGCGGTAGTTAACGCTGCTTCTGAGCCATGGGTCGCGGGTTCGATCCCCGCACAGTACAAATATTTGTGTGCATGAACATGTCTGTTTGTACTGGTCTGGGTGTTTTCTATGTATTATAAGTATGTATTTACAAAAAAAAAAAGTATATAAGTAAGTTTATCGGTTGTCTAGTACCCCATACGACAGGGTACTTAATAGTACCTTAATTTGGGACTAGATGGCTCTGTGTGGCCCAGTGTGGCATGTCTTAAATTATTTTTTTTAAAATTTTTATAAATGTAAATATGTCACAATATGTAGATATTTCCAAAAAAGTTTTTTTTTTCATACAATTAGTAAATATTTACTTCTATACAAACCTAGTTATGTGACCACCGTTAGACTCTTATATTTCAATGTAGTTTTGACAATTTCATCGAACAGAGGCGCAAAGTCGTAAAGTTTTTATTACCTTTGCATTTCTAATGGGCTCGACATATGGATAAGTCCGTATTAGCGATAACGGTTATCGTGCTTTATCTTACTCACCTATGATTTTTACGAGCCATTGAAATGAAACTATTTTACGACTATGCGAAACCTTGAGAAGTCACGTAGGGAAAATCTTATCAGTTTCGTATATATAAGCACTGCCTAGAGGACGGAAGATCATTCTACCACCGCCTTCTCGACAGTATAGTTGTTTAACTTTAGACTATACTTAATTTCTGTAAAATTGTCTTATTATATTTTGTACGTGTAAAGATTATTAAATCATTTTAATACCAGTATCGCTTTTTCGGTTCATAAAGCCAACCCTCGCCACCTCAAGTCGCAACCGCCCGACTAGACGGCATAATTACCTTCTCTTGACTACAAAAATAACAACAACAAAAAAAAGATTTATGCAATTCGGTGCAGTCAATCTGGGCCCCAATTCTGCTAATTTACAAATGGCTCAATAGAATCGCAGTTGCATCGCAATCGTATATTTTGACATTACCATACTATATTAAATTACCATATTAAATTAAATTTGTCAAAATTTACGATTGCGATTCTATTGAGCCATTTGTAAATTAGCGGAATTGGGGGCCTGGTGTTCATCATCATCATCATATCAGCCGAACGACGCCCACTGCTGGGCATAGGCCTCCCCCAAGGATCTCCACAACGATCGGTCCTGTGCTGTCCGCATCCAGCGGCTTCCCGCGACCTTGATCAGATCGTCGGTCCACCTTGTGGGGGGCCTGCCCACGGAACGTCATCCGGTACGCGGTCGCCATTCGAGAACCTTTCCGCCCCAACGGCCATCGGTTCTCCGCGCTATGTGTCCCGCCCACTGCCACTTCAACGATGCAATCCTTCGAGCGATGTCGGTTGTTTTAGTTCTCCTGCGGATCTCATCATTTCTGATTCGATCGAGTAGGGCCTGGTGTTATGCGAGTACAAACATTTCGGTGATTTATTTTTGTTTTCAAACTAAGTACAGTAGGATATTCATTCATAAAAAATGCATTATACATGAAAAAAGGCCTACTACTGAACTAATAGAAATGTATGGAATTAAAATGTCCTAGCCGATTAAAGCAAAATCCTCCTTTCGGAAAGGCCAATGTCCACGACTGGACTGATATTTATATTATTTATTTGACGACCATTTAGATCAGCGGTAGTAAACGCTGCTTCTGAGCCATGGGTCGCGGGTTCGATCCCCGCACAGTACAAATATTTGTGTGCATGAACATGTCTATTTGTACTGGTCTGGGTGTTTTCTATATATTATAAGTATGAATTTACAAAAAAAAAAGTATTTAAGTAAGTTTATCGGTTGTCTAGTACCCTATACAAGAGGGTACTTAATAGTAGCTTAATTTGGGACTAGATGGCTCAGTGTGGCCCAGTGAGGAATGTCTTAAATATTATTATTATTATTATTTCTGAGGCCTACTTGCAAAAATACTAAAACTAATTTTACTTTACTTTAAATATATGATATTCAATTTAATTTAATTAAAATTGTAATATCAGTATTTAAACTTGAAAAATAATGTCTCAGACGGGACTCGAACCCGCATCTCCTCGCATGCCGGGCGCTTCGCTACTCCAGTAAGCCAAGTTTAAATTCAGATTTTACTTTGTATACAGGTACTGTCTACAACTCCCAACCCCAAAAGAAAAGCAGAGGAAGAGAAGAAAAACGCCAACAAGAAAGCAAAAACCGGCGGTAGAGGGCGGAAACCGAAATAGTCTCGATCTAAGTCAAAAGTAAAATAAGCTTATCTCAAAAAAACTTTTCTATCTTGCTTCATAAGAAATGTTTATTCCAATGCGAATGTGTAGAGTACCAATACCACTGGAACCATACTTATTTCTAAATAAATAGTATGTGCTATTCCAGTCCATAAACTATCTTCGTGTCAAATATTTTTAACTCAGATCTGATGCCATACTCTGAAACACGAAGCTCGTATTTACGGATATATTGTGTCTCTCTCAGATACTTTAAGTCATCGGTTTGAGTGATAGGGACAGATGGATTCGAATACACAGACATTGTGTTGTGAATAGAAACACCTTTATTCCAGTTTACAATACTATAATTTCCACTTCAATAACTCAATATAGTTTCAACAGTTGCAATATTACTCACCGAGTGCTCAAACTGAACTAACTATCCAACAGCGGCGCGCTGTTGGATAGTTAGTTCAGTTACCCATAACGTCGGGTCCCCTTTTTCCGGAACCAAACGAACGTCACCGGCAGTGCGCCGTCGTAGCAGTCAAGTAGAATACTTTTAAATGTTCATAATAATTACATTAAATAATTTGACATTTTAATAATAAGTTTAATAAACAGTTAGGGTAGAGTTCACCAACAGACGTTTAAGTTTTAAACGGCGTTTAAAATATTATTTGACATATATTGTATGGGAATTGTGTCAAATTAATCGTCAATCTATGTTTACCGGCTGTTTAAATATTGGTGGACTCGGGTCTTACAGCCATTTCCAATAACCTATCTATCTTCAGTTTTGGCATATCGGAGATAGGAAACAGTTTCTATCTCTGTTTTTGTCGTCCAGAGAAACAAAGACAGAAGTTGTTTTCTACTTGTTGATAAACCTTTATCTGCAAGCATTACGCTTTGTAGCTCCGACCGCTGCTGTGTGGTGTCAGCAATTTGGCACTAAGGTGTCAAGTCACTAAGGTGTGTGTGTAGCATTGATTTGGTGAGGACGTTTTACTGTCTCAGATTGGGTATCTATTTTCTATCTATGATGTTATGTCTTGAAATTCAAAGTCCCATGAAAGTCAGCTGGTTTGTATGTACCTTTTTTACTGTCATAAATAATTAACTAGGTAATGGAAATATTTTGTGTTTGTTTTGAATGTTCTTTTTAAAAAAATTGTTAAGTTTAGAAATGGATTGATTAAGTTTAGAAATCGATTGATTAGGGGTCATCCATGAATTGCATCACACGAATATATTTTTTTTAATCCCTCCCCCGTTCTTGTCACAGCTAATAACATTTGTGGGACTCCCCCCCCCCCTAGTGTGTAACATTTGTGAAACTCCCCCCCCCCCCTAGTGTGGCGTCACATATTTCGCCACGTCAATGAACGTAGTAATTAATGAATTAAAACAACAGTTCTGAAGTTTTTCGTTAATAGTTGAAAGTTCGTGTTTTAATCCCTCGATCGTGAGTTATTCCAGACAATTGAAATCAATTGTTATCGTGGCACCCGAGTGCCTCCTGGGGGTTGAGGGATTAACACATATATTTTGAAATGTGACGTCACGAAACTTCCACCCCCATGTCAGACTTCGTCGACCCCCTTCCTCCCTAAGGTATGAGCGATTTATGGATGGCTCCTTACAAACTTGCATCTCCGTTTTAAACTCTTTTCCAAATTATATCGGTTCAGCTGGTTAAGCTTAACTATGTATCTTTCGAATGTATAGTAATAATACTAAAGAAAATGTATGTTTTAATTCAAATCGAAGCATGATGGAGTATGTTTGACTATTGGTTACGAGTGACTATGATTGGTAAAACGATATGATTGTGCTAATTATGCAACAAATTTTATAATTAAACTTAAAAACCATAATGCTTATAATTATTTATTTAACCCTCTTTCACATACCGGAGCGAAGATATATTACCAAGATGTATTTAGAAAGTCATAATTATGTTACGTGCTTCAGAAGTCCAGTACCTACCTATAGTATACCTGGATAACCATAAAAACCATGAAAATACATTCTTTGTCTTGCCGTCAGATAGCTGCAAAACAAAAAATATTTCGGCGTGTTCATGTTTACGTATATCCGTTTTCATTCATCTAGGTATGCAATATAATCCTAATTAAAGTATGTACTTAACTACCGGCTATACTATATTCAACTTAAAGAACTACTATGATTTGTAACGAAACCTATAAATCAGTATTTTCAGTTTAAGAAATAACCTGTGCGTGTAGCTATTGGCATTGATATCATTTACACAAGAAAGAAAAATAAAAAAAGGCTGATGAACTTACTATTGCGGTGAAAAAAGGGTGTAGATTTAATTGCAGTTGCAGCCCTAGCTCGGTAGTGTTGAATAGACCCGTTGGCTCACCTAGGTTTCCCTCGGCGTGCTCTTTGTTGTTTTCCCAGCCCATGAAATGAGTTTAATATCTATAATAAATAAAAATCAATGCCACTTTTCGTTGTAATTTTATAACTCAAGAACGGGCTCACTTATCCATACCAAATATTTAGGCTTTGTTCGGACTATTTAGTACCTAGATGGTTTATGTGAAGCTTGCACAAAATCGGTCGAGCGGTTCTTCATTTATCACATTTTTTGTAAGAAATGAATTCAATAAATGGCGGATCATTTGGTAATATACTATTCCGAGGCGATACGAAGGTCGCGGGGTCCGCTAGGCTATAATAAATGTGGACAACATAACATGTATTAGAGCGATCTTTCCAAAGTAGCTGTTTGAAAAAAAATGAAATTCAAGCTAAAGTAAAGTAACAGCCTATACTCATCCCACTGCAGGGAAAAGGCCTCCATCATTGAATTCAAGTTACCACAGCAATGATGGGTGTACTGGTATAGTCACCACGCTTGCCAAATGCGGGTTGGTGATCACAAACCCGAGCAACGTTCGAAAATTCGATACTTTCTCTTGCCCGACCCGGGATTCGAACCTGGTACCCCGAGATCTTGGCCCGGTATTTAAACCACTAGACCAACGGGGCGTTAAGCTAAAATTATTGCAAAATTTACTTTACTAGTGTATACAGGATGAAATTTTAACCACTTTCCAAAGTTTTTGTAGGCGTTCAGTATTGTATTTAGAGCCCATTTATGAAGTAAAAAATGTAAATCAAGTTTTCACAAGAAAATATTTTTCGCAATATAGTTTTAAATTTTTACAGTTTTAGACCTGTTTAGGTATAAAGGGAAAATCAAAAACTTATGATTAGTATCGTAACGAATGAATGTGATATGCATTGCGTAAAAAAAGTGTTGCTAGGCGGCCGTATCAAAAATTTTAGATTTTTGGCGGACATTTTCTAAGTGCCTTATCTCGACATTTTTGTACTGGGCTATACCAAAAGAAAACATACGTCATTTGTTTTTTGTCCCGTAGATTGATATATTAAAATTTGGAAGGTGGTTAAAATTTCAACCTGTAGAATTTCTAAATAAAACCTCAAAATAAGTATAACATTTTATTACAATATATTACTCTAAATACAACATACTATCAAACCTTTCGCATACTAAATAACCAAAACGCATACATAAAGTAATAAGCACACATACGCATATTATGAAACCATTTTGATATGAAATCTCTTTTGTTTGATTCTAATACATACATATATTAGATCTCACTTTATTTGATGGCATAATACGTTAACATTTTAGAGAACCGAGTATTTAAAATATAATTCAAGTGGATACAGTTCAAAATACAGAGTAAACAACGTTTAACTCTCTTAAACGTGTAAGGGACTGGCCTAGCCTATTGTAGGAATCATTGCAACTCTAAAATATGTTTTGTTGTGAAATAGATTACTTTAACATTCATGCTACTGTAACCTCAAATGTAAATAATATAATGATTTAAGAACGATTAATACACAACAATATACTTAAATATCCTAATTGTGATCCATTGTATACACTTACAAATAAATTAAGTATGTCATCTCGCGTGAAAGATATAAGCATTTATCATTATGCAACATTTATAATAACAAGATTTTTAATTTTAATTTTAATTTAATTTAATTTTAACATCCATAGTTTTTGGAATTCATAAACAATATTTTGAAACTTGTACATACAATACATCTTGTGCACTGATTTGATAAGGAAATTTGAACTTTATGCCTTGTCATTGACATGCGGAATCTTCAGATTATTTTTTCGAACATCATTTTAAACATTGAACAGTTTCTCTAAATAAATAACAAAATCTCAACCAGACCTCAGGTAAGTTTTGTGTTGCTAACCAAACGCTTTCATGGCGAATCCAGATTTTATTTAAAAGATGTTTAGTGGAAGAAAATCTTAGACTTCTGTGTCTGTAACATTAACATGTTCACTGCCTAGCTTTTCAAATGAAAATCAGATTGGCATAAAGCATAAGTCTACTAACAATCGTATTTTAAAATTAATTTGTTTACTTTTCCATTTCTATATTGAAACTTTTATTAGGAAACCTTTGTGGGGTTTATAACTTCTCTATCCTTCTCAATGAATTTGTCTATGGCCATGTACGGGCGTGTTTTTTTTTTTTAATTTATCCCTAGGAATAATGATATTTGGAAAGGTAACTCTTCAACAATAACAGATATATATGTGGTTCCACATCCACGCATAAACTTAAAGCAATCACATCGAACAACTTACCCTACCATAGACTAGCTTGCACTCACGATTGGTCGCTTGTAATGGGGTCTATTTTGTGGAACCGTTATTTTACCTAGGCCTGATACTGCCTACGCCTGATATTTTGTTTGTATCTCTTTCTAAACAAGTCATGTAAAAATTTGATGCCACGATATACCTAATATGAATAAATAATGAAAATTTGATAAAAAGCTTACATATGATGCACTATCCAACCCCTTGGTATTTAGACAATTAGAACCTTAATCCTGGATCCGCCACCGATAGTTTTAATTAGAAGTTTGCTTTCAAGAAATTGATAAGTCCGTTAGTAGACCCATCATGGGAGGTCACAGGAGACGCGTCTTGTAGTTCAGGCTCGATGGCCTTAGCCAGCTGTTTGCCGAGTTCCACGCCCCATTGGTCGAAGGAGTTGATGTCCCAGATTATACCCTGAGTGAAGATTTTGTGTTCGTACATCGCTGGAAGAAATTAATTTGGTAAGTAAACGCTCTCAATTGAGAAACCTTAAATATATTGTCAACGTAAGTAATACACTTATTTCGGTAGCTCAGTTAAAAAGTAGTTAGTATCCCGCTAAACGAAAGACTGCCTTAAGTGGATACAGGAACACTTGCATTCGGGATTCGTATCCACATTGACAATTTAATCATTAATTTCTATGTATCACAGTCGTTCCGCAAAGGTGCGGGTTGTAGCAGACTCTAACATAGACATACACGGTGCATTTTCAACCACCTGTAAAACGAAGCCCACGTCATGGCAGTCATTTAATTTATCAATAAATATTTAATCAGACTTTTAATTTTGTAACACGCTGTGACGAGCGCAGGCGTATTATTTGCTTCGGTGGGGTCTCGGACGAATGAACCTTACACAGCTACATCAGATTGCATCACAGCGTGTTTCAAAATAAATAGCTTAACCAAACTAGAATATTTTTATAAAAAAAATAACACTGCCAAGATGTTATCTATAATGGTTACATAAAGTAGGCTTCGCTTTACAGGTGGTTGTAAATGCACCGTGTATACAGTTAGTGTCATAATGAAGTGGAGTACAACAACGCACTGGAACGTGTTAAGAAGTTATTGAATACCTATAAAAAGTTCTATCCACCCTTTATGGAAGTCGTAAAGACAAGCCAAGTTAGATACCTGTAATGGATGGCATGGGAAAACGCTGACAGTAGATAAATCTTTAAATAGTCATGATAAGGATACTTTATATGATATTTTAAGCAATCAAATCGCAATTATAATATCAGTACTTAAACTTGAAAAATTATGTCTCAGGCGGGACTCGAACCCGCATCTCCGGGTGTTAAGGGTGCAAACTCCTAACATTTGATGAAACAAAGCTGGCTTACAGCGATAAGAATATGCTTGAATTGACGCCTATGACGTAGTGTCTCGGTGACTGAATGGTTAAAGCGCCTCGCTCGGCATGCGAGGAGTTGCGGGTTCGAGTCACGCTTGAGACATAATTTTTCAAGTTTGAATACAGATATTATAAGAAGAATAATTTATTAGTATTCTTACCGATCAAGGCTCCGAGAGTGAACGGAGTGACTTTCCTCACGACGAGCGAGTTAGTGGGCCTGTTGCCCTTGAACACCTTGTGAGGCAGGATCTTGGTCACCGCCTCCGGGGCCATACCAGATTTCTCTAGTTCGCTTTTAGCCTGGAAATCAAAATTTATCAATATTTTTGAAATGTTTTTCATTTGAAATTACAACTCCCTGAATAAATTTTCGAACGCCTTGAAAACTTGAACTTGAACACGCGACAAATACAGAATGAAATTTTAACTACCTTCCAAATCCTTTAATATGTCAATCTACGAAACAAAAAACTAACAAATGACGTTTTTTCTTTTGGTATAGCCCAGTACAAAAATGTCAAGATAAAGCACTTAAAAAATGTTCGACTAAAATCTAAAATTTTTGATACGACCGCCTAGCAACACTTTTTACGCGATGCGCATTTCATTCATTCATTACGAAACTAATCATAAGTTTTTGATTTCCCCTTTATTCATTAACAGACCTAGGACCGTAAAAATTGGAAACTAAATTGCGAAAAATATTTTCGGGTGAACACTTGATTTACATTTTTTACTTCATAAATGGGCTCTAAATACGATAGGTACTAAACGCCTAAAAAAATTTTGGAAAGTGGTTAAAATTTTATTCTGTATTTTTAAAACTATTTCTCTTTTTTTTTCTTTATAAACAATCGGTTAAGATGAAACCGCTCCTTAATAGATTTTAGACTGTTTTTTGAGGAAACAAAATAAAAATGGACTCGTCGGAGGGTGCCGGGTTGTCTCGGTTAGGCGTCGATCATTCACCGACAGCAGGTGCAGTGTTCGGGCTCTAATGGGAGATTTAACGGTGCCGGCGGGCCTACAGGAGACTAATTCTACTAACGTAACTTAACAAAACGTAAACGCAACAATTGACGAAACGCAACTAAATGTCAATTTCGGTTGTCACACAAGACTGTATTTTACTAACAATTTTCACTAATAGAATACGAAATTTGACGTTTAGTTGCGTTTCGTCAATTGTTGCGTTTACGTTTTGATAATTTACGATAGTAGAATTGGTTTACGTTTGAATTGGTCGAGGACCCCGCTGAAATTCAGCATCGTAATAGCCACAGCTGTCGCGGCTAATGCTGAGCGGGAACCTTTACGACACTCCATTTTTTTAAATTTGTTCTAAATTATTACCTATTAATTGAAGAGTTCTCTTGTTAATTATTTTGTTTATAATTAATTGTTGTTCAAATAGTACTAGACATGGGCGTTTTCGATATTTTACGATAACCGTTAGGCAACCGATATTTAGTTTTGATATCGATATCAAAAACAGTTTTTTGATATCGATATCAGTCGTAACAAATATTATGAATATCCTGAATTAAAATTAAACCGTATTCATGTGTTGTTTAGTTCTATTTTCCTTTGTAAGACGCTCGCTTCGACATCGGCCGACGACTCAGCTTCTACAAATTACGCAATATACAAATTGAACCTTATTGCTAATACACTAATAGCGAAATTCTACTGAATAACCAAATCACCCAAGCATTCCCGTTGCCGCGCCGGTAGTAATATTCGCTTCATCTCTCTTACACCGCCTAAGTACGTTTATAGAAAAGAGAAGGAGCGAATATCATGATAGCTTATGATGCGTTGCCTAAGTTAGTTGCGTGCGTATCGTTTTTGTTCGGTTTTCTTTTTTCAGTTGCCCGTTAGTTCTGGTTCTCGTATCGAGTTTACGCGCGCGTTTAGTTATTGTGATATCGGTTATGTAGTTATGCGATATCGATACGATACGATATCTAGCCGAAAACGATTATTAATTACGTTTTGATATATCGAACTCATGCCTAAATAGTACGTAAAAGACGAAAAATAAAATGGGGAATTCAAAATTTGCATATAATAAAAAAATATTCTTTAAACATTGTCTCAATTTTTTTTAACTTTGTTTAATTTTTTATCTCGTCTTATTGGCTTACTTTAGTTGAAGATGCCATACCTCATCCGAGCTCTTCCCCTTCATGAGCGCCTCGGTCTGCGCCAGGAAGTTAGCTAGAAGTATCTTGTGGTGCACCCCACCAGATATGGGGTTGTGGGTTTGCGCTGGGGCGATGAAATCGCAGGGAATCAATCTGTGGACAATTAATATAGTCAGTCTGTTTATCCTTACTTGTCCTATTTAGTAAACAAACAACAGACATAGCAAAAACACGTCTTACTGACTGAATCTCACGCGTATTATGTATATAGAAGTCTTATATGATGAAAGAACACGTTAGAATTAATATTTCACTGAAAACTACCGGCCCAGATAAAAAAATATACGACTGTTTGACATTTCGTAAATTTACTTTATCTTTGGATTTTAGTGTTGGGACAGGTGAACGAATTCCAATATTTTGGCACTATTACAAGCGCTATTATTATAGAAGAACTGCATTACGTTCCTTCCGTGACCTTGGTGCTTGCAACAGTGCCTCAATATAGGACACTATATGAAAAAACTAAGTATAATATACTACACTAGCTGTTGCCAGCGACTTCGTTCGCGTCAATTTCTGTTATTATGATCGCGATTATTTTTGCAATATTTTTCTATCATGCTTCGCTCCTATTGGTCGCAGCGTGATGTTATATAACCTAAAGCCTTCCTCGATAAATGGACGATCTAACACAAAAAAAAAATTCTATTCGAGCCTGTACTTCCTGAGATTAGCGCGTTCAAACAAACAAACAAACTCTTCAGCTTTATAATATTAGTATAGATGGTATAAAAACCCGAAATTAATTTACTTTAGTGATGATGATGAACCATGAAATAATAACTTTTTATGGTCAAAATTTAATGGTTTGAATCATAGATATAGGATACAAGTAGATCGACTGACAGCCCGATAATGCGTAACCAGTTTTGATTTGTCAATGTGTGTGTTAACTAGTGACGTACCTCTAACATTTTTAGACTATCGATAATAATTGCAGTTTATCGTTTGGAAAATAATGTTTACTGTCACACTGTATTTATCTCGAGATTATGCACCTACTTTGTGGCATACCTCACCGCCCTCACTTCTTACAACTATAATAGTGGGCAGATAAATGTGCCCGGTGAGTATATTTCTTACATATAATTTAAAAATAAACAGTTTTAATTTATTAAAAAAAATAAAAGCCATTGTTAATTAGTTTTCTTTATTTATTTCTTCAAAAGATTTTCCCGTGTCATCTGCTGTGCCGTGTGAGCTCATCAATGGCAGTAAGTGAAAAAGAACAAGTAAACAAAATCTGAATAAACATTTACATTCTGATGAATCAATCCCTGATTATTGACTTTTAACAAGATTATCTTAGTTATGTGATTCCTTACAGTTTCCTTCTTCAAATTGTTAAGTTGACATTCATTTGAGACGCTAAACGTAAAATAACATCAAATTTCTCCGGAATCATTCAAGATAAATGTCGACAATAGTATCGATAAATTTGAGTCAAGCTCTAGCGTACATGTAAAATATTTCGATGAATTAATTATCCACCAAAATAATGTAAATAATCAATACATCGAACTTTATCTATACAAAATATTAAAATGAACAAGTGGATTGAAATAATTTTATATTTACAACATAACAACAAGATCAAATTCAACAAAAATAACGCGTTTTTACGATGACGACTTTCTACGTATTTACCTGTGAAATGAGCAATTTTCTGGATTATTTTTGTGGTTGACTCCACAGGCACTCACAGAACATGTAACCATTGTTAGATAAAACTGTATTTACTTTAGATAATCTACGATGTACTAGATAATTCCATAAAATGTTGAACCTTATATCGCATATGCCACTGGATGTCACTCTGTCAAATAAGACAGGTCACAAAACGAAAAGATTTGTTTTCTTTTTCTATCTTGCTAGATTTCCATAAGAGGTTTTCTTCTATCTCGCAGGCTTTGTCCGTCTATTATATTCTACGTTTATGGTTTGAATCAGTATTTCATACCCAAAAACTTTCAATCAGTCTTAATTATGAAATCAGTATAATAAACTGACCTGGTGCCCTGGTGTATGAGCTGGTAGAAGGCGTGCTGGCCGTTGGTGCCGGGCTCCCCCCACACGATGGGGCCGGTCGAGTAGTCCACCACTTCCCCAGAACGGGTGACGTACTTGCCGTTACTCTCCATGTCGCCTTGCTGGAAGTACGCTGCGAATCTGATGGGGAAGAGATACGGTTGAAGACATCTTGATATATCGCACAACTAAATCAAAAGTATGCTAAATTGACTAAAATTATGAATGAATAAATATATGAATACTCTTGAGCTAAGTGTTACGCCCAATTGATTTAATTTTATTACTTGTAAACAAAATCAATTCTCAAAAAACTAGAACAGTATCATTTTAGCAAATTCCCTCTATAGTAAAAGTTATAATTTCATATGTCATTCAATAAATACTTATTGAATGACATATGAAATTATAACTTTTAAATTTTAAATTTATAAGTGTATCAATAAGAAAAATTGATACTTAATTGAAGCAAGAAGGTCAGCTGACACATTGTAAGGGGTCTTTTCAATGACTTCCTTTGAAGTAATAGGCTTATTGCATTTTTATTTTAGTCAAAAGTTACTTTATTTAGTTTTTGATACAATACAAAAAGAATTACGCAGTAATATGACTATACTTAAGAGCTATAAACATAATAAAAAGTGGGAAAATAATCGGCAATTTCGTACTTTAACCCCTATTACTAGAGGTAATTTGCTAAAATGATACTGTTCTAGTTTTTTGAGAATTGATCTTGTTTAGAAGTAATAGAATTAAATCAATTGGGGGCAGCACATAGCTCTAAGTCCACTTAATTAAAAAAAATAATGTGGACAACATGAAATACATTGTTCTGAACCAAAAGTAAGTAACTATTTATTAAAGCACTCGTATTGTTAAAATCAGCACAGAGACCTGAGAAAATGTAGAAAAACACTTCTTCTACATGACCCGTCCGGGAATCGAACCCGGGACCTCGGAACAGGCGACATCTTGAGGTGTGTTCGCCACTCCGCCACAAAGTTGTCGATTTTCGTTATTGCACATCAAACAAAATAATTGACGACATGACCAATTTTATTTTGTTTCTTTTTACATTTGTCTTCGTACGGAATACGATAACGAGTAAAATATCATATTCAGCAATTAAAAAAAAACATTTTTCTACCACAACCCATAATATAAATGGCAAAACAACGTTTACCGAGTCAGTAATCATTTATGTAGTATGGCTACATCTAGGTAAACGTATGTCTGGCGAAGAATTTTTTATCGCGCGTGGTTGTCACGTTAGGAAAAATGATAAAATAAGACAAGTAGACAAAGGAGTTGTCCCAAATTGTATGGAGGCTAGGCCCAGAACCTGTACACATTGTCAAAAGTTAGGGCAATATACCTACAACACTTTATTATTATTTAAATTCTTTAAAATGGCTTCGTTTAATGGCTCACTCAAAAATAAACTTATTAGAATAGCAATACTAAACAACAAAAACTATCATGGCGGAAGATGACACTTTGATGACACCTGTCAGTATTGACAATTTCAAAATCGCTTATCTCGATTCGAACAAGTGATATTGTTTGCTTACTTGTGCTTGTTGTATTAATAACAAACAAAACAAAGAGTTTTAACTTATGTAATGCCTAAAGGATATATATTTGCGAAAGATATAATATTAGCTTTTCACGTGAGATTATGACGAGTGACAAAAACTTGAAAAGAACGGTTATGTCAAATATTGACAAAGGGAATCTGACAGCTACTGACATTTAAGAGTTTATGGTTTATCTTTTTTTTTTTCGTCAATCGCCATCTTGTATGCCTAATTGAGAGGGATATTTATTAGATTGTATTTATTTTTGAGCCGCTAAATTATACGTTATATAAAGTTATTTGTATATTTCCCAAAGTCAGTAGAATTTTCTTGGTTTTTTAGAATACTGTACAATGTCTGGGCCTGTTACGGGACATCTCTTTTTCTCGTGTCATGCGACAATTTTATAGTGGTTTCGGATCTTAGCCCTACAAGTCAGGACACCCAGTCGTCTAGACACCCATTGCACGTACACACCTGTGCAAGTACTGGTCGTAGGGAAGCAGAGCGTGCGTCTCAGCCCCGTAGAAGTTGCTGTACCACACGCCGAGGAGAGCTAAGATCACGGGCGCCTGTAACATTCAAATGTGCTATTACACATGTAAAGTCAATTCCACAGAACACGGAATAAAGGTTAGAAAGGCGATATAGGCGGGGCAGACGCGCCACAGAGGCGATATATGCGCCACAGAGCATATGCTCATACTTCTACCCAAACATAAATGTAACTGAGCGCTGGGATTGGTTTCTTTTGACGTCGCGCGACCCTATTCGCGACATCGGTTTTCATACAAATGACGCGTAAAAGCCTTTCTAACCTTTTTCCATGTTCTGTGGTCAATGCAAATTAGAGACAACCATTTATATTTTAACGCTCCGTTGGTCCCAGGTTCAAATCCAGGGTCGGGCAACAAAAAGTTACGAATTTTCGAACGTTGCTCGGGTTTGTGATCACCAACCCGCATTCGGCAAGCGTGGTGATTATGCCAGTAAACCCATCATTGCTTGAATTCAATGACGGAGGCCTTTTCCCTGCAGTGGGATGATTATAAGCTGTTACTTTACTTTTTACTCTATTCATATTTTTGAGTACAAAAGACATGATTTAAGCTAAGAAGTTAAACTCAGTCACTCATAAACTCAATCACTCACTTAAACACACAAACGTGAACGCACACACGGATTTCTAACTTTTCCAGTGCGTTGTGATGTTTTTCAGCAAATAAATTGCTTGTGTAACATGAAAAAACATTTCTTGAAAATCATACGATAGATGGTACTCCGCTGGCTCACAGGGTAAAAAGCCTTTAGTTAGAGCAGTAGCCTGGTAAGTGGAAGGCTGTGGATTCAAGTCCCACTTAAGACAAACGAAAATAAATTATTTAAGGGATTAAATTTTTGGGAATATAATATCGCCTTTTTGCTCAGAGATAATGATGACCCGATTTTTAAAACATATTTCACTATTAGAAGCCTTGCTGATGGAAAAAGATTTTAAATCAGTTTGAAACTAATTCAATGCAGAAAAACAAACAAGAAAACAACATTAAACACTTATATTTACTAACTTACATTCTTCTCAAGAGGCGCTGTTGTGAAGTGGTTGTCCATGAAGCTGGCGCCGTCTAGAAGCTTCTCGAAGTTGTCGTAGCCGACGTACAGAGAGATGGACAGACCGATTGCGGACCACAGTGAATACCTGGAGCAGAAGTACAACTGTGACTCGGTTGAGTTAGCAGACTACTAAATATACCAATGACAGTTCAGTCTCGACTGTCAGTCGAAAACCATTGGTCTCAATTTTGGTAGCAGAATGCCAATTGTGTCAAAATGTGATATTGAGATCCGATTTAATAAATAAATAAAATATTTTCTCACAAAAACATATTGCGTGGATAGAAACATAACTGATGGTAAAAATTGGAGGTGGATTTAATTATTTTTATCAAATTACATACTTCAAGACAAATAACATCTTAGTCAACCCGTGCCCTCGCCCACGAACGCATAAAGTGTTCGAAACGTCGGGATAAACTAAAATAATCGCGAATTTAAACCCGTAAATATACCTTTCATTTCAATTTTATGTGTTCGCGTAAATTCAAGAAAACACTCAACACTTTTGGATCATTTCCTAATCACGGGAGTCCCGTACGGGACAATTGAGTCCTATACGGGATAATTGAGTCCTATACGGGACAAATGAGTCCCATACCTTTGGAAGGCGTACTCAAAGCCAACTCAAAGCTGATATAGTAACTGACCTGCCACCGACCCAGTCCCAGAAGCCGAACATGTTCTTTGGGTCGATCCCGAACGCTGTCACCTTCTCGGCATTGGTCGATAGAGCTACGAAATGCTTCGCCACCGCTGCTGGCTGCCGGCAAAACAAGTAACTTAATTATTATTATAATTATTCTTACATTTATTTCAAGCTTTTATTTAACTTGCATTGTAGGTTATATGTTTGTTCAGGTGGATTCTTTCAACTTAATTCTGATGCAGATATCCTTGACCGATTGAGATGAAGTTTTGTATACACGTTCGTCACGTTGTATACACTAGTTTGTTAAGAATTGATTTTGTTTAGAAGTAATGAAATGAAATCAATTGGGGGCAGCTCATAGCTCTAGTAGTCGCCTTAAATTAGGACAGAAACCATAAAAACGGAGGTGTTTCTATTTTTCTGATGAGCCTAGTACAATGAGGGTTGGAGGGGAAAATTTACGTTACTAGTTAGCGCCACTTTGGCAAGAGGTCCCATCCCATCCCAATAATCCGCGCCGTCAAAAGCGTCAAAAGTGCATAGTTTTTGAGTGTTTGATTTTAAAACTTACTAAATATTTATAATGGATAATTCACGTGTATATGGACAAAAAATGGTTGCTGACATAAAACTTGAGCTCAAAAGAAGAGGTGCAAGAGTAACAGGCACCAAGGAAAAACTTATTGAAAGGTATCATTTACAGAGTTTCCGCTGTTTATTTATGCAAAATTAGAACTTGATTATGTTTTGATGTTTCCGGCTAAATGATTATAATATAAAGGAGATGTCCCATAATAGGCCCAGACATAGTACACCATTTACAAAAATCAAGAAAAAATTATTGATTCTGGGAAAAATACATATAAATTTATATAATATATAATTTAGTGGTTCAAAAATAAACAAGATCGAATAATTTATCAAACTTCATAGGCATTCCAAGATGGCGTCAATCTAAAAAAACTTTAAATGTCAGTAGCTGCCAGATATGCCCTTGTCACTTTGGCATAATCATTCACTTCAAGTTTTTGTTCTGCTTGTCGCGTTTTAAATGTAGTTCATTATAACGACCACATTTTCGATTTCTGGTTTTGGTATTGATTGACACATTACTTTCATAATGTTTGTTGTTACTACAGCAAGCGATGGCACTCGACTCCTAGATGCGCGATTATGAAACCAAAACTGACAGATGTCATCAAAATGTCATCTTCCGCCATGATGGTTTGGTTTTGTATTGCTATTTTCTTACTTAACTCTTTATTTGAACCACTTAACGAAGCCATTTTAAAAGAATTCGATAATAACAAAATCTTGTAGGTGTATTAGTCTATCTTTTGGTGGGGTGTACAGGTTCTGGGCCTGGCCTCCATACAATTTACAAAAAAATTTAAAATACACAAAATCTGTCGCCCGTATATCTAATAGGCGCTATGACACTTTTGACAGGTTTCTGGACCTGACGTCTCAGTGCTGCCGCCTAGTGCGTGTTATTTCAGAAAACCCTCATTAATATCTCACGTCTTTAGCGTTCTCCAGGAACCAGTTCTTGGCCGAGGTCGCGTTGGTGATCGTCTCCTGTGTGGTGAAAGTCTTGGAAGCGATGATGAACAGCGCCGTCTCGGGGTCCAGCCGCTTCAGGACTTCGGCCAGATGTGTGCCGTCGATGTTAGACACGAAGTGCACCTGGCAACGTCATCATCAGTGTAAGTTAAGTAAAGTAACAGCCTATTATCATCCCACAGCAAGGTAAAGGCCTCTATCACTGAATTCAAGTTACCACAGAAATTATGGGTACTGGCATAATCACCACGCTTGCTAAATGCTGGTTGGTGATCACAAACCTGAATGGAATGTTCGAAAATTTGAAACTTTTTGTTATCCGTCCTACTAGACCAACGGGGCGTAAAAAGTAGGTAATGGTTAAAAAATTGATTACTTGCTATACAGGATGAATTTTTCATCACCTTCAAAAACACTAGGAAAAGAGAAAAGAAGCTGATGTACTCTTACGACACCCATACGAAAATAAGTTTTGGTGCTTTTTCTTTATATTCCAACAATAACCGCCGAATACCTGCCAGTAAGGGCCTACCCAACAGGCCAGACATTTATTGCGTGAGTTCTATTGAATGTTTCGGTTAAGTTAGTTTAGAGTGAAAACTTGATTGCTACCTTAAGACGAGTGGCGTAGGGTTTAAGAGCCTCTGTCACCATGAGGGGCCCAAGATCGGAGCCACCGATACCGATGTTGATGACGTCAGTGATCTCCTTGCCTGTGTACCTGAGGAATAAATGGTTTACGGTTTAAAAAAATACATTTCACTCACGCCGAGAAACAACATTAGATTAGCGTACCATAAAGTTCCATTTATCATCATCAACTCAAACAAACGACGCCTATGGACCATAAGCAGAACTGAAAGGCAGAAGATAGAAGCATTTGAGATGTGGTGCTGGAGGCGAATGTTGCGTATACCGTGGACTCTAAAAAGAACTAATAACTCAACAAGGGAAGTCAAGATATTAGAACAACTGAACATTCGCACCAGACTGTCCACAATTTGTTGTCGGAGGATTATGAGCTATTTCGGACATACGGCCAGAAGAGATCCAGACAACCTCGAAAAGACCATCATGGTGGGAAAAGTAGAGGGGAAAAGACCACGAGGAGGGGCACCATACCGTTGGTCAGTACAAATCAAGGCCATAACGGGACTTACAATAAACCGGGCTTTTAGGGAAAGCGAAGACAGGCAAGGGTGGAGAGACCTAACTAAGACCACCACAAACCACATCTAAATGGGGAACGACCTTCAGCAATGAAGAGGACAACTGTGATGATGACGGATTTGCTCATTTCTGATACTATCGCGCAGGGAAAAACGAAGCGTTGTTCTCTGTATCGCCCGATGTGCGACTTGTTATGGGACCCATTAAGCGATCAAGTTTCAGTTCCTCCTTGAGAAAAGTAATTTGGACGTGATAGGAAAACATTCCATTACAAATCACAAATCGTACCCGCATCCCTATGCATACCGGGCGCGGTACTTTGTCCATTTACGCTGCCGAGACATTACGAGACTGCGTTAATTTTCCAAGTATGTTATTTCAACTCCTAACATTGATAAAACTACGCTGGCATACAGTTACTCGGATGCATGCGTGCGTGTGGTATTTGTGTATGTGTGTGCGCACGCGGGTGTGTTTGTAACTTTAAACGAAATGTAATCTTAGAACTATTTACGAGAGGTATCTTAAAAGCAAAATCGCGTACCCCTTCCACTGGCCGCTAATGACCTCGTTCGAAAACTCCTTCATATGGGCAAGCACGGCGTTGACGTCGGGGGTCACGTCCTTGCCGGCGACCAGGATGGGCCTGTTTTGTCTGTTCCGGAGGGCGATGTGGAGCACAGCGCGGTCTTCAGTGAAGTTAATCTTCTCGCCTATTAGAAGGGTAAAGAAAATGCATAGAGCAGAACATAAGGTACAGACAACAGCACCTAGGGGTCATCCATAAATTACGTCACACGATTTTTGAGATTTTCAGACCCCCCCCCCCTCCCCTCTTGTCACGCATTTTTACAAAAATTCCCATACTATTTTGCCCAATGACAGCAAAAGTAAGACCCTTCCTTCCCTTAATGTGTGACGTAATTTGTGGACGGCCCCCTACCACAAATATTGATCTCTACTTGTTGGACCTTTAACTTTTTGGGTATGCTGACCTGCCGTTGTCTGTACATTAGAACAGAATAGAAGATACATTAGAATATCACAGAAGATGAGAGTCGCTTGAAAAATTGCAGAACATCATAGAAGATACATTTAAAATAATCTGTAGGACTTTAAAGATTACGTCGGTCGGTATTTGACACATACTAAACTCACTCTCTCTCACACACAGAGCGAGAGAAAAGTGAGATAATGAGAGCGTGTGAGAGAGAAAAGAGAGATAGTGCGAGAGTGTGTGGAAGACAGGGTTCTATCTATTACGCAGATCAACACAGCGCGGTCTTCAGTGAAGTTTATCTTCTCGCCTACATTAGAAGGAAATATAAACTACATAAGAACACACAGAACACCGGTTAGGAAGGTCTTGTAGGCGGGGCAGGCGTGTCACAGACGTTATGAGCAAACGCTCAAACTTCTACCCAAACATGGATGTAAGTGAGCACTGTGATTGGTTTCGTTTGCCGTCGCGCGAACAATAGGTCGCTTGATTGGCGTTCTTTGAACTCGTTTATGTGCGGAATCTTGTGTTTATTATGAGCACATTATGTGCTAGTTAGTGGGGCGCAAGCGGCGACATCAGTTCTCATACAAAAGGCACATGACAGCCTTTTTAACCTTTTTCCATGTTACTTCTGTGTTAGAACAGAATAGAAAATACATTAGATCTGAACAGAAGATACATTTTTAATAATCTGTAGGACTTTAAAAAGTGCAGCGGCATTTCACACTTACTTAATTCGCTCTAACATAGACACACAAAGAGAGAGAGAGATACATAAGAGAGATGATGAGAGTGTGTGTGAGAGAGAGGACAGAGATAGTGACAGAGTGACGGCTAACAGATCCCACTGCGGTGGTAGGCTTCGTAAGAGGCCGCCTGGATGCTACCACCCTCCTGCCGGAGTCCAGCGCCAAACAGTTGTTCTGTGTTCCGCTGGTGTGCGGGAGAACCAGTGCCTCTGGGTAAGCTCGCTCCATCTTAACCGTATAGTTAAGTATGTAGTCAAGAGCAAGCACATTATTTACTATAAAATAAGAAATGTAGATGCACCTAGCTCAGTCCGTTACAACCAATTTGCACATACTCAACGTATGTACGACTTGGATAAGCGAGAGTTCAAGGGAGCACAATTTCATTCTCGCTTATAGAGGTTTCTTACTAACCCGAGTTTCTCGCTAATGCAGGTACATGGGTAGCGTTTCTCTCTTATAGGGATAAATAATAATAATAAATAAATAATATGATACGCAGCAATAACAAGTCACAGCAAGTACGAATGTAGTAAATATGTAATATGATAAAATTATGTGCATGATAATATCATAATATGTAGGTGCACAACATATATTATGTACATATATATTTTTAAATGCTTACGAAAACAAAACAAAAAATCATGCACTATGTAATTTTATTTTATTTAGAATTTATTTACACTTAAAAAAATCCGTAAATTTCGTTTGGGTGTCTGTTTTTGTATTTTGAATGTTCTTCTCTAACTCATAAATTTTTTCGAATATTGCTTGATCAACCGCCGCGTATTGAAAGTACTGATGGACCGTCTTCAACGCATTTAAAGCTAGCTTCATTGGAATGATCTTTATTTCTGTTTCCGGAATCTGTACCTCGTCTTCACTGTCATTTCCAGCAATACAGGTGTTCAAACATTTCTTAACGACATCGTCGTCGGTTTGTTCTCCAGCGGTAGTTACGTCGTCGTCGATTTGAACGAAATCTTCGAAGCTCGGCATTAACATACTGGATTTGTGAGACACAAGCTTAGTCCATTCCTCGTTGCTAGGTCCAACTTCAACATCATTTTCCTCTGGCAGGTCTTGCTCATCTGTACTTTTCCAAAACCCAGCATTCTTGAAGCAGTTTTTGGACAGTAACGTCACTGACTAAGTACCATGCTTTTCTAGCAAATTTCAAAGCTAGAATTACGTTAATGTCAGGGCTACTGTTTTCTTCCAGACTCGCAAGAATATGTTTAACGACTTCTCTGCGATAAAAGCGTTTAAAAGTGTGAATGATGCCTTGATCTAATGGTTGAAGTTTACTAGTGGTGTTAGCAGGTAAAAACATTACTTTTACGTTTGCAAGTGTTGGTAAATCCGTATGGGCAGCACATTTATCAATGAATAGCAGAATTTTTTTTCGTTTTGTCTTCATTTGTTTGTCAACTTTTTTCAACCAATCTTTAAATAATATCTTGGTCATCCAAGCCTGTGTATTATTGGCATAATCGACGGGTAGAGTCTTGACACCTTTAAAACATCTAGGTCGCTTTGATTTCCCGATGATGAGAAGTGGGAGTTTGTCCGTATGTATGTTTACACACTGGAGAAGTGTAAGGCGTTTCATTGCTTTGTTTTCCTCCATGGCATTTTTCGCCTTTAAACGTAAATGTTTTATCCGGAAGGCACTTGAAAAACAAAACAGTTTCATCCGCGTTGTAAATATCGTCTGGTTCATACCCTTCTAAAAGATTTGGCAGATCTTCAGTCCAGTGGTTGCACACACCTTGGTCACCAGCTGCTTTTTTGAAAGCTACTATATCATGACGCCTTTTAAAACCCTCTAACCAGCCGTTGCTAGCACAAAGTTCTGGATTCCCAGTTTTGTAGCAAACTCTTTTGATTTTTGTTTCAACAAAGGTCTATCTATGGGAATGTTCTTATCGAGAGTTTGTTTTATCCATTCCAAAAGACACTTTTCGATATTAGGAAATTCAGAAACTCTTAATATTTCCATGTCCATCAGAGCACTCACACTTAGAGTCTTTTGATTTTATAATTTTATAATAGGTGGATTCTGGTAAATTAAACTCCCTCTGAATTTCTTTTGCGATTATCCGGATTCAAACGCATTCACTATTTTAAGTTTATCATTTAATGACAGTGCTTTAATTGTTCGTTTTGACATGATGTAGAACAGAACTTTCCTTCGCAATTGATTAACTATAAACTGAGTAAGTCCGACAGACCAGGACGGTACACAGGCACACGTGTCCATTCGAAAAGCATGCGATAAAGTAACAACGTTATTTAGTTCCACGAAATAGAATAGGTACAATATTGACGAGAAAACAATACAAAAACAATGGTAGGAAGTTCCACGAAAGTTAAGAATGAGTCATTGTCATTTGTTAAGAAAGTTAAGAATGAGTCATTTGTCATTTGTTACTGTTTGTATGTATTATTATTGTGGCTATAGTTCCTCCTAAATAATATAAATAAATAAAGCTCGACTGTCGCTTATAGGGGTATAGATAAGTAGCAGTCTCACTTACGGAGGTCCATGAGGGAAAACGACTCTCTCTTATAGAGGTTTCTGTTTCTCGCTAATAGAGGTTTTGGGAGATTAAAATGACCTGGTCCTGGCTATTACTCTTACTTATAGAGTTTTCTCAGTTATCCAGGTTTGACTACTAACTTACTTGTGTAATCATGTATCAATTGCATTAATAAATCTGTGTCAAATTCTTTGAAAAGCCATACAATGCTTCTTGAAAATCGAAATAAGTTTTATTTCTGCCAATTGGCCCCTGGAGGCGCTTTTCTGCAAATATGCCGCTAGAGGCGCTCTATGCAAATAGGCCGCTGGAGGCGCTTTTGTGTCCCAATACTTTATCCTACCACTAGCTTTTGCCCGCGACTTCGTACGCGTCAATTTCTGTTGTTATGATCGCGATTATTTTTGCAACATTTTTCACTGATGCGTCGGTCCTATTGGTCGCAGCGTAATGTTATATAGCCTAAAGTCTTCCTCGATAAATGGACTAACCAACACAAAAATAATTTTTCAATTCGAACCAGTACTTCTTGAGATTAGCGCGTTCAAACTAACAAACAAACAAAAAACCTCTTCAGCTTTATTATATTAGTATAGATTGATTGCTGAAGTGAGGGCTATTGCTGAGAAGAGCTTTTAAAATAAGTATGTTGCAAGAAATTTTATAGGTAAATGATATAAAAAGCCGAAACCAACTTTTATTAACTTATGCATTTAAATAGCAGGCAAAGTGAGGGCAGAAATTTAATAATATTCATTTTGTAAAAAAAAAAATTCATACATCTAAACCTCAACGCCTCGTTGGTCTAGTGGTTTAAATACCGGGCCAAGATCTCGGGGTCCCAGGTTCGATCCCAGAGACAGGCAACAAAAAATTTCGAATTTTCGAACGTTGCTCGGGTTTGTGATCACCCATTTGACAAGCATGGTGATTATGCAAGTTCCCATCATTGCAGTGGTAACTTAAATTCAAGGATGGAGATCTTTTCTCTGCAGTGGGATGATTATAGGCTGTTACTTTTTACTAAACCTCAAAATGTTTGTTTGTACGAAAATGAAAATAATAATAATAATAACTCGTACGCCTCGTACGCCTTCCAAATGTCCGGGACTCCATAGTCCCGTGATCGGAAACAGACCAACATAATAATAATAATAAATATTTTAAGACATGCCTCACTGGGCCACACAGAGCCATCTAGTCCCAAATTAAGCTACTATTAAGTACCCTGTCGTATGGGGTACTAGACAACCGATAAACTTACTTATATACTTTTTTTTTTGTAAATACATTCTTATAATACATAGAAAACACCCAGACCAGTACAAACAGATATTTTCATGCACACAAATATTTGTACTGTGCGGAGATCGAACCCGCGACCCATGGCTCAGAAGCAGCGTTAACTACCGCTGATCCAAATGGTCGTCAATAAAAAAATTATAATATCAAATTTCTGACTTTAGCATAGTACCTATATGCATTTATGTTAACATGGGCTGGTTCTGGCTTGTCATACAATTTACAAAACACCCTGTATACATTTTACCATTTTTTATTCCAACAATAAAAGTAGCACTGTAGAGAAGCATTTACCGTTAAACATGGCATCTCTAGCTTTTTCCACGCCACGGCTCTTCGCCAGATCGAGTAGCAGCGCGAATGTGGCGTCATCTACGCGGTTTTTGGAGTAGTCCAGTAGAATTTCACCGTCTGCGGGCGTTGGGATACGAAGGCTGAAAGATTAAAATCATTTCAATACAAATTACGGAGCCATGAAACTTTGTAGTTTTTTACTTTTTTCTTGAACTACAAAACAGATAGTACTTGTAGAGTTTACTGTGTCGTGGGAACTAACATACTTAATCCCTCGTTCGTGAGTTATTCCAGACACAATTGAAATCAATTGTTATCGTGGCACCGAGTGCCTCCTGGGGGTTGAGGGATTAAAGAACACGCAATGAAAGAAAACAAATATTTTGATCTCCTAAATGAATTAACGAAAAACGGTAGTAGTAGGTATACCAGCAGAATCTCTCTATACCTGTTGGAAGACCTTGGCTCGGCCAGAACTGCAGTAAGTGATATACTAGAGAGTGTCTAAATTACCAGATTTGGCTGGGCAGGGAGAGAATTCAATACTGCATTATATGTATAGCTCATTTACAAAAAAATTAACATCCCGGGGGTTAAAAAACAGGGATAACAGCCTTGAAACCAAAAAAATAATCATTTTTTGGTGCTAGTCAATTGTCTTTTGGCACCAACTCAGTACTGGCAGCCATTTTACCCATTTTGTCTGTTCAATTCTTGTAAAAAATGGTTTATAAATGCTAATAGGACAATAGTTATTAGTGATGAACCCCTCACTCGTGAGGTACCTCGTTTGAGGCCCTCGTCGCAACCAAATGAGGGAGTACTCGTATTTCAACTTTGAACCACCTCAGTTGTGTCCTCACTCACATCCGAAAAAGAGGTAGACAGTAATACGCACGCACGAGGCCGTATGAGGACAGATAACTTATACTAATCCGCATGTATCGATACTTTTAGTCCTATAAAGTAGCGTTTATGTGTGTTATACGCGCTTATTCGGTTGATTTAAATATAAGAAAAAAGGCTAAAAGTTCTATCCGCAAAGAAATTAATAATGATCTTTATTCACATACAATTAGCATTGTAATTCAATCACAAATATTTGGCGCGCTCGGAATCGGCAGCATCGACCGTCTCCCTCACTCGTTTAATGCAAAGCGGCAACGTTGAGTATGCCTCGTTGCGGACTTACTCACTCACTCGCTCATTACATTTGATTCATTCTTTCTTTACACCTCACCTCAAATAAGGGGTACCTCGCGAGCCCCTCACGAGGAAAAATGAGGCCCTCCCTCATCCTCAATAAAAAAGTAAGAGTTACACATGACTAATAGTTATTGAAGCAAATTGGTAAGACAAACTATGGTAAACTTAGTGCCTTTTTAATTGCAGGACACCACAGCATAAAAATTACTATAGACTATGTCTTATAAATATTACACTTATAATTATTTATTTATTCCTTTATACAACATTTATTCATTATACCCTTAAATATATATTACTTTACATACACCTACACCCACATTCGTTCGAACACTTTCACATAAAAGCGCACTCACACAAACTCATGCGCATTTGCACGTAACACTAGTCTTAAGAACAACATTATATTTTTAATTAGATTCCTTATGGTCGTGTCTGACTTCCTATTTTTATTTTTTTCTGTTCTTCCTGTTCATTATCGAGTTGGTGGGAGCCTGATGACCTGTACAACTGGTATATTAATATCATCACAGGCGTCAGTCTCACACAAACTACGTGTGATGTTTAATACTGCTTGTCTATTTAGTTATCATAAAATTGTATACTTACATGTGTTTGTGATGAGAAAATAAAGTTTATTTTATTATTATTATTATTATTATTATTTAACTAAGATATAGTCTTAAAATGAAATCACATAAACTTTTTTTTAAATTCAGATTCAATGAAACTTGTCCACATCATCTTTGAACAAATTGTGACATATACTTTATTTGATATTTTAGCAACTTAATTGCACTTATAATATCAGTATATAAACTTGAAAAATTTTGTCTCAGGCGGGACTCGAACCCGCATCTCCTCGCATGCCGGGCGGGCTCCATACCATTAGGCCACCGAGACACTGCGACACGGCGCGAATTTTTCAAGCATATTCTTACGCTGTGAGCCAAAAATTTTTCAAGTTTATATACTGAAATTGTGACATAGGTATTTAATAAGATGAAGTGTTACTATTTGGCATTAATAAATAATTACAAAGCGTTTACGTGCAGTAAATTTAAAATATATTATTTTGTATTTTATTATACCTGTTTTTAGTAAGTATTGCACTTGGAATACTTCTAGGGTCATTGAACCCGAAACGACCTTTCAAAGGACTTCCGAAACTTATGTGATGTTACTTGATGAAATTCACAAAACTCTATATAACAGTAAAATCATATAATATGCATACATTAATTATGATAAGTTTTTGATATTAAGCATGGCTAAATACCGGTGTTTGTTAAGTTATTAACTAGAAAATAACAAATACCTGAACTTATTAAATCTACCGGCGTCTTGCTGGAATAATTGCGAAATGTTAAGTTTGTCACCGTTAGCATTGTAATGATCTTGCAATTTGTGGAAGGCTGGGTCTTTACGCAAGGTGACTTTCGGCTCCATAGCTATTTGTGAAAGTAATTTTATTCGAAATTTGTCCCGCGACTGAGAAATCACTGACAATACTGGTGATAACAGCTGTCGATATGACATTTCTCAAAGGCACATGAAGGTTATTTGTGTTTCGTTATTGCATTATCCATTATCTATTAATAATGCATTGTTTTTTAAGTTTAATTTTATTCGATAAAATCTCACCTTAGGTTTTGTTGTATCATTATTTTGTAATTGTTTTTTTAGCTGACTAAATTACAGATAACCAGAGTACGAATCTCATAAGAGTAAGGAAATCGATTTGCTAAGTAATCGATTCCATGGTAACACTTATTTGAGTCAGCTTAAATAATCTAACTACATCCCTAGACAATCATTAGCAAATAAAAAAAAAGAGTGATTCATTCATGTCATATTGTTGACAGCAGTACTTATTTGTGTGTTTTTCTCGACTGCTAAATTTTTACATTGTTCGTTGTATTTTGGAAATCGATGTAGATATTTGAGTTAAAGATGGCCTTCATTAAATTTGAAAATGTTGGTGCATTTATAAGACACTGCAATGGTACGACGCTGCGGTATGACCAAGCGTGTTTGGAGATCGACACTAAAGAACCGATTAGTTTTTGGAGTCAAGACGAAGAATGTGAGGGTTGTGTGCTGCTGAAGACAGCCCAGCTGCCATCATCAGGGTCCATAGTGGTAGAAACGTTGAGACCCACTCGCTATGCAATCAGAGATGGTGAAGGAGAAGTTTGCAATGGTGAGTACTTCGTTTTGTTTTTCCTTTGTTTTGTTCGTTATAACTTGTATCAGAAATGTTTGTCGACTTCTTTTAATGAGTGAGAGAAATATCCTATTCATTCTGGGCTTTTTATTGTTCCTGAATATAGTAAATAGTTTATGTTAAAGGTGAATCACTGCGGAAGCTAATCTAATTTGTTGTTGACAAATTGAATGAGTTATCTTGCCTTGTAACCTGGCAGGTCAAGTGTATTTGCAAAGTACTGTTGAGAATAATGCATTCTCCTTTGTGATTATTGTAAATAAACATTAACAATAAATATATTAAGTAAATATATGATAAAATACATGATTTACTTACAAAATAGTGTTGGTGAAAGCAAGGATACACATATTGACATTTGTTCATTGCACTTGTGACTGGTGCTGAACTCATGTTTTTCCTATAAACCTTTTTCATTATCATATTCTCATTGTTATATAAAATACTGCAATGTGGAAGTATCCTACATCGCAGGCTTTGATATGACAATGGCAATATGACTCCTTGAGTATTTTTTCTTTAAATATCTCAGGTGATATAAGCTTACTACCATTTTACTAAATGTTCTGACTATTATTTGTGTCGACAAATTTATTCTTGTACTTTGCTCTGTAAGCGATATTTTAGGTCTTTTTCAGATGTTATTCTTAGTAATAATATTACTAACGCTTAGTACATACCCCCTTTACATAACCAACTTTCTTCACATGTTGTCACTTATTGTGATTTCAACAGATTTGAATCTGCGTCTAAAAAACCTCTGCATTATTTGATGCAGATATCTTAACATAATATGTAACTGTTGCTCTAGATTTCTAAGCTAAATGATGAATATTATTGATTTGAAAATTGGACGCATAATTTATAACTTATCAACTATAGACTAATCTTCAAAGAAACTTATTTGATTTATCAATATCACAACCTCTTTTTTATAAATATATAGAATAAAGAGTTATTTAATTCGGGATTTATACCATGTACCTTATTTATTATGAGTTTCCGATATTTCGGCACTGTTGCAAGCGCCATAATCACGGGAGAACTGTTGTATCTGCGGGTGGGTATCTGTTAAGAGCAGACAAATCGATCTACCCTTCGTCGTAGTCTTTTATTACACACGACACTGGTACCACTGTTTTATTAACCAAATTAAATAACTCTAGTGATAGTGACCATGAAAGTTTAAATCAGTATAATACAGAAAAAAATTAAATTAAAGCGCTAAATTCAATAAATAAATACTTACATATAGTAGATATTTTTTCGTGTAGCCTGTGTTGTTGGACCATCCTTTATATAAATTTTAGTGTGACAAGCATTTTAACTATCTATTAAAGTATTTTAATTTTTTGCATTTTATGTAAAATAAAAAAAGCTGTAAAGTTTTTAATAAAAAATAAAATAAATATTCTTTTATTTTTACTCTCACATGAAAATAATAATTACAACAGTTATTAGGAAATTGAAATCTAGTCTATGTGAGAGACTGGTATCACATACAAGATAACATCATACATTTTGGTTGTAGTATGATAATTATGATTACCTACACTTTTCAATTTCTTTTTTTTTCTCACATGCATGGATTGCATTGGTATAATTATAGGCCTCACTTTACTCTACTTTTAAGACGCTGACATGAGCCAAATTGAGCTCAATGAAGATTGTTTTGCTTTAAGCCTATGGTTCGTATTGTTGCCAAATTCTATGTAGTTGTAATTGATCATATTTTCCAAAACATGATTCTAAAAACTTTTCTCGATAGAAAAAAATCTCAAAGTAGCCTCTGAAAATACATAAATTACCATTTTTCTCAGCAGTCCGTATAAAAATGATAATAAAATTTTGCTATATTGTATATTACATGTTGCTTAAGCAAATGGCTGATTTAGATTTTTAATAAAATGGCAATTTTAAATTGCACAACGAATTTTGTTGTTTGGCACTTAGGCCCTTCTATTCCATGCGCTTTTTCTCTGTCACTCCTACGAGAATCGGCAGTGATAGCTGTGGCGCGTTCCAAAGAAATTCAAAGACGAATAAATTTGTGGGCGTGTTCATTGCTCAAGGTCATCGACTGCAGTCAGCGTCATAAGAACAAATTTCAACGAGTTTTTTTATCTGTTACACTTCTACAATGACTTGTTTTGATTAATAATGTCATACTTGAAGTTGAAAATAAACAATTTAATTATATCCCTCTAGGAAAAAAAATTACACTGACATTGAAATCAGGTTAAAAAAAAATTTGCAAGATTTCAGGCTGTGTAAGTGGGAAATTGCATTCGCAGTTTTTCTACAAATTACCACAGTCTATCTTTATGAACTTTATCTTAAGTAAATTAATTTTCATGGGCTATTAAACTACTAATGATTATATAAATGATAAAAGGTGTGATATTGAATTGTCCTTGGTTGCACTGGAAAAGTTATATGATTGTACCTATAAATAATTATTTAAAATCTTTTTGTAATAAAAATTATTTAAAAATAGCCCGACAATAGTGACGTAGTTTCTTTCGCTCCTATTTTACTGCTCTAGCCCACACTTATTCCGAAGCCATTGTAGTTTAAAATTATGGGATAAGTTAAAGCGCCTCCTGGGGCCTGTTTCAGGTATAAAACTGTTTTTTCAACTACCAAATACTCTCCAACTAGTGGAGGGTGGCAGTCAGCTTCGTATATTTAACTCGATTAAAAAGTTCTGAGGTTTTTTTTATCCTTGAAAATCGCCGCTAAGCATCAGTCATCATGCTTTTTTTAATCACAATCAATATAAATTTTTCGAAACAAATTTTGACAAGCGCAATCTTTAAATACGCGCTAGGACCTTACTGCACTTACAGCCGGTACTGGCCAGTACTCGTTTGTTACATAACGATGAGTAATTCTAGCCACGTGATGACTACATAGTATGAAATGAACTGAGTGCGTTGTGCGTGTATAACCCAGTGTATGAAAACGGGGTCACTGAACGAGTTTATCGCGAACTGGCTGATCGCGTCAACTAGTTATAGTTTAGTTATAGTTAGTAACATGCTAAAAGAATGATGGAAGCAGTATGTTAGGTTTCATCTAACGGCCGGTCCCAATAATCTATCTATCTTCAGTTTTGGCATATCGGAGATAGAAAACATCTTCTGTCTCTGATTTTGCCGTCCAGAGAAACAAAGACAGAAGTTGTTTTCTATCTCCGATATGCCAAAACTGAAGATAGATAGGTTATTGGGACCGGCCGTAAATCAGTTCAGCGGTTTAATCGTGAAGAAGTAACACTTTAAGACAATTCAATGATGATCATGAGTGAGTGTCATAAATGCGAAACTTTGCTTTCGCTTAACTTCAGAACTAAATGACCTACAGACTTGAAATTTTGGATTTTAAGTATGTGATTATAGCTTACTGGATGACGAAAATTTTTGCGTTCTGGTCTTATCCAGAAGTTCTGAAATAGGGGCCTGAAAATGCGGCGAAATGGTTCCAGTAAAGGATCGTACGGCAGTGTTTGCTTCGCGCTCGACTTGGCGGGGGCACTGCCGTGCCCCCGATTATTTATAGCCGTTATGAATATCGAGCAAAAGACGGCAAAATCAAGTTTGTTGTATTGACAACATTACCGCTATGGCGGGAACAGAAATACATCATCTGCAAATATGTCTAAATAACTATCTCGGTGTCAGACAGACAAGCGGATAATAGGGTTCCGTTTTTGACGTTTGGATATGGAACCCTAAAAAAGATTATTGAGATACTTATCTCAACTATTTTTTATGACTTAATCTGATAACATATTTCCATCCGAATCTATGGATAATCGATCTTTCCTAATCATCTCTTTCTTTTCCGACCTCGATATTATTAAAACTTGAAAATAAAAAACCTTTTTATTTCCAGGTACCTTCCAATTCCTCGAGTTTGGCCAGTACAACATTAACCTCAGCGAAGTATCGACGGACAAATGCAGTCCCCGTATGACAGCGGAGCCGGATGCGGCCTTGCTTCCGATCCTGACGGCGGTGGTCATCCTGCTGTCTATGGCCACGCTGTGGTACGTCGTCAAGGGCATCGGGAAGCGGCTCATGGCTGGGAGACTGTACGCGAGATATTTCGCTAGGTGAGTTAGATATGGGTATTTTTTTAAAGGAATAACAGAGATTTAGATTGGCAATAAAGACAGAGTTTGTTTTTCTCGGTAAGTACTAAGTACTATTTCACTCTTGTCCCGAGGTAGTGGTAGGTTATATATTGGCACGTGTAAATGCGCCTCCAGAGGATTTGTAATAGAATTTTTTACCACCTTCGAAATTTTGCCGGAATTTAAATAGAGGGTTATTCTTTACTGTTATTACATCGATATCATCAATGTGTTATTATGAATGTTTTTGGAAAGCTCTTTAAATGCCATGGTCTGATTAATTTGACAAATATTTTCGTGTATATTTCGTATTGTAAATAACGTCGTCGGGCTCCCGCTGCGTCATGATATGTTTACATCAGCGTCATGATGATATGTCTGCGGCTTTCACGACTTATGCTGAGCAGGGTCTTTTTTGGCACTTTTTAATTACTTTGCTTTTAAGATTATTTAATATTAAAAAAAAAATCTTTCTTTCTTTCAAATATTTGTTACATCAATCCGACCTTATGACCTCGGCGGTTAAAAGGTTAAAAGCAATGAAATTGCACCTGTAAGAATATTATTCATCATCATCATCAGCCTATTGCAGTCCACTGCTGGACATAGGCCTCTCCAAATGCACGCCACTTAGGTCGATCCTCGGCTTCTCGCATCCAGCTCCTGCCAGCCACCTTGCGCAAATCATCACTCCACCTGGCCTGAGGGCGTCCTACATTACGTTTGCCGAGACGCGGTCTCCACTCAAGAACTCGTTTACCCCAGCGGTTGTCGGTTCTGCGGCTAATATGGCCAGCCCACTGCCACTTCAGCTTGCTAATCCGGTGGGCTATGTCGGTAACTCCAGTTCTCTGCCGGATCACCTCATTTCTGATTTTGTCCCTAAGAGAAACTCCGAGCATAGCTCTTTTCATAGCCCGCTGAGCGACTTTGAACTTGTGGACTAGCCGTACCGTCAGTGTCCACGTTTCGGCTCCGTATGTCATGACGGGTAGGACGCACTGATGGAAGACTTTCGTCTTGAGGCATTGTGGGATCGACGATGAGTAGACTCGATGTAGTTTCCCAAATGCTGCCCAACCCAACTGAATTCTTCTGTTCACCTCATCCTCAAAGTTGTTTTTACCTAACTGCAGTATCTGCCCAAGGTACACATATTTCTGAACAACTTCGAGGACGGCACCGTGGATCGCAATCGGTTGCGGTAGTACGTGTTCATTGAACATAACCTTGGTTTTATCCAGGTTCATCCGCAAGCCGATGCGTACAGAAGAGTCAGCCAGGTCATTCAGCATCTGTTGTAGGTCCTGCAGCGTTTCTGCCATAATGACGATGTCGTCTGCAAATCGCAAGTGAGAGATGTATTCGCCATTGATGTTGATGCCTCGTCCTTTCCAGTGCAGCGTCTTGAACATATCCTCCATTGCATTTGTGAAAATTTCGGGTAAATGACGTCCCCTTGTGTCACTCCTCGATGCAACGGTATAGGTTTTGTTTGCTGATTCTGTACTTAGACGGACATGGTGGCGGCTTCGTAGAGACATCTCATCACTTGAACGTACCGCCAATCTACTTGGCAACGCTGCAGGGACTCCAAAACGGACCAGATCTCGATCGAGTCGAAGCCTTTCTCATAGTCCACGAATGCTAGACACAGGGGCTGATTATACTCTTCGGTCTTCTGTATAATCTGCCGCACTGTGTGGATGTGGTCTATGGTGCCGTATCCGCTCCGAAATCCAGCCTGTTCCGGTGGTTGGAATTCGTCGAGTCTCCGCGCAAGGCGGTTCGTGATGACTCTTGAAAACAGCTTATAGACGTGGTTTAGAAGGGAAATAGGTCGATAGTTCTTCAGCAGGGTCTTATCTCCTTTTATGAAGAACAGGACGACCACACTTCTACTCCACGCCTCCGGAGTTCCTTCTTCAAACAGGATAGCGTTAAAAAGCTTTTGAAGCTCCCTCAGTACGGGTTTACCTCCAGCCTTTAGCAACTCTGTTGTAACGCCATCCTCTCCAGGGGCTTTTCCATTTTTCAGCTGTTTAAGAGCCATCTCGATTTCGCCAATGCTGACTTCTGGCAGGTCTTGAGTGTAGTGGCGTGTTAACGCGGCTCTAGGGTCCTCATTTTCGGGATCAGGTCGAGATGCATGCGAAGCGTATAACCGGCCATAGAAGCGTTCCACTTCGGAAAGGACTGCTGGCCTCGAAGCAACGAGTTCTCCACTTGCTGTGGTCAGTTTCGTCAGGTGGCTTCTTTCAAGAGATTGTACGAACACTTTCGACCCCCGATTTTGCTCGATCGCTCTTTCAATCGCAAGAGTATTGGAGCAACGGAGGTCGTGTCGTACGAGCTTTCTGATCTCTTGGTTTAGAGCCCGCTTTCCCGACGTAGTGACGGGTGGATTTTCACGTCGTTCCTTCGTACGCTGCATTTCACAAAATCTCATACCTTCTTCCCTGAGGATACGAACCACATTTTCAAGGTTCTGGTTTACGTCTGTTGTGGTTTCCACGGCAACGAGTCGGTTTTCCAGGTTTGACTGGAACGTTTCAGATCCTATCATGGTTTGGAGCAAGGTAGGTCGGAGCCTAGACTTCATCAGACGGACACGTTTAGCCTTAAAATCGATATTCAGAGAGCCTCGAACGAGTCGGTGATCGCTTCCGGTATTAAACCTGTTGATCACGGAGACGTCTCTGAATATATGCTTTTTGTTGGTCATGATGAAGTCAATCTCATTTTTCGTCATAGTGTCGGGGCTCTGCCACGTCCACTTCCTTTGGGGCTGGTTTTTGAAGAAGGAGTTCATCAAGAAGAGCCCCTCCCGTTCGAGGAAGTTGACAAGCATTTGCCCCCTATGGTTTCTGCATCCAAATCCATGGGATCCTACTACCGATTCGTTGCAATTCTGTACTCCCACTTTACCGTTGAAGTCCCCCATAACAACGCTGTAGTGAGTCTCAGTGGTGAAGTGGAGGGCCTTTGATATGTCATCAAACATATCCTCCACCTCTTCGTCCGAGTGTTTCGAGGTCGGCGCGTACGCTTGCACCACCTTGAGGCTATGCCTCTCGGTGAGCTTAATAATAAGGTACGCTACCCTGTTCGACACACTGGACACTTCCACAACGTTGTCAGAAAGGGACTTATTTACCAGAAACCCAACGCCACCTTGGGATTGTTGGTCTCCCTCACGGAAGTACATTAGGTGACCCGATTCGAGGGTTATAGTGTCCTCCCCCTCTCTTCGGACTTCACATAGCCCTAGGATATGCCACCTAATCTTCCCAAGTTCCACCTCAAGTTGGGCCAGATGCGAGTCTAGCCGTAACGTGCGTCCGTTGTACGTCGCCAGGGTCAATGGTTTTTGGTGGCCTCCCGTAACCCGGAGATTCTTCGCACCCCCCGTCCCGCCGTGACCGTGGTCGCCACCATGACCAGGAATAGCGGGACCGCCGGGAACTGGGGGCCGTGGCTCATTTTGCGTCTGCATTAGAGGTATTGCCCATAATCGCCACGCTGGGCAGACGGGTTGGCGATCGCAGGGCGTAGCTTCTCGCACCGGTGACGCTGCTGCCCGTCACCGGCCTGCTATATTTAAGTCAAATATAAAAAAAAAGTATATATATAAGTACGCCTTGAATTTGGATGGCTATACCGCCATCGGTCGGTCGATCGCCAGAGCCTCGTTTGTCGTCCAGCAGGATGCACCGCGTGCAGGTGAGGTTGGCTTGGGGTGAAAGATGGTGGTTCGCCCCTCTACATCCGAATATTATTATTAAATAAAATTTATTCGACGGCCTATGGCGGGACTTGAACCCACAATCTTTCACCTAACTGTGCCCAGTGACCCGGTAAATGAAGATCCCTAAGGTAGGACTCTAACCAATTATGCAAGACACTGTTTGTATCGACGAATTTATTGAAAGCTTTACACTTTAAGCTAGCGGAGCTTCTTTAATAGTTTTAGTTATGTACCTCCAAAATCCAACAATATTGTGTGTTTATAAACTAAGGTAGTCAAAAATGTTTACTAATCGAAGCCATGATTCTGAGCCATGGGTCGCGGGTTCGATCTCCGCACAGTACAAATATTTGTTTGCATGAACATGTCTTTGTACTGGTCTGGGTGTTTTCTATGTATTATAAGTATATATTTACAAAAAAATATATACAAGTAAGTTTATCGCTTGTCTAGTACCCTATACGACAAGCTACTTAGTAGTAGATTAGTTTGGGACTAGATGGCTCTTTGTGGCCCAGTGTGGCAGTCTGAAAAAATATTATTTATTTAATTGTTTTTTCAATTTACATTATCAATTAAATAACAGTCTCGAAAACTAATTGTTGATATTGTATATTTGTGATCAAACTCCTTAATGATCCTATATTAAACCCTCTCCTTTTTGCAGAGAAGACAACGAAATGGGCTCCGAAACCCCAGTGCTTATTGGGGCTCTAAGCGGCTCCCGCCCCCCCACTCGCTCCCGCCTCCGCTCGTTGGACATATTCAGAGGACTGGCCATCGCTCTCATGGTAAGTCACGTCTACACTGACACCATCATTTATGTCTATTACTAGCTGTTGCGCGCGACTTCTTCCGCGTCGATTTCTGTTATTATGATCGCGACTATTTTTGCAACTTTTTTCACTGATGCTTCGCTTATATTGGTCGCAGCCTTAGAGCATTTCAACGGGAGACGCCATTGACAGGCGTACCCCGCTGCCAAAGGTACGAGACCGCCGGTCATACTGGTTATATAAAACTAGTTGCCGCACGTTCCACGTCATTCAGAAAATGTCAGTAGCGCACAAGAGACCTGAGCTAAAAATGCCGAATTGCAGCATTTTTGCCTGTAAAAAGAGGTCGGAATCCTCGAGTTTACAGTAGGATAACTTTACTTTCCATTTCTAAGTATTATTTTGACTTAATATTAACAAATAATACAATAAATTTGCAAAATAACATGAACAATTCCCAATCAATAAGTGTTGCCACTAAATAGTAATCGTATCTAATTTAGGGTAATTTATAAAGATGTAGTTTATAAAATTTGACTTGATTTAAACGTCTAATTGAATATGCGTTTTGTTTATTACTATAATATATTATAGAAAACATATAGCTGCATAATTATGTCTCGATGAAATAAAACATGGCAATCAATAATCTATAATCAATTATTCAATTCATTATAGATTTATTATTTATTTAATAAATCAGCAAGTTTCATCTAATTGATATTTTAAATCGTTATTCTGTAATTCTTTTAAATACTTTCTAGTAAACTTATCCCGAAATGATGCATTTTTGAATTTAAGATCTGACCACACTGAACGAAAATTAGGGCTATGACAGCTTAAAACAAATGTCGATATCGATTATCAATAATGACGATTATCAATAATTTAATACGTAATTAGATACTTTAAGATTGAGTTTCATTTATTGTTTTTAACTTTTTAAAGGGAACTTTTGTGTAGGGATTTTTTTAATAATAATTATTTAGTTTTTTATTTTATACTTTTTATAGGTAGAATTTGTTAAGTTGTAGATAACAAATCTGGCCATAAATACTGTTACATTAAACCTTTTTTTTACAACTTATTTATTTTAAAAATTCTTGCATTTTTGCGGAATTTCACATATTTTATCATGTTCATTATCAAATTACAATATGGAATGGGATGTTAAAGAAAATAGGATTGCAGTGATCGCCTTGCACAAAGTGGGTCAGGTCATATTCCAGACACTTCGAAAGCTTGGTATCAGCCGTATGTTCGTATATCGTACCTACTATCAACAGATACAACAAGTACCTTCAAGTTAGAAATATAAGGCTGGTAAAATACCAAATGTGCTCCGAGTTATTATACCAAAAATACCGTATTAAACGGTATAATACCATTTCATACGGTATTTTTGGTATTTTTATCTTTTAGAGTGTAAAATAACTAGAAGTACTTCAAATTGGGGAAATTATTGGGTAACTAATAAATGTAATGATGATGAAAAATATCGTTTAACCGGCATCATGTCATTTAGTACGGTATTTTTAGTATATTATCTTTTGAAAGTGTAATGAGTGGAAATCTCTTATACGTTAGGGAAATTATTGGTTTGTAAGACCGGCTAGTTGGTCTTCGGATACGGATGTGCCTACCTAAAAAAAGAATCGTTTTCCCATAGTAACTCGGCTGCCATTACAACCTCTTCAGTTTTTATATTCGTAACAAACAGCCTATGTTAGTCTAAGTAGTCCAATACATCTCGAAGTTTAAATTTCTCAAAATTGGTTCAGTAGTTTTAGCGTGAAAACGGAACATATTATTATGTAAGGTACACACTTTTACTTTCATTATATTAGTAGGGAAAGATCGATTAAAGACATCGATCAAAGTGTAATTTTGATTAATTAATTTTGTTTCGTACTAAGAACGTCGTCGTACTTTTTGTCTAGGCGCATCAACATTTCACACGAACGAAAACTAACTACAAAACGCGGCCCGCGCGCGGCATCTAAGTTGAGTGAGAGAGAAAGAAGGATTTCATTCGCGAGGTGATCATTTCAGTGGCAACGTCGCGCAAGCGCAAGTCCCACGTCTTTGTTGTGTATTGTGCGTGCATTACATTTACATAAAAGATTTGTTAATCGTTAGCGGGAGTGCGATTAATTTAAATAAACAATGAGGACAGTGTTAGGGGTCATTTTTGTATCGGAATAAAGTCAATGTCAGTCAATCGAGGACATTTGTAGGTGTCATTTTTGTATCGCAGTGTAAATCTAGTCGTTACCCTACAGGGTGTTCGGTAAATGGCACAACAAGCCGGAACCAGCCTATGTTAAATGCATATAAATAGTATGATGAAGTCAGAAATTTGATATCATCCTATGATTTTTTTGTAAAAAAAAGTAAAAGTAAAGTAACAACCCATTTTCGCTCACTGTTGAGCACGGGTCTCTCTCCTTTTAACCGGTCGGCTGCCTAGTCAAAGATCTGACCCCATATGACAATCGATTGCTATTGTGTCTGGAATTAGCGGCATACAAGGGGTTAAGGAGAGGGATTGAGGCCTTAGTACTACCACGCTGGCCTAGTGCGGGTTAGTGGACGGCGGGGGCGACGCTATGGCAACATCACCCCGCCGCGCCGTTGGACGTTTCTCAAGCCCGCCCGAAGGCCTCCAACAGGGCTTAACGACTGTTATCTCATGATAACAGCCGGGACCGACGGCTTAACGTGCCCTCCGAAGCACGGAAGCGCTCAAGGTATGATGCCACAAACGGTCACCCATCCAATTAGTGACCTCTCCCATCATTGCTTAACATTCGTGACAGAAACTGATCACGAAGAAGCATTGGGATATGAGCGCTTGAAATTTTTGTATTTTCATACAAACTAAAATTTTGAGATTCCGATTTGTATGAAAATATCTTTTTCAAAAAATACGATGGTATCGAATTTCTGAATTCACTATAGTATTTATATGTTAACATTTCGACTTGTTATACCCGGACACCCTGTATATCGTTGGTGCCAAAAATAACTGAAACATTTCAGATCTTCGTGAACGCGGGCGGCGGTGGCTACGCTATATTCTCTCACAGCGTGTGGAACGGCCTGACAGTGGCTGATGTGGTCTTCCCATGGTTCGCGTTCGCGATGGGCGAAGCCCTCGTGCTGTCACTAAACGGCAGGCTTAGGACATCGCTGCCGAGGACTACTGCGTTGTTACAGGTGAGAAATGCGAAGTTATGTTGTGAAATAACAAATAAGCAGAATAATATTTGCGCTTAGAATAATAACACCTAGAAACCGAATGTAAGCACGAAAAACCCGCAACTAAAACTAAGCCATATCTGGCTTACTTCGTTCCGCGAGCTGTCAGTGCTCAACGTCACGCTAAGTCAAACACAGCTCGCGAAAAATAATTTAAAATGACTGTTTGCACTATGAAGAAGTGTTCTAGCTTATCAGAGAAACAAAAAGAAAGTGATAAAGTTTCATTTCACAGGTAAGTACTTACATTTTATACATTTTCTGTACGTAAATCGAATTAAAAACGAATAACTTGAAACACAAAACCTATCAACAAATACACAAATACAAAAAAAAATACACACAGTTTGTTTAGTTGGTTTTTAATATTGAGAAAAATATTGAATTTGCCTTATAATATTTAATACTGTTAAACAGCTATTTAATACTGTTTAGAATAAATGTTGGTGTTATTAATTCTATGAAAATAATTTCTGAATGTGAATTTATACAATCATACAGGCATTTAAATTTAAACACATTGAACGGTGGCATTCGTTATTAGATTAATAAATATGTAATATACTTATGAATGTCATTACATTTTCTTATGTATTTAAAGATCATACTAAACACATGGCAAATCGTCGTATAACAAAACAACAAGTTTTCCCATTTTTTGTGGGTAAACGCCCGATGATGGTAACACTGAAGCCATATTTGTGTGCGTTAGAAGAGCTTAGATTTATTCAGCTTACGCACACAAGGATAATTAAATGGCACGCGTTTACGCTTACGTTTTGGTTCAGACGCGGCTTCTGGGTGTTATTATTCTAAGTATTTGCGTAAAATTTGAGTTTAATAATAAATTTTGTCGTTGCGTTGTTGTAATAAGAAATTTTATACCGAAAATGTTTGTGCAACAGACATTTTGTGTAATTAACAGTTGGAATACAAATTAAACTGTAACTGACGAACTCACAGACGTTATTTAGTCTTAATCGTCTATTAAATTGAAAAATATATAATATCACCCTTAAAACTTCATTCATAAGGTTGACATTATTTGACGTCTCACATTTATAAATTTCTTTGACAAGGGTTACTGCGGCAGGATTAAGGAGGATTTCATCTAGTGTGTTCCGAAACAAGCTTGGCCAAGTCAATTATAACATTTTAAATTATAATATTGAAGGACAAATTTTAGATACAGGAGCCAAATCGTAATGTGTTAAACAACCATGTACACCAAAAAAATACTGTATTTATATGTTTTAAATTCTTGAAAAAACAAATCCAATTCGTTAAACAATTGCGCTAAAAATTAAAAGAAAATTCTACATCAAAATACCGTTTGATAGAAACAACATTTAAACATTTCTTATTACTTATTTAAATCTAAAATGTCTCCCCCAGGTGGCTCGTCGTTCGCTAGTCCTAGCGCTCATAGGCATAGTGCTCAGCTCTCAGATGGTGTCGTGGGATCGGGTTCGGTTCCCGGGTGTGCTGCAGCGCCTCGCCGCCACGTATCTGATAGTGGGCGCTCTAGAGTGTGCCTTTATGCGTACCAGTCAGAACTTAACTCCAGGTCAGTGAGAAATTATTGATACTAAAATAGTTATTTTTATTTTTATATATTAATATAAAAATAAAAATAACTTTATTTGCATACTAGCGGCCCGTCCCGGCTTCGCACGGGAGGAAATAAGATTTTTTTTATAGGGATCCCTAATCTTTTCTAGTCTATGTCTAGAGTGATTGAAGCTTTCCAATGGTGAAAGAATTTTTGAAATCGGCAAAGTAGTTTTGGAATTTATTCATTTCAAACATACACACACACACACACACTCACACACAAATATACAAATCTTTCCTCATAATATTTGCAAATGGTATACAAGATAGTTTGAATATACAGGGTGGTCCAAACGGTGACGTCCAAAATTTTTTTTTGGTTCCTTACATCCGTATAGTATGTTACCCGATTTTTCTTAGTTTTCGAGATATAAATTTTTTCTTAAATTTTTAGAATTTTTAGGTGTAATCAGTTTTATAATATGGTTTCTCCACTTTTTATTATGTTATGTCAGATTTTTTTTGCAGTATGATCCTTGTTAATTAAACTTACTTAGATAAAATTATTAGCTAGCTAAGCCTAACCAAAGTTTCCGAAAGATATAGCGAAAGTCAGTAGTTTCCGTTCAAGCTAGTCAGTTAAAAAAAAGTGGTTTCACAGTTTCTTAGATCATTTCAAAAACTTCCCGAAAGCATTAGCTTTTAAAATAATAAATTTTAATAAGATGGTTGTATGCCTAATTGAAAGGGATATTTATAAGATTGTATTTATTTTTGAGCCGCTAAATTATACGTTCTATACAAGTATTTGTATTTTTCCCAAACACATTAGATTTTTCTTGATTTTTTAGAATGCTGTACAATGTCTGGGCCTGTTACGGGACATCTCTTTTATTTTGTAGAACTTTAATATCATCATAAAGTATTAAAAGTTGACAAATCGCTGAGTTGCTATACTATCGAGTTATCGTTCTATCGATATGACATGTGAATACGGAGTTATTGACTGTTTTTCAATAGAACCTCTTCTAAACGTTTGCGACATTTGGTCTGTTATAAAATACGTAAATGACTCTGCTATTAGAATTTGATGGGTTCAAGTCTTACCTAAGGCACTTGAAGGTTTTTTTTAAGGAATAGTTATTTTAATTTACTGATATTGCCCCAGGTCGTTCGTTGTTCCGCGACATCGCCGCTGGATGGCAGCAGTGGTTGATCACACTAGTGCTCGTCGGCATACAGGTAAACCTCTTGTTTATACAGATAAATAATATGTATCAGTTTAAAAATACTTTATTTATGATATTTTAGCAATTTAATTGCAATTATTATATTGAAAAAAAAAAAACAAGTTTAATACTGACATGATCAACATTATAATTTCAAATTAACAGCTTTTCATTAATGTATATAAAATGGTTTTGTACTTTTGCCTCTTTGTTCCGGCTAATCTTTGAAATTGCTGGATTATTTGAAGATTTTGACGGAACTTTCACTAGTAAATAGCTAATGTTGTATTTTAGGCTACTTTTGTTTTAGAAAATGTAATTATTTCAATTAATAAAAAGAAGGTTGGGCAGAGCCGTTTCAAACTAGGCTGGGGCCCTGGGGCACACAAGATTTTGGGGCCCTTTCGGAAAGTAAAAAAGCGAATTATAATAAATTTTTTTTACTAAGTATGACCATTTATTATATAATAATGGATGACTGATTTGTAAAAAAAGTGTAATGTGCCCGACAAAAATGTTTTGAAATTATCGTTCCTTCGGGGCCCCCTGAGAATGGGGGCCCTGAGCACGGGCCCCGTGTGCCCTTATGGTGAAGACGGTATTGAGGTTGGGACGTGGCAAATTCTCTAGGCCACACACGGACAATAGAAAGCAATAAGCATAGAATTAAAATAATATAAATGAAAAGCATGCATGATGATTGTGGGTGGTCTTATTTGACACCCACTCAAAATTGGTGATATTTTTTACGCTTATCGATTGTTGTGTAAAATGTTTTAAAAAAATATGAAGGCCCTGTCTAAACGTAGTTGTGATTATTTTCTTATTCAAATTTAAATCCTTATTTCTTTGCTAATATAATAAATGTTAAGTAGTTCTGTTTGTCTGTCTGTCTCGCTTTCACGCCTAAAATATTAGTACAAAATTTTGATTGACTTAAAGGATTCATAAACTATTGTGATACTATGATATTTTAACAATTTAATTGCAATTATTATATCAGTAATAAACTTGAAAAAATGTCTCAGACGGGCTAAATAGTAAAGCGCCACGCCCGGCATGCGAGGAGATGCGGGTTCGAGTCCCGCCTAGAACATAATTTTTCAAGTTCATATATTGACTAGCTTTTGTCCGCGGCTTCGCTTGCGTTAAATTCGGGATAACAATAAAAATTCAACCCCTCTTTCAAGGAGTAGAAGGTGGAGTTCCAAAAAAAAATGGTTTACGATTAACGACGACGAATAACTCACGATCGAGGGATTAAGAAGATATTGTGATACCTACTTGTTGTCTAGTACCCCATACGACAGGGTACTTAACATTAGCTTAATTTGGGACTAGATGGCTCTGTGTGGCCCGGTAAGGCATGCCTTAAAAAAATATTATTATTATTACTTCCCAGGTGACAGTATCATTGACGGTGGCGGCCCCGGGCTGCCCGCGCGGCTACGCCGGCCCCGGCGGCCTGCACCTGTCGGCTATGAATCAGACGCTGCAAAACTGTACCGGGGGCATCGCTGGACACATCGACAGGTATGTTATATAGCCTGAAGCCTTCCTCGATAAATGGACTATCCAACACAAAAATAATGTTTCAATTCGAACCAGTACTGCCTGAGATTAGCGCGTTCAAACAAACAAACTCTTCAGCTTTATAATATTAGTATAGATTCGCTAAAACACTCATTCAGTAACACAAAAAGTCACTCAATTGCTCACCTACTCACTCATTCATTCATTCTTTCGAAAGTTACCATAGTTAGTTTAAAAGTTACCTATTAATTGGGCCTTAATGCCTCAAGTTATTATGAAATCAATTTTTTATATATGTTTTTTGTCGATTTATAACTGTTTTGATTCGCCTTTATCCTGACTCAGTAATCGTAATGGTAGTAATTTTTAATTCATCAATAAATAAAGTTATATTCTACATATTTTTGTATAACTTACTCATTGAAAGTGCAGCTGATTTTAGCTCTAAAAGAATTTAATTGGAAACACTGTTTTGGTATACAGGGTGACTTTTACATCGCTGTAATTTTTTTTTATAGGCGTTTAGTATAGTATTTAGAGCCCATTTATCAATTAAAAAAATGTAGGGTAAATTATCACCCGAAAATATTTTTCGCAATATAGTTTTCAAATTTCTTGGTCCCAAACCTGTTAAGGTATGAAGTGAAAAAAACTAATGGATAGTATCGTAATGAATGAATGAGATGCGCATCGCGTAAAAAAAGTGTTGCTAGGAGGCCGTATCGAAAAGTTTAGATTTTTGACGGACATTTTCTAAATGCTTTATCTTGACATTTTTGTACTGGGCTATACTTAACAAAAGAAAAAATACGTCATTTGTTTTTTGTCTCGTAGATTGTTGTATTAAAATTAGAAAGGTGATAAAAATTTCATTCTGTATAACCCGAGTGACAGTGACATAAAATCATTCAATCAACGACAGTGTTTGGTTTCATTTTTGTATCGGTCACGCGTAGGTATATTAGGGGTTAAAGTATGAAATTGCCGTTTTGTATGGACGAAATCGAGAAAAGTCATTTTTCCATACTAAAATTTTTTTAGTTTCTTTAAAAACGTCTAAACCGTTTTCGATGCAATTAAAGGTGAAAGTTAGATGGTTATAAAGCTACGCATTACAGTATTTAAATTTCTGAAAATCAAAGTATATAATACAAATATACTTAATTGAAGCAAGAAGGTCAGCTGACACATTGTAAGGGGTCTTTTCAACGACTTCCTTTGAAGTAATAGGCACTAGTATTGCATTTTTTTTTAGTCATAATTACTTTATTTAGTTTTTGATACAATACAAAAATAATTACGCAATAATATGACTATACTTAAGAGCTATTAATAAACATAATAAAAAGTGGGAAAATAATCGGCAATTTCATACTTTAACCCCTATTATATCTACGCGTGACCGAACCGACCGTCAGACGGTAAAGTGTTCGAGATCCCAATCTACATTTTCCCCCCAATCTTTTCAGAGTGATCCTCGGCCCGTCTCACATGTACCAGAAGGGTATGTTCCGCAAGATATACCATACCGTGCTGCCCCACGACCCTGAAGGTCTACTGGGTGTGCTTTCGTCTGTGCTAGTGGTCCAGGCCGGAGCCCACGCGATGAGGATCATGCTCGCCTACAACCACGCTAGGTAAGACTATTGCTGGATATCTTTTATCATTTTACATTCTTCCTACAGCATTTATTCCGCAAGGTATACCAGACGGTGTTGCCCCATGACCCTGATGGGATTCTAGGTGTTCTTTCCTTGTGGTCTTGGTACCCAGTGTATAAACATGCTAGGTAAGGCCACAGCTGGACACCTTTCATCACTTTCATTATTCGTACAGCATTTGTTACGCAAGATATACCACACGGTGCTGTCCCATGACCCTGAAGGGATCCTAGGTGTTCTTTTCTTTGTACTTGTGGTCCAGGTGCCCATCGTACAACAACGCTAGGTAAGACTATTGCTGGACATCTATCATTATCCCAGCCAAACGAACTCCTACTCCTAAAAAACTTCCCTGAAGGATCTTCACGGTGCCGTTGCTTGGTCCCGCATCCAGCGGTTTCCCACAATCTTTACCAGATCGTCGGTCCACCTGGTGGGGGACCCATAGAGCGTCGTCCGGTGCGCGGTCGCCTTGCCGCCTTTTACTGATTCTGTCCTTTGGTAAAATGGCGCCCTACACCATATTTTGGAAAATAGTTCAGGCCAACGGCTAACTGGCGCCCAACATGAGGTGAACTTATTGACCCTGGCCCATGGCAAACTGGCGCCCAATGTGGGGTTGAGAAAAAAGGTTTTTTTTATAAAAGTATAAAATATTGGTTCAGCTATTTATTTTGAAATACGCTGTGAAGCGCACTTACGTAGCTATGTAAGGTTCATTCATCCGATACGCCGCCGCAAAAAATAATACGTCTGTGAGCATCACAGCGTGTTAAATAACCGGCCAAGTGCGAGTCGGACTCGCGCACGAAGGGTTCCGTACCAAAAAGTCCAAAAAAACGGGTTTGTTGTATGGGAGGCCCCCTTTTATATTTATTTTATATTGATTTTAGTATTTGTTGTTATTGCGGCAACAGAAATACATAATTTGTGAAAATTTCAACTGTCTAGCTATCGCGGCTCTTGAGATACAGTCTGGTGACTGAGCGACGGACAGATGGACAGACAGCGAAGCCTTAGTAATAGAGTCCCGCTTTAACCCTTTGGGTACGGAAAAACTAAAAGTCTGAATCAATATTTAATATTTTTCCATAATTGTTTAATTGATATAATAAATAACACTGCCATGATGTCATACATAATGGTCACATAACGTAGGCTTCGTTTTTCGTGCGGTTCGAAAAACCTCGTATATAAACTGGCGCCCAACGAAGAGTCATTATCGTTTTTGAGAAAATGTATTCTGTCCACTGTAAACTGGCGCCGAACATGTGGTTATATCAAAATTGAGATAAATGATCCTTTATAACATTGTCAATAAGAAAACTAATTCTAACCTATAATGATAGTTTTTTAACTATATTTTATTTTATTTTTATTGATCTGGCAGTGCGCTGGCGTGTAGTGATAGTACCTACTCGCTTTGTTGCATCTGTTCTATGTTACATAACTGTTATTTATTTTGTTTGCATCTACACAAGTCGCGTTGTCAATGAAGTTGATTAATATTTCACATACGGTGAACAGTTGACGGAGTGTGGTTCATGGTTAGGGGTAGGTATAGTGAGTTTGATTCATCATACCTACTTTTATTTTTTCACTTGCCATTATCATCTTTAAACTTACATTTTCGTCTTGCCTCGACCTAGATCATTCCTTTTTTTAATATTACTAGAATTCTTGTTACGAGCTGCTTTCGACTTCATGAAGGAGAAAGTAGGTGTACAGTGGGAGTCTACCTTTTGCTCATAGCTTTTTTATATAATCTTTGAATGGATGATTGTAATCGGCCTTAAATTATGTACAACTTTTTGTAATCTTCCATTTACTTATGTGCTGTTATCCTTATGAATAAATAAATAAATAAACCCTCGGTTAACTGGCGCGTAGCGTAGGAACGACATTGTAATTAAAAATAATAATCTCAATCCATGATAAACTGACGCCCAACGTGGGAGCGGCATTATAATTATAAAATCTCCGACTGACGACCTCCGTGGCGGAGTGGCGCCTGCTCCGAGGTCCCGGGATTCGATTCCCGGACGGGTCAATGTAGATAAAAAAGTGTTTTTTTTTTACTTTTCTCGGGTCTTGGTGTTTGTTGTACCTTCATTGTTTCTGTTTTCCAAAATACGAGTGCTTTAAATAGTTATTCAAATTGGGATCAGAACAATGTATGTGATGTTGTCCACATTTATTTATTAATTTGAAAAAACTGATTCTGATATTTGGCAAACAGGCGCACAACGTGGGGTGACATCGAAAATAAGATAGATGATTCCGGCCACCGTAAACTGACGTACTGTATGGGGTGTATCATTGTAAAAACTAATCTAGGTCTACGGCAAACTGGCGCCCAACGTGGGGGCGACATTATTAAGAGGAAACACTACGGGCGAGAGGAATATATTGCTGTCGCGCAGTGCCAAACGCCTTCACCGCAGAGTGTGATAAAGACAACTGCTTCTTGGACCGAATATACCTACTAAAAGCATACCAAATCAACGTTTCGTAGTCCCCCAATTACTTTTCCAAAACTAGACCGATTTAAATACTTTATTCATTAAAAATTTAAGAAAGGTGTTCGTATGTTTTTCTTTTTTTCTTAAATTTAGCCAAATTTGTTTTCTGGATGTTTGAACACAGCGGAAAATCTTGCGATTTTTTTAGGTTTTGAGGGCTCATATCTTTTTATTAATTAATTTATGAAAAAATAGAAAACATAGAAACATGCTAATAGTGGCCATAGATTTTTGTAATAAAAATTATTGCTCTACTGGCTTTATCCAGGGAGGAAACAGGGGACTACGTTTGTATGGATAAATGGCCCTTGTGTTTCCTCTTAAAAACACTGACCCTGACCCATTCTTAATTGTTGCAGAGCCCGAATCATGCGCTGGCTGTTCTGGTCGATAGTTTTCGGCTTGACCAGTGGCGCCCTCTGCGAGTTCAGCAAGAACGGTGGCCCGATACCGATCAATAAGCATCTCTGGTCCCTCTCGTATTGTCTGGCCACGTCATCCATGGCTTTGTTCCTGCAAGCGGTGCTTTACTTTGTAGTGGATCTGAAACAGAAGTGGGGCGGACGACCTTTGTACTATGCCGGTGAGTTTTTTTTACCGATGAACTAAAGAGGAGGGTCACAAATTGACTGAGGGTCACAAATTGACTTAAGAATATGGTTTGTTTAACGACCCGTTGCTCTAGTGGTTTGAATACCGAGCCAAGATCTCTAGTCCGGGCTCTTTTTGTCTCTGTCAGATACTAAAGGATATTTTGCTTGAGTAAGAGAGACAGATGGAGAATAATATACGGACATTGTCTTGCGGAGTAAAGCGTCTGAGTTCGATCTCCGGGTCAGAGGCCTTACTCCTTAACACAATGTCCGTATATTCGAATCCATCCGTCCCTATCACTCATACCGAGATCCTAAAGTATCTGAAAGAGACAGATATATCTGTAAATACGAGCTATGTGTTGCAGAGTAAGGCATTTGACAACAAGATTCGGATTTTCGAACATTGCTCGGGTTGTGATCACTAACCCGCATTCGGCAAGCGCACGGTGGTTTGATATTGGAAATAGGTGAACATTCAATCGAAAGTCATAATTTCACTGAACAAAAAATTTTTAGTGTTTCTTTTTGACATTTGTCATTATAAATTTTACTAATCGTCTCAGGCGGGTAAGTATAAATTTAGGTCCTGATCAAGGAGGTATTACGATGAGTTAAAGTGAAAGATGATGCTAGTAAGTTTGGTTAGTTACTTTAGGTGCATTCAAATCAAATAATTCGATTATATCAGTAATAATCAATACAAAAATATTTTAAACTTTGCATCTCCAATGCACGCAAACCGCGCACGCGGAAAATTTTTATGTAGATGTGTTAGGCACATCAGGTACCTACTTACCATTGCAAAAAGTTTCATGTTTGTTACAGCGGCCAGAAAAAAAAAGAATGATTTTGTCTCATACATTTTCTTGGTGATATTTTATCAAGTATGAAAGACTCGTTTTTATGAAAAATTTATAAAGACCAATGTTGGTCAGCATTTAAAATACTATACGAAACAAATTTTTGTTCGGTGAAATTATGACTTTCGATCGAATGTCCATCTATTTTCAATATCAAACCACTGTGTGTGGAATTCAATGATGGGGGCCTTTGCCCTGCAGTGGGATGATTATAGGCCGTTAATTTTATGGTTTTAATTTCAACTGTGTCGAATTCTCCACGCTTTCCCGAGATCAATTGTCTTAATAGACAGACAATTGTACTGACGAACATTAAAGTGATAAAGGTTCAGTTTTTTCTTTTAAAGTATGTTTTTCCTTTTAAAGTACTTTGATTGATATTTATATAGAATAAAGAGGGAAACGGTGTTATTTTGTGTTTATGGCGGCACCACACGGATTGCAAATAAACTATAATTAGCTCTCTGCATATACTGGACTTTGAACCTTATACTCTTAAAATAAGATCGAAATCGAAATTAAAACATATTCCTCACATAGGTTAAGGCGACTACTAGAGCTATGTTCTGCCCTCAATTGATTGAATGTTATTGCTTTCAAACAAAATCAATTCTCAAAAAACTATAACACTATCATTTTAGCTAATTACCTCTAGTATTTATTGAATCACTGTTTATTTTTTTTAAATATGTTTAAAAAAAAAAATGTTTTAATCTTCTGTGTTCTAAAAATAACCTTTAAGTATGTACCTATATACCAATGCGGTATTTAATATATTATATTAATATATAAACAGAATATAGTCCTCTTAAATGGTTTTATACTCTTTATTGCAGGTCAAAACGCTCTCTTCCTGTACATAGGCAGTGAACTACTGAAATACCATTTCCCGCTGTACTACGCTATCCCTGCGCCGGCGCACGCGCAGCTGCTCGCCGCGCACGCCGCCTCTATGCTGCTGTGGCTCGCCGTCGGCGTTGCATTGTATAAGAAACGCGTCTTTATCACCTTGTAATAGAGCTCATTTTGTGGGTAGGTAAGGTTAGTAGTTGAAGAATTGTTATTGAGATCATTTTACTCTGGATATGTATGGTATGGTATGGAAAGTAAGTGGGGAATTTAAAGTTTGAATTGAGGATATCGTTGGCGAAAATTTGCAGTTGGTGTTATAGAAGAAATGCGTCTTTGACACCTTGCATACACTTACATGAGTATTGTAAAACATGTTTATATAGGGAGAATTAAAATAATGTGAAAGTCGATATACACGGTGCATTTTCAACCGGTCAAACGAAGCCCACGTTATGTGACCATTATGTATGACATCGTGGCAGTGTAATTTTAATTTTTTTACCAAATTTTGATTTTATACAATTATTAAATATTAGTTTAGCACACATGTAGCTGTGTAAGGTTCATTCAACCGAGACCCTGGTGCAGCAATATAATACGTCTGTGTGCGTTATAGCGTGTTATAAAATTGAAAGCCTGAATCAAAATTTAATACTTAAAAAAATATTTTTATTCAAAAAATAAATAACACTGCCATGATGTTATACATAATGGTCCAATAACGTAAGTTTCGTTTTCCAGGTGGTTCAAAAAGCACGGTGTATAATAGAAACTAAATAGCTACACAATCCGATAAAAAAATCTTTAAATAATATCGTTCTATCGCCACTTAACTCATTTTTTGGCGATTTTGACATTTTGATGCCATCCGCTAGAGTATCGATAGACGCGTCGTTTTGCCTAATCAGAAGTAAGGTACGACTAATAAAACCTTTAAAATAGGGTTATGGAAACCACCAATTATGGAATCAGTACGTAAGTTTCATACGTCGAGCGGTCCTCTCAGGAGTTGGGAATTTTTTAAAAAGGTTTTTTGACTCCTGAAAAGTTCCTAAAAATGACTTACACGGTGATAGAACTTAAACGACGAAATGTCACTTCGAACTGTCCAAGTTTAAATTTAAGGAGCTAATGACACGTGTCATACCTAATTACTTACCCCCTGACGTTTTACTTATTCATAATAACGTAAACAGTCTAATAAACCTAGTTTAGCTATTACACTTGTTTTGTCACTTTCTTTCAAATGATGACAGCGCTAAGTAAGAACGAGACAATACAGTGTAACAGTAACAGGTTTATTATTTGCGTTATTATGAATGAGGGGTTAAAGATTAATGCAACTAATTTAACATTTTCCGAGACACCAACCGCCTGTCGACGTGATAATAATAAAACTTCTATTGTGGCTAGCATTGTGTCCGGAAATGTGTTAAAATAGCACCCCAAACTTACGGCTTTCTGACACGGATTGTGTTATTTATGTTTTATAAGTTATATCATTAAAAATTGTGAAATATGATCTGTCAGAAAGAGAATTACAAGCTCTCAAAATTAAAAGCTCTAATTGGCTAAGGGGTCATCCATAAATTACCCCCCCTTGTCACGCATTTTTATGATAATGGGGACTACCGTTTCTTTGCTCACCAGTTGGCGCCACTGTAGACTGAGGTCCGGAGGTATAGCTGTCAACGGCGACTTTATAAGATCGGCGCCGAAACAAAGTTTTAAATTTCAATCTAATTAAAGTTTATTATTTATAAATAACTATCTTCATATTTTATCAACAAACTAACTTCTGAAATAGTTGCTCTTTGAGGCCGCCTATTTTTGCGCTTTTTCTTAATTCCGCTTTCAGAGCGTTCACATTAATCGCCAAATAATCCATATTTGCGGTAATTTTACGAAGGAGATCACTTTCCAGCAAGTAAATTAAAGAAATTATAATTTATGTAACGAAGCCCTCTAAAACCAGTGAAAAGTGAATGTTATTGGACCTCACGCGATACAAGCGCCTCTAGTGGCAAATTCACTAGTGATAGCCCCCATTCCCATACTATTTTGGCCAATGTCACAAAAAGTAAGACCCCCCTCCCCACCCCCCCCTTAATGTGTGACGTAATTTGTGGACGGCCCCTAATACATTTTTACGTCCTCTTTATTACCCACGACGGAACGGAGTAGATGCGTTTAGGGTGAGAGATGTTTTTTTTTTAAACTTGCATTATTTAAGCTTATTCTAGGTATGTTGTCATTCCAATATGAAGTCACTTAGGATAAGATTAGCGGTCAAAGGAATCGGAATGAACTATTTTTTGTGGTTAATATCTAAAGGACGCTCCCACGTTATGATATTGTTTATTGTCAAGACAATTAGAATGATATAAATATGATTTTATACAAACGTCACCTTATTTCTGACCTAACTGACTGGTCTACCATTATCTACCTTATTAAATATATTTAATTCGTATTATTGAAATGCCAAATTTAAGAGAGAATTGTAGATGTTTCGGTATTAGTCATAGATGAAATATAAAAACTAGGTACACGGTCTCAAACTGAAATGTCACTTTGATCTGTTAAAATTTTAATACAAGCAGTTAAGTCATTTGTTATAGTTACCGTAATGCAAATTCCACCTTAAGTGCATGACCTAAGGTTGAATGCTCATTGTTAGGACGTTTTTATGGGATCGATTGTGTCTAGATTTTTTTTCTATGGTATTAGTATAATACTTGAGTATATAAACTTGAAAAAATTTGTCTCAGGCGGGACACGAACCCGCATCTCCTCGCATGCCGGGCGGCCGGGCATAAACTTGAAAAAAAATTTTTCAAGTTTATATACTGATATTATAAGTGCAATTAAGTTGCTAAAATATCAAATAAAATACTTGAGTAATTAAATTTTATCGAAAAGTTCTTTTTGTCTAATAAAATAAATAAAATCTCTTATTATTTTTCCATGTATTTGTTCTACCAAATGCTTAACTAACCGTAGCATTTAAATTAAAAATATTTTATGGATTTAACCTCGCGTTAATTTTACATTATATTTCGATTTATTCCTACGTTTCGAACACTTTACAGCGTTCATGGTCACGGGTAAAATAAGGTGTTATTCCTCTTGTAGTCGATGTTCCCCCTCCGGACCACCTGGAGACCAATGCTACTAACGTAAAATAACAAAACGTGAACGCAACAATTGACGAAACGCAACTAAATGTAAATTTTTCGTATTCTATTAGCAATATCGGTAGCGTTTCAGCTCACCTTATCGATCGATCGAAACTAAGTTGAACGATTTCCTATATTCATATTCCATTAGTGATTTGACGTTGCTGTCAGTCGAAGCGTGCGCAGCCGAAGACCAACGTTTCAACTGTCAAAATTACCGGTCGAGCATACGCTAGTAAAAGGCTACTTTTGTTGGCTCGATAACTAGCGGTTCAGCTTAAGTTTAGATTTCGTTTAGTGAAAATGGTTAGTAGAATACAGTCTTGTGTGACAAACCGAAGTTGACATTTAGTTGCGTTTCGTTTGTTACGTTTAAGTTTTGATAATTTACGTTAGTTGAATTGGTCTCCTGTACCATTAGTCAGTGCCATTGGTGGTACAAATGGTACTGATTTATCCCACAAGTACATATATAGGCCTTTACGTCTATTGCAGACGATTTGTGGCGAGACCGTGGAAACAGCTCCTTTCGTGGCTGTATAAACCGATGCGAGAGCGGCATGCCTTGCCGCAGGCTCGGCAAGAAAAAACAGCGGTGGTTGGTGCCAATCCGCCCATGTGACGTTTCTGTCTCTTGTCGGCAAGTGTTTGAAACCAGGCGACCCTCTACTACACGCTCACGCCAATCCGCTCTTTTATCTGCGAGCCGTTCCCAGTTTTGGTGGTCAATTTTAAAAGTGGCCATATCGCGTTTGGCGCAGTCTTTAAAGCGAAGCAATGGCCTCCCAACATCTCTTTTTGCATTCGCTACTGCGCCGAGCAGAACGCGTCGAGGTAGACGAGATGGTTCCATCCTGTGCACATGCCCCAACCATCGTAGGCGCTTCTGCTTGAGAAGTGCGGTCAAACTAGGCAATTGTGCAATTTCTAGAACCCTCTCTCGTTAGTTACCTTATATTCCGGTGGACCTCCTGTACCATTAGTCAGTGCCATTTGGTGGTACAAATGGCACTGATTTATCCCACTAGTACAACTGAAAACAACATCCTTCTCGCAATATGAATGAACTAACTGTGTCTTCCACAGTCTTTGCAGTGTTGCCAAGGTTTGTGGGTAATAAATTCCAACCATCTCCATAAAAATTTGGGTTAAGTGTACGAAACGTCGGGATAAACCAAAACATACTCTATTATATAAAAGAAAGTCGTGTTAGTTAAACCACTTATAACTCGAGAATGGCTGGACAGATCTTTATGATCTTGGTGTTTTTGGATTTGTTGTTGTCGGAAATAGGATATAATTTTTTTTTTTAAATTTTGGAAAGTCAAAAATTAAGAAAATTTATTTGTTCATAAATTTTTACAACCACGCCATATTTGATGACAATGACAATCAATACGTCAAAACCAAACACTATTCTGAGGCGTTACGAAGTTTGCGGGATCCGCTAGATTTAATACTAGTTACGACGCGAGTTTAAATCCTTAGAAATACATATAGGTATTTCTTTTTTTAATGTATAATATTTTGCGTAAACACAAGAAAACAGTATAATCATTACATTTTAGTTTAGTATAGCAAACCCACACAGTATATTTTGATTAGTTTATGAGTAAAATGTATCGGCGGGAATTACTTTTATTTAGATGTTGGCAGTACTAATTATATTGTCAGATAAACACCAATTCGCAAAGTAAGCACTGCCTTATCGGCTATACACCGTGAAATTTTAGTGGTTGTTTTCCCGCAACAGAACGATTTACCTTTAGTAGCACCATCGAATCGAGCGAGTTATTTTTTGAAAATAAAGATATCGTTGTTCTCCACTAATCAAAAAAATAATCATCAAAAGCGTGAGATACGATAGTATCTTTACAAAATGTGACGTGTTTGGGTACTGCTTGCCGCACGAAATCAATGTTCAAAGTAAAAGAAGCTCAACGCACTAAGTAATACAGCATAAACTGCACCGCGCGAGGGGCAATGACCCCGGCCGGTGACCGGCTGCGGCGCGGCTGGTACCATTGGTTCGAGGTTGCTTTCGAGTTTCGTTTATCACAATCGTGAAACTGCTATTTTTTATTTGAATAAAAAAAACTGCGCAAATCTATTGTACTACTAAGATAGAATCATTTTACTGCGGGAAAACAACCACTAAAATTTCACGGTGTATAAACGCCTCTGTTATGTGACTATATAATAGTAAATAAGTATTGACAATATGTTATCCGATATTCTAATAATTTGTTATTATTAATATAACTCTAACACTTATAGCTAAAATGTATTCTGGTGATGCAATAATAACTCGAGTTTTCATTGGCAACATTTTGTAAACGAAAGTTCATTTTTAAAAGATTTTGCTTGTGTTTAGTAAATATAAGTTATAGTGACGTACAGACAGCAGCACGTCAACCTACCACAAAACGTCAAATTTTCTCAATTGATATTGATCTCTACTTGTTGGACTTAAAGTTGCAAATCAATTTAACGACCTTTAACTTTTTGTGTAGGTTGACCTGCCGCTGTCTGTACCTACAAAATGTTGATAGTAAATATTGGTGACATTAATGCATCATCATCAATATTATGTGTTTGTTTATTTAATTCAATAACTTGTACGACATTATATACAGGGTGTGCATCAAATCGACGGACACCTGAAGTACCTGTCAAAAAGCTCATGTAATTATGTAAAGATAGCTGTTGCCCGCGACTTCGTCCGCGTCAATTTCTATTATTATGAACGCGATTATTTTTGCAACATTTTTCACCGATGCTTCGCTCCTATTGGTCGCAGCTTGATGTTATATAGCCTAAAGCCTTCCTCGATAAATGGACTATCTAACACAAAAATAATTTTTCAAATCGAACCAGTACTTCCGGAGATTAGCGCGTTCAAACAAACAAACAAACAAACAAACAAACAAACTCTTCAGCTTTATAATTATGTAAAGATATGTACCAGATATTGTTATATACGCCTCTTATTTTATTAGTGCAACCTATAGATTCATAATATGAATGTATTTGTATAGGCGACCATTCTTTAAATCTTCAAAAAATTTAGTATGATTCAGAATCATTATAAAATAGACAGTTGCTCAAAGTAGTTTAAATTGTTTTTTATTTCTATTAAAAGAGAGTAATCTTTATCAATACATTCATTGAAATATTATGTAGTGTTGGGATAGTAGGAGGTATGAGAATTAATCATGGCGTTTTTTAAATGTTCCTGGTATGATCACCCTGTATAGAATAAAATTATAAAAGTTATGAAACATACAATTTTGTTAGATAAAAAATACCCCAGCTCAATCACGTTTACTGCTAGCAGCTAAAAACAGTGATTTTTGAATAAACTTAACTTTATTATTCAAATTTTTAGGCATATGCACAGAATATGTAAAAGGTTAGAAAGGCGATGTAGGCGGGGCAGGGCGCAGGCGCGCAACAGAAATTATGAGCAAATGCTTCTAAGCGAGCGCTATGATTGTTTTATTCGCTTGATTGGCGTTCTGTGAACGCGTTTAAGTGTTGTGGGGCGCAAGCGGCGACTTCGGTTCTCATACAAATGGCGCTTGACAGCCATTCTAACCTTTTTCCTTGTTCTGTGGGCATATGTTTGTCTATAACCTTCTGTATTAGAATCTTTCAAAGAAAATTTTTTTTTTTGTATTATTAGGATATAACCTGATTTATTTTGTAGAACTACTGGTTAGATACACTTATAACGTTCACACTTTATATTTTTCGTCTGGCAACACTCTTGGCATTGACGGGTAATACCAGTCTCAGTAGGGGTTTCTGAAGTGAATTAATGCGTCTAATAAGATTGTTTAGACTATTTTACCTATTAGTATAGTCTTTTTAAAACGCTTATTTAATCTTGAATGGTTGTATAATCATGTTTTGACGGGGTTTTGTTGGACATACACCTCTTATTGCCCCTTTTTGGGGCTTCGCCAATATATTGGACGACATACTTTGCACCCTATTTACTCGAGATAAAGTCGAAAACCAATCAATGTTTAAAACATGTCGTGATCTTAAATAGGGTCAAGGACGATTTTGCCATACACGCTCGGCAATTCTGTTGGTAATCGCATTTTGGCCAATGATTGAGAGACGCCGTTGCATTCTGATAGTACATCTTTAGTCGCATTTTACGTCACCCATCCATAGTTAACAAGCTAGAAAGAAAAGATAATGGAACGCTTTCTTTCGAAGGCGTGGCGACAACTAGTCAAATTACTATCGATGCTATAGCTTATTATCGAAATTTATCGATCCGTTGAAGTAATATAAAAAAATGAAACAAAATCAGTGTCAAAAAGGACGTCAGCAACATTCTTTATTCGCCCTAAAGTCCCGTGATCGGTATAAGTGTACTTTACCCCAAGCAAGAGTAGATGTTTAGTTACGCATATAAACTGAATTTATTTTCACCCAATAAAATGATTATTATGTTATTTTGGTGTTTCATTTCAATTATTTACTACCTGACCCCACTTACTTCGTACAGTCTCGAAATAAACAACTATTTTAAGCTTTTAACTAATTTTTACATCCTAAATGTCTTTGTCATCAAATATGGCGGTGTAGGAAGAATTTACGAGAGCAAAAAAAATACATACAATAATATCTACAATTTATAAATACAAATAAAAAATCAAATACCTCCATTAAAAAACAATAAAAATAGTAGTTGTTTCTTTTTTCAAAAATCCTTGAATAATAACTTTAGTCTGTCTTAGAGACTTCTTTAACCAATTGAACAACCAAGAAATTGTGTCGCTTAATGGGGTCTACCGTTTCTTTGCTCACCAGTTGGCGCCACTGTAGACTGAGGTCCGGAGATATAGCTGTCAAAGGCGATCGGCGCCGAAACAAAGTATTATATTGCTCTTGAGGCCGCCTATTTTTGAGCTTTTCCGCTTTTAAAGCGTTCCCATTAATCGCCAAATAATCCATATTTGCGATATTTTACGAAGGAGATCACTTTCCAGCAGGTAAATTAAAGAAATTATAATTTATGCAACAAATTCCGCTAAAACCAGTACAAAGTGAATGATATTGGACCTCACGCGACACTAGCGCCTCTAGTGGCAAATTCACTAGCGATAGCCCCCATTGATAAGAGCAGTCGACGGGTAAGTAGAAGGTACCGCTGTATCTTCCGTATCAATTATACGGGGCCCCCGGGCGACGGGGGCCCCCAACGTGCGTAAGCAAAAATTAATAAGAACTTCCCAAGTTTGTCTGTCCTGTCACTATTCTCCATAGAGGCAAAAACTTTAGAAAAACTAAAGTCATCATCAGATAATATTAGGGGTTAAAGTATGAAATTGCCGTTTTGTATGGACGAAATCGAGAAAAATCATATTTCCATACTAACAATTTTTTAGTTTTTTTAAAAACGCCTGAACCATTTTTGATGCAATTAAAGGTGAAAGTTAGATGGTTATGAAGCTACGCATTATAGTGATTAAATTTCTGAAAATCAAAGTATATAATACAAATATACTTAATTGAAGCAAGAAGGTCAGCTGACACATTGTAAGGGGTCTTTTCAACGACTTCCTTTGAAGTAATAGGCACTAGTATTGCATTTTTTTTAGTCAAAAGTTACTTTATTTAGTTTTTGATACAATACAAAAAGATATACGCAATAATATAACTATACTTAAGAGCTATAAACAAATTAAAATGTGGGAAAATAATCGGCAATTTCATACTTTAACCCCTATTATAATTTATATGATTTAATAAATCAGTTTGCCAAAAACAGCAAAGAGTATGTAACTAGTTAAAAACAGGGCAAGGAGAGTGTATATTTAATTTGAATTGTTTGTTCGGAAAAAGTGACAAATAGATAATTATGATGAATTAATATTTCTTGAACGCCCCGTTGGTCTAGTGGTTTAAATACCGGGCCAAGATCTCGGGGTCCCAGGTTCGATCCCCGGGTCGGGCAACAAAAAGTTTCGAATTTTCGAACGTTGCTCGGGTTTGTGATCACCAACCCGCATTTGGCCAGCGTGGTGATTATGCCAGCACCCATCATTGCTGTGGTAACTTGAATTCAATGATGGAGGCCTTTTCCCTGCTGGGATGATTATAGCCTGTTACTTACTTAATATTTCTTTTAATTTCATGCGATTTTTTTTCCTTTTGTGAGAAATCTTTTAAACCCTTTATAAGGGCCCCGCCAAGACACGCTAAGCCACTGGTTCAAGTCTCACCTAAGAAATTTTTATTTAAGGGGATGTACTAGAGCTAAGTGCTGCCCCCAATTGATTTAATTATATAACTTCTAAACAAAATCAATTATTAAAAAACTAGAACAGTATCATTTTAGCAAATTACCTCTAGTATTTATTGACTCACTGTAAACTTTTCATTTAGCTGTTTATAAAGTCGAATTAGACGCTAACGCCAAAAGCCGCTTTTAGCAATACAATACAAAAGAATGCCAGAATAAAAACTAGTTAACAGTCATTCAATATAGGTACTAGAGGTAATTTGTTAAAATGATACTGTACTAGTTTTTTGAGAACTGATTTTGTCAGAAGTAATAAAATTAATTCAATTGGAGACAGCTCTAGGAATTTATTTCCAAGTAACACAAGCAATTTATTTTCTTAAAAAAACATTCTCAAAAACAGTTGTCGATACCTTTTTCAACGATAGTCAAGGATATTACAGACAGTATAAAAGACAGGCAAATGATATGAAAGTGAATTACTTAGATACTTAAATGTAAAAAAGAAAAATAATTTTATTAGATCATAATCATGAATTCAAAATATCCGCTCATCGCAAATCCATTTTTAGCATTAAATACAGTTTTCATCTTTTTCTTAGGGGAGTTTCGCCTAACTGTTCTATTAATTATATTATTGGTAGGTACATACGTTTACAATTCGTTTAGTTATTTAGACAGGGAATCCCAAAAGCATTTTTAACAAGTGCAACAGCGCAGCATAGAAAGGGTTCCGTATAGACAAAGGTATTTCAACATCCCCAATAGGATGGTCTGTGTAGAACCATGCGGGGAGTGGGGAGGGGGGTTGCATGAAGTAGTGCCACTCCTTGTAGCCCGTCTTCACTGAGAGCACTGTGTATGGACCTTTGAAGTATATCTGCAAATGTGAAATAATAATATAACATAACTACTTAGTGCCGTGACAAAAATATAATCATATTCACTGCTGGACACAGGCATATTCCATACGATTTTGCGATAATGTCGCCACGCTTGGCAAGCAGTATGGCGATTCCAGTTTGGCTATCGGCGGAGAAAAGCTGCTGAACGTATGGTTAAAATAGTTTTTTCTGTTTGTATACAATTATGTTTTATTTATTATCGTTATGTATTTAGATAGATATGATAAGATTTTTATTCTATGTAACAAACTTGGACAGTATGGCAAAAATATAGGAATACCTAAACACCATTGTGGTGTGACATATCAGTACACACCGATAAAGGATTTTCAAGACTTCCGGGTTCGATTTAATGTTGTCTACATAAGTACCTACTTATTACTACTTTTATAGTCTTTATTGTACAGGGTGTTAGGAAACCAGCATATGTTATAACATATACCTATAAATACTTACTATGGTGAAGTCAGAAATGCGATAGCATCTTTTTTTTTCATTATACAAAAATTTTGAGATCCTGATTTGTCTGTTTTTTTCTCCAAAATGATGATATCTTTGTGACTTCACCATAATATTTATGTTTCGGCTTGGTATACCATTTAACTAACACGTTAGTCTTCTGCTAAGTGCTAGTTGATACAATACTCACAGATATCGCCGGCCCTGTCTCGGTGGCAGGATCACTAAGATCAATAGGACTTAAACTGAAAAAAATAAAACGGTTTAGTACCTAGGTCATAAAGTTGTACCTACATTGCTAAAACATTAAAGAAAGAAAGAAACATTTAATTGACCACAAGCACAATACAGTAGACATCACAGAACACGGAGAAAAGGTTAGAAAGGCGATGTGGGCGGGGCAGGCGCGCCACAGACCTTATGAGCAAATGGTCATACCTACTTCTGCCCAAACATGAATGTAAGTGAGCGCTGTGATTGGTTTCTTTTGCGCTGTGATTGGCGTTCTATAAACTCTTTTATGTGTAGGTACTTAGTGGGGCGCAAGCGGCGACATTCGGCTCTCATACAATTGGCGCATGACAGCCTTCCTAACCTTTTTCCATGCTCTGTGGTAAACATAAACGAAATTACAGACAAGACATTAGAACAAACGGCACAAACAAATCAAATTTACAAGTAAATATGTGAATAATTAGGTCCCAGCCTCAGCATGTGCTGTAACGAACCGAGGGCCTCTGCAGCGCTGGTATTGGTGGGACCTATGTTATGTATGCTATTTAAGGCTTGGTAGTCCTTAGAAGAAGCGTTTAACCCCCGTATTTATAAAGAAGTAATTACTTATTACTTAAGAAAGTCATAACTTAAAGTGTTCATACCTAGTGCTCAAGTGAAAGAAATTGGTCACCATTAATAGTCATATTATTTGGCTGAAAATGCTAACTTTTGGTAGTTATAACTTCTAGTAATTTCTTGATTAAGGCATACAAATTGTCTCTCATGTAATTACTTGTAGTCAAGTAATTACTTTTACTTGTTTATAAATACGGAGGTAAGAGTTTTAAAAACCCATACCTTAGAAAACAGCGTTTTAAAGTGGATAAATCTAGTATAGTCACAGTTTGATTAACTTGGCTCGCTTTAAATTTTTTAAGATTTTTTTTGATTAAAAATTAAAAAGACACTGTTTTATACATGTGGTTATACACGGTGCATTTTGAACCACCTGCAACACGAAGCCCACGTTATATAACTAATATGTATAACATCTTGGCAGTGTTATTTTAATTTTTTTACCAAAATTATTTTTATGATAATTTAATCATTGGTTCAGCTATTTATTTTGAAACACGCTGTGACGCGCAGATATGTAGCTGTGTGAGGTCCATTTAACCGAGACCCCGCCGCAGTAAAATAATACGCCTGTGCGCGTCACAGCGTGTTACAAAATTAAAAGTCTGAATTAAAATATAATATTTTTCAAAAATTATTTTTTTTCCAAAAATAAGTAACACTGCCATGATGCCTATGATGTTTTTTTTTTTATTTATTTTGGCACAAACAGTCATTACAAAATATAGTAAATTTATAATAATGATCCAATAATCTAAACTTCGTTTTCCAGGTGGTTCAAAAAGCATGGTGTATTTATAACGAGGGCTTCGTTTGGAGGAGGGTCAAAATGCAGGGTGTAGGTAGGTAGGTATATCAAGTTCACTTCATACTCACGCAAGCTTGTTAACGAATTTAATTATCTCCTTCTTTAGCCTTTTATTCTCTACTTCAAATGCCTTCAGTTGGTCTTCTGTTACTTCTGGAATTGGCGGCTTTGGATCGTCCTTTTTCACTCTTTTATTTTGAAATCGTTTGCGTCTTTCTAACCTGCGAAAAGAAGATCAAATATGGCGTAGTATGAAAAGTTTACGATGAAATATTATTGTCGTTATTTTTTCCGATTTTTTATTCTGATATCTGTTATTCAAAGCGTAGCGAAAACCAACAAATCGTTGAATTTAAAAAGCGGTCCGGCCATTTTTGTCTTATACGGTGTAACTAATACATGACAATAATAACTAATACAATGACTTTGTTTTTAGGGTCCTGTACTCAAAAGGTAAAACGCCATGGGACCCTGATACTAAGACTTCGCTGTCCGTCTGTCTGTCTGTCCGTCCGTCCGTCTGTCCGCCCGTCTGGCACCAGGCTGTAATCACATGAACCGTGATAGTTAGACAGTTAAGTTTTCAGAGATGTTAATAAATAATAAATAAATAAATTAGGACAACATCGCATCCTTTGTTCTGATCCCAATTTGAATAACTATTTACAGCACTCTTATTTTCGTATTTTGGAAACCAGAAACAATCAAGGTACCACAAACACCCAAACCCGAGAAAATGTAGAAAAACACTTTTTTTCTCCATTGACCCGTTCGGGAGTCGAACTCATGACCTTGGAGCAGGCGACACCTTGAAAACCGGTGTGTACGCCACTCCGCCACGGAGGTCGTCAAATGTTGTATTTCTGTTGCCGCAGTAATTGCAACATACTAAAAAACGTGTTTTTTTGCCTTTAGTGGTACGGAACCCTTCGTGCGTAAGTCCGACTCACACTTGGTCGGTTTTATTTATATTTTTGTATACTATTGGTGTTACTTGCGACAGAAGACGTGAGCGAGGTCTTAACGTAGGCCTTCTGTAGCACGATCATAACAAGATCGGATAATCGCATGCATATTTACTTAGGTAGTTAGTTTTCGCCTAGGACATTAAGGAAGCGGCTGCCTAAAACATGTATGTCGAACCCGACATCCCGGGATGTTTTTTATACAAAAATGCATTCCCTAACAGCCAACACTTCAACTTGAAGCAAATATGCATCCGAGTATCCGATCTCTAAATAACCCACAAAGCACTTCCAGATCAAAGCCAATTTAGGAAAGATCGTATGCTAAATTGACCCGAATGGGAATCGAAGCCGAGACCTTCGGTCGGTGTAAGACTAAAATATTTAAAAAGTAACCTTTAATCACTTGTTTGCCAAAAGCAGGTTGGTAATCACAAACAAGAGCAATTTTCAAAAATTCTTGTTGCCCAACGCGGGAATCAAACCGAGGGCCCTGAGGTCTTGGTCCGGTACCTAACGTCCAAAGGGTCGTAAAAAAAATGTATATTAAAAAATTACATTCCTTCGAGCCGGATTTGAACCAGCGACCTATGGATATCAGTTATTTACACATCTACAGTCCACCGCTCTACCAACTGAGCTATCGAAGGCTTGTGTAGCAACAAAATAAATCGCTACACATTCGTAGGTTTAAAATAGAAAGGCAGACCCCAGTTATTTACGCAACGTGATACGCAAACACAATGAATTTTAATACAGTAATCTCACGCTTTCAGTATATTAAACACCAGTTTTTTCCCGTGTCTTCGTCCGCATGGACTTTGGTGTTGGGTTCAGAGAGAAACAATAATTAATGTTTGTATGTCTCGCATGTATATGTGCATATGTCGCATGCCGGGTGCGGTGCTTTACCATTTAGCACCGCGCCCGGCATGCGAGGAGATGCGGGTTTGAGTCACGCCTGAGACATATTTTTTTCAGAACAGCACTATATACCAAGTATGGTCAGAGAAGCGATTGAAATTACCAAATACAAAAATTTCTATCGCGTAGATGGCTTTAAATTATCTAGTGTATGGAATCCAGTGATTCGAATTTGCGGTAACCGAAGAAAATCAAAACAATACTGTGTCACGATCGGATACTGTAAGTGTTGTGTGTCGAGAACAAAAGTGTAAAAATAGTGAGTTGTCAAACAGTGGTACCAGTGTCGTGTGTAATAAAATACTACGACGGAGGGTAGATCGATTTGTCTGCTCTTAACAGCTACCCACCCGCAGATACAACAGTTCTCCCGTGATCATGGCGCTTGCAACAGTGCCGAAATATCGGAAACTCATAATAAATAAGGTACATGGTATAAACCCCGAAATAAATAACTCTAGTATCATTTTTCAAGTTTAAATACTGATATTATAATTGCAATTAAATTGCTTAACATATCATATAAAGTACCTAATTAATGTTTGCTTAAAATTTTACAATCGGTCGCGACGTCTATCGTCTATGTTACGTTACTTCCCACAGAATAAAACTGATAAGGCGTCTTGTTGCGGAAACTACAGGCAATTTTGGGACAAATTAAAGCCTATATGTTATTCTGATGTCTAACCTACATTCCTGGAAAGATTCATCAAAATTCGTTCTAAAGTTTTTACGTGAGAGTATCCATGCATACATACAAATTTCTGCGTTTTTAATATTATTAAGTTACCTACATTATAACCCCCTTGATAGGTACTTGTCCGAGACTGTCCCGAAGGACTGGTTAAATATTTCGATTTCCTTTCGCACCACGGACTGATAGGCCAAAATGAAAACTTCTTCCCCAAAAAAAAAAGACGAAAAGTGTGAGACAAGTCGCTTAGTAATCCTTACTACTTAACATTATACATGGGAAAGTAACTCTGTCAATCTGTTACGCTTTCACGCTTAAATGCTGAACTGATTTTGATGAAATTTGAAATATCTATACTATTTGTATCCTACTTCTAGACACAGGTTATAACGTGTAGGTCAGGCGGGAATAGCCGCGGCTGAAAAGCTAGTACTTACATACTTATGTACTCGTATGTATGATCTGTCCCCTTATTACTTACATACATTACTGTGTATTTGTGTACGTACATCAACATTAAAACCCCCTCCTTCACCGTAGCTGGGTAAAATTGTTGTCACTAATGATCCTACTGCACTTACGCTGCATTGTGTGCCTATAATGTTGTTACCTTTATTGGTGAAAGGTCAAATAATAAAATGATAATTATATTAACTCGTAATAATTGTTATCGTTATATGTAAATTATGTATAACTAGGTATTAAAGAAATTATTATATTTCTCAACAATAAGGTATTAAAGAAAGATGATTCTTTTAGGTTTGATTATAAAAAACGAAAACGTTAACCGAATGCTAAGAAATTATCAAAGTTTAATGTCCCATTTCGCAATTTTATTTCTAATATAAGATGTGCTTGTAATGTCAGCCTAAAGTATAATTTCCACCCCTAGGCTTTCTTCTTCTTCACCTATTTAAGTAGGAGCCGGAAAAGGCATCCGCATAAGAAGCTTTATTTTCAAATTTTATGATTGTAAAGTTTGAATTACAATAATTTGAATTTTATTGAATTTTTCTACTTCGTTTCTTATTTAGTTAGTGAATTGCACTGAGTCTAAATAATACAATGTCACCACAGGTGGTTGGTCGGCTGTACTTAACTTGAGTGCGTATGCGTTGCGTAAACAACTGGGTCTGTCTGCCTTTCTATTTTAAACGAATGTGTTGCGATTTATTGTATGTATTTACAAGCCTTCGATAGCTCAGTTGGTAGAGCGGTGGACTGTAGATGTGTAAATAACTGATATCCATAGGTCGCTGGTTCAAATCCGGCTCGAAGGAATTTTTTTGATGACAAAATAGCTCCCTCTGGCGCTTAACTACAAGGACTAACCTACCGCAACATACCGCAATTGATCGTTTTTTTTAATATATTAAATATCTACAGGTTGTACAATATCATGGAATAGCTTTTTTACAGGGTCAAAATACAACGAAAGTATCTTTCATGAAATCGTTTTAACTATGAAAATATTTATATTGTAGTAATTAGGAATAAAAATATTGATAACTTTCCCTTGACATTGTTTGATAAAGGGTTATAACAAGCCAAAACCAGCCCATGTTATTAACTTATAAATTAACGCATAACACACACACACACACACATAGACACTCACACATACACACACAATTACTTTTATTTAAATGCTTTGAAATAATTAGGTATTTTATTTTTATTTTTCATTTTTGTCGTTAAATCTTATCAAGTTACTACATTATTTTTATAAGTTTATGTATTTTGTTGAAATACTTTATTTGATATTTTAGCAACTTAATTGCACTTATAATATCAGTATATCAACTTGAAAAATTTTGTCTCAGGCGGGACTCGCACCCGCATCTCCTGCGAGGAGCAGGCCTAGCTTACAGTAGGAATCATCGCAAATAATATTTATTGTAAGACTTTTTATTGTGACATAAATAAATAAAATACTATGGTGAAGTCAGTTTGATATCATCATTTTAAAAAAAAAATTTTTTCATGCAAATCGGAATCTTAAAATTGCCTGACTGACTTGTCATACCATTTACCTAACACCCTGTATAATTGATTGACACCCTATTTTCAAGTGATTGACCTATCTATACTTAATATTATAAAGCTGAAGAGTTTGTTTGTTTTTTGGTTTGTTTGAACGCGCTAATCTCAGGAAGTACTGGTTCGAATTGAAAAAATATTTTTGTGTTGGATAGTCCATTTATCGAGGAAGGCTTTAGGCTATATAACATCACGCTGCGACCAATAAGAGCAAAGCATAGTGAAAAATGTTGCGAAAATAATCGCTATTATAATAACAGAAATTGACGCGTACAAAGTCGCGGGCAACAGCTAATTTAAAAACTTCGTTAGGGAATGGTGTTTTCCGAATTTTTCAATTACATGGTAAAGGCCCATCATTTGCGATATGGTAACTTGAATTTAATGATGGAGGCCTTTTCCCTGCCGCAGTGGGATGACTGTACGCCGTTTCTACCTGGTAAAGTCTACTTTCTCAGATGACCTCCGTGGCGGAGTGGCGTACAGACCGGTTTTCAAGGTGTCGCCTGCTCCGAGGTCCCGGATTCGATTCCCGGACGGGTCAATGTAGAAAAGAAGTGATTTCATACATTTTCTCGAATCTGGGTGTTTTAGTACCTTCGTTGTTTCTGATTTCCAAAATACGAGTGCTTTAAATAGTTACTCAAATTGGGATCAGTACAACGTATGTGATGTAGTCCACATTTATTTATTTATTTCTCCAGCCCAAGTGCCCCATGCTCTAGTACACCCTGTATTTACTCACACACATATATATTAAAAAAGGTACTTACTCCCTGATATTTCTTCCAACAGCATAATCGAATTCCCTCTCTTCTTTATCACTCCCAACTCTCAGCTTCAACTCGTCCAGATCCTCCGCGTCCAAATCTAGAACCCACAGCGGGTTCTTTTCAATTTGAACCTCATCCCGAAACTTTAAAACCGGGTTCAAATCATTATCATAGAACTCTGATAAGTCAACAGTATGTTTTACTAATCCATGAACCAGTAAAATGTAAGGTAACAAAAACAAAATGGCTAATCTAACCATGGTGAGTGGGTAATTAGTAATGTCAGATACTGAGTGTATATTCTGTTGGTTTGCGAACACTTGCGTCAATACTACGTAGGTAGGCAAGACGTTTTCTTTGTTCTGAGAGGTTCTTTGTAATATTGTAAAGCCTTAACTACACTAATTGGATTGGATTGGACTTTTTTTTACCGAAACAAAAACAAGAAAGTTTTAAGACACTAAGGCCTCGTTTCCACTGACGCGGAGAGGAGCGGAGAGGAGCTTTGCGGTGCATGAATTGACCAATCACAATGCCCTACATTTCCGCCTCGCATCAGTGGAAACATGTTGATTGGTCAATTCATGCACCGCTAAGCTCCTCTCCGCGTCAGTGGACACGCAGCCTAACAGTATGAACAGGTGTGTTTGAAAAAAATTAAAATGAAAAACATTTATTTCTAGAAGAAGTGCTAAACAACAATTATTTACCTGTTTTCCCCAAACTAGGTACTTAATCCTGTCTTTTGGGAACTACTTTACAAAGTGTTTCTACAGCTTAGGCTATGATTTATGTTTGTTTGATAGGTTCTGATGATAGAAAAGTCGGTTCAATATATTTTTTTAAATTGCCTCTAAAGGAAAAAAACATGAGGTTAAAAAAATCTTTATGAATGCGCCAGCTAAAATTTTTTTAAGTCATAATACTTTAGATAAACCTTAGATCTCAATAGTTAATTTTATAAATACCATGTATTCGTTTATTTAATTTAGGTACTTGAAAACTACATTGGCATGGAAGATGTATTTACTGATTTTAAGGCCTATTCAGACCTAAGAGGTATTCGCTACCATCTCATCATTCTCTTGCCCATTTTCCCAGTTTTTCTGGGGTCGGCGCATTATGTTTTTCTCTTCCACACTATTCTATCATTCGTCACTGAATCATCCACTCCTTTCACACTTATATCTTGTTTCACACAGTCCATCCATCTCTTTCTCGGTCGGCCTCTTCCCTTCCAGCCTTCCACATTCATTCTCATTACTCTTTCAGTTACATCTTTCTTCCCTTCTCATTACATGACCATACCAAGACAGACGATGCCCCACCATCTTCTCGGTAACCGGTGCCACCTTCAGACTTCCTCGTATATACTCATTCCTTATCTTGTCCATTCTTGTAACCCCACACATCGTATTCGCTACCGTCTGCCGGAGAATAAGCCCAGAGAGTGTGCGGTAATGTTACTGTTCACACCGATTCCGCTCTAGCCGCGGAACTTTGATACTAAATACCAGAGAGAAACCAGAGGCCTTACTTCGCAACACAATGCCCGTATATTCGAATGTGTTGCAGAGTGACACCTGAGCGGTATTCGCTATTTTATGTAGTTGTGTTGTATTTAAGTTTATTTTATATTATGTATGCTCACGTAGGTAATAATAAGTTTTTGTTGTCTTACATCCATGATTATTAAAATAAGTTGTATTATTAATTTTACATGTTGCTTTAAGTGCTTAGCACCACCTTCCCCTTTCTTTATAGTTTTTCCTGTAAAGGTTGTCTGGAAGAGATCGCTGACGGCGATAAGACCGCCTAAGTTGTACATTTTAATGTAAGAATCAATTTTAGTAATTTCTTTGTGGTGTGCAATAAAGATTATTCATTCATTCATTCATTCATTCATCATCTTACTGCAGGGCAAAGCCTCCATCATTGAAGTCAAGTTACCTCAACAATGATGGGAACTGGCATAATCACCACGCTTGCCAAATGCGGGTTGGTGATCACAAACCCGAGCAACGTTCGGAAATTCGAAACTTTTCGTTGCCCGACCCGCGGATCGAACCCGGGATCCCGAGATTTCGGTCCGGTATTTAAGCCACTAGACCAACAGGGCGTTAACCATTATAAATATTAAACCATTATAAATATTAATAAGGATTTTGAAATCCTTAATTTCTAATCAAGCTCTTAAGCCTAGACAGCGTAAATAAAACCTAAATTAAATACAAACATTAAATATATTTCTTCATTAAAATATTACATTAAATACGAAATATTTACCTAATCGACATACTTACAATCTTATGGAATGTACGTTTTTAAATTGTCAATTGAATAAAATTGTATTTTTAGTTTAACTGAAACGACATTTCTTAATTAACATTAATTTCGTACGAGTCATGAATATAAAATAAACAATTAAAAGTGGAAAACAGGTTATTTAAATATATATACAACTACTACTGTGTAAAATCATTTACAATTGATAAGAGACTATTTTTCTTTTTCTTATCTCATTTACCTAACATCCCAAAATAAATTATTTTATGATGAGTTAACTAATTTGTTAATAGTGGTTTGTATGAATAGAGTTAGTATAGCCATAGGGAAAGAATTCCCTAGGGTATAGCTAAGGTTTGAAAATAATGCTAAAAGATAGAAAAATATAGGTGACAGTTTTACAAATAAGAAAATCAATAAAAACTGCTTAACAAAAAAAAATAGTAACTTGCTTGTCTATCACAAACTCAAAATGTTTTAAGAGGTTCGTTTAAGGTTAAAAAGTTTTTATTTATTAACAATCAATGAAAATTATACTTAAAAATATGTTTAACCAAAAAATGTTCTATATGCCACATAAATTATGTGTTTTTAACAAAAAAATTTGTAATAGAGTAATTTAAATTATCTTAATAAGATTTAAAAGAGGAGAAGTTTCTTTAAACAGTTTTAATCTTTACAAGAACTGAAATTAATAAATTTTAAAGAAAATTATTATGACGCTATTGACTTATTCAAAATTACTAACTATTATTGAAATACGAAAAATATATCATTCTTATACCTTTTACAGATTTTAGTCTCGATTTATTAGTTTTATTACATATTATTTGTCTTGTATTACTCGCTAACAACGCTATTTAGGAATCCAATTTCGATAAGACTAAAATATCCTTGATTAGGAAATTACTTAGCTATCTGCTGCCCCCAATTGATTTCATTTTATTACTCCTAAACGAAATCAATTCCCAAAAAACTAGAACAGTATTACCTTAGCAAATTACCTCTGGTATTTATTGAATCACTGTTAACTGCTTTTCATTCTGGCATTCTTTTTAGGGTTCCGTACACAAAGGGTAAAAACGGGACCCTATTACTAAGACTTCGCTGTCTGTCCGTCTTTCCGTCGCTCTGTCACCAGGCTGTATCTCAAGAGCCGCGATAGCTAGGCAGTTGAAATTTTCACAGATTATGTATTTCTGTTACCGCAATAACAACAAATACTGAAAACAAAATAAAATAAATATTTAAGGCTCCCATACAACAGACTCGTTTTTTTGGCCCATTTTTGTACGGAACCCTTCGTGCGCGAGTCCGACTCGCACTTGGCCGATTTTTTTTATTGTACATTATTGCTAAAAGCGGCCGCTTTTGGCGTTAGCGGCAAATTCGACTTTATAAACAACTAAATGAAAAGTTTACTGTGATTCAATAAATACTAGAGGTAATTTGCTAAGGTAATACTGTTCTAGTTTTTTGACAATTGGGGGCAGCACTTAGCTCTAGTGGTCGCTTTAACATTTGGAAGTTTGAATCAGTTTATTGAAAATCACGGACAGTATTAGTGCGATATTAATAACCTATTCTCAAATAAGCCTAGCAGAGATTGGTTGCCTAGACATGTTTGTTAATACATTAAAAATAACAACAATTGCTAGGCAACAAGACCAGGGTAGGCTTTATCTCTTTGGATCCTTTGCTACATAAGCAGAGCTAGACTAGCTCAGACCACTAAGTGGTGAGGGGAAGACCGTGAATTGACCAATGACAGAGCTCGTTATGTGATTTGTGGGTTTCGAGCACTGTGATTGGCCAATTCATGATCCGCTTGCCTCCACTTGACCAATCACAGAGCACCAAATTTCTTATACAGGTGAAATTTTAACCACTTTCCAAATTTTTTATAGGCGTTCGGTATCGTATTTAGAGCCCATTTATGAAGTAAAAAATGTAAATCAAGCTTTCACCCGATCCGAAGAGTGAGATGCGAATCGCGTAAAAAAAGTGTTGCTAGGAGGCCGTATCAAAATTTTTAGATTTTTTGCGGACATTTTCGAAGCAGTCATTTTTGTACTGGGCTATACCAAAAGAAAAAATACGTCATTTGCTTTTTGTCTCGTAGATTGATATATTAAAATTTGGAAGGTGGTTAAAATTTCATCCTGTATGTAAATTTCGAGAAACGCTTCTGTAGAAACGGAGTCTTACTAAGTAACATCATCTCAGCGAATCGACGTCCACGGCTGGACATAGGCCTCCCCTAAGGATACCGGTCCCACCCGCATCCAGCAGCTTCCCGCGACAGTCACCAGATCGTCGGTCCACCTGTAAGGATCCACAGATCGTGAACTGGGGCGCGGTCGCCGTTTCAGAACCTTACTTCGACGGCCATCTGTTCTTCGAACTATGTTACTGCCCACTACCACCTCTGCAATTCTTCGAGAGATGTCGGTTGCCTTACTTAGTATATGCAGTGGCAGCGCAAGGCCTAAACTTAATGTGGGCGACGTACATTTCGCGGCCCTCTGATAATATGGGCAAGCACTTTGCGAGGCCCTCTGATGGTATAATTAGTTTTATGACATAATATACATAGTTCATCAGAAATATCTAGTATTTCATTCACATTTAAGACGCTGACTGCAGCCGATGACCTTGAGTAAAAATTACGCCCACAAATTTATTCGTCTTTGAATTTCTTTGCAACGCGCCGCAGCTATCACTGTTGATTCCCGTAGGAGTGACAGAGAAAAAGCGCATGGAATAGAAGGGCCTAAATGCCAAACAACAAAATTCGTTGTGCAATTTAAAATTGAAATTTTATTAAAAATATAAATCAGCCATTTGCTTAAGCAACATGTAATATACAATATAGCAAAATTTTATTATCATTGTTATACAGACTGCTGAGAAAAATGGTAATTTATGTATTTTCAGAGGCTACTTTGAGATTATTTTCTATCGAGAAAAGTTTTTAGAATCGTGTTTTGGAAACAACTACCTGGTCAAAAATATGATCAATTACAACTACATAGAATTTGGCAACAATACGAACCATAGGCTTAAAGCAAAACAATCTTCATTGAGCTGAATTTGGCTCATGTCAGCGTCTTAAGCCAAAGAGTGAAATATCTTTATGTTGATAATTAATTATAATTTATAGGAATATTATGTACTTTTGGGCTTTCCATACTTTTTAAATTTATTATAACTGTGAAGCGCGGGGCCCCGTGCACCGCGAGGCCGTGGACGGTGGCCCACACCGCCCAAGCCTTACGCTGCCCCTGAGTATATGTTATTAATATCGGCTGATAGTCTTCGTATAAGGAACAATTAATAATCAGTATGTTAACTTATGTAGTCGCAAATAAGTATAGCAATGATTTGGCAAACTGAAAGATCTCCGAACCACCCAACTTTGATTCCCCGTATACCCGATCGACGAATGTTATCGGTACCTCTCCTATGGTGTATTCCAGTTGTCTTGCTCTGAAAAGAAAAGAGGTTAAATATTTACTATTTTCACTCGATAAAAAAAAGACCTGCATCTTTTTTTTTGACATGTACATTTTTGTTATGTAAGATCACCATTAATAAAAATTACACTTAAAATGTCCGTGTTTCAATCAACATAGATTTTGTCATGTTACATACCTGCCATAATGGAAATTCAACCACATACAACATGACATTAGGTTGAATGCAGTTGGAAGAGTAAATAAATGTTTTAGTGGCATGTTTTTCGGTAGCTGAGTGTAGCTATAGTTTTAAATGTTTAGTTTAGGGCAAATTTTTAAGGCATGCTTACATGAATATCTATGTCAGCCCAAACCACAAGAAAAGAAGCAAAAATTAAAATATATATACCTTGCAATTTTAACCACCTGTCAAACGACGCCCACGTTATGTAACCATTATGTATAACATCTTGGCAAAGTCATTTAATTTTTTTACAAAATTTTTTTTATTAAAATATTGAATATCGGTCCAGCTATTTATTTTGAAACACGCTGTGACGCCCACAGATGTAACTGTGTAAGGTCCATTCAACCGAGACACCGCCGCAGCAAAATAATACGTCTGGGCGCGTCACAGCGTGTTTCAAAATTAAAAATCTAAATCAAAATTTAAAATTTGTCAAAAATATTTTAAATAAAAAATTAATAACACTGCCATGACTGCCATACATAATGGACCAATAACGTAGGCTTCGTTTTACGGGTGGTTCAAATTGCACGGTGTATATGAAATGATACATTAAGTCACCAGATAAATAGCTTAAAATATAATAATACCTAATAATCATTTCCATCTGGAACACATATCCTTTTGAGACACAGCTGTCTATCAACTTTTGTAATGCATCCTTTTTGTACAGTCTGAAATTTGAAAAATATGTAAATTAGGCCTATAAACCCATAGGAATCGAAAGGGTGGTGCTATTCTAGGCTGGTATCACATCATCAACATCATCATCTCACCGACACAATGTTGAAAGAGCTGGATATAGGCTTTCCATAACCTTTTAATACCCCTCCTTTGCCTTAAACATCAGACTTGGCCAGCAGTTTGGCAATGATGGAGAGAACAGACTGCACTCTTATTTGCAGGGGGATACACAAAAGAATAAAAAAATAATCAGTTAAAGTTAGATTACTTTCCACTTCCCCTGAAATAACATTATCACACCTGATAACAATTAGTTGCTTATCTAAGATGATGCAATTCTCACAATTCACAAATCAGTAGGAAACCTTCTTTAGAGCTTGAAATAGTAGATAAAAATTAAGATGTATTTCTGTATTCTTACCTAAAGGAGCCAGTAAGATCCGAAGCGCCCGGTCGCAGCAGAAGCTGTGTCACGAAGTTGGCTCCACGTGATATCAGCTTCCTTTTGAAGTCCCAACCGTACACTCCCCCGCCGTCTTTATAGCGTGTACCAGAGACCAAGTCGTAGTCATGTTCACGTTGGAGCTCGATGAATTTCGGAATGAATTTAGGCTGCAAATAGTTATAAAAACTACCTCTAAAGTAATTATCATATTAACCGTTTTTATTTGACAACAAATGTCCATATGCTTTTGCTATAATAACATTGGCATGACTTTATTCTACCAGACCATAGAGGAGGTGGTGGAAGTGGAACCAAGCTTGTTATTATCATATCATGATAATGATGATAATAATGAGAGGATACCCTCTGACCGATAACTCTGAATAACTTAGCATTTCTCAAGCTTTGAGTTTGGTTTGTAGAATGTCCAATTATACAGTCTTAGCATTGTTGTGTCAGTTAAAAAATGCTTAAGCCGCATCGCAAGAAACTGTAGGCTGTAATGGAGTTCTATCTTTAACAATTTACAGCGGCAATTACAATTCAAATAACAATCTCAGACTACCTCCAATATTGATTAAAATATTATTATTTATGCAGCTTACATGATGGCTCAAGTCTGCGTCCATGATAATGATAAAGTTCCCCGTCGCATGCTTTATTCCATGAATGTAAGCAGTGCCCAGGCCCAACTTTTTCTCCCTTGGCCGTAAGACAATTTTTGTTGATCCATAAATTTTTTGGAGCTGTTTAGCAACATCCAGTGTACCGTCAGGGCTCCCATCATCGATCACGATCACTTCGAAATCGTAGCCGCTAAATAACAACACGAAATATTTCTAAATTTTTAAGTTAAATGAAAATCGTACAAATTCCACTTAGACCGAAGGTAATTCGAATACTTTATTGTACTTTAGTATATTATTTGTTACCTTTTGTCTAAATATTTCATGATAAGCCATATTATTATGGGCAAGTTCTCTTTTTCGTTGTAAGTAGGTAGTAAAATTGAATATTTATCACTTTTTGTGATTTCGGAATCCAAAGATGTTGCTGCTGCCATGCTGTCAAAACTTGATTGAATGAAAATGACAACAAGATGTCAGTCATCATCCATCAGTGCCACTTTTTTGTTTTTTTACGGTTGGCTGTCATGGATGTCAGTCATGCTCACAAAGATATGTATGCTATAGTGGGCCTAGTGGGTGCCAGGTCTTAGAGCATAATCAAAGTGCCAAGTGGGTGGCAGAGGGAAATCGAATTTTATGTAACCGCAATCGTATAGTAATTATTATTGATACTTGACAATTCTAGGTTCAAAGTCTTACGATGTGTTATTAATTATGATGGTACTTTTTCTGAATCAATTTATTTATCTAGCGACTAGAATAAGAGAAAGAGACAAACTTCTTAGCGTTCCATGGATTCACCGAGCGGTTGCCGGTCCATCGTGTGTGTTCTGTGATCGTGTGGCAGAAAAAGAAACTCTGAGTAGGTAGCTCCCGGGACTTGTGACTCGGGTGTAGGTAGGTTTATGGGGCCCCTTAACCCCTTTCCGATGTACATACATCAACAACACTCACCTTCACTACTCGTGTTTCTCTCCCTGCCCAGCCTAATCTGGTACTAACTAACCTGCCTGCTAATGCAACTTTAGACATTCGCTCTAGTATTGAACTTATTGCAGTTCAGGGGGGCTAAAAAGGCCACATTGGCAGAATCATATTGTGATCCTATTATGAATTGTATTAGAAATCGCAAAATGGCCACTTAGAGGCAATTCCTTTAATGAATCATATCAATCAATCAATCAATCAATCATTTATTTGCGTCAAATATGGTATACAAGATGTCAGATTACAATAAAAGAATCACATATTTGGGCTACAATAATTAGCATGCAAATGTCAGTTTACAATAAAAGATGAAAAATAATAATAGTCGTTAAAATGGTCATATTACGATTCATTTCCGCAATTCATCGTTTTGACAGTTTTCTATGGAGATTCGTAAAATGGCCTAATAATATGAATTGCTTTTGTGTCAAATAGCAGATTCATAAGAAGTTACTCTCGAGTAACTTTTTACAATTCATATTCACTAATTCAAGACTAAAAATTATGAAATATTGTTAAAAGTTAAGATTAAGGACTAAATTAAAGCTTTTAGAGCATCGAGAGCAACTTAGAGCATCTTTTAATGTTAGCAAAGTGAAATATTTTTGGTTCCAATTTCGAAATTAGTAACATTCCTCATTAAAAGATCAAGTCAACATCGTGACTGCTTGATCCTACAACTTGTGACTAAAGCAAACTGCACAATAACTCCAATGTTAACTGAACTATTAATGTAGATAACTAATGGAAGTTTGTGTACAAATAATGTCCACAGGATTGATTCGCCCGACCGGTTCCAAAGCACGATTGACCGTGAGACGCGACGCAACATACAATTGAATAAGTTTGGCGAGTACTCGCGCGATTCCTTTAATCGGCAACTGGATCGGTTGGCCGACGACCGAGACTCGGACACCTACACCAACCGGGTAAGATGATCGGCTAGAAATATGAAAACTCCTTTTGTTCCATCCATCAGCTTGCTGTGTGACATCGAGAGGAAATATAAAGGCCGTTTTTCCATGGTACTAACGCAGTCCCCTGTTTCCTCGCGAAAGTATGCCAGTAGAAAAAATAAATATTAAAAAAGCCTTATGACAATTCCCTATGATTTCATTTTATTAATCATTTAAGAGGTAAGTACCTACACCAGACATATACTTACCTCCTTAATAAACCTTTAAAACATGCTGTGTTCAAACATCCAGCACACAAGTCTGACAAAATTACACGATACTGACGAACTATATGTTATCATTTTAAATTTCTAATGATAATATTTAGGTATATTAGTTTAGTTTTGGAAGTGAAATCAGAGGAAAGTATTTGTAATATCAGTAATAAACTTGAAAAATACTGATATTATAAGTGCAATTAAGTTGCTAAAATATCAAATAAAGAAAGTATTTGTGTTGTCTTTATCGCACTCTGTTAGAAATACTTTTACCTATAGGCTTCTTTTAACGCGTTTTGCTAAAGCTGCTTTTGCTGGTATATCTCGGGTGCCCTTCGGTTCGCCTAAAATTTGAAGTCCTAATTTCATTTGGCTGAACCGTATTGGCCTAAACTTATAACGTATAATAATTGTCTAGCCTAACAGTTGTTTTCACACTATCATAGTTGGGTCTAAAAATTTAAAACCCTAATTTTAGTATGTCTAATATCAAATTCACTAAAATATATTTGCATCTTTCTTTTGGCATAACTAACGCTAAGTAATGAAAGCCATTTTTTTTTAAACCAAGAAATTTGAAAAAACGTATCGTTCACAAACCGACCCCAAGCAGTCTTATCTGCCCTACCCCTAGAGTGTAATTTAAAAGCGCGTAGGCGCGGAGGGGCGAGGCGGCCCGCAGGCTGAGGACCAGGAGGCTGAGTCAGGGTATTACTTTAGTCTATGGGCTGAGTGTAAGCCATCTGCGACGATTAGCACGCGTGGGACCGCCGTAGCCTCGCAGCGCCGAAGCCGTCACGGAAGTCTGATTGTTTGGATGAATGCATGATTGCTTGTTTGCATGCATGTTTGCTTGATTGCATGCATGCCTGCTTGCTTGCATGCACGCTTGTTTGTTTGCAAGCATACTTGCTTGTTTGCTTGCTTGCTTGCATGCATGCATGCTTACTTCTTTAAAATATTGATTAAGTTTTAACTTTTTGCGAATAAAAATTTGGAACTGTTAATGGTAGGTATTAGGATATATTCGGCTAAATGTCGCATTTGGAAAAATTATAATACGGCGATATTCAGTAAGGCGTAGTAAATATAGGCTAAACATGTTTAGGGAGAGTGAAAATGTGCGAGAAAATTTTAGGCGAAACGTTTGTGTGCCAGTGACAATTAGGAGTACAAATAATTCGGCAATCCGATATATACCTCTCGCTCCTACTACTGCTTTTCTTCTAATGACTATGAAAATTAATTAAATCCTTCGAGCAACGCGGCCTTCCGTCCCGTAAGGGAGTAGCCATACGAAGCGTTTCCCCTCTGTCAAAGGTATAAGCCCAAATGGGCATTAGCGTTTATAAAAACTAGTTGTGCTCAGATTTCTTCCTAGACCGAGTCCAGTCGCGCAAGTGAACGCTGCCGTATTAAAAATGCCAAATTGCTCAGTTTTTTGTTGTAAAAAGAGGTCTGTAACATCAAGTTTACAAAATGATGGTGTTACATTTCACATGTAAGTAAATTTGTATCGTATTATTGCTATTTAATTACATTTAAACACTAAATTCGCATATTTTATTCTTGAATAGTTGTGGGATTTGTTCGACAACATCAGGTCCGCTCGCCCGTGCAAATTTCAGATCGGTCGCGCGATAAATCCGATATCTTGCCGCTGGGCAACATAGTGATGTTATTACTTTCACATGACATAATGTTTGTCGATAAAGGGTGGTGATTATCGACGACGACGTTATATAATATATTTAATCACATTAGACAAATAATTGTTGATATGGTTTTATGTGTGATGTAAAATCTCTTTTCTGTTATTAAGTTTGAAACTCTTTAATAGTAATAACATAATAGTAATAATTTATTTTTATTTGATTTAATCATTCTAGTTAGTAGTTTTTAGGGTTCCGTACCCAAAGGGTAAAAACGGGACCCTATTACTAAGACTTCGCTGTCTGTCCGTCTGTCCGTCGCTCTGTCACCAGGCTGTATCTCAAGAGCCGCGATAGCTAGACAGTTGAAATTTTCACAAATTATGTATTTCTGTTACCGCAATAACAACAAATACTAAAAACAAAATAAAATAAATATTTAAGGGGGCCTCCCATGCAACACACCAGGGGCCCAATTCTGCTAATTTATAAATGGCTCAATAGCATCGCAATCGTATATTTTGACATTACTTCCATATTAAATGTGTCAAAATATACAGTTGCGATACTATTGAGCCATTGATGGAATTATGGAATTAGCGGATCCGGCAGAGTTAGTCCCTCCCATCCCTCAACCCATACCTCCAATCCCTCCAGTCCTTCCCATCCCTGTAATATTTTTAAATGTCGTGTCACGGTTTATATGGTGTCACTCCTCTAAACAGCTCATTTGTAGCGATAGCGGTATAAAATCATCAGCTCTTAGCAGTATAAAATTTAGTCTTCCTCCTAGTTTCATACCCATCAAATCTAACACAAAAAATCAACATCAAAGCGATCGTTATTTGAATATCAAAAGTGGTTGTTAAGATCCTACTAATAAATAAATGTTTCACTTTGTTACTTTTATTCCGTCTTCAGAAAAAAATATCGATATTGCTACATAAACAGTTAAGTCCAACTCTATTTACGTTGAAAACGGGGCAATGTGTGAGTTGTAACTTATCCGTACACGAATTGTTGCTGAATTGTTTAATTTTTTGTGTGTGAGTGTCGTCACTACAGTGTTGTTTTTGTATGTGAGTATGCAAACCTGCGCTTGTGTGCACATTTCCCCCCGCAAAAAATGCCAGAACTTTTTGTATAGAATAGAATCGCTATGCCTACTCCCTTCCGGGACGGAAGGCCGCGTTGCTCGAAGATTAAATCCTTCCTAAGAATGAAACGCATTGCGCATCACAGACAAGACAATCACAGCACAGTACCAACACAGTACAAAAATAAAATAGTAGTGTCAAAAAATTTACTGACAAACAAAAACACTTAAAATTTGGAAACTAAAAAATCAATACTTATCTACTTGGATAAAATAAATAAACATTTTAGGTAATAATCTGCTATGAATTTAGGTTTCAATTGTCCATAATGATTATGTTCAACTTTATTGTCTGTAACAAAATACCGTAAAACATCGTCGCAACCATGGAATCCCAGTGAAAGTGATACGATACGTTGCAGTTTCAACCACCTTTACCAAGGAAATAGGCTACGTGAGCCACGGTCGGGCTCACGAGATGGCTGATAACTGAGTATGGTCCTTCATAAGCCGTCGTTGACGAATCGGCAACGAAGTCCTTGAATTATTCTGAAAATGGGAAAATCTAGCAAAGTTGTCGTCTGCGGGATGAAAGGTGTGGGCAAAACTGCAATATTGGAGCAGCTTATTTACGGAAATGTGAATTTAAAGTCATCTTTTTATCCCACAATCGAGGATATATACGTGGCGAACATCGAGACTGACCGTGGCTCGAAGGAACGCGTCTGTTTCTACGACACGGCTGGCTTGGAGCCCCCGCTTACAGGCGAGTTTAAAGGTTTACATCTTATTTGTATATTAACACATAAAATAGTATTAACACCTCATTTCGTACATAGGACAGTCAAAAAATTTAATATATATAACATATTCATGAACATCTTATTTTGCTGGGCTGATAAAGACCATACAAGTAATAAAAGCAAATGATATGATACAAATGACCCTTGAAATTTTATTAACTATCAAAATTAAAAAACTTCTTGACACCCACCACATGTAACCTTACACATGGGTCTCATGTTCAAAGTTTGTTACTTGTTTACTTGTTTCTAATTATGTGTCTGTTCTAGGTCCTCCACAATCTCCTACCATGCAGCTGACAGCCAACCAGGTGTTGCAGCGGCACTACCTCGGCTTTGCCGAGGGGTTCGTCATGGTATACGACACAACTAAGCCTGAATCCCTCGATGTCCTCATGTATTTGAAGAAGGATATTGACAGGAATAAAGATAAGAAAGAGGTATGTTGTTTTATTTAATAACTAATCTCCTTTCAGGTTTCTGATGATTGATGCTGGCACTAAAATAAAGTGAACTTACTTACACATACATTGTCCCCATGTAAGTAGATATATTTTAATATAAAATTATTAACAATTAAGGAAACTATAGGTTTATACTTATTTATAAAAATGTTATAGTATTTAATGAAAACTGTATAACCATTTGTTTTCTAATAAATAAATAAATAAACAACGGTTTTTGTAAAATCAGAAACAACAGACGTACCACAAAAATACTGATGTGGGAAAACTTTTAATAGCTGTTATCTACATCCAGCAATCAAGGCACTTAACCGAGACTGAATTGAGACCCCTGAGTCTGAATGCCTGAATCTGAGACAACCGGAGTATGAGACCCCTTAGAAACTGTCGAAAACGACTTGAAAAGGGAGATCAACAAAAGCAAAATATCTCACAATCCCTGCTCTTCCTATGGGTGTCTTGAGATACAATAGGAGGAACACCGCCAAAAAAAGACATGCAGCAGCATTGTTTGTCTGCCTCTAACCAAAGTGTAATCGCCAACCTACCAGAGGTAACATAATTTTATATTATTATCAACAATACAATTTCAGGTAGTGATGCTGGTGATTGGCAACAGGACCGGCCCCGACGACGTCAACAGCCTCGAGAACACGTGCTCGAAGGCGTCGAACTGGTGCTCCAGGGAGAAGGTCCGCCACTTCGAAGTGTCCTCTATGGACCGGCCGTCGCTCTACGAGCCGTTTATATACATGACGTCACGCCTCAACCCTGTCCAGAACAAGACAGCCTTCCCACAGCTGAGCACGCTGAGCAAGCTGACGCAGAAGAATAAGAGCGAAGCGATGTAACGGTACGCTTTAAATCTATGCCCTTTCTGCTATCAGCCGTAGATCTGAGTCATCATCACCGTCGCATACACACACACACACACTCACACAAGCACGCATTACACTCAAACGAATACACACACACACGCACACAACCATGTAATACCATTAACCTTACACTCTTTATAGTAAATAGTAAATGAATTCAACTAAAACTAAATTCATGTATTATTGAGAAGATTTGTTCTAGGCATATTAATAAAACACTTAGTATTTTGTCCGTCTAAAAATTCTTAATTCGACACGGTTTAGCGTGGGCCAGACTCAGTCTTCTCAGGGTTTTCTTATTTTTCTACAGGAGCTTAGTGACACACAACCAACTTTGTTAGCAGCCATTTAATTTTCCTATTGAAACTATATACATTTCTATGAACCAATCAGAGCGCGGCATTTTTGGCGCGCTTACGTTTTATATCGAGAAGGCCTTTTAATTGGCCGACGTCTTTGGCGGAAAGGGGCCATCGGTACTTCCGGTGTTGCCACCTCATGACGCGCTACATGCTCCCCCTCCAAGTCGCTAGAACGTCCCGTTGGCGAATTGGACCTAGATAGCGGCGGGTCTTGGTTAATTCGCGGCCGTCCGCGCTGTCTACGTGGCTGTATTGGGGCCGAGACCTGACCAGACCTAACAAAGGGAGTGAGATCAGTAGTGTGAAACCTGCCTACGTGTTCATTAGTGGTTAGGTGTGATACGTCGTATGTAGTGGCACTAACAACCTTGCTTATTTGATAAGGTCCATCACGCTTAGGCATGAGTTTCCTAGAGCGTCCTTTTGCAGAATTACTTAATAAGTGGGTGGTAACCAGCACTTCATCTCCCACCTGATAACTAGGCGCTGAGCGGCGTTGTCTATCCGCGTCCTTTTTACGTCGATCCTGTTGGTGTTCCGCTGATTCCCGTACATACTTCCAATTAGCCACAAATCGTTGTAAATACGGCGTGATTTGGGGTACGAAATTCTCCTTATCCAGAATGGCTCGAAGGTCTCTATTGGCTTCCCACGGTGTACGCATTTCTCGAGCAAACATCATCTGGGCAGGAGTGGAATTAGTGGCAGAACAAGAGGAACTATTTAAAGCAAACCTTATTTGAGATAAATATTGGGGCCAGGACTTATGTTGATTCTTCACTAAAATTGCGAGCTGCGTTTTGAGCTCTCGGTTTTTCCTCTCCGCTGGATTAGCTTCGGGATGATACAGTGGTATCAGGTTCTGCTTCACGCCCATTATAAACATACATTGCTGCATGGTCGCAGATACAAACTGTACCCCGTTGTCGGATATTATCCGGCGCGGAAATCCATACCTTAAAAAATATTCATTAACTAGTAGGTAAGCACACGCTTCAGCCTTGGCCTCCTGGAGTGCATAAAGCTCAACCCATCTTGTAGCCGTGTCCTCTACTAGCAAGATCCACTTTTCGCCATTTTCGCCTTGTGGTAGAGGACCGAAAAGGTCTACTGCTAGCACTTCACCACGTTGGTTGAGGACCGGAGTTTGGAGGAGTCCAGCTGGCTTCTGGTTACAGATTTTGTAGCGTTGGCACTCTTCACAAGTTTTGAGGTAATCGGTAATGTACTTACGCATTCCGACAAAATAATAGCTTTTACTGACCTTTTGGATGGTACGCTCTATGCCCGGATGGCCTGCTATAGGGGCGTCGTGGACCTCTTTCATAATATCTTCACGCATAGAGGCTGGGATCACCAACTGAGGTTCTTCAGTGTCGATATCCGGATTAAAGCGATATAGAACGCCGTTATTCAAAATATAGCCTCTATCAAGCCATCGAGTACCTAAGGGGTCTGTGCCTTCGAGGTCATTAATAATCTTAGCCACGTCAGTGTCCAGCAGCTGTTTAGCACGAAGATCAGTGGCAGTTTCTCTCGGAACATCCACGATCACGGTACACACGTCGCAGCTGTTGAGGTTGGCTTCATCACATTGTGGACGACTGAGTGCATCTGCAATAAAATTGGTTTTACCTGGTGCATATTCATATTGGATATCGTAGGCTTGCAACTTCATAGCCCATCGTACCAGTCTACCAGTTGGAGTCTTCAGGGTAAGTAACCACTTCAAGGGTTGGTGGTCACTTTTGACAATTATTGGGTGTCCATCAAGATATCCCCGAAACTTCTCTACAGCCCATACTACGGCTAACGCTTCCCGCTCCGTAGTCGAGTAATTTTTCTCGGCAGCAGTCATCAAGCGGCTGGCATACTCTATGGGTTGTTCTTCCTTACCTTCACCTTGCATTAACACGGCCCCTAAGGCGTAACTGCTAGCATCCGTTCGCAGAATGAAGGGCTTCTCATAGTTTGCCTGTATAAGGATTGGGGCGGTGGTCAGTTTCTCTTTAAGTAACTGAAAAGCTTCTTTTTGATTTTCTTCCCACTTCCAGGTCTCAGTTTTTCGAGTTAGTTTTGACAACGGCTGTGCGATTTGAGAGAAGTTTGGTACAAACTTACGGAACCACGAACAAGTTTGGAGGAATGACTTGAGGTGCTTTAGATTTTTAGGTTCCGGCATCTGCATTACAGCGGCAATCTTCGCAGGATCGGGCCGTATCCCTTCAGCGGTGATTACATGTCCAAGGTAAGTAATCTCCTGACGACCGAAGAAGCACTTTGCTCTATTTGCTTGCAGACCAAAATGTCTTAAGCGATCAAATACCTTTTGCAGGTCTTCCAGGTGCTGAGAAAAGGTGGGCGACATTACCAGAAGATCATCAAGATAAGCCAGCAGCTCTACGCCTTCTAAGCTGGAACCGGAACGGAACCGATCCATCAAACGCTGGAAAGTTGATGGCGCGTTCTTTAGTCCGAACGGCATGCGAGTAAACCTAAAAGTACCAAACGGTGTCACAAACGCCGTTTTGTCTCTGTCGTCCTGGCTGACATTCACCTGCCAGTACCCAGATCGCAGGTCTATGCTGGACATGTAACAGTGCGGCTTCGTCGAGTGCAATAAATCATCTATTAGGGGAAGTGGATAAGTATCCGTTTTTGTGATAGCGTTAAGACCGCGATAGTCAACGCAAAATCGTACACTACCGTCTTTTTTAGGTACTAGGATAGCTGGTGAAGCCCATGCTGACTCGCATTCTTCTATGATGCCTTCCTGAAGCATTCTGTCTAACTCAGATTTCATTATTTCCTTTTTGGCAGGGGTAAGACGGTACGGAGGGACGGCGATCGGTAAGTGATTTCCCGTATCAATTCGGTGCTCAGCGAAAGGCGTCGGAGCTCCCCCAAGACTGAAGATATCCTCGTTCTGCTGCAAAAGGGAAGAAAGGCATTCCCGTTGATCAGGGGTTAACAACTTACCTTCGTCTTGCCTTAATGTTTTGGCAGCGCAGCAGGAGACGGGTTGACTAGGTGACTCGAAATAAAGGGTGTAAGCTTTGTTTTCGCCGGAGAACCGCCAGGTGGAAGTCGAAAAATCTAAAATAATTCCAGCTGCTACTAAAAAGTCGATACCTAATAATGTTTCGTTACCTATAGCGTCGGGGAGGATAACGAATTCTAATTCGATACACTTACCCCGACCAGCGTCGACTTGTAGCATCGTAGTACGAACTTGGCGCGTCTGAGCCGACCCATCGGCAAGTCTTACTCGCATGATGGTCTCCACAGATGGGTGGCCACGCTCCTGTATTAACTGGTACAGCGAACTCCCAACAACACTTCTCTTGGCAGCTGTATCAATGAGTGCTATTCCCTGCAGGTCTAAAATAGTGATACTTAAAATAGGCCTTAGCTGTGCCTCTGATATGCGACGTGAGTATGAAGACATCGAGGAAACGTCCAAAATATGGTCTTCGTCGGTCACTCTGTCAACATGCGAAATAATTCCGCAATCGTACACCGGACTCATGGTCACCCTACTTGAGGAACAGGACTCTGAACATTTGTCCTGAAATTCCATGGTCACCCTACTCTCAGGCAACATGATCGGTGTGTTATTGTTATTATTACAATTATTGTCGAAATTACGCTTATGCTTAGCCAGGTTGTTAGTACCACTATACGTAGACATTGCATATACAGATGAATTATTTAACGAACTGTTTTCAGTTACAAAATCTGAGGGAAGCACATTAAAAAAATCAGTTAACGAAATGTTAGATTCTTGATTAGACTTATTAACATTGTTGTGATAGTTGTTAGGCATAATATTTAAGTATTTACATAAGTCGATGCTAGTTTTATGAGGACTTTGTGAGGAACACTTGTTACGTTGTAAACTGGTGTTGTCTAATACATTACGACTATTACGAGTAAACGTTTTTAAGTGATATGACTGATCGATTTTAGAAGTAGTGTTTTTCACGGCCACAAAACAACCAGTAGTTTTACTTACTTGTATGTCTGGCTTACGCTTGGACTTGGAGAGGGTGGCAGTAGACACGGATTCAAATGATACGGCACTAAAGCGGGCATTGCATTTGATGCAGTCCGTACGAATAACTCCTTTCTCACCACATCCGTAGCACGCTACTTCGGTAATGTCTTTCACAGAAGGGAGACGACGGCACTCTTCACGACTGTGTCCACTTCTTCGACAATATACACAATATGAACGATTAGACGGTTTCGCGGGCGCGGCACTACGCGTACCCAACCGAGGGTGATTCGATGAGGACGGGTAAGACGACTCGTGCGACTTGGGCGTCCTACTTGACGACGCCGGTGCGTTCGGCGGCGGAGGTTGCGCTCTCGGCGGTCGTGACGCGGGCGCGACGGCGACACGGGTGGCGGCAAACGTAGGTTGCATGTACTTGTAGTCCGGCTCGCAGTCTTCGACTTCTCGGGCGCGGTGCAGCAGGTCAGCAAAAGAGTGCAGTTCCTCTCGTCGAATTCGGTTTCTTATTCGCGTGTGCAGTAAGCCGTACACCATATCAAGCTGTACTTTTTCAGTCAGATCTCCACGCGGTAGACGGGCAAATAGTGCGCGTGCTTTACTCACAAACAGATCTGTTTTTTCTAGTTGTTGCTTGGTGGCAAATAGCTCTAAATATATCCTGTGCGGTGGTCGGCGGTCTCCAAACGCACAGCGTAGTTGGTGTAATGCCTGTGACCAGCTATTAATCTCTGCTTTTACTCCATGCCACCACGTGGCGGCTTCATGTGTCAACAGCATTGATAGGCCACGCAAGGCGTTGTTGTCACTGACGTTGGCGCAGTCCTTGAATGCTTGTAATGCATCTATAAAACCGTCGAGTGATTCAGCAGGCGCTCCACTGTAGGTGGCTTTGCAGGTGGCGAACGTTCCAGAAACGGGCGACGGCGTGGGCGTGGCCTGCGCGGCTTCCGCGGGCGCGGGCGAACGCGTTTCAAGTACCCTTGTGATGAGGCGCTCAAGCTGGTCGGCCTGCGCCTGCTGCAAGGAAGCCATCATGGTGGCGATGTCGCTCACAGAGATGGCGGCCGAAACGGCGGCGGGCGCTTCGAGTGCCTCGGTCGTTGGCGTTGTTGCAGCGTTTGAATCACAAGCGTCTTCCACGTCGTAAAAGTCCGTCTGACGACGCTTACTGCGCGATACCGGACGCGGCATCTTGCTTCTTCTTATAACAATGTTGAATCTTGAAGTAGAAGTGAAAATATGGCGGCGGCGCGTCGTAAAGTTTTGCACACCGAGCGTTGAGTTGGTTGCAGTTGTGTCCCGTAGATAACAGTAGATTTCTTGATTTTAATGTTGGCCCGAGTTGGGCAGCCAGTTTAGCGTGGGCCAGACTCAGTCTTCTCAGGGTTTTCTTATTTTTCTACAGGAGCTTAGTGACACACAACCAACTTTGTTAGCAGCCATTTAATTTTCCTATTGAAACTATATACATTTCTATGAACCAATCAGAGCGCGGCATTTTTGGCGCGCTTACGTTTTATATCGAGAAGGCCTTTTAATTGGCCGACGTCTTTGGCGGAAAGGGGCCATCGGTACTTCCGGTGTTGCCACCTCATGACGCGCTACAACGGGTATTTTTTTGCCAACGAAAAAACGGAGGCTTTACTTACACATACATCAGCTGAACCGAATATATTTATCCGTGTGTTAGACGTAGAATAAGCCGCCAAAGACATCAAACTGTACCATTCATTTTTTATTTTTATGTAAACGATAATACTGAAATTTTACTCTCAATAAATTATGACAATTAAAACTACTCAAAACAAACTAGATAAATTATGGTTTTATGTACTTACTGCGTAGAATATAGTGTAGGGATTAGAAATCTCATTAGTTTAATTTTGTTAGGTAGTTTTTATATTAATTATGTCCCAGATACCTTAAATGCCCAAAATTTTAAGTTCTCTAACAATTACTCATAACAATTTATTTTGATAACACAAAATTTATTATTTAAAGTTGTCTTTATAGAACACTTCTTATTTATTTACAAATTTTTCAATTGATATCAAACTTTATTTTTTTGAATTTAAAGTTTTTAATTAATCACTAAACTTTGATTTTCAAGCATAGCTTACTGAATGAATTGAAATCGACTGCAATGAATTAATAATGAATTAATAAAATACAGAATAACGCCCTTTTAAAACTTACATAATGAAAGAACCATAAAAATAATTGAAAAAAATATATTGTAATTCTCTTAGGTACTTACCAAAATTTAGTGCGCAAAATTAAATGTTATAAAAATTTTATGTTTTAATAAATTATTTTTATTGTTTATATTTTCTACCGCAAATTATTTGAGCGCAAGTTGCTCAGTGGCAAAACTGTGTTTTGACCACAGACATTGATAGGCGTAGATGCCACAAATACACGCGGTCAAAAGTTGAACATGTTCAACCTTTTTTTGACACGCGCATCAGTCTGTGGTTTGACATTTTGAGATGCCGAATTTTCGGTTTATGTAATTTCGCAAATATAATCTCCGATTTCATTTCTAAAAGCAACTAACATCTCTCTTATTAAAATGACAAAAAAATTAAGTTAAATGATACAATTTTGTCAGAGTTAAAGTAGTTAGATAAAAGTATATTTTTTAAATTTTAATAAGGTTAATAAACAATGAAAAATGTTTTTAGCTGTACAAAGTCATTAAGGTACTGTGCAGAAGAATTTTTTTCACTGGTCACATTATTTTTTGTCATCAAAAATCATTGCATGTCACGATATCTGAACAGGGCATAGATTAACTAACTAGATAATTTATTAAATAGTACTTAAATAATTCTAGTATAGTTCTTATGTACTTACTATTTATTTAGTGCAATACATACTTATTCTTAATGTTGCCAGACAAAAAAATAGTAATAAAATTTATATAATTATTTATTTCTAAAATTTTCTATTAGATCTCAAATTGTTTACTATTGTTTTTATTTTGTTTTAAAGTTAATGATCATTAACTTCTATGTATCTCCTAATGCACATAATGTTGTCCTAACGGTATGTTAATGGATGTAGGGTAAATTAGCTTTTTTGGTTATTTGTAAGATATTGTACAATTTCCTTTTACCTATAAAATTGTAATTTACATAAAAAATTGCAAAAATATGTACATCTTACCCATACAAAACAAAATCCAAATGTAATTGTTGATCAAGCAAAGGTTTATAGTAAGTATTAAGGAGTAAAGTATGCTAAAATTAAATCAACTAATGAAATAACACTATAGATCGGTTTTTATGTATAAATGTTTTATTCTTATTATACACTAATCGACTCAAGTACTTATTTGGTCGTGTTACAATGCCAATATTTTTAATGCATGGTTTAGTATGCCATGTATGATTGTTGGCAAGATCCATAAAATAAATGTACTCTTGATTTAAAGTAGTTCATTTCATGCATAAATCCAAAAAGTTACTAAGGACAATTGCAAATTGTCTAATTAAAAGAAATATAAAGCAACTCGATGTTGCCAAATTTTAAATTTTAACCTGTAATATTTTTAAACTTTTTCCGGTGATTTTCTTTAGTAACTCTTTTTAGATTTACTCGTATTAAAGGTTCAGGACTTCTAAGCCTTAATCGTTTATAATGCACTATGTTGTTGTGACTTACTCACTGCATTATCGAAATGATCTAAGTTTTCAGTTTTTTGCAGTTACGCCAGTTTGTATAGAAAGCGACGAATTTATTTCGCAGTGCCAAGCATTGCAAGAGCCGTGAATTTCTTATGAATATAATATTATGAGATATCGTTTCTTCTGTAAATATAGCTTTAACTTATTTAAAAATGTTGTTTATTCGTTTGTTCTTGCAATAACACGGTAGTTATAATATCTTAGATAATACACTATAAAAATATCGACCTGATGTAGACTGCAGGTGGGAAAATTATCACAGAGCTACCGGAAATAATAATTAATAACAGTCGATATTAATAACCTATCCTCATGTAAAGTTAGAAAGCCCACCAGAATAATTTGTTAATTCGATCCTAATAATAACGCCGCATTGGTCGATTGACTTAAGTACCGAATCAAGATCTCAAGGACCGAGGATAGGCCCCGGGTCGGGCAAGAAAAGTTAAAAATTTGCATACATTGCTTGGTTAAGTGATCACTAACCGCATTGCTATGGTGAACGGTACTTTGAATTCAATGAATTTGATTATTTGTCGTTACTTTTATAACAGTTGCTAAGAAAATAAAAAACAGCAAAGTCTTCTCTCTTACTAAGCATAGGTTATTAATATCGTTCATAGGTATATGTAAGATCTTCACTTCAATAGCGCGCAAAAATACGTCATTAACTATATTTTGGATATTTTTCATTTACGTCAGTTTTTATCTAGGTGTCTGAAATTTTGTTAGAAGTCGTTACTAAATTTTGACACTTATTAATGTAATTGTCTTCTATTATTCAATATTTATTAAATGGTACACTAGCTCCACGCCTTTAAAAAACCTTTTAACTCTTGTCTGAGACCTAATCTCTATTATCTGTTCTGGTATGGCCCTCAGCAATGATATTTAAAAAGCATAGATAGGTTATGCCCTTACAAAACTATCGAAATATCTGTGCCGCTTGCGAACAACTGCACACATGGGTAATTCCTATTTTGTCCTTGTCATACTCGTGAAAAGAACAATTACTTTCTCTTTCGCCTTGGCATCCATATTGTATGAAGACGTCACAATTGTGACGTTTTAGGGACGCATATTGGAGCGCATGTCTGTAACATATCTATTACTTTTTAAATATCATTGGCCCTCAGTAAGTGGGTCTAGAAAAATGTTATATAAAAGATTGAAAATCCTTGACAAAATTTCACGTTTTTGACAGTCGAGAATTTTTTATTCAACGATTAATATTTTCAAATTTTAATACTTCTGTCTAAGTCACTTCTTTGTACCTTTATACCTTCTTAAAGATGTTGTTAAATGTAAAACAATACATTCAGAATGATTGGTTAAACGAGAAAATAGAGAAACGGGCCTTTAAACTTTATCTACGCGTCTCACTTGATAACTCATTACCTTCTGTATTTTCCTCGGTTAAGCAATCGGCATGTCTTTAAAAGTAGCGTATTAGTTTCAGATGATCTAACTATTTATGTGACTCACTACTTTTAAGTTACCTAAAGATTTAATTAAATGAGTGTAAGTTGAGTTTAATAAGTAAAGTTATTTATTGAAACATGTCTTTTTTTGATTTTTCCATTATTGCTCTTGAGTACGTAGCTCGTGCTAGACGGTAAACTGTCATATTTCCACAGAACATGAAAAAAAGTTAGAAAGGCTGCTATACATGTTGACCTTGAGACCGCCTTTATGCCCTACGTAATAAAAGCTGTTATCGCAGTTCAACTGTTTAACTTGATGTGCTGTTGAGTGTACAATATGTTATAAAAACCCTGTCCGATCCGAAAGGGTCATAAAGTTGCTATATTAACATAACCTAAATAAGTATCAAAATTACGTAATTCATGAATAAAACCTTTTTATCGATTTCTAAAGTCAACAGGTTTATCACCCATTTACCCTACAACGGGGAAATTTTCAAAATGTGTTAACACTCCCCGTCGCGCGGCTCTATTGTCGGCATTGACGCAAGCAAACTACTCGCTTTTCGGCACCGCAATAAACATAGGCGGCGCCTTTGACATAGCGTAAAGGTAGCCGCCCGCTTTGATTCAACTCGCCGCGCGGCACGTGTCGGTGGATATATCCTGATCATGCATTATTATTTATTATTACGACAGGTCAGTTTCGCGAAGACATTACTTCCGAGTGGTCGTACCGTTCTGCTCCGCGAAATGTCGTATTCTATAAATAGTTTTCATAAAATTATGTGACAGTGAAGCAAAAATGCGTGTGCGGATTGTTGCGCTTAGTCCCTCGATCGTGAGTTATTCCAGACACAATTGAAATCAATTGTTATCGCGGCACGCGCGTGCCTCCTGGAGGTTGAGGGACTAAAGCGGATACGAGTGTGTTACAATCGGTGCGGGACAACCTAGTGCGACGCTGTGAAGCCTGTATTTCTGACGGTGGCAGAAATATGGAACAACATCTTCGCCACAACCATCAAATCAGTGTCCTTATTGAGTGACCTCATACTACCAAATAAAAAAGCTACTTGCAGAGCTACCATAAAGCCTCAGTTTCTAACAATTGACACATTATTATCTGACTAATAAGTACCGGGGTCAACTGAGGTCATGACTTCGCTACCTGTGAGTGCGAGCGCCGGCGCATTTCCGCGCCTCCCGCGCGTCCGTTCACCGCCTCTTGGGATTGCCATGTAAGCTTTTTTAATGTAGTGAATTTTGTATTTTTTTTTTCATGGGGTAATTTTTTTCTAATGTTTCATGAAAATTATTACACAAATAGAATCTTATATAGATACCTAATAACACCTTAATGGATCGGACAGGGTTTTTATAACATATTGTACTGATATTATAAGTGCAATTAAGTTGCTAAAATATCAAATAAAATAAAAAAATATTGTATAGATGTAAAGCTGGTTACTAACATTTCTAGCCTTTTTTGGCTTATTATTTCTAGCGATAGCCAGCGCCTGGAAACGGCTGCTTACATTTCATTAAAATATTCACATGATTTAGGTCTTTGTTTTTGTTATTTATCTTCTGATTTAGTTACTAAAGGAACCATAGACATAAACAATGACTTTTGCATCTGTATTAATTGTTAAAAACTCAAAATTCGCATGCAAAATGTGAGACTGTTTTAATAATTTATTTATGGAAGATGTTTTGGAAATAGGAATTTATCCGTGAAATAAGTGTGCAACCACGAGGTACTTACACTGACTAAATAGCGCGGCGCCCCACAACGAGCCTCGCGCAATCATCCCCGCATGCCCCGCCTCCCCTTACGCATCTATACTGCCGCGCGAGATTCCCGCGTTTGGTTTATAATGATGATTAGATCCAAAGTAAACTAAGTATAATTTTTATACACCACCACCTTAACACAAACAAACGGTGTTTCATAAAGTCCTGTTCGTCTCTGAATTAAGTAAATTTGTATGTATAAACGGGATCTTTCTTGCTTAATAAATATAGCAGAACATAGTCAGTGCTACTGTATAATAAAAATAAGTGTTTAGTAATACAAAATTGAATAAAAAGAAATTGTATTTCGATGCTTAAGTCGGGTATCTACCCGGCATCAAGCGGCTGGTTATTCGTTTCTAGCCGCTGGCTTCGGTAGTTACCCGCTTACGAGCCGTTGGTTTACAATGCGCCATTTGTATGAGAACCGGTGTTGCCGCTTGCGCCCCATTACACATGAACGAGTTCAAAGAACGCTAATCCAATTTTATTGACGTTTTAAAAGAAACCAGTCGTAGCGCTGACTTACACGCATTTGCTCATAACCTCTGTGGCGCGCCTACCCCGCCTACATCGCCATTCTTACCTTTTCAATGTTCGGTGCATATTTCGTTGACATTTAGACTCGCCGCAGACTACAGACTTTTTATCGGCCGATAGTTTGGTCGGGTTTTTATCAGTAGCAAAAAGACTGTAATCTGAATCACTGTAATGTGCGCATTTTCATATCTCTTTCTACTGATTAACATCCCGACCAAACTATCGGCCGATAAAAAGTCTCTAGTTTGCGGGGAGTCTTATTCTTAATAGAAGTCCGAACGAAACATAGGTCCGTAACTCCGTAAGTAATAGTCCTATCCTTCCTACTAATATGTATTATAAATGGGAAAGTTTGTGAGTATGGATGTCTGGATGTTTGTTGATCTATTACGCTAAAACGACTTGACGGATCTGAATGAAAATTGGCACGGTGCTAGTTTATTGGCTGGAATAACATATAGGCTACTTTTTATCCCGGAAATAGGTACGGTTCCCGCGGGATAACTTTAATACATCGTTCTAAATACCTACAATATTCCACGCGTTCGAAGTCGCGGGCAACAGCTAGTAGTTACATAACAACCGTGTACAAATTAGGGAGTAGCCTTCAGAGGCCATGTTCAACGCGATGCCTGTAAATACAGATATTTGAAATGAAAGATGTTTACGGATTATTCGAGTTTATTTTTGGTTTAACCCGATGTTTAGAACACTTTACAGCGTTCATGGTCACGAGCAGACTAAGGTGTTATTCGTCTTAAAGTAGGTGATTTGCAAAATGATTGAAACTACCGCCTTTAATTTTTAGTAGGTACTTATCGTTGATTATGTTCCTTTTCACACAATATGAGCTAATTGTGTCCGGAGTCTTCGCATTGTTGCCATGGTTTGTGGACTTCATTGATGGTAAAACGGTGTCCCAAGCAGCTAAATTCTAACCTTAGTAACAAATCCTGACGTGGTACCTCTGAGGGCTAGATGTCTTTGGGTCGCCGTAAATATAATGGGGCGTCCACATTTCGCGAATGTGCCGCGAATGCGCAGCTCGCGATCGTTGTATAGTAAGCGCACGCTCAATTCTCACGAATTGCGCGAAAATTGAGTATGATGCCCCATAACGCAGGAGCAGCGCACGAACGCGCCCTAAGGCTGGTGGCTAGAGGTAGCGCTGCCAAGCGGCGCCATTCTACAGCGTCGTTATAAAACACTTATAACGATTTGAATGGCAATTTGAAACTCGTAACTCTGAAAGCAACCCATCAGTGTCAAATAAAACAACAAAATCAATTAGCAATTTTAATCTTGCATTTCGTAATGTAGGTAATTATAATTGTCTTAGCGTTAATATCATCGTTTTCTACAGCTAACGGGATAACATCCCAGGTCTACACAAACAATATAATATTAGCTCTTTTGAGCCCTCATTAACTACTATCGCGATAACCTATTAAACATGGCTGGGTTACACACTGAGGAATTATTTTTGGCTAATGACAGTTAATTGGTTTATGATTTGAAAAAAAAAGAATGTAAATTATACTGTTTTGTTAATACATAGTCTCACTGAGGATTAGAGAAACGCATCGAAAAAAACTCATTTTTTTATTATAATTTAGTAATTGTCAAAATTTAATAATGTTTCTTAATCATGACGTGTGCTTACCGAGCCTATGCATAATTTGTGTTCTAACACATAATATTTATAATCGGTAGTAACTTTAATAATTGTACGAGCCGCTGGCTGTTAGGACTATTTTGCCCTTGTGGAATGTTTGTGATTTATATAATTCTTATGCGAATTTAGTATTAAATAAATAAAGTTCTTGCATTCGTAATAAATGAAAAATTAATTTATAAGCTTTAGCCGGTCATGAGTATGGACACTAAATGGAACATAAGCTCGCCACTTTGCGGCGGACACTCGCAAATACTCGCAATTACTTTTCGCGCGTTTAATATATTTTCGACCTTCGGGGTCACTTTTACTTATTACATAATGATAGTAATGAAATATAAAGTAATTATTGTTAAAGGATTCACACCCTTTAGTGGAAAACTAGATTATTAGGGACTTCTACTTAGACTCGTCCTGCTGACCCAGTTGTGACCCAACTTAAGTTAAATTTCTCTGAAAATGGAATAATCCATAAAGTACTTAAGTACGTACCGTATATGATTAAGTATCAACAAAAGTACCACAAACATTTCATAATAGGCAATAGCGGCGATGAACAAGTAATGGAAAAACATAATTTAACTGTTTTGTGTGAATTATGTTTACTGAAATCAATTAAGGATATCCCGCGTCATTTCACAGATAGACGTCATAAAAATTGTATCGTGACAACTTCCATACTTACCCCCTTAGTCATAATAACGCAAACAGTCTAGTGATTTAGGTATTACACTGTTTTGTCACTTTCTTTTAAATGATGACAGCGCTAAGAAAGAACGAGACAAAACAGTGTTTTACTTAGCTAAAATAGGTTTATTAGACTGTTTGCGTTATTATGAATAAAGGGGTAATACTTTAAGTACCGTCAATATTTTCAACCTTTTGCGAATGTAAAGAAATGGCAATGAGATCAAAAATCCTTTAATTTTTGATCTTATTACCATTTCTTTTAAAGAAATAGTGGTAAATGAACAATATAAAATTGACGTCCATAAGTTAAATGAGTCACGATAATCCTTATCACTGAATACTAGTACAATAAATCTGTCAATCTACACTAGTTAAATCGTAATGAAATATCTCCCAATGTATCATCTCATTTATTTGTCTAATCGAAATTAAGTTTATGTACATTGAAAGCTTCTTATAACCTGTTTCGTTTCTTTCTTTTAGAAAGTCGCAAATCCCAATTCAATCACTCTTATTCTATATTTCCAAAATTATTCGTCAAAAGCATCATGATTGTTAGGTACCTATACTAAGAAAATAATGAGACAAAATTACGAGTACTTTTGATTAAACCGTACCTATAATAATTTTGGAAATACATTATTTAAAGATTTTATATTTATAGTATGCTATTTGATTCGAAATTTTAGAATTTTCAAATCCGCAAGTAAGGAGGCAGACAGTGTATATATGTATAATAAATAATAAATATGGCAATTTTACATTTTATATCATTTGCATAAAAGATGTAGGAATTAGTATTTATTATAAAAAGGCTGACCTTATTTTACGACTACATAACTGCTACTGAGCCGACAAAACATTCTATAACTACATTTTATTTAAAGTCATTTTAAGGCCGCCATTTTACATAACTTCCCATGATTTATTTCAACATTAAGTAATAGATATGTTACGTTTATACAGTATTTAATATCAATAAGTAGCAATCATTGCAAACAATTATAGTCCAAGATTGTAAGTATTTTTATATGAATAATACCATGTGTAGTCAAAATTTACTCATATACATATAATATTTATATAGGTGATTATAAAATCACATACTTCCATAAAAGACTTGACCACACAATATAAACTAAAGTAGGTATCTATAGGTAATTATTAATCAAAAAATTAAGGACGGCGATAATAATAAGTAGAGTGAAGTAAATTAAAAAAGTCATAACAAAAAACCAACATTAATCGGTTTTCATTTGTAATATACGACTTATAACACAGCCCGTATAATAGTGTATGTATAATTATATAAATTATATTATACACAATCCGCCTCCCTATAGCCGTGTCAACATGTGCGTTCTACGCGTGTCGATTGTACCTAATTTAGTAAGCTAAACTAATGACTAGCATCGATCCCATTTAGCAATTTGTTGCCATTTTTAAACGCTGATCATTTTGACTATAAGCCTGCAGGTTTTATGTCAGCTTATGCAGGATTCTGCCTTAAAATTTTCCAGTAATTTGTTAATACACTGGGCATTTTTCTGTAAGGTGCTTTTACCATTACCATTATGGGTGTTTTTGTACAGGATCTTTAGAAGGAGCAGTGTGATATCGCGCTCCCGTTGAGGAAGTTGTAAATACACAAAAAAGTTACTGTTTAAAGCACATATTTTGTGGGATTTGAGCAATAGAATCACAATAATAAAATAGGATACATTTAGAGGTGGTAATGTATTAACTCAAATTCACAGTAACTGTGACGAAATATTAGTTATGATCAGCGTTTTAAAACTGAAGGCAAAGCGTTCAATCAAACATACACAAACTAAGTAACAGTTACGTCCAAAGTCAAACTTTTGCTAAGCCAAACTCAACCCGTCTTATGATTATTTGATTGCAGGAATATTATCACAAAAACGCAAGATAAGTATGAATGTATAAACAATTTTAAGTTTTACTTTGAGCTTCAATAATATAAGAAAATATTTCGCTTTAAATATTTTGACAACCCTAAGTATTGTTGTTTTTCAAGCTAGAAGCTAGAAGCACAAATGTAAATATAAAGAATTTTCTGGTTGGATTAATTTTAAAGACTATTTCGATAAATTGTCAAAAAATTACGATTAGAATAAATTTAACTAGTGCATTCTTCTTTAAAGAAAGTAAAATCATTTTTATTGATTCTTCTTCATAAGTAAATACATAGTTTTATGAAGAAGAATCAATGTCACTGTATTTATAAGTACAGCACGTACTAAAGAAAGTAAATGTGTTTTATTTTTATTATTTGGCATCAAATTTATTCCTGCAACAAATGCTAACCTATCTTTCATCATAACCATCTTTGTTCTAACACAACACACTAGCATTAATCTAAACTTATAATGTATTTCTACATGCTTTGCGAAGAATATTGATACAAAGCTACGTTTTGTTATGACTAGAAATTGTGACAAGGAACATAAATAAAACTTAATCATTTTTCAAATGTAAGAAAGGGCCTGAAAAATATTATGTTTTAATATTTTTTTCAGTAGATTTTAAAAATATTTAATTTTATATAGCCTTGTATCAAACTTCGTCAAATTCAACAATGTTTTGCTATAATTTAACGGTGTTTAGTGCTTAAACGACGCACATGTTAATATAATTTTATTTTTTGGTGATGATTTCGATGAAGATAGGAAATAACGTAATAACGTTAATGCTAAGAAATTGTATTCGATGTGTGTCTGTCTGTAATGATGTTGTTTTTGTTAACCTACCAAAATAATAAACAAAATGTTATTTGTACATATTATAACTATTTGTTCGTCTAATGTATATTTTCCTAATCGGCGGGTTATAACTTAAGTTGCGCGTTTAAATCCCGTAGAGGGCAAATGCTTGAACACTAGTACTTTACGTACTAGAGACATGGATTTAAAAAATATATATTTAGGTTTAATTCCTATCTATTATCTGGTCGGTCCTCATAGCTCCTGCATACCTACAAAGTGACTGAATGCCCGTATATATTTGTCTCTTTCACATACTATAAGATATTGGTATGAGGAAGAGAGACAGGTCAAGATCAAATGACGGTCATTGTGGAGCGGAGTAAAGCCTCTAGTGGTTGTTGAATTAATTTATAAGTACATTTATTATCATATGAAAAGACAGACAGACATCGTTAATATGGAATCATTCGCAACAATCGCTATAAATGATCAACAACTTAATTCTAAGTTACACTTAGTTTCATACCATTGGCCGTCTTCACCCATCTCGACTTAACTTACTTGATTTTCTATACATTCCTTAAATTACGTATGAATTAAAAATAAACTGCTTTTAAATGGATTTGTGAGCGAAAAACCCCTTATTTAAAATAAATAATTAACGGTAACCTCTACTAGCACATTTTGAAGAAAAACATTAATGTCAAAAATCTAAAAATAAGTATTTTATCTTGATTAAAATGTGGTCACCATCGTAAGATATAATTGCTTCGGATTTTCTATCATGCACTATGTTTCGGCATTCAAGTGCTATGCACCTTTAAGATAGAACTATTTGTCTATTGATGCGGGTTATTAAATCATAAATGTCAAGGTAAAACGTAAAGACCCGAAAAAAATCTTAGAAGTATCTCAAGTTTCTTAGAATAGTGACAGAAAATCAGACAATAAAAAACCAAAATATCACATATTTACATATAAATACAAATAAAACTAGGAACACTCTTATTGTAAATAGGATTTGGTTACTACTGTGGCATTTAAAACATTTGTTAGATGTAGCGAGAAAATTCTGTTGGCATTTGAATTTAATTTGACAATCTATCTATGAAATTACTACTATAGAAATTACCCGGATCTAAAAGAGAGTTAAATAACTAATCAATTATAGGTTCTCTGAGAACATCCGCTAGTCAATTGACATACTTTTTATTAGCTGCCAAAATACAATGCTTCTATAGATTAGTATGGTACTAGTGAATTGCATCATCATATTATATAACCTGCCTTACCTAACCTATTTCATGATTTAAAAGCAATCACAAAACATTTGTTCAAAAAAACTTTAAAATATGAATTAATGAATAAAATAGCGTCTAGTAATTATTTGTCAACATCCCCGTTCAACTTGGGTACCTCTTCACTAAAGTAAACAAGTCAGGAAACAAAATATTTAAAACCAACGGTCATTCGTCGACGACATCCATTTTGAAAGCGGTGGGCTTCCGACCAATCGGCTTCATGGCGAGCCGTCTTCCTGTTCCGGTGTTGAGTATTTCCTCGTCACTCGAGCTCGAGTCTTCGAAGGGGCCGGACGGACGGATCTCACCCTCCGAATCGGACGACTGTTGAATAATGGAAATTTAAAAATTTTGGGATATAAAAATTATGTTTTATTAACATACATCATTATTTGACCATTATGATGTAACATTTTAGTAAGGAATATAATTTCGTATACTATGGGTAAGGTTTCATTTTAGTTCAGCATTAACTTTTCGATAAATATAATTTATTAATGTCAAATAAAGTTGCATATCCATAATAAGAAATTTGTATACTAGTGCTAAGTACTATTTCAAATTGCAGAAAGAAATTGGTAACTATATGACAGTTATCGAAAGAAGTAGTAAATAAAAATATATTTTTGGCCCCCTATAGGTAAGTCTATAAAGTAATGTTTAAAAATGCATACGAAATTAAAATATAACATCGTGCGTCGCCTGAAAATAAGTGATTAATCAAAAGCCAACTTAAATACAAGAGCACTAAGAAGCAATTTTACATATCTAAATCAAAACTTAATGCTAACATCACACCAATAAATACGACATGCAATGTTTGAAACCTAAAACAAAACCGTGAAAAAATTAAAAAATAAACATCACCAACTGTAGTAACAACGCTGAAGCTAAAAAGAGACCGCATGCTTAAGCAATTGAGAATGATACAAGAGTGACAGAGACAAACATTTATTTCTTCGGCCGGCTGCGAGCGATGCTGGCTGGTGGCCGCTTGCTGGCCCTCTCATCGCTGCTATCGACGCCCTATAGAACGCTTTACTATATTTACAGTCTACAACATTACATCAATAATTTGGTAACTAGGTAGATGTATAAGTTTAAGGCTGGCAGTAATGTATATCATAAGTATATCTGTGGTGTATGAAAAAGGCGCGAGCCGCGAGGCCGTCAGCTGTCCTTTTGCGCGCTTTTCCAGCGTTTCCCACTTTTCTACAGTACTAAACCAGATATCAACAAGTAGTGGCATTTAATTTAATTATTGCATTGTTTGTCTTGTAACTTATTTATTACAATATCACATAATCTTTTAAGTTATACGGATTGCTCCATACGGCTTACGCTCTGTGCGAAGTCTGTAGTACTCAATATCAGCTTCAAACTGGGCACTCAGCAGACTGAACAGATTCTAATTCAGTTGTACTTTTTCAATCGTCAATTTTATTAACTTGGTATGAGAGTTTTTCCAACTTTTACCTGACTCTTCAAAGAACAATTCACTTTTGTACCTACTGTAAAGTCGCAAGATCACTATACATATTTTATTAATACGACCAAAGGATCTATATTTTGCAACACGATTACCATAAGAACGACTTAGATGTACCTATCTATCTCTTTTGATCATTATTACATTATCCGGACATCGCAATGACCATGTATTATAAAGATAATTAAATGTACACATTTAATATTTGTTTATATTAATGGTTTAGTCATTTAATTAAACATTTAACATAAAACTGAAAAATAAAACTTAATACATAAAATATAATTAGGCGTAGCTAGCATTGTTAATTAGCATTTGAATAATTTATCTAAGTTTATTTATTAATCAAATAATCCTTTGTAAAAATAACCATAATTAGCTCGTCAATGACTTTTTTGCGTATTCGGTATAATAATGATATTTCATCACCCCCACCGGCCCAATTCAGGTGAGTGCTGGACGCAGGCCTCTCTAAAAGGAGGTTTTAACCGTAAAGCACCACTTGGCAGCCTGTCCTTTTTTGGCTGTACTCCTTTAGTTGCCTCGTAAGTTTCACAGAAGGAGAAATGGTGGTGTTATATGTGCAGGCACCTCACGAAAACGGTGTAAATTATATTTATTTAATACCGGTGCTATTTTCTTGTGTCGGTTATCTAAGAAATGTCATTATTGCAAAAATGAGTAGAAAATCTGCAAAAGGTCGACTTAGTGCAATTAGGAATTCTCCACCGGTCAACTATTGTTTTGAACAGAAATGCTTACGAAAATGACGAGTTTTATAATATTTAATCACCAAGTAACGTTCTTACAAAAATACTTAATTAGTATTAATTTAATAAAATACTTTGATAAAAATAGTAAAAATAAGGTTCTTTGGCTATGCTCGTGAATGTTGTTCGGTGCTTTTGACGAAATTTTATATCATTATTTAACTTTTTGTTATACCCACAAATATTAATGTTACTCGGATAAATTTGGAAAATACGTATTTTTATGAGTTTCATTAATTCGTCTCATAGAAAGAGTTAACTTGATTTGTCGATTTGAAATTAACAATATAAGACTAATAGTTAAACCAGTTTTACCCTAAATTAATGACTAACAAGCTTGTTAGTGATTGATTAAGGGTAAAACTGGTTAAAATAAAACTTTCTTAACAGACTAGCTACGCCGAAACTCTATATATTCTTACGTCAAAGTCTCCAATGGTGAATTTAGTTCCCGCGGCGTCCGCTACCAGCTGCGCAGGCGCTGGCGGCGCTGTCTCGGGCGAGAGCACCTACCCACCATTAGCGTTTAGCGTTAGCGGTTATTTACAGGAAGATAGTAGTGATGGTGGCACTCTGCCTTTTGGTAATTTTTGGCAGGTTCGAATTTCAAGAAAAAAAATAGGATAACAGGTTGTATCGTTATTTTTTTAAAGTGACCAAATTTCTTTAATTTTTTCTTTATTTAGTTTTAGTTCAATATATTATAAAACTTGCCAGTAATTTTATTAAAATATTAAATTGTTTAACACAATCACGGAATTAGGATAGGGATAAATTGGCTTTGACTCACTGGCTGGCACATCAGAACATCTTTTTACGTTACATGCCATTTTAAAAAAGGCAAAGAAAGAAGTGCCACCATCAATTTTAATAACCAATGTATCACACAGATTACAAATTACCAACAAAACGTAGCGATTGGTTAGCAACGATATACTTATTTTTTTCATTAATTTCCAGTAAAGCGTTTGTCTAAATAATTAAAATATTGCAAAAGCTCTCAAGGTCTGATTCTATTACTCATTTACTACATACTGAATTTAACATCATCATAATATGCAATGATATTTTAATAAAGCGAGAATGTCACACATACAAAACTAATGTTTGCATGTCGTCATTTATATCCCCAGTTATAAGAAAAAGTAGAAATACTCGTACTTTTCATGTAAATATTTATTTCTCCAAAAAAATAGTTGAGTAGTTAATTTTTTCTGAGCACCAGAATCACACCCTGAGGCCTTTGCGTTGTTTTTATTACGTCTCGAAGAATGTACAGAAAACGGCAGGTTGACCTTTCCAAAAAGTTAAAGGTAATAGAATTGATTTTTAACTTTGAGTTGGACTCTATCTAATAATAATAATAGAGATCAATATCAACTGGGACAATTTAACGTTTTGCCGTAGGTTGACGTGTTGTTGTCTGTACACTAGCAAACAGTTATCGTTAGCATCAATCACACTAGCAAACACTGTATAGTATAAATAATTAATAACAAAAAGAAAACATACACAAATATAATTTATTATTAGCTGATGGTAATTTTATTTAGGTACAAATTTAAAACAGACTTTAATTGAGAAGTTAAATAGACATTTACCCTGTTACCCATGATATAGTATGTAAACACGAACAGTTATATTATAATAAACAAATGTATAAATAAAATATTAACTTTGATACAACTAAAACACTGTTCTACGTAAATATAGAAAAAACAACAAATAGATATCTGTATAAAGTGTCATATTTAATCTATACAAACCAAAAAAACTAAACGGTATATTAACCTCCTGCCAAACTGTAGCCTTAGCATATAATTAAAAAAAAATGCAGTTACTATAGACATTTTATCTGTGGAACTCTTATAGTTTGGGCCAAGACATTTGCACTAGCAATCTAAAGAATTTTTTCCATCTTTCAGAAAAATAAATCAAGTTATCCTTCAAGGATGATCTTTTGCCAGAGTTTTCCAAGTTTACGGCTGTAGGCTTCGTAAGAGGCCGCCTGGATGCTACTACCCTCCTGCCGGAGTCCAGCGCCAAACAGTTGTTCTGTGTTCCGCTAGTGTGTGGGAGGACCAGTGCCTCTGGGTAAACTTGCTCCACCTTAGGCTTCTTTTTAACCGTAGCGTTAAGTATGTAGTCAAGAGCAAGCTAATTGATTAAAAAAAAATGTCTCCTGTTTCAGGCCTCTGAAGTTAGTTGTTTTTGCGACTTTCATTAAGATGAAAGTCGTAAAAACAACTAACTTGTCATAAGTGACAGAATCCGGGACCAAAGGCTTAACGTGCCTTCTGAAGCACTACTATAACCTATAACCTTTCCAGAGCCGTTTAAAAAAAATGTTTCTTCCTAAATAACACAATTGAATTCTGGCGTATTATGTGGACCATCAAAACACTACACAACCTTCACGTATAATCCACACTACCCTTTATTTTATAATGTTATTGTTACCTAAATTGCACAATTACAGCCTTGCGTAATGCTGACCACCGAAACACTACACTACCTATCGGGTCCTCAAAGAAAGATTTACTATACAGCGAGTTAAGTAAATTGTATTAATTTTTTCATGTGTGTACCAAATAAACCTTTTTTCTTTCTTTCTTTCTTTCTTATAACAAGCCGAAACAAGCATAATATGTAAACATATGCATATACATACTATGGTGGAGTCAGAAAGATATTAATCTTTTTTGAAATAAATATTTTCATAAAAATCGGAATCCTAAATTTTTTTGTATGAAAAAAAAAATGATATGAATTATCTGACTTCACCTAGTATTTATATGAACATGTTTACATACTCGTATGCTTGTTTCGGCTTGTTATACAATTTACACAGGATTAAATTTTAACCGCCTTCCAAATTTTAATATATTAATCTACGAGACAAAAAACAAATGACGTATTTTTTCTTTTGGTATAGCCCAGTACAAAAATGTCAAGATCAAGCGCCTAATTTTAATTGTAATTGTCTTATTTTGGTTTTATTTTACTAACATAGTTTAAGTGCACATGTATACTAACAAAATGAGTCTCAGTAACTTGAATAAAAATGAAATTTATTTATTTATTATTTACTTAGAAAATGTCCGCCAAAAATCTAAAATTTTTGAAACGGCCGCCTAGCAACACTTTTTTTCGCGTTGCGCATCTGATTCATTCATTACGATACTATTCAAAGTTTTTGATTTGCCTCAAAACAGGTCTAGGACCGTCAAAATTGAAACCTATATCGCGATAAATATTTTCGGGTAACAACGTAATTTACATTTTTTACTTCATAAATAGGTTCTAATACGATACTGAACGCCTATAAAAATTTTGGAAAGTGGTTAAAATTTCATCCCCTGTATAACGGCTAACACCCTGTATAAACTCAGTTTGGAAGGCAGGAGGTTAACACATCGTAGAACCACAGTGTACACAGTATTATAACGTCGAAAGCCGTATTGAGTCCCGGAAAATTCATATGCTTCCATAGTTTGGTACTTTATAATGCCATTCACTCACGTCCTGGTCGCTCATCATCTCTTTAGTGGAGACGGTCGTCTCGATCCGCCTGATGGAGCCCTGGTGGATGTCCACGTCGAAGGCCAGGCACTGGAAGCGACGCAGCAGCAGCACCACCGGGATGGGCAGGATCCCAGCCAGGATCATCACGACTGCGATGCCGAGCACCCAGTCTGGGTAGCTCTTCTTCACCGTGTGACCCTGGAAGGATGAAGACAAGAATGAATACGAGTCAACCTCGTTGAAGGGTTCCCAAAGTGTGCGTATGGTACGCCGTAAAAAGTAAAGAGGGGAACCGTGAGTCATGCTACAATAGTTTGAGCGCTTCTACACTGTTAATGATTATTTAAATGATAGAAATGTATGGCATTAAGTTGTCCCAGCTCGTACTTGCTTAAACCTTGTAAAAATTACCTTACCTTGTAAAAATTTATTTAAAAAGAGGCTGACAATAGTGACCGAGTTTCTTGCGCTGCTTCTTCTCGGCACTAGTCCAGACTTGTCCCGAAGCAGTGGTAGGTTTAAATATTGGGACGTGTAAAAGCGCCTCCTGGGGCCTATTTGCAGAAATAAAACTGATTTTAACTGATTTTTTAACTGATTTTCTATACTACTCGTAGATATGTCACGTTGTCGCTCACTATCGCTTATGGGTACGGGCTTGACAACGTTAATACAAAGTACCTATAGTAGAAAAGATTGCGAACTCCTTAAATATGAATGGAACCCCTAGATCAGTGTTTCCTAAACATTGTTCTCATGGCCCGGCCATGACCCACTTAATAGGTAGCTACTTTTAAAACCAAACTGGTTCTATTAGGTAAAACAATACACATTTATATATATTTTTTAAATACTACCTACTATTTAGTCACTAAATTCAAGTGCGAATACTTCGCACACTGCCAATGTTTTACTAAAGAGTTTAAATTCCCTGAAAATGACTAAAGTTTGAGAAGAATATTTACCATGCGTCGATCGATAAAAGGTATTATTTTATAAACAAGGCGGGAATTTTGCGACTAGGTATTTTATTTTGATGGCCCGGTACTTGGTCGCGACCCGGCAAATGGGAAACGCTGCCCTAGATTATTAAAGAGTCATGAATAGACATAGATATAGACCTAGCCAATATTTTGCTAAACACACACACATACAATTAAACAAAGAACGAAAACAAAATCCGGACAAGCGCGAGTCGGACTCGCACACCGAAGGTTCAATACAAAGTTGGTACATAATATGACGCATACCGTTGATTAATTTCGATGGTTGATTGCGTACTTTTAATACATCGTGCCATTCTTTTTGAACCACAACGAAGCCGTTATTGGACCATTATGTATAACATCATGGCAGTGTTATTTAATGAAAAATATTAAATTGTGATTCAGACTTTTAATTTTGTATTACGCTGTGACGCGCACATACGAATTATTTTGCTACGGCGGGGTCTCGGTTGAATGGACCTTACAAAGATACACTGTGCGCGTCACAGCGTGTTTCAAAATAAATAGCAAAACCAATATTTAATATTTTTATCAAAAAAGTTTTTTTTGTAAAAAAATTAACATAACACTGCCAAGACGATATACACAATGGTTACATAACTTGGGCTTCGTTTAACATGTGTTTGCAAATGCACCGTTTATATTTCCGTAGATTTAATTACAAATGTATAGTCTTTCTATTTATCTCTAAACTTGTAAGTAATATAAAACGGTATTACTTGCCAAATTTCATAGTTCTAGGTCAATAAAATTAAAAATACAACAAATTTTGTTTTTCTTGAGAGCAACAAAATATACGGTTTACATCGGAAATAAAGAACACGAAAATATGAATCATGAAAAATAAATTAATTAGTTGAAATTTTGTTTTATACGAATTTTGATATTCGGACTGTGAAAATCGGTAAGTATATAGTATATTGCATATTTCGGACCTTTTGCATGTAACCCCATTTGAATACGCTTAGATCGGATACACCTTCATTATAATAATGTCAAAACAACAACAGTATTTTCCTTATGTGTCATTAATTGCGTTACTATCGCCTAAAGTACTTAATAGTAGCGAAATGTTCCAACTTAAAATAACATTCATTGGGAGAGATATTCAATATGAATGGGTGATCTAATTATACTGGATACCTAATATACAGGGTGGTCCAAAAGGTGACGTCAAACATTTTTTGCTGTACATCAAAGGCTATCCAAATAAACCCTCTGTAGGTTAGCCTAATTTTCATAGTTTTCGTGATAATAACTTTTTTCTTAAATTTTGAGAAATTTTGGTGTCACTTTTAAAAAATAGATTCATCGCTTTTTATAATGATATGTCGGCTTTTTTTGCAGTATGATCATATAAATTAAACTTACTTAAATAAAGGTAACTATTTAAGACTACCAAAATATTCCAAAAATTTGACCGAAGGTCAATAGTTGACGTTCAAGCTAGACAGAACTTAATTTTAAACTTAGAGAGGATTCCAAAAAAAATTTTGGACGTCACTGTTTGGACCACCCTGTATGTAATTTTACTTTTAACCATAACTCGTATTATAAATGCGAAAGTTTATATGGATGTTGTTTGTTACCCAAATATGTCAGAACGGATGAATGAGTCTGTATTGAATTTGGTATGGAGATAGATTATAAGCAGGAATAGCACATGGGATACTTTTTATCCCGGATAAAATTAAGGTTCCCGTGGGATATTAGTTTTTCACGCGTCTGAAGTCGAATGCAAAAGCTAATCTAAACTAATTTACGCTGATTTAAACTTTCATGGTCACTATCACTAGAGTTATTTGATTCGGGGTTCAGTTCTCCCGTGATCATGGCGCTTGCAACAGTGCCGAAATATCGGAAACTCATAATAAATAAGGTCCATGGTATAAATCCCGAATCAAACAACTCTAGTAATTTACGATGGCCTACAGCGATAAGAATATGCTTGAAAAATTCACGGTGTGACGTAGTGTCTCGGTGGCTTGATTGGTATAGCGTCGCGACCGGTCGGAATGGAGATGCGGGTGCGAGTCCCGCCTGAGACATAATTTCTACTTAAATATCAAATCTATACTATATAATATTATAAAGCTGAAGAGTCTGTTTAGGTATTTGTTTGTTTGAACGCGCTAATCTCAGGAAATACTGGTTCGAATTGAAAAGTTCTTTTTGTGTTGGATAGTCCATTTATTAAGAAAGGCTTAAGGCTATTTAACATCACGCTGTGACCAATAGGAGCGAAGCATCAGTGAAAAATGTTGCAAAAATAGTCGCGATCATAATAACAGAAATTGTCGCGGACGAAGTCGCGGGCAACCGCTAGTAAAGTATAAAAGCTAGTTTACCATAAGTGTTGCTATCTCTAATAGATTACTAGCAACAACAAATAGTACAGTCAACGATTGGCCCAAATAACCTCATGTTTAACTTTAATCGAATTTCAACTTAAATTCCAACCGACAGAGTCTAATTTTAATCGAAAGTATAGACTTTTGGATGTAGCATCCTAGGGATTTTCCGCTTTTACAAACAGTTTCTAAAGTCGTGATGTAAATTACTGAGAATTATTATTTCTTATCTCGTATTTAGGCTTTTGTTGTGTTTATTATTTTTCACTAGCTTTTCATCTCGGCTTTGCACGTCACTAATTATGATAGTGCAAATGGTATGTTATTGACCATGTTAACACTTTACGTGTTTTCATGTGTATACAGTGTGAAATTTTAACCACTTTCCAAATTTTAAGATAGCAAAAAAATACGTCATTTGTTTTTTGCCTCGTAGCAAAAAACAAATGACGTATTTTTTCTTTTGGTACAGCCCAGTACAAAAATGTCAAGATAAATCACTTAGAAAACGTCCGCCAAAAATTTAAAATTTTTGATACGGCATCTTACGAGTAGTAACACATTTTTTACGCGATGTGCATCTCATTCATTCATTACAATACTATTCATAAGTTTTTGATTTTCCCTTTATACCTAAACATATTAAGGACCGTAAAAATTGAAAACTATATCGCGAAAAATATTTTCGGGTGACAACTTGATGAACAATTTTTACTTCATAAATAGGCTCTAAATACGATACTGAACGCTGCATATAAAAATTTTGGAAGGTGGGTAAAATTTCATTCTGTATAAAGAAATAGTTACTTATTTTATAAATGAATTTAATATGGACAACATCACGTGTATATGTCGCAGTATGATAGATAAAGCCGTAATATAGCTATATCCCTAGGGATATGATTGTATACCGTAACATAATCATACGAAAGCGATTCAATATATCTTACTAGGAATATAATTATGATACGGTTTAAGTTTGGTGATATAATTATATTACTGGATTAAGTTTAGTGGCAGTACATTGTACTGGTACCGTACTATTTAAAGCACTCGTATTGTGGAAACGAAGGTACCACTAACACCCAGACCCGAGAAAATCTAGAGATATTTTTTTCTACATTGACCCATCCGGGAATTGAACCCGGGACCTCGGAGCAGGCGACACCTTGATAACCGGTGTGTACTCCGTTACGGAGGTCGCCAATTAATTATTTATTTACTTCATCGATCGCCTCTACCCGTACGACGAGGAGAGTTGGTGCTATTTTCAACTTTTGTTTTAAGTAGGTACCTATTAATTTTAATGTCTACCAAATGACAAACAGACAGGCACTCATATTGTATCGGCAAGCATTGAGGAAAATTCTAGCATACCTACTAAGCGGTAGTTTAGTAGTAGCTTAGTAAATAGTAACAATGATGCGTGCGTTACATGTGGTACTTTTGCTTAGCACCCAAGTGCTCGCTGAAGATAATTTTGTCACAATAAACACTGCTGTAGGGGAAGTTAAAGGGCGGGATGTGGGAAGTTACAGTGCCTTCTTAGGGGTCCCATACGCGAAGGTGGATGAGGAAAAACCTTTTGGGGTAAGCGTTTAATTTTTATCAAACTCCAAAAATCTTTATCAGTTCGACGCGTTTATTTTAATGTCAACCGATTATTTATTTATTTAGACAATTTTATAAACTAGCCAAGTTCGACTTGAGCCTTCAATATTTTATCCTAAGTTTTAAGAATAAATGATTAAAAAATTTCATGTGGTTCTTTTGTCGTTGAACCAAGGCATACATCATAATATTGAACTTGGCTCTCATTGCACATTTATATTTTTGATGGAATATTGATAACGGTTCTAAGTACCTGTTAGACGCTTGAAATATTTACAAAAAATTTAGTGCCATATTTACTTTAGTTATTTAAAAAAAAATATGCTTATTTAAATAAAATTAATATTTAAGGGGGCCTTCCATACAACTAACGTGATTTATTTTTGCTTGATATTGATAATGGCAATAGGTAGATGCTTGAAATACTTACAGGAAATGGAGTTATAATATTATCCACTTTAGAAATAAATAAATAAACTAAAATGAAATTAATATCTAAGGGCATTTGCATATAAGTGACATATTTTTATGCCGTTATTATAGACAATGTTACGGAACTCCTCGTGCGCCGGGTCAACTCGAATTTTTTAAATTTGTATAGAATGTTTCTGAAATTTTATTTGAACACAGCACTGTAAACAATTCACGATAACCTCGTCATTTTCACAGTATATTGTCTGCTGTTGAATATATAGTGAATAAATTAACATGAATAAAAAACATCTATTTTTTCCTAGGTATCATCATCTTATCCAAAATTCACGACACCGTTCGAAGCAACCGACCCTTCCATAAAATGCCCCCAAGCTTTCTTCACGGCTGAAGGCACCATCCAATGCCTCCGCCTCAACATCTACGTCCCAAAAACCACGCAGAAGAACCTCCCAGTCTTCGTCTGGTTCCACGGAGGTGGCTTCTTCTTCGGCAGTGCTGGAGAATATGGGGGGCAGTATTTGGCACAGCAAGATATCATTGTGGTGACTGCGAACTATAGACTTGGCCCATACGGATTTCTATGTCTGGATGACTCAGAAGTACCTGGCAATCAAGGGTTGAAAGACCAAGTCGACGCTTTAAGATGGGTCAAAGAAAACATCGCAGCATTCGGGGGTGACCCTACCAAAGTTACAATTGCTGGTGAAAGTTATGGGGGTGGTTCAGTCGATTTACACATGTATTCTAACACTGAAAAGCTGTTCGATAAAGCAGTAGTGCAAAGTGGCGGTGCGCAAGTAGAAGCTTTTTTTGTTAAACCAGATTACGCTGCTGCAGTGAAGTTGGCCGAAATCTTTAACTTCACAGCATACAATAGTAAGGATGCTCTAAAATTTTTAGCGCAAAAAGATCCTGTAGTATTGATGAAAGCGTTCAACTCTTCCGGTATTTTGTTGAGGGTGTGCAAAGAAAAGAAGTTTAAGGGAGTACAGAGTTTTCTTACTGAAGATTCTTTCCATCTTTCTAAGCCCAAGAGAGTAAAAGACACGCCTGTTCTTTTCGGATATAATAGTAAAGAAATCTTTGATGTTGTTGCGAACCAACCTGAAGAGTTTTTTGAAAGTATGAAAGGTGTATTTTTGGATAAATTGAATAACACTTTCAAATTAAAGCATAAAGATTTGCATCGACTGGCTGGTATAGTGCAGAGGTTTTATTTGGGAAGTCAAGAAGTCAGTAAAGCTGCTATGTTGCCTTTAGCTGATTTCTTGGGTGATTTCATTTTGAATCACGCTGCCGAAGCTTCTGTTACGAGGCTTGTTGATCAGGGAGCGAAGGTTTACAAGTACATATTCTCGTACTTTGGTAATAGCCCGTTTAAAAATATATCTGGCGTTGGAGCGATACATACTGAAGAGTTGCAGTATCTCTTCCAGATGAGAAACGAATTAAAGGAGCCAGAACATTTAATGATGAGGGAAAGGATGACGACCATGTGGGCAAATTTTGTAAAGTACGGGTAAGTTTACAAATTCGTAAAGATGATTTAGTATTTTTTTAAATTTCGTCAACCAATTGACAGTTATTGAGTGGTATGACTGTTAGCTAGATGATGATTTCCAAAAAAGCGCTTTTTCCCAAAGACCGAAAGTTTTATTTAAGTAATAAACTGGTTAAACGTTCATTATCACTTTAATAGGGAAATAAAAAACTTATCAAAGATACAGTACTCAGTAGAAATTCTAAAATTATTAACTTTATGAAATTGCAATACTCGTAAGTACACATAGGGCTGGCATTATAAAAAAAAATAAGTTATTGATTTAAAGTAGCTATGCAGTTTAAGAAAAGTTTATTGTTATTTTGTTCTTAAATTAAAACCAGGATCAAATTTTTGTCTTTTTGAGCATAAGTTTTCTTTTACTTTACAGTAACCCAACTCCAGGATCATCAGATCTTTTGCCAGTGCAATGGGACACTGTGCCAAGAGATTCCAGGCCGTACATGAACATAGACGTGGAGATGGAAATGATGAGAGATGTGTACCACCACAGAATAGCGTTCTGGGATCTGCTTTGGAGCAACTATTGGAAAAACTCTAAGATTATATTGTAAAACTTTTAGAAATTGCTAATATCCGATCAAAATACGTGATACGGCATATTTTTGGTTGCTCTAATAATAACAATTAATCTGTTACTGTTGTTTTTTTGCAGTTCGTTTGTGTTTTTCTTTTAAAGAAATGATGGTTTTTATTATTTATTTCTGTCAACCTTTTTTTCCCCATGGCAAATAATTTTCCTTTTCATTTAAATAGGATTACTTTGCACGAAAGGTACCGACAACGGCAGGTTAACCTACCCAAAAAGTTAAAGGTCATTGAATTGATTTTCAACTCTAAGTGCAACAAGTAGAGCTCAATATCAATTGAGAAAATTTGACGTTTTGTGGTAGGTTGACGTGCTGTTGTCTGTACCTTACGAATTTGACATATTGTATTTTTTCTCTTACTAATGTTTTATTATTTGAGATTTTATTTATTTTAAGGAAATGAAACACTTTACTGTAAAATAAAAAATTTGTTATCTTCAACGCCTAATCTGGAATGACCAGTAAAACTTTTATAAATCCAATTATTGTCATGACTAACTTTTTATTTTAAATAAAAAGTCGATCTTCTAATAAAACAAATAGAAAAAGTCAAAGTCGAAAAATTCTTAATAATGGTCATTAATCCGTTATCGTGGCGCTCGCCATTCTTATTTACCAAAAAGGTTCATAAAAAAAGTTGATGCCAAAAATCGAGCGCAAACAGTCCAAGTACCTTTCACTTCCTCTCAAAACGATAGGTTCCCTAAAACACTCGCTCACCTCAGCGGCATCCCAAGCGCTGTACTCCGGTGGCGATATCAGCATGGACACGACAGACGAGATCAGGATCCCGGTGACGATGAACGGGCCCACGTAGCGCCAGGTCACCTGCCAGTAGATGCCGGGCCGGTAGCCGGTCATCTCGTAGATGTCGTTGGTGAACCTGACAACAAAACTTGGACACTGAATTCGTAGAGTTGCCTTCAAGTTTCCCTGTTAAGTGATTGGGAAACGATCCTTCTAAAAGTGGGTATGGAATGATTTCTGTCCTTAAGCGTCCCCAGAGCACCACAGTAATCCACCTGCTATTATATAGTTAAGCCGTTCTTCCTGGCTTCTGTAGCGAGGTAGAAATTGCAAAAATAAGTCACATTGAAGGCCCATGATAGGATTCTTGGAAAACTCTGAAACCAAAGTAGGTAATCTTTGTATAAAATTAATTCTGGTGAATCGCAACTCATGTTATGATTAATTGCTTCACAAGTAAGTGGTAAATATTTGCCTCCCATGTAAGTGGCAAATGTTAAAGCTTATTACATTCTCCTACTCCTCATATGATTAGGACTACTTAGTCCTAGACTAGACCCTTTAGTAGAAAGCACTTGAAACACATGTATTATTTATTGAGTTAAATAAATCTTACCGGTCATGGCCATTGATATAGATGTAGATCAAGGACCATGACCCTAATTCAGCTAACCGAATCATATCACAATCGTAATTGAATTGCAGGTTTTTGACAGTTCTAGTATGGGCTAAATGTCAAAATCGTTCAATCACGATCGAACTGCAATTCCTTACATCCAGGGCTATCCAAATATACCCTATATATGTTACCCGATTTTTCTTACTTTTTCTTTCAGAATTTTCGGTTATTAAAATGATCTAAGAAACTTAAAACCACTTTTTTTTTAAAGTGGTGAAACCTTTTTCTAAACGAATTATAACGAAAATTCTAAAAATTTAAGAAAAAAAATTATATCTCAAAACTAAGAAAAATCGGGTAACATAAATATAGGTTATTTTGGATAGCCCTGGATGTAAGGAACCCAAAAAATTTTTTGGACGTCATCGTTTGGACCACCCTGTATGAACAACATACCGTACTAATGTATAAACCACAGAACATAGAAAGAGGTTTTCCATGTTCTGTGGTATAAGCGACTTACCGCTCATGCCCATAGATGTAGATGACGGCGATCATCTCCATGAGCGCCACGACGACCAGCCCGACGGTGCCCGCGAATGAGTCGAACATCTTCAGCCAGTACTCGCCGGCGCCCGTCGTGAAGATCAGCCCGACGAAGAAGCAGAACACGCACACCACACCTGGATGAAGAGGGTTTAGTAGCTCAGTATTCAAGGATACTGGTTTTCAGAAGGAAGAGTCGGTCAAAGCTTGTAGCGAAGCGTGTAATGAAATAATAGAAGATAATTTTCAATCGAAAAAAGACTGTCGTACGGTCGGCCAAGCAACTGGTGTACCAGTTTTGGCAAAATTTGCTGTGTCAGTAAAATAGGGATAGCTATAAATAAATAAATATTTAAGACATGCCTCACTGGGCCACACAGAGCCATCTAGTCCCAAATTAAGCTACTATTAAGTACCCTGTCGTATGGGGTACTAGACAACCGATAAACTTACTTATGTACTTTTTTTTTGTAAATACATACTTATAATACATAGAAAACACCCAGACCAGTACAAACAGACATGTTCATGCATACAAATATTTGTACTGTGCGGAGATCGAACCCGCGACCCATGGCTCAGAAGCAGCGTTTACTACCGCTGATCCAAATAGTGTTGCAAAAAACCGTTTTTTTTTCTGGTGTGAAAAAAAAACGTTGAAGAAAAACATGAAAAAAACCGTGTTTTTTTCTGGACCATGTTTTTTTTCAAGAGTACGAAATCCAAAACTTTTAAGACAAATACTTAAGAATACATAGGTAATAGAGTTTTCGGTTTATTTTTAACTCTACTATACTTTTCTGGTTGAGTGGTAATAAGATTTCATGAATATTTTTACATCAACGAAATAGAAATCCCCAAATCAATTACATTTGCACACGGAGAAATCCCCTTTAGATTTATGTTTATTTGAACGTAGTTGGCTTAGCGCAGTTGGGGTGTGTGACGGACGGAGAAAGTTCAATATCAAATTATTTAATTTTTGTGCTTTTCGAGTGTGATTACCAACTAAAATACCTGAGTATGCCGAAACGAGTCGGTTCAGGCCGAAAAACATCGGCTGTGGCCTAAAATGTAAGGCAGGAAAAAAACCAAATTAAAAAAAAAAGTTTTTTTTCATGTTTTTTTTCAAAAAACTGAAAAAAAACAAGTTGTTTTTTTTTTTCATTTTACATTACTAGATCCAAATGCTCGTTACAGCTATGACGTTTTAGTATTATTAGCTGTCAGAGTATACACCTTTCAATTTTAACCACCTGTAAAACGAAGCCCACGTTATTGGACCATTATGTATAACATCATGGCGGTGTTATTATATTTTTATTAACATTTTTTTTTTATTTTTTTTTTAGTTTTGATTCAGACTTTTAATTTTGTAACACGCTGTGACGCGCCCAGACGTATTATTTTGCCGCGACGGGGTCTCGGTTGAATGTACCTTACACAGCACTACATCTGTGGGCGTCACAGCGTGTTTCAAAATAAATAGCGGAACCGATATTCATAATTTCAATTAAAAAAAAATTTTGTAAATAAATTAAATGACATTAATAATAATAATAATAATAATATAATCTTTATTTTTCTCAACACAAACAAATTACAAATAACAGTAAGGATACATTTTATAATGGATACAGTTGGAGTTTGTGTGAGACTGACGCCTGTGAGAGATATGAAAATACATATCTGTTGTACAGGTCATCAGGCTCCCACCTTATCAGGTTGATTTACATGTTTTCATATAAAAGGCACGGAATACAGTGGTAAGGCGAAAAGTGATGAGAACAATGAGATAATACAGATATAAAGTAATAAATCTATAATGGGTTAAAACAAACGTGTCTGAGTATGTGGAAGTGTGCGTGTTGGTGTGTGTGTTGTGTGAATGTGTGAGTGTGTTTGCGTGTGTGTGTTAACTAAATATTAGTGTGCAGATACTTTTCAGTTTGGTCGTAACTTATATTTTGGAGGAATGCTCGTAAGTTTTTTTTACATTCAAAGGAGAAAAACTTATAAAGTGGTATTTCAGCATTTATTTTATTATATAGATATGGACCCAGGAAGTAAAAGAACCTTTTAATAAAAGAGTAGGAAGTCACCGGAACACTGCAAATTTTATCTTTGCGCCTCTTTTTTACTTGTATATAGGGGGTTTTTTGGTGTTGTGAAAGAATAACGTCTAGAATAAAAAGTTGACGTACTGTCAAAACATTACACAACCTGTAGAGTTCGTTTGTGGGAAAACGTATATGACGAAAAGTGGCCACTTTAAGTATTGCCCGTTGTGCTACTTCAAGAGGTTTCAGAAAGGTTTTAGGGACTCCTCGGACATTGCCAAGATATTACACATAATGGTTACATAACGTGGGCTTCGTTTTACAGGTGGTTGAAATTGCACCGTGTATTTGCATGGGAAAATCAACTCTGTTGTTTTCTGACGCGCAAATGACTTTCGACCTTAGGGTGCCTATACCTAAACCACTTTCTTGGCTGACCAGCCTATATTAGCCCACTGCTGGACACGGGTCTCTCCAAAAGGAGGATTTTGCAGGGTAGACGATTTGGCGTTTGCACTTTGACTAATGGTGGAGGAAAGAATTCTTAAAGCAGTACTCTTTTAGTCGCCTCTTACAACCCAATAAAAATTCACGAAGAGGTGCTCTTCTTTTGATGTGTCCGCATCATACCACATACTAACACTTGGATGGTATTAATATTTAAAAAAAATAACAGTCTATAACCACCCCCTGCAGGAAAACAGCTACCATCATTGAATTCAAGTTGCCACAGCAATGATGGACATAGGAATAATCACCACGCTTGCCAAATGCGAGCCAATGACCACAAACCAGAGCCATGTTCGAAAATCAACACTACGCTTGCTAAATGCGAGTTGGTGATCACAAACCCGAGCAGTGTTCGACAATTCGAAATTCTTGTTGCCCGACCCGTGTATTGATTCCCGAGATCTTGACCCGGGTATTGATTCCCGAGATCTTGACCCGGGTATTGATTCCCGAGATCTTGACCCGGGTATTGATTCCCGAGATCTTGACCCGGGACTTAAACCACTATAAAATGGACCGTTAAAATATTTCAAAGCCATAAAAAGTCGTAACATTTTATAACAGCAGTTAACTTTAATTTTCCTCCACTAACACAACGTTTATCCTATTTCAAATTGAAATATCAATACTTTATATGATATTAAAGCAACTTAATTGCAATTATTGTATCAGTATTTAAACTTGAAAAATTATTTAGCCACCGAGACACTACGTCATAGGCGTCAATTTTTTAAGCATATTCTTATCGCGTAAGCCAGTGTTGTTTCATCAAATGTTAGGAGTATAAATAAATAATAAATATTTTAAGACATGCCTCACTGGGCCACACAGAGCCATCTAGTCCCAAATTAAGGTAGTATTAAGTACCCTGTCGTATGGGGTACTAGACAACCGATAATCTTACTTATATACTTTTTTTTTAAATACATACTTATAATACATAGAAAACACCCAGACCAGTACAAACAGACATATTCATGCACACAAATATTTGTACTGCGCGGGGATCGAACCCGCGACCCATGGCTCAGTAGCAGCGTTTACTACCGCTGATCTAAATGGTCGTCAAAGTATGCACTCTTAATATCAATTCCTTACCTGTGATGACAGGCTTGCTGAGCCGCTTGAAGAAATCGATGTCGAAGATAGTACAAAGCATGCCTTCCATGATGCCAATCTGGCTGCCGAGGCCCAAGGACAGCAGCATGAGGAAGAAGGTGATGGACCAGAAAGGAGCTGGCGTCAACTTCAGGATAGCCTGGGTAAACACGATGAAAGCCAGTCCTGTGCCTTCTGCCGCCTGGAAGGAAATCACTTGTGTTAGGTAATACCATGACCATCAAGGCACAAGTTATCATAGGCATAGGACTCAAACCTTAGTGCATAGGGGTATTTTTCTGTTTATTTTGGAATGGTTTTTTCTTATATCTTAGTAGTTGACTGCTTAAAATCACAAATTATATTTCTGAAACCAATCAATCATTCGATATTGTATAACTACCTGGGGAGGATCATGCAAAATATTTCTGATAAAGTTAGAAAGAGCAAAAATATGTCTTTTAAAAACACGTCATTTAAACCATTTATGTAGGTATCATAGAAATCTGCTATACCGAGAGTGCCTTCTGTTGACTGTCAGGCAGTTGTACATTCTAAGATCAATCCTTAAGAAACATGCATAGACAACGGCAGGTCAACCTACCCAAAATGTTAAAGGTCCTTGAATTGATTTTCCACTTTTATTTCAACAAGTAGAGATCATCATCAATTGAGAACATTTGACGTTTTGTGGTAGGTTGACGTGCTGTTGTCTGACTTGTCTGTACACTCTTCTTATGATCCTGAGATCTGACGCAATAAATGCAAAATACCGGACATACTGATTATTAATAGATGCTATACTGATCCGTCTTGCAATGGACAGAGAGAAGTTTGGAAAACTAGCGGCCAACCTTCCCAATTGAAGAGGCACCTAAAGAAGAAGAAGCTATACTGACTTTTAGGCGACAAAGTTCATGTCTGTCTTCTGTACTTATAAGAAAATAAACAAAATTTTAAATTGTTATCCTCTCTCCAAACACGAGAGTAAAGTTAAAGGCCGTGGTTTGTAATATGTATTAAATAATCTTGTGTGCCAAATGCCAAATGTATATCTATTAGTATCTGCCGTCCTTTCTGAGTCATTTACCTCCTCCAACTGCCTTCCGATGGTGCACTCAGTGATGTTGAGCTGGGTCAGCACCGTCGAGTTGATGTCAGGGAAGTGCTCGCGGTAGTAGTCCGTCGTGGAGTTGGGCTGGAAGCCGTCGATGTGGTGCGCCGCGAGGAGCTTGACTTGCCTAGACAGAATGAATAGTTGGTGAATCCAAAGGTTTATATGATTCATCCTAAGTATATGAAACTTTAACAAAAGCATATGGAACAATGTCATAAGAACAAGGTGAAGTGACTCAAAGTTTGTTGGAGCAAAGTAAGTAATCGTTCAGATGTGTGAAATTTGCTACTCTCTAAAATACATTAAAAACACACACACACACACACACACACACTCACACACACACACACTCACACACACACACACTCACACACACACACAAATTTTTCAAAGTAATGCAAATTCAACCTTACGTAGGTACATGACTTAAAAATTAATGCAACTAAGGTAAAATAAAACTCAAATGTTCAGTGGTTGAGTTTTTCTATTATTAATTGTGTATGTACGAGTATGTATTTTGGGGTTCCTTGTCGAAAGTAAAACGGGTCCTTATTACTAAGACTCCACTGTTCGTCTGTCACCAGGTTGTTATCATATGAACCGTGATAGCTGAACAGTGGAAATTTTCGCAGATATTGTATTACTGTTGCCGCTTTGAGAAAAAATACAAAAAACAATTGAATAAATATTTAAGCAGGGCTCCCGAACAACAAACGTGATTGTTTGTTTGTCTGCCTACTGGTGATACTAAAAAAAAGGTTATAAAATAATGCTGTAGGTACATATATTGGTACGGAACCCTTCGTAAGCGAGTCCTACTCGCAGTTGGCCGGGTATTTTTACATCGCTGCAGTAATATCATTACTTAGTCAATCGTAAACTGTGCCCGAATCCCGGCACACCTAGTAATTGGATCGCTGAATCAATGAAGACGCTCATAAAAACAGTAAAGCCGGATAAATGACGGCCATAACCGTACAATCATGTCTTACGACGTCTTGTGTCAGATATAAATACAAAAACGGAATGGCACAATCTTTACGTTCTATGGGTGCCGTAAGAGGAAACTTAAAAAAAAATATTCACAACATTAACAAAAAAAATTCTAATCCAATTTCAAATCCCAAAGTGAGCAACTACAGGATGAAATTTTAACCACTTTCCAAATTTTAATATTTCAATCTACGAGACAAAAAACAAATGACCAATGATATTTAAAAAGTATAGATAGGTTATGCCCTTACAAAACTATCGAAATATATGTGCCGCTTGCGAACAACTGCACACATGCGTAATTCTTATTTTGTCCTTGTCATACTCGTGAAAAGAACAATTACTTTCTCTTTCATGGATATGAAAAGACGTCACAATTGTGACGTTTTAGGGACGCATATTGAGAGCGCATGTAACATATCTATTACTTTTAAATATCATTGCAAATGACGTATTTTTTCTTTTGGTATAGCCCAGTACAAAAATGTCAAGATAAAGCACTTAGCAAATGTCCCCCTAGCAATACTTTTTTTACGTGATTCGCATCTCATTTATTCATTACGATACTATTCATACGTTTTTGATTATCCCTTTTTACCTTATCAGGCCTAGGACCGTAAAAATTTAAAACTATATTGCGAAAAATATTTTCGGGTGAAAGCTTGATTTAGAATTTTTACTTCATAAATGGGTCTTAATACGATACCAAACGCCTATAAAAATTTTGGAAAGTGGTTAAAATTTCACCCTGTATACAGGATGAAATTATAACCACTTTCCAAAATTTTTGTAGGTTTTCAGTATTGTATTTAGAGCCCATTTATGAAGTAAAAAATGTAAATCAAGTTTTCACCCGAAAATATTTTTCTAAAAAATTTAAAACTATGTTGTTTTAAATTTTTACAGTTTTAGACCTGTTTAGGTAAAAAGGGAAAACCAAAAACTTATGATTAGTGTAGTAATGTATGAATGTGATGTGCATTGAGTAAAAAAGTGTTGCTAAGCGGCCGTATCAAAAATTTTAGATTTTTGGCGGACATTATCTAAGTGCTTTATCTTGACATTTTTGTACTGGGCTATACCAAAAGAAAAAATACGTCATTTGTTTTTTGTCTCGTAGATTGATATATTAAAATTTGGAAGGTGGTTAAAATTTCACCCTGTATATAGCACTCGTATTGTGGAAATCAGACACAACGAAGAATACGAAGATAGGTGCCACGGACACCCAGACCCGAGGAAAAGTTAAAAAAAAATCCGGAATTTGATTCGTCATAGGAGGAAGCAGATGTCTTTCAGCCCTTTAGCATCGAATCCGCCACTGCCACAATGAACCTTAGAAATTAAAACAGCACCCCACCCGTCAAACAGCACCCACCTAGTTAAACAGCACCCCGCTCGTCGAACAGCATCCACCTAGTTAAACAGCACCCCGCTTGTCGAACAGCACCCACTTCGTTAATGTGTGTGTGTGTGTGTAATTGTGTGTGCGTGCGTGTGTACGACTCTACAGTCTCACTGTGTATACTCACTTCATAATGCAGTTATCCGTCATGGTGAAGGCCTTAAAGCCGAGGATGCTGAGGATGACGACGGACGCGTAGATGTGTGTGTGTATGTGTACGAATCGTCAGTGGTGTGTGTGTGTGTGTGTGTGTGTGTGTGTGTGTGTGTGTGTGTGTGTGTGTGTGTGTGTGTGTGTGTGTAATTGTGTGTGCGTGCGTGTGTACAACTCTACAGTCTCACTGTGTATACTCACTTCATAATGCAGTTATCCGTCATGGTGAAGGCCTTAAAGCCGAGGATGCTGAAGATGGCGACGGACGCGTAGATGTTTGTATGTGTGTGTATGAGAGAGAGAGATAGAGAGAGAGAGAGAAAGAGATGGCGTGAGATATTGAACAAGTAAAACAGCAAACTCGTCACAATAAAATGACTTTTTAATCCCAAATTTAATTTAACATACCTACTTAAGGCCGTCTTAACCCAAGGAAGTTACTCACTTCATGATACAGTTCTCCATCATGGTGAAGGCCTTGAAGCCGAGGATGCTGAAGGTGAAGATGACGACGGACACGTCGATGTATGTATGTGTGTGTGTACCTGTGTGTGTATGTGTGTGCGTGTGAGAGAGAAGGATAAGGCCATCTCAACCTGCGGTAAGGAAGTTACTCACTTCACGATGCAGTTCTCCGTCATGGTGAAGGCCTTGAAGCCGAGGATGCTGAAGATGACGACGGACGCGTAGATGGCGGTGAGCGCGTTGCACACGGACACCAGCAGCACGTCCCGCACGCAATTGTTGTTGGGCGGGTTGTACGAGCCGAACGCTATGAGCGAGCCGAACGCGAGCCCGAACGAGTAGAACACTTGGGTGGCCGCGTCCAGCCATACTGTCGGCTTAAGCAGCATTTCCAACTGTAGGAGAATATAATAGTGTTTGAACTGTGAATCATCATCAGACCATTTTGGTCTACTCTCAGTAGACACAGGCCTCTTCAAAATCAGTAAAAATCAGTTTTATATCTGCAAATAGGCCCCAAGAAGTGCTTTTACACGTCCCTAAATTTAAACTTACCACTGCTTCGGGACAAGTCTGGGCTAGTGCCGATAAGAAGCAGCGCACGAAACTCGGTCTGGAGACCAATTCTACTAACGTAAATTATCAAAACGTAAACGCAACAATAGACTATAATTGTCAACTTCCGTTGTCACTCAAGACTGTATTCTACTAACCATTTTTACTAAACGAAATCTAAACGAAAGCTGTTTTAAACCGCTAGCTATCCATCCAACAAAAGTAGCCTTTTTAAATAGCTTATGCTCGACCGGTTATTTTAGTTGAAACGTTGGTCTGCGGCTGCGCGCGCTTCGACTGACAGCAACGTCAAATCACTATGGAATATTAATTTAGGGAATGGTTCAATTTAGTTTCGATCGATCGATAAGGTGAGCTGAAACGCTACCGATATTGCTAATAGAGTTTTGTTATTTTACGTTAGTAGAATTGGTCTCCTGTTGTCAGCCAGGAAGGAGAATAGGAGGATTTTGCCTTAACAATGTGCCGGATGATACGTGGCCGGGTTTGGTACGAAGATGAGGGAGGAAGCCAGACGGTCAGACGCCCGTCTTGTTTGATGATGTTGAAATAATAACGCCTTATGTCGGGTTACGGAGTAACAGCCAACCCAATGTTTACTGTGTGAACTGTATTGTATGCGGTGAGGTGGCTGTGTATTCTTCCTATATTTCTTCCCAGGATCTGTTCAAGTTGATCTTCTAGGGCTCTTCCTACTTGCTTAGGAGAGATGATTCTTAAATGGCCACGCTTGGCAGGCGGGTTGGCGATCGCAGTTTGGAAAGTGGTGGATTCAAGGTGCTATCACCCGTCTTTTATTTCTGGTCATTATCATCATCATCTCAACTAGACAACGCCCATTACAAGACATTCTTCTGGTCTTTTTCTGGTGGTAGTTTACCAGAAAAGAAGGGATGGTTCTATTTTTCTTTACGTGTCGGCATGATACGACAAACATATGTTAGATCATATTCATTTATTTGTTTATAGGACCATGAACCTAAAACTTAAAACCTTAAAAAATATAATATAATAACTAAAATATATATTATGACAAGGATTCCCTTTAGGCAAGGTTCCGAAGATACTGGCAGCGTTCCCCCTTTGAATAGCTAGACTATTTTTTGTCCGAGGTAGCTGCCAGCTCTTCGGTCTCCTGTGATGTCGACTAACCTTTTTTTTTTCATATTTGTTAATTACATTATGCGATTCAATATGTAATTTTTTAAGGAGCCTTATCCCATCGATATTACGTTCATGCTTATCACATGTATCATTTGATTTGATTTGATTTGATAGATGTTGAGTATAGTCCCAATTCCACCTAGGTACAACTTGTGCAGATCCAATACGACAGATTATTCAGTTTCCCCAAATGCAATAAACAAGAATAAATCGGATATGAAACTCTGCTAAAATCATTGACATTCTAGAATGTACCTTAGGCTTGTACATGTGTATGATGCCGTCAGCAGACCCTGGCAAAGTGATCCCTCTGACGAAGAAGATGGTCAGCACGACGTACGGGAACAAAGACGTGAAGTAGACAACCTGTAACAAAATTATTAAAGTAAACATTTTATTAAACACTTCGACGAACCTGTTAGAGAATCAGAGTCCAGAGTTTGTGTACATATGGCAGTTGTTTTTTTATTAATTTATGTGTATTTAAGTTATTGTATTTTAAATGTATGTACTCGTATGTATATTCGTATCATGTAAGTAATTTTCGTCTTTTTTTCTTGCATTGCGTTACTCTATTCCTATTCCTCTTAATCTTAGTTTTCCCCTACCCAAAGGTTGTCTGGTTGAGATCGCTATCAGCGATAAGACCGAATCGTTTTACTTATTTTCTGTTTTTATATATGTCCCGGGTTTGATTCCAGGTCGGGTCAATTTAGGAAACTTGCTTTTCTAAATTAGCTTGAGTCCGGAAGAGGTCGGGTTATAGTCATGCTTCTGTTTCAGAAGGCACGTTTAAGTTATCCATCCCAAGAAGAAGTCGTAAAAACATGTCACGTGAGAGGCCTGTAATAGACACCTTAGAAAACACAAGGATCGTCAAACGACGAAACGGTTTAAGTAATACCACTTTGCACCTTACCTTTCCACTGCTCTGGATGCCTTTCATTACGATAAAGAAGACTATGATCCAGGCAAGCAGCAGGTACAAAACAATCCACCACCTCGGCACGCCAGGTTCTTCAATGCTAGGAGCCGCGTCGAGGGCCTCGCGGTACCAGAAGTAAACGGTCGCTGTTGCCTTCGTGCACTCCGCTTCTGCTGTTCCGTTGTCGTGCGGGCAGTGAGCCCAGGGGAGCTGGTCGGCTGACAGCTGGTGGAAAGAGAACTTAATTGGTTTTAAAACATTAGGCGAGTTACAATTTAAAGACACGTATTCAGTGTTTGACCAGTGCGTGTCATATGATGACTTACGGAACTAAAACGTGGTCACTTAACATGGGTCTCATAAGAAGGGTCAAGGTTGCACAGCTGGCAATGGAGAGAGCAATGCTTGGTATTTACCTGCGTGATAGGACTAGAAATTAGAAAGACTCAAGGTCGCACAGCGTGCAATGGAAAGAGCAATGCTTAGTATTTCCCTGCGTGATAGAATCAGAAATGAGGAAACCCGTAGAACTAAGATTACCAACATCAGTCGAAGAATTGTGAACCTGAAGTGGCAGTGGGCGGAACACATAGTAAGAAGAACCGTTTGTTGTGGGGATGACACGATTCTGGAATGGCAACCGCGTACCAGACGACGATCTGTGGGTAGGCGATCCCCCAAGTGGATCGACGATCTATGAAGGTCGCGGGAAACCGCTGGATGACGCGGGACCGATCGTTGTGTAGATCCTTAGGTGAGGCCTAAGTCCATCGGTGAGCGTCGTTTGGCTTAGATGATGATAGTGATATTCATACAATTTTTACATGATGAAGGGCACGTACAAAGAAGAAAGGTGAATAGTAACGAATATGGCAGGTAGAAAGAGATGGACGGATGGTGTCGGAAAAATGATGGTGAAGTAGAAACGAATCGATGACGACTGATGAAAGTAAATACTTATAATCATCAAACTGCAGGGCGAAGGCCTCCATCATTAAATTCAAGTACCCTAGCAGCAATGGTGGGTAGGATTGATTTAATTCGTTTGGTCTGCATTATGGACTATCTACATGCAATATACCCCCAACTTACCCTGATGCTGTTAAACAGATAAAAGAACACCCAAGTGATGATGACGTTGTAGTAGAGCGCCACGAAGAGTGTGACCACGCAGCTGGAGATGCCGATGCCGCCCAGCCAGGGGTGGATGGTGTTCCAAACCCCCAGAGAGCCCAGCCGCATCTTCTGACCGATGGCCATCTCGATCAGGAAGAGAGGGATCCCCTCCAGGATCAGCATGATCATGAATGGGATTAAGAAGGCGCCTGTGGACAATGACGATAGGAATTTAGTTTCTTTAATTTTAAAATCATCGACGAATTATAAGAACAGATACACATCTTATACAAAAAACCGGACAAGTGACTACGGCACGACCCTTTAAGAGTGTAGACTTATGACTGATTTTAATCCTAATTTTTAAGATTTAATAGCAAATGTTTATTGTTTTTGTATTTGTTGTCTATAACGATGTTACTTATCAAATTGCATAGTTCAAAGTCAGCGGGAAGTACCTTATGAGTTCTGTTTACCTGGAGAGTATCAAAGTACGTGTTTTTTGTTGTATTTAAACATTATCTAACGCCCCGTTGGTCTAATATTAGGGGTTAAAGTATGAAATTGCCGTTTTGTATGGACAAAATCGAGAAAAGTCTTTTTTCCATACCAACAATTTTTTAGTTTTTTTAAAAACGCCTGAACCGTTTTCGATGCAATTAAAGGTGAAAGTTAGATTGTTATAAAGCTACGCATTATAGTATTTAAATTTCTGAAAATATAAGTATATAATACAAATATACTTAATTGAAGCAAGCAGGTCAGCTGACACATTGTAAGGGGTCTTTTCAACGACTTCCTTTGAAGTAATAGGCACTAGTATTGCATTTTTTTTTAGTCAAAAGTTACTTTATTTAGTTTTTGATACAATACAAAAAGAATTACGCAATAATATGACTATACTTAAGAGCTATAAACAAAATAAAAAGTGGGAAAATAATAGGCAATTTCATACTTTAACCCCTATTAGTATACCAGTTCAAGATCTTGGGGTCCCCGGGTCGAGCAACTAAAAGTTTTGAATTTTCGAACATTGCTCGGGTCTGTGATCGCCAACCCGCATTTGGCAAAAAAATTAAATTGACGGCCTTTCATCCCATTTCGTTATTCAAATTATCAATACCAATAAGCAAAACCCGAGCAATGTTCGAAAATTCGGAATTCTTGTTGCCCGTCCCGGGAATCGCATCCAGTACCCCGAGATTTGGGCCTGTTACTTAAGAACTAATAACTATAGACCTTGCTTTGTATTCCATGTACGTCTTTAAACGTCTCCTCATCACATATGCGAGTTAAAACCTCCCACGGGAAGACGCCCAGATGAGGAACACGTCTGCCACGAACTATTTCGTACTAAAATATTCAGTTGGGAACTATTCCAGTGACTTGGGAGTCTTAGGAGACATGACAAAGGGGATAATGAGTAGTTTTAATAAACTGACAATAAAATTAAAGTACCTTTATAAAAAGTATATCATATCATACTCGCTCATTGTGGGTGGTGAAATAAAGATACAGCCATAACGCCGCAAAAAAATTAAATATCGACATTCCCAAATTAGAAAGTCAAAATGTATTTCCTGTTGGTCTAGAAGTATGAAATTTGGCGAGCCATTCAAAAAGTACATCTTATTATAAAAGTATATAGGGAAGAATAAAAAAACTATACATTATTAATTAAATCAAACAAAAATTTAAGAAGAGCTTGACTTAAACTGCGAAACTCGATTCCTAAACTATTTACAGAGTACCTACTAACCTACGTCCACAAGGGGTAAAATAATAAAGGGAGTAAGAGGATGAAGGTTTGTATGGAAATACATAGTTTTAACCAAAGAATATTAATTGAAATTTGGCACCGTGTTAGTTTATTGGCGAAAACTATATAGGCTACTTTTTATCTCGGAAAAAGGTACGGTTCCCGTTGGATAATTCAAATTTAAAATTCCAAGTTGCGGGCAACAGCTAGTAAAATATAAAACCCTAATAAAGGTCTAAATTCAAGGAAACTATTACAAAAAAGTTATTATGATATCCCTAGGGAAGAATACGAAATGAAAAACAGTCGTCCGCTCCAAGCAATTTGATACTGAAATATTCAGTTTAGTTTGCGAGCGACGCGGGAGACATGGCAAAGGTAATTTGTAGAGTTCTTATTCTTAGACTACTTGATGCTTGCGACTTCATTCGTATAGAATTTATTTAATTTAGGAACTTACATTTGTATACAATACCTCGAACATCACAAGCTGAAGAATAAAACAAGCATAGATCTCGTAGTAACAGTCTCTGAAATTAAATGACCATTTATGGACTGGCAGACACACGGCAATGGCGAAACTATAATTTAAATAAAACTATATAAATTTATTTTTTTTACTCAACTATGGAGCTTAAGCATTTAATTACCTTGTTCAAATGCTGCATTCTTACTATAACAAGCATTTAAGTTAAATAATATTTTTTTATCTTGATGACCTCCGGGGCGAAGTGCCGTACACACCAGTTTTGAAGATGTCATCTGCTCTAAGGTCCGGGTTAGATTCCCGGACGGGTTAATGTAGAAAAAAGTTTTTTTTACAGTTTGTCGGTCTGGGTGTTTGTGGTATCTTCGTTGTTTCTGATTTCCTCAAATACGAGTGCTTTAAATAGTCACTTTGGTATTAGAACAATATATGTGATGTTGTCCACATTTATTATTTATTTGTTTGTATATTCAATGAAGTTATAAACAGGGTTAAGGGTTCTTTGTTTTGACTATGGCACCCTAAGAAACGACCGTATCGAACGATATTAATTTGCTCTATCTGAAATTGGGTTTATCCTCAATAGGCTTACCAGAGATTAGAGATACCTTGTTCATTATGCTTAGGTGCTTTATTAATTTGTTCATAGGAAAACCACTGTTGCTAAGCAACAAAACCGGGACAAGCCTCAGTATCTGGGTTTTCGGGTGGTTGTTGGAATGATAACAGTTGGGTTACTATCATCACAAAGTAATGCTTTCCGCTCTACAAACTGTTAGTTTTTGTTAGCTTAAATGTTACGAGTAGTGAGCGCACCCGACGGTGGAGGAACATCCACTTATAGCTATTAGCTTTAAGCGCAGAACATGGAAAGAGGTTAGAAAGGAAAGTCATGATTGTAAAAGTGATCTTAAATATAGAACGATTAATTATTTACATGAGAAATATACTGACTGGAAAAAAAATATACTGATAGTTCCAAATCCCCGGATAAACTAGGGGCAGCCATTTTTGATCCGGTTTGTAATATCAAGGAGTGTTTTAAGATTTCGACCAGCTCGAATTCAGTTACGTCTAAGAAGTTGTTTGCTGTCTCAAAAGCAATATCGTATGCACACTTCAAAGGCTTTCAAATTTGCATTAATTTTATCAGACAAATAGAGTGCCCTGCAACATTGTCGAAATTCAACGCGTAAAGAAGTCGCAGGAAAAAGCTAGTTAATGAATAAATTAACCTTGATGTAATTTCATCAGCTCAGATGGGCAGCGTTCGGGAAGCTCCGGCTTATATTCGCGTCTGAAATACCTCAGTGTCTCAAGACGAAAGTATTTAACCAGTGTGTTTTGCCAGTAATGACATATGGGCGAGCAATGGAGAGAGCGATGCTTGGTATTTCCCTGCTCGATTGAATCAGAAATGATGACATCCGCAGGAGAACTAAAACAACCGACATCGCTCGAAGGATTGCATCGTTGAAGTGGCAGTGGGCGGGACACATAGCGCGGAGAACCGATGGCCGTTGGGGCGGAAAGGTTCTCGAATGGCGACCGAGTACCGGACGACGTTCCGTGGGCAGGCCTACAAGGTGGACCGACGATCTGGTCAAGGTTGCGGGAAGCCGCTGGATTCGGACAGCACAGGACCGATCGTTGTGGAGTTCCTTGGAGGCCTATGCCCAGCAGTGGGCGTCGTTCGGCTTATATGATGATGATAATGATGATGTAATTTAAATCAATAAAAATATGTAACTTGCAATAAAAAGCACGGATAAGCGCCTAAGATTGCGAAAAAATTGACTAAATTATTAAAATGGTACCTACCGTAGGGTAGGTTGCTTAACTTTAGGTAAACAGAAGCAAAGCAAACTGATTATAATAACATTGAATAAAAAACGATTTAGTACCAGGTGGTAAGGTACATTTCTAGTCAATTAATTATTGATGGCAACGTAATTAATGCAAAGCTATTTAAGCTAGACTGATCATTCGATTACGAGTCAAAAACCGGTGTGATGCTATCCTAAAACCCAGTTAAATGCAATGATTATGACTTGCAGAATAAAATTTAAAACGAGTCATGTGCAATGACTCGTTTTTTCTTGATTGTAAGACCAACAGAACCTGGAGAAAGGTTAGAAAGGCTGTCATGCACCATTTGTATGAGTGCCGATGTCACCGCTTGCACCTCACTACTACTTGTGCACATAATAAACACAAGCTTTCGCACACATAATCGAGTTCAAAGAACGCCAATCAAGCGCAACCCTATTGATCGCTAATAACTCGAAAAATTATGACACTTTTACAGAGGTTTTTTTTTTGTATGATAGCTAACCCTACACCTAGCTTCTCCTTAAGTTTGTCGTGGTATTTACTGGACACTTTGTATAAGTCTACTGCTGGGCGCGGGGCTCTACAGATGGAGGATTTTGCCACTGACATAAAATCAACGTCAATCAAGTATTTTTTTCAGAGTAGTATTACTTGTTCAGTGGTCAATTATTCCATCGAGCGCAGTTTTAGGTGACATTTATGTATCAGACTGTTATGTCAGGTATGTGTTAGGTAAATAGTAACACAAGCCGAAATTAGCCTATGTTTGAAGCCTAAGAAGTACCTACTGGTTCGAATTGAAAAAATATTTATGTGTTGGATAGTACATTTATCGAGGAAGGCTTTAGGCTATAATTATAACATCACTCTGTGACCAATAGGAGCGAAGCATCAGTGAAAAAAGTTACAAAAATAATCGCTATCATAATAACAGAAATTGAGGCGTACTAAGTCGCGGGCATCAGCTAGTTTTCATATAAATAGGAATCTCAAAAATTTAGTATATATAAAAAAAATGATATAAAATTTCTGACTGCACAGTATTTTTATATGCGGCATAGTATTTACATGCATATGCTAATATAGGCTAGGTCTGGGATTGTTATCCCATTTACCTAACACCCTGTATATCGATGGTTATTGATTAAATATTTCTGCGACCCATCTCTGCAAAGATGGCGCAAAATATTTATTCAGGAATTCGCATACTAAGTCACCAGATGCCGTAGACACCCACGCTACGAGCTACGACGTAGTCCCGTAGTCCGTAGCATCGGATCAATAAGCCGACCCAAACAGGCTTAAAAATAGATTACAATGCGTAATTCTGATACGTTTTATAAAACTTGATGTCGTCTATGATGTTGTCAATAAAAAAAGAATGTGTTGGTGTTGAAAAGTGACTAGTAATAATTTTGTTTTTTTGTTTGCTGAACACTTTAAGCGGTTTTTACCTGCTTATTGCTTAATCTGTATAAGCCTTAAATGACCAGACTATTTTTGACCTCTCATCATCAATTAAAACCATAGATTCAATAAAATCTATGATTAAAACTATAGTTGACGTAAAATAATATTAATAGAAGTAGTAAATAGAGATGTCAAGCTTAATAAAGAGTATAGATTTGATAGTAAAAAAAGATGTTAGAATATGTATTTTTTGTACTTTTTCCATATTAGAAGTAAACAGTCGCTTGTTTTGGTTACGTTAATAGCTGTGCGTCATTTATGCGTCAAGGGCGTGTAAAAAAGAGTATTTTAGTTTTCGTCTTATATAAGTGTTATAGATTATATACGCCTACATGGTGTAAAATACCATCCCTTCTACGGATAAAGTTACTGACATAAAATTAAAGTCAACTATTCAAATAAAGACAGTTTTAGGCATTGTAACAGCCTGTAATCATCCCACTGCAGGGAAAAGGCCTCCATCATTGAATTCATGTTACCACAGCAATGATGGGTACTGGCATAATCACCACGCTTGCCAAAATGCGGGTTGGTGATCACAAACCCGAGCAACGTTTGAAAATTCGAAACTTTTTGTTGCCCGACCCGGGGATCGAACCTGGGACCCCGAGATCTTGGCCCGGTATTTAAACCACTAGACCAACAGGGCGTTTTAGGCATAGACATAGTATATACTTAGGTACATTTTTGTATGGGACTGTAAGCCTAGTTGTTATTATATGTATATCAATATATGCTCCTAAAGCTTTTAAATAAGAACTTCTTAAAAGTCAAGTAAGAGAGAAGAATCTCTCGCTTGATTTTGTAGTTATTAAATTGTATTTCCACAAAAAGCACTTTTTTGTAGAAATACAATTTAATAAGAAACAACGAGTGCACCACCTAGACCAAATAGAAAATACTTTTTTCTCGATTTACTCGTCCGGAAATCGTTCTTGTGACCTCGGAAGAGGCGACAACATTAAAACTAATATGTACGCCTCTACAACGTAGATTGTCAAGCCATTAGTAGGTCAACATGTTATTTTTTTAAGTTATAGAATCAATATTTACCTCCACCATTTTGCTGACACAAGTAGGGGAATCGCCAAATGTTGCCCAGGCCGACCGAGTACCCGATGATTGACAAGAAGAACTGAAGCTTGCCGGACCACGCCGCTCTATCCGGGTCGTCTGGAGCATCCCCTCGCTGCAACGACCCTCGGGACCCCTGCAGCACGATTGTAACCCCATGGGGACGTTCGCTACCATCAGCACGAGTGTTCAGAGGCGCTAACTCATGACCATTTCTTGGCCCAATCGGTTCAGCCTTCGCCGCCATTTTGGTTTTCTTTTCCCGCGCAATTTAAATTGACGTTTGTTTTTTATGTAATGGCAATGAAATTGATTTGTGATGATTTATCTAAAGTTTATTAGCGATTTATTGTCTATTTAAGCGATAGTTTTCAGTTTAACGAGATTTTTCGAGTGATAATCGTTACCTATGAATATGTTCATAATATTTAATATTAGGTTTGGTGGATCTCGTAATCATACGTGTAGTACCGTATTGCGTCCTTTTTGACGAATTCGACCACCTTAAAGTACGTTGTTGTCCTTTGCAAGAGCTTTTGACGCAGTTTTAAGGAATCCCTGAAGACGTTAGAAGCGTCTCTGTGCATAAGTATGAGCTGGTTTTTTGTTACTCGGCCGTAGAAACAAATTTCATGGCGTTAAAGATTTTTTGAGGTTATGTTATGTTTCAACTGTAGGGCATTTTATTCGGTGTCGATGTCGTGGTTCATTCTGAAACAATTAAAAAGTATTTTTAGTTAAAGTTAAAAAGAAGGTTATTATGATAAGGTATTTAATTCTATAAAAAAAACTTAATTCAAAGAGTACCTATGTGTGAAGATGGTTACCAAAAAGTTTTCTGTTGCTAGGTTTTATTGCGACATCCAATCAAATTAAAATTCATCAGACTATTTACTGGCATGAAAATGTCCGATAGAAAATAAGAAAGAGTATTTATTCCCACGAAACGAAACTGAATGCTTGGTTGGTGGTTTAATAGAAAAGTTCTGGCAAATAACCAAAAATGGCGGTATGCAGGGCCATTAAGCTAAAAGCTACAGCTTTCCCCTTTCGGTTAGAGGTATGCCGATATTAATAAGAGTGCGAAATAAAAGGAAAATAATGTGGTAGTTAATCATATCAATAATTGCACTTTATTGTTATGGATTCAATGTTTATGCAATATACTTATAGAATCTTATAGAAGCTAGAAATCTATATATATAAAAATGTTATGTTGTTTTGTGTACGCTTCGAAAACTCAAAAAGTTCTGCACCGATCGAGCTGAAATTTCAGCATGATATATAATCCGCATCAAGGATTGTTGTTATCTATTTATCCGCGACCGCGAAAAAAAAACCATAATGTGCCACAGCGAAGCGTGGCAGGGAACAGCTTAGTATACCTATAGAAGTATAGATTACTAAATCTATGGTTTTAGGTGTCATGTTTGTATCTGACTAACTAATTCTTATTATCGATCGATGCTCCCACCAAAATCCGTACATCACAAACAAGTAGCACATTCGCTTTGAATCTGTTCACCCCATTAAAGCCAAAACCGTGTCAAGGCCGCCTCGTCTAAGGAGGGGTCTGGCCGCACCCCTGAAAAGATCCCTTACGTAGGGGAGCGATTCATTTTGACAATGACTGAGTTTCTAGACTTTTGAAGGGTTCACGTGTATAACAAGCAATGTTTTTCTTAAAAGGAAGTTCCTACCTCTATATTTGTTATATGGACTTCTTACTAAAATAAATATTTCCATATTTTAATAGCTAGTGAATGGTCCATTTCTTATTTAATATTGGCTGTGCCCGTGACTTTGTTCGCTTGTTAGTATTGCGGCACTTTCAAAGAATAGCACCACAACTTCCTTTCGTATGGGTGTCGTAAGAGGTGACTAAAGGAGTACCGCTGGAAGGAGACGGTCAGCAGTATCGTCTCCCCACCATTGGTCCTTGATTATGGAAAAAATCTTTTTATGGGGAGGCTTATGTCCAGCAGTGGATGATGCCTAATTTCATCTTAGAAATTGGTTGAGAAATTATTGATTCCTCATACAAACTTATACCCCCTTTAAACCTTTTAAGAAATAATTCCGGGGTTAAATATCATCTAATGTCTTTTCCAGGGTCCTAAACCATCTCTACATTGTTTTCATTGACATCGGTTCAGCAGTTTAGGCGTTACAGGCAGAATTAATTTCGCATTTGTAATACATAGTATGGATTTATTAGGGTCACTGTAGAGTCATTTTCTAAACACCATTCAGTAAAAACACGTTTTGTGTTTTACAAAAACTAGTCATAAACAAAGTATTTAAGGCATGTTAAAGGAAATATAAAAGTATACATGTTATGTACCGGTCTATAATCGTCCCAATTTAGGGCAAAGGCCTCCCATCATTGACTTCAAGTTACCACAGCAATGATGGGTACAGGCAAAAATACCACGCTAGTCTGACCCGAATTCACCAATTCTTAAACAGCCGGTAAACATAGATTGACGATTAATTTGACACAATTCCCATACAAAATATGTCAAATAATATTTTAACCGCTGTTTAAAACTTAAACGTCTGTTCAGTCAGTAAAATCAGTAAAATTAGTTTTGTTTCTGCAAATAGGCCCCTGGAAGCTTTTTTACACATCCCAATATTAAAACCTACCACTGCTTCGGGACAAATGTGGGCGAGACGAAGCAGCGCAAGAAACTAGGTCACTATTGTCAGCCTCTTTTCAAATAAATATGGTTACATAAGATATATGCCAGTTCGACCTGGGACAATTTAAAGCCACACATTCCTATCATTTATATAATCATTAATAGTATAATAGGTCTTTTTCATTAAAGTTGGTGAACTCTACCCTAATGCGGTGTTCACAACCCGAGAAATAGTTCGAAACTTTGTTGTTGAACCCAGGGCCCAGAAGATCTTGGACCCTAACATGTAATCTAAGCAACTGATATTTTTTTGTCTGAGACCCCGATGGCTATTTACCGGTCGGAACAATATCTAAAACACGACTCACTAAATTGGCTTGGGTCTGAATCGAGTGGGTGGATCATAGAGTCGTGTTTCAGAAGGCACCATAAACAAATCAAATCAGAGGCTGTTTGGAAAACTCTGACCCCAGTTCCTTTCTTTCGTATCGGAAGGACATTTAAGTAAATCGTCCTATGAGCACAATGTCCTAAAAGCAAAAAGACCTGTGAGCAGCTTGTCCTATTAGCAACATGATCTAATAGCAAATGATTCTAATATCAAAACGACATGATAGCTGAACGTCCTTAAATAGACAAGTACACTCGATAACACAAATAAATCATTTATTGAAAATAATATGTCACTCTACATACAAACATATAACCGAAAGTCTATCAATGAGTATAAATAGTCATCGAATATAATTATTTTTAAATGTGTCACTTTATTAAAAAAAATCAGTTGGAGAAAATAATATTATTATCCTTTAGCTTCTGCATTTCTTTTTCCAATTTTGGTTTGAAGATGAGTTGATTTTTTCTTCGCGGCTCCCTTTTAAAAAGTGCTCTACGTAATCTAAAATCACAAACAGACAGAGTTTAACAAATGAAATTAGTGTCGGTTTTGGCCTAATTTTTGTGTTGAATCGTCGGTTCCAACCCTCTAATCCATTGTATGTACGATGACGTTTTGATATTAGGACCATTTGCTATTAGGTCATGTTGCTAATAGGACGAGCTGCTCACAGGTCTTTTTGCTTCTAGGACATTGTGCTCATAGGACGATTTACTTAAATGTCCTTCCGATACGAAAGGGTTCCTTTTTGAAGCATAATCACACGATAAGGAGAATACCAGCTCAAATACTGGCTGAACATCATAAAGACGACTGCAAATATTATTAAGTTTAGATTTTTGACGTGCAGAGTCACGGTCTCATCTTATGGGTATTGTAAGAGAATAAAGAATACTGCCAGCAGCAGATGGGCAGCAGCGTCTTCCATCTACCATTGGCCAAACTGCGAAATCCAAACCGCAATAAAAACTTTTTAATTCAGAAAAATGTAACTGGCATTTGTGTCAGTAAAATAACTTTTATTTCTGCAAATAGGTCCCTGTCCCTGGGGCCTAATTCGCGTAACCGAATCGTTGACAATTAGCCACTACTAGAACCATAGATTTAATATACTGCTGATAGATTGGCAATGAAAAGAGACAGAATACAATGCAGCTATACGATAGAACGAGATAGATCACAAGGCCGTTCACGTACACGCTAAGAAACCGTAGCGTTTTTCTGAGTTCTGACGTCTGTCACGCGCAACACAATATTCCCTTTAGTTTTACTAGTTTCATTTTTATTATTGTAAAAAAGTGTCGAGTTGATGTATTTTCATTATGGTTACATGTTCAGTACCTGGAAGTAACTCATCTAAAAAAGGGAACCAACATAATTGTACATTTCACCCGTCAACACACAATCGCGATTATCAGCAGCAAAATGCAATGTTTCAGAGCTTTGACTAAAGTTTTGTATACTAATTGATAGGGCATTTCATTAGAACAAGGATTTAAATTCATATGAATTCAATTAAAAATAATATCAAATACGTGAATTTCAGCAATTACTAACGTCACTTTTGTATTTTAGTGATTGACGTTGTCCATGACATCTTATCGACATTTTATTAGCTGACATATTTCACATTGTAAACCACATACAGCCTAAATTGTTGAAATACGTTAGAAATGGTTGAAATTGCCTAATAGAAAAGAATGTTCGCCCAATAAATATTCGAGCATTTGCAGTTTACATTTGGACCCTAAGTGTTTTTAACACAGAGGCTGAAGCCTGTAAAATTACGCTCTGGATCAATCTCCATATTGTTCAAGCCCCCATCAATCCCCATTACTTAAACATTAAATATATGTATATTTAGTGTACGTTTGTAATGTGTAATTGAAAAATAAATATCAGTTTTATTTCAACTTTGGCGATCGCGATCACAAAATGAGGCAAAATTGTTAAATACTGGCAAGTAAAGCCTACGATAAGTTAGCTTAAGTAAATATTTTTTACAATAAATTGATTTTGTTTTATTATACAATAAAAAATATATCTAGGTATTTACTTGCAGTTTTTTGGCGTTCTTTTAATAATACTAAAAAATAAGTCACCTGCGTCAACGTAAACTGTGTCGATGGAATCGATATCGAAAGCCAGCAGACAATGCAGTACCTGCACTATTTATCTCACGCACATGCTCACTTTATGCACACTAGCGTAACCTAGTTTTGGTCTCGTTTTCAGGATTCAATTGCCAATCTATCATCTATATTAAATCTATGACTAGAACTGTCGAAAACCTGTCGTTCAATTACCCAATATTTAAACATTCCACTGCTCCGGGACAAGGGGCTAGTGCCGAGAAGAAGCATCGCAAGAAAGTAATTTAAACATTCCACTGCTCCGGGACAAGGGGCTAGTGCCGAGAAGAAGCATCGCAAGAAAGTAATGTGACAATCTTACAGTAGGATTTCATCTGTTCAACATTCGCTTACGAAGTCTATCGATCGGTTCCGTGACACACTGACCGACTGGAGTCCAAAGTTCGATTAATGGTCAATTGAAAACGTATCGATTCGATAGAATTGAATTAAAAAACAGATGTATCGCGGAAAAGTTTTTAATCTACTCGATTGAATAATTGTTTTAACTGCTGTGTGGTGGTGAGTCTAAAACCTTATCTACCTTTGCGTGTAATGTATGGGAACTTTTTGCTAAATTGTTCACTCTTCCGTGCCTAAAAGAAAAAATATCCAGGATCACTTTGTCCGTCCGTCTGCCAGGAGTCCGATCTCAGGAACGTTAAGAGATATCGAATTGAAATTAAAACCATATTAAAATTAACTCCGATCTGCAGTCCCTTGAAGCTTGGATGAATCGTCCAAGCCTTGAAGTCTTGAAAAAAAATCTTGTAAGTTAACATAAAAAAAACATTAATTTTAACACTGTCACGGGGCACAAAATATACCGGATATTACCGAACCTACAATTATGATTTTTTTTTAGTCGCCTCAAACGACACTACAAATACATAACTATAATTTGGAAATACATAAAACCTTACCCGACCAAATATGAGCTGCTTTTGTTTCTCAAACAAAAATAATGAAAGCCAACCTTTTTAAACCACCAATCAGCTAATGATCTTTGTATGGAGAAGATTTTTCGTCGAGTTTCTTAAGACGAAACACAAGAGCCGTTTTTCCATACAAACGTAGTCCCCTGTTTCCTCCCTGGATAAAGCCAGTAGAGCAATAATTTAAAAAAAAAGGAAAGAATACGAACACGGCCAAAGCCTTATTTTAATTTTTAATGAAAAAAGTATAAATCGGTCTAGTTTTGGAAAAGTAATCGGGGGACTACGAAACGCTGATTTGGTGTGCTTTTAGTAGACATTTTCGGTCCAAGAAGCAGTTGTCTCTATCACACTCTGCGGTGAATGCGTTTGGCACTGCGCGACAGCAATAGATTTTACAAATACCTATTTTTCAATTCTCTCGACCGTAGTGTTTCCTCTTAAGTTTCCCTTACTTATAAGTTCACTTGCTGTTTTGTGTATTTAATGGACAGCCAACGGCAGGTCAACCTACCCAAAAAGTTAAAGGTCATTGAGTTGATTTTCAACTTTAAGTTCAACTAGTAGAGATCAATATCAATTGCTGGGGTGCTCATATTAGGGGGCTGTCTGGAAGACTTAGTTCTGCTGCTTGTGCTGTAAGAAAGATAAGGCAATGGGGACTACCGTTTCTTTGCTCACCAGTTGGCGCCACTGTAGACTGAGGTCCGAAGTTAAAACTGTAAAAGGCGATCGGCGCCGAAACAAAATGTAAATCTTGAATCTAATTAAAGTTTATTATTTATAAATAACTTCTTGATATCAACAAACTAACTTCTAAAATAATTGCTCTTTGAGGCCGCCTATTTTTGCGCTTTTTCTTAATTCCGCTTTCAAAGCGTTTACATTAATCGCCAAATAATCCATATTTGCGATAATTTTACGAAAAGATCACTTTCCAGCAGGTAAATTAAAGAAATTATAATTTATGCAACAAATTCCGCAAAAACCAGTACAAAGTGAATGATATTGGACCTCACGCGACACTAGCGCCTCTAGTGGCAAATTCACTAGCGATAGCCATTGACCGATGTTGGAAAGGCAAGATCAGTATATTTTAGCTACTTTCATAGCATAATGTCATACGGAATTCTGTTGTGGGGCTCAGCGGCAGATATTGAGTCAATTTTTTTATTGCAAAAACGTTCTGTACGGGCTATTTACAGCCTTCAACCCCGTGACTCGCTGAAAGAGCTCTTCAAAGAGATTAATATACGAGTACTTACAGTGTCTTCTCAATACTTTCTCGAGAATATTATTTACGTTCGTAAGAACATACATTTATTTCTTAAGAAAAGTAACGTTCACAATTTTAATACGAGAAATAAAGATAAACTGGCCGTTCCAGGCTTCAGAGTTCAGACTGCGAAAAGTAGTAAAATCATTTATGGGAAATTGTATTCGTATTTTCAACAAATTACCACAGGGTATTGCTGGACTCCCTGCACATAAACTTAAATCGTATATCAAAGTAATTTTAATGAAAAAGGGCTATTACACTGTTCATGATTATTTAAATGATAGAAATGTATGGCATTAAGTTGTATCAGCTCGTAATTGCTTAAACCTTGTAAAAAATATTTAAAAAGATGCTGACAATAGTGACTGAGTTTCTTGCGCTGCTTCTTCTCGGCACTAGCCCAGACTTGTCCCGAAGCAGGCAGGTTTAAATATTGGGACGTGTAAAAGCGCCTCCTGGGGCCTATTTGCAGAAATAAAATAGAGAATATTTGACGTTTTGTGGTGGTAGGTTGACGTGCTGTTCTCTGTACTTAAAGATAATATCGCAACGTCATTGCATAATACTCAGACCTTTTCCTTCTAGACGTGTAACGAAAGTAAAAAAATGCCTTCTACATCTTTTGGGATTCACTCACAAACTTTAGGTAAGAATTATGTAACATGTTACCCTCATACTCTATTTATTCAAATATGTTGTCGAAATGAAACAACGTGACGTTCCACGGTAGGTTACCTAATGGAAGTTTCCAGATTCAGAAATATTTAATCGTTTTACTTAGTTATGGCTTATTTAAGGCTTAATTTTACGTAAGGTTCACCCGAATAACGACCTTTACCCGTAGAACATCAAATATTTTTTACGGATTGAGCTCGCGTTTTAAAGAACTAATATCAAAGACAATGATATTCATTCATGCGCACTTTCTCTGTCAAACGTTATAGGTTAAATATCAAGTAAAAAAAAATCTACGACTCCGAACGTTAACTGCACCAAAGGCATGCTAGGTCCACATAGATGAAGGTAAGTTACATAATACATCTTTAGTCTGATTTTTTCGTAGCATTTTATCTCTATTTTTTAGGCCATAAGAGCATTTTATTTTTATATAAAAAAAATTAGAATTTACTTTTATAAAACAAAAAACAAACGCAAACTGTCAAAGACCGTGAATTGTTGAACTTTATATTACGCAATAATGAATTTTGGGAGTAGAACCATCTCTCCTCTTGAAGTCGGTTAAAATCTATACTAATATTATAAAGCTGAAGAGTTTGTTTGTTTGTTTTAACACGCTAATCTCAGGAAGTACTGGTTTGAATTGAAAAATTATTTTTGTGTTGGATAGTCCATTCATCGTGGAAGGCTTTCGGCTATATAACATCACGCTGCGATCAATAGAAGCTAAGCATCAGTGAAAAATGTTGCAAAAATTATCGCGATCATAATAACAGAAATTGACGCGTACGAAGTCGCCGGCAACAGCTAGTATCAATATACGCATCAGATTGAGACTTTAGAGCGATCATATTCATCAGTTAATTAAATTCTAGATTGAATCTCTCTTTTTAATCACAAAAATAAATGTTACTAAGAACAGCCAAAACAATTAAATTAAATAAAAAAACAAACAAGAATTAGTGGTTTCAAGTTGAAACTGTCAACTATTTTAACTTTGGCAGTGACCATGAAGCTCGAGACAGTAAAATGTATACCGTTTATTTCATTGAAATGAAATATGCATTTTGCCCATAGAAGTGTAAGTACCTCTACTAAATGAAAAATCACGCGAATGCAGTCAGCTGTTAACAATTAGCTTAAAAATGCGACTGTTTAAAAAACATGTATTTCTAAATATGTAGAGCTCTGAATTAATCATTATACATTTTAAATAATAATTACACCGCGTAACGGTTACCTATGGTTAGAATATAAACCTATCCAGACGATGAAGGTATAGGCCAAAGAGCAAAGCATGGGATGGATATAGGATGATTTGCCAATGTTTTGATCAACTGAGGTCAGTCCTCAGTGGTCACGTGTCCTTAGACAGTCCTGACCTTACACAGCACAGCGCATCTCCTGCACTCCTCCGCGCACAATCAATAACGGGCATACAACCTCCTAGAGCCTCGTGTGCAAAAATAACCTCTTTTCCTGATCCTGGCTGAATGGTATTTAAACTCGTAATTGTTAAAGAATGACAGATTCAGTTTTTAAAAAAAGTTGCGTGGATTCCAAAGTCAAGTTTAGTACTTAAATATCCGTTGTGAAAATAGAGAAATAACCGAAAAAGATTCTGCTGCTGGGGTTGTCAATAAAATGTATATAAATACATAACTTCTTTTCTTTTCAATGGTGGTAATGACTTATGGAGAAAAAAATGAAACTAATAAATTTAATTTAAAACTAATAGAATGAATTAAATTGGCAGGCAAAGTAAAGGTAAGCTTAAAAAAAACAATGAACTGTTTATTGATACTTACTCTTATGGATGAAAAGTCCGAAACAGAAAAACTTTAAAATTAGAACGCAACACAATACCGGGCGCTGTAGTTTTTTTGCGCGACGATTTTTAAAATTTGCGTTCGGAATTCAAATTGCGAACGCGGTAGACGGACATCCGCCGCGAAGGTAACACACTGACTGCCGACATCGACACCAAATAGGGATGTCCAAAAGTGAAATTTTGTACGTCGATATATTTAATTATACCTCTAGGGGAAGGTAAGAAAGTATTTTATTCAGGTAAGAAGGAGAGAATGTTTAATTTTCACTTAGCACAAACCTGAATAAGTCATTCGGGGTAATAGTACGTAGCGGGAAAAAGTACGCAGTATCCTTTTTACAGAGAGGGGTGAGGGGGCGGGGACGCTGTTTAGTCGGGAGTGTTGCGCGAGCCGCCATTTTGTGTCAACACCTGTTGAGGAGTGCGGGTTACGCTTCGTGAATTACGAATAAAAATTTGAAACTATGGTTTTATTTCGTTTTTTCTCCTGTCAAGGAAAAGTTTATGGGACTATGGTTTATATGTTCTGCGAGGTAAGTTGTATTTAATCGTTTTATATAGGTATTGACGTGTTTTTTTCAAAATATTTTTCTAACCTAACCTAATTTGAATTTGAAGTAGAACTCATTGTTTTGGTTACCATCAAAGGGGTAAAAGGACGGGGGTAATAGTATGTACGCGTACTTATACCCCGGTATGCGGAGTTTTACCCCAATAGTAGCAATTTATATGATTGGTTATAAAATATATATTTTATGAATATTTATATTATAATTTGTTCCAGGATACGAAATAATGCCTCGTAATTACGTCATTAACTCCCGGGAGAAAATTAGTTTTCGAAGAACAAATCCTTGCTACAAAAAAACTTACAGAACAAGGAAAAAGTAAAAGATTTGCAGCTGATTTTGTGGGAATACACAAAGCGACTCTTAAAAAAAGGTTAAAATTGGACCATGTGCCTACTTCTTTAGGTTGATTTAGACCAACGTTCACAAAAGATCAAGAAGCAGAATTTGCGACACACTGTCAATGATGATAGGTTCTTTGGCGTACAATGTTGCTTTATTAGTAATATCATTTTTCTTGATTGATTGAAACTAAAACTTACCAATGTTTTAAGAAAAGTAAGAATATAAGTCAATATACTTGGTTTTTGTTTTAGCTATAAGCATATTGTGGTTATGTTTTTTGTTGATTTTATGTTAATTCCTAATTAAGATGTTTTAATTGAAATGTTTAGATTATAAACAAATGTCTACATAATAATTAAAACAATAGTTATTTTAGTTAAATAAGCACAATTTCTGTTTAGCTTTTTGTTTTATTTTATCATTTCATACACTTTCCTGGGATGCGTACTTCTACCCGATGAGCGGACTATTACCCAAACGAGAGCGTATTTTTACCCACATGTTGGGGCAAAAGTACGCAGTACGACTAAATCACTTATTTTTTCAATAAAAAAAATATTGTTGGGTATGTTGGTGAGTACTCACTCTAGGTCATCACTCTATAAAATATAGTATCGGATAGCGTACAAAAAAATTCTAATATTCCGATGGTTACAGTATAGTATATGAAGAAAGTGAAAAATGCGTCGTTTTACCCCGAATGACTCTAATACACCCCAACTTAGTTGACGTTAAAATTCTAACAAATATATATATCAAAAGATAGATATAGAGGATAGAAAATACTTAGGTAGGTACTTGCCACGATACTTGCCACTTAGATATGTTAAACATCTTTATACCTTAACGTGTTATATTTGTTTAAGAAATCACAAACATTTTATGGTATGTGTAAATATATTTAAGGTAATTTTAAAAACCAATAAGTTTATTAAAAAATAAACTTATTATATATATATATATATAGTTTAATAAACTTATTATATTTATTATATATAGTTTATTAATAAATAAACTTATTGGTGTAAATATATTTAAGGAAATTTTAAAAACCAATAAGTTTATTAAAAAATAAACTTATTATATATATATATATATATAGTTTAATAAACTTATTATATTTATTATATATAGTTTATTAATAAATAAACTTATTGGTGTAAATATATTTAAGGAAATTTTAAAAACCAATAAGTTTATTAATAAATAATCCAATAGTACATACAACACAAATATTCTCCATTGAAAGAAAAACTTTATTGCTAGAACATCAAAAAAAACGTAATATTTTCTAAATTGGTTTCTTGAATATAAGTTACCAATATACATTGATATAAAAGATATAGGTATTTACGGACCCAGGACCCGAAATAAGTGTTTTTTTATTATTTTATACCAGAGTAACCGCACGTCTGAATCGCATCACGTAGGTACGTATATAATGTACCTATATGTTAGGTCAGTTATCTTAAAACAATAAAGAATCCATTTATCAGACTAATTACAGCATCGGCAATAAATTTTCATAATTATCGAGATATCGTGGACCTTGTTATTTAATGTCTTATGGGCTTACGTATAAATGCACTCATACAAATACATAATAATGTAATAATATCTCATCTGTGTAATAAATTACGTAACAATAATACTTTTGTTATAAGCGGTTATAGGATGTTTAGTAAATAGTGCCTATTACAAATTAAGAGGAAATACAAGGCCCGTTTTTCCATACAAACGTAGTCCCCTGTTTCCTCCCTGGATAAAGTCAGTAGATAAATATTTTTTATTACAAAAATCTATGGCCACTATTAGTATGTTTTTATGTTTTCTGGTGTTTCATAAATCAATTTAAAAAATAGATAAAGGCCCTCAAAAATCGAAAAAATTCGCCAGATTTTTCGCTGTGTTCAAACATCCAGAAAACAAATTTGGCTAAATTTTAGAAAAAAAGGAAAACATACGAACACGGCCAAAGTCTTCTTTTTTAATTTTTAATGAAAGAAGTATTTAAATCGGTCTAGTATTGGAAAAGTAATCGGGGGACTACGAAACGTTGATTTGGTGTACTTTTAGTAGGTATTTTCTGTCCAAGAAGCAGTTGTCTCTATCACACTCTGCGGTGAAGGCGTTTGACACAGCGCGTCAGCAATAGATTTTACAAATACCTATTTTTCAATTCTCTCGCCCGTAGTGTTTTCTCCTAAGACCAGCCTATGTAAGCATTTTCTGATAAGTAGGTACTTTTGGAAAGTCAAGAATTTGATATAATAAGCATTTTGTAAATTTTGATTTACATTCTAACCACATTTACTTAGGTTTTTTCTTGCAGGGTACCCTAGCCCGTGGCTCTGCCCGCGTGACCTAAACGCTACATCTTGCTAACGGAATCCTGAGCCCATCATTGTGATAGAAAATAGCCTATGTCCTATCTCAAGGTATAAATATATTATTTTACAATTTTTTTTCTCAATCGATTCATTAGTTTAGGCGTGAAAGTGTAACAAAGAGTAACTATCTTAACTCGCGCTTATATTAGGGATTCACATTACAAAATTATAAATATGAATAAAACGAAGGAACCAAAAACACCCAGACCCGAGAAAATGTATAAAAACACTTTTTTTCTATATTGAACCGTCCGGGAATCGAACCCGGGACCTCGGAGTGTGACCGGTGTTCGTAGTCTCGGATAGACTGCATAGATGTTTCATGTTTGTCTTTTAAGAGATTCTTAAGGACTCTCCATCTTCTTAGGGGTTTTCATATTCTTATCCATCTTCTATTTAATCATCTCAATAGTCTGCTTAGTTTGATCTTCGCACTGCTCACTTACTACGTGTTTTAAGTTTGTTAAGGGCTTAATTGTTAAAGTTTATTAACTTCGAATATCTCGTATTGTTTACTAAACAATAAAAAATGAGAAATAATATTGATCGTCATTGCATTTTTAGAATTTCTTAAAAAATATGTTGTACGTTTTTACATCTAATAAGTGAACTACCACAACAATGATATGCACAGGCATAATCACCACGCTTGTCGAGTAGGTACGTGTTGGTAATCACAAACCCGAGCATTGTTCGAAAATTCGAAACTTTTTGTTACTCGACCCAGGGATCGAACCCGCGCGGGAACCGAGATCTTGGCCCGGTATTGAAATCACTAGGCCAACGGGGCGTTATTGCTAAGGTAGAATCAATGATGGATGCCTTTGCCCTGGGCCGTTACTTGTTTTTACTTTTAAATGAATAAGGTTGGCAAATTTGCACAAACAAAAACGCTTACAAATTAATATATATTTTATTTATTTATTCAAGGCAACAAACAGTCATGTAGATAAATAGTTATATGGTTAATGTGTATTATTGTGTATATGACTAAGGACCTATAGTGCTTATAATAATTCCCATACTATGCGGAAGATACGAAGTTCTTTCTAATATTTATGACATGACTGATAGGCGTCATGTCTGTTTATAAAATGATTATCAAACAGTCAACATCATAACCTTCAATTTTCAGAAAAACGTAGAGCTACTACTATATTTATCTTGTCATACACTCTTCAATCACCATGCCATAATTGTTGACGAGAAAATAAAGCGATAAGCTGGTAAATTGATCAGTTAATTAGGCTGCTATCTTTGAACTCGGCTCTACGCTAATTACCACTATTTATAGAAGCCAAAGGAACAAGAGACATTGAAAGTTGAAGTCTATCAAAACTGATCTGTAGCACAGATAATATAATACTATCTGTAGCAATTGTAGCCGCTTAAATTATTTTTATTTTTTATGAAACAGAGACTGTTTTGTAGTCACTAACTTAATGAAATGAGTACCTACTCATATGCTGGGTAGGTATAGGTAAGTGTTCTGTTAAAAAATATATAACGATATGTGCCGCATCCTTTTTGGTAGATATATAAGAAGCTATTCATTTGATGGTAGGTATTAGTAGAACTTCTATATACTAGCCTTTTCGCCCACGCTCTCTGATTGCTCTACGCGGCTCTGATTGCTGCTATGTGAACTACACGTTATTTGCGGGCGGAAACCTGTGTAATACGAAATAGCCTATGTTCTTTCTCAAAGCCCAATCCACCTTTGAATCAAATTTATCAAAATCGGTTCAGTAGTTTAGGCATGAAAGCGTTATAGACAGAAACTCAAAAAGGGTTTCTATGGCATTTATATTATTAGTAAAGATTTAAGTACCGCCTTAACTTTGTCATTTATGTTTACCTGTACTCTACCTGAGCGTTGACTGAAAGAGGTCGCTGCTAGCGATGAGACCACACTTTGCCATTTCATTTTAAATCACTTCTCTAATCTAATTAAATAAGATATTGTAAGCACTTAATTAGATTCAGTCTACCTACAGTATTGTCTTAATCAATCAAAAATCCTTACAAGAAGAAATGCTAAAATGCTTTTGCTTAAAACATTGTTCAGTATTATAAAAATTACGATTAAAAAAATCTCGAACATATTTCATTCATAAAGATCTTTAAACATCGATAAGTAAATAAATTAAAGGCACCCCTATTCCTAGGTGACGTCACACCTTGGTGCAAGGTCGTCTATGGGCATGCGCGAGAAAATCTGCCATTTTGTTTTTCATTCGGGACTTTTCGTCCACATTCGTACAGCATCGGGGGATGAACTCTACGTGCAAAATTAAAATGATGGGTTACCACCGTACATCGAAATATACATACGTCGGCACGTCTTTACGTCATCCCTGCTACAATGTATGAAAACTAAGGTCTTTAATCAGTGTCCTACCAGTCATGACCTACGCTGCGGAAACGTGGACACTTACCAGAGGACTAGTTCATAAGTTCAAAGTCGCTCAGCGAGCTATGGAGAGGGCTATGCTCGGTATCTTGTTAAGAGGCAGGATACGAAACGAGCATATTCGTCAGAGGACGAAAGTTATCGACATAGCCCGAAGGATAAGCACGCTGAAGTGGCAGTGGGCTGGTCACGTCTGCCGTAGAACCAACAACCGTTGGAGCAGACGAATTCTAGAGTGGAGACCGCGTTAAGGCAAGCGTAGTGTAGGATGCCCTGCGACTCGATGGACTGGTGACCTTAGGTGAACTGCTGGGAGCGGCTGGATGGGGAAAGCCCAGGATAGACAATTGTAGCGTGACTTGAAGGAGGCCTACGTCCAACAGTGAACGGACAATGGCTGTTGATTGATTGAGAGTCCCATACAAAATAATATCCATATCTCATACAAAGTAATTTCTAATTGTCCAACTTTAAAATATACTAAGCTTCTAATGTCATACCTACTGATAGGCAAATTCAGCCTTACGTACATGACTTAAAGATGAATGCAATTAAGGTAAAAGAGCAAGTAAACAAATGTTTAATTGGTGCTCATTTGATGAGGAAATGGACCTTTACAACTTAGGCTAGTTCTGTCATTGCGTACCGTATCATACTAAATGAGGTACATCATGTTGCTCGAGAAAACTGTTTTAAAATCTGGTAGGAACACTTTGATGTAAGTTCTAAAAGGAAAAATAAAGATTTTCTCAGGGATAGTTAGAAGAATTTACAAATTCCAAAAATGTCGCGGGCAACAGCCATTTATCATCAATTATGTAATACTTATGTGTTGCAACTGTATCTAATGTATTTCTTTAAATATTTGCGTACCTATATACTCGTACCTACCTAGATATATGCTTTACTTACAATGTAGTGACGCTGTAAAAGTTTGTAAAATGTAAAGCACCTAATATAAACATTCTACAAATTCAATATTTCAATAGTAGGCACAATATTGGAAAAGCTAGCATCATTTCCATTTTACAAAGCACGTACTTCGTACGGAAGGTCTAAAGTTAAGTTTATATTAGTTTCGCGTGCAGAATGGTTTTACCAACATACTTACAAACCCAATCTTGTTATGACTTTCCCGATATACTAATAGGAACTAAGTTTAATATGAGGATCCCTGTCAAAGGTAGGTAATTTTATCACACCGTATATTTATTTGCCCATAAACCATCATATATATATTAATCGTATGTTTGCCATAAAACTGTTACAGAAAGAGTTTTTAACTTAATACCAACAACATACCCAACTTATTCCCATGAAATGCACTTTTTAAGATATTTCAAAATCATAGTTGAACCTGTTATTTGAAGAACGTCTGCCGGGACCACTTGTAATTATATATTATTTTATAATCAAGAAGTCATTTTACATCAATACAGCTTTTATATCGCAAAAAAATTGATGCTTAATTTATTGAATGTGTTGATGTCTTCTATTTAGTATTTGTCTACACAATACACTTTTAGGTACAGGTCTGTCTGGTCTTTGGTTTGAAATTGACAAATCCTCTCTTTCCGGGCAGAAAAGGAAGTTCCTGTTTAAAAATATAACCATTCCATTTGCCATTTATAAATTAACAAAAATAGCATCAAGGAGTACAGCTCTCAAGGCGTACTTTGCTTACGTTGCATCAGTCCTGCGATACGGGCTCATCATATGGGGTAATAGCACGGACATAAAAAAAGCGTTCATTGCACAGAAAATGTGTGTTAGAGCAATATGTGGTACTGTACCTGACGAGCCATGTCAGCCTTTGTTTAAATCTTTGAACATTTTGACACTTCCTTGTCTATATATTTTTGAAGCGGCGAAATTTGTTAAGACCAATATGAATTATTTCACTCAAGCCAAAGACGTGTACAAACGAGGCACCAGAAATAGGAATAGGTTAGTTTCCGTTACAATTTCTAAGAGTGCAAGATTCCGTAAAAATTGCTATTGGATGTGTATGACAGTGTATAATAAGATACCACAAGAAATTCAAGATCTACCCTTTATTAAATTTAAAAGAGAATTGTACGGCTGGCTCAGTAAAAGGGCATTTTACACTATACAGGAATATTTGAACTACGATAGATGACGTCACATTAGTAACTAAACTGATACAAATTTATAGGGCCAATTGCAAAATCTTTATTAATTATTACCTATGTATTAGATGCTTGTTGACAATTTGTTTCAAATATTATTTTGTAGTTTTTGTATTTGCATGCCATTAACAATGGCTGATTAAGCGGATGTTTAATTGTTATGACCATCTTCAGTTTACCTTAACCAAACGCAAATAAATTAATTTCATTTCATTTTATTGATACTTACCTTAGTAATTGTTCAAATTAAATAACTGTGTAAATGTGATAAAAATCTACTATTACGTAACCATTGATCGGTGAGGGAGCTTGCTTCTATTTATGACAGCGAGGGGAGGGATTAATGGCAATGACATCATCAATAAGAAATGTATGCTGATAGCCCGGAAATCAGTATTTTCATAAAACATACGAGTATTTAAAGTATTTAAAAATGTTGCTGTCATGGCAATGATCCATTTTTTGTAGACTAACGGTGTACAGTCAGCTCCAAAAGAATGAATACCTACAGTTTTGACTAATGTTGACTCTTCACACAACAACATAAGGTTGGTAAAACCGAAAAGTGCTTAGATACTTTTCCGCCTTGTCTAAATAAGGGACGGTTAATTTGAAAACAATGTATTCTTTACCGTAATATAAACGATTTAATTTTCAAACAATTATCGTACTTACCTAAAAAATTAACAAATAGAAAAGCGACAAAAGCATGAAAACATCTTAAAGCATTTTCCATAATATTTAAGTTACACACATTCAACCACCGACTTATGTGGTTGACGAACTGACATATTAGGTAAAGATATTCTAGCGTTGTGAAGACTCAAATACGCCCTAATTAGGCACTTTTTTACCACGTCCGCGTCGAGTGCAATCACGAGCGGTAATCATTAAAAATTATAGCCATCTCTTTCATTTGCGTGCTATTTCGCATCTTTTGTTTTGCTTATCAGTGAAACTTGTCAATGTGTGCAGTTTTGGACTGCTCAGAACAGATTTAATACGCGAATAAGAATGAGGGTGACATACCTTTACTTAAAAATATCATTGGTTTTATTACTTTGGCACATAGATTATGTTGGTGCTGTCCGCGCCATCCACTGGTACTATGATGGTAACATATTTACTTTAAAATATCATTGGTTTTACTACTATCGGCACATAGATTATGTTGGTGCTCTCCGCGCCATCCCCTGGCTGCCCTTGAGCGCTGGCACCACGCCAGCGCGGCAGATCGATGCAGCCGTATCCACGTCATAGCAGAACGAAGGCGAAATTTTGGTACGCATTCTGGTAACCTTAAAGTGTAAAGGTTATTGGATTATTCTGTGCATTGATGCTTGTCAACAAATTTCACAAATGTGTTGCAACCTTAGCCTTTTTAGAAAATTACAAAAATTAAGTAAGTTTAAAATAGGAAAACAAAAAGACTTGTTTTGTTGTAACAACTTTTTTCTCTTTTTTTTTTCAATTTCTTCGTATTTTTACATTTCAGGTTTTGTTTTCTTTTTCTTCGTGCACGTACGATTGTTTCTTCTATTTAATCTGTCTGTCTGATCGTGATTCCTAAAGAAGGTTTAGGTATATAGGTAATTTAATATATTTTTTTGTGTAATAAACAAGTAAAAGTAAAGTGCTTACCTACCAGTTTACCTATAATCCCCACTGCCCATAAACCCACTGCAGGGTAGGCTTCCATCATTGAATTCTAATTACCAACCACAACAATAATTCAGGAATTATCACCGCGCATGCCAAATGCGGGTTGGTGATCACAAACCTGGGCAATGTTCGAAAATTCAAAACTATTGTTGTATTTGCCCGGTATTTAAACCACTGGACCAATGCGTTAAGGCGTCTCTAGAGCTATATGCCGCCCCCATTGATTTAATTTTATTACTTCTAACAAAATCAATTCTCAAAAAACTAGAACAGTATCATTTTAGCAAATTACAATCAATTTAGTTGTTTATAAAGTCGAATTGGTCGCTAACGCCAAAATCTGCAGCTTTTAGCAATAATGTACACATAGATTTAATATTATTAAATCTATGAATGTACAATACGAAAGAATGCAGTTAACAGTGATTTAATACTATAGGGTATAGACTTTTGGTGGCATTGGTAGTATGGGAATTTTCGTAAAAATCGTAAAGGGGGAAGGGGGTCTGAAAATCTTAAAAATCTTGTAACTAAAATATAAATTTCTTATGGATGACCCCTTAGCTGAGATGATGATGTGAATTAGACTAGTCCATTTACTCATTTCAAGGATAGGCTATTTGATCTCTACTAAAAAATAAACATTATCTTATTGTGATTAAGGCTGCACGCCCACGTCCGACTTTTTGTAGGACCGATAATCGGGCCGTTTTTTCTATAGTAGGCAACAGCATACACAATCATGAACGATTTTTTGTAGGACGTTTGCGTTGCTCCATTGCTATTAGTACGTTCTATTTTTCTCCTACAAAAAATCGGTCACCGATTATCGGACGTGGGCAGCCTAAAAGTTAATTTCCATCTCATTCTATCTACGAACGGCCTACATCAATCTACGATGCTACGAATGTTTCGTAGTCGCAGTAGTAGTCGTAGCCGTAGCGGTAGACAGTGAGTGAACATGTCCACCAGTTTTGTATGGTAAAGTTTCTTCGATTTTTATTATCATTTATTACTGAGGGAGCGAGGTTTTTTTTTTTAAATAATGGGCTTGCTCTTGACTACATACTTAACTATACAGATAAGAAGAAGCCTAAGATAGAGCGAGCTTACCCAGAGGCACTGGTTCTCCCACACACCAGCGGAACACAGAAAAACTATTTGGCGCTGGACTCCGGCAGGAGGGTGGTAGCATCCAGGTAGCCTCTTACGAAGCCTACCACCGCAGAACTCAAAGCGAGGAAGCTCTATTAAAATTGTTGTGCGTTCTACTCGACGATATCTTCTTTTTTACCCGACTAAGGCAAAGTCAAAGGGGGTTATGATTTTAACAGGTTATGTATTTATGTTCATCTGTTTTAGCTTCTAAACTACTTATCAGAGACAAGTGAGGTATCGTTACAGCGTTTTGATCGTCCACTGGCTATTTATGACGTATCACTAAATCGAATGTGGCGGCTTCTAGCGAGCCCAAAGTACATGAGTAAATATATTTATTCATGTGTCCAAAGTACTCTGTAACTCGCGCGGCGCGACTACGTGTGTTCAAGCTAAGTGTTCAAGCTTATAATCCTTAAAATATAGCTTGATTAGAATGACACCTATCAAACTGAGGTGACTAGTGATGGGACTGACCCGACTGATCAAACGAAAAAAAGCAGATAAGGCATATAAAATAAAATGAAAATAAGATATATTCAAATTTAACAGTAAGTCAGTGTCGTGATCATTATGAGAATAATTGTAACAATCATGAAAATCAATTAGAAAAATTTTAACGCCTAATATAGAATCTAAGAAATTTGAAAATTTTTGTCAACTATTAATAATTGCAATTTGATGTTCTAAGCATCAACCAATGCTCATTAAATCATTTTAGATTTTGAAATATTGTTAGTCTGTCGATTTCGATTTGTCGATTTTACCTCATAACTAGCGATTATGAAAAATGACGTAACCTTGTAAAGACGTCTTTTCAAGTTAGGTGTAATTTTTGTGACTGGATTATTTTAATGATTTTAACTTTTAATACCCTTTTTATATTATTAAATTGATTAATATGTACAGCAATGTATAAAAAAAAATCTTAACATGTCAGTTACCAATATTTTTTCGTGTGCAAATGTGTTTCACTTGTGTGACGCTGGTACAAAGTTACGTCGTCTCTTTCAGTGAGAACTGTCATTCTAATCAAGCTATATTTTAAGGACTATAATATGTGTTTCTACACAGGGTTTGTACATACTATAGCAATCATATCGTAAAATATTATCTTCAATTTACAACGAAGGCCTCTTGGTAGAGTCTGTATTGGTTTCTAATGCTTCTTCGGTAACTTTGTTGAATTTAGTGTCCTGAAAATCTTGATCTCTTCCCTTCCTAAGGGTGTCGTAAGAGGCACTCAATAAGTAGAGAGAGAGAGAAGACGGGTAGCAGCGACTAAATGGACATCCATTTGAATTAGAATGCTTAATTAGTACTTACAATCTTTATAAGTCAAATAGATAATAAATAGATGACGACCATTTGGATCAGCGGTAGTTAACGCTGCTTCTGAGCCATGGGTCGCGGGTTCGATCTCCGCACAGTACAAATATTTGTATGCATGAACATGTCTGTTTGTACTGGTCTGGGTGTTTTCTATGTATTATAAGTATGTATTTACAAAAAAAAAGTATATAAGTAAGTTTATCGGTTGTCTAGTACCCCATACGACAGGGTACTTAATAGTAGCTTAATTTGGGACTAGATGGCTCTGTGTGGCCCAGTGAGGCATGCCTTAAATATTTATAGATACAACATGACGTACCCATAAATTTAGTGTAAGTAACATATCCATACTATTGCGTGACGACATAATTAGGTCGGGTTATAAAGTTGACTCCTATATGAAATCAGTCATTATAATATCAATATATAAACTTGAAAAAATATGTCTCAGACGGGACTCGAACCCGCATCTAATCGCATACCGGGCGCCATTATTCAATCGAGGACAGTTTCAGGTGTCGTTTTTGTATCGGACAGTGCGTCTAGTTTTTTTATATCAAAACTAGCTGTTGCCCGCGACTTCGTACGCGTCAACTTCTGTTATGATGATCGCGATTATTTATGCAACATTTTTCACTGATGCTTTGCTCCTATTGGTCGCAGCGTGATGTCATATAGCCTAAAGCCTTCCTTGATAAATAGACTATCCAACACAAAAAGATTTTTTCAATTCGAACCAGTACTTCCTGAAATTAAACAAACAAACAAACTCTTCAGCTTTATAATATTTATATATCAAAATAAAACAATTTCATATTTACAGCGATATTTTTTATTTCTCAATCCTTACGAATGAAAAGTTAAGCTACTTAATCAAATCACAACACGAACATTCAGGGGCTAGTAAATTATAATCTAGAAGAATAAGTAGGTACTTTAGAGATTAAAAGATAAAAATACTTAGTTATAACCTACTACGAACTACTTGGGAAGTTTGAATTTAAACTTTTACGACTTCAAAACATACTTGTTTGAGTTTCATGGCTTCTAATATTTAAACTGAAGTGAGTATTGGCATAGGGAAAGGTATATTTCTTTCCCTATGGTATTGGGAAACGTAAAATGAGTGGGCAACAAAGCTCTTTATTATATTTTGTATTATAATTAAAGCCTCTTAAAGTAACAAATTAAGCTCGCTTTTATTATTATTTCCATATAATTTTGGTTTATAGGTACTAAGTATCAAACACAGAAATTATTAAATTAAATATTTTTTAATTTAAAAATCCATAGCCTCTCAAAAACTTTGCCAAGGGTATCAAAAAGGTGGACTTAGGATTCCTTTCTGTTCTTTAGTAGATACTAAGATTGGTACAAATGCTTTAAGTAAAGTTTAACAAGATTAGCAAAAATAATTTACCATGAATTGTTGCAGATAGTGATTTCTTGAATTTAAGCGAACAAATACATTGTAATTAAAGATAATTTTACAGACAACCACAGACGCAACGTAATATAAAGTTTACGAAACATCGGGATGAATTGAATATATTGTAAAACTAATAAACGCTAGTAAAATCCATAAAATTATCCTTCTTTTCATTGTTGCGCATCGGTTTATTATTCAACATATTTGGTGAGTACCTACCTAGGTATGTTTCAATAATTGATACCTATCTTTGTTGGCTTTATAAATGGAGCATCTTTTGTCCACGGAATGTCTAAAAAAAACCTAACAAAGAAAAGAAAACATTATGCCGTACACTTATAGGTAATTACTTTTGTACAACTTAGTTATTTAATTACTTTAAATAATACGAATTTATATTTAAATTACTTACGCCATTTATCCAAAACTAGCATCTACTCACTACAAAGATTTAGAATAGCAAAATATATTTTCTTTAATTTTTAATTGACAAATTCATCAGCGACACAGATAATGATAGCTAGCCAAGTGAAGTTTATTTACAATTACAATGTAAAACGACGAGTAGGTATTACCCAGCAATACCATAACTTCGAAATAAACATAATTATTTAACACAAAACGTCTACAATGTAGGTATACCTAGTTTAAAACGGTTGAATAACGAAACAATGCTAACATACATTTGCTGTGTACCTAGTATAAAATGAGAATACAATTCATGGAACAAAAAAAAAACAAGCAAATGTTTATACAAGTCTCCTATTTAATTATTCTATAAACAAAATAAGTTGAATGGTGTTACTCTTGAAACTTGATTTCAATCAATTCACAATGTCGAAGTCGTTTAGTTCCATCATAAGTTGCACGAAATGTGAATACGATTTGGCGCTAGTGTAGCATTCTGGAGTTTCAAACACGAAAGATTTCAATTCCAATCCTGAACTAAATCGAAACGAAATCAAGTATCAAGAATAAGCTGGTCTCAACTGGTCATGATTAATATTTATATAACATCATAAAACCTAGTTGCTACAGTAGGTACCACTATAGTCTGTCCTAACAGTGCCAAAATATAGGAATATTGTAAAATATAGTAGCCCTAAAACAATCTTAGGATACCTAGTTACTATGAAAGTTATCAGAAGAGATTAGAGCAGGAGTATTTTCAAATTTGTATAATAGATATGAAAATATCGGGTCCAAGCCAGAAACGAAGTTAAGGAAAGCCTATCTTCAGCGGTAGACTAATGTAGGCTCATGTTCATACTGAGGTGCATCATAAATCAAGACATCAAATTAAATAATCTTTTTTTTTTTTTGGACGGACCTATCACTGAAACCCCATATGGGAGGTTTTAATCAGTTAAACCGGGCAGAGTGTGGCGAGCGCTGAAGGCGCTCAGCCTAGGTCCGCCACGCTAGCGGTACTCCGGTGCGGCCGAGGGTGAGGCTCAGGCTCGCTCGCACCGGGGCCCATACTAGCGGGCGTGATCGGGCCAGTGTGGGGATTAAATAAACTCTACAAAATAAAAAGTTGTTTAATCACTCAGTGTACTTTTCAATAGATAGCGCTCCATCAATTTATTTATACCATAGACATTTATGTCTGCATTGTACACGCGTTAGATGATTTTGATCAAAACTCGCATGCTGACGGACAGCTATCGAAAAAAAATAAAAAAAATTGTTAGGATAAAATTGACAATTTTGTTCATAAATTAGGTATTGGCATAGACCCAACATTTATTTATCACATTTACCTACGAGTATATCCAATTAGCTACATGAAGTCTAAGCATCTAAAAGTCATTAATTAATTCGTATGAAATCTAATTTATATTTAATGATTAAAATTTTAATTTGAGCGACTCATAATTCTTTGAAACGGTATCTGACATTATTTCCTAGAATAAACTCATTACAGTAGCTTATTAATAGCCAAAAATAGTATCTAGTCCACAAATCGACTGCTTTTTTTAAACTACAAATTTTTAAGCTACTTTGAACATTTTATTTTGGCTTTTTATACAAAAATATTTTATTTTTACAACTTTTTAGGGTAAATATTTACAATATTATAATAACCCAAAAACGTATGCTTGAGTACTGGTAAAACAATGTAGAAGAAAATAAGCTACACTAATGTTTGCTAGATTCCATTTTTAGCGCATTGTCTCAGTCATTCATACATTATCAAGTTTATTTTGAAACTAGTACCGTAAATGTAGTAAGGGACGTGACGGCATTTAATGCGGAGTTCTGAAGAAGTTCAGTTGTGTTATTATTATTTCTATCAAAAGTTGTTAAAAGTATTTTATGCCAGTAAAAATAAGACTTGAACGAGTGAGACAATGCGAGCTGCTAAAAAAAAACCTAATTTAATAGATCATTAGCATTTTTATAGCAAAATAGTGTTTTTATCTGAAATTCATTAATGTACAAGTAAATAATTTATTGCGGTTGCGATACTTCGTAATACAATCACTAGATTTTTTTTGTTCTTTCGTTCATACCTTTGCATCTTTGGCACTAAATCAGCTTTTTACGCGTTCTAGGTGTCTTCACACTGTTTAGGCCGAGTAGACGCACACAATATTTAACACATTTTAAGTAAACTCCATAAATTTAAATAAATGTATGGTGTCAAACAGAATTTTAAAATAAATAAAAATGATTATTTATTTATATGTATACTTTAAAAATTAAATCCATACAAAAGTTAACAAGTAGGTACCTACGTAATTGTAGGCAACACAATAATAATTATAGGCAACCAAAAATACTTAAGAAAAAGCTTTATTCGGCAATAGTGGTATAATTTGCTGGTACAAATATAATACTAGCTTTCGGCCATGAATATTGCCAACAGTAATATAATTAAAATACTGTATAAAATCGTCAGAATGATATGTATTTAATTCAAATAATAGCGTATCATACCATGTATGTAGCATCACATAAATTGATTGTCGAATAAGCTCTGTTTAGGTACTGAAGCGGAGTTAAGTGGAGTTGAGAGGAGCGAACCATAAATTGACCGATCACAGTACGATCGAAATTCGTGATCTGTGGAAGCGCATCCTTATCGATGGTTGCACGCCAGAATGACTAGAGACAGATGATACAGAATAAAATCCAAGCGAAGCCATGGCCAAGACATTTAGTTGGGTAATGTCCCAAAATAAAATCAAGTCTAGTATTATGTTAAGAATGAACTTAATCAGCAGACATAACTTCTTAACAACTTTGAGTAGAAAAAAAAACTGTAATTGTAATAGAATCTAACTCGCCACAAGATCTAAAATCAATGAAAACTTTCTTGCCTTAGATCTTCATTAGGCCAAGTAAAACTTATCAGGTACAGAATTGGGCAACTGCAGAATTGGATATTTAACATTTCAATCAATTAGTATTAATTAATAGTAATTATACCGTGAAAGGTCTGTCTATCCGAATGTCTATTATATAAGACTGTTAAGGAGAACAGTTGGGGCCTTAGGTAGTGGACAAGGTGTATTAAAAGGCAAACTGTATTTTATGGGGTTTGAGTATAATTCGGTACGTACAATAACAGTGACTGCGGACTAGGATGATATTAAAGGGAAGTGGTCCGACCGAGAATCGATGCTCGTTCGCGAACCAAACGTTCGCTCGGTGTTGTTCGCCGTGGTTCGGCGATTCTGCATCCCGTCGTCTCTCATGGTATCCGTGACATTGACTGTTCGTAAACAAGACACCATTGAAATATGACGTCATAATTTACCACTAGTAATAAAATGACTAGGAATTGATTTCAAATGAGTTAAAAATGTTATTATCCAGGAGTAGAAATTAATCTGGATTTCCAGAGCTTAAATAAAATGTAGATTTTAGAAAGTCTTAGAATTGTTTGTGAAAGGTATCAAATACTAAGTTCGGTAAAATATTTAGCCATATTTTTGCTGGTTAAAGCAACTTGCTATAAGAACTTACTAACATTTATACTTAGGTCGCGTGCAACTTTTATAACAGTCCGCCCACCTTCCCTATTAATAAGTATTAAAATAATTGAAATGTATGGTGTGATGCTATCCATGGCATTAAATTGTCCTAGCTCGTACTTGCTTAAACCTTTGGTAAACATTTATTTAAAAAGAGGCTGACAATAGTGCTTCTCGGCACTAGCCCAGACTTGTCCCGAAGCAGGTGTAGATTTAAATATTGGCACGTGTAAAAGCGACTTCTGAAGCCTATTTGAAAAAATCCGTAGAAGTACCTTTCATTTTATCCGTACTTTGTTGTAACTTGTAATTCATCTCAATTCATACAACAACACGTTAGTGAAGTCAGTAGGTACTATATTCTTATAATTTTTTTTTTTGGATTTTTAAAAATAATCATGCAACAGCAAAGAAAAAAAAACAGGAAAACAATAAAAAAATAAAATATAATAACAAAATATTTAATAATTACATTGTAATAATTATTATCATTGTAATTTAATCACACAGACAAATTATCGATTATCTTTATCACTGCATTTGTACTGACAAAAAATAAAATGAATACTTAATAGTAACGCGTCATAGTCCATACAATAACGGATAGCGTTATCAAATTATTTTACGTCACCTGACAAAACCAGCCAGTGTTATACACATTTCAAATTGACGACATAAATAAAAAAATGCCTTCACCTCTCTACTTTAAGGAACTGCGCCCTCTACCGGGAATGTACGCCAAGGGATTTGATAAGGAATATTAATGTATCTTATCTTATAGCAGTACGGTTGACATTGCAATGTTAATGGTTTTACCATATCGCGGGTAGGAAACATTGGACGCAGTCCGTAACATGACCGTAATAGAAGCATAGCTGCCTATTACATACAGCCGCCATTTTGAAAAGCGTGACATCAGTCGAACTGACCACACAATGATCGCTTTTAAATGAACAAAAAACTAAACCACGAGATACCAGATACTTATTGTTGAGTATATTAAAAGGAGCATAGAAACCTTAACGTTAAAAACAAATGTATAATAGCAGATAGGTAAGCAGATAATTTTACACGCGTCAGAAAAGATTAGCCTTCAAGCCAAGCAAGCTACGACTTGCTTTACTAAGATATTTGGGCTAAGTCTCAGGCACTGCCACTAGTAAGGTTCCCTATGACGCGATATACCAGGTACTTGCACATTAAAACCATGGATTATGTGACTTTAACTAACAGCAATAACAAATTGCTTGCTATAATTTCCACCTGTTTTATTACTCTTCGATTAATCAGATTCAAATGTAACTGTTTGAAAAAAAACTGTTTTACAAACAACTTTAAAAGCGATTATCGCATAGCCAGTTGTGATCAAATTAGCTTAAAAGGGGTTTAAATAATCACAATAAAGATTTCATTACGTATATCTATAACAATCAAAGTTTTCGCAACCATTTTACACTGTTACGACGTATTTACGCAAATATACGTGTCTAATCGCTTCTATCATCACAACGCTATGATTGCTTCTTTCTTATCACACACATTAGACATTAGTAGCCGGATATAGAACCTTTATTTTGGCCTCATATTGTACACTCTAAGGTAACTACGGAATAGCGGTATCATACCGTTAACACGTTCTCACATTGTTTTTGGGAACAAAACACACTGTGCATTTAAGTAATTGCATTTTAAAACCGCCGATACTTAACGCATATTATAGTCTAATTTGGCCTCTAAGCGCTCATCACCGTAACGACGATGCATTTATTCTCACTGTCACTTCTACGTTACAACGTTATTGTCGTTACCACGTCACTTATTTTGCACACCCGTTATTTTTCACAGTTTGAAGTAACGGTAACGTTATCTCGCACTTGTTCACGGTAACGGTATCATTAATGTTTATTTCTCGTCTGCTTTGAGGGTCTGGGAGAGGGCCGCCTTGGACGTGATGTCGACTGTGACGGACTGGCTGATGGTGGCCAGGGAGTGCTCGGAGGAAGGTTCAGTCAGGATCCTGAGGGACGACACCTTGGCTCGCTGGTACGCCGTCACTGTGTTCATGCCGAGGAATCTAGAAGAAAGATATATTTTAGTTAGAAAAGTAACGGCCTATTATCATGCCACTGCAGGGCAAATGCCCTATCTATTACACCTGTGTATTGAATTGATTCTGGAACGTTAGGCGTGCGTTGTCAACGAACAGTGACAGTTCTTTACTTTGCTGCTACGAACAGTGGCAGTGCTACGACGTTAGGCGTACGCTCGTAGATGTGTGTATATATCAACGAACCCACGTAGTTCCTGTATATCTCACTTGATAGCCACGTAGCAGACCAGCAAGGCGGCCCCAGCTACTAACACCCTAACCACTGAGGACACGAACATGCACGCGACGAGAGACGCGGGAGACTGCTTCGACACGGCTTAGAGCTACGACTAGCGTCACTGCTACGAGTGAACGTGCCACGCCTTTTGAATGTGACAGAGCTACGACTTGCTTCACTGCTACGTTCAGTGACTGTGCTATGACAATGTTAGCGTGTGTGTATGTCTTTGAACCTATCTAAGTGCTACGACGTTCCTCCTTGCTACGAACAGTGACATTGCTACGACTACATTAGCTAGGGATGCTTGCGGTATGTGTATGTCTACGAACCCATCTTAGAGCTACGACTGTCTTTACTGCTACAAATAGTGAGCGTGCTAGGACAACATTAGTAGGGGTGTTTGCAGTTATGCTACGATCTGTGACTGTGCTACGATTGTTGTACTAACAATGTAATTTAGACGTGCGTTCGCATATTTTGACGACTATCCTAGCTGCTACGAACAGTGGCAGTGCTACGATGTTAGGCGTACGCACGTAGATGTGTGTGTGTATATAAACGAACCTACTTATTTCCTGTATAATATCTCACCTGATAGCCACGTAGCAGACCAGCAAGGCGGCCCCAGCTACTAACACCCGCACCACTGATGACACAAATAGCTGCACCACGAGCCACGCGGCCGCGCCCGCCCCGCACATGCACGCGACGGCCAGGGCCGTGCGAAGCCAGTGGACGCACGTGAAGCCGCGGTCCCATTCCACCCTGGAGAAAGGGATATGTTACTATGTTACTTTAATAGATAGATAACTAAAATCTTTATTTGCATGGCAATAAGGCACACATCGGGAAAATAAAAGCACATTATAGTTAAATAAAAAATAATATCAACATTAATAAAATTAATAAATTGACAATTACTTATTCTAAATTATGTGTGCCGCAGCGATGCAAAAAGGCAGTAAGCTCAGTGTTTGCACTGGTCAAAGAGCAGAACACTACATTTGTCGCCGTCCGTGGCAGAGTGGCGTACACACGGATTTTAAAGGTGTCCTTTGCTCCGAGGTCCGATTCCAGAACGGGTAAATGTAGGCATTAATTTTATCTGTGAATGCTTTTATAAATTTTAATCAGGTTGTGTTTCTATAATTAAATTTATTAAAAGTACCTGTTAGTTTCCTGAACAATGTACGGAGTGTTGCAAACTTTGCACTTCAGACCGTCCGGGGTTGAGGCGCTCTGAAACAACGAAAAATAATTTCATTAAAATTAACTCATGAGTTAAAGTTCAAATCATTCAAGAAGTTTATAGTTCAAGAAATATTATGTTTTTATAAGAAATCTTAATTTTAATATCATCTAACGATTATTCTGTTTATCAATGTTTATCTAATTTCTTAACAAAAAATAAGATTAAAATTTAAAATTGCTACTTATGTATATATTATAGTGTTTATGTAGACAATCATATATTTTTCTATCCAGTAACCTTTTCTTCCTTCCTGATCCTTTATAGATTCCCGGTTTGTTTTCCTTTTTAATAAATGATTCCCTACCTTTCACCTGTTGTGGCGATGCACAAGCCGTGTAAGCCAATAAAAAAAAAAAATTAAAAAAAAAAACTGACATTTGACTTAAGGCATGACTAGACAAAGTAGACGTTTTATGCTTATAATGATTTTTTAAGTAATTGCTTTAATTTTGGCTTAAACAGTTTTTTATCTTTAATGTTTTATATGTAATCACCAAATTTTTAAACACTTTAATAGACATAGCGTGTGGGCTGGGAAGGGAAATTTTAGTTTTGAAGGTAGTACATGTTTATTTGTCAAGATTCCTAGATATAATGTCGTCTCGTTTTTTGAATAATATTGAATTTTTGACGTGATAACGTCTTTAAAATCGTTTTAGTCGGGTGACATGTTCAGAAACTTATGTCACACCAAAACCTCACGAGCGCGATCGCAGGTATAACGAGAGAGAGACGGACCAGTCTCCCGTCTCATCTCGAGCGCTGCCAGTCATTCCGTGAAACTTGTCACGCGGAATCCTCACGAGCGGAGGCTGGCATAGCGTTCGAGTGAGTGGACCGATCTTCCGTCTCTCTCACTCTAGCGGCATACAAACGAATGGAGATTTTCTCGTGCGGTTAAGTTTTCGTTGAATGTTTAAGATGTAATTTAAAATTTGAAAAAATTGTTATCTTCATTAATTCCTTACTTCCCAAAAACTTATATCACCAATAAGACGTTATCACGTAAACATCTCGATCGTAGACCTACTTTACGAACAACCAATTTTTTTTTTTAACAAATTTTCACAGTCTCAAGATATATATAGTTAGAAAGGTGTAAGCTAGAAAATTAATTTAGTGAGCTTGTGAATGAATATCTGATTAATATAGCGAGTGAGAATGAATTTAATGAGCTAGTAAATGAATATGTGATGGAGGTAGTGAGTGAATGAGAATAATGCATGCTAGAAAATGAATTTAATGAGCTTGTGAATGTTGTATGTGATTGAGATAGTGAGAATGATGCAACTAAAAATATATTTAGTAAGCTTGTGAATGAATATGTGATTGTGGTAGTGAGTGAGAACGATGTCATCTAGAAAATTAATTAAGTGAGCTAGTGATTCAATGTAATGAAAACATATGCTCTAGGAAGTGAGTAAGAATGATGGGAGCAAGAGAATGAACAATTTAGTGAACTGATGAGTGAATGAACGAGTGAATCATCTCGAAAGACCATCGCCTCAGGCACTTGTGTTGATTTTAAGTTTAGAATAACCGATTTAGTGAACTGGTGAATGACTGAGTAAAAAGAGTGATGAATATGACTGTTGATGGATGATCGGGTAGAGTGCGACCTAAAAAGAGATGGATGGATTGTGTCAGAAAGGATATGATTGAGAAGGGAGTAGGTAGACGACTCGATGACGACTGAAAGGATTGTATGGAAGAGGAAAACATACTGCGCCGACCCCAGATGACTTGGAAACAGGGCTAGTAAATGATGGTGATTGAATAAGGGAGATTTTTATTCAATAAATTATATTTTCAACTTTTGAACTGGTGAGAGAATAAAAGAGCTAAATTTATTATTCAAAAATTGTATTTTTAATTTAGTGATTGAGGGTGAATGATGTGATTTAACGAACCATTCAGTGAACTGGTAAGTAATCAAGTGAATCATCTCGACAGGCCATCGTCGCAGGCACTCGTGTTGGTAGTTTAGGATGGCCGATTTAGTGAACTGGTGAGTGAGTGAATGTATGAGTTCCCTCGACAAGTCACCGTCTTAGGCACTTATGTTGATTTTAAGTTTAGGGTGGCCGATTTAGCAAACTAGCGAGTGAGTGAATGTACGAGTTACCTCGACAAGCCACCATCTCAGGCACTCATGTTGATTTTAAGTTAAGAATTACCGATTTAGTGAACTGCTGAGTGAGTGAAAGTATGAGTTACCTCAACAAGCCACCGTCGTCGCAGGCACTCGTGTTAATTTTAATGATTGAATTTATTAAGAATGGACTAATAATCGATTTAGTGAACTAACGAGTGAGTGAATGTACGTGTTACCTCGTCAAGCCACCGTCGTCGCACTCGTGATGATTTTAATGATCGAATAAATGATGAATGTACGAATGATCGATTTAGTGACCTGGTCAGTGAATTTTTTTTTTATTTATTTATTAGACAAACAAGAGTTATACAGTAAAATATACAGTTGTCCCACAAAACTATTTACATAGTTTGTCTGTGGGATCACGAGTCTCTAACATGTATGTATGAGTTACCTCAACAAGCCACCGTCGTCGTAGCCACTCGTGTTGATTTTAATGATTGAATGAACGATGAATGTACGAATGACCGATTAAGCAAACTGGCGAGTGAGTGAATGTATGAGTTACCTCGACGAGCCATCGCCTCAGGCACTCGTGGTGCACGGCGGCCACGTCGCCGGTGCAGCGGCACGGGCGGATGAGCGGCTCGTCGCGGCCGCCGTCGTAACAGATCCAGCAGTCGCGGCCCGAGCCCACGCTGCCAACCAGCGAGTCTGTCTCCACATTCTGATGGAAGAACATGAACAAGTTATATCATACTTTATGATATTTTAGCAATTCGATTGCAATTATAATATCAGTATTTAAACGTGAAAAATGTTGTCTCAGGCGGGTATCGAACACGCAACCCCAAGCATACCAGGCACTGTGCTTTGCCCATTTGAGCTATCAAGACATTACCTCACATCGTTGAATTTTTCAAGTATGTTTTTATCGCTGTAAGACAGCGTAAATTACATCATGTTGTCAACATAAGGCCGTGTGAAATGTAGGCAGATAAAAGGCAGTGTGGTGCCTTATTTTTGTATGTCAGTCTAAAGTATAAAATAGCCGGCCCATTTCCTCCTATGGGTGTCGTAATAACTGATTACAGATGTTCTGCCAGAAGGAGATGGGATAATTTATCTCCACCTTTAACCAAATTGCGATCGTTCCCTTCCGATTTCGATATTCGTCTATTTTAAAAGAAACATACTTGTAAGCTAAGGAGTAGTGGCTAATAAATAAGTTGCCTGAAATTTGTATTAGTTTTTAGATTTAAACGACAATTTCTTAACTTAACCCAAGTCCATACATTTTGTTAGTATACTCATTAAAAAGTAAGTTACTTATTTGCATAATTGGTATATTTTTTACATACACTTATCGTCCCAATAACTCCTAAATTCACAGACTGCTTTACTAACATTAAAAATCTGAAAGTACACCTAAGTAAAAGATTATCCCTAAAAAAATACCTCAATGACTTTTAACCCCGACTATCATGAATAAAGTTCAACTCGAGCCAATCAATTCCCAACCTTATTACATCTCACCTTAACCACATGTGGTCGATAATCTATCCTCGTTCGCGACTTGACAACCGCCAGGGCCAAGGTCCACAGACACCACCTCCAGTAGCGTAGAACTGCTATAACGAAACGCGCCTTGTCCAGCCAAGGCAGGTGACGGAACTCCACTAGCTGAGAAACGGAACGTTATGCCTGACCTCATCGACTTAGAAGGGTTTTATGCCATTGCCATAAAAAAACTGATATAATCTTTGGCTGGTTAATATGGCGGGAAACAACATGGCTGTTTAGTTTTTAGGCCATGAGCATGAATTTAAAGTAATATTATCTTAAGTTCTTCCAGATGAATAATCTCTAGCTGGCCGAATTGGCGGGAAAATAAATATACTTAAGTTGAAAAAAAAACGAAATGCTCTGAATCAAAGAAACCATTTATTAAAAGTAAAACAATTCATTGAAAAATCGAACATTAATAAAGCTAAGACACCAATTGTGAAATCTTTAAGATTTTAAATGTTTGTGTATGCATTTGACGACTGACCAACCCAAAATGATCGATGGAAGCGCTAGCATAAATAAGCTTGAAGACTTTGACAACCCTCGACACCTTACAGAAAATATACAGAGCGAGTCAAAAGTATATCAATCTAATTATTTATTTAATTTCATTTACAACCCAATATTTAGAGTATAGCCATACTCTAAAATTTTTCTTTAAAAACTACTATATTTGTTTGTGATATTAATTTTTATAAACTTAAAAAAAAACAAGTAATAATAAAATTATTTACTTTTTATCATAGCCAAAACTCGTATAAAATCAATTCCACATTAACGTACTACCGTTAATTAAATATTACAATTTCAACTAAATCATATTATTTATTTAAAAAGTAGGTCTTTAGCATTTTTTTGATCTTGATATATGCAAATATATACTTCCAAATTCAGACATATCTCTGACTCACCCTATATAAGACGACATTAACAACACTGACCACACATTTGGACTCGTTCATACCACGAGCGTCCCAACCTTACACAAATACCATTCGCGAGACACTACGACATTACCTAAGACCGATATACTAGCGTATAAACATGCTGATATTATTTGAACCTGAAAACAACACTTCTGTTTACAAACAATGAGATATAAGCCAATGACCTGAACCAAGATAAGATGTGCATAATCGAATACAATAAAATATATATATTACTTACATATGAAGCGACCACGAGGCAGTTGGTATACGGGAACAAGCGATAAACTTACTTTACTACTTTCATATAATATATATAATCATCATCACCCTTATCAATCCACTGCTGAACAAAGCCCAGTCCAAAAGGCGAGTATGGTGGGTTAGCGAATCGCAGTATGCGTAATATCTTGGAAGTACTTATTCACTCGTCTTCTACGATATCCAGGGGACGTAAAAGGCTTTTCTATTTTAAGCTTTAAGGCATTCATTAATTACAAAAATTACTGCCAATTACACCGTACAGATGTTTGTACAGCATACACTACGAGTTCTAGGTTTTTACTTGATAAATAGTAGAGTAGTCTTTCTCAAGAAAAAGGCTATATAGTTTCCACTATGGAGACCAGTGGTGTAGTGATTCTTAGGGTTAAGTTAATACAGTTAGTTGAAAACCAGTAGTTCCAGGTCTTCAGACTTTTAAGAAACGAGATCCAAATTTATAAGTAGCAGTATAGTAGGCTGCGATGGTATGGTCATGTGAAGAGGAGACCTCCAGACTACGTAGGGAATTTGGCGCTAAATATTTATATCCCAGGCCGAAGATCCAGAGGCTGGCCTAGGGTAAGATGGAGGGATGTGGTGCTGAGGGACATGGGTGAGTGCCAGCTATCCGAGGAGGATGTCAAGGATAGAGCGAAGTGGAGAGGAATGATAAGGAAGGCTGACCCCACCACCATATGGGATACATAGCCGGGAAGAGAGAGAGAGAGAGAGAGTATCTTGGTGCCATGATATTTGGCCATGATAGTATCAGCTATCAGCTATTTATTACAGCAGACTTAGAAATAAGCAGAATTAGTCTTCCAGAACCAAGAGCCATATAATGCTACATCTACTTGTTTTGAAGTAAATATCAAGGATTCATAATTCAGCTGATTTCATTCAGCATTCTTAAAGCTGCGTCATCCAACTTCGTATGACAGACGACTGGATTTAGGCCAGCCGTTGTCTAAGCCAGGCTTTACAGGTCAAGCCAAAATAAAGCTACTCCTACCAAAGTTTATACCTTGGTGTCGTGATGCCTAAGCAAGGTTAGCAAGTGTGCGAAGACTGTGCCATCCCACTGTTTGCTTAGCAGCCGCCTAGACTTTTGCGAACTCTCGTTGTCTTCCAGACAACAGTGTTCCAGGTCTTTACTAACAAAAACTTGCGGAGCTACAGCCGCTGGGGGATTACTCAGCCGTCACTACAAACAAACTGTGGAGACGATGATTATCAAAACACCCTTAAGAAGAATATCTTGGTATTGTGATGCCGGGCCAGGAGTTCCGCTAGTATGGCATCGTCCAGCTGTTAGGACAGCAGACGCCTGGGGTTCAGAAGCCATAGTCGCTCTGGTGCCATCAAGTTCCAGAGAGTTCATATTTTCCAAGCTACTCTTACTAAAGATAATACCTTAGTGTCATGATGCCGAGCAAGTTTGCGAAGACTGTGTCACTGTTTGCAAAGCAAACTTGAATCCAGTGAACTCCGTCTTCAAAAAACCAGGTTTTCCAGATCTTTTTCATTTTAAACTTTAACTCTGCTACTAAAGTTCAAGTTCCAGACTTCAGAGAAACACCTAGAATTCAGTGACCTTCATTAACCGGAATCCAGGTGCTCCAGAGCTTCGTAAGTTGAAAGATCTGCTTCTGTTGCTAAAGTCAAATATGGTTATAGAGTCCTGGTTTTTTTCAGTTCACTACTAAGGATAAATACCTTGGTATCGTGATGCCGGGCCAGGAGTTCCGCTAGTGTGGCATCGTCCAGCTGCTTTGACAGCAGACGCCTGGGGTTGAGAAGCCATAGTCGCTCTGGAGCCATCGAGTTCCAGAGCACGCAGGGGAACCATAGCGCGACGCCAATCTCCGCCAGGCGGAACACCACGTCGTGCCAGTTGCGGGAAACCACCGGGACTCTGGGTGTGAAGACGAATATAAGGGTCACTATAGTCCTTAAAATATAGCTTGATTAGAATGACAGTTCTCACTGAAAGAGACGACGTAACTTTGTACCAGCGTCACACAAATGAAACACATTTGCACACGAAAAAATATTGGTAACTGGCATGTTAAGAATATTTTTTTATACATTGCTGTACATATTAATCAATTTAATTATATAAAATAGATATTTAAAGTTAAAATCATTAAAATAATCCAGTCACAAAAATTACACCTGAGTTGAAAAGACGTCTTTACAAGGTTACGTCATTTTTTATAATTGAAGTAATGTAACATATATGTTACAAATGATTTAATGAGCATTGGTTGATGCTTAGAAGATCAAATTGCAATTATTAATGGTTGACGAAAAAATTTCAAATTTATTAGATTCTTTATGCGATAAATTTTTTTTAATTGATTTTCATGATTGTTACAATTATTCTCATAATGATCACGACACTGTCTTACTGTGAAATAGTAATATGTATATCTGATTTTCATTTTATTTTATATGCCTTATCTGTTTTTTTTTGTTTGATCAGTCGAGTCAGTCCCATTCCCATCACTAGTCACCTCAGTTTGACAGGTGTCATTCTAATCAAGCTAAATTTTATGGACTATAGGTGTTGATTGGAAGCGAAGAAGAATATAAATGTTACTACACATATGTGATGAGAAATATACATATTACTGACTAGCTGTTTCCCGCGACTTCGTTCGCGTCAATTTCTGTTATTATGATCGTGACTATTTTTGCAACATTTTTCACTCATGTTTCGCTCCTATTGGTCGCAGCGTGATGTTCTATAGCCTAAAGCCTTCCTTGATAAATGGACTATCCAACACAAAAAGAATTTTTCCAATCGGACCAGTACTTCATGAGATTAGCGCGTTCAAACAAACAAACAAACAAACAAACTCTTCAGCTTTATATATTAAAGTATAGATTAACTCGCGTTTATTAGGGCTTTTGTATGAAACAATACAGGTTTACAGATTATAATCAGTCCACTGATACGAAAACTCGCTCACCCAGGGTTTCGTACAAATGTGCAGATACATATCATGACCTACCTTTGTGATTGATTGCGTACTTAAATAAATAAACAAATAATTAATAAATGTGGACATCACATACATTGTTCTGATCCCAATTTGAATAACTATTTAAAGCATTCGTATTTTGGAAACAACGAAGGTACCACAAACACCCAGACCCGAGAAAATGTGGAAAAACACTTTTTTTCTACATTGACCCGTCCGGGAATCGAACCCGGGACCTCGGAGCAGGCGACACCTTGAAAACCGGTGTGTACGCCACTCCGCCACGGAGGTCGCGGTCGTCAAAACTTAAAATAAAGACTATTTTTTATGATTTAATTACAAATATACAGTTTTCAGATTTCCCTCTATACTTGTATTATACGATGGTATCACTTGCAAAATTTCATAGTTCGGAGTCAACGGAAAATATCCTATAAATTTATATCCCCTTGAGAGTGTCGTAATATACGTTTTTGCAGCATATTTGCCCGTATCTTTTTTTTTACGTTACCTTAGAAGTTTGCTTTTGTTCACGGCAATGGAATATAGAGATGAGCTGATTGGATATGCGGTTTTAATTTCAACTCAATATCTCCACGAATTTCCTAGATAAATGGACCTATAAAATTTGATTCCCATGAGATTGTCGAAATCTATACTAATATTATAAAGCTGAAGAGTTTGTTTGTTTGAACGCACTAATCTCAGGAAGTACTGGTTCGAATTTAAAAAATATTTTTGTGTTGGATAGTCCATTTATCGAGGAAGGCTTTTTAGGATATATAACATCACGCTGCGACCAATAAGAGGGAAGAATCAGTGAAAAATATTGCAAAAATAATCGCGATCATAAGAACAGAAATTGACGCGGACGAAGTCGCGGGCAACAGCTAGTGTGAAATATGACGAAACACTTACTTGGTCTTCCAGAACCCGCTGAGTGTCTCCGAGGCGAGGAAGCCGGCGATGAGGATCAGCATCAGCGCCTGGCTGAGCAGCCCCAGCCGCGACTGGTGAAGCTGCGACTGGTTCACAGAGCGCGGGTCCACCGTGCCATTGTTGTCGGCCAAGTCGGTTTGGACGCCCTGCGGTAATATAGGAAGGCTGTGAAAGCACTACCTATGAATTAGATTCGTTTTGAATCTGTTTGAGCAATTCGATTGCTAGATAGGTCTTTGAACTTTTTTGATGCATTGTTATTAAATAACTTAATACTAATCCGGGATTTTCAATGCACTGTTATAAGGGTTTGCCAATGAGAGATGTTATTTTGGTATTCAAAGAAAAATAGCACCTTCTGAGATAATCGGATATTTATTTTAATGTAAAGAGGAAGGTATGCCATTACTAATGAAAAAATATCATCTGAATAGCCACCACGGCTACGCTTATAGGCCCATATCCTTTTCATGGAATTTTCCATTACCAAATCGCAAAGTTGCTGCTGTATGCCCTCAATAGTTTTCACCATTTTTATAGTGAATTTTAACAATTTTATTGCAATGCACTGTTTAAGATAAGATAAGAAAACGTTTATAAATGTCGAGGCACATAGTGCCACAACGCTGGTACCTATTCTGCGGGCACCATAAGAAACAATAACTAAACTAAAACATTGAGAATATTAATAAAAATAAGGTAAGTAGAAATGAATAAAAAAATGAATAAAAAAATATAACATAGATATACATCTCTCTTTCATTGACAATTAAAAAAAAATTTGAATGGAACTAAAAATTGTTTAGCGGCCTTTTGAACACTGATTAAATGTCTTTTGTATTTAATTTTAAAAGCTGCAAGACTAAGACTGTTGAAGCGTGTATCGTTCCATTTTTATTAATGACGTACTTTCTACTTGTTCTGTAATTTTGTCTTTGCCTTTTCTAACGTGCTTATGGTTAATTCAATGTTTTCTTATTAATATTGTTATTCTGTGCCTATAACTGACCTGTTTGGTGACAAGAGTGTCCTGTGCCTCGTCGCCCTCAGCGGCGGTGGAGGGCCCGGGTCGCGGCGATATCACCGTGCAGACCTTAGTCTCCTTCAGGAACTCCCCGCGAAGCTGTCAACAGAAATTTACAGGGTTGAGGTACATACATTTACATTGTTATTCCTACGGAATACGGATGGATAAATATAAATAAATATTTTTAAGACATGCCTCACTGGGCCACACAGAGCCATCTAGCTCCAAATTAAGGTACTATTAAGTACCCTGTCGTATGAGGTACTAGACAACCAATAATCTTACTTAAATATACTTTTTTTTTTAAATACATACTTATAATACATAGATATATAAGAACATAACTGCGATCAAAATTTGAGGCGGTCGTTTTTTTTTTCTTTTTATCATGTACTCTATAACGTCCCGTTGGTCAAGTGGTTTAAATACCAAGATCTCGGTGCTCTGGGTTAGATTCCCTGGTCTGGCAACATATGGTTTTCAATTTTCGAAATTGCTCACATTTGCGATTATGCCTGTACCCATCATTACTGTTGTAACTTGAACTCAATGAAGGCCTTTGTCCTGCAGTGGGACGATTATAGGAAGTTACTTTTATCATCTTTATAACGAATAACACAAGTTGAAATAAAATATACGATACGGATTGATTTAATCCCTCGATCGTGAGTTATTCCAGACACAATTGAAATCAATTGTTATCGCGGCACGCGCGTGCCGCCTGGGGGTTGAGGGATTAACCCGACGTTTTGAACCCTTCACACTTTATAGCGTTCATGGTCACGGACAGACGTGAAGTGTTCGAAACGTCGGGTGAAATCAAAATTAAACGTGCACTTAATCCGTAAACATATCTTTCACTAGCTGTTGCCCGCGACTCCGTACGCGTCAATTTCTGTTATTATGATCGCGAATATTTTTGCACTATTTTTCACTGATGCTTCGCTCCTATTGGTCGCAGCATGATGTTATATAGCCTAAAGCCTTCCTCGTTAAATGGACTACCCAACACAAAAAGAATTTTTCAATTCGGAAAAGTACTTCCTGAGATTAGCGCGTTCAAACAAACAAACGAACAAACAAACTCTTCAGCTTTATAATATTAGTATAGATTTCAATGTATAGTGTTCACGTAAACTCAAGAACCAGAATGAATAACACATGTGTTCGAAACGTTCGGATAAATCAGTAAAATCTTTAAAATGTAGTAGAAGATTCATTCAATTATATTAACTTTTTCTAAACTGAGGGTAGAATAAAACGGGTAGGTAACTATCAACAACCAAAGAGTAGAGTTCACCAACAGACGTTTAAGTTTTAAACAGCGTTTAAAATAATATTTGACATATTTTGTAACAGTAACAATAATATTTTAAACGCAGTTTAAATTTTAACCGTCTGTTGGTGAACTCGGGCCTGGGTAGAGTTCACCAATAGACGGTTAAAATTTAAACAGCGTTTAAAATATTATACTGTTACAAAATATGTCAAATATTATTTTAAACGCTGTTTAAAACTTAAACGTCGGTTGGTGAACTCGGGTCTAAGTATATCGTATTAGAATGTACCAAATTTAGGAACTAAATCAACTTTACAGATGAAACATTTATTTGAATTATATCAGTATATAAACTTGAAAAATTTTGTCTCAGGTGGGACTCGAACCCGCATCTCCTCGCATGCCGGGCGAGGAGATACTAAACACAAAAGTAGGCCTGAAGTAAATCGCGCGTTCGATGGTGTCCGTCCGATGGCTTGAGCAAAAACGTCCGTCTTCAAGTCAAACCTCTTCGTCGAAAATCGTGACGTCTCTTAGTATTGCCAACAATTAACAATACGAGTTTTTATAATGCTCAACCGTGGATGAAACTGGCAAACTTCCGCGTGCCCAAGGCTGCCATCGCATCACCATAACACCATTCAATGGGATAAAATAAATCGACCGCACATTATTGACAATGGGGCGTTACACCGTATATAGAAGCGAGTGTTAACGGCTTAAGACGGCTCTGAAAACACTCGGCCTCGCTGTTGTAATGTTATTTACATCAATATGACAGTAAAAAACCTATCAAATGCAAGTTTATTGATTAGGTATTTTATTTTATTAGGACAACCAAGGAGTTGAACACCAATAAAATCGAATTTGTATTTGTGATTATTTTATTTATTCTAATTTATTTTATTTTATTACGGACAAAAAACAATTGTACAATGGGGCCTATCGCTAGTGAATTTGCCACTAGAGGCGCTAGTGTCGCGTGAGGTCCAATATCATTCACTTTGTACTGGTTTTAGCGGAATTTGTTGCATAAATTATAATTTCTTTAATTTACCTGCTGGAAAGTGATCTCCTTCGTAAAATATCGCAAATATGGATTATTTGGCGATTAATGTGAACGCTTTGAAAGCGGAATTAAGAAAAAGCGCAAAAATAGGCGACCTCAAGAGCAACTATTTCAGAAGTTAGTTTGTTGATATCAAGATAGTTATTTATAAACAATATAACCTTAATTAGATTCAAGATATAACACTTTGTTTCGGCGCCAATCGCCTTTGATAGCCATAGCTCCGGACCTCAGTCTACAGTGGCGCCAACTGGTGAGCAAAGAAACGGTAGTCCCCATTCCACTTAACTTATGAGTGTTTGTAAATATACCTTGTTATTGTACAACCAACATCTTTATCCACATATTATTTTATATAAAATTAATGTTATCAACGTGCTTGTTTCTGCCTACAAATATGAAATAAAAAAAATAAAAACTTAAAGCAAATCAAAATGAAATGAAAATGAATATAAGTTATAAACTAAATACTGTTATAAATTAAAAAATATATATTTGTTTAAGCAATTCAATTCCTATTGGTTAAAGCAGTCGCCTTTTTATTCAAGGAATTGTATTTTTATTTTAAATTAAAGATATGTTTACGGATTTCATTCGCGTTTATTAAGACTTTAAATTTCATTTTGGTTGATCAACGTCGCGACGTTTCGAACACTTCTAAGGTGTTACTTATTCGTTTCATAGAAGTGTTTATTTGATATTTTAAATGATAAAATCAGATATTTCTGCAAATAGGGCCCAGGAGGCGCTTCTACACGTCCCAATATTTAAACACAAGTTTGGGCCGAGTAGTGCCGAGAAGAAACAGCGCAAGAAACTCGGTCACTATTGTCAGCCTCTTTTTAAATAAATGTTTACAAAAGGTTTAAGCAAGTACGAGCTAGGACAATTTAATGCCATACATTTCTAACATTTAAATAATCATTAATAGTGTAATGAGCCTTTTTCATGAAAATTACTTTGATATACGATTTAAAGTTATGTACAGGAAGTTCAACAATACCCTGTGGTAATTTGTTGAAAATACGAATACAATGTCGTATGAACGAATTTTCTACTTTTCGCAGTCTGAACCCTGGAACGGCAAGTTTATCTTTATTACTACTATTGAAGTTGTGTACGTTAAATTTTCTTAAGAAATAAATGTAGATTACGTACGTAGGTAAAAATATATTGACAAGCCACTGTAAAAATATTAATCTCTTTGAAGAGCTCTTTAAGCGAGTCACGAGGTCGAAAGTCGTAAATAGGCCGTACAGTACAATTTTGTAACATAAAAATTGACTCAATATCTGCCGCTGAGCCCCACAACAGAATTCCGCAAGGCTATGAAAGTAGCTAAAATATTTTAAACTATCGCCTCTGATTATTATCATCAGTTGTTTCGTAGGTACGTAAGTAATTTGCGCTAAGACTTATCAATACTGACCTTGAAGTAAACTTCAACCCCGTAAATCAGGAAGAATATGACCACCACAAACAGCAGAACAGCGTAGAACCCGTTGAAGACCTGCTGGTAGCTCTGTCGACAAAACATATACATAGATATTATTACTATTATCCATCTATATACAGGGTGTTAGGGGTCATCCATAAATTACGTCACACGATTTTTTAGATTTTCAGACCCCTCCCCCCCTTGTCACGCATTTTTACGAAAATTCCCATACTATTTTGCCCAATGTCACAAAAAGTAAGAACCCCCCCCCCCATAATGTGTGACGTAATTTATGAACGGCCTCAGTAAAAGTAAATTTACAGCCTATAATCATCCCACTGCAGAGAAAAGGCCTCCATCATTGAATTAGGGTGGGTGTTAGGTAGGTAATTGGTATATCAATCCGAAACTAGCCTTTGTTACACATATAAATACTATGTTGAAGTCGGAAATTTGACTACATCATTATTGAAAAAACTATTTTCATACAAATTGAAATCTAAAAATATTGATTTGCATAAAAAAAAAAACTTATAAGGTGTCAAGGGACACCCGGATGGAACTAAGTTCATTTTTAGTGAAGGAATTGTGATAAAAATTTATTTTATTTTAAATTTATTTTTAATTCTCTCTCCCTCTCCCTCTCCTCCTCTCCCTCACGCGCACGCCGCACGGCTAAACTAATAATATAGCAAAAAGTGTCGTTACAATTTTTTCCGTCTAGCCCCCTTTTGCAACGCGCGTTTTCCATACAAACGTAGTCCCCTGTTTCCTCCCCGGGTAATACCAGTAGAGCAATAATTTTTATTATAAAAATCTATGGTCACTATTAGCATGTTTCTATGTTTTCTGTTTTTTCATAAAATAATTAATAAAAAAGATATGAGCCCTCAAAAATCGAAAAAATTCGCCAGATTTTCCGCTGTGTTCAAACATACAGAAAACAAATTTGGCTAAATTTTAGAAAAAAAGGAGAACATACGAACACGGCCAAAGCCTTTATTAAATTTTTAATGAAAAAAGTATTTAAATCGGTCTAGTTTTGGAAAAGTAATCGGGGGACTACGAAACGTTGATTTGGTGTGCTTTTAGTAGGTATTTTCGGTCCAAGAAGCAGTTGTCTCTATCACAATCTACGGTGAATGCGTTTGGCACTGCGCGACAGCAATAGATTTTACAAATACCTATTTTTCTCGCCCGTAGTGTTTCCTCTTAAGGAACTTCGTTCCAAAAGATGATTATCAAATTTCTGACTTCACCATAGTATTATTAACATATGCATATTATGCATACAGGGTGTAAAAAACTAAACGCAGATCCTGAAGCTACGCAATCTGTAGAGCAAACCAAGTCATGTTACAAAATATTATAGCTGGGAAATGACTTTTATTTTTAGGACTCAAAAATATTAAAATCCTACATAGCGCGCAATGTATAGCAGCCGAAGCGTGGACCGCTGCGCTGGAGATGGCTGCTAAGTTTTCGTCCGCGGTGAGCCGTACATTGCGTATTGTAATTATAAAAGCCTTATTATGAACGAAATAATAAAAAAAAAAACACTATGTTTGAAGAAGAAAAGTTTTAAAGTAACCTTGGCAACAGTTTTTGTAATAATATGGAAAACAAAATTGTGACTTTGACCCTCAACATCCTCGAAACAAGCTGTTTCCCAAATATGGTCCTGAAGAAAAAAAATATCCTAGTGATGGGGAAAATACGTGGTTTTCGGATCTGCGTTTGATTTTTTTACACCCGTTATGTGAACATATGCTGGTTCCGAGTTGTCATAACATTTACCCAACACCCTGTATAATAACAACTAGATACACTCCGACACAAGAATGACCCCTAACACTGTCCTCATTTGAATGACTGACGTTGACTTTATGTCAGTGTCAACTTTATAACCCGGACAAATTATGACGACATGCAGTTGTATGGATATTTATGTCATTGAAATAAAAGATAGTTTACGGATTTAGAGCGCGTATATTTTTGATTTAACCCGACGTTTCGAACCCTTTACAGCGTTCATGGTCACGGGTAGACTAAGGTGTTATTCGTCTTTAAGATGGTAATTTGAAAAAATGTTTAGAAAAGGGTTCGAAACGTCGGGTTAAATCAAAAATAAACGCGTTCTAAATCCGTAAACTATCTTTCATTTCAATGTATAGTGTTCGCGTAAACTCAAGAAAACAGTATATTTATGTCATGTTGTATCTATTCGATTGATATAGGTTTTACTAAAAATGCACCCTTATGTCAAACTAACTGTTGCCCGCGACTTCGTCCGCGTCAATTTCTGTTATTATGATAGTGATTATTTTTGCTACATTTTTCACTGATGCTTCCCTCTTATTGGTCGCAGCGTGACGTTATACAGCCTAAAGCCTTCCTCGATAAATGGACTATCCAACACAAAAATACTTTTTCAATTCGAACCAGTACTTCCTGAGATTAGCGCGTTCAAACAAACAAACAAACTCTTCAGCTTTATAATATTAGTATAGATGGGTGCACTTTTAGTTGCGACACCTTTTTGACGATTGTGTATACAGTTTTTAATATTACATAATGATTTTATCACACAAAAAGTATTTCAAGTCCTAAATAAATTTAACTTTAGGAAAAGACGAAAAGTAAGACATAGAAAACGAATTTTGTGTAAACCTAGATATCTCTAGTTAAAACAAGAGATCATACTTTATTGAGTTACAAGTATGACTAGCGGTAAAATAATTTATATACTGTCATTTGTATATACTACACAGCAAATATACTTTCAATATAGGTACGTGATTGGAATAATATTAATGTTCATCACTTGTTTAATGCCAATGAGCCATTGTTGTCACAATTAATGTGATAATTTAGGTTTACCATACCTGTTAGTTAAAACATACTTAATATAGTTATAATACAATGGAATTTATATGTCAATTTGTAAGCGACGCAGGTAAATGCATTAATAAATTAGCTTCTACAAACAAAAACTACAGTGGGTCTAGCACAAAGAACTATCGACTTCGAATCGTTTGCGTATCGAAAGCAAACGACACAAAGTTCGTGCTTTGTTTTGTAGTTTTCGTTTTGACCGCGCGAGCGCTGTTTAAGTTTTCATCTATACTTACTTATATTATAAAGCTGAAGAGTTTGTTTGTTTGTTTGTTTGTTTGAACGCGCTAATCTCCGGAAGTACTGGTTCGATTTGAAAAATTCTTTTTGTGTTAGATAGTCCATTTATCGAGGAAGGCTTTAGGCTATATAACATCACGCTGCGACCAATAGGAGCGAAGCATCGGTGAAAAATGTTGCAAAAATAATCGCGTTCTTAATAACAGAAATTGACGCGGACGAAGTCGCGGGCAACAGCTAGTACTAAATATTTCGATGGCGATACGAACACGCAAACGATTCGAATTCGATAGTTTTTCGTGCTAGACCCACAGAACAAATTCCTTAAATATTTTTTTGATTATCTTAAGTAGGACTCGAACCTTCGCTTAAGAGACTCACCTAAGACAGTCGAAATTGATATTTAAGGCAGTGTATTTTCAAATAACACCAGCAATTATGTTGCTAAAAAACAGTCTAAAAACATCTGATTTGATGTTTCCCCCATGAAAGTGTGAATGTAAAATCAGGTATAGTGTGTGGTGCTGACTTGAAAATAGAAAAGCCCCAACAAGCTCTTCTTGTGCCATGCGTTTCGTTAGAGGAGACTAAATGAGTACTGCCAAGAGGACAGACAGCTGCCTCTTTCCTCCATCATTGGACAAAATGCAGGCGAGCGCACCCGTATACCAAGCATGGCAACAAAATCCTTCTTTTGGATAAGTCTTTGTCCTCCAGGTTTACTCGTAATTATTTAGCTATAACCCACGATTTCGCCTACCCAGAGACCATTCCAGAACCTTTCCGTATCAACGGTCATCGGTTATTCTTTACATGTCTCATAAGTTTCGGGATACTTCCAGCAATGTCGGTTATCTTTGTTAAAATTAATAAATTAAAAAAAATGTGGACAACATCATATACATTGTTTTGATCCCAATTTGAATAACTACTTAAAGCATTCGTATTTTGGAAACCAGAAACAACGAAGGTACCACAAACACCCAGACCCGAGAAAATGTAATTCTTTAATGAATTTCCTTATTTCTGATCCTAATGCGCAGGGCAACACCAAGCATTGCTCTTTCGATTGCACGCTGTGCCAACTTAAGCTTTCTTATGAGACCCGTATTAAGCGATCCAATTTCAATCCTATAAGTCATCACTGGTAACACGCACTGGTCAAAAACTTACGAATTACATAAGTATTGTATCATGAACATTGACGACCTCCGTGGCGGAGTGGCGTACACACCGGTTTTCAAGGTGTCGCCTGCTCCGAGGTCCCGGGTTCGATTCCCGGACGGGTCAATGTAAAAAAAATGTGTTTTTCTACATTTTCTCGGGTCTGGGTGTTTGTGGTACCTTCGTTGTCTCTGGTTTCCAAAATACGAATGCTTTAAATAGTTATTCAAATTGGGGTCAGAACAATGTATGTGATGTTGTCCACATTTATTTATTATTTATTATTTATTTATTATGAACCAACCTTTTTGTCAGATATATTAGCGAAGTTGGTGGTCAAGACTTCTGCAGCCAGAAGCGAGTAGCTGATCACGTTGAACGTTGCGAACGCGAGCAACGTCTTCGAGATGAACCGAGGCCGCTCCCACCGTATGTCTCGTAAGTGAAATACCTGAGAACAAGAAAAATTTACACATTAAAATGTTCTTCTTTTGTTTTTTGCAAATAAGTTGCTAAGAATTCGTTTTTTCGAGAGGTTTTTTTATGAGTTTCCGATATTTCGGCACTGTTGATAACACAGTGATCACAGAAAAACTCAGTTCAGTTCTACCAGTTGACTAACTGAACTCAGCTCGAAGAACAGAGTTCAGTTCTTCAAGGTGCATGGTAGTAATTTCGAAATAATTAACTCTTACGATAGTGACCATGAGAGGTAGAATTCCTTAAATACTAAAAAACATTAGAAATACTGGCTCGATGCGTTAAAAGTCGTCGTTAAAAGTAAACATATTCGTCGACACAAAAAATGTATTACTAGCGGTACTAACTAGTATTATATTATCTGTGCTAGCGGTGAATAACTAAAATGATACTGTTCTAGTATTTTGAGGATTGATTTTGTTTAGAAGTAATAAAATATAATCGATTGGTTATAGTAATCGCCTTAAGGAATCGTATTTTCTTCTTCTTCTTGTATTAACTCAAAGAAAGTCTGGTTTTAGAGTTTCCCAAGCCGCCTATGACAGGGCTCTGATGTGGCTCGTTATTAAGATTTCTATCATGCGACAAAATCCTTAGAACAAAGAATTTCCATAAACCTCCTAACAATGTTAGAACAAAAAAGAGTACTTAAAGGAATATGCACTTAAATCAATATAAAAATCTTATAAGTAAAAAAGACAAAGATACGCTCAAAAGTATATGTTTGCATTCTCACGACATTTTGGATGCCAAACAGTCATAAAATTTTTAGGTATGAACGAACAGCGATGACTTCCTCGCTACATTTTTATTAAATAACAATGGCCATCCTTTACTTAGACAAAAATGTAAGATATACTTGGCTATAATACACTGAAAGACATCAAGATCAATTGTTTTACAATATCTAAGCGTATGTTGTTTGATAGGTTGCAGTTTTACTTTAGTATAAAAAAATCATAATTAAAGGAAGAAAAATCCGAGCGTAGAAAAAAGAGGAACAAGAAATTCGATTTTAAAGTTTACTTGCTAATTAATAATTACCTCACTACTAAAATAATTGTACTTTAAAAGTGAATATTTGTATAAAAATTAGTGCTTAAACTTGACCCCGCATCTCCATGTCAGGGCTCGGAAAACTTTGTATTTTTCGAAATGTTTGTACCTAGTGTTTCGATTATGTTCGAACGGAAACACAAAAAAAAACGTTTTGACGGGGAACGAAATTTGAAATCGTTCTTGCTCAATAAAACCTTTTTAAGCATTTTAAACCGTTTTTGTCCGTGTTAGGCCCTGCATTACAAACGACCACGCGGCACGCGCCGTCTCGGTTCAGCCCTCTACGGATTAAACCGTTTTATTACGTTCTCATTTCGTTTTTGTTCCGAAAAAAATGTTGAACAAGGAACTGTGCTAAACGTTTTAAAAATGTTATTTTGAATAACGTTTCCGAGCCCTGCAGTACATGCATACCGGGCACGGTAGCTCGAGCCGCGATATAGGCAGGTTAAATTATTAGGACATCTAAAAGCGCCTCCTGGCGCCTTATTAAAGCAGAAATAAAAATAATTTTATGATTTAGTAATCTAAATTTAGACAAACCTTGCAAAGGTTGAGTAGCAAAAATAACCTATTAAAACTAATGTTAAAACAACCAACAGTTAATTACATCGTTTGCCTTGAATAGTTCCGCCGTTTCACCTGAATGGTTCAGATTTACTGTATTCATACATATACATGAAGCCTGTACCCACCACACACAATACAGTTAAATAAGCTTACATGGTCACTGTTATCAACAGAATTACTTAAAATATACTTGTCTATTTTAATTAATCTCAAATAAAAACAGGTATATCTTGGGCACGGGTAATAGCAAGAGTTTCGAATTATCGAACATTGCTCGGGTTTGTGATCACCAACCCGCATTCGGCAAGCGCGGTGTTTATGCCTGTACCCATCACTGCTGTGGTAACTTGAATTCAATTATGGAGGCCTTTGCTCTGCAGTGGGATGATTATAGGCTGGTACAAGGGCACGCGGGCGATAAATCAATTACTTGACAGTGGCTTGCACCCCATATACGTGTGTCAATATAAAATACCAATCCCTGCAGTACTTCTTTTTTGTTGGAATTGTGTTTTTTTTTTATCTATACTCATATTATTCCCTCAACCCCCAGGAGGCACGCGCGTGCCGCGATAACAATTGATTTCAATTGTGTCTGGAATAACTCACGATCGAGGGATTATAACGCTGAAGAGTTTGTTTGTTTGTTTGTTTGTTTAAACGCGCTTATCTCAGGAAGTACTGGTTCGAATTGAAAAATTATTTTCTGTATTGTATAGTCCATTTATCGAGGCAGGCTTCAGGCTATATAAAATCACGCTGCGACCAATACGAGCGAAGTATCAGTGAAGATGTTGCAAAAATAATTGCGATCATTATAACAGAAATTGACGCGGACGAAGTCGCGGGCAAACAGCTAGTCTTAGATACAGCATACCCAGAAATGCTGTTACCCGACCGAACTTAATGTAACCATACGGCAAGGGAAAGATTTCAATCTCTTTTATTCCGAATTATGTCAATTTAATATCAATACGACAACAGTTAAAATGTTCTGTGGTTAAAACGGTACCATCAATATGCTGTATTTTCTATGTATTAGAGCATCGATTTTATTTATCTAGGTTTAATAAGCAGGGAAGGCAGTGCTTATTGTGGAGGCCACTGCACCTAAAGCCTTTTTGTAGACACCAAACTGATTCCACTGGACCATTTAGATGTAGATCATCTTGGCGCATTATTACATTTCATGTAGAAATATATTTATTCTTATCATAATTAGGTGTAGAATCCGTGGGAATCCCCGTCCTCACCTCGACTAAAACAATAATGACGATTTAAAACAAACAGTGTGCTAATCTCATAACATCTCGACCGAAGTTTTCCAGGCGCGACCGTTATGTATCATCGCGTACAAAATAAAAAGGCAAGGGTACTTAAATTAATTGATTCTGTGTAGTCTTCCTCTCATCGTGTGACATCAGTGCTTCTAGTGTCCAGTCTTCCAAACAACCTATTACAAGCGACTGTCTAAACTGCTTTCACTACTCCCATCTTCCGTCAGAAGCCGGGAGCAAAGGCTTGACGTGCTTTTCGAAGCACGGTTAAGTAAATGATAATTTAAAATAATACTAACGAACGCCACGAACTTCGTATCGCCTAAGATATTTAAATTTAAATTAAAAAAAAAAAATTCAATGTGACTCTTACGAATCAGACCTAGCCTAGTGTAGGAATCACAGGTAAATTGTAATGGATTAAGTTATGATTCGGCAATAAAAATATTCTATTCTATTCTATTCTATTTGATTTTGGTGTCTAAAATGTAATTGTCATCTAATATGGCGGGGTCGCAACAATTTATGTTTGTATGAAGGTATAGAAAAGTGTTGTTTTTTGACTTATTCATGTAGTTTAAAAAAAAACTCTGCGTAAGAACCATCTTCGTATTTCAAGGAATATTCTATAAAAATAATTAGCGAAATCGGTTAAGCTGTTACACTTACCGAGATTTGAACTTAGCAACCAATGATATTAAAAAAGTAAGTACTTTTTAAATATCATGCAACACATTCAGCGATTCATTTTTATTTTATAGATATAAAACAAAATGAACAGTCTTTCTTCCTAATATCGTTGCACCCGTTTGGGTCTATAGTCATACCATAAATCAGTAAAATCAGTTTTATTTCTGCAAACAGATAGGCCCCGCAGGCGCTTTTACACGTCCCAATATTTAAACCAATAACTGCCAAATAAACAAGTTTGGGCTAGTGCCGAGAAAAAACAAGAAACTCTGTCACTATAATAAAAAAGAATTTCATAAACCAATTGTAAATAGAATGCTTATTTTTTTTCAATTTTATACTCTAGAACCAAATCTTTATGAAAGAGTATTTCCGCGACTGTACCACAATCCACATTAATATTCATAAATCACGACTAATTAAATAATTATCAGAGGTCGTAAATCGAAGCGTCAAGTTCATTAGCACTTTTGCAACGGCCAATGTCAAACGCCTTCGAGGCAAGCAAGGCCTTGGTGTAGTTAGGAGTTTCAGATGACATTTAGGCCAGAGAAAATATGTCAGCCAGCACTAGAGTTGTAAAATGACTGTATCTGACCAGTCACAATTGTCATAAACCTTATATGACCGGTCATTTACAGTCAAATTCAGTCAATTTGACTCAAATGTTACTGTATTGTCTACTTTCAACCTCTGCCAAATAATTGATTTATTTGGGCACCCAATTTATACGTAAGTTTTAATCAAGTAAGGTTTTATTTATTATTATTTCATTAGAGAATAAGACTGCCTCAAAGTAGGCACGCGGCGATGCGACGTTGCCATTTCGCCCGTAATGCACAGAGGGGCAGGGGCGGGCGGGGCGCACGCGCCGATGCGACGTTGCCATTTCGCAGGTAACTGAAAAGTTGTAAACCTATTTGGGCAAGTTTACGTGCTAGTAAGCAGACCACGCAGGTTTTTTTTAAATCCTGCTTTGTTTGTTGCCACAAAACAAATGTCTATCAGCCTGTAGGTCTTACCCATAGTATTGTTTAGGAATTATAAACTTAAAAAGAAATATTTCACATGTACATACAAGTAAAAATTATAATGTTTATTTTTTTCACAAGTTATTTGATTCGGTGTGTCATTTATGAACACTGAAGAACGTTTTATATTACGATCATGTCGCTTGCAACAGTGCCAAAATATCGGACTATAGATTCCAGTCTGCTGACCAGCAGACTGGAATCTCTGTCTGTTATCAACGCAAGTAGCGATGACTCATAGTTGGCTTATTGTTTCCAAGTAGGTACCGCTTTGGTATGGCTGATCATTCTGCGATGTGACATTACATAATACGTCACTGCGAAAAGCCGAGATTACGTTGACACTGACCAAAAGTGGGTCAAATGAGGTGATAAACACCATGCGAGCCGATTATTCGTTCTTGTTTACATTACTCATGAATGACATTCAAACAGTATGACGAAGCCTCGAGAACATCGTACAACGATTTATAATAACAAAACAGTCACATGCGTGGATTAATGTACTATAGACTACCTATACAAAAATGTGTAGGCCACTGTACGCAAACAAAGCGGAATTAAGTAAGCAGTACCTACGCAGCTTGGAAACCCATAACTTCAGAAAGAAATAAAGGAGGGAAAGAAATAAAGGTAAAAAGAAAAAACGTTTATTCGCTAATAAAAACATCGATTCTCGTTTCCAATACAGAGTCGCAGACCTATATTGCTTTTTTAGGGTTCCGTACCCAAAGGGTTAAAACGGGACCCTATTACTAAGACTTCGCTGTCTGTCCGTCTGTCCGTCTGTCCGTTGCTCTGTCACCAGGCTGTATCTCAAGAACCGCGATAGCTAGACAGTTGAAATTTTCACAAATTATTTATTTCTGTTACCGCAATAACAACAAATACTATAAACAAAATAAAATTAATATTTAAGGGGGGCTCCTATACAACAAACCCGTTTTTTTGGCCTTTTTGGTACGGAACCCTTCGTGCGCGAGTCCGACTCGCACTTGGCCAGTTTTATAATTTTCTTGAAAAGTTATAATGCACAAATGGCATACCATATAAGTTGGCCAAATTAACATGTTACGTTGGCTGTGCACCAGGCTTAAGGGGACTACTAGAGCTTTGTACTGCTCCCGGTCAATTTATTTTATTACTTCTAAACAAATTAAATCTCAAAAAACTATAACAATAAGTATTACCTGACCAAATTACCCCTGGTCTTAATTGAATCACTTTTAGTGAACTGCTTTTCATCCTGGCATTCTTTCGTATTGAACATTATGGCTAAACGCGGCCGCTTTTGGCGTTAGCGACAAATTCGACTTGATAAACAACTTAATGAAAAGTTTACTTTGATTCAATAAATACTAGAGGTAATTTGCGAAGGTAATACTGTTCTAGCCCAAAAAAACAAGGTGGGACGCCGTAGTGCTGAGGGACATGAAGTAGTATCAAGGGTCTGAAGACGACGTCAAGGATATGGTAAAGTAGAACAAAGACTGACCTCACCATGTGAGACAAATAGACAGAAAGCGTGTGAGAGAGTTACGAGTAGTATCCACAAATTCACTTCATCGTTATTTCTTTTCACATTTTATGCATTTAATCGAAATAGTCTTATACGATGTTTTGTCTACGCAAATGGATGCGTCGTAATACCGACTACACACATTTCCTAGTTCCGTGACTAATCGCAAAACTAACTACCACCATCCTATATTTATACAGGATGTTGCTAAATTCTGTCTGTAGATAGGATAGATATAATAATTTCTATCTGTTGCCCGCAACATATTAGTAAGATTATAATATTTTCAGATATGGAGCATTTGAACACAATAAACCAATAAAAAGTAAGGCCTATAGCCATCCATCCCAATTCCCACTGCAGGGCGCAGGCCTCCATCATTGAATTCAAGTTACCACAGCAGTGATGGGTACAGGCCTAATCACAACGCTTGCTTAATGCGGGTTGGTGATCAAACACAAACAGTGATCGATGCAGAAAATCAAAATAAATAATATTTTAATTCTGCGACTCCTCCCAACTCCCAAATTCCACACTAAAAGGATTTAGTGTGGAATTTTAAACTTTATCAACGTTTGGTACAGTTAGTATGAAAGATATGAAAATATTTTTGAAGTAACGTGGGACGAGTTGCAGAATGAAAATATTATCTATTTTGATTTTCTGCAACCCGTCCTAAATGGGCCGTAGGTATGTAGGACGAGTTGGTGAATTACTCCCATCGACAAGTGTATAAAAAATTTACTTATAATTATGTCGATTTTATGATGATGGATGTATGCAGTGGGAATGATAGAGATCATTGAATTAAAGTTACCACAGCAACGACACTTTTTCTGCAACTCGTCCTACATGCCTACGGCTTATTTAGGACGAGTTGCAGAAAATCTAAATAAATAATATTTTCATTCTACGACTCCTACCAACTCCCACATTTCTTTTAGTGTGGAATTATAAACTTTATCAACGTTTGGTACAGTTAGTATGAAAGATATGAAAATATTTTTGAAGTAACGTGGGACGAGTTGCAGAATGAAAATATTATCTACTAGCTGTTTTCCGCGACTTCGTCCGCGGCAATTTCCGTTATTATGATCGCGATTATTTTTGCAACATTTTTCACCCATGCTTCGCTCCCATTGGTCGCAGCGTGATGTTATATAGCCTAAAGCCTTCCTCGATAAATGGACTATCCAACATAAAAATAATTTTTCAAATCGGACCAGTACTTCCTGAGATTAGCGCGTTCAAACAAATAAACAAACAAACTCTTCAGCTTTATAATATTAGTATAGATTTTCATTTTCTGCAACCCGTCCTAAATGGGCCGTAGGTATGTAGGACGAGTTGGTGAACTACATTACTACCATCGACAAGTGTATAAAAAAAATACTTATGTCGATTTTATGATGATGGATGTATTACTTCCATTATAATGTGGTCTGTCTCTTTTCAAAATTCAAAATTCAAAATATTTATTTGCGTATAAATAGGGTACAGTACATGGTCATGAAAATATAATAAATAGAGCTTTGACCTATTCAGCCATATGCGATAGCATGCAAATATTGAAATTCCTATTACTAGTCATACAATTTTTAATATTTAACTTAATTTTATCATAATTTCATCAAAACAACAATAACAATAATAATAAACATGTCAATAAAAAAAAAACTGAATAACTCAAAGCACATCCTGTATAACATTGCTAAGTACATAAGTACATTTACTATGTGGTAAATAAGGGTCAATTACTATGGCCGTGACGTTATTTTTCTGTGCAATACAATACAATGCAACTATTGTTGTTACAATAGCATTTGTCAAAGATGTAGGACATTCAGCCTCGTAGATACTTTGTAAATGTCTAAAATTTTATTTTTATGGAACTATATTCCTTAGCATCAAAGGTTCACCATGCCAATGGCCAGGGCTTCGATTCTGCTATTTTAGAAATGGCTCAATAGAATCGCAAATGCATATTTTGACACATTTATTATGGTAGTAATGTCAAAATATACCATTGAGATGCAATTGCGATTCTATTGAGCCATTTGTAAATTAGCGGAATTGGGGCCCTGGTCTGTCGCTTTGCCAAGAGAGATACTCGAGGCAGTTTCTGGAGCTCGTCATCAGAGCGTAGGTTTAGGAGGCCTTCTTATGACGACCTCCATTGCGGAGTGGTGTACTTACCGGTTTTCAAGGTGTCGCCTGCGCCGAGCTCCCGGGTTCGATTCCCGGACGGGTAAATGTAGAAAAAAAAAAAAGGTTTTTCTACATTTTCTCGAGTCTGGGTGTTTGTGGTACCATCGTTGTTACTGGTTTCCAAAATACTAGTGCTTTAAATAGTTATTTAAATTGGGATCAGAACAATGTATGTGATGTTGTCCACAAGTATTTATCAAGGCATTTATTTTTATTTATAAAAGTGGACAACATCACTTACATTACTCTAAATACAAAACAAGAAATTATTAAACGCACTTCTTTTTGTGGAAATCAGGAACAACGGGTGTACATACCACAAACACCCAGAACCCAGAAAATACAGTTTTTTTTTTCTACTGCCGGGAATCGAACCCGGTCCCATCGAACCCGGTCCCTCAGAGCAAGCGACACCTTGAAAACCGGTGCGTAGGTGCTCCACTCCGCCACGGAGGTTGTCGGTACAAAATAGCGGGGAACAGAATGTGTTAATAAATGAAGAATTCAGACTCACTGTCGACGAAGCTGTTAAGAACACTACTATGTACTCGTATAAACAAATCATCAACCCATACACTGTTTTGGTTAACTATACAACGTTATAATAACTAACGTTACTCGTTTATTCAATGCAATGAAAACATTACAAAGACATACACTATCAACTTTACTGCATTTTAATCAAACAAAAATATAGTCTATATTAACAATGCTGTGGAATGCCAATTAAAAAAGAATATCGATAAAAAGTGAATCCAATTATTTGTCTCTATAATAGAATACAGGTGCTATTCGAGTCCTGTGATCAATTTTAAGTTTAAACATGTTGAATTTTAACGCCCTAGAGTTAGTGGTTTAGGTAAAGAATCTAGGGCGTTCGGGGTTCTCGGGGTATCTCGGGGGTCTTTGAAACGATACGAATTTTTGATCATTGTTCGGGTTTGTGATCGAACGTGGTGATTATAGCTGTACCAATCTTTGCTGTGGTAACTTAAATTTAATGACGGATTGCCCTGCAGTGGGATGATTATAGACAATCACTTTACTTTTACTTAAATTTTAAATTGCAAGAGTTCACGTTGAAGAGAACCTATAAATTGTTTAGTTACTAAAATTGGTCTAAGCTTTTAATCTAGATCGATAGAATAAGACCAATCTCCATTCACTGGTAGTTATTTGACCGGTGAACGTTGTCATTATGTTGCGAAATTTCCTGTCTATACCTATGCCTTGTGAGTTTATATTCACTTACTTAAAGTTTTATAGAGTAAATACGAGATATCAAGTCTCAACAATAATAACCATGTAAATCATTATACCTTTAGACAGAACAATATTATAGTATCAATATTTTTTTGTATTAAAATGGCATACCTACAATAATTCCTGCTCTACATAGGAATTCCAGCTTTGATGATTACAGTAAACATTAAAAAAAATGTTCACTTACTTAACAAACTTATGTACTTATATTTTTATCTAGATATTATTTAATCATTTTAGAAAAGCTAACATGAGCGAACTATAACCCATCGAACAGAGATAAACAGTATTTAAAGATTGATCTTGTAGAAATTAATACTAATACGAGGCACCCCACATCGTACAAGCAATGGTCAGAAGATAGAAGGTTTGGAGAAGCCACTCTATATGATAACTAATATGATAATGCATGATAATGATTGATCATTTTTAGTGTGATTACACCGAAAATAATATCGATAACTGTGTCATACTCACATCTCTAGCACATTTGCAATAATGTTTGGATTGCGTGTTAAAAAAAAGCCGATGCTATCTGAATGTGGTACACACGTTACACACGTTGTGTGTTAAATTTTTGTAAAGAGGTGACGCGTTAAAAATATATAAGTTCATAAAAATCAAAACCTTTTTGACTTTACTGGCGCAGGCGGTTTAGATAAATATATATAAACCCCTGTCGAAATATTCGAATTACGAATTTAAATATGGTTTTTAAACACATACGTACTTTATAAATAAATAAATATTTAAGACATGCCTCACTGGGCCACACTGAGCCATCTAGTCCCAAATTAAGGTACTATTAAGTACCCTGTCGTATGGGGTACTAGACAACCGATAAACTTACTTATATACTTTTTTTTTGTAAATACATATTTATAATACATAGAAAACACCCAGACCAGTACAAACAGACATGTTCATGCACACAAATATTTGTACTGCGCGGGGATCGAACCCGCGACCCATGGCTCAGAAGCAGCGTTAACTACCGCTGATCCAAATGGTCGTCATAAACGAACTTAAAAATTAAAAATAAAAGAAATCTGCTACATATTTATCTACTATTACTGTGACACTTAGGTACAGAAAAGGAGTAACAAATATGTGAATCACTGTACTCAAACTGTATTCTGTATTCAAACTCGCAGGTCAAACCGTGTGCTACCACAATATTTATTATCTCAACCTTATCAAAACTTATAAAATAAAAAATGAAATAAAAATCAATTAAAAAATGAACAATACCTATCCGCTACGCAAGTAGCAACCCTATGGCGAGGGAAAACAAAGAAAATCGAGGATATTCCAAGAACTGTGTACCTTTGCTAGTTTTCCTATTGGCGCGATAAGGTTTATTGGTTTCCTTATCGAAGTTCGTTCATACAAGTGTTATGTTGCGTTTACCTAGCCAAAAACATAAATGAACTCAGCTTGCTACATGAGGCTTAGCGTATAATATACGCTTTACCAAAAAACTTCTTATTTTAGCCTCATGTCAGAGGGCTCTGACGTACGGCTGAAAAAAGACACACCCAAGCAACTTTCTCGTTCTTATTTTTTATTAACCCATTTTATGCCATTGCTAAGCAAAGGTCTCCCCATAACTTTCCACCGTATGAAATTTTATAAAGAAATTTTTTATGGATGCAGAATACTTAATTATCATGAACAATAATATAGAAATACTACAAATGTGAAATTTTATATGAATGTTTGTTATTCAAGCACGCCAAAACGGCTGATCGGATCTGGATAAAAGCATATATGAGGTAGAAAAGCATATAGGTTTTTATACCGAAAAAAATACGGGTCCCATGGGATAGTTTCAAATTTATAATCCTAAGCAAAATTCCAAGTAATAGTATTTCAATAATTATGATTGAAATACTGCTACCGAATGAGAGTTTATCAGACAATACTAAGAAAGTGCTATAATTGACCTAAAGTTCAGATATCATTAGTAAAATAATTAGTAATATTAATTATAACTATTAAAGATAAGTTATTTACGTCATCAATGCAAAACTAGACGTACCCAAATAACCTTTTAAGGAAATTAGCCTACTTAAAAATTAGCAACCTTCGCATTATGATAATACCTAACTAACAATTGAAACGATTTTAGTTCGAATATCAAATAAGGTGCGCGTACGCATTTTTCAATGCGAAATGTTTGTTTTGATAAACAGGTTTCTTGACTCATATTAATTTACTTTATTCGGTGATGATCAGTAGCTCAGATACATAATAAATTAAAATGATTGGATTTATTTAGATATTAATGTGTTTGGGTTCCTTCGATAGCTCGTAGAAATGAAACTAAAAGTGGAATGTATGTAACATAGGTTTACTTGTTTGCGTGAACATTAGAATAAAGTTCATGAATCTAAATATAAATCAGTGAAATAACAGCACCCATTGAACATTTGTGTGCTATTTTACCTTTCATTACTATTATATTACACATTGAGCGCCATGGGGGTCACCGGTGACCTCCAAACAATAAAAAAAAAATATTGTGTCTAGTACTTCGGCAGTTAAAGGCTTAACCTAAGTAATGAATGTAAGGTTGACTTCGCATTACGGTTGATACGATATTATTATATTGAAACTTGGACAGGTGGATCTGACATTTTCGTATTGGAACTGTGTATCTAGTTACTAGACTATACATTTGTATGACTAACTAGCGGTACCCGCGAACTTCGTGTCGCCTCAGATATTTGATTTTGACATCTTAAATGTCATTGTAATCATCATCATATATGTCTGGGTTGGAAAAATTTATGTTTGTATGGGAGTAAAGAAAAGTGTTGTTATTTGACGTTTTCGTCCAATTATTTTTTTCTGCGTAAGAATCATGCTCGTATGTACTTAAAGAAATATTCTATAAAAATAATTAGCGAAATCGGTTCAACTGTACCTATAGGTACTCGAGATTTGCGCTTAGCAACACATTCAGCAATTCATTTTTATATTACCTATAAGGTAAAGGATTACATATGGAAAATAAAGTATTCCTGCTTTTTCCTATACTTGTAGTATCAAACTAAAAATAATAGTCGACATGTACGTTTAAGTGGCATAAACGTTCATGCCGTATACGTTAGCTTAGATGTATGATTTGCCTACAGCTTCACCTGAGAGACCAGAGTTTATGGTTTTAGTAACATTACAACTCAATACTTAAGTGTGTTCCCGAGATAAATGGTCTTACTGTTGACAAACAGACAACAAAGTGATCCTAGGGTTCCTTTTGGTTTTCCAATGAGGTACAGAACCCTAAAAAACCTAAGAAACTTTGCGGTTTTGCGGTCAACGATATTACCAGTAAACAGTCAATATTTTATTTGTATTTGCTATTGAATGGTAAAAGATACCGATAAGCCATTTGCGGAGATTGAAACCACTTTAAAAGAACAGTCCAAAACTTACTAAGGGAAAGCCCTCAACTGATTCTCGACTTAAAACCACAGCCATAGAGTTCATTGTGTCGTTTTGCAGTAGGTTAACACTTTGACTGCCCCGTGGACTAATGTTTTACAATATTGTTACATTTTGAAGGACTACACCGGTGCACTTCAGAATAAAAAGCAATTTTTATTCAAGGAATTGTATCCTACTTTATTATATTTGTACAAGTATAGTTTTAAGTTTTTAGCTTTAGCTTTTTGAATGTTTTTTATTGTAATCAAATAAAATTCAACAAATATTAACAGTTTACTACCAAAATGTAAGAGGCATTCGAACTAAAACCCAAACGTTTTATCAAAATGTAACAGCATCTACATGGCTAAATAAAAATATTTCTAGTTCTGAATTGTTCGATGATCGCTGAGTGTACGAAAGACAGGGAAACATCAGGTTATCACAGTAAAAAGAAGGGGGTGGAGTTTTAATAGCAGTGTCAAAAAAGCTTAACTCTAAAAGGACAAGTAGCTGGGAGAGCGATTGTTAGGATCTTTGGGAGGCTGTGTACATGACCAATAACAAGTTAGGATTTTGCGCCATTTATTTACCACCGTCAGTCTCCTTGCAAGTGTTAAATCATTTCGTGGATAACTACAATGCTGTCTTAGAGAAAAATCAGTCACACACTTGTATTATAGAAGACTTCAATCAATCTTTGAAGCGTTGATTGGAAGCGATTTCATGGATCAGGTGGTTACTTTCATGGGTCAGCGGTTTGTCAATATTATTAGACTTTTGCAATATTAATAGTCGTTATAAACAAATAAACAATATAGTCAATATGAATGGAAAAATTTTAGATTTGGTGCTTGTTGATTTCCCTGTATGCCAGCTAACTGAGTCGTTATTATCAACCGCCTTTGGATATAGGTAGGGGAGATAGGGGCTACAATAAACGGGGGTAACAACTAACAAGCGAATTGCAGCCGAACTATTAACCTTTCGGTGCTCAAAATAGTTATGCGAACCATTTCAATAGTAGCGAATCGACCTGTGTCAACCGGTCTGTGCTGACGCGCCGCACGTAGACGTCACGTCACACACAGCTCTTAATTTTGTCAGGTAAACGAACTTTTTTACGCTTGATATTTTTTGATTTATTTATAAGATAAAGTTGTAAAACCAAGTTATTATTTTTTCTTTTATGGATTGTTTATTAAACAACAATAACAGCCTGTTTGATTTGCTGTTAAATGAATACTTTAAAAAAAATATGTATAAATATAAAAAAATGATGATTTGGGGTTAAAATAAAAAAAACTGATGGGGTAGCAATTAACTTGTTAATACCTACTTGCCCCACAGCAGGAAAGCAAGTTCCTTGACTTTTTAGGGTTTCCTCTAACAACCTTTGCCAATCTTGTTACAGACTGTGATTTTCTAAATATTTGTTGAAATTAGATTATAGTTTACATAAAGAGATTTAATAGTTTTAAGGACTAAGTTCCTATTTAATCAATAAGTTATAGTTATGTTACCTAGTAATTGATCAAACTTGATCTAAAATGCGATTGAATCAGTAGTTGTCGTAAGATTATTATTGCTGATTAAAAATAATGTTGTTGTATTAGCTGTAAGGCAATGTTTTAACTTATTTAAGATTTTTAATTAATAAGGATGTCCATTATGCTCAAATAAATGTTTCTTTCTGATACAATTACTTTCATTTCACCGAAAAACTAAATACAATCAAGTATGTTAATACAAACCGCTCATGTTAAAACCAGCCCCAGACCTGTTAATTCTTACCCCAAAACTGGGGCTAAAATTATAGCGGACTTTTTTTGAAAAAAGTAGTTTTGTTAAGCAACATATTAACATTACATTTGTTTTTCTATACCTAGCTATAGCCAGATAACTTTTTCAAGATATGGACCAACAACCATTTTCATGTAATCATTAATTTCGCACCCTCATGCACACGCACTGATACATACATAAAACACTCATAATCGCAAATACACGCACACACACTCATTCACACGCACATATATACATACACAAGCGCTTCTTTAATTTTAATTTAATTTAATTTTAGTTTTTATGAAATCATATAATAAATAATAGTATGAATTTAATGACAATGTTAGAAACTTTTGATCTAAATTAAAAATTACTAGGTGCATTTTTTGTGAGTAAATTCAATGTGATTCGTACGAATCAGCCTAGTGTAGGAATCACAGTTAAATTGAAATAGATTAAGTTATGATTCGGCAATAAAAATATTCTATTCTATTCTATTCTATTCTATTTCAGAGATATGAGTTCCTAACTAAAATCTGTTTATTGTAGCCTCAATCTCCCATATAGATGTCACTCCAATAATATCGAATCCGAATAACATAAAGTTAAACTTTCGCAAAGTTGACTACGAGGCTGTCAATATGGAGTTGATGGTTTGAAATTTTGTCAAGCGCCAAAAATGTAGATGAAATGGTTGACATTAATATGAAATAACCGGCCAAGTGCGAGTCGGAAACGCGCAGGGTTCCTTACCAAAAAGGCCAAAAAAACTGGTTTGTTGTATGGGAGACCCCCTTAAATATTTATTTTGTATTGTTTTTAGTATTTGTTGTTATTGCGACATCAGAAATACATAATTTGTTCCTATGTTGTAAAAATTTCAACTGTCTAGCTATCGCGGCTCTTGAGATACAGCCTGATGGCAGAGCGACGGACAGACGGACAGACGGACAGACAGCGAAGTCTTAGTAATAGGGTCCCGTTTTTACCCTTTGGGTACGGAACCCTAAAAATTAATAACACCATTAAAAAACATGTACCGGAACTAATTCAAATTAAAAATATCCCCATTAGTACAGTAAAGAAGTAATCAGTAGATATAGAGTTAGATTTAAAAAATATACAATTCTCCCCTAGGTACTTAAAATCTCTTTTCAACTACTGTCGGAGAGATGTAAGAAACTGACTTTGCTATAGGAACTGCATTAATAATGCGGAAAGGAAAATAGCTGATAACCCAAAATATTTCTGGTCTTACATCAAATCTAAAAGAGGTGGCCCTGGCACGTATGCAACAGTCATGAGTAACGGCTCAGATACAAGTGGTGAAGGAAAGGGGATTTGCGATTTATTTGCGAATTATTTTTCATCAGCGTATACAAGTAATAATTACGATCAATCATTACTTTTTAAGAACATCACAAACCATAGTATTAATAGCTCGTAAATGGACGTTGTTCGAGACTTGGGTATCTTGTTTGATTCAAAACTTACATTCATATCTCATTTGGAAGAAACGATAAGCAGGGCATCACGAATGGTAGGTTTTGTGATGCGTAATGGCAAGGAATTCAGAGAGCCAAAAACTAAGAAAATTCTTAATTACAGTTTAGTCAGAAGCATTTTAGAGTACGGAAGTGTTTTCGACATGACTGGCGGCTGCACTACGCTACCCACTCATTGAGATTAGAACGGATACAAAAGCGTTTTCTTCGGCATCCAGCGTATACTGAGAACTTTCTTGGCAAGCGTATAAGCTATAACACTTAACATGTAGTCATGTTATCGAAAAAAAATCGAAATTATGGACTTATTTTTATATAAATTACTTCACAACTAGATTAGCGTAGATTGTTACGAGATTTTTCAAAAAAATATTTTAGAGTTCCTATTAGGCCATCTTGAAAGCCTATTCCAACTTTCTGCCCTCCATTACGACGCACTGTTTTAGGATCAAACTCACCGGTTTGTAGGATGGGTAAACTTTATAACCAAATCAGCAATCTCACCGATATTAATCATGTTTCCATAGGAACATACCGAAGGCTTCTTTTAGAAATACTTAAAACATAGTTATTTGTAAAACCTTTTTTTAACTTACTTATTACGTACCTATTACCTTTTTAGTTTTTAGTATTAATCGGATTATTTGTTAAAGTAACAGCCTATAATCATCCCACTACAGGGAAAAGGCCTCCATCATTGAATTCAAGTTACCACAGCAATGATGGGAACTGGCATAATCACCACGCTTGCCAAATGCGGGTTGGTGATCACAAACCCGAGCAACGTTCGAAAATTCGAAACTATTTGTTGCCCGACCCGGGGATCGAACCTGGGACCCCGAGATCTTGGCCCGGTATTTAAATCACTAGACCAACGGGGCGTTACTAGGGTTACGGGGCATTACTAGACCAACGGGGCGTTATATTATTTGTACAGTTCATATTATTTATAGCTAATACTCTTTTATTGTTCAAGCTTCTAGCTATAAAATATCTGCGGTCGTTTATTAAACAAAAGTCTTGCTTTTTACTTCATATATATAATGTATGCGGTGTTTGCCTATAGTTGACTTTGTACTTATAGTCCTTAAAATATAGCTTGATTAGAATGACAGTTCTCACTGAAAGAGACGACGTAACTTTGTACCAGCGTCACACACATGAAACACATTTACACAGGCATTATACGTTGCTGGACATATTAATCAATTTAATCATTTAAAGTTAAAATCATTGAAATAATCCATACACAAAAATTGCACCTAACTTGAAAATAAGTCTTTACTAGGTTACGTCATTTTTCATAACTAGCGATTATGAAAAATGACGTAACCTAGTAAAGACGTATTTTCAAGTTAGGTGTAATTTTTGTGATAAGGTAAAATCGACAAATCGAAATCGACAGACTAACAGTATTTTACAATCTAAGTAATGTAACAAATGTTACAAATTATTTAATGAGCATTGGTTGATGCTTAGAACATCAAATTGCAATTATTAATAGTTGACGAAAAATTTTCAAATTTATTAGATTCTATATGCGTTAAAAAATTTCTTATTGATTTTCATGATTGTTACAATTATTCTCATAATGATCACGACACTGACTTACTGTTAAATCTTAATATATCTGAATTTCATTTTATTTTATATGCCTTATCTGTTTTTTTCGTTTGATCGGTCGAGTCAGTCCCATCAATAGTCACTTCAGTTCGACAGGTGTCATTCTAATCAAGCTATATTTTATGGACTATAGTTCCTATTTTATGTTAACTTAATTTGAAGTGTTTTAGTGCATAAGTTGTTGGTAAACCAATAAAATAAAATAAAAATATGTGTTTTATTACAACTTGTGCGATATCATTTTAATAGCTTAATAAAAAAACATTAAAAATCACATCAAGCTATACCATATCCAGTATAAGCTGGTTGCGTAGTTGCATGAAATGACTGTGCGAACCAAGATCAAGTTACGCTGGATATTATGTTAGGCTTTATTTGAGCATAAAAGACATCTGGGGTTAATGTTTTATTACTAATTAGTATTATTTTATGGCACTATTAAAAAGGTATCGGATTTTGCCAATTAAGTGATAAAACAAAAACAAAAGAGACTTAAGTTTAACTTTCACGAAAAGGCGTATATTATACCAGACAATTAAATATTTTAAATGTTTTTTTTTTTCAGACATGCCACACTAGGCCACACAGAGCCATCTAGTCCCAAATTAAGCTACTAGTAAGTAGTTTGTCGTATGGGGTACTAGACAACCGATAAACTTACTTATATATATATATTTTTTTAGTAAATATATACTTATAATATATAGAAAACACCCGGACCAGTAAAACAGACATGTTCACACAAATATTTGTACTGTGCGAGGATCGAACCCGCGACCCATGGCTCAGAAGCAGCGTTTACTACCACCGATCCAAAATTTAATTGCGGGAAATGAAATCGCTGTACGTCTCGGATTAGCACGGGTTCACCAATGACGATAATGCAAGCAAATAATAAGTGTTCTAGACCATAATTTTTACCCTTTACACAATTTTCATTTGGATATTTATCAGTTTATTTTTATTTTTCATATAAACATCAAACATTTCCTGCCCTACAAAACTTCTCCTGACCATTACAAAATTAACAAAAAAGAATCGTTCAAATCTTTACAGTTATAGGCTTATTCAAGTGGCCACTCATTTGGAGAGGACATTTTTCTGTCACTCTATCTAGTTCTTTATCTATACTAATATTATAAAGTCGAAGAGTTTGTTTGTTCGTTGGTTTGAACGCGCTAATCTCAGGAAGTACTGGTTCGAATTGAACAATTATTTTTGTGTTGGATAGTCCATTTATCGAGGAAGGCTTTAGGCTATATAACATCACGCTGCGACCAATAGGAGCGAAGCAACAGTGAAAAATGTTGCAAAAATAATCGCGATTATAATAACAGAAATTGACACGGACGAAGTCGCGGCCAACAGCTAGTTTTATATAGGTAGATGGTGACAGACAACATTGTCCCGAATGTTTACTGGTAAATAATACTGTATATTAAGTTCGCTATTTGTACCTACTTATAATATAAAATCTATACTAATATTATAAAGCTGAAGAGTTTGTTTGTTTGTTTGAACGCGCTAATCTCAGGAAGTACTGGTTCGAATTGAAAAATTCTTTTTGCGTTGGATAGTCCGTTTATCGAGGAAGGCTTTAGGCTATATAACATTACGCTGCGACTAATAGGAGCGAAGCAATAGTGAAAAATGTAATGCAAAAATAATCGCGATCATAATAACCAATATTGACGCGTACGAAGTCGCGGGCAACAGCTAGTACTTTTATATATTTCAGAATGAATTTGAATGAACTAATATTGTGATGGAATTTTAACATGTAGAAATAACGTCCCTTATAGTTATGACAACATAAAGATAGACAAAGTCGCGGGCACAAGCGAGTGACATTAGTTGACTGCACTCCATGTGGTACATCTCAGCATTCTTAAAACACAAAATGTATGAGATCATATAAGAAGAAACCCGTACCCATACGAGACTGTTTGTAAAATAAACAAAAACTAAAGAACAATTCCAAGTATTCAAACACAAGGCTTTGCAAAAAAGACAATGCAATGCATACAAGTTTTCATAGGCGTCAAGTCTGCAAATTCAATATGCTAATATTTAATATAACACCATTAAAATAATGTAAATAATATTCTTAAAATTACATGTAATTTACTTATGTTATGTCTTTAGTTTTATATTGGGTAAATAAGAGGAAGCACTGGCTTCAAGTCAGGTATGAAAAAAAAAACCAGCCCTCACAGATGCCAGGGATAACTACATTTGTTCTGTAATGGTTTTATGTAAATAAAGTTTTTATTATTTTTTATATATTGTAGTTTTTTAGGTAGGTACTAAGTATAAATTAACTGATTAAAACACAAAAAAACACTTTTACAATAACTTAAGCCTCTTAGATAAAATAAAAAAAAACTATTGCACTCCTAAAACCAATATCTATAATAAAGATAGAATTCCAAATTCGCTATTAAAAAAATCTTTCAATTTTAAAATTACACTTACCTAAGTTACTAAGTTCTTTTACTAACCTTTCCTTGTAGATACTGATCAATACATTAGCTCTTTAATTCACAAATACACTTTTTCAATTAAATCTTTAATCTTCTTAATCGAATAAAAAGAATAAAACGATTGCACTTCTTAAAATCGTTAAAATATTTAACTCCAAAATTAAAAAATTGCGCGCATTAAAAAAGTTTTAATTCCGAATACGAATTTGGCGCGCAAATATTATGCGCTCTAGCCACAGGCGCGTGCGGTGCGATGTCGCAACTCTCTGATCGAGACGCCTGCGCCGTTTTAGTACCAAATAATAAACAAACACACTGACGAAGGATAATTAAATAATCAATATTTGAATTGGATTAAAAATGACGTTAGAAAATTATATTTGGGAATGCGACAAGGTTATTGATATTATTATTTATTAATAATAGGGGTTAAAGTATGAAATTGCCGATTATTTTCCCACTTTTTATTTTGTTGATAGCTCTTAAGTATAATCGTATTATTGCGTAATTCTTTTTGTATTGTATCAAAAACTAAATAAAGTAACTTTTGACTAAAAAAAAATGCAATACTAGTGCCTATTACTTCAAAGAAAGTCGTTGAAAAGACCCCTTACAATGTGTCAGCTGACCTTCTTGCTTCAATTAAGTATATTTGTATTATACAGGGTGAAATTTTAACCACTTTCCAAATTTTAATATAGCAATCTATGAGGCCAAAAACAAATGACGTATTTTTTCTGTTGGTACAGCCCAGTACAAAAATGTCAAGATAAAGCACTTTAAAAATGTCCGCCAAAAATCTAAAATTTTTGATATGGCATCCTAGTAACACTTTTTATACGCGATGTGCATCTCATTCATTTATTACAATACTATTCATGAGTTTTTGAATTTCCCTTTATTCCTTAACAGGTCTAGGGCCGTAAAAATTGAAAGCTATGTCACGAAAAATATTTTCGGGTGACAACTTGAGTTACATTTTTTACTTTATAAATAGGCTCTAAATACGATACTGAACGCATATAAAAATTTTGGAAAGTGGTTAAAATTTCACCCTGTATACTTTGATTTTCAGAAATTTAAATACTATAATGCGTAGCTTTATAACCATCTAACTTTCACCTTTAATTGCATCGAAAACGGTACAGGCGTTTTTAAAAAAACTAAAAAATTGTTAGTATGGAAAAATGACTTTTCTCGATTTCGTCCATACAAAACGGCAATTTCATACTTTAACTCCTAATACAATAGAATTGCAAGAGAAAAACATAAAAATTGGCTCCATTTGAGCATTTTCGTTGCGTTTTTATTTTCATTTGTGACCTCTCTCATCATTAATGAATCGCTGGGAAGCACCGTTTCTTCTACGATGGGTGTTGAGTGTTGACACATGCAATACGTATATTATAGTACAGGTATAGTATAACCTAGAATACGTTAAAATGTTATTTATTTAACCTTTTTTATGTTTACTTTTTTCATATCACCTAAAAAAAGCTCTTGACAATTAAATTAAATGTACAGACACGCGATTTTCTTCATTAAAACGTTGTATGAAGTACACGAATCGGTTGGCTTCTTGTCGAGTTTTGTGATTAGCAACATATCTGGAGAATTATATTTTTTATGTATATTTTGTAGCCCAGTCGATTCTTATTTTTCTACATATAGGGTTTAATTTTGTTTAGCAAATATTGATAGAATCAATGCATGTCGACATATAAAAAACAATCATGTATTTTTTTAAAATTCCACTGTTCTATTAGTATCGAACCTGCTATGATTTTACCGCCACAAAACCTCAATTCAATGGTCAATAAATAATATGAAAAATAAAATTCCAATATTTATGTCATGATTGTAAGTGAGACTAGGAAATCTAATGATTATGAAAGTCAAATAAATTGTGCTAAGCTATTTTCAAGCTTATTATTTAACTATGGTTTCAGATAGTTAATCGAAAAATAGTTAAACGCTATTGCAATATTTTTATTCCGACATATCCAACTTCATGGGATAGATAACAAAAAAAAAATAAACCACACTAAATATTTCTAGAACTTATAACATAATTGTAAAATAAATACATTTTTGTTGTTCAAATTAAAAGGAAGCCCTCGACCCGCAACCAGTGCGGCAACGCACCGACTGGACCGAACCACCTGCTTCGGCCCGCAGTTCCAGTGACGCTGCTATACGTGTCCCGGCTTCATTACTCTACAAAAGTCGAGGAGATTGTAGAGTACATCCGAGTGAAGACCAGATATACACTGAGGGTCGAACGGTTGGAGTCTCGACACAACACGAACTTTAATTCGTTTGTGGTGAGGGTTCCGGACTGAACAGCTGTCGACCTTCATGCAGGCAGAATTTTGGCCGAAGGGTGTTGTATATCGTCGGTTTCGTGGACGGTTACCTGGCACCAAGTTGCGAAACACAACGCCGTCAAAATAGTGTGTAGTGATATAATTTATGTGTTATTTTGTATGTATGTTAGTCTGTAAGGTATTTATTTTATGGGCCTGTATTTCATAATCTGTTGCCTGAATTAAATAAATAAATAAATAAAATTATGATAAAATAAAATAAAAAAATTAAGTTCTCGTAAGTTTTGATAAACGTTTGATAACTCAATCACACCGGACCAAATTAGAATATAATCATAACATCACATAAATATCCATACTATTGCATGTCGACATAATTTGGCCGGATTATAAAGTTGACACTGACATAAAGCCAACGTCAGTGATTCAATCAAGGACAGTTTAAGGTGTATTTTTTTTCTTTAATTGTACATTAATGAATACAATTGAATATATTTATATATAAAACTAGCTTTTGCCCGCGAATTCAGTCGCGTTAAAGTCGGGGTAACAATAAAATTTCTCCCCATCTTTTAAGGGGTTCTGGATGGACTTCCAAAAAAAAAATGTACGATTTTTTTTTAGGCACAAATAGTCCGCATACCAATTTTTAGCTTTCTACCTTGAAAATTGCGGAACGCTCCATACAAACTTCCACCCTCATTTTAGGGAAATGGGGGTCTAGAAAGAGACAAAAAGTAGCTTATGTCACTCTCCACCCTTCAACTATCTCCACTTAAAAAAACTCGGCAATTTGGCGCTCCGTTTTGCCGTGAAAGATAGACAAACAAACAGACACACACATCATCCCCCTTTTAAGTCGGTTAAAAAGTAGCCTATGTCCTTCCCCGAGATTAAATCGACCTTCGTACAAAATTTTATCAAAATCGGTCCAGTGGTTTAGGCGTGAAAGCGTAACACACAGACAGACAGACGGAGTTACTTCCGCATTTATAATACTAGTAGGGATTTGGAATGCAGTTAGATAATAGCTAGAATAGCTTCTTAATATAAGGCCTAATAGTAGGCTTCTTTTCATCCCCAAAAACTGAACGTTTTCCGAGAGATAGTTGCAAATTCAAAACTCCACGAGTACAAAGTAACGGGCGAGACATGAACATATATACTAATATTATAAAGCTGAAGAGTTTGTTTGTTTGTTCGTTTGAACGCGCTAATCTCATGAAGTACTGGTTCGAATTGAAAAAATATTTTTGTTATGTTTAGTCTATTTATCAAGGAAGGCTTTAGGCTATATAACATCACGCTGCGACCAATAAGAGCGAAGCATCAGTGAAAAATGTTGCAAAAATAATCGCGATCATAATAACAGAAATTGACGCGGACGAAGTCGCGTGCATCAGCTAGTTATACATAATGTATGTCGGCAAACCTATCTTCACTTGTACACTGACATGTATAACCTAAGATAATATATTTAATTGTGTAAATAAGCGATTATGTTGTAAAACATGTCTCGTGTTTAAAAATTGAGATATTACATTTTTAATAGTGCCCCTTGAAACGTGGTATGGAACGTGATAGTTACTAGACAATGATTTCCAGATAAGGTTAATCACACGTGTCCTAAGAACAACTAAACACACAGACAGACGAACAAGAGAAGAGTCAGCAGGAAAATTTAAAAGGAAATTATTGTCTTCCTTTACCCAAGTATCTGTCTAACCAACATTTTTTATTTCATCTCGAAAGCATAACATAACGGTTGGGATGGCAACAACAGCTATAACGTACTTTTAAGTTTAAATTATAATATAGTCCATAATTAATATTATTTGCAAGCCGTGGCGACCTGTAATGGGAACTACCGTTTCTTTGCTCACCAGTTGGCGCCACTGTAGACTGAGGTCCGGTGGTATAGCTGTCAAAGGCGATTGGCGCCGAAACAAAGTGTTATATCTTGAATCTAATTAAGGGTATATTGTTTATAAATAACTATCTTGATATCAACAAACTAACTTCTGAAATAGTTGCTCTTGAGGCCGCCTATTTTTGCGCCTTTTTTTAATTCCGCTTTTAAAGCGTTCACATTAATCGCCAAATAATCCATATTTGCGATATTTTACGAAGGAGATCACTTTCCAGCAGGTGAATTAAAGAAATTATAATTTATGCAACAAATTCCGCTAAAACCAGTACAAAGTGAATGATATTGGACCTCACGCGACACTAGCGCCTCTAGTGGCAAATTCACTAGCGATAGCCCCCATTGGGACGGCACATAGTTTATAACCTTAATCTATCTTACAAATTGCTCTTATTTTGTGTTTGTCTTGTTGGTTGTCCTAATAAATAAAAATAAAATAAACAAAAACTTCGACATTTCGATGTGTCCCCGATTCTTCTACTACTTAAAGTGTAACAACCTAATAATCATCCCACTGCAAGGCAAAGGTGTCATTGAATTCAAGTCGCCACGACAGTAATAAAAAAATAAATGACTATTATAATATAAATAATTATACTGGTCGAACAACGTGTCGATTCCAAGAATAAATATAAATTTAAGATTGTTCAGTCATCTGTTTAGCGATTCATTTATCTTATTTTTTCTTTTATTTTATTGTTGTCACATTTAGGTAATAACTTACTGACTGTTAAATTAAACGTAAATTTTTAATACTGTAAATGCAGTATTAACCTGTAATCGGCATATAATAGGGGTTAAAGTATGAAATTGCCGATTATTTTCCCACTTTTTATTTTGTTTATAGCTTTTAATTATAGTCACATTATTGCGTAATTCTTTTTGTATTGTATCAAAAACTAAGTAAAGTCACTTTTGACTAAAAAAAAAAAAACAATACTAGTGCCTATTACTTCATAGGAAGTCGTTGAAAAGACCTCTTACAATGTGTCAGCTGACCTTCTTGCTTCAATTAAGTATATTTGTATTATATACTATGATTTTCAGAAATTTTAATACTATAATGCGTAGCTTTATAACCATCTAACTTTCACCTTTAATTCAAAAACGGTTCAGGCGTTCTTAAAAAAACTTAAAAATTGTTAGTATGGAAAAATGACTTTTCTCGATTTCGTCCATACAAAACGGCAATTTCATACTTTAACCCCTATTTTGTAAGATTATGGCCTTTCATGTATTGTTTCTATTGTTTTTTTATATGTATGCTGTTGGTTAACGTTTTCAATAAATAAATAAATAAACGTGGGCTTTGTTTTCCAGGTGGTTCAAAAAGCACGGTGTATACATATAGATGTTACTAGTATTCTCGTCATTAAATTATCATCAGCGTACATAGGCCCACTGCTGGGCATCGGCCTCTCCGAAAGGACGATTGTGACACAATCGCTCGGGTCAGCCATAGAAGTGAAGCCAAAGTTTGAGGGAAAATACGGTTGCCCTTCTGGCAGCACTCGTTTAGTCGCCTCTTACCACACCCATAGGAAGAGAAGAGAAGGAGAAACTTTTATACATTTTTAACACTATTATTTGAGTCTTACAAACTTTACTTGTAACATTTTTTTTATTTTATCACGGATTTTTTTTTAAAAATATTTTAATAAAATTCAAATTTTATTGTACATTTTAATAATTATAATACCACAGACAATATTGTTATTTAAGACCTTGCCAACCAAATGAAATAACAATAAATGATTATGAATTATGATTATGATCAATTCAATTCATTAAGCAAAGGTTATTGAACAGGAAAACTAGCCCTAGGTCGTTATAGACGCACAAGATACATTCACAATTCACTTCATTAAAAAAATACTATTAGGTACTTACTTTATATGATATTTTAGCAACTTAATTGCACTTATAATATCAGAATATAAACTTGAAAAATTTTGTCTCAGGCGGGACTCGAACCCGCTAGTCCTCGCATGCCGGGCGGGCGCCATACCATTAGGCCGAGACACTGCGACACGGCGCGAATTTTTCAAGCATATTCTTACGCTGTGAGCCAGCGTTGTTTCATCAAATGTTAGGAGTTTGCACCCTTAACACCCGAAAGAAACATCTTTGCAGACGTTTGACAGTCAGTTAAGATGAAACAGCTATTTATATACTTTATTTGATATTTTAGCAACTTAATTGCACTTATAATATCAGTATATAAACTTGAAAATTTTTGTCTCAGGCGGGACTCGAACCCGCATCTCCTCGCATGCCGGGCGGGCGCCATACCATTAGGCCACCGAGACACTGCGACACGGCGCGAATTTTTCAAGCATATTCTTACGCTGTGAACCAGCGTTGTTTCATCAAATGTTAGGAGTTTGCACCCTTAACACCCGAAAGAAACATATTTGCAGACGTTTGACAGTCAGTTAAGATGAAACAGCTATTTATATACTTTATTTGATATTTTAGCAACTTAATTGCACTTATAATATCAGTAAATCTATAAACTTGAAAAATTTTTCAAGTTTATATACAAATACAATTAGGATTGGACAAACCTCCATGGTGCCGAAACGAAAACAGATTAGCACCACCTCTTCTCTTCCCGTGGCGCAAAGGCGATTAAAGGAGTACGGTCAGCCAAGAAAATGTTCTATCACCCTTAGGTTGAAAAGCATGCGTCATAGCATAACAGGGTTGATTTTCATGTGCAAACATATTCTGCCCTCTACTGACACTAATACGTAAGTTAATGAGTTCAACAACCATATCCTTATTATACTTGAAGATGAAATTTTATTAAAACTGGTAGGTCGACCGTACCTTACGGCCAGACGAAAACGAGCAGCCGCTTCTCACCTTTGGCTAAATTGCCATGACACTTGCCAGGTGTGGCGATTATGACAAAATCCTCCCGTTCGAGAGTTCTGTGTTCAGCTGTGGTGACTGATGTCGGCTGATGGTGATGATAGCTGGTTTCAGACTATGCTATAACATTATAGCATACAGCATACAGCAACGGTTTTTCCGCTGGTGTTTGCGAGAACCTGTGCCACTTTCTGGGTAAGCTCGCTTCATCTTAGGCTTCTTCTTAACCGTAGAGTTAAGTATGTAGTCAAGAGCAAGCCCATTTTGATTATTAAAAAAAAACTATCGCACACCATTACTATGGATACATTCGCACTTAACTGTTCTATGTTTCGGTTCAGTTAGTACATTAGGTCCTTATTAAAATTTGCTATACTATATAGCACAATAGTATAGCGTAGTCTGAAACCAGCTGATGATGAGCAACATTCCTATGGTCGCCTATTACGACACCCACAAGAAGAGTAGAGGTGGCGTTATTATTTTAATATGCTAGCACTACAAATCTATGATTTAAAATAAACGGGAATTCTCCGAAAAACTGTTTATATCCGGACTGTTTATAATATGTCATCATAATCATCATCATCATCATCATATCAGCCGAACGATGCCCACTGCTGGGTATACATAATGGTTACATAACGTGGGCTTTGGTTGTCAGGAGATCAAAAATGCACGGTGTATACTCAGATGGAAATATCATCATTATCATATCAGCCGAACGACGCCCACTGCTGAGTATAGGCCTCCCCAAAGGATCTCCACAGCGATCGGTCCTGTGCTGTCCACATCCAGCGGTTCCCGCGACCTTGACCAGATCGTCGGTCCACCTTGTAGGGGGCTTGCCCACGGAACGTCGTCCGGTACGCGGTCGCCATTCGAGCGAGCAATGGAGAGAGCGATACTTGGTATTTCCCTACTCGATCGAATCTGAAATGATGAGATCCGCAGGAGAACTAAAACAACCGACATCGCTCGAAGGATTGCATCGTCGAAGTGGCAGTGGGCGGGACACAGCGCGGAGAACCGATGGCCGTTGGGGCGGAAAGGTTCTCGAATATAATATGTACCTACATTTTTAGGAAACCCTCTGTAAGCGAGTCCCACTTCCACTAATAAGGTTTTTTTATAGAAAGTAAAAAAAAATAAGTATACAATTAGTGGCCCCATTGTTTGCAACTTTGAACTCTATCAAAACTAACGGCGCCATCTATGCGTACAAGTCATAACTAACTGCTAAGTCTGCTGGCACACGTCAAGTAGTACAAACGCCATTATTTACTAGTACCACACCTATAATGTAGATGGAGCTATTTAAGAAATAAGAACAAAACCGCGTAAACATGCATGCATAACCAGCCAGACCACAAAGAGTAAATAATTTCGTATTTATTTGAGGATACTTTTTAATTTTGTTTTCAATTCAAGTTACCACAGCTATGATGGGTACAGGCATAATCACCACGCTAGCCAAATGCGGGTTGGTGATATCTAACATGTGAGGTGAATGATGTAAAATATCTTTTTGGTACTCACCTCCGCCCAGAAGCAGACGATCAGCGAGGACCCCGACATGAGGAGCGGGTAGTAGGCGGAGAGAAGGCTCGTCGCCCAGCCCTCTTTGAACGCAGACTGGAAACATAGAGAACAATCAATTGCTGGTTCAAAATTCGTTGCAGAACTTGAAACAATGGCCGCATATTTTTCCGAGCATTGGCTAAACTGTGATCGCTAAACCCCCTGCCAATCGTGCCATCATGGCAAAAATCTCTTTTTTGGATAGGCGTGTGTAATATAGGACGGTTTTATTTTTATTACTTCTAAACAAAATCAATTCTCAAAAAACTAGAACAGTATCATTTTAGCAAATTACCCCTAGTATTTAGTGAATCACTGTTAACTACTTTCATTCGGGCATTCTTTCGTACATTAGCGTCAAATTCGACTTTAAAAACAACTTAATGAAAAGTTTACTGTGATTCAATAAATACTAGATGTTGCTAAAATGATACTGTTCTAGTTTTTTGAGAAGTGATATTGTTTAGAAGTAATAAAATTAAATCAAGCACATAGCCCTAGAAGTCGCCTTAAATTCTTTAACTTTAATTACTATTTAAACTTAAGTATTTACTTGTTTTTTTTTTATCTCACGCTGGCTCACAGCTCTATAAAACATACTTGAAAAATTGACGCATTTGACGTAAATGTCTCGATAACTTAACGGACACAGCACTGCGCCCAGTTTGCATGTGGATGCGTGTTCGATTCCCGCTTGAGACAAAAAAAAAACAAGTTTAAATACTGATACGATAATTCAATTATATTGCTAATAATATCATACAAATTATTTAACCCTCACACACTTATCAGTAAGTAGATCTTACCGGAGACACGAAGTATGCTCCACGTATGAGCGAGGCGAGGAAAGCCACGAAGTAGAGCATCTTCTGCGTGGTGACCTTGCAGGCTCGCAGGAAGGTGGGCGCCTTCAGCCGCCTGTACTCGGAGACGACGCATATCGTCAGCTGGACAGCGCATATGAACGCCACCAGGAGGAAGATGCCCCCGATGCCTGGAAGAAGAGGAACACATAAGTCACGTGGAATATTCAATTGAAAATTATTTCACGGGAATCGTAATAATATGGTTGGCCTTATTAAACGCATGATCATAGAATGCAGATTTTGTTAGAAGTGTGTTTTTTATATGCGTATAGTTTGACCTATGTCAAGAGTTTGAAACGTCGTCGGGATAAAGCAACAATATAATTCTAAGGCAACAATCTATAACCCTAAAATAAACCCGAGTTAAAACTGTAAATTTATCTTCCATTTCCATGTATCTCGTAAATTCAAGATACCAAGAAGTGAACATATTCATTTGTTTTTAATATACAATGGGCTTTCTCTTGACTACATACTTAAGCTTACCCAGGAAGTGGTACTGGTTCTCCCACACACCAGCGGAACACAGAAAAACTGTTTGGCGCTTTAACTCCGGCAGGAGGGTGGTAGCATCCAGGCAGCCTTCTACGAAGCCTACTGCACCGTAGAGGGATCTTTGAGCCGTCGTCATTGGTTACTAAATCAAAGATGCGGTTACCCAGGGTGGACCACCAGGAGGTAGACCCCACCACCCCATTTGCGTTAACTGTGTCATACAACTAAGAAAGAGTACTCACAGGCGTGGTAAGAGAAGTAGGGCGCGGCGCACTGGTCGCCGGCGTATCTGATCTCGCAGAGGCAGGTGCCGTTGAGGCAGTACCCGTGCCCGCTGCAGGGCGTAGCGCCGAGGAAGCAGCCGGCGCCCCTAACGGCTGCCGACATCACGGCTTCCGCGTAGTACGCTAGGAGCGAGCGCATCTTACGCAAGAAGGAATACTCACAGGCGTTGTAAGAGAAGTTGGGCGCGGCGCACTGGTCGCCGGCGTATCTGATCTCGCAGAGGCAGGTGCCGTTGAGGCAGTCCCCATGCCCACTGCAGGGCGTAGCGCCGAGGGTGCAGCCGGCGCCCCTGGCGGCTGCCGACATCACGGCCTCCGCGTAGTACGCTAGGAGCGAGCGCATCTTACGCAAGCAGGAATACTCACAGGCGTGGTAAGAGAAGTTGGGCGCGGCGCACTGGTCGCCGGCGTATCTGATCTCGCAGAGGCAGGTGCCGTTGAGGCAGTCCCCGTGCCCGCTGCAGGGCGTAGCGCCGAGGGTGCAGCCGGCGCCCCTGGCGGCAGCCGACATTACGGCCTCCGCGTAGTACGCTAGGAGCGAGCGCATCTTACGCGCAGCGACGGCGTCCGTCGCCCCTTAGAGCTGGAATGAAAAGGACACATAATTAAAAGATTGATTTTCCCGGAGTGATAGAATCAGGAATAAGGGAATCTGTAGAAAAACTTAGATAGAGACATCGCTCGAAGACTTCAAAATCATCACAAGCCTATTTCAGTACTGCATATACATGCTTCCCAAAAGAAGGAATTTCGCCACTATCGCCACTCTTGGCAGGAGGATTAATTCGGCGAATGATGGACGGAAGTCGCTGCTGCCCGTCTTCTTGTGGCAGTACTTATTTTGTAGTTACTGGTAGAGACTGGAGATCGCTATAATTAGCGATAAGATCTTATTGTACTTATTACTGTTTTTATAATTTATTGTCACCTGTTTTTGTGCAATAAAAGTATATTGTATTATTACGCATGCATGCGATATTAGAGAGTCCCAAAGTGGTTTTATTTACGACCGAATTATGATTACAAAATAATATTCGCCCCACTTTGGTTCGGAGGCTACAATTTTGTTATTATACAACGATCACAGTTAAGTAGTTGAATGTTATTTGTATAATGGCGGGCCTATATTTCATTTAGTTTAGATTTAGGTTCTTATTCTGACGATTCGACGTTATACGCGAATACAAATTACGTTCCCCCTGTGAACGAAATGATTTACTCTCTATTTATAGAGATTTTACACTTGTTCCTGTACTATGATTGCAAGAGATTTCATACTGTTGAGTGGAAAAAGGGATAGCTGTCCCTACTTGATAATTGATTTACAGTAGTTATTGGATATTACAGTATTCGTGGTCACAGGTAGTTTACCCGTGTTTGCATTCTCGTGTACTCAAGTAATCAGTTGTTTTCATCTAATCAATCAACGTCAGTGCCGCGAAAAAAAAAGTATACAGAGATTATATTCCATACAAATATTTTGCAAGGTAGGTACTTTTTGCTAATCAGCTTTTTCAAAATGTTCGTTTGAAACTAAATTACCCAGGAATCAAAATGTATGAAATAAAGATATATTTTTTTTAATTTTGGTTTTCGGCATACTAGGTGGTGCATGTATCTACCTAATCGGTAGATAGGTTATCGGTAGGTAATTTATCGGTTGTCTAGTACCCCCCCCCCCCATACGCCAAGGTAGTAGCTTAATTTGGAACTAGATGGCGCTAGATGACGGTGGCATGTTTTAAAATATGTAATTAAAAACATTATTATTATTATTGAAAGATTGTTTTATCCGTGTTTTCATTAATTGTAAAACGAGCAATTGTCGGTGGACTAAGTCATTTCTATTATATGTTAACATAGACCGCTTATGGCGTGGATTACTGTTTACCAAACACCCTATATACGTAGCGCCAGTAGGTACCTATACTCTTATAGAATACCTACCTAATTAGTGTCGTTTCGTATGACCGTATGATTCACAACTTCCCGCATCTCACCATTACGTGACGGAAAAATGCAAATTATTCGCACACAAGATCTCGTTCGAGGACGTTTGATTAACTGTTGATAACCCACCGGTTTTTTTTTTGCAGACTCTTGATCACGCATCATTCAGTATTTAAGAACGCATTGCCGAAATATAAGAATCTCATAAAAAACATAATAGAAACCGCAAAACAAGTAACTCTTTTAGTAACTGGTTTAAATTTTATTACATCCAAAAGGAAGTTGAAATTTCAAGTTAAAATTAATCTATGAAATATCAAATTAGTTTTGATTCGGTGTCTCAGAAACAAACAACGACGGTTGACATCCTAATACCATTATTTACTTAAGGCGGAAAATTATCATCGTCAAAGACAGTTTCGAAGACTTCGACACCAGGAATCAGATAATCCAGGATAATCTTAAGAAAACTTTACTAAAACAGAACCAGAACTATCAACCATACCAAATACTAAAGGTTAACGAAATGTAGAACAACTTTTAACCACGTGTGTGTAAAAAAGAATTTTGATTATGTATGGTAGAAAACTCGACAGACAAAACTTATTACCTAAAAAAATTTACTGACAAAAATGCATGCTGGATTCAAACTTCGAAACTGATAATATTTTTTTAACTGAATTCATTATGTACCTAAAAAGACTTTATGAATAACTAAATGTTTCTCGCGACTACGTTTGCATGAAAGTTTTATTATTTCACGATAAAAAGTGACGGATTTATCTATGTGGATGATATGGAATTATTATAATAATATCATTCTATAAACTAGTGCCATGCAGAAAAAACTATACCTATTGATTCTTGGCTCTTAAAATGTTCTAGAGTATTTCGATTGTTGAGGTCTAGCAAACCAACGCCAAAAAATACGTTTCTTTTACAGATATATTTTTAATTAGGTATTTGTTCTTTTTATTTTTATTTTCCACCAACGGAAGCTTAGTAATTAGCCCCTATCGGCAACCTACATACAGAACCATAGTAAGTGGCAAAATACAGCATTCTAATTAAAACACTTACGAGTTGCAATCAACATTAACTCTACAAACTCATAATCGATGACAAGAACATAAAAACCGCTTATAATCACCAGCTATCGAAACCGGGCCCTTAATTTCCGACCTGCGCACACGCAATTCCAGCGCTATACGCGTAAAGTGAAATGTGTTTATGTAACACATCTCTCGATCGAGGTTATTGCACTCTGCGCTCTATAATTATCTGTGGCCTTCTGGCAGAGACAATTAATGATGTCACTCAGTGTCAGGTTGTGCAAGAAAATCTTTCATCATTATCATCAGACCGGATCAGAGGTTAATATCCAACAGTGGGCTAGAATGTCGGGCAGAAGACTTTGATGTATGTCATCTTCAGGCAGTTCTACTTTAGTAACCTCGTACGACTCTTTTTTTTATAGCCATAGGGCTTGCACTTGAGTACATACTTAACTCTACGGTTAAGAAGAAGCCTAAGATGGAGCGAGCTTACCCAGAGGCACTGGTTCTCCCACACACCAGCGGAACACAGAAAAACTGTTTGGCGCTGGAATCCAGGCAGCCTCTCCTACCACCGCATCTGTTAGCCGTCATCATTGGTTAAAAAACCAAAGATGCCGTTGCCCAGGGTGGACCACTAGGAGGTAGATCCCACCACCCCAAACTCCCATAGGACGACAAGGGGTGGTGCTTTTCTATGTTAGAAGATCTCTGTCTAACAAGACTCTGGGCGTCCTACGTTTGCCCGTACGATATTACGGAATTTTCCTCGAACAGCGTCCAAAAAGACAATTACTAATAAGAAAAACCCGGACACGATTCGGAATTGGCCACCGAAGGTTCCGTACAATTTTTCTGGTACAAATCTTACTAATCTTATTCATCATACTTACATCATAAATGTGAGTTTCGATGGATATTTGATCTATATGAAAAATGAATTATAGACTGGATTAGCATAAAGGCTACTTTTAATCCAGAAAAAAGGACGGTTCCTGTGGGATAGTAACACAAATTCCACGCGTACGTAGTCGCGGATTGGAATTGACGAGTCTCGCAGATTTTTTCGAGTATTTCCCAAAAATTATCACAAATATAGTTATAGTTTTAAGATTTTTCTCTATAGGTATTCGTTGTATAATTATATTACTTGCCAAATTTTATAGCTCTAGGTCAACGGGAAATACGTTATAAATTTTGATTACCTTGAGAGTCTCGAAATATATTTTTTGCGGCATAAATGGTCGTTTTATACGTTATCTTGGAAGTTTGATTTTATAGCTACAAGTGACTGTAGAACTTTTGGGGTGGTGGGATCTACCTCGTAGTGGTCCACCCTGGGCAACGGCATTTTTTGTTTTCTAACCAATGATGACGGCTAACAGATCCCTCTGCGGTGGTAGGTTGCGTAAGAGGCTGCCTGGATGCTACCACCCTACTGCCGGAGTACAGCGCCAAACAGTTTTTTCTGTTTTCCGCTGTTGTGTGGGAGAACCAGTACCTCTGGGTAAGCTCGCTCCATCTTAGGCTTCTTCTTAACCGTAGAGTTAATTATGTTATCAAGAGCAAGCCCATTGTTTAAAATTAAGCCTAGTTAGTAGTTTAGCCCTAATTAAAAAAAGACTTTAGTTAAGTTAAGACTTAAAAGTTTTCGAGATGAACGGTCTTGACTGACTGACTGACGGACGGACTACAAGTTGTTCTGTTTCTTCCTTTTGAAGTACGGAACCCCAAAAAATACCCAATGACCGCATCTTGGCCACATCCCAAGACTATATTGGCATTTGCTTTGTTACAAATACAGATGTTGATAATGAAATCGACTTGTCCTACAGATGTAAATGTTTGTCCCCATCAAAAAGGTATTGCCCTCAGATGTAAGGAAATGAGGAATTTGTATCGGAAACCAGAGGATAAAAAAAATACAATTATACTTATTTGTTATTATTATACTTGTTTGTGTTGAATTAAAGCGTTAGAAGTTTGGAATTAAAAGTAATAAAATTCAAACTCATACAACTAAACAAAATATTAAGTACGTTTACTATGAAAGAACAAAAATGTTTTCTTACCAAATCTATTTGCAATCCCACATTTTCTGCAGAAATAAGTTCCAAAATGAAAAAAACCCTACACCCCCGAACCCCGTGTCTTCCCACTTCAGGCGTCAATGGCTCAAACGTTCCATGCGCCGTGGCTCAAAGCCCCCAAATCTTCGCCAAATATAATATTGTCTCAAGTATATATAAAATTCCGGTCTTGGCATCAGTTTCACCTGGCGTTCGTACATCTTACGTCACTTTTATTGGATAACGAAAATGTTAATTTTTCAAGCGAAACAATTATCATTTTGCGCCTTATTTAAAGAATTTTGTTTTTTTTTTCAATTTTTCAAGCGAAACAACCATATTTTTGCGCCTTATTTAAAGAATTTTGGATTTCTTCTACCTTTTACGGAAACAGTAATAGTCAATCCTGAGAAAGTAATGTAGACCTTGTAAAATGTAAAGTAACGGGCTAAAATCATCCCACTGCAGGTCAAGGGCCTCTATCATTGAATTCAAGTTACCACAGCAACGATGGGTACAGGCATAATCACCACGCTTGCCGGTGGTGATCAATGTTCGATTGTTTCGAAATTCGAGAAACTTGTTACTAGACCCGAGGACCGAACCCCCAAATGCGGATGGCTGATCACAGATCCGAGCAATGTTCGAAACTTCGAAACTCTTTTGTGTTGTCCGACCCGATGATGATCACCACTATCAACCTTATGGGAATATAAATTAAAAATTATTTTGCTTAAGGTTTTTTAACACTACCTACCTACCCCCAAACAGAGTGAGCAAGTGCTTGTACAGACAACGGCAGGTCAACCTACCCAAAAAGTTAAAGGTCATTAAATTGATTTTGAACTTTAACTCCAACAATTAGAGATCAATATCAATTAAGAAAATTTGACGTTTTGTGTTTGTTCGCAAGGGGATTGAAATACCGGGACCTTTTCTTTACTAGGCGGACTACTACACCAACAAGGTCATTGATTGATGTATTAAAATCTCAATCTTTCATTTTTCATAGTCTTATTGCTACTCGTTTCAATACGAGTAACAACAATAAAATGCGTATTGTATATTGAATTAGTAAATTCCATCCGTACCAAACCGGGGCGATTAGCTAGTGCTGTCTAAATAAATATTGACACAACATATTACTTTAGAAATAGGTATAAGTTGTGTGTTATGTTTTCATTCAAACTCGATGACCAGTTAAAATAAACTTCCTCCTTATTATTAGCCTACATAACAGCGGGAACTTCTTATTTATTTCTGTTCACTAATCGGCCGGCTGCTCGTAAGGTTTCCGTAATGGCATAATGTGGATTAGTGATGTAACGAATATCAATCTTTAGATACTATGTCCAAATATAGTGCCAATTGTCTATGGCTTAAAAGTTTTATAACGATTAGTAGAGTTCAGTGTTCGACTAAAGCAGAAAATTTGTTTTGATTAATTAATCTGACATTATATGAATGTATGTCTTGTAACCATCCTACAAGGCTCTTTACTACAAATATTTGTGTTTCTAGACTAGTAATCCTTAAACAAATGTCAGATGACGATGCTATTAATAACCTGCTGCGATTAGATTTTCAAAAGGCGTGAACTTTCGTTGGAGGAGATGAACGCAATTAAAGAAGGAAGTTTTAAGTAATCGCTTTAAAAAAAACAATTGAACGTTTGAATAACTGTGAAAAGCGAAAGTTTAAGAGTAGAACAAAGGTGCTACCATCGATAGAATCGTATCGACCGATATGTTATACATAGAACATCAATAGATTTGCCGTTGTAAGTAATGAATAGCTTATCAACACTAATGAATTTACAGACTTGAAAGACGAAGATGTGGGAAAAGTCTTAAGAATTTATAATAAAACGCTAATTTTAAAATAAATAAAGAGAAGGGAACATAATTATTTGACACATTATTTATCAATAAGAAAAATAATAAAGCACAAAATAAAATTCAAGCCACAAAAGTGTCAAAAAGGTTCAGCGCTAGTCAAAGGCTAAACAAAGCGGTGACTTCATCCCTGGAACGTGCAAAAAAGGCATCTAGGAAGGAACATCAGAGAACCAAATCATGTAATTCAACTCTTTTATAAGCAATAATATTCAAGTGTAGATTGAAAATGTGATTCCCTGGATAAAAATGTCGTCTACTTTAGGTGGGCCTCAAATCTACAATCTTCTGCTCACCTGAAAATTATAATAATATCGAAAGGACCAGTGGTTCGAGTCTATTATTTATTTATTTATTAGTCGTAATTAATATTTAAGGAATCGTTTATTCAATGCCAATTCCTATATATCTAATGCCAATGGACATAGAACCATATACCTGTAAGTAAAAGCCTAATGTAATTTACTTCAGCTACTGAGAGTACATGGCAGCTGTTTTAACCAGTCGACCTCGAAGATGGGACGGTCGGATCAAGTCAGATGTGTCAGTACTATGGTGTTTGAATATTGAGACGTAATACATGGAGCCGGCGAAGAAATATTTTCATTTGTTTATATTGACGATGTTCTAATTTTGTATTTGTTGTTAAGAGCTCAACAAATAACTAAATTGCAAGCCCTTATTTTATAACACACTACGGTCTTATAATTTCAGGACACACAACGCCTATCGACGTTACAACGATGAAACATCTTTTACGTCTAGCAGTGTATCCCGATTTCCAGTGTGTATACTTGATAACTAACATAAAGTAAATAAAATGATCAAATCTAGTCTTTGATGGAAATTAGGACTGAAGTGATGATTTTATAACCGTACTTTATTCTACATCAGCTGTAACTCCATCTATCTTGTCCGTCTGATATGTTTTCACACATACACCGATGAACTCAATTAAATAAAATTTTGCATGGAGTCAATTCGAATTTGGTGCGGAATATTACTAATTGCTAAAATTTTAATGATCTCTAGAAAACACGTTGTAAGGAACGCAATACTATTTAATACCATGATGTCTGTAATATTAACATTATTATGAGAGCAATGGAATTATCATTGAATCTAAAACTGGTTAATCATAAAAATACTCTACGGATCTATTTGGATGTTATGTTTGATATACTAATTAATTCGCACCACGTCGTTGAAGTATCCAAAATAGGGAGGATAATGGACGTCAAATCGACTCACTATTAATCAATTTCGATTTTCATATTAGTATAATTACTAAGGAACGAATGCTAACTCGTTTCTCGTGGTTAACAATGGTATAAGTTTATATTATGTATAAAGAAATTTACTAATGTAAATTTATTTGCCTGTCCAAATTATAAATAAACTAGCGGACCCGACAGACGTTGTCATGTCTTAACTATGAATATTAATTTCAAATTTGCATAATTAAATAAAAAAATATTTCAAATACAAAGTTATTTATCGACATTGAAAACGCCAATGTGACCAATTATTTATTATAATTATGCTTTATGATATACAACATTCTTTGTGTAAATAGTTTTGTTGGTATTCCGACACGGGAACAGGCGACAAACATTACTGGCCAAGTGCAAAATTCAGTTTATATTTACCCCATATTTGACGATATTTGCATTGCATTGCAATTTGCAGCACGCATTCTGTCAATGTTATGTCAAACGCCAGTCAAAAGCGCTAAGGTTACATTAAAATATTTTAGTATGGTGATTATTTTTTCTTAAATTTTCTAAAGTTCCGCGCAATTTTCTCAATTTTTTCGTCCAATAGAACATTCCTCTGACAATAACAAACAAAACAAAAAAATAATTAGCGAAATCGGTCCAGCCGTTCACGCGTGATGCGATGACCAAGGGAAATAGGGATTCATTTCTATATATAGAGATAGATTTATTTAATATCAAAATTTTATTACAGCAATGTGTTATTCTTTCCCAAAAAATTAATTAAGACGTAAAAAAGCAATGCCCATCCAAAAAAAAGAAAGCAAGTCGAAGGAGTGAATGTCGAATGTCAATAACACAAGTAAACAACAATAGAAAGTCAAAAGTCAAAAATCTAGTAAAAAACAGTGAATGTCGACGAAAACAAAAGCAGTAAAACAACAGAAAATCGAATTAACAAAAAACATGTAACATCATTGTTTTTCTATAACTTGTTTTTTGCACCTTTTACGACATTCATGTAAATATTTTTGTAACTTTATGTTTTATTCAGGAATTCAGTATTGATAAAAAAAAATCGGATTTTTATTAGTCTTTTGTGTTTTAACGACAATCACAATGTCATCGACAATCAATCTCTGTCTAGGAGAAGACGCTGCTGTCAGTCTTCTTCTGTCACCTTTTAGTCACCTCTTACGATACCCTCAAGATCCTTTTTCCTTTACTAAATTCATATCTGCGGAACTCTATTAAAATCAGTTAAAATCAGTTAAAATCAGTTTTATTTCTGCAAATAGGCCCCAGGAGGCGCTTTTACACGTCCCAATTTAAACCTACCACTGCTTCGGGACAAGTCTGGGCTAGTGCCGAGAAGAAGCAGCGCAAGAAACTCGGTCACTATTGTCAGCCTCTTTTTAAATACATTTTTACAAGGTAAGGTAATTTTTACAAGGTTTAAGCAAGTACGAGCTGGGACAACTTAATGCCATACATTTCTATCATTTAAATAATCATTAACAGTGTAATAGCCCTTTTTCATTAAAATAACTTTGACATACGATTTAAGTTTATGTACAGGGAGTTCAGCAATATCCTTTGGTAATTTGTTGAAAATACGGATACAATTTCCCATAAACGATTTTCCTACTTTTCGCAGTCTGAAGCCTGGAACGGCAAGTTTATCTTTATTTCTAGTATTGAAATTGTGTACGTTACTTTTCTTAAGAAATAAATGTATGTTCTTACGAACGTAAACAATATTCTCGAGAATGTATTGAAAAGACACTGTAAGTATATTAATCTCTTTGAAGAGCTCTTTCAGCGAGTCACGGGGTCGAAGGCCGTAAATAGCCCGTACAGCACGTTTTTGTAATATAAAAATTGACTCAATATCTGCCGCTAAGCCCCACAACAGAATTCCGTATGACATTATGCTATGAAAGTAGCTAAAATATACTAATCTTGCCGTTTCAACATCAGTCAATTGCCTTATCTTTCTCACAGCATAAGCAGCAGAACTAAGTCTTCCAGACAGCACCCTAATATGAGCACCCCATTGCAAATGAGAGTTATACCTAAAAAGGTAGTTAAATCTACAGAGTTTAGTGGTTCATCTTTAACAATTATATGAGTAGCAGCAAATCTTACATTGGGCATGGTAAATTTTACACATTTTGTTTTATTTGCATTTAGTAAAAGATTATTTGTTGTAAACCAATGTAATAATTTAGAGAGGGTATTGTTAACATCATCAAATGAACATTTGCCCCTCTTAGTTTTAAAAATCATTGATGTGTCATCTGCAAACAATACCATCTCACAAAGATTATGTAAATAACACGGAAGGTCATTTATATAAATTAAAAATAGCAGGGGTCCTAATACTGATCCCTGAGGGACACCCATAATAAGGGCAGACCCTGAAGACTCAGCTCCATTTATGCAAACCTTTTGTGTTCTGTCCTTAAGGTAAGAACTTATTAGATCCAAGGAATCATTCGATGCACCATAATGTTTAAGTTTTTTAAGTAATGTTACATGGTCTACACAATCGAAAGCCTTTGAAAGGTCACAAAATACACCTATGGCATCTAGCTTACTCTCCCAAGCATTAAACACATGTTGTAGAAGAGCAACTCCAGCATCGGTAGTATTTCTACCTTTTCTGAAACCATATTGGTTGCTATTTAATAATTTATTTACACTAAAGTGTGATAAAAGCTGATTAAACATTATTTTCTCGAAGATTTTACTTAGCACTGGCAAGATAGATATAGGTCGAAAATTGGAGGGGTCACATTTTTCGCCAGACTTAAATAAAGGAATGATTTTGCTAAACTTCATTAAAGTTGGAAACTGTCTATCATCAATATTCAGGATACCGCTATAGAAAGTATTGAAGTGCTAACAGCAAACGCGGCTAGACAGCGCTAATTTAATTTACTCAACCGGTCAAAGGCTTGCGAGTGGGTTTATCTTATGAAGCCGCAAAATAAACTGCTATTTTTGGAACGACAAAACGTTTTGTTATAAAATTACATGACGGCCATTTATTTTTTTATTTTGTTTTTTTATGAATAAGCTTTAGTTATTGGTGAAGGTAAGCAGTTGGTACATTTACAAGTACATTTCAAATACCGATACTCGTATCTATATAGGCAATTGAAAAAGAAGAAATTAATAGGTACTAACTTTTTAGCCCGTGTGAACTACACGTAATATCGCGAGGGCGAAAACCGATGCCCGGCAATGCCATACAAAATAGCCAAGTCCTTTCTCATCATATCATACCCTATCTTTGTACCTAACTTTCTCATAATCTTTTCAGTGGTTTAGGCTTGAAAGCGTAACATACAGGCAGAGTTACTTTCGTATTTATAATATTAGTTAGGATTTTATTAGGTTACAATTTAAGGAACTGTGTTTTTTACTTCTTATCAAGGGTCGGAATCTTCAACAAGTCTATAGTATTATTATTTAAACCTTTTTATCCTTGATTTTTGCTTTGTTTTCTCTGCATGTATTATAATATGTCTCTCAATTCAGTGTGCCTTCTGGCAAGGGCCTGCTCTAGCTGCTTCCATTGAATTCTGTCGCGTGCAACTCTTCTCCAGTTGGGCCCCGCTGTCAGTTTTAATTCATCCTCCCATCTTCTTTGTTGTTTTCCCCTACTTCGTTTGCTATCTCTGGGGTACCAGTCTGTTATGATCTTACTCCATTTTTCCTGTGTTTCTTTAATCATATGACCAGTCCACCTCCCTTTTTTCTGGTCAATTCGGGTCAGAATTTCTGTCACTTTTGTTTTGGCCCTCAATTGTTCATTTCTTATTCTGTCCGTTTTATATGTTCCTGTCAAACTGCGCTCCATGGATCTTTGGCAATATTCTAGTTTATTTATGAGTTGCTTCGTAAGTGCTCATGATTCGCATCCATATGTAATACAAGGCAGAATACATGTGTTGAAGACTTTTCTTTTTATAGCCACACTTAGATCCCTAGATTTCATAACTTCTTTCATTGACCAGTACTTTCTTTTGATCTTATTTGATCTTCAAATGCGTAAAATACAGACAGATTTCCTTTCGCATTTATAATATTAGGTAGGATTTTATTAGGTTACAATCTAAGGAACTGTGTTTTTTACTTCTTATCAAGGGTCGGAATCTTCAACAAGTCGAGTATAAGGTTCCTAATTAAAAATCACGCTGCGCCCACATAAGCCTTGTCCCTTCAGTTTTCCCGTTAGCCTTAGAGTTTTGTTCTGTGCCTGAGGCTTTGCGATAAGGCAACTGGGTCAGCAGTTCAGAACTGAGCTTGTGAACTGTCAACCCAAATATAGGTATTGTGTTTTAATAACCGTTTATTAATCTTAATAACTAATATTATGAATGCGAAAGATTGATAAGTCACACTAGTAAGGTTTAAAGGATCTGGGTAAAATTTGGCACGCAGGTTAATTATAAGCGATAATAGCACTTAAGCAACTTTTTATAATTAACGACGAACATTTGGATCAGTGGTAGTAAACGCTGCTTCTGAGCCATGAGTCGCGGGTCAATCACCGCACAGTACAAATATTTGTGTGGGTGTTTTCTATGTATTATAAGTATACTAGCTGACCCGGCAAACGTTGTTTTGCCATAAAAATGATTAAATTACTAAAATGGCTAACAAAAATAGGGGTTGGTGGTAAATGGGTAAAAATTTAGGGTTGTATATATTTTATAAAATTTTAATATTTTACTACCCTACCCCTACCCTACTCCTACCCTACCCCTACCCTACCCCTACCCTACCCCTACCCTACCCCTACCCCTACCCTTACATTATCCCCGACAAAATTGTGAATCTAAACCATTCCCAGATCCCCTTGAACACACACAAAAAATTTCATCAAAATCGGTCCAGTCGTTTGAGAGAAGTTCAGTGACATACACACTCACAGAAGAATTATATATATAAAGATATTTACAAAAAAAATAATTATATAAGTAAGTTTATCGGTTGTCCAGTACCACATACGACAAGCTACTTAGTAGTTGCTTAGTTTGGGACTAGCAGGGCTCTGTGTGGCCTAGTTTGACATGTGTGAAAAATATTTATCTCTTAATGTTAGGTTTTTGTAGGATAGTTTTATATTCAAAATTCCACGTGTACGAAGTCGTGGGGGACATCTAGTAAGCAATCAATTAAATTAAATATTTTTGACATAAATTCAGATAATAAGTAATATCTTTTGAGTCGTTGTATGATGATGAGTAGTAGTTTACACCAAGAACTGAGTTCGTTATCTTAACGCTTGCAGCAGTAAAATAACGGATACACATTTAAATCTAGTCCATGGTATAAACTTCAAATCTCACCTTTCCTAAAAAAAAAACTCTGACTCCCACAACTAATACGAGCACTAAGGCGTAATAGAAATTGCCGCGCATATCACTAAATGACATACAATACACGAAGGGCGAGCCATACATAATTACATACAACCAACCATTCAGTCCAGCCCACGAGGCGCGTCGGCCCACTGAACCTATTAACCCACTTCCACGTTGTTTGTAAACATAGTACAACTGAAGCGGGTACTGGCATCCACCATAAGCGTTTTATTTTCAAATCTAATGCAAAATTGCCGCAGTTAGCGTTGCCAGGTGTCCGGCTTGTCCGGCTTTTGTTAGGCTTTTTACATTTCGCAAACGAGCGAGCGCCGAGCCCACTGTCAGTCGCTCTCGCATTTACAAAGATTAATGATAATAATAAAAAAAGCTTGATTTTACATACAATTTTAATATTAATACTAAATAAAATATTAATACTGAGACATAAAATCCTCAATAATGTAGGGTGTCCGGCATTTCTACCCAAATGTCAGGCCAATCTGGCTGGTCTGTCCGGCTATTAGGTGTGGCGACCTGGCAACCCTAGCCGCAGTAAATTTAAGTAGTAAAGTAACGGCTATAATCATCCCACTGCAGGCCCCTAACTCGCGTAACCGAATCGTGTCACAATCGTAATTGTACGACAGGTTTTTGACAGTTCTAGTATGGGCTAAATGTCACGATCGAACTGCGATTCGGTTACGCGAATTAGGCCTTAGGGCAAAGGCCTCTATCATTGAATTCGAGTTACCATAGCAATAATGGGCACAGACATAATCATAGTTCCCAAATGCGGGTTGATGATCACAAACTCGAACAATGTTCGAAAACTCGAAACTTTTTTTGGCTCGACTTGGGGATCAAACCTGGGACCCCGAGGTCTTGGCCCGGTATTCAAACACTAGACCAACGTGGCGTTAACCGCAGACTATAGACAGCTATTACGATTTAAACTTAAGAGACTAAGTTCAGCAATACTTAAACAGCCGGTAAACATAGATTGACGATTTTGACACAATGCCCATACAAATTAAAACTTAAACGTCTGTTGATGAACGTAGAGTTCACCAACAGATGTTTAAGTTTAAAACAGCATTTAAAATATTATTTGACATATTTTGCATGGGAATTGTGTCAAATTAATCGTCAATCTATGTTAACCGGCTGTTTAAGAATTGGTGAACTCGGGTCTAACACACTGTTCACTAGGCAACGAAGGCATACCCGGCTTTGCCAGCAAGAATTGGTGAACTCGGGTCTAACACACTGTTCACTAGGCAACGAACGCATACCCGGCTTTGCCAGCTAATATTGTTCGTTAGTCTCGCTAAAACTCGAGAACGGCTGGGCCGATTTAGCTGATTTTGGTTTTGAAATTTTTGTAGTAGTCCAGGGAAGGTTTAAAGTTAAGAAAATATGGAAAAATTGAGAGGTAGATAGTACAAACATCTTTTTTTTTCCATACGAACTGTTCTACGAAGGGATAGTATTAATGTCGTTAGGATGGGTGATACAAAGTACACCGGGTCATCTAGTATTGTTCATTAATTGTGATTTTTTACATCTGGAATCGTTATCGTGGGAAATCCGCTATGTAATATAAATATTACTAGCTGTTCCCAGCGACTTCGAACGCGTCAATTTCTGTTTTTATGATCGCGATTATTTTTGCAACATTTTTCACTGATGCTTCGCTCTTATTGGTCGCAGCGTGATGTTATATAGCCTAAAGCCTTCCTCGATACATGGACTATCCAACACAAAAAGATTTTTTCAATTCGAACCAGTACTTCCAGAGATTAGCGCGTTCAAACAAACAAACAAAAAAACTCTTCAGCTTTATAATATTAGTTTAGATAAGGGTACTTAAATCAATATTACTAGGCTACACATTTTAAGCACCTTCATGGTCGAGTAAGCCACCGGTTTTCAAGAGCTCGCCAGATCTAAGGTCCTAGGTTTCATTCTTCTGTAGTAAAAACTGCATCTCTGTCTTTTCTGTTTGTGTTGTTGATTATGATTTCACATTAACAAGTGCTTAATAGAGCAGCTACTTTTGGATCAAAACAATGTATGATGATGTTAATTGACAAAGTGAAGGTTTTATTGGTAATTAAAACTGGGTACCTACACGTGATTTGTTTTTAACGATACTATAAAAAAAATACATTATTTTACAGTAATAATTATTAATAGCGGTTAAAAGGTGACTAAGTACGCTAAAACAAAAATTGATTAGAAAAAGTCTAAAATCAAATAGCATCGTATCTAAATCACATGAATTAAATTTTAAAAAATTCAAAAAAGTTTCATTTGCTTTTATCCTAACTAATATCATAAAAGCAAATGAAACAATGTCTATCTGTTACTAAGACCCGAGTTCACCAACACTTAAACAGCCGGTAAACAAAGAGTGACGATTAATTTGACACAATTCCCATACAAAATATGTCAAATAATATTTTAAACGCTGTTTAACTAAGGTTTAAACGCTGTTTAAACTTAAACGTCTGTTGGTGAACTCGGGCCTAAGGCCAAACGCTCTTTCAAACTAAAGAACCAATTTTGATGAAAACAATTATTACAAAGATAGAATAGACATTGAGACATTTACCCCCGTATTTATGAAGAAGTAATTACTTATTGCTTAAGAAAGTCATAACTTAAAGTGTTCATACCTAGTGCTCAAGTGAAAGAAATTGGTCACCATTAATAGTCATATTATTTGGCTGAAAATGCTAACTTTTGGTAGTTATAACTTCTAGTAATTTCTTGATTAAGGCATACAAATTGTCTCTCAAGTAATTACTTACTACAAGTAAGTAATTACTTTTACTTGTTTATAAATACGGGGGTTAGAACTTAGGCTATTTGTATGATTTCAAATAGCCCAAGTTATAAGTGCCCAATAGTGGTATACCACAACTGGGAACTGAAATAACTAACCATACAGGTTATATTTAGCCGTTGTTATGCATTTTCATGACATTTTTGTACACTTTGTATGTGTAAATCTTAAGTATCTTGTCTTAAGGTCTAAATAAATACAATTGAATTGAATTTGAATCTTAAAGAAGATTAAGAATTAAGTAAGATATTAAGAATAGTCCTTTATTTGTCACTAGCGGCCCGTCCCGGCTTCGCACGGGTGGACATAACATTTTTTTGTATAAGGATCCCTAATCTTTTCTAGCAATAAATATAGCCTATGTTGTCACTCAGGTTGAATGTAGCTTTCCAATGGTGAAAGAATTTTTGAAACCGGCGCAGTAGTTTTTGAGTTTATTCATTACAAACATACACACACACAAAAATACAAATCTTTCCTCTTTATAATATTAGTGTACCTACATATAGATAGCAAACTGTAGAGACACCATATTGTGACGTTTTTGTGGCCAACGTACAGTGGCCCGAACAACTGCGTGTGCGATATCTTAGTATAAGTAGTTGCGTGTAGTTCACGCGGGCAGAGCCGCGGTCGAAAAGCAAGTGTACTAAACTAAGAAGGTACTGTATGCACCTTATTATTAAAATGTAATGACGACACATATTGTATTATTGTAAAAAACCATTTTATACACGTTACAATGGGGACTACCGTTTCTTTGCTCACCAGTTGGCGCTACTGTAGACTGAGGTCCGAAGGTATAGCTGTAAAAGGCGACTTAATAAGAAAACAAAGTTTTAAATCTTGAATCTAATTAAAGTTGATTATTTATAAATAACTAATCTTCATATTAACAAACTAACTTCTGAAATAGTTGCTCTTTGAGGCCGCCTATTTAATCGCTTTTTCTTAATTCCGCTTTCAAAGCGTTCACATTAATAGCCAAATAAACCATATTTGCGATATTTTACGAAGGTGATCACTTTCCAGCAGGTAAATTAAAGAAATTGTAATTTACGTAACGAAACCCCCTAAAACCAGTGAAAAGTTAATGTTATTGGACCTCACGCGACACTAGCGCCTCTAGTGGCAAATTCACTAGCGATAGCCCCCATTACATACGTACGTAAGAAAGTGAAAAACATTCTTGTCAGAGGTTATTATCATGTAGCTTTATGCCTATACAAATAACGACTAATAAATAATAACATTATACGATTAAGAAATAAACATGTGCACGGGAAATCACAACAATTTGCATCTTTTATCATTTCACATATTAAGGCAGCATTATTCTCCACCGCTTCATCCCGACATTTGTCGACACTTGTCCCGAAGCAGTGGTACTTAGTTTAAAACATTGGGACGTGTAGAAGCATTTAATAATAGGGGTTAAGGTATGAAATTGCCGTTTTGTATGGACGAAATCAAGAAAAGTCATTTTTCCATACTAACAATTTTTTAGTTTTTTTAATAACGCCTGAACCGTTTTCGATGCAATTAAAGGTGAAAGTTAGATGGTTATAAAGCTACGCATTATAGTATTTAAATTTCTGAAAATCAAAGTATATAATACAAATATACTTAATTGAAGCAAGAAGGTCAGCTGACACACTGTAAGGGGTCTTTTCAACGACTTCCTTTGAAGTAATAGGCACTAGTATTGCATTTTTTTTTAGTCAAAAGTTACTTTATTAAGTTTTTGATACAATACAAAAAGAATTACGCAATAATATGACTATACTTAAGAGCTATAAACAAAATACAAAGTGGGAAAATAATCGGCAATTTCATACTTTAACCCCTATTATAAAATTAAGTAGGTATACTAACGTATTTCCTTACATTTTTCCTACCACGCCATATTTGATGACAAAATCAAATCAAAGTGCTTTATTCTGAATTGTTCCGTTGTTTTCGGAGTCTGTTTTTTACTTAGTTGAATTATGAAACGTAAGTAACGAAGCAGACACGTGTTTGTATCACCGCATTCACCACGAGGCGCATAATTGTGTGAATAATAAACTGTTTACCCGTTACATAAAACGATGGTACATAACGGCGTCATAATAATTCATTTTTACATTAGAGTTAATTGATTCGGAAGAACTGAGTTTCAATTTCTTATTTATTATATATCCTATAATAAAATAATTATTTAAAAAAACCTCTACCCCAAAACGGTAAAGAACTAGGGCACTGACAACTTTAAAAACAGAAAAATAATTACTTTTTATTTTTTATAGAAACGAACTGAAGATAAGCAAATTATCGTCTGTCATCCATCATGCATGCATCCACTCAAAATTGATGATAAATTTTGTAATGCTATTAGTTGGTTCAATTTTATATGAAAATAATAATCCAGCCAACTAGCTTCATATGATTGAATCACGACACGATCTATTGGCAAGATAAGTACATGCACTTCTTTTTAATGAAACGCGTTACGAAATTGTGTGCAAGGGCATTTCAGACTATAATGATAAATATTACGATTTAATGAAAATTACATCAATATCACGGCCAATCAATAATACCAATGGATTATAATCACGTGTATAGATTGGTGTTGTCACATTTTTCATTAAAACAAATTATATCCTAATGTTATCATTTTTGTTTCAAGCTTGAGTATCACTTCAAATACATTGTTAAACTACTTCACGATCAAGAATTATACAACACGAGTATACTTAAGAACACTTACTATAAGAGGTTAAGGTGCTAGAGCTACTTATATAAAAAAATATATCGTGAATGAAAAAGAATTACTCAGATGGTGAACCTCGGTGGTCTAGAATGTTCTAATAACTTTTAAACAGTTTATTTGAGACAAGAAGCAACAAAATACAATGCAAAAAAGCGGCAAAGCGGCAAGAAGCAGTTTTAAATCTATTTAAATCCTAGTATCCTACTAATGTCGACTAATCCTACTAATAATAGGGGTTAAAGTATGAAATTGCCGTTTATTTTCCCACTTTTTATTTTTATTATAGCTCTTAAGTATAATCGTATTATTGCGTAATTCTTTTTGTATTGTATCAAAAAATAAATAAAGTAACTTTTGACTAAAAAAAATAGCAATATTAGTGCCTGTTACTTTAAAGGAAGTCGTTGAAAAGACCCCTTACAATGTGTCAGCTGACCTTCTTGCTTCAATTAAGTATATTTGTATTAAATATACTTTTCAGAAATTTAAATACTATAATGCGTAGCTTTATAAACATCTAACTTTCACTTTTAATTGCATAGAAAAAGGTTAAGGTGTTTTTAAAAAAATCTAAAAAATTGTTAGTATGGAAAAATGACTTTTCTCGATTTCGTCCATACAAAACGGCAATTTCATACTTTAACCCCTAATATTATTATGGGTGTATACCTAGATGATTGTTACCCTTTCACGCTAAAACATCTCTCATCACAGATCTGAATGGAATTTGGCACTGTAAAAGTTTATTGGCTGGAATAATTTAAAGGCTAATTTTTATCCCGGGATTCTCGTGAGATAATTTTCATACAAAACTCGCGGGCAACAGCCAGTTTAAAATAAAGTACATTGAAACTATACAAAAGTGTTAGAAAATAAATATCTAGTTCGTTAATGACCATGTTCCAACACAGCAATATTTATGGAAAGGATGACGCTTTTAACATTTAACATCTGGCTTTTCGATTCAAAACATAGGACGCCATTGTAGCAATTTGTTTATGCACTTTCAAAGTGAAGTGTTGATGATGGCGCGCTGAACTGTTGTTATGTCGACATGTTTGGGTTACAGGCAGGTCTCAATCACAATGGATATAGATTCCGGATGTTTTGACGTCATAGTCAGTCATACGCGATTTGATATTTTCAATTATATAAATTTATATCTGTATTGCTTTGTACAAGTTAAGTAACAGCCTAAAAACACTTGACTTCACTCTGACAGGCCGTTTAGCGATTGCGGTTTGTTCATGGTGGAGAGAAAACGATGCTACCTGTTTACTTCTGGCGCTACTCCTTTAGTCCTTCGGGCAACGCGGTCTTCCGTCCCGTAACGGAAGGCCGCGTTTCTCGAAGCCCTTAGTCGCTTATCAAGACACCTAGAGGAAGAGTTGTGATAATGCTATTCTAATTAATTATCGATACCACACCACGACATACACAACAATTGCCTGTACCCATCATTGCTACAGTAACTTGAATTCAATGATGGAGGCCAGTGGGATGTTTAATAGATTTGTAGACAGGGTATGCAGTGCTTATTGGCATGTATGGTGTGCACGCCACTTTGGCAGCCCTAACTGCACTACTGCAGTGCAGTACAAGCCAATTTGAATGGTGATTGGTCATTCTCTGTTCACACGTGCTCTCCGCTTCGCTACTCTCTAGGCGGCCCGCTCAAGCGCGCACGTGTGATCCAGATTGCATAACAGCAATATCCAACTAGAGTAGAGCGTAGTGCCGTACATTATCCTCGAATATTAAAATTTATCGATATTTGTAGAAAATCGTTCAGTTCATCAAAACCCGTTCAGTAATTTATGCGTGAAAGAGTAACAAAATTAAATATCCTTACATGCAAACTTTCGCGTTTATAACATAAGTAAGGTTTATATCAAATACACACCACAGCAGTAATATTGCTTCTCATTGATTGGTCACTCTGGCCACACGTGCTCTTCGCTTCGCTACTCTCTAGGCGGCCAACTCAAGCGCGCACGTGTGAGTCAGATTGCATAACAGCAATATCCAACTAGACTAGAGCTTAGTGTGGCTACATTGTAGTCCCCGAATATTCGAATTTATATTTATATTTATAATCGATTTGATTTTAGATGGTTTGTAATATTTTTTATTTGCCCTGAAACGATACCTGTTTTACAAACTATTCGAAAGAAAATCCGAACAGTCCAGAAATGTTGTACGTAAGTTTTTTGCTTCAAAGTTTTTTAATTACTGTAAAATTAAGAAACTAATATTCTTAATTAGCAAAAGTATGTACCGAAAGATAACCGAGTCATCTAGGTTAAAAATAAGGATAACGCTTTGGTTCAAAAGTCGACGCGTAATATAGTAATTAGGATTTAAATACTTAAAATTTCCTTGATACACAAATCACTTCTATACTTTTGAAATGAAATTCCGCTCGTTATACACCTTAAAAATAAAACATCACTTTATTTATATTTCATCAACATCACGGATCACGACGTCTATAATGTAATTTGTTGCGAAAGTTCACAACTTTATCGTATCTATGTCGATATTTTCTTTATCGAATATCAAACACAACACTATGTGGGTGGGATTCACCTCGGTAGACTCGCTACACGTGCTTGGGATGTGCGAAAGGTTAAATAATACATGTTTGTAATGCGTAAGCGACAGTTTTGCCCTTTGACGTTTAAGGTTAGAAAAATGGCGGTGGTATTTGACATTGATTCTTTAAAAGATGACAACAAGCTAGTTTTTATTTCGTTATAACTAGAAGCTCTCCCCGGCTTTGCACAAGTATAATAATAAATACATTAAGACCACATACGTAAATAATAATTGTTACAATTTTGAAGTAAAGAGCTAATTATTAACGCGTTGAATGATTTTCGAACAGTAAACACAATTTTCTGTTGTCATTGGATTCACCCGCATTAAACGAGGTCAAATAAAGCATTTGTTTAGTAAAAAATAGAAACAACGAAGGAGGTCACATACAATACACCCACCCCAGACAGTATAGAAAAGAAGACCCTAGGAGGAGCTGGAAAAGCACTTAAAAAATACGAAAGAATGCCAGAATGAAAAGCAGTGAATCAAATAAATACTAGAGGTAATTTGCTAAAATGATGCTGTTCTAGTTTTTTGAGAATAGATTTTGTTTAGAAGTTATAAAATTAAATCAATTGGGGCAGCTTCATCACTTAGCTCTAGTAGTCCTCTTACATAGAGCTTTTTGTTTTACCTCTGTACCTTTTATTTCTTATCTCCGATTTTAATGGTAATGTACCTTCATCACTTCACCAAAGTTTACATTAACTAGAATTTATAATGTGTAGGTAAGTGCCCCTTTGTGGTTTGAGGTTAGAAAAACCGACCAAGTGCGAATCGCTCTCGCGCACGAAGGGTTCCGTACCAAAAAGGTCTAAAAACGGGTTTGTTGTGTGGGAGCCACCCCCCCCCCCCCAATATTTATTTTATTTTGTTTATAGTATTTGCTGTTATTGCGGCAACAGAAATACATAATTTGTGAAAATTTCAACTGTCTAGTTATCGCAGGTCTTGAGATACTGCCTGGTGACAGGCAAACGGACAGACGGACTGACGGACAGACGGACAGACAGCGAAGTCTTAGTAATACATACATACATACATACACTCACGCCTTTTTCCCAGGGTAGGCAGAGACCACATCTTTCCACTTGCTACGATCCTTACAGACTACTTTCACTTCATCCACATTCATTAATCTTTTCATACACGCTCGCCGGTTTAGGGTACTCTTGACCTGACCTTTCTTTAGAACTTCCCCGATTTGATCAAGATAAGTTCGTCGAGGCCTTCCCCTTCCAACATTTCCATTCATACTCGCCATATATATCTTTTTAGTCAACCTGCTTTCATTCATCCTCTCAACATGTCCAAAGTCTGCTTTCATTCATCCTCTCAACATGTCTCTTAGTAATAGGATCCCGTTTTTACCCTTTGGGTACGGAACTCTAAAAATGGAAGTTGTAGGTATTTGACATTCGATTGTGTAAGAGACGACTGACGACAATAACAAGATCTCAACATTTCTGGCTGAGACATTTACGTCCCAGTAAAGACACTGAAATGTTGAGGTAGCAACAACAACAAAGTTAAAGCAATGTTTAGACTGGGAAATGTTTTGGTACCAAAACTGTTGAGTGACGCGATGTCATCCCATTGGGATTTGCCCAGCCTTGGTATTAATCACTATAGTTATATTTTTAACGCCCCGTTGGTCTAATAGTTTAAATACCGGGGCAAGATCTCAAGGTCCTAGGTTCAATCCACGGGTCTGGCCACAAAAAGTTTTAAATTTTCGAACATTGCTCGGGTTTGTGATCACCAACCCGCATAAGGCAAGTGTGGTGATTATGCCAGTGCCCATCATTGCTGTGGTAACTTGAATTCAATGATGAAGGCCTTTTACCTGCAGAGGGATGATTAAAAGGCCGTTACTTACTTACTTTGGGGTGGTGGGATCTACCTCCTAGTGGTCCACCCTGGGCAACGGCATTATTGGTTTTCTAACCAATGATGACGGCTAACAGATCCCTCTGCGGATGTAGGCTTCGTAAGAGGCCGCCTGGATGTTACCACCCTCCTGCCGGAGTCCAGCGACAAACAGAGTGTGTGGGAGAACCAGTATCCTGGGTAAGCTCGCTCCATCTTAGGCTTCTTCTTAACCGTATAGTTAAGTATGTTGTCAAGAGCAAGCCCATTATTTATTTAAAAAAAAAGTCAGTGAAATATTGAGGTAACAACTATTTTGTGACTTGATGTCATCCCATTGGGGTTTTCAATCATAGCTATATTTTAAGGACTTATGGATTGCGAGGGATGTCTTGTGTCATACATTGCTATCCACAGAATGACGTGCGGCGCCGCGGCGGTCGCCATTCCAGGAGCCTTTCTCCCCCAACGGTCATCGGTTCTTTACGCTATGTACCCCACCCACTGCCATTTCACAGCCATTTTTAGCTTAGCATTTGTCAATACTAGCTGTTGCCCGCGACTTCGTCCGCTTCAATTTCAGTTATTATGAACGCGATTATTTTTGCAATATTTTTCACTGATGCTTCGCTCCTATTGGTCGCAGCGTGATGTAATATAGCCTAAAGCCTTCCTCGATAAATAGACTACCCAACACATTTTTTTTTTCAATTCGAACCAAAACTTCCTTAGATTAGCGCGTTCAAACAAACTCTTCAGCTTTATAATATTTGTAGATGTTGATATTATGCTTCCAAGGACATAAGTACGCAAAGCATAATAATTTTAACAACCAAAGTTTAATATCTTAGTTTAGTTAAGTAGCCCTGGTATTTAAAGTACCTAATGCATGTAGTGTTTCTTACCTTTAATTAACTTTGTACTTAGTTTTTATCTTTAATCTAGAATAAGTGGAAATGTTTTAGTGCATAAGTTGTTAGTGAACCGATTAAATAAAAAAAAAAAAAAAAACCTATCGCCTGGATGGCGGGAGCCAATGTGGGCGCGCAGGCAATTAAGATAGTTAGGTCAAAGGTTTAATATTAATTTTTGTTTCTTATTTTCTAATTATTTTAGTCTAAATATATTTTAAGAAAATATAAATCGCTATCAGTACGTAGTAACATCCTGTAACTTGTTATATTTTTTTTAATATTCAATTAAATTATTCATTCAATTATTATAATTATACCTACAATTTAATAATACAAAATTATTTATATTTAGAAACGCTAATCTTATAAATAAATAACAAAACTCAGCTTCCGGTAACTTCAGGCAATGGCCTTTAAAGCAACATCACAAGGACCCATTCAGTATCTGTCGGCAGTAGTGAACAGTTGTCTTTTTAAACTATTATGTGTTATTTAATCCACTTTGTAGCTATCTATTTAAATTACATTAGAAAGAAAAAAGAAAGAAAATACATTTATTAAAATTTGGACATCACACACAGATAGTAGCACACAAAAAAGATTTAAACAGACAAACACAGATCCTCGTCTTTTTTTCTGAAGTCGGTAAAAAAAAAATAATGAAACTAACACAAAAAAAAATCAAAAACAACAAGAATATCGAGCAGTGCCACTACGTGTCCGTGACGTCCACTTTAGAAGGACCTCACTCAGCATGTCCATGGCCCGCCGAGTAGGCCATGGCGCTGGTTTTCAGTGTGTTTTCACATTAAGTTGCTAAGACAATCTTTTGAGTTGTAAGATTCTTACATGTAAGTAAATAAAGAGCATTATTTTCAACACAAGTTAAATTAAAATATTCGATTTATTATGCAACATTGTGAAGTGATCGTTTTAGAGTTTAAAGAAAATATATGGTTATACTGACCTTCTTCAAGGCGTTTAATTCGTGACGTTAACATAAGAAATATTTTATCAGTAGTAGTACTAAAACAAGAAGTAGCAATAATCTAAAACAGTAGGCATGTTAGATATAATTTAAAATAACCAAAGGATATCTAGAACCGATAAATGTGACGCCATCACTAAATTTATCAGTAAAACCACAAATTTGCATTTAATTTTTAAGTGTTGACTAACAAGGGTTTTTCGTTTACGTCTAACAAGCTAGGTGGGACTTTTTGCCTTGTATTTTTTTGACGATACAAACAATGTAACAATAGGTAGGTATAGTCAGTAACCTTTCGTTTACCTCTATCGGGAATCGACCGAAACTCTTGCATAGTAGGCAAGCCACCCCACCATTCCAACATGCTGGGCCCCAATTCCGCTAATTTACAAATGGCTCAACTGAATCGCAATTGCATCGCAATTGTATATTTAGACACATTTATTATGGTAGTAATGTTAAAATATACGATTGCGATGCAATTATTTCGAGTCTATTGAGCCATTTGTAAACTAGCGGAATTGGGGCCCAGGTCGTGTTCGAATAGTGAATTCGAAAGTTAACCTGTTACGTTTGCTAAACCGATTCCATTTTTTGCATCAGGTTGGATTAGAACCTAACACCTTTCTCTATCGGATAGCGACTAGGTACTCTACCGAATGAGCGGCAGAGACAAAACAATGTATTTGATACAGACGACAACACATAGGCCTAAACACTAGGGCACCTTATCTTGTTGAAATAGATATGATTGTGCAACAACAATGTTGTGCATCCTACTGCACAACATACCAACATACCATATAGATTTGTCTTATCAATATTTAAAAATAATTAAACATTTATTATGTACTAGTTTTTAAATGTATTTTTCATTTTTAAAAGAAAGATCACCTTAGTTTTTTAAACAAAATATCTTACAATCTTGTTATTTAGTTTTTACGATGAATACCTAGGACAAGAATTGAAATTGTATAGTCAACAATAAATTTACTTACACGCTCTCATAATGTTCTGAACCAGACAGGTGCAATGCCAAATGAATTCGCGCCAAAACACGACGAGTCAGTGAATGGCGCTTCAACTATTTCCACCTGCACTCATTCACTTAATTGAATTTTATTCGTACACGAATAGCATAAAAACTCTTTGTTCACTGTATGAAATGACACAAATCGATCACAGATAATATTGCACTGAAACTGTTTTGTTTACGACGAATTCAACGCTTGAATTAATCGGAAGCGTCTAATGGAATTACTTCTGAAATTTAAAAACAAAGCTATTAAAGTGTTCAATCATCTGATTGCCAGAGACGACTGACGAATATTCGTTACGTCTCAATTCGTAACACAAATTAATATCATAACACACTCGATAACACGCACAAAACTATGTTCAAAAACCAAACACATACACTATTCGATTGCATTTACCGATTATACGCGCAAAAACAACTGGCCTTAATAAAACTGTCACCGTTTATCGAAAAAAGGAATAACTTTTTATAAATTTTCAAACTGCGAACACGGCCGCGTCTGACAGACGTAGAGATGTAAAATTGTAAATAAATCGAAACGGACACGTTATCGCACGATCACTCGTGTCGGCGAGTGAGGCGCGAATCGTATCACCATTCGTTAACGCGCGGTCAACATCATTAATTTATTCATCGAGTACTCGGTCCTTTGTTCTTTTATTTTTGGAACGATGACTTTTGACACTCCGCGAATTATGACGGCAGCGGATGCAGCTGTTACAGCCATCGGTTACTACGAGCGATGTGACACTATTTCATACGATTTTTTAATATTTGATAAAAAACGAAAAAAAACAGCAACCCTTTATAAAAGATTTACATTCCAAACGATTTTATAGTTATAGTGACAACGAGAAATAAGTATATGCTAACTATCGTAGCTAAAAATAGCTTTTTAAAAGGCTGAAGACGACTTATAAACTGTAATAGGTTATAGGAAGAGGGGGTGGTTGGCGTAGGGTTGCCAGGTCGCCAAACCTAATAGCCGGACCAGCCAGTTTAGCCTGACATTTGGGTAGAAAGGCCGGACACCCTACATTTATTTATTTTACACTTTATTGCATTATACAAAGATAGTACAAATGGCAGACTTAATGCTAAAAGCATTCTCTACCAGTCAAACATGAGACGAAACAGCGATTTTACAGGCTTACATTATTGAGGATTTTGTGTCTCAGTATTAATAGGCACGAAAAAATTTTATGTAAAATCAAGCTTTTTGATTACCTATTATCTTCGAGCAACGCGGCCTTCCGTTACGGGACGGAAGGCCGCGTTGCTCGAAGCCTATTATCATAAATCTTAGTAGTCTTTATAAATGCGAGAGCGACCAACAGTCGGCTCGGCGCTCGCTCGTTTGCGAAATTTAAAAATCCTAATAAAAGCCGGTAAGGCCGGACACCGTTTATTTTGGTCGGACACGATATCAAAAAGCCTACTTATGTCTTGATCTTAATGGGCATTTTTGGATCGCATAGAACACCGGTTAATGACCGCCATTTGAGCCAAGCAGTATTTATTCGTAACAGAACCATCGAGACTAAATGAAAAATTTCAAAACAATTCCGTTTAATTTCTTCAAAATGTCATCAAATACGAAAAAAGCCAAGGACTGACCTCGATATCTCTTATCGCGTGTTCGTTAATGTTAAATATTGTAAAGTATCCATTTATATTAACAACATTGCTAAATACACTGGAAAATTAAACAAACGCATCATTAACAACGGTTATCTGACGGGAGGTTATCATACGCAAACATTTATAAAACACTCTTATATTAAATAAAATTCTCTTGAAAAAGTACCGAAGAACATTGTCAGTGTGAGGTATCGGTATAAGCAACAGAACAAAGCTAAAACCATTTTCTTCGGATATAATTTTTTCTTAGCGCATTTTCGTCTGAGTTTGGATGGAAAATATCTAGTGTGTATGAGTAGTTGTTTTTTTTAATTTTTTAATTTATTTATTATATTTTCACCAACCAACATCTAAACCACAGAACATGGATAAAGGTTAGAAAGGCTGTTATGCGCCGTTTGTATGAGAGCCGATGTCGCCGAATGCGCCTCACTACACATAAACGAGTTCAAAGAACGCCAATCAAGCGAATTCTTTTGACGTAGCGCGACCCTATTGGTCACAAACCAATCACAGCGCTCACTTACAAGCATTTGCTCATAACCTTTGTGGCGCGCCTGCCTCGCCTACTTCGCATTTCTAACCATTTTCCATGTTCTGTGGTTTAAACCTATGAAACATCCTTTATGTAGTGTTATGCCTTTAGCGCGCAGAGGTTGTAATATTTCCACTATACTTTGAACCTTATGCAATTCACATGAAGTCGAAAAACATTTAAACTCCAGCAAACTTTATAATTTCATATTCGATCCTTTTTTTATAACTATTATTGTGTAGTTGAATATGAAAAAGCGATTTAAGACAATCATGTTGGAGAAAAATATTTAAATAACCATACTAAGATACAAGTTATGATTTTTTTATGTTTCTCCAGCAGAAATTTAAAATTTGTGTAATTATATATTTAAAAAAAAACACTAAATGTCCTAATCTACTAAAAGTCACGGAACATACATAGGGATTTTTTTAAACACACAATTCGGATTAACTTTTTGAACCATTTTGCTGTATCGTCTCGTGGCCTAGGTGTTTGTGATACCTTCGTTGTGTTCAATTTTACACAGAAGCAAGTGCTTTAATACCAATATACTTTATGATCAAAACAATGTATGTACATGTGATTGATGACGTCGACAAAAAGTTTTCGAATTTAAAAAAGTCTCACCTGAGCCAATTTAAACGATGATTCCAAGAATTGTATAATTTCAACATACACCAGCTAATTTACTTGCTTAAAAACAGTTTAAAAATCCAGAAAGAGTTAACATTACGTCTTTTCAGAAGATTCATCCGAGTGTCAACAAGCTGTTCAAGGTCCACTCTAACTGGTCAATGGTCTATGTAAAGGTAAATAAATATAATACATTTGGATTCTAATGATATACGCCGACCATACGCTTTAGTCAAATATGTCCACTTTATGTCGAAGTCCCATCGCATTGAAATAAAGGAAATTAACATCGCTTATCGAGGCAGGAGTGAAGTAAGACGCTGCATAAATAAACGGGTTTAATAAACTTATTCTAAGTAGGTATTAAAAGAATTGTTACAGAAACTGATTGCTACTAAAAACTTGACATCAAAACCTAACTCATAAATCACTTTGCGGACATTCTGCGAATTTGTCATTTTGCGAAATTGGCATTTTGCAAAATGGACACTTCTCTAATTTGACATTTAGCGAAGTGGAAATTTTGAAAACTGGACATTCTGATAATTTGAAATTTAGCAAAATTTTCATTTTGCAAAATGGGCATTCTGCAATTGTTGTACATTTTGCGACTAAACTATTTTATAATGGTAATGGTCTCAAATGGAATTTAAATCCACCTGTGGTAAGCTCTACATGATTGTTTTTAGTTGCCGTGGCTGTGTAGTGCCTAAAATAAACTAGCAAGATGCTCAGAATGTAATATCGTTATCATTAACTCACATCTGTCCACGGCTGAACTGAAAACTGAGACCTATCCTTTGTAATTTTCAGGGTCTTAAACAGGGTATTACATAACATACCAAAATTACTAAATCAATATAATTAAATAAAACATTCTTAAAAAAAAAATAACAATTTATTGGGTCAAAGAACAGTTTAAAAACAAATTTAATCTAAATCAGTCTAGTAGTTATTGAATTTATTCGTTTCAAACTTACAAAAACACTAATCTTTCCTTTTGATAGCATCAGCGTAGATGTAATATTCAGGCCTTTTTCTTTTTTCTTTAATGGAAAATAAAACCATTAATATAAGTGTTTGAGGCACTGTTACTCGTAACTTCAGTACATGGTTCAGAGTCCTGCACATTAGGCACTACATTTTTCTTGCAAAATCGCACTTATACCACCTACATAATCAGTTCAACTTCAGTATTTACTATGATGTGCTGCTGCTGTCGCCTGCACACAGAAGCCAATCTCCAATGATTGCAATTACACTTTTTATGTCACCGCGCAGGTAATCAGAGGCCTACACATTTTATTGCCGACCGGCCAGCCGGTCAACGAACTCAATGCGTACTGCAAACTCGTTCCCATATGTGGAAGTTCGGTGTTAGCATGTAAGAGATCGGAGAAATTCTTATAACGCACCTGTACTGGGCAGCAGGACAAATTAGCTAACCGATTACCATTGGGGCCCATAGATTCTATAATGGCGACCGCGCACTATACGTCGATCTTAGGATAAGCTCAGGGTATCTCCATGTCATCAGGTGAACCGACGATTTACTGATGGAATGGGAAACCGCTAGATGCCTAGGACCGATTTTCGTGGAGATCTTTAACTATTAATGCGCAGAAGTTGGCTTCGTTTCGCCGTCACGAAAATTTTTAGGATGATGCCCAGACCAGATCGTTTTGGACCAGAGCTATTATCCAGTATCTATGATGTATGATGGATAGATCAGTAGTAGATCTATGATGTCACAACTCCTCCGAGTAGCTAGCAGCCTAGAGCTGAAGGATCCACTACCAAAACGGCTCGAGGTTGAGAAAGCTGTGAGATTTATCATCATTATCAGATGACATCAGATTTCATATCTATGTTTTACAAGCTGAATTTTTGCATAATCGCCACTTTCACATGAATCGCAGATCAGCAAATGGTAGAGAGAAAAAAGACGCTGCTGCCCGTCTTTATGAAGAGCCTATATCAAGCTGTGGACTGCTATTTACTGATGATATGATGTGACTGTAATTTGAAAATCGATTAAAGAATTTTCACATTGATGGGCTGTCAATTGTACTATGATTGGCTGATTGCTTTTACCAGCAAACAGTACGTTCGGTTGAAATAAAACATGCTTCTAGGCCACCTTTGTTGTCCTGACCTTGACAATCGTCGCCCGCATCAGAACCAAACAGTTTGCATATTCGATTGACCTTTCCAAGTATTTGCTTTTGTGTATTGATCGGTTTGAATGTTCTTTACCAAGACAACATTGTAACCAGCGTTGAGTACCTCTTTAGTAACTATAAATCAGTTACCTACGATGATAAGACGATGCGTCAAACGTAAGTATGAGAACTATAATCAAATACATCCCAAATCATCTGCCAACGACATTTTTGATATCATAAAAGATTTAATAAAACATGTACACTGCTAAAAAATTGTTTTATCAAAGCAGAAATAACAGCGCAGCTGGCGAGTGATAAGATAACAAATTAACAACCCGCGTAAACAAGGGAACAAATATGTTTGAACTTAAAATTTTATGTTATGAATATTTATTGTGACGTGAATATGATAAACAACTAACGTCAAACAAGAAGTCTTCTATTAGCTGTTGCGAAAAAAATCATGTGTCTCGACGACATGCTGATTGAAGGTCAAGAGGAACTGAAACGTTAACACGGTTTACGTTCCGAACACAAATAAAATAGTCTTCATTCACGTACACTTTAATTGAATGCGACATTCATAAACACAAAATGGCTGTCTTTGGATACGATGACTACTGAGAAGATAACTTTTAATCATCCATTCATGTAGATAACTTATACAGCGTACGCGTTAATAAGATGCCTACATCAAATGTACATTTGAAAATTAAAAGCATAAACCAGAGGCCCGCAATGATCTACAAAATACAATATGGAACCGGGGATAGTGCTTCGGTGTTTCGCCTTCTACGCAAGGTTCTTTAGTGTCAAAACAAGAAACTATCTTTGCTAAACAAGCTAGGGTCTAGACAGGGTAAGCATTATTATAGACTTCAGAAAGCACGTTAGTTAAGCCGCTGGTCCCGACTTCTGTGGTGAGTGAGATAGAAGTCGTCAAAACTAGTCACGTCAGACTATAGGCTACTACTAGACAATAGGCTGATTGGAGAATTCAGGCATCGGACCACCTCTGAAAGCTAATCTAAACTAATATTATAAAGAGGAAAGATTTGTAATTTTGTGTGTGTGTGTGTATGTTTGTAATGAATAAACTCGAAAACTACTGTGCCGATTTCATAAATTATTTCACCATTGGAAAGCTGCATTCACCCTTAGTGACATAGACTATATTTATTGCTAGAAAAGATTAGGGATCCTTACTAAAACTTAACGGGTCCATCCATGCGAGGCCGGGACGGGCTGCTAGTCATACTATAAAAGAGAGAACATTTTAAAGTGTGGGTTAGCAAAGCTTAAATTGGGGTGGGCGGGTGTGTAAAAGAATGCATCCGGATAGATGGGCCCAAATCGTCACGCGATGGATACCACCAGATGGCTACCGAGGAAGGGGTAGACCTTAAAAGAGGGTGACGATTTGTCCAGCTTCGCGAGAGGCCGCTGACAGAAACTAATGGAAAGTGTTGAGGGAGACCTTAGACCAGGTCCACTTAAAAAAAAACGGCACTTTCAAAAGTTGTAAGAAGTTATACCAAATATCTGCCTTTCTGCAGAGAACTAACAATTATGATATTTTTTTGTGTGTGGTAATGGGACCTTCTACCCTTCATATAAAGTTGTTTGTTTCAATTACCACGCAAACATTATATTGCTACACGTGAGCAGCCGGCGCGGCTGGTGCGTATGCGCATATCCCACGCATTCAACTTTCACTTGCAGTGTTCAACGACACTTGATTATTTTCTGCAACACTTCACTAACATTTCATTTCATATATGTGAAAACTAAAGGCTAAATGTCAACTACTTTGTAACTTATATTGTCTTGTTAAAAGCTGTTTGTTTTACTACAGAATAAAATAAAATAAAATAAAATAACATGATATTCCTATGTCGTTGTGGTTCAATAGAATAACACCACAATTCCTCTTCTTATGGTTTTCGTAAGAGGCACGGTCTATAGGTCTACACGGATAATTATAGCCCGTATATTGTCAAAATTTACGGATTAATATCGCGTTTATTAGAGTATATAATAAAATAATAACTTGGCGTATCTACTTTTACGTAAAATTAGAATTTTGGTTTTTCTTCAAGGTAATGTAGATCTGAGCACCTATATCAAATTGATACCACCACGTATTCCCGAGATTAACGGACTTGATAGACAGAAAGACTGACGGACGGACAACAAAGTGAACCTATTCCTTTTGAGGTACGAGACCGTAAAAACCTGATATAGTTTTAAAATAATTGTGTGTTTAGCTCTCATTTGCTAGACTTACTAGAGCATAGAGAATGTTTTCTTGTGAAATAAAATTGTGGCTTATCAACTCATTGTTCTCATTATCGCGGTGGATTACCGCTTGTTATAATAATAAATTATGTGTATAATGATACTGTTTCACAAACAACAGCTTCCAGAACTAAACGTGATATGAAAACTTATATTCGGGATGATCACTGGATGCGTTATGAGAAGGCTTTGATCAATCAAACCTAAGTAAGGTTGCCATCAGTCCGGGTTACTCCGGATGTGCCTTAATTAAGAAGGCGCGTCCGTGCGGGGCTTCATTTGTAGTCCGGTTTTAATAATTTTAAGTCCTAGACCGCCCGCGACACACGTAGGTACTGTGCCCGCAAGATTCGATTAGTCAACGAACTAAATACATTAAATGATTTGATTTTATTACTTCTAAACAAAATCTATTCTCAAAAAACTTGAATAGTATCATTTTAGCAAATTACCTCTTGTATTGATTGAATCACAGTAAACTTTCATTTAGTAGTTTATAAAGTCGAATTTGTCGCTAACGCCAAAAGCGGCCGCTTTTAGCAATAATGTAGGTACAATACGAAATAATGCCAGAATGAAAAGCAGTTAACAGTGATTCAATAAATACTAGAGGTATATAGCTAGAATGATACTGTTCTAGTTTTTGAGAATAGATTTTGTTTAGAAGTAATAAAATTAAATCAATTTGGGGCAGCACTTAGCTCTAGTAAGTAGTCGCCTTAAGAAAGCTCGTCGACATGTACGGGTTCTTGGCTCTAATATCCGGGGCTTTCACGCGTCTTGTCCTGGTTGCTAAATTTTAGAGAGGGCAACCCTAGTCAAACCGAGCAGATCTTGGTGAGCGCTAAGGGCGCTCAGCCTCAGCCTAGGTCCGCCGCGCTAGCAGTTTCTTGGTACGGCCGAGGGTGAGGATGACGGTGGGTTTTTTGTGAAAAATGATTTTTCAAATACATTAAATAATCTCTTTGTCAATAATAATGATTAGTTTTTGTCAAACAAAGGACTATAAACAAATATGTTTTTATTATGCCAATGTTTACATCAGTTTTAGATATTACGATTGCGGTTTTTCTGACAGTAGGTACATTCAGTGCATTCGCTCGTACGAAACGTTAGTATATCTTTTATTAGATTATCATCATCATCATCTCAGCCAGACGACGTCCACAGCTGAACATAGGCCTCCCCTAAGGATCTCCACGATAGGTCCCGATCCCCCCCCACCATCCAGAGCCCACCCGCTACCTTCACGGGTTCGTCGGTCAACCTGGTCTGGGCTTACGCACCATTTGGATAATCATCACGTTTTTGCATTACTAAAAACATTGCTTTCATCAAAAAAGTGAAAACAATTAAATGTTTCTTTGTATGAAACCATACAGTCGAATTAAAAACCTACTCCTTTTTATGGTGTCGGCTAAAAAGCCTGAGTTCTAAACTCCAGAGATTTTATCGCAAGCATAGATAAGTGTTGCTGACGTTGCTGCACTTGCTGTCGATAAGAGCCGAAATAGATAGAAAGAACAAATCATTTTTTTATTGACGTTCACAGAGGCACACAAGTAAGGAACACACTCGCACACGCAGCAGTGTTTAAAGGATTGGAAAATCCTAAGTAAAAAAAATCGGAAGTAGTAGTAGTAGTAGTAGTAACGGCCTATAACCATCCCACTGTAAACGACGCGGCGGACATGCTAGCAAACAGGGGATCCACAACGAAATTGATAGGTCCGGAACTAATCGTTCCAATACTGTTCAATCAGGTCAAGACTTGGATACGAGATAGGACAGAACAACTTCACAGAAAGCAGTGGGCGGAGCTAAAAGACTGTAGGCAAAGCAAACTAGCTCTAAAAACCATAAATAAAAACCTGTCCGGCAAAATTCTACACCAGGATAGAAAAAGCCTGAGTATTTGACAACCATTTGGATCAGCGGTAGTTGACGCTGCTTCTGAGCCATGGGTCGCGGGTTCGATCCCCGCACAGTACAAATATTTGTGTGCATGAACATGTCTGTTTGTACTGGTCTGGGTGTTTTCTATGTATTATAAGTATGTATTTACAAAAAAAAAGTATATAAGTATGTTTATCGGTTGTCTAGTACCCCATACGACAGGGTACTTAATAGTACCTTAATTTGGGACTAGATTGCTCAGTGTGGCCCAGTGAGGCATGTCTTAAATATTTATTTATAATTACAGGGATAATAACCAGTCATTGTGCTCTAAATAAGCACCATCTCAACATAGGCGTAACAGATAGTCCTCTTTGTAGGGAATGTCTGGATGAGGAGGAAACACCAGAGCATGTGATAGCACCGTGTAAAAGCGTAAGTACACAACGGACAGAATTCCTCAAGGAATCTCAGTCCATACAAGAGGCACTCAAAGATATACGAGGCCTAGTGAATTTCTGGACTGACCTAAAATTGTTTGAATTAGGGTTGTACTGACTAGTCGCCGACTAGTCGGTGAAGCCGACTAGTCGGCCATATTTGTAGTCGGCGACTAGACGGCTGAAACGGCCCGTTTTTTGCTCATATTAATATACCTAAGAATTGATGAAATCGAAATCTTTAATGTTATTATTATTTTTTAATAGAAATACAAAATCTATTTTACAATGTACTTTCAGTGCAATTCAGAACAGTTTAGGAAATTAGGAACAAGTAACAAAAAACAAACTCAAACAATTGCCTATAATTAAGCTTACAACTTACATATTGGAACACTTCTCTTGACCTAATAATAATGAATTAGAACTTAGTAGGTACCAGATATAAAAATTTATAAAAAACTTCTTAATGTGACAACAGAAAGTTAAAATAAATAATAATTCTACTACCCTACAAACGAAGAATTAAGATGACAATCAGATAAAAGAAGGCACTTATCAAAAAAAATGGCAATGCAGTGTGATTAGAGCATGTTACTCTAATTATTATAACCTAAAGCAATAGTCGGCTTGGCCGACTAGTCGGCCATTTTGTAGCCGACTAGTCGGCTAGTCGGCCAAAGTGATAGTCGGCCCATCTCTAGTTTGAATAAAACATAAATTTTAATCATGTACAAAGGCCCAACTGAAGAGGCTAAGTGCGGAAAATTTAATCCAACTAACTAACTAACCATCCTACTGTAGGGCAAAGGCTGTATCATTGAATTCAAGTTACCAGATAAATTATGGGATAGGCCTAATTCACCCCACGCTTGCCAAATGGGTGTTGGTGATTACAAACCCGACCAATGTTCGAAAATTTTAAAGAATTTTCCCCGACCCGGGAATCGAAACCAGGACCCCGAGATTTCTCCGGTACTTCAACCGACCGATAGGGTGTTATTATTAAAATCAGAAGATAAAAAAAATATTTTCAGACAAATCCTGAGATATGGTATAATGGTCATGAGTTTTTAAGCAAATACAAGGCCTTATACAAACTAAACACTCTTGTTATTCTCATATTATAATCATTCAGAAAAAACTTCACAGCAAAAACAATGAAAACAATAAGCAACTCTTTCATTAAATTATTCACCAAGCCCATGTTTCGAAGTCAACAGTCAACACTACTTGATAAGGTACCATTTCGAAGACAAAAAAAGGAATGTTGCAAAATGTAAGCCTTAATTCTTTTTAAAATCTATCACTATCAAACACAACATTTAACTCTATAGTATTAGGTTCAAACTGCCACATAAGGAAAATTGTTGACTAACAAAATATTTCAGCAGAGCAAAATAGTCTTTACAGTGTAAAGAAATGTGTTGCAATTTGTAAAATAGTTGCACGGAAACAGTCAGTGCTTGTGCACTAAGTTTGCACCAACCGGTGGGGTCATTGAAAACTGAAATTGGATGAGTGAAGACTCTAAATGTTTTGTAATAGGGTGCAAAGTTTTATGACTCATTTTAATGTGATTCATTGGGTTTGTATTTTTAACAGTTGTTGAATAATAGAAAAAAATACTATTATAGTGGATTTATATTAACTTGCAGGACTTGATGTTTGATGATTAGATGAGCCTTTACTTTAGTGATGTTGCTTGCTTGCTTGCTATTCTAGGTTCTATTTCTAGTTTAGAATTAAACTTTTCTATACAATTTAGGTGTGCTGGATGGTGATCTTCAGACATTTAATTAGTCAACTAACACACAATGTATGTTTATTTGTTCGTGACTTTTACACTTGGTGCATTGGCACATATTTGTTGTGTCAATTAGATATGTTATAAAAAGTACTAAGAGAGGAGGTTTCAGTAAACTAGTCGACATACTATGATTTTTAGAGTCCTGCAGCTAAAAGCAGAAACTATTTATCATTACAAGTAATTTTCACTATGAGAATTTCATATTGTGAAAAATATTCTACACAGAAATTAAATACCTACTTGAATTAAATTTTGTATATTAAACAGAAGATTTCTTTTAGGCAACATACTTATTCAGTCAGTTGTACTGTGTTTTTACCATGTTACTTGACTTTTTAAGTTTCCAATATTCTGTCACTTTTGCAAGCGTCATTATCAGTTCCTCCATTACCAAAGCATTTGAAACAATACCGCTTTTAATTGAAATAGATAATAATATATCTGATGTTTACAGTTGGTTGAAATATTCTGGTGGTACACTTGGATATGGTTCTATAAGGCACAAGTCTAGTAAATAGATCCATTTAGAGCCTTTAGAAAAGACTTAAGAACCACAGCCACATATATTGTATATCTAATCCACAGCACAGTTTACACTAGTGCCTATTGTATAACAAACAGAAGTTAAGATAAAAAAAGCAAATAAATATAAATAACAGATAGTTGCTAAGTTTGATTGATTTAATAAAAACTTCTTACACACAAATTTATTACCATTCAGAATATTGGCTATACCTACTGAAGGACATTTATGAAAAGTATACATATTGCAACTATTGTTGCCATCAAACATTTGTTCAGACTAGCGATTTGACAAAATTTAACTTAGATATACAATATGCACCATTTTACATCAAAACATTGGCAAAGGCACATTCATTCGTTGAAACAGAATAAAGAATTCCATGACGCAACAACATTGTGTACAATTAGTAACAGAAAACATGAAAAAACGAGCTGGTCGTAAGTCTAATTAATCTGAAAATAAATAAAATCACTCACCAAATGGTTGGTATTGTTATGGTTCTGCTGATGGATCAATAAAGGAAATATCCCTCAGGTTGAGTTAAAATAAAAACACAAAACTAAGAACACTATAAAACTGCACGATTTACACGTTTTTGTTCGGATAGCACGATAATTTCAATAATACACAAAATCTTACAAGATTCTAATCGCCACTTCACACACTGAAATGACAGCTGCTTGATAATTAACTAAATAAAAAAAAGGAAAAGTACAAAGGATTTGCCCGTGTCTACATAAATTTCAAGTGATGACAATTCGCCACGAATTTAACCAATAGTATGAACTGAATATAACATTCCCATTCTGTGATAGGCTACTGGCTGTCACAGACAAAGCAATGAAAGCAACAAATTGGCTGATTCGATGAGTTGACGACACAAACCGTAACCGGTAGAAAAAATACCGGTAAGATTACAGATAATTATTAAAAAATTCTTAAAGTATTTACGCAAGCAAGTTATTATCATGAGATGCGATACCAACTTTTAGCCCAAAAATAAGAGCTTAAAGCTTTCAAATGAATTCTTACAAAGAGCCGTATCGCTAAAACGTGACTTGCGCACTAGAGCTCAAGGAGAAGTCAACAAGTGCAGGATATTATTGATTATTTCACAAAATACGAAGCTACTTGTTTTAAAATAAACACAAAAATGACACACATCTGTGTCTTCTTTGGTTGCTGCTTGATATTGACTCTAGAAGTAACCAGCATTTCTGCTGATCAAGCTCCAGTAACTTTTACGTTCAAAGAATACCAATACAAGGATTCACCTAAAAACGTAAGACGCTTACTACCTACTCAGTTACATGTTGTTTTTATTACCGAAGTAATGTACGTTATGGTTAAATATTACAATAGTGATAATATTTATTCTAACTAACGTGCATTACTTTAATTAGCTATCACACTCACAAAACGGAAGTAAATAAACTTGATTAAGTTTAAGATAAGATAAGAAAACGTTTATTTGGTACAATAAAAAATTACACTGGAAACAATAATAATATAAAAAAAAACATAATTAAGTCTGTACCAATAGGTCCCCGCTCGGCATATGTCGCGGCACATAGTGCCACAACGCTGGTACCTATTCTGCGGGCACCATAGGACACAATAACTAAACTAAAACATTGAGAAAATTAATGAAAATATGGTAAGTAGTAATGAATAACAATATGAATAAAAATATTACATATGTTAAAAATCTTTACTCACAGGAAATGACATTTCGAGAGTTTGAAACAGCTTGCGAGCAGAGTAGCGCTTGTAACCAAATGAATGGTTTGCAAAAGACTCGGTGCATCAGGGAATGCGTCTCACCTTCGTGTTACAGAGATCTGTATCAATCTGACCCGGTAACCATAATTGAATAGCTTCGATGTTAACTTTATTGCTCGCTAGTACTACAACATTTAAATGTCATAAGACAGTGTACTTTTTAAGCAACTATATATGTTACTAATGTTTTAATGTTCCTACTTACCTACTTATAAATCATAATAATATTTTTTCAGTTAGAGGATGGAGAAATTGATGTTCGACTTAATTCATTCAAGGGATGTTTCATACAAAGAAGCGGCCGCACGAGAAACTGATTTCCCATGAAGTTAATCTCTTCTCTAATCTTATGTGCTAACAAAATCAACAAAATCCGTCGAAAAGTACAACTGATTATGATGGCAAGTATAAAAATGTGATATTTTCAAGACTGCTTGATTCTATCTCATCAATCGCATGCCAAATTGGCACATATGTTTTAAAAACAAAAGAGTGTTTTTAGGGTATTTAGGGATAAAGGAACTTCCTTTTAGAAATTACTTTTTGCTCATAGCGACGGTTCTAAGTGGAACAAAGTTTTACAACACGAAAAAATGTTAGTAACATCAAGCTACTTTATATGTTCATTTCTCTATTAGGTAGGATATTACTTGAAAACGTTCAAAATCGTTTGTTTACAAAAACTAAAAATAACGTAGACGGGTGAGGTTATGTACTGCTTAGCTTGGCTTCACTAAAAATGTACTTTCATTACATGGGTTTTGTAAAACAGACATACAATGGTATCACATTTTTTAAGTATTTAATTTCTGAAAACATATAAGCTAATTCAAAATTATTTGCAATGTTCAAGTCAAGTCTAAACTCAATAATATATTCAGATTTACTTTCATAACTTCCGAAAGCGTGCTATCTAGTATTATCTGCATTCAAAGAATGTTAAATTATTTATTTATCCAAAAAGATTTTGGCGTTTACATGAAATGCAAGCGTAAAGACTTTTAACATACAATATATTAGTAATTAAATGACATCCCTATTCTAACTCCTTCTATTAAATCCTTCCTTGGTCCTAACAAAACGCAACAAAAAGCAACATTATGTAAAGTTTCTAGTCTTTGCCAAATATTTTGTACTGTCTTTCCATTTGTTAATTCTTTATTGTATTTTGTTACAGTTCATCACTGGCTCTGTAATTGGAAAAACCAACGTCATTATTACTTATTTGCTAACGAAGATCAAACTTTAATATCATGTTTTTTAGCAGCCAAGCAATGATATTTGTAATATCATTGCAGCCAAGCATTTTTTGTAGTGATCAATTCGATTTCACAACTTTGCATTAGTAATATACTTACTGATTTAAATATACTGTTAATATAGTATCTTGTTAGTATTGCAAGACCAGATTAACATCCAATAAAATGCAGCTGACTGTACTTATTACTACTGTATTTTGACAGTCGGAATAAGTAAAATCAGCAACTTAAGTCGCCGAGCTCGTCAGTATTATGCCATAGTAAAATTTCATCTAACAATCCCTTTAAAAATGTATTGCAAACAATCCACCAAGTTACTTTGACATAGTAATAAAGTATTCAGGAACTTATGATGCTGAGTGTAGATACCTACTATTAACACTAATTTCATCTAAATAAATGAATTCAGACACATTCATTTTTTTATTACTATCCTTAGTAAACTTAGTACTTAGATTTATGTTCGTTAATGGACTATAGTAAAATTTAGTGTATCGTCGTACGTAGTACATATCAAGACTCCAACTTAAACTTCCTTTGGCGATTTAAAAATATCTTTCTTTCCCTTGATTTTATTTTAGTAAGCGTTTTGACAATAAAAACACTAATATGTTAGTATAGCTAAGTTTAACCATAGTATTATCTTATCTGTGGTTCAACTAAGTTGAATTTATCGATAACAGCAGGTCTCACTATCGTAAGCCGACGAATTTTCTATTCTATCGATGACCGGTTTACATTATTTCGGTTTTAACCGGTAAAATAAGCACCGATTTGTCTCTTTACTAGTCAATCGACGAAAAATTTACCACTTGCTATCCTAAGAAGCGGTCTAGTGAAAATTAAACAAGAATGGCTTCCTTGTGTAGACAAATCGTTCGCGGAAACGCAATTAGGAGTGTTCTATTTTCCGCTGCCCGACGGGGATATGCCGACAGAAGTAAGATTTTTACTAAAGTTATTGTGCTCCGAAATCTCCATACCTGTCAAAATTCTAAGTTACGTAATGTCAAATTTACTATTTTTCTTGGAAAATACTAAAAAAGGCAATTTTCTGACATATTTCTATAAGTTTCAAAGGAGGCATTTATTAGGCTCCATTACATGACATATTAAAGCAAATTATAAAGTTGACCATGGCCCTGATTATATAAAATAAACTTCGATGTTGAGCACGTTTGCGCATTATTATTGTTGTTTTTACGGCTTTCTGCTTTGCAATAAATACTATCCTATCTATTATCCAGGAATCCTTTACACAAATCAAAGTTTTTTTAAAATAGTTACCAGATTTACGTCGTTTTTAGGTTATTTTACTCCTTATCTCAATAACCCAAGTTCATAAAGAATTGATTTCCCCATTTACAAAATGATAGTAGAAAGATAAACGTAGACTGAAAGAAAAAAATTGGTAACGCCCTAATACACCTGCAGTCATGATAGTGTGTTATGATGTTGTATTTATTTCCAAATGTATGAAACTTTGGCTATACTTAGTGTGATATCTACAAGTCAATAGTGTAGAATCAGATGTGCAGACAAACATCCTCACTGAATGATCATATTTGGATGCTCTTTCTAACTTGTGATAATCAAATCTAAAACATGTAATTTTACATGATTTAAAAGTTGATTGCCACAATTTTATTAATCCCTCAACCCCCAGGAGGCACTTGGGTGCCACGATAACAATTGTTTTCAATTGTGTCTGGAATAACTCACGATCGAGGGATTAAATCAAATGAAAGAATTTATTGCATATCACTTAACTTTACGTTGAAAGTACCAAAAAATTTTACAAAAGTTATTTTAAATAAATTTCACGTTTGTCTATTTTAGAAACCTAAACACATTTGTTCTTATTTTGAGAAATTGTTTGAATTGATAACACTAAACACCTTATATTTTTAAAGTTCTCTACTTATTGTACAAAAAACACATTATCTTAGGAGAGAGGAGTAGTACAAACCTCACCACTTATCACTATCGACAAAGGTAGTTTTAAAGAGATGCTAAAAATATCACATGATTGATGGTTAGGCCCTATACTTACTTATTATGCTGTGACATTGTTCTCTACATCAGAGGAACCAAATAATTTAAATATTACATACACTTTTTCAGATAATTATGAGACAACACATAAGAGTCAAAAGTGCCATTGCAGTACCAACACAAACTGAAAAATATCTGTCTTAACCCTTTGACGATCGGATATTCCAGACACAATTAAAATCAATTGTTATCGTACCAACCGGTTGTCGCTTGGGGTTCAAAGCGTTAAACATCAATCTTTGAGTATGATTGATGAAGCACCATTCCCTTTCCCATTTTATGATGTTTTCAAATTCAATGATAAATTATCTTCTTTCCCGCCAAGAGATGACTGATATTGTTAATTTTATTAGGTTTATTTTGCTTAACATTGCCTCTGATTTTGTCTACTGACATTGACCTTGCATAACAATTTCTACTCTTGTCTATCGCCAGTTACCCTCTGATAATCCAGAAGTCCTTAATCTAACGAATTCTATTAAAATAAATAATGACAAATTTATTAATGCCCCACTGGTCGAGTGTTTTAAGTCCCGGACCAAGATCTCGGGGTCCTGAGTTTGATCCCTGGGCAACAATTTGGTTTCGAATTTTAGAATATTGTTCAGGTATGTGATCACCAACGTGCATAGTATGCCATATTATGGCAAGCGTGGTGATTATGCCTATACCCATCATGGCTATGGTAACTTTAATTCAAGGGTAGAGACCTTTATTATTTATTTACATAGTGTAATATACATTATTTATTTAATCTACCATCTTCAGTGATGCCTGACCCACTGGAACACGCCACCGGCATGGAGAGGAAGGAGCTGATGGCTCTGCAAGCCGGAGACGACGACCCCTTCAACATGAAGGTGCTAAAGAAAGCCGCTGGCACGCGTGACAGCCCCACACTCGTGCCGTCCTGCTTCGACGCCAGAATTGTTGGATGCATATGTAAGGGACAAAAAACATTTAGACATTGTCTGCATCAATTCTGGTCATATCATGTTCTTGATCATGCTTTGTTCCTGGTCATGTCGTCATTATAATAGAAACACTTAGTAAAACGCCCTGTTTGTCTAGTGGGTTAATACCCGGCCAAGATCTCGGGGTCTCGAGTTCGATCCCGGATCGGGCAACAAAAAGTTTTAAATTTTCGAACATTGCTCGGATTTGTGATCACCACCCTGCATTTGGCAAGCGTGGTTATTATGCCAGTACCCATCATTGCTGTGGTAACTTGAATTTAACGATGGAGGCCTTTGCCCTGCAGTGGGATGATTGTAGGCTGTTACTTACTAAGATTATTAGATTAAAAAAACCTGGTATCACCACAATAGTGAGGAGGTTTTGGATAAACTCCTAAGGTTTTATTTCTGCAACTAAAAAAAAAAGAGATTAATAAAAATGAGAGACATAATGCACAAGAATTGTTGATGTTGTATATAGTCTGTAACCAAATATATTAAAATAGGCCCTATTAAGTGCTTTTGCTAGAATAGCACCCTTTTCCTTTCTATAGGTGTAGTAATAGGCTGCTTAAGTGTTACCGCTAGAAGGGGACAGAAGACAGCATTAACCCCCGTATTTATAAAGAAGTAATTACTTATTGCTTAAGAAAGTCAGAACTTAAAGTGTTCATACCTAGTGCTTAAGTGAAAGAAATTGGTCACTATTAATAGTCATGTTATTTGGCTGAAAATGCTAACTTTTGGTAGTTATAACTTCTAGTAATTTCTTGATCATGGCATACAAATTGTCTCTCAAGTAATTACTTGTACTCAAGTTATTACTTTTACTTGTTTATAAATACGGGGGTAAGACGCTGACTGCAGCCGATGACCTTGAGCAATGAACACGCCCACAAATTTATTCGTCTTTGAATTTCTTTGGAACGCGCCGCAGCTATCACTGTCGATTCCCGTAGGAGTGACAGAGAAAAAGCGCATGGAATAGAAGGGCCTAAGTGCCAAACAACAAAATTCGTTGTGCAATTTGAAATTGCCATTTTATTAAAAATCTAAATCAGCCATTTGCTTATGCGACATGTAATAATAACAATATAGCAAAATTTTATTATCATTGTTACACGGACTGCTGAGAAAAATGGTAATTTATGTATTTTCAGAGGCTACTTAGAGATTATTTTCTATCGAGAAAAGTTTTTAGAATCGTGTTTTGGAAACAACCACCTGGTCAAAGATATGATCAATTACAACTACATAGAATTTGGCAACAATTCCAGCCATAGGCTTAAAGCAAAACAATCTTCATTGAGCTGAATTTGGCTCATGTCAGCGTCTTAAGTCTTCTCCCCACGATTGGGCAAACTGCGTTCGCCAACCCGCCGTGTGTGCAGCCAGGCTGATCTAATGATAATGAATGAAACACAAGAAAACACAAGAGTAAAATAATATGTTACGTATTGCCAAAATAGTCGCCCATTGGTCGTTGACATGCAATGATTATAATGGTAAAAGTTAAGATCATAAAATTGATATTACCTTTCATTTCTATTATTTAAGATTTTCTGTTTTTAAAGAGGATAAATGCTGTCCTGCATCTAAAATCAGACGACGATTTTTTTTGTTGATAATTTTATTATTCTGAAATTATTGTTATTTTAATTATTTCATAATTAAATAATAATTTTATGATATGTTTTATTAAAACTAGACTATTAGGATCTGGAAAGCACAGAGATATAATTGTTAAGAACATAAACTGACTAGCTGTTGCTCGCGACTTAGTCCGCGTCAATTTCTTTTATTATGATCGCGATTATTTTTGCAACATTTTTCACTGATGCTTTTCTCCTATTGGTCGCAGCGTGAAGTTATATATCCAACACAAATATTTTTTCAATTCGAACCAGTACTTCCTGAGATTAGCGCGTTCAAACAAACAAACAAACTCTTCAGCTTTATAATATTAGTATAGATAGATGATATGGGTGTATGTTTATTTATACAGAGTATGTTACATAGTGTTATAATTTTCATTACTCATACAATGAACGATTCTTTTACGATCTGAGTCGTATCTAATTCATAACCTTCCATTGTTTCAGGCGAAGAACACTCCACAGCGATCACATGGCTTTGGCTACACAAGGTATACATTTATTACTATTATTTCGTATTTAAGCGGTCTTAAACTAGGCGCGTGACTAAATCACGTGATTGACGCGCTTCTTAATCTAAATTATTTCTCAACTTTTGATAATTTCACCACTATTAATAAAGAAAAAAATGGCTTCGCTCCTATGCACACTGAGATACCTAATAATGTTTAAGTATGGTTTCTGTACAAATCTTATTCAGTACATGTCTTTCTATCAGTATTTAAAATTAAAAAAATATTATCACAGGTGGGAATCGAACCCGAATCCTCATGCAAACCGGTGTTACTTTCAGTAGGACCGTTAGTAGCGGTAGTACAATGTTACCTTCCCTACGTTTTGATCTGATTCTCGCATCATGGTTGCGGGCAGACTTTAAATAGACTTAGTACTATTTAAGTACCTGTAAATAATTAATTCTTTATAATACTAATACTTGCATTTTACCCATTCTAACTTACGGGTGCCAAACCTGGGCACTTACCAAACTCCAGCAAACTAAAATACAGACATGTCAAAGTGCCATGGAACGAAGCATGATGGGTAAAAGGAGAATAGAAAAAACAAAACATAGTTACATCAGAAATGCAACAAAAGCCCAAGATGCAGTCCTAAAACTAAGAACATTGAAATGGAAATGGGCTGGTCACTTAATAAGAGGTGCAGAGAAATGGAGCAAGCTGGTAACCCTTTGGTACCCAAGAGACGGTAAAAGAAGGAAAGGAAAACCACCCAAAAGATGGGAAGACGACTTTGTGATGTTGGCTGGGAAGACTTGGTCAAGGCTAGCTAGACAAAGAAGCCATTGGAAGGAATTGGAGGAGGCCTTTGCCAAAGGGCACACAGAAACAAATGCATGATCAAATCTGTATTATATAATTTTAAATGTTTCTGATTTTTAAGGCTATAAAATAAAATAAAATAATTAATTCAGTTTTAGTAAATCCTGTTAGGTGTTAAGTTACGTCTATACAGTGTGACCCTGGATAAAGTGCAATCCCGGAATTGGGTGAAAGTATGCATTTAATGATCAAAATGGCCTCCTCGTTGCTGAAGGCACATTGCCGCACGTAGGCCAATTTGTAGAGTGGCTCTACGCACCATTGCTGGATCGTTTTTTATCTCATCGGCACATTGTATGATACGATCTTGGAGATTTGTCTCGGTGTTAACAGTTGTCCCTTCCCCTTTATCTCTATTGGCCAAAAAACAGAACAAACTCGGTGACAATAATGGTCGCAAAAAGGGTCTCTTAAATATGCACCCAGCGTGGTATTTAAGTTAGTGTAGATTTTTTTTTTATTTGTAATCTAATATGATAGAGAATGATAATAACTCATAAAATTTTATTGTAATGGGGAATAATTTTAAGAGACTTAGGTTTTTTTGAAAAAATCAAATCAAATAAAAAAAAAAACAACACAAATACATGCATTTTTTGTACAAAAAATAAAATTTATGACCTTATATCCATTGTCTTTTGAGCTATTTAGTATTTTATCGTCAATACAAAGTATTTGGCATAATTTTAGTTTTTATTTTAAAGAAATAGAACCAGTACATTTTTAGGAATCGATTTTTTTGTACATAGATTCTATAGGAAGTAATAAATATTTTAATAATTCAATAAAAAAATGATTTTAAATAATAATAATATTATTGTTTTTGTCGATAATTTATGATCTACTTTCATCCCCTTCCGGGATTGCACTTTATCCAGGGTCACACTGTATACTTTAACATAAAAAAAAAGTAAAGTAACAGCCTATAATCATCCCACTGCAGGGAAAAGCAATGATGGGTGTACTGGCATAATCACCACGCTTGCCAAATTGGTGATCATAAACCCGAGCAACGTTCGAAATTTCCAAACTTGTTTGTTGTCTGACCCGGGTTCGAACCTGGGACCCCGAGATATTGGCACGGTATTTAAACCACTAGACCAACGGGGCCAAATAAAAATGTATTGATAGTGTCGAAATTAATAAATAGATTTGTACAAACAAGAAAGAACTGATTGTTTAAGAGACACCACCTTTTTGTTCAATTCCATTTAGATTTTCTTTCACATATTTCTTTCTTTTTCCAGGGTCACCCCCGCCGCTGTGAGTGTGGACACTGGTACAAGCTGACTGAGAAGGCTCCTGTCTAATCGCTATTCCTACTTAGTTTATTAAAGTAGAAAACATCGACGCATCCACGCACAGCCATGTCGTTCGCAACACAAGATGCGCTAGATACAAAATAATTACCAAATCGCAAATCAACATTAAATAATTGTAAGCAATAATGGTGTTTCATTGTATGACTGCCTCACTGTTGGATGTTGTGTTACATGGTGTTATGTAGATAAATAAACACGGTTGTAAATATTTTTGTGTTTTTGTTAGTCAAAGTGTTGCAATGCTGCTTTAACACCTTGAGGGTCCACGGACGTAGAATCTCTACAGCCCAGCGCAAACCTGACGAAGCGCAGTTCGAGCATGGCTCTAGCTAAGAGCCAGTGTTGCCGTACGTACAGTGGACCTCGGAAATCAGTTGTCAGTCAGTTTTTTTAGGGAGTTTTTGGCGGGAGTTCGTGAGATACGTTTAAGAGTCCATTTATTTTATCGAATTTTCATTGTTATAGTGATTTTTGGGTTGTAAAAGTGGTGTTATTTTGCGAAACAAAGTGTCGTGCGAGTGAACAATATACATTTCGGTGAAATAACACGGTGTATGGGTCGTAACCAAGAAAAGTGGACCGTGAACTTTGCGCGGGAACGCGAACAGTTTCACCTCTTTCTTGGGGACTTCTCTACATTCCTTCAATCTTTCGACTGTCTCCAAAAACTCCATCGAAGCATTAAAACGTCTAACATCAACGTTTTAATGCAAAATAAACACAATATTACTTAAGAATTGGCTATCAAGAAACTCTAAAAGACCAGGCAGTATGACTCCTGTCTTCGCCTGTCCCGAGAATGGGACGGTTTTTTTAGGTTATAAACCATTTATAAACAAACAGCTGATTTTGTAAAAGCAAACTTCCTTCTCTTGAGTAGGTAGGTACCTATAGTGTTCTGTGCTTCCTTCAATATACAAATGTACTCTTTGCTTCCTTCGTACATATTATTATATTGTCGATATCGATAAAACATTTAGGGGTACCACACTATAATAAGTGTGTTATGTTGGTAGTACTTTTTTATTTGACGTCAGTTTGACATTACGTTTCTTTAAGTTGGTATTTGAATGCCATGTAAACGTAGACAGAGAATCCTGTAAATGTAGTTTAAATGCTATGTATTGAAGTCCCGTCTCTTATACTATGTAGTATGTAGATAAATACTCTTTCTTTGTCGTACACTACCTAGTACCTGGAGTTTTTGGCGGGAGTTCGTGAGATGCGTTTGGAGTCCAGTTATTTTATCGAATTTTTATTGTTTATAGTGATTTTTGGGTCGTAAAAGTGGTGTTATTTTGCGAAACAAAGTTTTGTGCGAGTGAACAATACACAGTTCGGTGAAATGGTCGTAACCAAGAAAAGTGGATCGTGAATTTTGCGCGGGAACGCGAACAGTTCACCTCTTTCTTGGGGACTTCTCTACATTCCTTCAATCTTGCGACTGTCTCCAAAAACTCCATCAAAGCATTAAAACGTCTAACATCAACGTTTTATTGCAAAATTAAGACAATAATACTAAAGAATTGGCTGTATGGACAAGTATCAGAGGCCGTTAAACTTAAAAAAAAAAAAAAAAATCTACCTAGTACTAGTCACAGAGTACCTTGGTCCTAGTACCTACCAACCAACCAAATAGAATCCAAAATCGTGATATTTTTTAGTGTTTATTGTATTTAAAATACCTAATTAAATTAAACATAGTTCTATGTTGCGTGTAATAATTAGGTAATTAACTAAAGTTTTTCAGGATGTCAATGCCGATTCCTCACCGTAAGTGATGATTTATTGATACTTTTTTTACAGGAGTTTCGGGTTTAAATCCTGCAAGCCTTTCTTTGTAATATGTATGTAATGATAACTCAGTCTCAGTTTCTGTTGCAAGATGGAATTTGTAAAACAAACCAGGTTATAGGTGGCTCAGATAAACTCTGACACAAAACTATCTTTGAAAGACTATCCATACAATTTTATTAAAAGACAAAGACTGACAGAAAGGGAATCTTTGAATATTAGCTGTTGCCCGCAACTTTGTATGCGAGGATTTTTGAATTTAAAACTGTGTAAAATTATCCCATTGGAACCATACCTTTTCCCGGGATATAAAGTAGCCTATATGTTATTTCAGCCAATAAACTAACACCGTGCCAAATTTCATTCAGATCTGTTGAGTAGTTTTAGCATGAAAGAGTAACAAACATCCATACATTCTTACAAACTTTTGCTTTTAAAAATATAAATAAAATGGGATTTTCTATTGTTTTTTTTTTTCTTATTTATTACATACAAGATGTACGTCCTGATTCATGTTTGCGCGTTTTCTCTGGTTTGTCCAGCAGTGGACTCCTATAGATTGCTGATGATGATTTACACTTCTGGACACATCTATTGGCCCACCTTGTATTTTCAGTTTCGTTTGGTCCTAGCAAAAATTTTATATTAGATCGAGCAAAAAGTTTTTATGCAGTTTTGAACCTGGCACATTCACAATTTCATTCAATAGTCTTTTTTTGAATTTCGAACACAGAATTTAAAGAAACAAAAGACAATTTGGAGCCTGTTTGTTGATATCAAACAATCGAATTCTAAGAAAACTTGGTTTTATTGGTTAACTTGGATTTAAAAGTGATTGATATCTTTGGTTTTGCAACAAACATTATTTATTCTTAACATTAAGGTGAGGTTCTATCAATAATCTATGGATACTTCACCTGAAGTCGCCGCCCAAGATGTGGCACTTATTCAGGCCGGACACAGCCAAAGAAACGTGAGTGCTCAACTTAATTTAAGTCGATCTGCGGTCCGAAATGTTTATCGGAGGTACCTAGAGACTGGCGGCTTTGTTCGTCGCCAAGGAAGGCCACGATCTCGGGTCACAACTGAAAGGCAGGATCGATTCATCGTGACGACCAGCTTGAGAAATCGTCACCTTACCTCCATTGAGATACAAAACCAACTTCGCGACTTCCACGGAGTATCTGTGAGCGCTCGAACTGTTCGGAGAATGTTAAAAGAACGCGATATGGTACCACAAAAGCCAGCTAATGGGCCCAAACTAACGTGAGCCCACCGAACAGCGCGCCTTCATTTCGCACGCAGTCATTTAAATTGTCCAATTTAGCAAGATTGGAGCCGTGTACTCTTTTCTGATGAGTCTAAAATTGTGTTACATGGCAATGATGGAAGGAAGAAGGTCTACCTGCTTTGAAGAGAGGGTTGCTTATGGCGGTGGCTCATGGACTGTCTGGGGCGGTATATCCGCGAGCGGCAAAACTCAACTTGAGGTTGTTACAGGACCACGGCTGCCAACATTAAATGCTGAAAGGTACATTCGTGAGTGCTTAGAACCTCACGTGATACCATACGCGGACTATGTGGGCCCAAATTTCCTTTTTATGCATGATAATGCAAGAGCCCATGCGGCCGGCATCGTCAGGGAATATCTTCGGGATGTGAACATCACAGTTATGGACTGGCCAGCCAGAAGCCCAGACATGAACCCCATTGAGCACATGTGGGACGAGCTAAGAAGAAGTGTTAGGGCTCGTCAGCCAGTTGCCCAGACGATGCAGGAGTTGAAAACTGCCATAGAAGAGGAATGGGAGATGATCCCTCAAAATTTCATAGAGCGGTTGATAAACTCTATACCTAATCGTATGAGAGCTGTGGTAGATGCCCACGCGTGCAACACGCGTTATTAAATTAAACCTTTATTTGATAAAACATTTTTTTTATTCAAAAATCAATTGCCTTTAACAAGGCGCACATCCGACTTGTTAGGCGTAGCTCCATGTCGTATGGTATTCTGAATTCAAATTTAAAACAATACGATCGATGGTAAAATGTATCAGGTTTAAAACTGCATCAACAGTTTTTGTTCAATCTAGCAATCCTATTTCGGTAGGGGCCATCGAAACCTAAACTCTAAGGTGGGCCAATAGATGTGTCCAGAAGTGTATAATATAGGTACATTTTGCCATCTAGCCTAGAGCTATCTAGTTCTAAGAAAAAAAGAATTTATGTTTTAAAAAAATAACTGTCTTATACTATTTTTCAGCACATCGTATGATTACGCATCATATCCACCAAGTACACATAGCCGATGGCTTTGCTGATGACTGTGAAGAGCTGATACATCGATGGCTAAAAACTGACCTGCTCACATACGAGACATTCTGCGAGATATGGAAGAGTATGCAGTTTGATATGCTGTACTAGTAAGTAATTATATTGTTACATTTTATTGGTACAAGATTAATTTTTAAATTAAATAATAATTATTACATTAAATTATGTCACTTTTTACACTGTTTTTTTTACTTAGTCTGTTCTTAGTCAGTTGTATTACATATATTTTTTTATTTTTAATGAATATATTTTCCACTTTATATTCCCTTATTTTTTTTTTTAATTTTTGCTCAATGAATTATATTTTCAAGTTACACCAGTTTTGTTAAAAATACAGTCTCAAAACATTTATTACCCTTTTTCATCATAAGTGATTGCAAAATATTTGTATAGTTATTTCTCTCGGATTATGGAGGTACATAACCAAAACATTGTTGTAACACCGCTGGCTTACAGCGTAAAAAACCTTGAATAAATTCGTCGACATAAACAATGTCTTGGTAGCACAATTGGTTAGAGGAGTCACTTGGCAAGCGAAGGTTGTGTGTTTGAGTCCAATCTATCTACAGTTCAAAAAATTTTAATCAAGGAATTATGTTTTCAAACTATATTTATTTTATTTCTATTTAAATAAGGTCACCAACAAGTTTACACTAGAAATAAACTTATAGTATAAGATCCCACCATACAACGACCTTCACCGAGCTGGTTATAGTATGAAAAGTATTTTATATGCAATTAAATATGCCAATAAATATATTGCAAATGGGTTGAAAAATTTTAGTCCAGAGTAGAATTTTCAAAATTTGACAACCGAATTTCAGGTCTGGTTTTTTGCATTCAACCCTATACCACCGTGTTCATAATCAAATAATATTTATTCGCATTTAACTTTATTTAATTAACCAGACCGGTGCAAGTTACTAGTATCGATTTACCTGTTTATACCTGCCTACTCATAGGAAAAAAATAGTCAACCTAACGTTTGCATATTCTATGGGTTTCATACTTTCGATTGGTATGGAATTTGTCTATTAACCAAACCAGTGAAAAGTTTAAAAATAAAAAATAAAAAAAATTGTTAATTATTTGTAATATATTATTGGCATATTTAATTGAATAGAAAATACTTTTCATCCAATAACCAGCTCGGTGAAGGTCGTTGTATGGTGGGATCTTAGACTATTAGTAGATAGACCTATTTTAGGTTTAACAGGCTAAGCACAAACTTAATCAAAGGTGAAACACCATACTTTTATTAATATCAAAACATTACATGATAAATATGTTTCAGTGGCAGACCTTCTGGCGCGGAAATGGCCGAACTCTCTGAGGAGCTTATTTATATCGCCAAATACTACATGGTTTCGAATCCTGATAATTTTGAGGTAAAAAATACATGGTTACTATTCAATTTTGCCAAATTTTTCAGAAGCAACAGTAAATTTATCGTGTATGTACATGTGTTTTTCATATTATCTTCCAATACGAGTATTAATACCCTAATAACTACGGGTGCCCCCGCCGCGTTCAAACGCTAAATGTAGCGAACACCCTTATTCTACTACCATCTGTTTCTGTCTTATAAAACAATGTATTAGAATGTGTAAAAATAAAAATCAGTTTTGTTTCACCGAATAGGCCCCTCCTAGAGGCGCAATATTGGGACGTTTACAAACACGTCCCAATATTTAAACCTACCACTGCTTCGAGGCAAGTGTGGACAGTGGCGGCGCATGGCCTAATCTTAATGTGGGCGAGGTACATTTCGCGAGGCCCTCTTATAATATGGGCAAGCACTTTGCGAGGCCTTCTGATGGTATAATTAATTTTATGACATAGTTTGTCAGAAATATCTAGTATTTCGTTTACATTGAAGCCAAAGAGTGGAATATCTTTAAGTTGATAATTAATTTTAATGCATTATTATGTACTATTGGGCTTATCATAATTTTTCTTTATTATAACTATGAGGCGCGGGGCCCCGTGCACCGCGAGGCCGTAGACGGTGGCCTACACAGCCCACGCCTTGCGTCGTCTCTGAGTGTGGGCTAGTGTCAAAACGGCGCAGCGGAACTCGGTCACTATTGTCAATTTCATTTTCAGTAATTATGTTTGCAAAAAAGATGTACTCGTATGCAAATGCAAACTAGGACAATTTTTAATGCCTTGTATTTCTAACGTTATCTTTAATCGACCAGTTTATAATATTAATTATATTCGCAGGAAGCCGTTGCGGGCTTGTTCCTGGTGTACGCTCTGCTCAACCTGCAGCCCTATCCAAGGTTCGCGTCGCTTCGCATCGTGCCGGACGACGTGCCGGCTATCACGCAAATCGAAACGGTAACAATATTTACTTCTATTTGAATAGTTCTTTAAGTTTGTTTTTATTTATTATTTACTAGCTGATGCCCGCGACTTCGTTCGCTTGGAATTTTAAATTGAAAACTTATGTATTGAAATTATCCCACGGGAACCGTACTTTTTCCCGGGATAAAAATATTCTATATGATATTCCAGCCAATAAACTTACACCGTGCTAAATTTCACTCTAAACGGTAAGTTCTATTGAAAAGTATGATTTTTTTAGATAGGTTAATAGATACTAGATAAGATAGATATACACTTTATTGCACTAAACACAAAAAGACAAACCATAGAAAATGTAAAATTAAGCGATCTTATTTGAACGCTTCAAGCCCCAAGAGACAACCGGTTGTCTCGATAACAATTGATTTTAATTGCGTCTGGAATATCCGATCGTCAAAGCGATTGGTATTTGATTTGTTGTAAATAGGACGTCAAAATCTAATTATTCTGAGACCATACTTGGGACCATGAGATTTTACGTTATGAACAAGTTTGTGTGATTGAAAAAAATAAACAATTTTATTTTTTTTATTTTAATACGAAGTTCGTGGGTCAGCTAGTATATGATATTAGTAATGGTTGTTGTGTGGAATGATTTTAATTATTAGATGCGTATGCGCAGATCGCTCGTTCGACGCGAAGATACGACGTCCTGTACATACTGGGCTCCGTACTGACGCACGGCCCGGTGCAGTACCAAGCGGAAGCTAGAGAGAGGGGCATGGAGGCGTCTCTCAGGAAGTATTTAGATGGTAAGATAGGTTTTAGTCAAAAAATACGTTATTTTTTTCTAGAAAGCGAAAATAGACGACGAAACACTTACCGAATGGGTACGGTACATTCAGCTTTATGTGATTTTGAAAACTCGATGTAAATAGACACTGAGTATAAAAAATATTTGTGGCGCGAATTCGCAGTCGAACTAGGGTAAACCGTCAGTCGTTGGACACTGATAGTTATTGGACAGTCACTTTTGAATATCAAAAAATAAGATAACTTCATACAAATAACGACATCTATAATTACTTCCTCTTCCTCTCGGACCGCATTGAGTGCGAACGCGTTTACTACACCTGTGCAGTTTTTAAGTTGAAATTAATTTTAATTTATTTGTGTTTTCATTGAAATTATTCATCTGGGAAAATAGAAGCGCAGAAGTATCGAAGAGATCGAGGACATACTTATCACATCAACGCGGCGCGTGAGTGTGTACTCATAATAATCGTCAGTTAGATTGTACATTCCTCTGTGTGATCTAGGGGGATACGCGTTGTGGTGATTGCGCTCCGTACTACAGTTTATCACGCACTCATCGCCGCGGTCGCGCCGGGCCTGATCCTGTCCTGCCGCTTTGTTTGTGCTGCTGTGTGTGTGCGCGCGCACGCATACTCGGTAATTGTTTCTCCGTCTCACTCGCTTGCATGGTACTGCTCTAATAGCACGCATTCATTGAGCTTTGTATAAAGCGTAACGCAACTACCTCGCTGACGAGCCTTGATTTATCTCTTTCTCCCGGCAGCGAGTACTGTAAATCTGTCTCGCTTGCTTTTGCTTGCACGCACTACATACCTCTTACACTCTTCTGATTGCCTGGTACAATGAGCCGCGACGCCACCGATATGTCGTTCTGTGAAGGCGATGAGTCACGGGTCGATGTGACGCCGCCGTATGTATACGATCGTGTTAGAAACGTTACGTCAAACAACTTCAAGAATTTTCAAGAAGAAATGAAAGCCATGTTTGAGTCCGTGAAGTCAGCCGTTACAGGCCAACAACAGGAATTTAAAAAATTAACATCGACATTATTAGAAATTAAACAGGCTAATTTGAATATAGAAAATTCTATTGCTCTATTAGCGTCTAAAAACCAGGAACTAACAAACAAAGTTACACAATTAGAGAATAAATCAAAAGAGGACAAAGAATATATTGTGTTATTGGAGGAGAAAGTAGAAAATTTGCTAATAGGATGCCGTAAGTCGAATCTTGAAATTAGCAATGTGCCGAAAAAAAGTAATGAAACTAAGGATGACTTGATCGAAATGGCCATGTGTCTGTCTAAGTCCGTAGGAGGCAGCCTACTCAAGACAGATATTAAAGATATATATAGGGTGCGTTCAAAAAAAGGCTCACTCAACACTCCGATTATAGTTGAAACCGCATCCACTTTGGTGAAGAATGATATTATAAAGCTGTGTAAAGTGTTTAATATGAAAACAAAAAGCAAACTTTGTGCTAAGCATTTGGGATTACGATCCTCGGAGGACACACCTATCTTCATATCGGATCAACTCACTTCGAAGGGAGCCCGATTGCATTTCCTTGCCAGAGACCTCGCAAGGTCTAAGCAGTATAAATACTGCTGGACTGCATATGGCAAAGTTTATGTTCGCAAGACTGATGATGCTCCTCTCATTATGATAAGGACGGAGGCCCAGGTGCAGCAACTTATGAATAAGTGACTGTATTTGGTAATGCTTTGCCTTCTTTGTTATGAACATAGAACGTATAATTCTGGTTATCTTGTTACTGGTATTAACATGAGAACACTTCGAAAATATGCTATAATTAAATTAAATGCACGTAAAAAATGTTCTAAATGTAACCTTTTATATAGATTTTTTGTTATTGTTTTTATTTTTATATTACATTTAAGTCGACTAAATTTACTAGTATACACTATCTTACACACACACACGATTACACATAACTGTACATACACATTAAATCACAAACATAAGTGTAAACATGTAAATGTCCATAATATAGGTAATATGGTAACGAAACAAACAAACTATCTGCTACTACTTGTTTTCTTTATATTTACTAATAATGAATAGCTCGATAAACATTATAAATAATGTAGACGATTTGGAAATCGCTAGCTCTATTAAATGTGACGTTGAAGATGTTGAATCGTTGCTTAAAATAAATAATAAGGATTTTACGATCGTTACCCAGAACATTCGTAGCGTTTATTGCAATTTTGATGACTTGCTTGTTACGCTTGCTAACTTTACGTCTAGCCCTGGCATCATTATCTTAACTGAATATTGGCTCTCTGAAGATAAACCTATACCAGACTTAAGAAATTATGTGAAATATTCTACTACCCGTTATTTTAACAAAAGTGATGGAGTTGTTGTCTATTCCAAAAATAATGTCACTGTTAATGTTAAGGAAATTTTATTACTAAATGCTTCATGCCTTCAAATAGAAATGGGAAGAGTTATAATACTGGCTATTTATAGATCACCTAATAAGGATACTGATACTTTTATAAATTCATTAAACAATCATCTGGAAAGTCTTAATACATATAAAAACATAATATTAACTGGTGACATTAATATCAACATAATCGCTGAAGTCTCTGAACAGAGTCAAGAGCGAAATCATCGATTGCATTATCTTGATATGCTGGCTTCACATAGCTTAATGATGGGACATTGTTACCCTACCAGGGGGAAAAGTTCTCTGGACCATATGATGCTTAAACTTACCCAGGAAAAGGTGGCTCATGTTGCAGTTTTAAATACAACGATCACTGATCATGATATGGTTCTATTGCACCTAGCTAATGTAAAGACTCAGTTAGTAAATAATAAGAGTAAATTGGTTGTGGACTACGACGGGGCTTTGATGGATTTTCGAAATGGTAACATAGCTGAATTACTTTTATGTGATGACCCAGATACAGTAACTAAATTACTATTAGGAAAAATTATGGAATCATTACAAGATAATACCAGACTCTTAAAAATACCAAAAAGTAAACGTATTATTAAGCCATGGATGACTCCAGGTGTACTGCGTTGTATTAGACATCGGAATAAACTCCAGTATAGGCTCCGTCAGACTCCTGATGATGAGATTCTTGGAATCACTTATCGGAGATACCGAAATCATTGCAAAAATCTTATTAGAAATTTAAAACGCAAATACGAAAAGATGCTTCTGGAGGATTCGTTAAGTGATTCAAAGAACCTCTGGAAAAATGTGGCTAGAATAACCTATAAGAAAACCTCTAATAGTGACAAGTGAAATTGCTACAATCTGGGCTTTCCGCGGATGAATCAGTAAACTATGTTAATTTATACTTTAGCAGCGTGGGTAAAAATTTGGCCGATTCCATTGTCATGCCAAATAAAAGTCAGTTTGAGCTCAATTGTTTAGCAAACTCCCAGCTATCTTCCTTTACCCTCCTTGATACAGATGAGGAAGAAGTGTACTCTGTTCTTATGTCATTAAAATCTAACAGTGCCCCCGGGTGGGACAATATTTCTGCGAGTTTTTTGAAAATAGCTAGATTGGAATTAATACCGGTCTTGTGCCATTTAATCAACATCTCCTTTCGCAAAGGTATATTCCCGTCTCTGCTCAAGGAGTCTCTGGTAACGCCAGTACATAAAGGTGGAGAGGAGACCGATGTCAATAACTACAGACCAATCTCAGTATTGCCAGTAATTTCAAAAATCTTAGAAAAAATAATAAACAAAAGACTTGTAAATTTCCTTAGTAAGTTTAAAATCTTGTCCTCTTTCCAATTCGGCTTTCAGGCGGGAAAATCAACTGAGAGCGCTGTTGAAGCCCTAACATCTGTAGTTATTGATAATCTCGATAAAAAATCTAAGTGTCTTACAGTGTTCCTTGATATTAAAAAGGCTTTTGACACCGTGTCTACCTCTATTCTGTTGAAGAAATTACAAAATATCGGAATCAGGGGAGGGCCTTATAATTTGCTAAAAAGCTACATGACTGGTAGGACACAGAGAGTAAAAATAGGTTCATATGTAAGTCAGACAAAAAGTATTACCTACGGCGTACCTCAGGGAAGTGTATTAGGACCAACCTTATTTTTAGTATACCTAAATGATCTCTGCAACATGAATATTCCTAATGCTAGCATATTCTCTTATGCTGACGATACGGCCATTGTTTTTACCGGGGACACTTTAAGCAGTTTAAAGGTTAATGCGGAGCGGGGTTTGGCTATGGTGGCGGAATGGCTAAGATTTAATTTGCTCACATTGAACACTGAAAAAACAAATTATATTATACATTCGATTAAAGGAACTCTGCCTAACTTTCCGAACGGCCTAAAAATTCATAAATGTCAGGGATTACTTTACACAAATTGTGGTTGCCCCATCATAGCTAGAGTAACTTCTACTAAATACCTTGGGATTTTAGTAGACCAAAGACTCTCATGGTTAAATCATATAGAATTAGTTGCTGGCAGACTACGCAAACTGATATGGATTTTTAAGTCACTGAGACATGTAGCTACTAAAAAATTGTTAGATCAAATCTATATAGCTTTGGTTCAATCGATTTTAATTTATTGTATACCGGTATGGGGCGGTGCTGCCAAAACCCATTTCATTGAATTGGAACGAGCGCAAAGAAGATTATTAAAAGTAATGTACTTTAAACCACGTCTATATTCAACAGAATTACTGTATTCTTTTGCCGGTTTATTGACAGTTCGAAAATTGTATATATTACATGTTGTTTTGAAAAAGCATAAGACGTTAAATTTTGAAGCTAATATCTTAACAAAAAGAAGAAATTATAAAGTTGCTACCCTAAACTGTACTAACACTAAATTTGCTCATAATCAATATAAAAACATCTCATCACAAATATATAATAGAATAAATAGAATTTTAAATATATATCCTATGACTTATCGTCACTGTAAACAGAAAGTCGTTGAATGGCTGAGAAGTTTAGAATATCTAGAAATAGAAAACCTATTGAATTTTGGATTGTGACATGTGAACATTTATGTAAAATAACACTTGTTTCACACACACACACACACACACACACACACACACACACACACACACACACTCACACACACACACACATGCATTTTAAGCGGTTTTTGTTTAGCTATAATACTTACTACCTAAGTTAAGGAAGAGTGACTTATTTCTGGTACGGACGCTTCTCGCGTTCAAAAGAAGAAGTCTACCTTTGTTTTTGCTATTGTAAGACCGTGTTTATGAATAAATCATTTTTTCATTTTTCATTTTTCATTTTCATAATTAATGACAAAATCTCTTAAAAATCAAGATTGTTTTAGTTCATAAATTTTACGACAGATTGCAGTAACAAAGTGTTAAAAAGAAATATTTCCCGGCGACGACGTCAGAAGCCAACAATTGTCTTGAAGAATTATTGTTTTTACAAGGTTTGGTCGAGTGTTTTGTTACGATATTGGCATAGTGGTGAATGTTATTGCTTTGGCTCTTTGAAGAGTAGTAAGATATCATACAGTTTGCACTATTAATTGACTTGCAATTCATAAATGTTATGTTTTGAAGTTTTTTTAATCTGTTCAATGATTGTATGCAACAATTGAAAAAAAAACAGTTATTGAACAATGTCCAATAACTATACTTTAACTTGAGACTTGAGTTTCTACGAATTTTTCACCATAGTTGTAATAACAATTAGATGTGTTAACCAAATTTTTAATCTCAGACATTACGGACTACTCTGTCAGTTATTGGACGGAGTCTCAAACCTGACGATTAAGATAACAATGCCGTCGTTATTAATTTCTTTTAAGACTAAAAGGTTACAAATAATATTATATGGTTGGTTTTTTTCTAAATTTTTTGATTAATTTCTAATTTTTTGAGATTTAATTTCAATAATTTTGATTAAACGTAAGAATGGATAAATGTTTTTGAAATGTGCTTCAATTTATCTTTGTTGTTACCATAAATTCAAACGCCAAATTTGGTCGTCTTCTGAAAAATTGTTTTCATAAATTAAAGGATAAATGACATCCTATGATTAGACAGATTAGAGTTAAGTGGTAATAATTTACTTACTATTACTATATCTTACTATTTAGTTTTTAGAGATGTTTATGATTATTTTCAGATTTTAGTGTTTTTATAAGAAAGAACTAAATGGTTTTATGGTGTTTTATTATTTGTTTAACTATTATTTTGCTACATTTATCGACTGTCCTATAACTGATTTTGACTGTTCAATAATTATAAATTTTGTCCAATTATATACATATCTTTTATATCTTACAATAATTATTCCAAAGATATCAAAATACGAAATTATTTATAAAATAGCTCATTTTATTTCAAAATATTTTAGTTTCAAAATATCAATAGAATATATTAGACACTATTATAGCCAGTGAAAAAAAATTAAACTATTTTATTCGCTTAATTGTCCAATGATTGCCGGTTTACCCTATCACTCACTAAAAAAATGTAAGATGGACCGAAAATTTTCTTTTCAAAATCCATGTTCTCTTATTCACAACACTAGCACGTTAGTTTAAGAGTTTACTGTCACGGTGCGTATGTACTAAAAATTCCCGTCAGTGTTACATTAACTACGTCCCAGTCTTCGTTCCGTCCGGGAAAAAACACGTTACGTACGAAGCGACCATAACTCTTATAATTTTTCGACCGCCTGAGCCTGAGGTGACACTCGAACCCACAAACTAATAAAAACCTTTAAACTAATGCTCTGGTGATTCACATTTTGCACACGAAAAAAATATGTTCGTTGTCTGAATTTTTTTTTAAACATTGCTGTACTTAAATATTTATTAATCAGACAATTATTATACAGGTTATGGTTTCGTATCAATGTAGATCGGAAACCATAACCTTACACTTTTTCGGGATAAAAGTTATAATAAAAGTCTATGTGCTATTCTAGCCTATTATCTAGCTTTATGTCGAATTTCATTCAGATTCGTTTAATTTTTTAGTGTAATTGAGTAATAAACAACCAAACATACCCATTTATCACATTAGAAAAATAATAATATTAGGGGTTAAAGTATGAAATTGCCGTTTTGTATGGACGAAATCGAGAAAAGTCATTTTTCCATACTAACAGTTTTTTTAGTTTTTTTAAAAACGCCTGAACCGTTTTTGATGCAATTAAAGGTGATTGAAGCAAGAAGGTCAGCTGACACATTGTAAGGGGTCTTTTCAACGACTTCCTTTGAAGTAATAGGCATTAGTATTGCATTTTTTTTTTAGTCAAAAGTTACTTTATTTATTTTTTGGTACAATACAAAAAGAATTACGCAATAATATGACTATACTTAAGAGCTATAAACAAAATAAAAAGTGGGAAAATAATTTCATACTTTAACCCCTATTATTAATAATATTTATATCAACATAGTTAATGTTCTATGTATATATGTTAGCAACTTAATTGCAAAAACAATATTAGCATTTAAACTTCAAAAAAATCGGGTTCGAGTCGAACTCGCCTCTCCATGCATACCATGCTACTACGCTGGCTAACAGCGATAAGAATATACTTGGAAAAATTGACGCTGTGACTTAGTGTCTCGGTGGCTAAATTGGTAAAGCGCCGCGCCTGCATGGAGATGCGGGTTTGAGTCCCGCCTGAGACATAAATTTTTTCAAGTTTAAAAATACTGATAGTTATTTTTTTCTTTTTGTGTCTCTAGGCACAACAGGCATAGACAGACTGGGCGTTCGGCCCAAAGGCGTTTTCTACCGTCAGAACGAGGAGTTGGACTTACTTCGCGAACTGAACAACATCACACGCCGCTACGTGGAGGCCAAGAAGAACATTCCTGGTATGAAAAAGTCTTTAAATCTTTGTTTGCCCCAAACGCAACTTTATGAATCTCCAAACGAAACATATAAATAAAGTTAAGGAAGAAAGAAAGAAAGAAATATTTCTTTCTGTCTTTCTTTCATATTAATAAAGTTAAAAAAAAGTAACGGCTTACAATCATACCACTGCAGGGGGAAGGCATCATTGAATTCAAGTTACCACAGCAATGATAGGCACACGCATAATCACCACGCTTGTCAAATGGTGATCACAGACCCGAGCAATGTTTGAAATTCGAAATTCTTGGTACTCTAGCTGTCAAAGAAACAAATAAAAATACGCGTGATTATACATTAAAAATATACCTATACAACGTGGTCCTTTTGATATCCCATAACTCTAGGGTATTAAACAGACCATGGTAAAGAATCAAATTGCATATGAATTATTTTTTAATTATAATTATTTTTTTTATACAAAATAATTCTAAAAAGTCACGAAAGTTTATGTAAAACACCCTTACCTTGTTATGAATGAACTTTTGAATGAAAACGATTTACTCGTACCTATTTAACAATGAAATACCTACACACGTCAATGTTTTTTACAAGTAACGCTCTCCCGCTACTTTACTACTACACTTTAGTGTAAGTTTGCCAACGTCTCGCAAAGCTAAGGTTTCGCTATACTGTTTAAATTTGAATCACAGTAAATTTTTATTTATGTAGTTGTTTATAAAGTCGAATTTGTCGCTAAAGCCAAAAGCGGCCGCTTTTATCAATAATGTACAATACGAAAGAATGCCAGAATGAAAAGCAGTTAACAGTGGTTCAATAAATACTAGAGGTTATTTGCTAAAATGTTATTATTCTGGTTTTTTGAGAATTGATTTTAGAAGTAATAAAATTAAATCAATTGATGGCAGCACTTAGCTCTAGTCTCCTTAAAATTATCATTCTTACAAACTTTCGCGTTTATAATATTGTGCTTTAGGATGGTTTATAAAATATAATTATTTCTGTGTAGGTGCCAGTCAAAGCCTCAACTACACAAATGAAAAGTTGGCCATAGAGCTCGACTCCTCGCTCAAAGGGGTCATCAATGGTATCCTGGAGGAGGGAGATGGTATGTATAATTATGTACAGGTTACTTGAAATTAGACACTCGATTAAAAACAATTTTTTCTTTTCTATACAGTGGGTCTAGCACGAAAAACTATCGAATTCGAATCGTTTGCCTGTTCGTATCGCCTTCGAAATATTAAGTATGAAAACTTAAATAGCGCTCGCGCGGTCAAAACGAGAACTACAAAACAAAGCACGAACTTTATGGCGTTTGCTTTCGATACGCAAACGATTCGAAGTCGATAGTGTTCGTGCTAGACCCACAGGGTGTTAGAGCCAAGCCTAAACCAGCCTGTGTTAACATACAGGGTGAAATTTTAACAACAATTTTTACCACTTTCCAAAATTTTTTTAGGCGTTCGGTATCGTACTAAGAGCCCATTTATGAAGTAAAAAATAAAAATCAAGCTGTCACCCGAAAATATTTTTGGCAATTTAGTTTTCAATTTTTACGGTCTTAGGCCTGATAAGGTGTAAAGGGTATATCAAAAACGTATGAATAGTATCGTAATGAATAAATGTGATGCGAATCGCGTAAAAAAAGTGTTGCTAGGCGGCTGTATGAAAAATTTTAGATTTTTTGCGGACATTTTCTAAGTGATTTATATTGAAATTTTTGTACTGGGCTAAGCTGGGCTGGGCTGTTTTGTAAATAAGGGCTTTTGTTTTTTTGTTTCTTTGGTTCTTAAGTTAACATTAAGGATTTTTTGCAAATGAGAAAAATATGAATACCTCAGTAATGGTTAATTTTAACATTTTAAGTACCATAAAATGCTGCAACTTTGCCGACACTGCTCAACATTGCCTAATGGGGACTACCGTTTCTTTGCTCACTAGTTGGCGCCACTGTAGACTGAGGTCCGGAGATTAGCGGTTAGCGGTAGCGATTAGCGCCGAAACAAAGTGTTATATCTTGAATCTAATTAAGGTTATATTGTTCATAAATAACTATCTTGATATCAACAAACTAACTTCTGAAATAGTTGCTCTTGAGGCCGCCTATTTTTGCGCTTTTTCTTAATTCCGCTTTTAAAGCGTTCACATTAATCGCCAAATAATCCATATTTGCGATATTTTACGAAGGAGATCACTTTCCAGCAGGTAAATTAAAGAAATTATAATTTATGCAACAAATTCCGCTAAAACCAGTACAAAATGAATGTTATTGGACCTCACGCGACACTAGCGCCTCTAGTGGCAAATTCACTAGCGATAGCCCCCATTGCAAAATGTGTTAAATTACTGTCATTGAGAACTGTTGTTGATGTCTATCGTGTTACTAAAAGCATGTCGGTACCTATCTATATCCAAAAATGTTGCAAAGGACCTGTACTGTAGTACAGATGCTCAAATTCCAAGTCACGCTGTATAACTGGATTTTTCTCCAAGCTTTCATGTCACTGAGAATATTGAAGGGTCCAATGCTGAATGTCCTTTGGCCTTTGTTTTTTTGTTTTGAGATAATTTGGCTTTATGTTTATAGTGTCTTAGGCATGGTTTCTTAAAGTGGGGTCCATAAGCGGCTAATAGGGGTTAAAGTATGAAATTGCCGATTATTTTCCCACTTTTTATTTTGTTTATAGCTCTTAAGTATAGTCATATTATTGCGTAATTCTTTTTGTATTGTATCAAAAACTAAATAAAGTAACTTTTGACTGAAAAAAAAATGCAGTACTAGTGCCTATTACTTCAAAGGAAGTCGTTGAAAAGACCCATTGCAATGTGTCAGCTGACCTTCTTGCTTCAATTAAGTATATTTGTATTATATACTTTGATTTTCAGAAATTTAAATACTATAATGCGTAGCTTTATAACCATCTAACTTTCACCTTTAATTGCATCAAAAACGGTTCAGGCGTTTTTAAAAAAACTAAAAAATTGTTAGTATGGAAAAATGACTATTCTCGATTACGTCCATACAAAACGGCAATTTCATATTTTAACACCTAATATATTAGCATGTATCAGGGGTCCGCAGAATGAACGTCACATACGAATATATCTTCTCAAAGACAATCCCCCAACTTAACGTTCTTATTGAGGCCAAACAGCATCACCCTTATGCTTAACTTAGAAGTAAGTGTAATCAAGGTAAAAAGTAAAAGTACGAGTAACTTTATTTTTCATTGCTAAAAAATTTTGGACAGGACACAAAGTGATCCGGGATCAGTAAAAAATTAAACTGACTTCAAAAAAAACTCACTTAAAAGTACAAAATAACACAAGAACAATGTTTTATTGTAAAACCTATTTACCTACTAACAATATTATTTTAACTACTAACAACTAAACAGATCGAAGTCGTTGCCGAGCCAAATAGAATAGGAGTATGATCACTACTGAATTGATTGCCGCTCGGCACCGACTTCAATCTGTTCAGTTGTTAGTAGTTAAAATATTATTGAAAGTACGTAAATAGGTTTTAAAATAAAACATTGTTCTTGTGTTATTTTGTACTTTTTAGTGAGTTTTTTTTAAGTCGGATTAATTTTTTATTTTAAAATAAATTATTTTTCTCTTTTTAGTGTTAAATATATTACACTTTTATTAATCCTCTGTTCGCCGGTAACAGTAACCTACATAAATAGTGATGACGACTTCTAGATGAAAATTTATGAATTGTTTGAGAAACTCCCTCGGGATAATTGCTATAGAATCTTAAGAATCATCCTCCAACTCCTAACTGCTTAGGAATTTGACCTTCCATCATCAGCTCACGTGAATAACCTGAAGGAAGACAACTATTCGACTATACGCGCCTATGATATTTAAAGAATAATCCTCCTACTTCTAACCATTGAGGAGTTTTACCTTCCATCATCAGCTCATCAACATAAAATCATGAGTACCAGACGCAAATACTGAAAAACCTTAAGAAAGATAATAATATGCAAAAACGTAAGACGTGCTTATAAAATTTGAGGGTTTCCCTCGATTTCCCCGGATTCCACCATCAGATCATGACTTCGTTAAAATGGGATCACACGGGAAGCACCAGCTTTCAAACAAAAAATAATTTTTAAAATCCTTTCGACCAGTCCAAAGTTCAGAGGTAACAAACATAAAAAAAAATACAGACGAATTGAGAACCTCCTCCTTTTTTGGAAGTCGGTTAAAAATCAGTTTTATTTCTGCAAATAGGCCCCAGGAGGCGCTTTTACACGTCCCAATATTTAAACCTGCCTGCTTCGGGACAAGTCTGGGCTAGTGCCGAGAAGAAGCAGCGCAAGAAACTCGATCACTATGGGGGCTATCGCTAGTGAATTTGCCACTAGAGGCGCTAGTGTCGCGTGAGGTCTAATATCATTCACTTTGTACTGGTTTTAGCGGAATTTGTTGCATAAATTATAATTTCTTTAATTTACCTGCTGGAAAGTGATCTCCTTCGTAAAATATCGCAAATATGGATTATTTGGCGATTAATGTGAACGCTTTAAAAGCGGAATTAAGAAAAAGCGCAAAAATAGGCGGCCTCAAGAATAACTATTTCAGAAGTTAGTTTGTTGATATCAAGATAGTTATTTATAAACAATATAACCTTAATTAGATTCAAGATATAACACTTTGTTTCGGCGTCAATCGCCTTTGACAGCTATACCTCCGGACCTCAGTCTACAGTGGCGCCAACTGGTGAGCAAAGAAACGGTAGTCCCCATTGTCAGCCTCTTTTTAAATACATGTTTACAAAAGGTTTAAGCAAATACGGGCTAGAACAATTTAATGCTATTATTGGAAACTATTCGAAAAACCATGTTCTGAAGTGTTCGTTGTCCATTACAGAAGGGAACAAGAAGATTTCGGACCACTACTCTGCGGTGCAGGCTATCAAAGAGAAGGCGATGAAGCAGACCGTCGACGCTGTCAAGTTTCTGTCATCAGCCACAGAGAAGTATGTTTCCAAACGGTTGGAATTTAAAGTAAAATCTAGTAGGTTCCTCAATATTGTGTGTAGGATGGAAAAGTCAATTGATGAAGGCTAGTCTCTTATTCCAACTTATTTATTCATAACGCTTGCTTAGGCCGCGTCCCCAGTAGACAAACTGTTAGCGGCCGACTGAATTTGCAGCCCATCGATTTAGTACGCCCTTTCATATATTCATAACGCTTGCTTAGGCCGCGTCCCCAGTAGACAAACTGTTAGCGGCCGACTGAGTTTGTGGCCCATCGATTTAGTACGCCCTTTCATATATTTGAAATGGAGTGTCCACAGTTTGCTAGTTCCGCGCTCACTGTACGCAGTTTGCAGCGTTACGCGCGCCGACTATCTCAGTGAGCGGCCGACTTCCAGCAAAATCGGTTCCAGTCGTCGGCGGCGATATGGTTCTTCGTCGGGCGTAGTGAATCAGTTTGTCGCAAACTTCATGCGGACGGTTGGAAAGAAGCTATCGACGTGTATTTACGTGTTTTTTTGCATCGCACCTAATTCAGTCGGTCGACCTGCATCAGCAGCTAACTCATGTTACACTCATAACAGTTTGCTTGCGACGCACGAAAATTGATCTGAGTTTGTTAGCTAACTCAAAGGAGATGTCCCAAATTGTATGAAGGCTAGGCCCAGAACCTGTACACATTGCCAAAATATAGGGCAAAATACCTACAACACTTTGTTATCATCTAAATTCTTTCAAATGGCTTTGTTTAATGGCTTAAACAAAAAGAAACTTATTAGAATAGCAATACTTAACAACAAAAACTACCATGGCGGAAGATGATACTTTGATGACATCTGTCGGTTTTGACAATTTCAAAATCGCTAAACTCGATTCAAACAAGTGATATTGTTTGCATATTTGTGCTTGTTGTAATAACAACAAACAAAACAAAGAGTTTTAACTTATGTAATTTTAGCTTATAATTCATGTGAAAATAAGACGAGTGGCAAAAACTTGAAAAGAACAGTTATGATGACAAATATTGACAAAGGAAATCTGACAGCTGCTGACATTTAGAGTTTATGGTTTATAATTTTTTTTCGTCAAACGCCATCTTGTATGCCTAATTGAGGGGGATATTTATTAGATTGTTTTTATTTTTGAGCAACCAAATAATACGTTGTATACAGTTATTTGTATTTTTCCCAAAATCAGTAGATTTTTCTTGATTTTTTAGAATGCTGTACAATGTCTGGGCCTGTTACTGGACATCTCTTTTTAGTTCGCCACAAATTTGCGACTCACTCAGTCGGCCGCTAACAGTTTGCCTACTGGGGACACAGCCTTATACTAAACATTAGAGTTCTGTGTCACATGTCTGTGCGTGTGGATGAATTTGGACATTTAACTTTACAATGCAGTGCCAAGTGCATTGACACGGTATCCACAATCTAATGGAACTTGCACTCTAGATGTTCTTTTTCTTTTCTAATTAGTTTTTTTTTATTTGCTGTGATAAAGTACAAAATTGTATGTATGTTTGTTAAAATATGATAAACGCGAAATTGTCTTGGCAGCGCAATTGGTTAGAGCAGCCCGGTAACGGAAGATTGTGGGTTCAAAGCCCACCTAAGGCAGTCTCAAAGTAGTTTCAGTCATATTTTGTTTATATACCTCCAACTCAAAAGTATTGGAAAGTGCATTCGTCCACTAAGCAAAATGTTATGTATGCGTGCAAGCCCCGGGAACCTGAGGCAGTAGAAATTTCTTCAAAGAATTGAATTTTCAATAATTAACTACATTCTTCGTTTATACAGGAACGCCGAACCGACGGATTCGCCGTCAACTAGCAAGTCTACGGGCGATACGAAAAGAAAAACGAGCCCAAAACGATCGTCGTCGTCGATGAAACGCCGCTGCGCAGTCAGAGCGCAGTTATACAAGAACAGACTGCGCAAACGCAGAAAAAAATCAAAATTCAGCTCCAGCAGTGACTCGAATGGATCTATAGATCTGTCATCTGATAGTAATCAGTCAGAAAACGAGGAAACCCAGCATTCCCCACGCACTTCAGACGATGACGGCATAGAAGTGGTTACTAATCTAAACTTTGAAGATCTAAAAGGGAAATCACCTAAAATTGTACAAGAGAAAGAGATAGATATAGAAATAGAGAGAATACCGGTTTTAATAAGAACCGAAGAGGATGGTAGCTTGTATGAGATTGAAATTATTGACGAGATGAAAGATGGCGCTACTAAGAATATAACTGATGTGTCAAAGGCAAAAACAGATTCAAAAGACATGGCTAAGGTCTCAAAGATCAAGAAAGGTAAAGGGAACTCGACTAAGAAGAAAACGGACAAGGTTGAAGAACAGACACCCAAAGACAAACCCTTAAGCTTGCCATCAATTGATATGGGCAACGACAACTAGTAAGGAACTAATGATTAGAAATAAAATGTAAACTATAACTACTTCGCGAAGATAAATACGTAGAGAAAGATCTACCTAAATATATACATAAATAAATCATTTCCTCATGTCATAGCATTCCATTAAATACATTAAATGATATAGACGGATAGTCAGTGTTCAACTCTTTTAATGGGCCCAACATGTTTAATTGTTCATTGGTTTTCGTTCATTCATTCAAAATAATGTCTTGTTTATGCACGGTAACCCATGACGTCATGGTTCAGTTTTGTCATACAAAATCTACGGCAAAATTGCCAGGTCCTTTAAAGTCAATTGATTAGTGACACTGCCTTAATTAGAATCTAGTGTTTTATAATAGGGGTTAAAGTATGAAATTGCCGATTATTTTCCCACTTTTTATTTTGTTTATAGCTCTTAAGTATAGTCATATTATTGTGTAATTCTTTTTGTATTGTATCAAAAATTAATAAAGTAACTTTTGACTTAAAAAAAATTGCAATACTAGTGCCTATTACTTCAAAGGAGGTCGTTGAAAAGACCCCTTACAATGTGTCAGCTGACCTTCTTGCTTCAATTAAGTATATTTTTATTATATACTTTGATTTTCATAAATTTAAATAATATAATGCGTAGCTTTATAACCATCTAAATTTCACCTTTAATTGCATCGAAAACGGTTCAGGCGTTTTTAAAAAAACTAAAAAATTGTTAATATGGAAAAATGACTTTTCTCTATTTCGTCCATACAAAACGGCAATTTCATACTTTAACCCTAATATTATATCTTTGTTAGGCAGGGATTTATAAACTCAGACGTCAGCTAATGTGGTACAGTCTAGGCTGGGCTTGTAATGTGTATTTTTTATGGTTTCCGTTATGAATAAACAGCTTCTTAGTTTGAAGTCAAATGTGATAAATAAATGTTAAGCAAAATTTGTTGTTTTATTATTTAAGACCCATATATTTCCTATACAGAATTTAGATGCGCATATTGTTTAGAATATGGAGCTTTCTCGTTCTGAAGAGTTTCGTAGGAGTTTACTAAAGAAGTTCACCCATAAGAAAACAGACAGCAGTGCTTTTTCTCCACCATCGACAAAACTGCGATTGCCAATTCCCTGACAAGCTTGCGAATTTCTGTTAATTTTTAGGGTTCCGTACCCAAAGGGTAAAAACGGGACCATATTACTAAGTCTTCTCTGTCTGTCTGTCTGTCATCAGGCTGTATCTCAAGAGTCGCGATAGCTAGACAGTTGAAATTTTCACAAGTTATGTATTTTTGTTGCCGCAATAACAATACTAAAAACAAAATAATATATATATAAATAAATCCCATACAACAAACGCAGTTTTGCTCGATATTAATAATGGCAACAGGTAGGCACTTAAAATGTTCACAAAACACTCAGTTGTATTTTTACTTTACAGATACGCCATTTATTGCCTATTTTGGCCCGATATCAATAAGTGGTAACAGTTAGGCACTACATGAACTAAATTTATGTTCCTACGAAACCCTTCGTGCGCGAGTCCGACTCGCACTTGGCCGGTTCTTTTGTGGGTTAGCGACGTTTTATCTAAGCAATTGCGTCACTTATAAGTAAAAAGAATTTCAAAAAGGCTCTGAGAGATTTCACAATGCCATAACCCTTGACAATACTTTTGAGCGACGTTGTGATGAGATGATAAAAAGAAATAAACATGATTTATGTACCACCGAATTGTTTATTAATTACAATTATTAGGTACTTCATTTGTAAACTATTTATATTAATACCTAATACAGGGTGAAATTTTAACCACTTTCCAAATTGTAATATAGCAATCTACGCGGCAAAAAACAAATGACGTTTCTTTTGGTATAGCCCAGTATAAAAATGCCAAAATAAAGCACTTAGAATTTTTGATACGGCATCCTAAGTAACACTTTTTTTACGCGATGTGCATCTCATTCATTTATTACAATACTATTATAAGTTTTTGAATTTCCCTTTATACCTTAAGAGGTTTAGGACCGTAAAAATTGAAAACTATATCACGAAAAATATTTTCGGGTGACAACTAGATTTACATTTTTTACTTCATAAATAGGCTCTAAATACGATACTGAACACATGTAAAAATTTTGGAAAGTGGTTAAAATTTCACCTGTATAGTTCTGAATATTATTTAACATTGAACTGCGTAATCTTAGTGTAAATGTCAGTTGTCAAATTGAAGTCAGTCAAACCACTTTTTTAAATAGTTCAATAAGTTATATTTGTTTTCGTTATAACTTTATTATATTAACAAAATGATTGATTTAATACATTCTTCTGACCTAAAATTAAAGTTGGTCTGATATTTATAAAAAAAGGATTTTTCACGCCAATATCGTGTTTCTGGATTTGTGCCATGTACCTGATAAGTTTTAACTACGAATAACGTTTTATCTGAGCAATGACGTCACTTATAAGTAAAAGGAATTTCAAAAAGGCTCTGAGAGCTTTCAAAATGCCATAACAACCCTTGACAAAACTTTTGAGCAACGTTGTGATGATAAAAAGAAATAAAAAACATGATATACCACCGAAATGTTTATTAATTACAATTATTAGGTACTTCATTTGTAAACTATTTATATTAATAGATAATTCAGAATATTATTCAACATTGAACTTCGTTATCTTAGTGTAATCCATAGATTTAATAACTAAATCTATGACGTAGTCAGTAGGCCTATCAGTTGTCAAATTGAAGTCAGTCAAACAACTTTTTCAATTAGTTCAATTAGTTGCATTTGTTTTCGTTATAACTTTATTTTATTAACTAAATTATTGATTTAATACATTCTTCTGACCTAAAATTCAGGTTGGTCTGTTTGTTATAAAAAAAAAAAGTTGTGCGTGTACTAGTGTACACACGTAAGAAGTGAAACTTCTTTATGGCCTTATTTTTCGAAAAATTATCTACATGCAACTTTCCAGAAATTGGTTAAAATATTTAACCAATTCACTTTACCTTTTTGCTATCGTCTGAACCAACCGTGGTAGGGGCAAGAAAAAGATGGCGCGTAACCGAAAAATGTGACGCTGTGACGCGCAACCGAAAACTTTTTCGTGACGGTCCGAAAACTTTTTCGTGACGGTAAATTTTTTCCAACGGCGATAAAGAAGTTTCACTTCAAAAAAATATTTTTCTTGTCAATATCGTTATAATTGTTTCTCGATTTCTGCCATGTACCTGTTAAGTTCATCATCATCATCATCATCATATCAGCCGAATGATATTCTTGAATTTCTTGTTAAGTTTTAACTTCGAATAATAAATTATCCACAGATCTACAGATGCAATTCTCTAACAATGACAGTTCCGATTTTGCACACAACATCAAAACACTTATTATAGACAATACTTGCTGCGACTGGCGAGCCGCCATATTTTTATTTCACGCTTCTCCCATCACGGGTTAAATTTCGTGGAACCGTTTTTATTGGCGTAGTTACGCTTCTAGAGTAATCAGTATTATTCGTAGGTTATTTATTATTTTGGCACAATGTAAGCGCCATGTTCACTGAAGAACTAATGTTCATGCTATAGATATATGATCAGATATCAAACGATGTCAGAAACGTTAAACAAGGTACATAATAGAAACTCCTGATCAATTCACTCTTATTAAAAATAATATAAAAATAATTCGAGGCAAGCTAAGCAATAAATATCTTAACTAAAAATATACAAAAATAAAGCGAATCGAAAAGTTATTATACATTTTGTGACATTCAACATGTCCTACAACAAATAGTTGCACTCACTTTAAGCTCTACTTACTTAGATTTAAGATTGATTTTGCGTCGAAAATATTGGGTAAGTTGACGTGTCTTTGTCTATGAGGTCTTAAATTATTTGTTTACTTAGTTTAAAGGAGAAACTTAATTTCTTGGTCATACAAACTGGAAAGGAAGTTTTCAGACTGCCTCAGTATCAGGGAAGTAAGATTGCGACTTCAAGTCCCAACTAAGGCGTTGTTTTTTTAATTTAAGATTATGCATTGGCTTTACAGTGCTATTTGATTGTTGAAGAAAAATAAAAACTTGTCAGAAAATAAATAAAAATAGAAAAACTCGCTAGCTAAGCAATTGTCGGCAAACAATATGTTTTCGAACGATTTATGGAATGCTGATAAATGCAATTGACTGTACTATAAAGAAAAATTTGATCTGCCTAAATTAATATTCAAATAATATTAAATACTGTTTATGTTACTGACAATTGCATACGGAAAATAAATATAATTATTTCGTTGAGCAAATCATGAATAGATGAAATGTTTTGATTGTACTCTCGTGGTTTCCCTTACACTTTATTATAGTAGTTTTAAGTATTCTTTACTTTCTATGTTATTTTTTCTTTAATATACAACACCAAAATATTGCTATTCCAAATGTAACACTTTGTACTACCTACATAGATTATTTATGTAAAAAGAGGTTTTAGGCATACAATTTTTTTCAGTTAAAAACCTTTGACAAAAAAAAGACATTTCATTTCAAATACTGACGTTTTGATCAAAGGATCCTGTTTGAAGATTTACCTCAACAAAACGAAATAAACAGTGAGTATTTTCAGCAATTCTCGTTAGTTTCCACTATCGCTAGTTCGTCGTCTTCGCCTGATGTATTTGTCTTCGCATCGAACTGCGCAAGATTCGCCTCTGACGACCCGTTGCTCGACTCATGAGATCTCGGACTAACACTGGACTTGCGAACGTACAATATATTCGAATCGAGTCTAGAATGTTCTGTGAACGGCACACCGTACGCGCTGCCATCGGATATTCGATTCAGCTTATGAATCTGCTCCCGTAACTCGCAGACTTGGCCGTACAACTTCTTGTTCTCTCTCAAAATCGCTATGTTTTCCGTTTCTAATAACTCCCTTTTACTCCACTGTACATTGTTCTCTGATTTAAGCCTTTCAACTTCCATTTTGTACTCTGCTATTTTCTCTTCTAACACCTGTTTTGCAGCTATCTCGTCCTGCAGCTCGTTCTGTAACCTTTCCACTTCGCTATGACTAGAATCGATGGAGCCTATTGTTCTGTCGCAGTGCGTCAGCTCCATTTTAGTGTTATGAAGCTCGGCGGACAAAGTTTCAACTTTGGCTAAAAGAAACGCTTTCTGATCTTTCTCGCTCTGCAAGTTCTTGCATGTCTCGTCCAGCCGAAGCCTCAGCTCGCCTAATTTGTTTGCTAAAACGTTGTCGACATTGGAGAATTTGTGGGAATCTAGCGACGCCCGCTGTCTCACAGACGGCTGGTCGGGAGACACATACCCTACGTTTTTCCTCCTCAATTCTACTCCGTCTTCAGTCGTTAGATCAGCTGATAGTATTCTGCTCTCACCTATGCTGAGCAGTTTCTCGTTGTCCCTTTTGACATCTGCTAGCTGCTGATCCGATTCGTTTTTCTCCGCTTTGATTGTTGCTAGCTCTTTGGAGAGGGCGTCGACTTTACTTTTCAATTGTTTGGCTTCGTCTCTAGCTTTGTTTCGTTCGTTTCGTACCTTGCTCCACTTCTCTCGCCAGTTTGCGGTGCAGTCTGACCACCATCGCATGGTCTTCTCCATCTGCGTTGCGCGCGCGCGGGCCTCGTCCAACTCCCGCTGGTACAAGGCCTCTTTCGCCTCCCAATCGGTGTTCGTGTACCGCAAGGCACCCTCGTGGTCGCGGGACCGCCGGTGGCTGCCGCCGTGCGAGCTTTGCGCCATTTTTCATTGGTTTATCTGGAAATAAAAAATAGTTTTGTTACGCGAGTTTTTGAGTCGCATTTTCCGTATTTTTTGCACGAAATTTGGGAGCATATGTGAGCAGAAGCGCTATTTTTTATACAGACATTAGATGTCTGCATTCCAATTTAGGGGTTGAATATATTCGAATATAATGACAGGACCAAGATATCTTGTCTTAAGTTAGTGTTATGCTTAGGTGGGCATTAAGTATGCCCGAATTCTGACGGTAAATGGCTACAGGCGCGATAACAATGAAAAGAGGATAGTGACAAGACTGAGTGTGAACATGAGCGACTGATTCTACTTTGTCAGAAATTCATTTCTTGAAGCCTTTACATTAAAGTTTCGTGATAGTGTAGTTCAAGCATCAACATCAAGTGTGTGAAAAAATACCTAAAGTGCCCTAAACATTTTATGAATCCTATACTCTAACTGCAATAATTTCACAGGCAATGAGCGGTTGCCCGCCGCCATCCCCGCAGGTTTGCCCGCAAGTGTGCCCGCCCCCGCCGCCCGCGCCCCCCTGCCGGGCCAAACCCATAATGAGGGGGCTGCACTGGGCTCAGACGACTAGGGTGTTCTGCCAAGCCGTTGCGCTGGCAGCGTTGGGAGGCTCCAGCATATACTTCTTCATCCGTTTGCCGAGGGTTGCGGCTTACAAGGAGTATTATGCGTTAGTATCTATGTTTCTTTTAACTAGTTTAGCAGACACCCATTTTTTAGGGTTCCGTACCCAAAGGGTAAAAACGGGACCCTATTACTAAGACTTCGCTGTCTGTCCGTCTGTCCGGCGCTCTGTCACCAGGCTGTATCTCAAGAGCCGCGATAGCTAGACAGTTGAAATTTTCACAAATTATGTATTTCTGTTACCGCAATAACAACAAATACTGAAAACAAATTAAAATAAATATTTAAGGGAGGGTACCATACAACAAACTCGTTTTTTTTTGTCTTTTTGGTACGGAACCCTTCGTGCGCGAGTCCGACTCGCACTTGGCCGATTTTTATGATTTGTGTAAAAAAAGTATAAAGTTTGCTTTGGTTTTGTTGGGACTTTTCTGCACTACGACTCTTAATTTGGACATGGTATAACGTTTATAGTGATTTAAACGTCCATGGTCACTATCCTGACAATTATTTTATCATTTTCTGGACATCTGCCATGTTTTCGATTTTCGATTCGATTTGATTGAGTTTTGATATATTGGCAGGAGGAAGGTTTGAATTAACGGAACTGGCAGGCAACGTGGCAAATAGTAAGTGTCTCAGTAAAGCAAGCTGACCAGACTCCTCACTCAGATAGACAGGGCTTTCTAAAACAGAGTTCAATATCACCCCGGCCTGTCTCATTACAAGACCGTTAGCACCACTTTTGGCCATTAGGTGGTGTCCTTCACTTCTCGCAAATCTGATCACTACAGCTAGTATGGGGCTCTAGCATACACTCGGCAGTGACGGGAAACTGCTATTGGATACATAATACTTTTCTGGTTTAGCTATCTATGGACTTATAGCTGAAAGCTTTTACTTAGGCTGATGCCTCTTAACAGTGAACCAGCTGATAGGTTAAAACTAAAAAAAAATGAAGGTGTATATTAAACATAGTGACAAATATTACATTATTTAACTGACTGTGCCTGCGTAACTAACAGTAGCTGTTGCCCGCGACATCGTCCGCGCTAATTTCTGGTATTATGCGCGACCATAATACCAGAAATTTTTTTTGCAACATTTTTCACTGATCCTTCGCTCGTATTGGTCGCAGCGTGATGTTATATAGCCTAAAGCCTTCCTCGATAAATGGACTACGATATCCATCACAAAAATATTTTTTTAGTTTGAACCAGTACTTTCTGCGATTAGCGCGTTCAAACAAACAAACAAACTCTTCAGCTTTATAATATTAGTATAGATTATTCAATTAAAAAAAAACCATGTTTTTCATAGTAAGTTAAAATGTTGAAATATGCTTTTTTTTCCATAGTAAGTTTAAATGTGTTGATTGTTGATTACATAGTATAATAAAAAAAAAAAAATGAATTTTTTTATTATTTAATGAGAACTACCTTATCTTCATAGACTATCTGAAAACTTGACTTTCCGGGAACTTGACTTTCCGGGTACTTGACATTTTGAAACCACTTGACATTTTAGGAATTTGGCATTATGGACTGAAAGGCTAAGAAGGAAGGAAGGCAATACTATCGCAGTTTATTAAACTATTGATAATATGAGTGATCGATACTATCGATAGTATTGTTCCTAAATATATGCTGGTTGTAAATAGTATTGATACTATCAATAGTAAAAATGACGTAACCTTGTAAAGATGTCTTTTAAAGTTAGGTGTAATTTTTGTGACTGGATTATTTTTATGTTTTTAACTTTAAATATCTATTTTATATAATTAAATTGATTAATAAATATCAGCAAAGTATGAAAAAATATTCTTAACGTGCCAGATACTAATAATTTTTCGTGTGCAAATGTGTTTCACTTATGTGACTCTAGTACAAAGTTATGTCGTCTGTTTCAGTGAGAACTGTCATTCTAAACAAGCTATATTCTAAGGACTATAGTAGTAGTAGCAGCCGCACTGCGTATAGAAATAATTCACTTCCTGGTGTGAAAGGTTATGAGAATAGTGTAAGTCTTATGCTGTTTGTCTTCAATTATCTAAACCATCATTTAAGGATAGCTTACATGGGCTCTTGGGATGGGATTTGATTTAAAGTTTCTGGTTCTCCTTTTGTCATGAAAGTCAGCAGTTTATCAACAAGCTCAGAATGAGATTTTTGAAATGTACAGTCATCACTTACTTTTGCTTCGCAAATAATTATTACTTTTCTTGAGCATCAGCTGGTGATGACAAGAAATATAGTAAGAATAGGTTCTTAAAAACAAAGCCAGTTAGAACTTTTTCTTGAATACTAAATTATTTGTAGGTAGTAACCTTATTAATTCCAATCCCAAAAATCCAAATATAAGATTTTCAAAGCCATGGAAAGATAAGAAAAAATTAAAAATTTTAAGTCTTGAATCATGTTTTTTTTGTATTCAAGTTAGTATGACAAAATTGGGTGTTGTTATTACTAATTTAAGGTTTAACTATTAAATTTACTCTCTCATTCAATGAACTAAGAAAGTTTTAAATAATTATAATAGTATTAACACAAAAGAAACGTACTTACCCGTGTAGTTTCTCAGCTGCAATACATATTTTTATTTATTTACACCACAAAAGCACTTTTCTTTTTAACTGTAGTAACTTAAACGTTCTTTATCATACGAATTAAAGTATTGTTTTTTGTATCATTGAAGCAACATATTTTGGAAATAAAAAACAAAAGAAATCTATTACATACTACTGATTAATTAACAATATTTTAGCGGTGAGGCGTATTTATCGCAACAGATAAATTTAACAGATATTTAAATACCGAATATAACAACTGTTCTTCCTAAGAAAAATATCTGATAAAGGAAATAACAGCTAAATCTTAACAGTTGCCGTAAGAACAGTAGAAGAACAGATGCATAAAATATTGCTTGGCTGTTGCTGTTATCTGCGCGATAACTGTTATTGTATCATCCCCTCTCATTCATTTCGCTTATACACAAAAGAGAGGCACCTAGTATTGACTAAACAACAAATTTAAATCAACCTCACATTCGCAAATATCATAGGCAAAATGTGTCTTCTTAATTTGGTTTTTAAGCAGAGCTATTAAAGCTCTATCTCTTTTTTTCGATCGCGTTGGAAAGAGAAGCTCCTAGTATTTATTACATGAAAAAATGAAGTGGTTACTAGATTACTCAGTTTTAGGTATCAGAAACAGTCTCCTACATTTGGTCTTGTGTTTGATTGATATTTTGACGTAATGTTCGGATACATTCACAAAATAAAAACACAAAATGTTTTACAAGATTTAGGTGCCAAGACATTCTTTATCAAATCAATTTATTACATCAATGATACTAGTGTACGTGTAAATTAAAATAATACACTTAGACATAAAAAACACTAAATCAGATAAATGAGTAGATTAACAAACATTTAAAACCTGAATGCGAGAGCGTATCCAAACATAATTCCTTACTTAATCAGGACACAGATAATATAATACTAATCAGTATTAATTGAAATTTTATTCTTAAACGTTAGGTCTTATTACGTTAGTATTAAAAGCTATTTAGAGATGATGGAATACATTGGGTGTGTTCAGCCGATACAAAAACTAGTGTATCAAAATAAGGAATAACAGGCTGTTATTTAATAACAGATATTTGGCACTGTTATTTTTATATAACAAGAACAGTAGTAACAGATATCGACTTTTACCTGTTATAACTCATCTCTATTTGCATTCAACAAATTCAAGTCAAGAAAATCGACAGACAGGCCAACGAATTTGACACTAGCGATGGGCGTTATTAACCGTAACTGGTTATTTAAGCAGTTACAAGCCCGAACAGTGATCACTCGTTATCCACAACAACAATAACTAGTTAGATTCATAACGCCATTCAAACGATCAAAATAGGCATCGGTCTTCAATAACTGCTTTTTGTCACAACGCTCTGAAGTTAAATTGAATTCACTCTTATGTGAAAGGTCTAGCGTAGATATTTGGTTGGCTTCACTCCTTACGCAAAATCACTGGTTTTAAGTTACTCGTTACGACTAGTTGAAAACGACGTTTTACATTGCACATCCCACACATCGTTTTGAGTACATGAAGGAGTAAAACGAGTAATGTATAAAGGGTCCAAAAAAAGAATCGCAACAAAAGAGTGATAGCTTTATTGCATGTATGAATGAAACAACTATAGGACGCGAGCGTAAGTGTGAATGAAACAGGTATATGTTCGGCTTTCGGTCAGCAGCTCTCATCCACTCCCTCGCTTGTACTTAATGGAATTTGAGTCTTATTTTAAAGGGCAGAGATTCTTAAAGGATCGATTCGATATTTGACGATACGTGTGCGTGAAGTGATCAAGTTATACCTGCTATCTAACCAAACGTTTTATCCTTATAATAATCACGTTTGCTTCAGAGCGTTGTAAAAATAACTAGTTACAAAAATCACTAGTTATGAAACCAGTTATTGGAAATCACATCACGGTTACGTTAAGTTATCTCAAAAACCTATAACGACCCATCGCTATTTGACACTTTACAATCCATTTTTTTTTAAGTTCTTCTAATAGTTCCTACCTTAGTTCCTACCTATAACCTATCCTAAGTCAAGGTTGCTAACTTAAGAGTTTTACCCCAAGTCTAAGGAGTAAGAGGGCAAATAAGTAAGATGGGATTTTTCAGAGGTTTAATATGCTATGGAACTTTTATTAAATATTTGTTTCTTGAACTAGCGATACAAAATGAAATGTTATTCTTCTTTTTATCGTGTGATTATCCTTCGAGAATGATCGTGTCAGTCACAGTTTTCCAGACTACGTGTAAGGCCTCTGACGTGACTTGTACTTATTATGACTTCCACCATGTGACAGAAGCCGAGCAAACGGCTTAAAGTGCCTTCCGAAGCCGAAGGCTTGACTGCTTGCCTGCATATGCATGATGCTTGCATGTATTCATGATTGCATGCTTGCTAGCCTGCATCCATGTTTATTAGCATTCACATGCTTGCTATCCTGCATGCATGCATGTTTGCCTGCTTACGTGCATGCATGTATCCCTGTATGCCTGCATAAGGCGTTTAGTTTTTCGGTTCATATGTGTATTCGGATTTTTAATATACGGAATTCATATTATGTAAAACAAAGGATTATAACAGATTCGGAATTACGGAATGCTGCATTCCGACGATTTTCAATGTCGGATTTTAGTTTTTCGTATTTATGTGTAGTATCTACCCATTATGATCGCAATGGAATTGCTAAAAATATTGTGTAAAATGCTTTGTTTAAGAATAGGTGGGCACTGCAAATACGTTGGTGGTTGTATGACAATTACTTTCTTAGCTAGTAAAAGTCGTTGTTTAGGCTGGATTAGACATGAATTTAGTTTAACATAATAATTTAAGGGTTTTGAACTTTAATACAGGGAAAACTATTTCCAGGCGTTGGAAACACTGTCGTATACTACCCCACATTTTATGTTCTGTGGGTCTACCAATACAAAGTACTCTGTGGTCTACCACACTGAATGAATGAATGAATTATGTTATTTATTTGGCGTTAAGTCATAAAATTTAATAATTGGAATTGATTATTATGAAATGTAAAATAAATATTAATATAATTTGACTTTAGTGAATCCTTCTTGTCCCTTTCCTCTGAAAGTGCCTCTGCACTAATTCATATTGCGATCTGTCACTTTCAAATCTTTTAAAAAATTTGCTTTATTTAATTAATTCATCCATCTTTCGTCTGTCTTATTACGTACCCTGATTTACTCCGTTTCTATCTATTTCTATCTTTTATATATTTCAAAAAAAACGAGCCGAGAGAGAGGTTCGAAAGTAGAAGTGCCTCCTTTTCTAATACGGTGTCCATAAAATATTATCTCCTCGGATAGCCTTACTGGATTGATAAATACTTATTGTATGAAAAACTATCTAAAACGGATTTTAAGCACTAATAGTCACCTGCTAGCCCATGCTATTTATCTTTATTTAATTAGGTATGTTCTTTACTATTGTGGAATAGGAGAGTTACAGTGGATCGTTAAGTTGAAGTGGTAGTAGACTCGTTTAGGACCGAATCGGAGCAAAGGAAATAAAACAAGAAATTAATGACAAAAAATTATTAGAAATTTAAACATTATTGAATAAAATTATTATATGCAGCCGTTGTCGCATCGTCAGTTTTTCCCCCGTCATTTTAAGGGTATCTTCGTTGGCGTACGTTTTTAATCTTAAGCTTAATTATCTGTTTGCGATACCCATATTCTTCAAACCCCAAGCGACAACCGGTTGTCGCGATAACAATTGATTTTAATTGTGTCTGGAATAACGCACGATCGAGGGATTAATAAGTTCGTGTATTGATTCAGTATTGAGAGATTGTACTGCATGATGAGGAATATCATTTAAGCGAGGATAAAATAGATATTTTTTCGAAAAATTTTGTTGTCATTGCTAGGTAACAAATATTTTTTGCCAGGTCTCTTTCCACTTTCCAGCAACAGATTCATCCTTAGGCATTCTGTACAGAAATAAAATACACAATAGAGTACAATCTAACGAAATATTTCTATTTAATAATTTATGAGCCGTGGTAGCCCAATTGGAAAAATGCTCACACTATGAGGTTGCAGGTTCAAGTCCCAGCAGTGGCTTAAACTAATGATTTTTAATTAGTATTTAAATTCATGTTTGAATCATAAATAATTATCATACATACCTGAACATTTCTAAATTAAAAAAACTTATTATCATAAATTACTTTTAGTGTGGACACCCTTCTCCATAACATACTTGCTAGAGAAGGACACACTACTATTTTAGTTATCTCCTTGGCTCGTTTTCCTACTTTTCCATTTGGCAGAGAAAAAGTAATCTTAGCGCTATTGTTTTAGAGTGCACATTTGAAAATACGAGATATAGAAGTACTCGATCTTAATATTTAAATCCGTGCCGTAGCATTAAGGGAACGAATGTGTTAAACTAGTTTTTAATCATAAGGGAGTGTAGGCAAGCAATGGCAAACAAAGCTATACAGCCATCGCATATGGCATGCACGCCCTCACTCGAGGCATGAGTAATTAATGCGTATTTACACCTAATTTGAATATTTAAAAATGTTGAGAATCAAAATATCTCATTAATTAGGTACAATGGATTGAATCAACACATTTTGCTTGACCCTACTGCGTTTTTAGTGGCAAAGAGTTGTCATAAAAGGGATCACATGTTAAATAAGTACTTTTTGGCATTACAGAAAAGGAGAATTTGAAGATTGGGCAGATGAAATGGCAAGAAAAGGATTATTCCAGTCCGTGCCCAAAGAGTCTTTGCCGGACAACCAGCACCTAAAAAAATGATAATAGTTGAATCTGAAATAAAAATACTTGATGATTAGATACGCTTTTTTTATAATCACGCATAGCATTTAGACGGCATAATTTTTACAGAGTTTATGTTTATTTTTATGCAGGCTAGCAGGAATACATCAAGCAAGCTCATTATTTGTTATTATATTCTTATTTTTTGAATTTTCCGTTTGGCGTTTTTAGGGTTCCGTAGCCAAATGGAAAAAAACGGAACCCTTATAGATTCGTCAAGTCTGTCTGTCTGTCTGTCCGTCCAGACATGTCACAGCCAATTTATTCTGAAAGTATTAGCACATGAGTATATTTATTCATGTGGTATTAGCATTTCATAGTTGAAACTTAGTAGGTAGGTGTATCCTGTTAACCGCTTTACGATTCTCATACAAAAAACTAAAAATAATGATATTTAAGGGGGCTTCCCATACACACAACTAAAACAAACAAAAAAATTTACTTCTACCTATGCGTATGGGGAGGCATGGGGTATTTATCTTAGAGTATTAATATATTATCCCTTTATTTATACTCTAAGGTATCTATGGATAGGTCTTTTAAAATGACGTACCTAGAGGTTCCTAGAACCAGTTTTTCCACAAGTCTAACATTTGGAAGATAGACGCTTCCAAAGTGGTAAAATGAGTGTCCCCCCCCCCCCTCTAACTTTCAAACTAAGCAAGTGAAAATACGTGATGTAGATCTTGACAAATACTTTCAACGAAAATTGGTTTGAACGAGATCAAACCGGTAGTTTTGGAGATCTAGCACATTTTCAACAACCGCAAATATAACTTTGTCCTTTATACAAACACTATGAAAAACAAAGTTATTTTTGCAGTCAACAAAATACTGTGGTATTTTAGTTAAAGTTGGTACGGAACCCTGAGTGTGCGAGTCCGACTCGCACTTGGCCGGTTTTTAACGATACAACAGTAAGCTGAATTTAATACATATTCTTGTGCTTAAATGTTGTGCCTGTCTTGACAGCTTGGAAATCTCCTTTTTGTCTTGCCGTTTCGTGTAGGTAGTAGTAGGTACCAAACAGTACTGGAAGCAAACATTTAGATAATGCAGTCGTTTAGGTCAGCAACATTGCCAGAACAGGCTGCACAGCAGTATCGGACAGTTGTGCTGTGAACGTACGAGTGTACATTCACAGCACAGCAAACTGTCCGACAGACAGCCAATGAAGACTAAATCTAAAAAAAAAAAACGCAAAGTTAACCATGCAACACAACTTTAATAACCTACCAGTTTTTGGTATTAAAAACCAACGTTCCCATGAAAACATTAAGAAAAAACATTTTTCGTCTATTTATTAATTAATCGCTAATTAATAACAGGAAGTGATTTGTGGCCTCACGTTTCTTGGCGGTAGCCAATCGAATAGAAGATTAGTACTATAAAAACATGGAGATTACATTAACTACCAATCACAAGCTGTCTTCACCGGAGCATGAACGGCGACGATATAACATTATACCAACGTCAAAATTTATCAAAAATAACAATACTTATTTCACTTATAGGAAGTACCTTAAAATACTACTCATTAAATACACTCTTTTATTTAACTCACCAATTACATCAAAATTTTAAATTAGGGGAGTATTAACGTAAATTTAATTATTTTACTTTAATAACACCGATGGTCTAATGTTGAATCATGTGTATTGCTGCTCGAGTCAGTGCGCATGTCAAGTTGAAAATTGCAAATGGCGGCCGTTGTTATTGTTCGTACCGAATTAACTATTTGTAAATTATATACCAATCTTTTTAGCGATTTTTCTACCGAACTGTTATATTGATGCGATGCTTTAACTTCTTATGATTCGGCGCGACGCGTTTTATGTACGGTTTTAAGTGTTTTGAGTGTTTTTTTTCGTATTTTATGTGTGTCATGCAAATGGGGTAAGCTGGAATTATCGGATGTCGCTTAGGTTGTTTTGGATAGTTTCATTATGAAAATGGAGTGAAGTTTTGTGTGCTAAAGTGTTAAAATGAAAACTGCATAAAGTTTTTCAACTATTACGCCACGATTAGGGTGTAGCGACTGGCAAGAACGGCTGTAATCTGCTAATGTTCCATGCCGTGACTGCACTCCCCGTACATTTCAAAATGGCTGCTGCTCTTCACGATATATGAGCTTTGCGTCACTGGAACATAAATCAGTGGATCAGATTCGTGATGAAATTCTAGTGCTTCTAGTCTTGTGATCCTGTGTGAAATTTCGAAAATAAGCTTTGGACAGACCCCCGGACATAATTGGGGCGGGACAATAGTGTTGTATCATATGTTTTTGGAGTAGTGGACACTGACCATACGACCGATATTGCCTTGCGTCCGAGCTGGATAGTAATGTCGCGATTGAATTTCCAGGATGATTTGGGACACAAGACAATAAAACTCTTGTGGAATTGAGCGGAATGTGACATTGTATGAGAGGTGAGTGTTTTTTTTTGGTTTATTTACATTTTTCGGGGAGGTATTAACCGTGTGGTGTTCTCTTCCACAAGATGGACACATTGGTGGGTGACAGGCGGTCGGTCGCCTTCCGTGGTCGTCCTTCGCGGCGCCCTTCCGATTCCTAATTACAGCCGGGTTTGGGACTTTCGAGGGAGATTAGGTTAAAATGATATGTTGTGTAACACATGTTTCAATGTTTTCGAAATGTCGACCTTGCTGTAACGTGTTGATCAAGAAAATGTTCCATGCATGAAAAAAATTTTTACTTACGCGGATTGTTATCACGCGTCTTAGTTTCACATTAAACCCGCTAGCGATTGCGGCCTGCGTTGCGTGCGGTAAATATATGGCGTAAAACACATTGGCAAAGATAGTTTGATGTTGTTATTATTTATTTTAATGCAACTCACATGATTAATAATCATATTAGGAAAAGACTAAACAGGGTGATGTGTTAGTTTCTTATCACTACTGTAATGAGCAAGTAGTTTGATTTAGTAATTTTCGTCCCTTTAATGAACATTTAAGTCAAACAACACTGTCTAAGATTTTAAATTAAGCTTGAACGAAGTGTTTACAAAATGGATAATATATTGAATTTTTGTAAATTATTTATTTAGTCCACCAAAAGTAAATCTTCAGTTCAGGTAAATGAATAGTTCTGAAATAGTGAATAATCAACTACTATAGATATCTACATTTATTAATATTTGTTCAATATAACCTTGAAATTTTTTGCTTTTATGTTTTTACATCTTCATTTCACATGTGGCAATAAACAAAGCCCTTGATAAGCAAAAGTAAGATAGTTATAATTTATAAAGACCTGAATATTAATACATAGTTAACTAGGTATTCCCAAATAGTCTTTTTGTAAACCAATTGGTAGAAAAGTATTAGTATTTCAAATTAAAAAAATAATAATAATGTTATGAACTTCTTTTTACATCTGCATTGATAATTTAAATTCTGATCTAATCGATAATGTCATTGGCCTCTAAATTTTATGAAATTAATATTTACTCATCAATGTCTATTGATCTAATACTATGAAATTTGGTAAGAAGGTACCTACTTTGATATTTCATGCATTTCATAGTAAATATCAAAACATCACAAGAATAGATTTATCAGATGTACAGACAACAGCATGTAAACCTACCAAAAAACGTCAAATTTTCTCAATTGATATTGATCTCTACTTGTTGGGCTTAAAGTTGAAAATCAATTCAATGACCTTTACTTTTTGGGTAGGTTGACCAGAGGATGTCTGTACCTTAAAACCTTTTTTTAAAATGATGGCCTATAATCATCCCGATTAAGGGCAAAGGCCTCTTAACAATTTGAATTCAAAATACTAGAGCAATGATGGGTGAAAATAAATGAGTTAAAAATGTTCTCTCTTTCTCAGTAGTTCTAATTTATTCATTATTAATTGAATAAAAAATGTGTTTATTAATCATTACCATGCTTAATTTTTATATTAAATAACATAATTATTGTCATAGGGTTTGAATTCTGATTAAAAAAAGCAGTTGGTATAATTAGTATTGTGCCTTGTTTTGTAAAAAAGGCGTAAATTTTTCATACTTGGGCTAATAAATGTGTATTTAAATGATATTTTATATAAGGGCTTTCATTTTACAGTTTTTATTTTTATACCATATTACGCTTATTTATTAAATTACAAGATTTCAATCCCAATAAGTTTTTGCCCAATTATATGCAGTTTTAAAATTAATCTATAATTATATTTTAGTAGTAATAATCTAATGTCAGCTAGTACTCGATAGAATAGTTTTATTTTTACAATTTTTATAACAACAAAATGTTAAGACTAATGTTCAGATAACCAATACATTTGTTTTAGCAATAGTACAGACTTTTGTTTCCATGGATTGCAGAAAAGAGTACAATATAAGATAATACAATTTTGAATGAAACATTAACCATGGCTTGAAATCGCTATTCAAAATAATGTTTTTAATAAATAAATATTAAATAAATAAATATTTAAGACATGCCTCACTGGGCCACACAGAGCCATCTAGTCCCAAATTAAGCTACCTACTATTAAGTACCCTGTCGTATGGGGTACTAGACAACGATTTAATATGATTAGGATAGTTCCTTGTTCAACATTTTGTTCGAAACAAAAACAAGAATGTAATAAAGTGGTTTAATCCATGGAGAGCTGAATCGAGACAGCGTGTGCCGCTTGTTCGTTCATATTACAGGGCCTAACATGGGCAAAAACATTTTAAAATAGTTAAAAACGTTTTATTGAGCAAGAACGATTTAAAACTTTGTTCTCCCTCAAAGTGGTTTTTTTTTGTGATTCCCTTTGAACATAAACGAAACACTTACGTTTTTAGGTACTTAAGGCGAAAACGATTCAAAATATAAAACGTTTTCTGAGCCCTGACATTAACTACCTACTACTTTGTATATTCTTGTTGTTTGGTAAATCTGATCAGATACCCTTTCGGTTTTGTTTTATTGAGGTTACCATAACTACATTTTTTGTCTAACATTGGTAACATTGCTCATTATTCATATTTCTAAAGCAGTTAGAAGTGACCTAAATATATAATTTGCAGAATAGTAGGTAGTCTTAAAATGTTTACCAAGCAAGTAAATATTTTTAATTTTAATCATAATTAATTACCATTTTACCCACATTATTACCAATTTAAGATGCGTCTACTGTAATAGTTGATGAGAAGAAAACATTGATGAGGCACTCTCAAATTTCAACATAAGAAGAAATTATATGAAAATAATAATTACAATTATTTTGACTATATTTGTTACTTTTAGGGCCTGTTTCACAATCGCTGAGTAAAATTCTGGGTAAGCTACTTCGACCCTATCTGCTCAGTAAACTATTTTTCACGTTTCACAATCCCTGAGTAGGTTTAATCACCACTTTAATAAGTTAATCAGCGGATACACTGCCAAGTAGCCTTTTACTTGACAAGTAAATTCAAGAAAAGATAACCTCAAATACGTCATTTCCAAATTTTCATCAATAACAAGTTATTTTATTATTTAAATGGATAGTTTTGCAGTCATTGTAAAATAACACAATGTTCGTAATGGTAAATTCAATGCAAACAAAATCACCACACAAAAAGTACCAAACGTCGGCAAATTTGACATTTGTCATTTACTGACTAACTGACGTTGACTAGACATAGACATTTTGTTGAAACCTCGTTGCGTTCCATTCTTACAGAAACATTGATTTTAGAAAAGGTGAAATGACTCTTTTACATTACAGTGTTAACATTTTTTGTACGAATTTATTGTTTTTATTACTTATAATCATAACAAAAATTATTTTTCATGATAATTCTGTGATTACTATACTTTATAGAAACACATATATTATTCTTACCTTGAAACGAAACGTAACTTGTGAGTAAGTATTAATTATATAATCTTCACTTTAATTTACTGATTAGATGATTGTGAAATGCAAAGAAAGGTAACGAAAGGATTTAACCTCTATGTAATTAACTCGTTGAGTAACTACTTAAGCCTTTACTTAATGATTGTGAAACAGACCCTTAGAAATTTATGCCTTATTTTTAAATTAACACAAAAAACATGTAAACAGTGTTTTAAGGAAAAAAAATAGGGAGGCTATTTTCATTAAACAGACTATACCTAGACCTAGATACAATTTCTTTGGCAAAGAGCAATAAAATTTTTCATAAATTTTTCAACCATGTGGCGTATGGACAAGGTTTAAAATATAATGACAATATTTTAAGATTTTGCACAAGGTTTAACATTTTCAGGGTCTAATTATACTGCTCAAATGTAATGAAATAAATTTTGCTATAGTAACAATATCAAAATTCCCTATATCAAAAGCAGGATGGTTATTTTTGATTTTATACCTTGTAACTTTTTTTAATTGTTTTTGTGCACTAACACTTAAACATTGATTGATATCAACAGAATGTCTAAAGAAAAAAAAAAAGTTTTTTTACTGTATAGTGTAGTATAAAAAAAATTTTTTTTTTCTTATGTAAGGTAAAGGTATTTTTTTTACAAAATAAGGTCATTTTAACAAAACTTTTGAAGAAAATAAAAAAGAATTGGTTTGTTAACTAAATAAAAAAAGAGTAGTTTTTTTTTTAATATTACTGGGTTTTTATGATTGGTGATTTAAATTGGTATTGTAGTTGTAAAGAGTTGAAGAGTAAGGTTCTTCTCAGTCTTAGTTTGTTTTTATCCACCACTCACATGTACTAATCTTAAATGTCTAGTTCAAATATAATGTACTGTTGAATTTTCTAGGTACACTGAGCAAGATATAAATAAGGGAGTAGTACTCTTGGATGAGCCTTAGGCTGCAAACTGAAGTTCCGCGGGCGTATTAACCGTACTGGATATCCGCGGCGCGGGCGACGGGCACTAGTACGGCGCTAGCAGTTTGCAGCCTTATAGCGCCTTCACACTAGCGTTTCTCCAGCGTAAGGGCTAGATGAACGTATGAGCAGCGCAGACGCCGCTATAACGCAACGCACTCGCTGTCTCAGCGTTTCCTTTTTATTTAATTTATTCTGCGCTCACGCGGCGCTTACGTCCCACAATTTCGTTGATGAAGAGGAAAGGCTGCGAAAACGCGACGCAAGCGTTTTGTTGCCGCGGGGTCTGCGCTGCGCGTACGTTCATCAAGCGACTACTCTGGACAAACGCAAGTCAACGCAAGGCGCTTCCTACCCTACTTTAGTGTTTGCTCACGTCGATCATACTACAACCCCTAATAAGTTTCAGAGATTTATAGTCTTTTCATCTCACTTATGCGATGTCTCATAGAGACATTGACATATGAGTGTGTCCTATAATTCGCCTATAATATAGCCTTCTATCAAAAAATTTTGGAGATTGAAAAATCTTCTCTTTTTCTATAGTTAAAGTCGCTACATAAACTCCCTGAATGGTGTCAATGTCCGATTTTATTGCGTTCCAAAGATCCATTTGATTCTATCACCACATCACTAAATATCTACGCGGTCATAGGCAATTTAAATTCTGCAGACCATTCCTACCACCTTATCCGAAAATGGTCTCATCTTTCGTTTTTGTCGATACAGACATGTGCCAACAGTTTCCTATGTTAATCTATGTTATATTTAAACCCCAAAAGACGAGAAGGTATAAAAGCTTATCTATTCTTAAATCTGGAGTTGCGGCGTTTTGTGAAGCTTATGCCACCCACACCTAATGTGATGATGACTACTACCACTTTGTCAAGAGTGATACCGACGAAGAAGATTCTTTTATCTAGGAAATGATCTGAATCGAATTTTATATTTTGACTAGCTGTTGCCCGCGACTTCGTACCGTCAATCTCTGTTATGATCGTGATTATTTTTGCAACATTTTTCACTGATGCTTTGCTCCTATTAGTCGCAGCATGATGTTATATAGCCTAAAGCCTACCTCGATAAATGGACTATCCAACATAAAAAGAATTTCTCAATTCGAACCAGTACTTCCTAAGATTATCGCGTTCAAACAAACAAACTCTTCAGCTTTATGATATTAGTATAGATAAGGTTTTGGCTTTTGAAATCGTCCTTTGCCTGTTTTATTTCTAATAAAAACCCAATCCGCACAACAAAAACTAGTAAAGCTAGTAGGCTGATTTTAGATTCACGCTGATCGTACGCTGATCATCGGCGTTGACCGTCAAAATGGATGAACTTGAGCGCCGACGGCGGTCAGCGCTGACAGCGATTTCCATACATTTCAGCGATCGGCGCTGATGGTCAGCGTACGATCAGCGTGACCCTAAAATCAGCCTTAGATAAATTATCCTTTATAATACTAATGTTTTCTATCGATCCCCAGCATGGCAGCGGACAGCGATGGGCTAGGCCCGGCCGGCGGCGGGTCGTGCGGGGTGGTGGTGACGTGCGAGGGCGACCTGCGCGACCCCCGCTTCCCCGAGCGCCTGCGCCGCCTGCTGCGCGATCTGCGCACGCTACTAGCCGAACCGCACCCGCACACGCTCAAAGTTAACAAGGTACGTACTTAGTGACCCCTAAGGTAGCCGAATTTCTGGCAAGCAATGAAGATAACGATGCTTGGTATTTCCCTGCGTGATAGAATCAGCAATAACGGATCACATTACGACCCCCACTACCGAAGAAAACCACGTGTGTACCAACAGATTGTCGTCCATTGCCATTCCTGAATCATTCCACGCCTCTCAACGCCCATAGGTTCCTGTTGATGTATCCCGCCCAATTTCACTTCAGGTCAAATCATGATATTCCTTATTCTTCATTCCTGATTTTATCGCGCAGTGAAATACTAAGTATCGTTCTTTTCAATGCCTGTAGCAGGCAGATTATTGTAAGATTCTCCAGGCTCCAATGGTAGGGGAAGTTGACCAATCTCCTACTAAATAGACGTTGGCTGCCGTGGGGTAGTTTAGAATAGAATAGAAAAGCACTACGTGGTGTCTTGTTACTCGCATGATACTACTGAAGAAGTACTGCCAAGAGAAGACTAAGAGCAGCGTCTTCTCTCTCATTGGCGAAACTGAACCTTCAAGCGTGGAGTATACGGGTTTTTTTTTAAGTCCAGCTGTGGACTGATGTGGGCTGATGATGATGAGATGTGATGATGATGGATCTTTACTTTGTGGTATAAGTATACATGCTTGTTAAACAGTTTGAAAGTCACCACATAAACAAGCTTCTGCACATTATAAATCACAGGAAAATACCACAAGGATAACGATCGTAGGTAGAATGCTTTTGAATATTTGCCTAAAGATATGGTAATGAAAACTGACTGCAGTCACGTAGGCCTTTAGTAAGTTCTGTGACCCACTGACTCAATTATTTTGCAAAGTCCCGAGAACCCTTATTTCGCAACACAATGTCCCGAATATTCGACTGATGTCTTTTAGTTTTTGAAAGAGATAGACAGATCCGTATTTACTGGCTTCGCGTTGCGCCCCCAGCTTAGTTCTTTCGTTAGGGTCGACCCAAACTAGGTTTGTATAGGAATTCGACAACAGCATTGTTACAAAGCATATTCAATTGGTCATTGTATACATAATGTCTAATGCAATTAAATGTAATGGTCAATATGTCTGGTTCATCTTAACTCGAATTGTTGGTTGCCCTCTAGAGGTATAGTTTGAGGTAAAGTTGAATTAGTTTATAAATGATGAATAAATAAATTGAAAAAACAGCAATAATTTTTTTTTCTGATTCCAAAATGAGTTGTCTAATAAAATGCTGTAATAGGCACTTGATTTGGGGAAATCTGAAATAACGAAGGTACTATAAACCCAGACTAGCTTTCGAAATCTTCAAAAAAGGAGTGTAGGAGTGGCTACTCCAGTCTCCACTACAGATTTGGTCAATTAATAGAATGTTGAGTGGAACAAAACAAAAATTTGATATAGTAAGCAGTCATACTGGCCCCCAATTTTCAAATTAGCGGATAATTAATAAATGGCTCAATAGAATCGCAATTGTATATTTTGACACATTTAATATGGTAGTAATGTCAAAATATACGATTGCGATGCCATTGCGATTCTATTGAGCCATTTGTAAATTAGCAGAATTGGGGCCCAGATCAGGGGCCTAATTCGCGTAACCGAATCGCAGTTCGATCGTGATTGAATTGGACGATTTTGACATTTAGCCCATATTAGAACTGTCAAAAGCCTGTCGTTCAATTGCGATTGTGATACGATTCGGTTACGCGAATTAGGGGCCAGTGGTTAGTTATTAACCCATTTTAGTCCACTGCTGGACAAAGGCGTCTTCATGCGGAAGATTTAGCCTTAAATCAATTGAGGGCAGCACATAGCTCTAGTAGTCCTCTTAAGCGACAGGGTTGGCAGGCGGGTTGGCATGGTTGAGAAAAGAAGCTGCTGCTCAACAACACCCATAGAAAGAGAAAGGGCTATTCTATTTTTGTGCCGGGTACCACACGTCAGCCGGTATAGTCGACAGCAGGTTTAACATGCGATCATGAAACTAAAATATAAAGTCTTGCTTGCCACGCATCTTGTGAGCTTAATATAGTTAATTGTTTTCACAAAAATTGTTCCGTCGGGAAAAGTGACATAAGCAACCAATTTAGAGTCAGTTCTTGATAGTTGTCAGTCATTTCTTGTTTAAATATGAAGTTAATTCCATAGAACATGGAAAAAGGTTAGAAAGGCGATGTAGGCGGGGCAGGCCCGTCACAAAGGTTATGAGCAAATGCTTGTGAGCGCTGTGATTGGGTCAAACAAATTCGCTTGATTGGCGTTCTTTGAACTCGTTTTGTTATCATACAAATGGCGCTTTTCTAACCTTTTTCCATGTGCTGTGGTTAATTAAATGGTCTTAGTGCCAACAAGAAGTTGTATCGCCCCTTTATCTTTATTTGTATACAGTTAATTCAATGTCCCGGAGCTAACAAGAATTCCTTGGTCACTTGTCCAGGTGGAGCCGTGGAATTCGGTCCGCGTGACGCTGTCGGTGCCCCGCGCGGCGGCCGTGCGGCTCCGCGCGCTGGCCGCCGCTGGCGCGCCCCAGCTGCACGCGCTCGGCATCCTCTCCGTGCAGCTGGACGGCGACGCGGCGGTCTCGCTGCGGCTGCAGCACGGCGCCGAGCTGCGGATCAGCACCGACGCCGACGGTAGGTCGCGCTGTGCCGCACTACCCCTCGCCAGCCTCTCCGTGCAGCTGGACGGCGACGCGGCGGTCTCGCTGCGGCTGCAGCACGGCGCCGAGCTGCGGATCAGCACCGACGCCGACGGTAGGTCGCGCTGTGCCGCACTACCCCTCGCCAGCCTCTCCGTGCAGCTGGACGGCGACGCGGCGGTCTCGCTGCGGCTGCAGCACGGCGCCGAGCTGCGGATCAGCACCGACGCCGACGGTAGGTCGCGCTGTGCCGCACTGTCCTTGCATTTGGGACTCAGTAATTATAGATTGGCAGCACCGCTGAGAGCAGGACACCAAAGGTCGCGACTCTACCAGTTCTTCCCGGACGAGGCTGGTAGACTTAGCATGAGCTGGGTCGAACCAAATTATGTAATATCACAGATGCACACTGAGCATGGCTGTTTTAATAAAAGGTTGTGTGAAATGAAGCTGCGAGAGGACGGCATATGTGAGTTCGGTACGAGTGAGGAGGACAGGCACCACATTTTGTGGTACTGTACTCTGTATGAGGACTTACGGCGAGAGATGATGAATGGAATCGTTTCGGAGTGTGTCGGGTCCAATTGGTACCCCGATCTCGTCGCTTCGGAGGCGAATTTTGCATGGCTGCGGGATTTCGCGCACGGTTGGCACCGGAGAAAGAAAAGCCCGAGCTGCCCGGCGCCATAGGGCGCCACACTGTTGGTATGGCGTAGCAAGCCCCAGAAAGGGGAGAGTTGACAAGAGGGACAAGGATAAAGATGATAAATTAATATGTAGAGAGTCAAGAATTACACACGGTGGAGTGCACACTGCCTAGCAGACGCAAAATCCGCGTGTATCTCTCACTATTCGGCCAGTATAACCGCGAGATTGGTATGGCTATGGTGGTTGGTGGGATTACCCTTGCATTCTAAAAAACGAGTCGCCACTGCGCTTGTGGCTGTGATCACGGATGTCTCAGTCCACATCGACCGCTTTTATTACGGCTTTTTGTTTGGTAGCCATGCGGCGCTAGTGGTGGTCAGCGTTAAAAGAGAGTACCGTAAAATGGGGTCAATAGAAATGCAGGGGTGAGTAGATACAAAACTCAAAAAGTTTATCTACAGACTATAGCAAAGTATTTGAAAGAAAAAAGTTGCCAAATTTTTATTATTTTAATATTTCCGTATCTTTTTTCTTAATATAGCAACATTGGATTGACGTTAGGTTTGACCATGATATTAAAAAATAATCTTAAAGTGAATGTTCGAATGCAGGTGAAAAGAGGTCCTGTAAACTTTACTATTTTTATTGTGAAAGGAAGCGTTTTTAAAACACATCTTGTTAATATCATTCGTAGAATCCTTGTGACCCAGATTAATGCAAACGTAAGTGCTTTTATGCGTTTAATTTCGAAATATTTGTAAAATTGTAACCAAAGTCATTTCTGATTTTTATTTGAGGTTAATAGACACGGGGAAGGGGCGAATAGATACGTAGTATGGGGTAAATAGATACGAAGTATGAGTTCAATAGACACGTAAAGGGGTTCTATAGAAAGGGGTAAGAGGTGATTAGAAACATATGTGTTAGGGCTGCTAACTATTGAGTTATTATTACTTTTTGTTAAAAAAAAAATTTTTTTTGCGTTTTTTACGATTTGTACATGTTAATAATGATAAACTAATATCAAATTGAAAAGATAATTTATTTTAAATAAATAACTACATTGTTAGTAGTGAGCACGATACTGTTTCTTAGAATTATAACTTGGTTTTTGTGCAATTAATAAGTACTGAATGATCTCTAAGACATGAATAAAACGATAATTACCTATTTTAAGAAATAATAGTTGATCGATAAAAAGGTTTTTCTTTTAAATTTTAACTTAATCGTTTATTTTTACGATTACGTGCTTAGCCGCTTCTTAAACAGACAGTGTCTGAATTATTTCCCAAGAAGATGTAAGAAGCGTACCTAATGATGACATTTGACTTTTCAGTAATGTGAAAATTGCCAACCCTAGCATATTTTCTAATCACCTCATATCTCGTTTCTATTGACCCATGTTACGGGTAAATATAAACGACCCATATTTTTGCATTTCGTGCTGTAATTATAGATTAAATGCCGATTTTAAAGGCTGAAATTTGTCAAAACCGCTAAGAGACATGATAAAAACGCCATACAATTACTCTTGACTAGTGAAAACATTAATAAAATTGTCGTTAAAGTTGAAAATTGTTTCTATTCACCCCATTTTATGGTATCAATCGTGCATTCATTGCTGTCACAGCAGCTGTAAGAAAATCACACCACAGCACTCGCCGCAGCCTCCTGTGCAGTTATTTCTTTTAATCAAACTTTGAATCAATACACATTACTACTTAAATAAAATATTGACAAACCGTATTATATTAAACAGATTATCAGTTTTGTTTTGAAGGACGCTCTGTGGGGTAAGTATCGCTAAAAACGCGCGTAATTCAGTTACTGAACATTTTATTTTAGAAATTCCTTTTTCTATTTACGCACGAGTAAATCTTATTTTCTGATTATTCTGTGATATGAATAAAACATTTTTTGTCAACTAATTTTAAACTCACCCTTTAGTTATGTGTTAAAATTGTATCCGCGGATACGGATATTTGTCAAGATCCGATTCCGATACGAATACAGATCTTAACATTGTTACAAATATATAAAACATATAAACAGTAAAAGATCCATGAAAAATCTCAAAAAAGTGACGATTACTGTTTTCCACGGATATCCTTTATGTGTGTACCTGGTACAGCATAGTGCCACAGTCTATGAACCATACAGTCGTTCGACGCCTTTGATCTCATGGAAAATGCCGACAACGTCTAGACAGTATCGTGACGGCCAGGGTTGTCAAAAGTAAACAATGTATAAAAATATTTATTTATTGCAGATAAACACTCGTAATCAGCACCCCAATGAACCTCAAAAGTGACACACGTATCAAATTATAAAAAAATACGTCCGCCATCTTAGATTATAAAAAGGATGGCGTAATGGTAATCAGCACCCTAATGAACCTTAAAATTGACACCCATGTCAAGTTATAAAAAATTACGTCCGCCATCTTGGATTTAAAATAGGATGGAATTTTCGTAATCAGTACCCTAATGAATCTCAAAATTGAAACCCATATCAAATTATAAAACAATGCGTCCGCCATCTTGGATTTTAAAAATGATGGCATTTTGGTAATCGGCACCCCTATGAACCTCAAAATTGACACCCATATCAAATTATAATAAAATACGTCCGCCATCTTGGATTTTAAAAAGGATGGCATTTTCGTAATCGGCACCCCAATGAACCTCAAAATTGACACTCATATCAAATTTAAAAAAAATACGTCCGCCATCTTGAATTTAAAAAAGGATAGCATATTCGTAATCAGCAGCCCAATTTAACCTCGAAATTGACAACTATTTATCTTATTAAAAAAATATATGTTCACCATCTCGAATCATTCGATATCAGCATTCCAATAAATTCCAACAAACAAATATAAAATAATTTAAAACACAAACATTTGTTAGCCCTGAATGCTGTGTCCCGAACTCCTAACATCGTTTTGTTCGCAGTTCGGGCTCGGCCTTCCCGCGTCTCGCCCCTCACACCCCGCACAATTGCCCTGTCTAGACGTCTTCGTCGAACGACTGTATGGTTCATAGACCGCTCAAGGACACGATATGTCAGAACGGTCGGGACCAGTGCAAGCGCGAGTGCTAGCTGCACAAGATACGAGTCTGTCAATTTTATTTTGAAAAATTGATTAACTAAAGTAAAATTAACGGTTGTTTATTTGTAACGTTAAGCGATAACTTGTCGTTGCTTATAAAAATATAACGAAAGAGCAATGGCCTGGTGAGAGGCGAATCTATTTTTTTTTTAATTTAAGGTGTTGTATTATCAATGCACACTTACAGTTAAATTGCTTCAAATAGGTTTAAAAAACACATGGATCCCGACAGTGATCAGGTTTGCCTTTCAGTTAAGCCTATATTGTAGAACGCACTGTTATTTTTTTTATAAAACGAGCCCTATTTTAACTACCCAAAGACTCTAGCATTTGTTATCACCGCCCCGCTCCCCTACGCCTATACAATCTAATAATAAAGTACTTATCCAACCTTTTGTCTCTTTCCAGAAGCGAGCACCAGTACATCTCGTCCTCAGTCGAACGCCGAGCTCCTATCGAATCTCGGCAGCATAGGGCGCCTCATTAGCGACGCGGAGGCCCCCCCCACCAGCAACGCCCCCGAACCTCCGAGAGACAATTTTAAATCCCCCAACACCGTGTGCCCTATGGACGGGAAGATACCCCATGCGATACCATCGGCGGCGCCTGAACGTTGCGAGTTCCCCTTCGGTTCGATGACCCAGGCGAGGGTCATACACCGTAAGGAGAACACGCTGGGTGAGTCCAAAATTTTATAATTTCTCTAATTTTTGACTAAGGTAGACTTGGTAAGGAAATCTTCGAAAAAGCCTTGGTAAAGAAAATATATCTTTGAAGAAAACCAGTGAATTTCACAGTAGGCCTATCAAGTGTCTTTATTTTACGTCGATCATCTTGCGACAGTAGGCCTCTGACGAGACTTGTTTCTACGGCTACCATTTTGCAACAGTAGACCTCTGTCGTGACTTGTTTCTTCGACGACTGTCTTGTAACAGTAGGCCTCTGACGTGGCTTGTTTTTACGACGACTTTCGATTGCGATAGTAGCTAAGACTGACGTGTCAACCAGCCTGCTTTGGAAGGCACGTTAAGCCGCACGTTTGTTAAATTTATCCGACCGGAAATCGAAACGAAGAATCGGGATGGTAACGGACTAGGTAATAAGCAAACGACAATAGTCTAGGGTAATCTAAGTAGACAATTAGTTTGCATTGACATAATAAATTTTCTTATTCATTCATTTATTTTCTTATTACAGTGAATTCATAAGGAAAGTTTTGTATATAAAAAGTTACAATAGCCGAGATTTAGAAGCGAAAATAAAACACACGTAATGGTAGCATGGTTTATTTCTTCTTAAATATTTGACCTGTACCTACATCACATCGCATAAGGTTATTCATAAGAAAAGATTAAAAAAAAATGTGGACAACATCACATACATTGTTCTGATACCAATATGAATAACTATTTAAAGCACTCTTATTTTGATATCCAGAAACAAGGAAGGTGCCACAAACACCCAGAACCGAGAAAATGTAGAAAAACACATTTTTTCTACATTGACCCGCCAGGGAAACGAACCCGGGACCTCGGAGCTGGCGACACCTTATAAACCGGTGTGTTCGCCTCTCCGCCACGTAGGTCGTCAAAATAGTTTGAGAGAATCACTTGTAACCTCAAAATCTAGATATTCCAACGTGAAATTAAACCGAACTCCTCGTCCCCAGGTCTAGGCGGTCCGTCGGGCGTGCGGCCGTCCTCCGACAATTTGTTCGTCCGCCCCTCGACGTCCGCGTTCGCCGGCCCCCCGCCCCCCTACCCGGCCAAGGCGTGCCCCTCCCCCTCCCCCGGGCCGGCGCCCCCCGCGCCCCCCACCGTCGCCATGTCGTCGCCGCTGCTGGTGAACCTGTTGCAGAACGACGCGCCCGCCCCGCAGCCGAGGGCGAAGCCCCCGCACCCGCCCAAGATGGAGAGGCTGGACGATGGACAGGTGGGTTTGGTTGTAACCGGTGTGGGATGTGACAGAACTTGGTAGAATAGAATCAGTTTAGATCAGTGGTAGTAAACGCTGCTTCTGAGCCGTGGGGGTTCGATCCCCGTACAGTACAAATATTTGTGTGCATGAATATGTCTGTTTGAACGTAATGTGAACGTAACAATTTGTTAGTTGTGCGTAACGTTTTTTAATTTGCTTAGTTAACGTTAAACAGAAATTCCGACACATTTTACGTCGCAGTCGAACTGGCCTAATGTAAGAACTCAAGAGCAGCGTAAAATACGCGTCTGAAAAAATAAAAATAAAAATTTTAAAGTTATAATTATTGTAATTTGCATGCCACATTTTATGGTAATAAAGTTATACTAAGTTAATTGATTCGGGGTTAAAACTGTCTTATTATATAAAAGAAAGACGTGTTAGTTACACCACTCGTAACTCGAGAAAGGCTAGACAGATTTTTATGATTTGGTATTTTTGGATTTGTTTTCGTCGGGAATAGGATAGTAAGTATAAAAAACGTTGAAAAGTTATATAATAATATTAAGAAAAACTATTTGTTTATAAAATTTTCCAACCATATTTGATGACAATGACATTTAACACGTCAAATCAAACATTATGATATTCTGAGGAGAAACGAAATTTATTTTATTTTATTGGAATAGGTATACCAATAGTATAACGGGTGTAAAAAAACCAAACGCAGATCCGAAAACCACATACTGTCCCCATCACTAGAATCATTTTTTTCTTTAGAACCATACCTGGGAAACAGCTGGTTCCGAAGATATTGAGGGTCAAAGTCACAATTTTGTTTTACATTTTATTACAAAAACTGTTGCTAAAGGTTACTTAAAAACTTTTCTTCTTATAAACATAGTGTTTTTTTTATTAGTTCGTTCATAATGAGGCTTTTTTAATTACAATAGGCAATGTACGACTCAGCGCGGACGAATTTTAAACTTAGCAGCCATCTCCAGCGCAGCGGGCCACGCTCCGGCTGCTATACATTGCGCGCTATGAATAATAATATTTTTTTTACTCCCAAAAATAAAAATCATTTCCCAGTTATAATATTTTGTAATATTACCTGGTTTGCTTTTCAGATTGCGTATATTATAACCGGGGGTAAAAAAATAAAACGCAGAACCGAAAACCACGTATTGTCCCCATCACTAGGATAATTTTTTTCTTCAGGACCATAACTGGGAAACAGCTGGTTCCGAAGATATTGAGGGTCAAAGTCACAATTTTGTTGTCCATATATTACAAAAACTGTTGCCAAAGGTTACTTCAAAACTTTTGTTCTTACAAACATAAGTTTTTTTTTATTATTTTGTTCATAATAAGGCTTTTTTAATTACAATTCGCAATGTACGGCTCAGCGCGGACGAATTTTGAACTTAGCAGCCATCTCCAGCGTAGCGGGCCCATGCTTCGGCTGCTATACATTGTGCGCTATGTATTTTAATATTTTTTGAGTCCCTAAAATAAAAATTATTTCTCAGCTATAATATTTTGTAACATGACTTGGTTTGCTTTTCAGATAACGTAGCTTCAGGATCTGCGTTTAGTTTTTTTACACCCTGTATAGTACATTCTTAAAGCTAATATATAAATATCTTATATATAAGCCTTTACACAACAACACACTGACAACAGAATTATATTAAATAACAATAATGATTAAAAGGATCCACTCGATCATTGTAATTAAAAGAGTCAATCCTCTGAAACATCTGGCTCCTTAATTACAATTTAATTAAAACTAGAAGTATAAGTTCGCGGGGTCCGCTAGTGAGCAAATAACCATCATAATCTCTACCGTCACCAGCAAGTGGAACTGGCCGTGGGTCGAGCCCAGTTCGAGTGCCGCTCGCCCGCGCCGCCCCCGCCCGCGCCCCGGCCGCGGCCGCCGCCGCAGCCCTTCGCGCGCCGCCCCTACGCGCCGCCGCGCCCGCCGCCGCCGCCGCCGCCGCCGCCGTCGCCGCAGACGCAGGCGCAGCCGCAGCAGACGGTATGTCGGATACTTAGCTAGATGCCATAGATCAAGGCTGCTCAACCTTTCGAAGAGTCGGGCCGAACGGTAGATCCAGTCGTTAACGACGGGCCATTTACATTTCTTATTCCTTATTTCTAAAACTCAATAATTAGGAAAATAAAATTGAATTATTGTTTATTAGGAACAAATATTCAACTCCATATCCTTTGCACACAAGGCGTGGATAATGTAATGATACGAAAATAAATTTCGATCTAAGAAATTCTGTAACAAAGCCACACAACCGTTGTGTTTTCCAATCATTGCTGGTGCACCATCAGTGCAAATAGATACTAATATTATCATTGCAATTAAATTGCTAAAATATCATAATTATATAAAGTAAATATCAATTTCTCCCACTACAAATACGATAAAATTTTCAAACCATACTTGCGCGGGCTACCTAAAATTCTTTCGCGGGCCACACTGTGGCCCGCGGGCCTAGGGTTGACAGGTGTTGTCCTAGATTAATCGGGTCTACCGTTTCTTTGCTCACCAGTTAGCTCGGCGCCCAGAGGTCCAGAGGTATAGCTCTCAGAGGCGACTTTATAAGTTCAGCGCCGAAACAAAGTTTTAAATCTTGAATCTAATTACGTTTATTTTTTATAAATAACTATCTTCATATCAATAAACTAACTTCTGAAATAGTTGCTTTTTGAGGCCGCCTATTTTTGTGCTTTTTCTTAATTCCGCTTCTAAAGCGTTCACATTCATCGCCAAATAATCCACATTTGCGATAATTTTACGAAGAAGATCACTTTCCAGCAGGTAAATTAAAATAAATAAAATTATGTCACGAAGCCCGCAAAAACCAGTGAAAATTGAATGTTACTGGACCTCACGCGACAGAAGCGCCTCTAGTGGCAAATTCACTAGCGATGGACACCATTGCGAGGACCTGTTATTGGCTTTCTGATAATTATCTATTAATGTTTTTATGTTGCATTAGCTGTTGGTCTTCCGAATATTAAATAAATAAAATGAATAAACAAAAAATTAATGTGTATTTTGTGACCTTCCAAAGGCTTTCGATTGTGTAGACCATTAAACATTACTTAAAAAACTTAAACATTATGGTGCATCCAATGATTCATTGGATCAAATAAGTTCTCACGTTAGAGGCAAAACACAAAAAGTTTGTATAAATGGAGCTGAGTCTTCAGGGTCAGCCCTTATTATAGTTGTCCCTCAGGGATCAGTATTAGGACCCCTGCTTTTTTAATGACCTTCCCTGTTATTACATAATCTTTGTGAGATGACACATCAATGATTTTTAAAACTAAGAGGGGCCAATCTATTTGATTTGTTACAACAAATAATCTTTTGATTAATACAAATAAAATAAAATGTGTTAAATTTACCATGCCCAGTGTAAGGTTTGCTGCCCCTCATATAATTGTAAATGATGAACCATAAACTCTGTAGATTCTACTACCTTTTTAGGTATAACTGTAGACTCTCATTTGCAATGGGGTGCTCATATTAGGGGGCTGTCTCGAAGACAGCTCTGCTGCTTCATCATCATCATCAGCCTATCACAGTCCACTGCTGGACATAGGCCTCTTCAATTTCACGCCACTTAGGTCGATCCTCGGCTTCTCGCATCCAGCTCCTGCCGGCCACCTTGCGCAAATCATCACTCCACCTAGCCTGAGGGCGTCCTACACTACGTTTGCCGAGACGCGGTCTCCACTCAAGAACTCGTTTACCCCAGCGGTTGTCGGTTCTGCGGCTAATATGGCCAGCCCACTGCCACTTCAGCTTGCTAATCCGGTGGGCTATGTCGGTAACTTTAGTTCTCTGCCGGATCACCACATTTCTGATTTTATCCCTAAGAGAAACTCCGAGCATAGCTCTTTCCATAGCCCGTTGAGCTACTTTGAACTTGTGGACTAGCCGTACCGTCAGTGTCCACGTTTCGGCTCCGTATGTCATGACGGGTAGGACGCACTGATTGAAGACTTTCGTCTTGAGGCATTGTGGGATCGACGATGAGAAGACTCGACGTAGTTTCCCAAATGCTGCCCAACCCAACTGAATTCTTCTGTTCACCTCATCCTCAAAGTTGTTTCTACCTAACTGCAATGTCTGCCCGAGGTACATGTATATCTGAACAACTTCGAGGACGGCGCCGTGCATCGCAATCGGTTGCGGTAGTACATGTTCATTGAACATAACCTTGGTTTTATCCAGGTTCATCCGCAAGCCGATGCGCACAGAAGAGTCAGCCAGGTCATTCAGCATCTGTTGTAGATCCTGCAGCGTTTCTGCCATAATGACGATGTCGTCTGCAAATCGCAAGTGAGAGATGTATTCGCCATTGATGTTGATGCCTCGTCCTTTCCAGTGCAGCGTCTTGAACATATCCTCCATTGCATTTGTGAACAATTTCGGGGAAATGACGTCCCCTTGTCTAACTCCTCGATGCAACGGTATAGGTTTTGTTTGCTGATTCTGTACTTGGACGGACATGGTGGCGGCTTCGTAAAGACATCTCATCACTTGCACGTACCGCCAATCTACTTGGCAACGCTGCAGGGACTCCAGAACGGACCAGATCTCTATCGAGTCGAAGGCTTTCTCATAGTCCACGAATGCTAGACACAAGGGCTGATTGTACTCTTCGGTCTTCTGTATAATCTGCCGCACTGTGTGGATGTGGTCTATGGTGCCGTATCCGCTCCGAAATCTAGCCTGTTCCGGTGGTTGGAATTCGTCAAGTCTTCGCGCAAGGCGGTTCATGACGAATCTTGAAAACAGCTTATAGACGTGGCTTAGAAGGGAAATGGGTCGATAGTTCTTCAGCAGGGTCTTATCTCCTTTTTTGAAGAACATGACGACAACGCTCCTACTCCACGCCTCCGGAGTTCTCCCTTCAAACAGGACTGCGTTAAAAAGCTTTTGAAGCTCCCTCAGTACGGGTTTACCTCCAGCCTTTAGCAATTCTGTTGTAACGCCATCCTCTCCAGGGGCTTTTCCATTTTTCAGCTGTTTAAGAGCCATCCTGATTTCGTCAATGCTGACTTCTGGCAGGTCTTGAGTGTAGTGGCGTGTTAACGTGGCTCTAGGGTCCTCATTTTCGGGATCAGGTCGAGATGCATGCGAAGCGTATAACCGGCATTAGAAGCGTTCTACTTCGGAAAGGACTGCTGGCTTCGAAGCAACGACTTCACTTGCTGTGGTCAGTTTCGTCAGGTGGCTTCTTCCAAGAGATTGTACGAACACTTTCGACCCCCGATTTTGCTCGATCGCTCTTTCAATCGCAAGAGTATTGGAGCAACAGAGGTCGTGTCGTACGGGCTTACTGATCTCTCGGTTTAGAGCGCGCTTTCCTGACGAAGTGACAGGTGGGTTTTCACGTCGTTCCTTAATCAGCCCTAAAGTTCCTTCCGAAAGCTTTGACTTCCTGCCTTTACGCTGCATTTCACAAAATCTCGTACCTTCTTCCCTGAGGATCCGAACCACATTTTCGAGGTTCTGGTTTACGTCTGTTGTGGTTTCCACGGCAGCAAGTCGGTTTTCCAGGTTTGACTGGAACGTTTCAGATCCTATCATGGTTTGGAGCAAAGTAGGTCGGAGCCTTGACTTCATTAGACGGACACGTTCAGCCTTAAAATCGATATTCAGAGAGCCTCGAACGAGTCGGTGATCGCTTCCGGTATTAAACCTGTTAATCACGGAGACGTCTCTGAATATATGCTTCTTGTTGGTCATGATGAAGTCAATCTCATTTTTCGTCAAGCCCCGACAGGCTTTGCCACGTCCACTTCCTTTGGGGCTGTTTCTTGAAGAAGGAGTTCATCAAGAAGAGCCCCTCCCGTTCGAGAAAGTTGACAAGCATTTGCCCCCTATGGTTTCTGCATCCAAATCCATGGGATCCTACTACCGATTCGTTGCAATTCTGTACTCCCACTTTAGCGTTGAAGTCCCCCATAACAACGCTGTAGTGAGTCTTAGTGGTGAAGTGGAGGGCCTTTGATATATCATCAAACATATCCTCTACCTCTTCGTCCGAGTGTTTCGATGTCGGTGCGTACGCTTGAACCACCTTGAGGCTATACCTCTCAGTGAGCTTAACAATAAGGTACGCTACCCTGTTCGACACACTGGACACTTCCACAACGTTGTCAGAAAGGGACTTATTTACCAGAAACCCAACGCCACCTTGGGACTGTTGGTCTCCCTCACGAAAGTACATTAGGTGGCCCGACTCGAGGGTTATGGTGTCCTCCCCCTCTCTTCGGACTTCACATAGCCCTAGGATATGCCACCTAATCTTCCCAAGTTCCACCTCAAGTTGAGCCAGATGCGAGTCTAGCCGTAGCGTGCGTCCGTTGTACGTCGCCAGGGTCAGTTGTTTATGGTGGCCTCCCGTAACCCGGAGATTCTTCGCACCCCCCGTCCCGCCGTAACCGTGGTCGCCACCATGATCAGGAATAGCGGGACCGCCGGGAACTGGGGGCCGTGGCTTTTTGTGCGTCTGCATTGGAGGTTATGCCCATAATCGCCCACGCTGGGCAGACGGGTTGGCGATCGCAGGGCGTACTCTTGCACCGATGACGCTGCTGCCCGTCACCGGCCTGGTACACTTAACTACGCCTTCCGTTGGATGGTTATACAGCCATCGGTCGGTCAATCGCCAGAGCCTCGTTCGTCGTCCAGCAGGATGCACCGCGTGCAGGTGAGGTTGGCTTGGGGCGGAAGATGGTGGTTCGCCCCTCTACATCCTCTGCTGCTTATGCTGTGAGAAAGATAAGGCAATTGACTGATGTTGGAACGGCAAGATTGGTATATTTTAGCTACTTTCATAGCATAATGTGTCATACGGAATTCTGTTGTGGGACTTAGCGGCAGATATTGAGTCAATTTTTATATTACAAAAACATTCTGTACGGATTTACGGCCTTCGCCCCCGTGGCTCGCTAAAAGAGCTCTTAATATCAGTGGTTTCTCAATAAATTAGCGAGAATATTATTTACGTTCGTAAGAACCTACATTTATTTCTAGGGGTAATATGCTAAAATGATACTGTTATAGTTATTTGAGAATTGATTTTCTTAGAATTAATAAAATTAAATCAATTGGGGTAGGCACTATTAGTTCTAGAAGTCCCCTTAACTCTAGTAGTCCCCTTAACAGATGCAAGCAACATGTAATAAACGAACGACAAATTCCACAGGTCACGTACCGGGTACCAGCGCCAAATGCGACCGTCGTTGGTCGAGCCCGTTTCCCCACGTTCGCGGCTGACCCGCCGCCCTACCGCACGCAGGCGCCCCGCCTCAGGCCCCCGGGCGCGCCGCCCCCGCAGGCCCCGCAGCCCCCGCAGCCCCAACAGGTGGCGGCGACGTCACAGCAGACGCCCCAGGCGAGGTTCTCGCCCGAAGACCTCAAGGTTCTACTGCCGCCGTCAACCACGTCGATGGATCAGAAGACGAGGTCGAGGTTCCAGGTGAGATGTCATCATAATTATCTTGCCCATTTTCCCAGTTTATCTGAGGTCGGCGCAGTATGTTTTCCCTTCCACACTATTATATCATTTGTCACTGAATCACCCACTCCTTTCACACTCATATCTTGTTTCACACAGTCCATTCATCTCTTTCTCGGTCGGCCTCTTCCCTTCCAGCCATCCACGTTCATACTCATCACTCTTTTAGTTACATCTTCTTCCCTTCTTGTTACATGACCATTTTCAAAAAAAATTCATAAACATTTAATTTCTAATCTTCCTTGATCTAACAGTTTATTGTTAGCTGCATTTTATTGATAGTAATATTTTGTCATTTAATTTAATATAGGAATGAATAATAGGTAAAAATATTAAGCATTATGTAATTTTAAATTCTGAGTGTAACTATGTACTCGCAGTCAAACCTTTTTAAAGGTTTTGCGAGACCTTATTACCTATAATATATAATAAAGATACTTGTTAATATAAATAAAATAATACCAAGACAGACGTTCCAGGTGAGATATAAGAACATTAAAATGGGCATTCTCAAACATGCTGTCTACTTTTGTTACTGGAGATGGGCGTTAATAACTGCAACACAGTTTATGTTGTTATTTTCGTGAACATTTTATATTGTCCAAATGTTTTTATTCCAAATAAACTTTTTACATTTTCATTACGAGGTATCGTCGGGATCATAAATTCTTTTACCATATCTGAAAGGGCTCAAGGAAACGTCGTCTAAAATGGTCTAGAAAATATATCGTACACCGAACTTTAATCAAATATTTACACGAAGAACTGAACAGAACTTAAGTAATATTTATAAGTTAACACAAAAACAATATTATTCAAAATGTGTGTCATCCTGTCACTATCAAGAAATCTTTTCCGACGTTGTAAAGTCCATAATAATATGTTTTGCATATGTAGTCTTACGGCTTGTGAAGCCGTTGGGCTTGACATCTGTCGTAAAGCAAGAGTCGTAAACACAAGACACTGTCATAGAAGGCCTGGAAAACTCTCAGACTGTTCTTGAATAATAGTCAGACAGTACCTACATAGTTCAAAATTATACACATGGTCTGAAGTGTGTGGAGGTACAAATCCTCACCACTTGTGACCAGGGGGAAGGGTTGTCTAAAAAGTTGCTAAAAACGTCACTTGAATAAAATATAAATATTTGGACAACATCACAAATAAGATAATCCTATCCTGAAGTAAACTTTTTAAAGCACTTATTGTGGAAATCCGAAGCAACAAAGGTACCACATGATAAAAGGGGGCTGTCCATCGAACCTAATGGACAGCCCCCTAACGGCCGGTCCCAATAATCTATCTATCGCCAGTTTTGACATTTCGGAGATAAGAAACAGTTTCTATCTCTGATTTTGCCGTCCAGAGAAACAAAGACAGAAGTTGTTTTCTATCTCCGATATGCCAAAACTGAAGGTTATTAGGACCGGCCGTAACTGGAAACTAAAACTGAACCTAATGAATTGATTTCGACGTTGATTGGAAGATTAGTTTCAATCATCATAATATTTTCAGTAAGAATAAGCTAGATCGAATTAACTCAGTGGGTCGTTTTGAAGTTCATTTGATATTTCCTTTGTCGACTTATTCAATAGTTATTCAGATTAAAGCTCGTTCAATATCCAGTTGATAGATTGACGGCCGATATTAATAACATATCCTCAGATAGAGATCAGTTAAAATCAGTTTTATTTCTGCAAATAGGCCCCAGGAGGCGATTTTACACGTCCCAATTTAAACCTACCACTGCTTCGGGACAAGTCTGGGCTAGTGCCGAGAAGAAGCAGCGCAAGAAACTCGGTCACTATTGTCAGCATAGACTTATAAAAGACTATTTGCCTAGATGTTATTGTTAGTTTGTTCAAAAACAAATGTGGTTAATAAGGAACAAAACAGGATAGACATAGCTCATATTGACCGTTAGTGTCTTTCGTAGTCCAATCTCAGATCAATTCTAAACTTTCAAATTATAGAAAAGAAAAGCAACACCGGTGTATGTAAGAAGATGCTATAAATGTGTGTATGAACAATGTGCAGCAACTTTGGTGCAGCAACCTATAATGGTTTCTAATCATCATTTATTTATACAGCATCAGGTTAAACACTGGCAAGGGGGCTCCTTATTTAGTTGTAATAGGTGTGATTTTGCAACAAAAAATAAATAGTCTAATTCGCTAGCCACTGTACAAAGTCTTCTAACCATAATAATGTGTGTTTCAGGAGTTTCAATGGATCCAGCAGCAATACATCGCGACGCAACGGGCGGCAGACTGGAACGAACCCTACCGGGATACCCTCGACCTTCCCGAGCTGCCCGACGCCTGCGACCTGGACCACCTCCTGCCCACCCTGGGCGCAGACCTCAACCTTGACCTCAACCTAGACCTGGAGCCCAAGCTCGACGAGCTAAACTACAACGGGCCCTACGAACAAACACAACAACAGCAGAGTCAACCGACGCAACACCAGCAGCAGGAAACGACAGAAACGGAGTTCATGCCGCCCCCTCCCGTTCCGCAACCCAAACTAACATCCCCCAATGCCTTCAAGTCACCCCCGACCTCGTACCCCTCGCCCAGCGTTGAGAAAAGTCAACCCCAACAAACGCAAGCGCAAACATCCATGCCCCCGCCGATGAGGCTCCCTGTCCGAGCCACGGCTTCCGTCTCAACGGCTACCGTCGGCTCTCAAGCCACTGCTCAGGAAATCGAGGAGCAAAGCAAGCAGTACTTGATAAAAACCCTGATGAGGGACGATGAACCTCCCCCGCCTCCGAAAGAGCCGGAAAAGAAGGAGGTCACCGTAGCCCAGGTCAAGCTTAGAGAAAACTCGACGGAAACAGAAGTCTTCGGTATAGCTAAAATAACAACTACAGAGGAAGACTTGAAGAAAGCCGAGGAGGAGTTGAAATTGAAGAACAAGCTAAAGAAGGAGAGGGAAGATAAGCTAGCGCAGAAGGGGGGAAAGCCCCGGACGGCGGGCGCGAAAGAGAAGCCCGCGACGTTGAAGGATAAAATCGTTAGGGATGGGAAAACCAAAGTTGCCTTACCGCGGCCGCCCGTAGCCGCGAAGGCGTCCGCGCCCGCGCCGGACGCTCCCAAATCACCTCCGGGTGAAAAGGAATCCATAAAATTAAGGCTGAAGCTTGACAAAAACGAACCCGTCTACAAAGCGGACGTCAGTTTCGTCAATCAGCAGCCGAAGGGCGAAAAAGCCACAGATGGCGAACTCAGAGTTCCTCCCCTACATATTAGCCTTCGAGGAAGGAACTCGGCTGTTATTAAAAACTCTAAGAAAGAGAAAAAGAAGTTCAGCTTAGGCGATATGCAATCGAAGAAAGTAAAAATCAGGAAAGCCCTAGAGGCGGACGACAAGCCGCACAGAAGGGACTCCGACGATTCACTCGCGTCTAAATCGAGTGAGAGTGCCGACAGCAAGACTGATGAATATTTAGTCAAAAGCATTAAGCTGAACAACCACTATGGGGAGGGTGACGCGATAAAACCAGAAATTATCGCGTCAGGAGATAACAACGTCGTCTACAGAATGAAGACGCTATCGAAGAACTCCCACATAGTGACAAAGTCCCACGACTATAAACTAAACAACAAAGTGCCGTTAGACAACCTAAAACTGAAGAAGAAATCCAAACTCCTCAGTGACGGGAAGTCTATAGAGAAAGAGCGGGACAAGGAGTGGCGGAACGACTTGTTAGAAAAGGAGGGCAAGTACGCTCAGAACGAAGGCTACAGAGAGCCTAATAACCATGAGAAAAAGAAGTTACCAACTCCAAAAGTAGATAATGGTGCGAAATGTGATAATAAGTCCAGTGACGGGAAAACAGTGCAATCGGACACGGATATTAGTGAATGTGTTAAGAGTGGTGTTATGGAGAGTGAGTTGGACAGTTTATTGCTCAAGTGTTTGGAACGGACGCTAAGTGCGGACGACGTTACGGACGCGTCGAAGTTTGTTGAAGCGCGGCGTAGTAGCGAAGGTGACAATAAGTTGAAACGGACAATAACTGACAGTGCTATTACCTCACCGAACGGGTTGCTGGCCTCGGATAAGAAGAGGAAGACCAGCCACGGCAGCTGTCCAGGTGCGTATCGGACAGAGCCGCGGACTAAGTCGCCCCAGCAATGCGTTAATTAGAGCTCAGATTCACATTCGTCTTTTTGTAGAATTCTCCAAAAATTTTGTCATCTATTTCATTTCATACTCTTAGGTTATACAGGGTGTTAGGTAAATGGTTTTACAAGCTGAATCGAGCCTATGTTAAAATTAATACTATGGTGAAGTCAGAAATTTGGTATCATCATGTTTAAAAAAAAAACATAAATCGGCATCTACAAAATTAATGTTGATTTGTACAATAATTTAAAAAATGCTGATATCAAATTATAAAGCAGTTGATCTGTTCTTTATATTATTCTATGCCCCGCGACCGCGATCTAATAAACAGGCAGCGCCATCTATTAGCAAAGCGGAAAAAGAAAGTTTTATATATTTTGGAAAATTCTACTCTAAGGTGATACACACATTTCGCACTATATTTATAATAGGCATGATTTTACATAGATGAATTATGTACAGAAATAATTATTGTAAATATTATACTTAGTGTAAAAACCTTTTAAAATTATGACTACTATGAGTTTGTACATAACATTTTTTATTTTATTATTTTTACATCACAACCTTTTTTTCAAAATCCTTGTTATTAAATTGGTTTTATTAGTAAATGGGTAAAATATAAAATTAGACAATTTTTATTGATAAATTAAGAATAGTTACGTAGGTAAAATTCTTCTTATTTCTGTCTACTTTCTTTGTACTTTTATAAACATTTGACAATCATTGGATTTGTTTAAAATTAATTTATTTTAATAGGTGTATCAAAACATTTTTTTTATTCTAATTTAGATAGTACAAATTGTTTTTAAATATATTATTTTAAAAATTAAATATATGTTTAAAAAAAATTAACTATGTCGAAATTGTTACTTCAAACCCTCTTCCCATTTTGTCACACTTTTTGTTTATTTTCTTTGAGTAGTGAATGAATAAATAAATAACTTGGCTAATGGTAAAAGTGCGACCTACTGGAGGGATACATTATATATTTTTTTTATCAACTATAATGAGTTTATCAATAGCACAGTTCACAATGTAATGGTAAATGATTTTTGTATAGATTTTAATTATATTTACTATGTATATATTTATAGTAACAATCAGAGTACATTAAGTTCATCTGTTCATACATTTTTTTTTTCAATTATTTCTGTACATATATCACTTGTAATCTGAGCTCTAAATAACAGCATTTATTTATGGTCGTGTCTTCTGCTAGAGGCTGGGTTTTTTTGTATTAGTCTCATAAATTATTATTAATATATTTTCAAAGCTAAGGTCAATATCTGATCAGAGGTTCAAGAACTAACGAAGTATATGAAAGTGACTGCACTTTGACGTACGAATAATATATCTCTAAAACAGGGTTCCAAACACGGCTCACTGGTGGGTCACGAGCGATTATTGAGTGGGCCCTGTCTGTAAAACGAGTCACTTTTGTTGATTATTTGAAAAGTCCTATATTCATATTGATAACGTCTCAATTTTCTAGAGGTGGGGTCCGAGTTTGTTGTGTTCGTAACCCAGACAACTTTGGGAACCACTGCCCTAGAAGCGTCACTTGGCGAAAATAAAAAAACGGTTCTCCGCAATAGAATCTGTGGCTCGCGTCGGTGCGATGTGAACTTGACCCAACCAATCGCATGAATACTAAGTGTCTCGTTCACTAAAAAAAGTAGCTATAAATATTGGAGAGTTGCTTTAGAGACAAATTGCCTTCCCAATAGGAGCGGAAATTCCGCATTCGTTAATTAAGTTTTGGTAATCAATGAACCAAAACATGGATAAAGTAGAAATACTAGTCATTGTCATTAAAGATGTGTGGAACAAATCTGAGCTGAGGCCGTAATACGCAACGCAAGGCCCGTAAATACGAATCTATCTTTCTCGATCACATACTTTACGACACTTTCATGAGTAAAAGAGACAGGTACATTCGAATATTATACATTGTTTTACGGAGTCGGGCTTCTGGTCGTTGAGAAGCGAGCCGTAAATTGACAAATCATAATGCTCGAAATTGGAAGTATCTGGTGATTTCGAGCACTGTGATTGGTCAATTCGCGGTCCGCTACTCCACTCCACTCAGCTCTGCTTCTGTGAGAATTGAGCCTAAGCGTGGCTGTCCTCGAAGGCGCTTCTTTTTAATACGCCTAAACCATATCAGCGTCCTTAGACAAGTGGCTTCCTAATATCGTTTACGCCAGACGAATAGATAACAAATGTATGAAAATGACATTAACAAACGATCGGAAGATCGTAAGCTTATGTCATTTTCATACAATTGACATCTATTCGCCTAGCTTAAAAGATACTAGAAAGCCACTTGTCTAACGGCCGGTCCCAATAATCTATCTATCTTCAGTTTTGGCATATCGGAGATAGAAAACATCTTCTTTCTCTGATTTTGTCGTCCAGAGAAACAAAGACAAAAGTTGTTTTCTATCTCCGATATGCCAAAACTGAAGATAGATAGGTTATTGGAAATGGCCGTAAGGCCGCCGCGCAGCATTTTGCAAGCGCATGTTTTTATTGCATTGTCGGATACCTACGCAAAATGACTGGTGTCTTCCAGGTATCATATTATGTCAGAAATTCGAAATGACAGGTAGATTGGTAAATATGCGAAACGTCAGAAACGCATAATGCAAGAATATCTAAAAAAAAAAACCTAAATCGTGAAAACAGTTTTGATGAAACTTTAGAATGATCATTGAACTTTAATAAATGTTTGCTGGAATGATTTATTTTCTCCTCTCTGACTGCTATAGCTGACATATCTGCTAAGTTGCTTTTGTTAAATAAAAAAAAGTTGTTATTGACGTGCTGCGCATAAAAAGTAAAATTACACATTATATTTACCTGTAAATGTTTCTTTTCATCTGTAAAAAAATGTCATTCAATCATGAAAAATGTGTTACAAAAAGTTTCTCCTGTTTAGACTATGTGATCATTCATGCAGTCAGTTTACAGGCAAATACGATTTTCGTAGAGTTCCGTTTTCGATGCAGTCAGGCATATCATACTCAATTGGTAGTTATGTATGTAAGCTGCCATCAGGCATACATAAAAACTTAGACGAGCTATGCTATGCTAAGCACGCTCTTACAATACCTGTCTTAACTGATTCATCCCCTTGTTTTCTTTGATTGCCAAACTTATGTCAAGGACAAAGAAATCGAATTACGTTGGCACCTAATTTGCTACAATAGGTTTTTAATAATATTAATCAAATGAGCGAGTTTTTCGGTGCACTAAAATACATAGCAGTTTATCGTTATTATCTTCGTCGTCCCTCCATAGTCCCAGATTTGATTTCCAGACATTGTAGAGAATTATTTTGTTTTTCTGATTTACACATTATCAAGTGCGCCAATAGGTATATAATTACTTTAGCTTCCTAACAATGTATGTGAGGTTGTCCACGTTTATTCCCTAAAATTGGTTATACCTTTATATTACAAGGGTAAGTAGGTAAAATCTATCAGACTAGTTGTTTATAGATGGAAAGTCTTCCCTCAGTTAAGTTTTATTGTGGGTTTCTTAAAAATAAAACAAATAGTTATCTTTAAAAGTTATTGAGTTAACTCTAGTTTTAAGCAAGAGCTATATAGCTAATTAATTAAAAACAGTCAAAACTTTCTGGTTTATCCTATTATATAATTTTAATGTAGGTAGCAGTTTGACTTTAATATTTTTTGATCTACTTTTTTTCTAAATATGTCATTTGCCCATCCATAGAGATACCATAAAAGTATAATACCTTTTGGAACCTTTGAAATGCAATATTGAACATTGAGTACTATATTGGCATTAGTTGCCCCGCTTCTGTAGCGCATCAGCGATGTTTGATCCCACAGAACATAAAAAACGATAGAAGTAGTAAGTAGGCGGGCCCCGCGTACAACACATCGGCTACGGATGGCGCATATCATGTTTCCGCCCATTTTTATGCGCTTCAGACGATCACAGTTGCTAGAACGTATTGACGTTATGCTATTCTGTCAAAAATCTTTAAATATGCCTACCTGCACAGTATTAGAGTGCAAAAACACAAGCACTAAAAAGAATGTATCCAAAGGAGGCGTGACATACCATTTTTAAGTAATATTATATCGTTATTTTAATAGAAATTATAAATTTTGCGGATAATAACAATCCTTAAAAAGTACAACCTAAAACCATTCCACTGTCCATAGAGATAAGGTCGAAACTATATTTTGGTAATTACTTATTTTTGTAATGTTTCAAAACTCTACTCATTTAGGGATGTGGTAAAATATCGATAAGTTAGTTATCGATACTTATAATTATGAATGACACATTAAAAAAGTACAGCTTATAAAAAAGATTTATAAATTCCTTGATTTTTTGTTATTTATAAATGTAAATGAAAAAATTGAAAAAGTACAAAAAAAAAAATAGTAATCTATGAAAGTACTAAGTTACATAAAGTCATTAAATATACCGGGTCTTTGGTGCATTGTGTGCCCAATTTAAATGGCTTGCAGCGAGAGCCTTTGCTATCGTTTCCTGCCTTAAATTTTTTATCTTATTTTGTAGTCGTTTGTTTTTTTGTATATAAGTAATAACTTGTTTAAATAAATCAATACTCGTATTTAATTAATTCAATCCAAACATATGCGGAAAATGGATTGAAGCAATCGGTAGGCAAAATTGGTATCCCGGAAAAACATGCACCATTTGCTCTAAACATTTCTGGGAAAACAATTTTGAAACAAAGAAAGTATTTTTTTCATTTAGAATGAAGAAGTCATTAATTATTTATAATTTTTTGAAAAAGATGTTAAGTTGTAATAATTAAGAAGATGAGAGAGACAATGTTAAACATAACGCTGGCTCTCTTATGTTGTTATGATTATCGTAACTATCCCACCCCTATTTATCAATAGTTTTTAGGTAGCATCTATCGTCGCGTAGCGGAACTACTTGATAGTGAAAAAGAGGCATCTAGTGTCGGGTAGCGGAACTATCTTACAGTTAAAGTTAACCAATCGCTACAAGACATTCTTAGTGTGCGTGATAATGTGATTTAATCACAAATGTGTTAGTTTGGTTACACTGGTTTTCATACAAATAGGAGTGGATGCTACTTCTACTACTAGTTTTGCCCGACAGTCTCGTGCTCATCCTTCGAGACTTTCTGTCAAATCGTACCTTTCGCTACCGCGTAGAGGGGTCCTATTCATCTCCCCGCCCCATCAGGGCTCCGTGCTATCTCCTCTTCTCTTTTCAATTTTCATTAACGACATTCCCAGGTCACCGCAAGTAGAGCTAGCTCTATTTGCGGACGACACAGCCCTCTATCACTCTGGCTACCATGCCGGTTACATCATTAAGGCACTACAACGTGCAGCCCAATCCCTAGGTGACTGGTTTAGGATGTGGCGAATAGAGGTAAACCCCGAGAAAAGTGCAGCAGTGTACTTTACTCGAGGTTTCTTCGCTTCAAAACATCCTAAACGATGTCTCACACCAATCACCCTATACGACCGTTCGATCCCTTGACTTGAGAAGACAGTCAAATACCTAGGTGTCACCTTAGACCGTAGAATGAGCTTTAAACCTCACATCAAACGCGTCCGTCAGACTGCAGCCTTTTACTTTTCAAGGCTCTACTACTATATCGGCAGGAAGAGTAAAATGTCACTTAGAAATAAGTTGACAATTTACAAAGCCTGTATTCGACCCGTGATGACTTACGCTAGCCCAGTGTTCGCTCATGCCAGCCCCTCAGAACTAGAAAGACTCCAAATCCTTCAAAACAAATTCTTACGCTCTGCCTCGGGACGCCCCGTGGTATGTGCGTAACGACAATTTGCATCGCGACCTTAACATTCCGTCGATTGCCAGCTTTATGAAAGAAGCGTCTCAACACTTCTTTGATAAAGCCGTCAATCATACGAATCCTCTTATAGTCAAAGCCGCCACCTACTCGTGCCAAAAAGATGTCGAAGCCCGTTTCCGCCGACCGAGGAACGTTCTCGAAGATCCCGACGACAAAATCACATCGTTCGTAAAACAATTCACCACTCACAACAGTACACACCCGACAAGCACTAGATCGAATCAGCGCACTCGCCGGCGAGTGCGAGGACCCTTGCATCATTTTGGCAGGTACAGACATGTACCTGGCCGCTTCTCACCAGTCCGCCCTTCGGACGACGGCCCAAGCCGAGGTCCGAGCCTACAGAGGCGCCCTTGAGGCCTAGTCTGCCCCCCTCGATCGGGCCCACTAGAACGGGGCTCGCGTAGATCGGTCTGTATGCACAGACCAGTCTGTGTTGCAGCGCCGAGCTACGCGATGCAACCACTAGTCGGGTTGACCTCTTGGCCGGGTGCCTTCAGCAACCGGCACGGTCCGATCGCGCCGCTAGTACGGGGCCCCTGCGCGGGCGAGCCCTAGGCTTCGCTACGCGAAGCCTAGGACTCGCCTCGCGCTCGAGGTACCCGCTAGCAGGCCGCTTTTGGGCTGAGTGCCTTCCGCACTCGCCTAAAACCCGCCCGGTGAAGCTGTAACGGCCTTCTGCCACAGCATAGGTCCTTTAAAAAAAAAAAAAATCTACTAGTTTTTTATGTTCTGTGTTTGATCCCCATACAGATGATTTTTACGCGATTAGGCGCAAACGCATCGCTTCACTGTTGCGCAGCATTATCCTGAAAACTATTTCGGATAAGTTCGATTGCCCGATTCAGTCATATCTTGTCAGATTAGTGATTGGGGCAATAAAATAGGTTTTTAGTTTTAGTTTATATTTTTTAATAATCTATTTTATCGTTAATTTGTTTCATGTCAATAACTATATCTTTCAATATTACTGTTTCTTACCTAAATTGGAGCACTGTACTCTGAATAAATAAATTCATTATTATTATTAGGTAGTCAACGAGTCAGTCTTGTAATAAAAGATTTACCACTCTCAATGAAGATAATGTTTCAAAGGTTTTTATAACTGTTACATCTTTCAACACATGTGACATAGATACTGTGTGTTAAATAATAGGGGTTAAAGTATGAAATTGCCGATTATTTTCCCACTTTTTATTTTGTTTATACGAGCTCTTAAGTATAGTCATATTATTGCGTAATTCTTTTTGTATTGTATCAAAAACTAAATAAAGTAACTTTGGACTAAAAAAAAAATGCAATACTAGTGCCTATTACTTCAAAGGAAGTCGTTGAAAAGACCCCTTACAATGTGTCAGCTGACCTTCTTGCTTTAATTAGGTATATTTGTATTATATATTTTGATTTTCAGAAATTTGGAAAAATGACTTTTCTCGATTTCGTCCATACAAAACGGCAATTTCATACTTTAACCCCTAATAAAATAGGTGGACACACGGTCAGTGCCGGTCTAAGAAAACTTGCACTAGGCAAAGTGGCCTTTGCTTTTCTCCTTTTTATTTATTTATTTTAGATTATCTTTAGCATTTATCATGACATATATCCAATGCGATAGAGGGGGGCAAGACATCAATACAAAAGTTAAAAAGCACGATTAATTTAAGTAAGTAACAATATATAAAATACATTTTGCGAGATCAAGTGCAAGGGTATAAATGTACCGTTTAGAGGTGCGCAAAATCGTTCATTGAAGTGAAATGAGTGATACAGTTCAGTGGGAGTTGAAGATATGTATCACTCATCTAGTTCAATTAGTTCATTTAGTTCAGTAGATCTAGTTTGGTTATCTAACTCACTACTACTTCATATTCAGTCCAATAGCATTGCATAAATATATTTATCGTGGACGGATCTATTCTAATGACTACTAATTAAACATTTAGAAGATATCAGCTCGAGAAGTACGATTATAAAACGTAGTACATAATGAATACCGAAAATATTACATAGAAAACTGATTTTCCTTAAATAAGAAGTATGAAGGTACTTTAAATAAGAAGCATGAAGGAACTTTAATAAATCAATTATAATAACAAAATTATAAAATCACAAAAAATTGCCTTTGACATCCATATCATCGTCAATTAATATTAACATCTATACTCAGCAGGTACTGTAACCATATTAAGTCTTATTGAATAAAGAATATTTTCGGGTGCACTGCCTCAAATATTAAGGAGTCAGATTAGGCGCGATACTAGCTTGAACTTTCACCGGGGTCACGCGAGCCGGGCCTGTCTTGCTCTTACGGTACGACAAATATATCCAAACGATTTACTCTCATATCACTGAGTTACTGAACTAAATGAACTGCTTTGGACTAGAGTGAGTGAGTGATACATAAGGACTAGATAGGTGAAGTACTTCAATTGTGTCATTCATTCAGGAACTACCCAAGTCTAGCTACCGTTGAAGGGTTCTTAAACTAGGTAAGTAAAGTTGCAAAGGGTAACTCGCTCGTTAACTGTAGCAATAAGTTTTCAGTAATAGTATAATTAATGGCCTGCGCAGACGAGGGAATTTTCTCCGCTTCGGAGAAAAAAGTACGCTCTGCGAATAAAAAGTCCGTCGCGGATTTACCGCGGACTCAACGCTCACGCCATAAGTAATACGAGTATTACCTTGTTTGTTGGGTAATATTACTTATGGCCTGCACAGACGAGGGATTTCTTTAAAGCGACTCAGGATCTTTCCGATTCTGTGAGGAGTCAAATGCTAACCGCATTAAGATCGTCGTCATATTAATGGTCTGCAAAAACCCAGTTAGTAAAATTTCCTCAAGAAGTCGAAACCCCATAGGCTATTTATATTCAATCAAACAAAACTATATTTTAGTTTTATTGAGAACCTAGTTATAGAAGCGTTGTAATTATATAAAAGTGTGATTTGGGACTATTACGCTTCATGAATGCAAACGTTTAATTTCGTATAATAATTTCAATACTCGAATTTTTGCGCATCATTTAGGAGTTCCAAGCAAATTGTCTGATTTGCTTGGAACACAGCTGGACTCTTAAATCCAACAAACTGATTGAAATGCTAGCTATAGTAATAAAAAATCTAACCAACTCTACACCGGTTCCAGAACCCCCGGGCTCCACTAACGTGGGCACTATAGCCAGTGGCCGGAGCGCGTCCCCTCCCCCCGCGCGCCCCGGCGCCGCCTCCCCGCGCCGCCGCGAGCGGCCCAAGGACAAGAGCTACTGCAAGCTGGTCGCCGAGCGGTCGCGGCCCGACGACAAGTTCGGGAACCGCTCGCCCGCCTCGCAAGCGCAGGTAGGACACTACACACCGGCCACTGTATAGGGCGGCCACTGTAGCCACTAGCCGGGACGGCCCAAGGACAAGAGCTACTGCAAGCTGGTCGCCGAGCGGTCGCGGCCCGACGACAAGTTCGGGAACCGCTCGCCCGCCTCGCAAGCGCAGGTAGGACACTACACACAGGCCACTGTATAGGGCGGCCACTATAGCCACTAGCCGGGGCGGCCCAAGGACAAGAGCTACTGCAAGCTGGTCGCCGAGCGGTCGCGGCCCGACGACAAGTTCGGGAACCGCTCGCCCGCCTCGCAAGCGCAGGTAGGACACTACACACCGGCCACTGTATAGGGCGGCCACTGTAGCCACTAGCCGGGACGGCCCAAGGACAAGAGCTACTGCAAGCTGGTCGCCGAGCGGTCGCGGCCCGACGACAAGTTCGGGAACCGCTCGCCCGCCTCGCAAGCGCAGGTAGGACACTACACACCGGCCACTGTATAGGGCGGCCACTATAGCCACTAGCCGGGGCGGCCCAAGGACAAGAGCTACTGCAAGCTGGTCGCCGAGCGGTCGCGGCCCGACGACAAGTTCGGGAACCGCTCGCCCGCCTCGCAAGCGCAGGTAGGACACTACACACCGGCTACTGTATAGGGCGGCCACTATAGCCACTAGCCGGGGCGGCCCAAGGACAAGAGCTACTGTAAGCTACTGTAGGGCTAAGATGCGATCCACGACATAATTTTATCGCGGCCTTATATCGCATTTTGACAGCGTTATATCGTTTGTCTATCGCTGCTAACATGGCAGACTATTTATGTCATCTCTAACTGTCAAAATACGATAAACGATAAAATTGTCTACAAACTCTAACATGAGCCTCTTATATTTGTCTATTTTAATCGATTTTTGACACTTGCGCATGACAAATTATCGTGGTCGCTTGTAGCTCACGACAAGGCATAAACCCTTTATAAAAAATGGCCGTGCCATATTTTAATTACATTTTGACCACTTATGAAGAACGGGGGGAGCGTAAAATTCAGCGCAAGCCTATCCGCGACGTGTGCAACCCGTTTGACCTTCCGGATATGGAGTTCCAGGCTCTGTGGCGTATATCCAAGCCCATGGCTTTTTATTTGATAGATAGGCTGAAAGAGGACTAGGAGCCAAAAAATGGAGGTCTTCCAGCCATGTATTGGCACAGATACTGGATCTGTGCCTTATTGCCTCTAAGTTTTCTAAAAGAACATAAAAACCATTAGTACTTTCCATGATAAGAATTTATTTCAGTTTATTACAAGTTTTACTCACATCTTTGAGGCCATTTCAAATTTTAAAACTTTTCACACTTCAATCAAAGTTCAAACCGAAAAATATGCCGCGAATGCTGTTTGACAGGTGTCACTGTCTGACAGTGACTGTCACCCAAAGATGTGTCAGCGCAGATGTCGTCTCTGGCAAGAAGTGTTTTAGCCAAGTCTGACGTAAAATTGAACGAATGATTATAATATTAACCAATGTTTCCACACCGAAAAACTATATAATTATGTAATATGGCTACATCCGTTTGTCGTGTAGATAAACGTTTGTCGAGCGAAGAATTTTTATCGCGGGTGGTTGCCATGTTAGGAAAAATGATAAAATAACACAAGTAGACAAATTTTATCATGTCGTACGACAAATTTATCGTGGTGTCGCATCTTAGCCATACTGGTCGCCGAGAGGTCGCGGCCCGACGACAAGTTCGGGAACCGCTCGCCCGCCTCGCAAGCGCAGGTAGGATGTTTTTAAGTCACTGTCAGTTTCTCTATAAGGTATAGAAGTTGCTACGGAAGCCTAGGGGCCGTCTGTAAGTCACTGCCAGTCTCTGTACTGGGCATGGAAGCCGCTACAGAGTGGAGGGACTGTTTACAAGTCACTGCTTGTCTTTTTACAAGATACTCAAGCGATTATCCGCTTTACAAGCACAGGTAAGACCGTCTACAAGTCACTGTCAGATTCTCTATAAGGTATAGAAGTTGCTACGGAAGCCTAGGGGCCGTCTGTAAGTCACTGCCAGTCTCTACTGGGCATGGAAGCCGCTACAGAGTGGAGGGACTGTTTACAAGTCACTGCTTGTCTTTGTACAAGATACGCAAGCGATTATCCGCTTTACAAGCACAGGTAAGACCGTCTACAAGTCACTGCCAGTTCCTGTACAGGGTGGATTAGCGATCGTGCTGTTACTGGCTTACTATCGGTATCACTGTACTGGATATACAAGCTAATTATCCGTTTATAGATCTTTATTTTCTCAAAAGAACATAGTTCGCTTACATGAGATTTAAATATTATTATAATTAAAGTTTACAATATAGTGGCAATTTTAAAAACAGTGCGTCGACACTAATTAAATATGCTTAAAAAAATGTTGGTATAGATATAGGATTTCAGTTTTCTCTTAATTATATCAAAACTTTCAGTTTCCTTAATTTCTATATTTCTAATTATTCGGTCCAATCTCTGTATTACTTAACAAAGATATTTGTTGTGATTAATATTTCGTTACTTTTTGAGTACAATGCGATTTTTGGTGATTATAAGTAGTGAAAGATACACAGATGTACGAGGGCGGGTCAATAAGTCCGTGACTTTTGGAAAAACACAGATTTTTTGATAAACAAATCATTTTATTTTTCAACGTAGTCTCCCTTGAGCTCTATACACTTTGTCCAACGCTTCTCCAATTTTTTTATCCCTTCCAAAAAATATGATTTGTCGAGGTCCTCAAAATAGGCCTTTGTTTGCGAGATAAGTTCATCATTGGAGTCAAATCTTTTTTCACCAAGCCATTTCTTCAGGTTTGGGAACAAAAAGTAGTCACTCGGAGCCAAATCTGGAGAATAGGGTGGATGAGGGAGCAATTCATAGCCCAATTCATGGATTTTTGCCATGGCAACTGCACATGTGTGCACCCTTGCATTGTCTTGGTGGAAAAGAACTTTTTTCTTGGCCAAATGAGGTCGGTTTTTTTTCAAATCGTCATTGAAGCGGTCCAATAAGTTGGCATAATATTCCCCATTGATTGTTCTTCCCTTTTGAAGGTAGTGAATGTGGATTATCCCACGTGCATCCCAAAAAACAGTCGCCATAACTTTATTGGCTGACAAACCCACCTTGGCCTTCTTTGGCGCCGATTCACCCTTAGAAACCCACTGTTTTGACTGTTGTTTGGTCTCTGGTGTGTTGTGATGGATCCATGTTTCGTCCACGGTTACAAAACGGCGCAAAAACTCCTCCATATTGCGATTAAACAACGCCAAACCTTCCTGTGAAGTTGTTACACGATTGCGTTTGTGGTCGACTGTGAGCAAACGCGGCACCCATCTTGCGGAAAGCTTTCTTATGCCCAATTGATCTTTTAAAATTGAAACCACTGAGCCATGCGAGATCCCTACGGCTTCCACAATCTCTTGCACTTTCAATCTTCGGTCGCCCAATACCATATCGTGAATTTTTTCGATTGTTTCGGGTGTAGAGACCTCAACTGGGCGTCCAGGACGTTCGGCATCTTCAGTGCTTTTACGGCCACAACGAAATTCAGTAAACCACTTTTTTACCATTGAAATCGATGGTGCAGAGTCCCCATAGTATTTATCAACCTTAGCCTTGGTCTCGGTAATGGTTTTTTTTCGCAAAAAATAATGCTTAATATAAGCACACGAAATTCACCTTTTTCCATTTTTTCCTCAAATTACTGGGTAGTCTGATAAAAATAGCTGTCAAACACAAACTAACTGACGCAGCAAGTTCAAATTTTGATAGGAATCAACTGACAGATACCTGTTGACAGGAGTAGTGTTGCTTTTTCAGTAAAGAGGTCAGAAATTCAAAAAGTCACTGACTTATTGACCCGCCCTCGTATATAAGTATATAAGTAAGTTTATCGGTTGTCTAGTACCCCATACGACAGGGTACTTAATAGTACCTTAATTTGGGACTAGATGGCTCTGTGTGGCCTAGTGTGGCATGTCTGAAATATTTATTTATTATTTTATTTATTTATGTATTGGTTTTTAAACTGTGTTTCAATTCTTTCACCAGGGGGAAGACTCGGGCATCGAATCTATGGACGCACTCTCCGAAAAATCACCCAACCAAGCCAGCCAATCGCCGCCCGGCCCCCAGAGGAAGGAGCGACTCGACATGCCGAGATCGACATCCCCGACCTCGGTCCAGAGGATAATTGGCGTGATAGACCCCCCGCCCGCCTCGGACGAGCTCCTCGAGAGGCTATCGCTGGCCACGGGGCAGCCGCACTACGACCCCGGCCCGCCCGACATCGACGACCTCGGCGACATCGAGGCGGAGCTGGCCAAGATGCACGCGGACCACATCAACGGCGACGACGCGCCCCGCCGCCCGCCCGACGACACCAAAGAGACCAAGCGGGAACCGACGCCCATCCTCCGCGACGACGAGCCCTCCCCCTCCCCCGCGGCCGCTCCCTCCGCCGCGCCCCCCGCCGCGTCCGGGCCGCCCGCGTCGCCCAAGCGGGACGACTTCGACCCCCTCCCCAGCCGCGTCTCGCCGCCCCTGTACACGTACTCGAACCAGGAGAAGGCGGCGGCGGAGAACGGCGACGCGGACCCGCCGCCCGACGACAAGATCGAGAGGCTGCCGCTCAAGGCAGACTTCCCGGACAAGAGTCTACTCGAGCAGCTGCTGATCGAGATCCCCCCGCCCGACTACGCGGGCAAGCGCGTCTCGTCGCCCTCCCCGTCCGCGCTCGAGCGCGTCGCGAGAAGCAGCGTACGGACGCGGGCCAGCAGTAAACTAGCTAGCCCCGCCGCCTCGCCCTCCGCCAAGCCCTCCCCTCGCGCCCCCCGCCAGATACCGGCCAAGCGCCGCCGCCGCGAGTCCGAGAGCTCCACGGCGTCGGCGCTCAGCTGCGAGGAGGGCCTCTCCCCGGCCGGCGCCCGCCCGAAAAAGAAACCTCGCGCGACCCCGACACCGACCGGGAAGAAGAAGGACTCGGACAGCGACAGCGACGAGCCGCTGATATGCAAAGTGCGGGGTAAAACCCCGAAGGCGGCGAAGGTGCGGGGCGCGAAGGCGGAGGGGGCGGTGACCCGGCGCTCGGTGAGGCACGGGCCGCCCGCGTCGCCCGCGCCCGCGCCCGCCCCCGCCCCCGCGCCCGCCCCCGCCCCGCCCGCGCCGCCCGCTGCGCCCGCGCCGCCTAACACGACGCCGGCGAGGCGGAAAACGAGGAGTGCTGGTGAGTGTACTATTCTTAATAGTCGTTCAATGTTTTTACCATTTAATTTGTGCATGATATCACTACTTATAGCAAAACGTCTTTCTGGTAGCACCATATTAAATTTCTAACCATTTGGTTTACAACAAAAGTTTGCGCTTTGTGCTTTATGTGTTTTTTTTGTGTCAAATAAATATTTCTTTCTTTCTTTCTTTCAAAACATTTGTTGTTCAGTTGCCTTTATTATGCAAAAATAATTCATTATCTAGGAATTTTAGTTAAGTTTAAATAAACAAAAATATGGCGGACAATTTAGCCGCGTAAACAATGCGTATTAACATTTAAAATGATATCAATATTTAATGTGACCAGCTCTTATCGAAATTTTAATCCCGCGCGATCGGAATGTCCATGTTAAAATTTCGTCATGAAAATACCGCAAATTTGCACTACCCAATCCGATCATTGGTGATCACAAACCCAAGCAAAGTTCGAAATTTTGAAACTCTGTTTGCCGCGAATGCCGGTCCCCGAGATTTTGTCCCTATACCTAGACCTATTGCTGCAAGTTACCCGTAAAGGCATATCTTTTAGTTATGCGCTGTACATTTCTTTTTATCTGAATGCAGAATGATATGTCTATGAGTCTGAGAGAAATGAGAGAAATACTCATACATAGATATGTATGAGTATTTCTCAAAATAAATTGAGTTAAAATCCATCGAAACATTAGTACCTATTATAAATGTAATCATTATGTGTTTTTTACTTTACTTAAGTATTTATTACTTGATTCCATGCATATAAAATGAATTAATTCTATAAACATGCACTTTATTGAAACAAGTCATTGTACACTCAGCTTTATGACGTACTTTTTCGTAACGTAACGAAATTTGAATAAAACGTTACGAAATAGTAATATGAATTAAACTAAACAATATTCCTAATCGCCATAGCTTATTAAAACTTAAAATACATAAAAAATATGCCTTTCATGCTATATGCTTAGCAAAGTATCACAGTAATATGGATGCATTTTAAGTTACCGTATTGTAAAAAAAGGCTATAAGTACCTACCTACTGTTACGAAAAAGTAGTTCCACTTATTAAATACGTTCACACTGAATTTCATATTGAAAAGAAATGGCGGAGACGTCAAACGAACATCCAGTCAGGCTAAAGGCAGTTTTCCCAAAAGTGAAATGTAACGGATGCACTCAGAAAAATTACTTCAATAGCAATAAAACGTAACTAAAGAGTAATAACTAAAAAGTTTATGTAGGTATCCGACTCACTTCGTTTTTTGCGTTTAAATATATTTTTTATAAGAAAATCCCACAGAAAGATATGTTTATGTGTTATCGCTTTTGTAGTTTGTATAAAGGTAACATTATGGTTATTATTTAAATAAGGGTATTCTTGTTATTTTTAATAGTTAAGGTATTACTTTATTTGATATTTTAGCAACTTAATTGCACTTATAATATCAGTATATAAACTTGAAAATTTTTTTTTTTTTATACTTTATTTGATATTTTAGCAACTTAATTGCACTTATAATATCAGTATATAAACTTGAAAAAATTTTTTTTAAGGTATTAATTATTGATCTAAATTATATAAAGACGAATCTTTATTATATAGTGCTACACACAAACCCAAGAGGTTTATTAAGTACTGTTTAGAGTTTAAAATTGTAAAATTAACTGTAATTAATAATATTAAATAAAATAAAAAAAAAAAAAACTACATTTAATCAAAGTATAAAATATTACCCAATAAAAGAAAAAAAAATGGAATATTAAAAATTTTGTGAACTCTTAAATATGAGGTGTGTAGGGTGGCAAAACTTCTTTTGTATGGGAAGTAAAAATTAATAATGTTTTGCTAAAATTTATTTATAGTACCTAAATAATAACATTATTTTTATTCTTTTACTACTCTTTGAAAGATTTCTAGTTTTCCTTCACAGTAAAGGTATTTGTTTTTGTATAATAGAATAAAATCATATTGAACTCGTTAATTGTTTCAAGGCACGCTTTTTTTCCACAGTGCAATGTGGGGACCAGGAGTAATAAATGAAAAGACGTGTTGACTCAATGATGCGTCTGTAATTGTGTCTCATTTAGTACAGATACACGTTCATATACTAGGTTCGGTATGTAAGTGTGGGTTGGGTGTGCAACACACTACAACAGATATACAGTTATTTTGAGAAAGACTCAAATATAAAAGAAAGTCGTGTTAGTTGCACCACTTATAGGTCGAGAACGGCTGGAGCGATTTTTATGATTTTGGTGTTTTTGGATTTTTCTTCCTCAGTAATAATCTATACTAATCTATAATATTATTATAAAGCTGAAGAGTTTGTTTGTTTGTTTGTTTGTTTGTTTGAACGCGCTAATCTCAGGAAGTACTGGTCCGATTTGAAAAATTATTTTTGTGTTCGATAGTCCATTTATCGAGGAAGGCTTTAGGCTATATAACATTACGCTGCGACCAATAGGAGCGAAGCATCAGTAGAAAATGTTGCAAAAATAATCGAATTCGATTCGATGCGACGACGTCGCGGGAAACAGCTAGTAGGATAATAAGTATTAAAAACATTGGAATCTTAACGTCTACAATAACTACTAAGAAAAAATGTTTTCTTCATACATTAATTCAACTTCGCCATATTCTCACACAATCCGATAGTTAGGACGTGTCGTGAATATAACAGCTTAGTGGATAATTTTAACAATGTGCCTGATATTTTTGCTTTATCATTAAACAAATGGAAATCTAGCCTCCATAGGATTGCTTAGTGCTTTGTCTGAAATTTCGCATGCAATTTTTACTTACTTATTTATACACTTATTGATTATAATACATATTTCACGCTTCATATTGTACTACATATACTTAGTAAAACCGTATTTATAACACATTGATTTGTAACATATCTATATACATATATTTATTTATATATTTACACTAGCATACACTCATGTAATAATTATGTACTAAGTGTTTATACTGTTATTTTTAAGGAGCTCGTTATTTTTAACATGCAATGTACACATGTCTGTGGAGTTGCAGCCGATCATTGTATTGAATCATATCTATGATTAAAACTATCTTGTACTTGTTGTAACTCTGTTTTGTGTACTGAATAAATAAAATTAGATGACAATAACATTTAGGACGTCAAAATCAAATATACTATTCTGAGGCGATACGAAGTTCGCGGGGTCCGCTAGTTTTTCAATAAATAAATAAATAGAGCCGTCTGTTATTCCAGTGGGCGGCGACGGTACACCCACGGCGGTCGCGGTGCGGCGGCGGCGCGCGTCCCGCGACGGCAAGTGACGCCGGCCGCGCGCGGAGCTCGCCGCGCACTCCCACGCCCACGCCCACGCCCACGCGCACTCCCACGCCCACGCGCACTCCCACGCGCACCTGCTCTACCCGCTCGAGTGAACCGGACGCCTCCTCGACTTGTGTACGCTGATTGGTTTCTATGTAGCATGCTGAATGGATTTGTCCATTTTAATCCTGAGGGATCAAGGTTTTGTGTGTCTACTCCGAAGTTCATTTGTGCAACTCTTAATTATTATATAATTAAGCTACTAAGTAGAAGCTTAATTTGGGACTAGATGGCTCTGTGGGGCCGATTGTGGCATGTCTGAATTATTATATTAGAACTCTTAAAGCTTTAGGTTTGGCTTTAACTGCAGAGTAAATAGACACAATTACCTTTTATATTGTCTAAAAGTCATCGGTGACACCGATGGCGCTGAATGTGTTAAGTCTGCCTTGTAATGTTCTTAAACTTACAGTTACTTGTTGAAGTTTATTGGTTGCAGAATTTGTTGTGTGATTTAATATGTTACTGGAAAAGTTCTGCAAGGAAAGTAGAAAGCATAATTTCTTTCTCTCTCTATATTATAATAATGAAAAAAGACAAGAAATAAATTCAAACTGAAGTCAGTAATATAACTTATGGTTTTGCTGTATTTTTTAAAATAAAACCTCCAAAATAGTTAAGCTATTTTAGTCATCAAAGAGTAAAGGGAAGCTCTGACACTTTGTTTTGGAGTAGGCACATCAGAATCAGTACCGTTATGTTAACGCATTCACAGCAAATCGAATTTTGACCAGTAGGAATGTCATATCGGCTGCAAATAATATGCGACTGTTTTCCGCAGACCGTATGATAGGAAAATTGATGCATATTTTTGGACGTTTAGCCCAACGGTGTGTCAAATGGAACGGTTTTTAAATTTATTTGAATTCTGTTCTGTTGTAGAAATTTAAAAAAAAAACGCTTTTAGTAAGTGGAATTCGAGAGGCAAAGATTATGGTTTTATCACTTGCAATTTTGTTAAGTTTTTATAAATTTTCGATAGCTTATATTGACGTATGGAAACATATTTGAAACATTTTGTAAAAGCAGAAATGACATTGGGTTGATTTTTTTAAAAGTTTTTTTTTTGTATTAACATACCTAAATCAAAGTAAAATTTATTTATAAATCATGGCTTGTAGTTTTATCTTGACATTTCGAAATATATTTTGACACAATTTTACAATCATTTTTGTTAGTTTTGACATTTGATATCAACATTTGACTGTGGAATCGTTTGCAACTATTTTGTAGTATTTTAAGACGTGACATACGTACAGTCGAGGATGTAACAGAAATATTGTAAATCTAACCAAACATTTGTGCGTTTGAATCACAAAAACACGTGTTACTACTTCTTATCTAATTGATTGGCACTTAAAATTCACACCTTGACGGCTGTAATAAATAAAAAAAAAGATTATATAACAGTACTTCCTGTGTTTTTTATCAATCATATTGACAATCATGAAAACAAGGGTTCATAATATTCATTAGCAGAATCTCAAAATCTTGTAATAAATTGCGTCAAAGTGTTCGTGTAACGTATAAACGGGCAAAATACTACAGGACAACTTAGTGGAGCCTCTGTTATTATGAATGACATTGCCTCAAATTGGGATATGAAATCCTGTCAAAATTCAACGCTGTTTTTTTTACTGTCTTTAGCGATGAAGGCCTTTGAATTTTAAGTATTTGCCCGATATAAAGTGATTCAAGTAGTAGAAAATGTGATCACATAGTTGTCTACCATTTGAGACCAAATCAAATTGACTGTCGGATTGTAATCATATGATTTGATGGTTGTGATGTTGGTTGGTGTGGCCAATAACTGATCGAGCGCAATTTCTGTTTACAATGTATACTAAGAATTTGTTAAAGCACATTTACACAAACGCCAACCGTTATTAATGTACAGCAAAAGCTAAGAATTCTTTGTTAACAGCATATTAGTTTGTTAGATGTCGACCGGTTGGTATAATGTATACGAATCCGTGTGTCAATGTGTTTTAGCCAATTCACACAGCGTTCCTTTTCAAGCAGTTAACAGTGTTGCATAGTGAACTACACACTGACTTTAATTTAGTGAACAAATCGTTGTTACCATTCACTATAAAATCGACTTCTATAATAGTAAGTTCATTTCTTGAGTAGTTTTAAGGGCGATATCCTTCGCCACGGGGCAATACGCCGCCAGTGGAAGCCTTAGTTTATTAGTGAATAGAGTTGTATCATTATTGTACAAAAGAGCACTCGACTTGTAGGCGCATCGTTATAATAGTAATAAATACCCGAGAGATATAAAATTGAAATAAATGCATAAAGTTTTAAAAAGATATTTTCATACCTTTTTGCACATGAAACGGAACGGCGTCCGACGAAATGGACGTCGCGTAGTGTAATTAGTTTTGGCGGGAAAGCGCCATTTTGGAATTTGTTTAATTGCAATTATATAGATTTAGCACCAGTCTCCGTCTGTATTTTAACATTTTCTACACTCGTGCGTTTGTTTGTAACAATTTTAGATGTGATGTTGTATTACCGTTAAAATTCTAAGATGGCGCGTTCCAAATCAAGACACTGGCTGCTATTTTAAAGTTAGTGTAATAATGTAAGTGAATTCACGACCAATAATTGTAATTTAGTGAAACTTGACAGATAATTTCTTAGTGAAGAGATAATAAATGTGACTGAGTGTTTCAAACAGTTGTCTGTTCGGGCTTCCAGTATCTTAAAACTTATTTTGATGCCCCTTCTGTTCGTATGTTGTCCTGTAACAATTATTAGTGAACCAAAATAGTCTTTATCAACCAGTGAACATTTCTTAGATTATACTTTAAGCTAGTATTTTCTTTTGCACTGTACATAAGTGATGGAATTTAAAAAGAATATTAGTTTCCTCGTTAGTTTTAGTATTTATTGATCACAGTTCTATTGAAGTCACTTAGTGCGTGTAGTATACGATCATAGGTCTATGGTCCCCTCGGTCATTGACCCCGCGTCATGTCGTGTCCATCCTAAGTATTGATTGGTCACTTCTAAATTTAACCTTGCAATACCCAGTTTGTGGATTAAAATTTAGCTTAAAAATACAGTTATAATGGTGGACATGATATGTGTAGCACAGTTTTCCTTTCGCGGTTCCTAAGTCTTAGGCTGTTGACTCTGAGCAATAATATGTGGGTGTGAAGCTTAGTTATACCTTTTTTGGACAGCTTTTTGGAACTTAGCTTATCGGTGGTCTTGCGTTAGATGTTGTGTCATCCCTCTGACCCCATGCGGGTAAGAGCGAGACAAACAATTTAGTGTAGGGTTATTAGGGTGAACTAGCTTGTACTAAGCCATTGCCTGACACAGTGCCCTATTTGTGGAGCGAACGAGTGAGGGCTAGTCCCGACAAATTACGATACTTGTTTTTTTTTTTAAATATGTTTCTTCGTTTTTCTTAGTTTAAAAGTCGATAAAAAATCTCTTGTAAATTTCTATGTATAGATGGGGAAATTAATATATGTTAATAAGTGTTTTCTTTCGACATTGAGAGTTATTTGTACATAGGTACAGGCGGATTGCGAGCCTGATATGCAAAGCCTTATACTGTAATACGACTCGCGTGCTTGTATCATATAGCATAGTGGGTGGAACTCTCAAATAGATGTGTATATTGGGTGTATAGTTATCTTTAATTTTCTTGTTTTTGTTTTTATTTTTATTTTTTTTCAAACTAATGATAGTAATTTATGCCGATAAAAATATCTATATTATACATTTATATATGTATGAAGAAAGAGAAATACAAAATAGTATAAAACATTATACATATAGTTATAGGGGTACACCACACATGAGATAGCTTATAGTTTTGGTATGTAAACATTATATAACTTGTATATAGGTCGCAGAAATGGTAAATAAAAGAATTGATACAATAAATTTGTAACTTTTATGTTATTGTAATATTTTTGTAGTGCCTGCGCATTGTGGGGGTGAGCGATTATTCTGCGATCCCTTTTTTTACTGTGCATTATTTTCTGTAAGTTGCTTTTCACTGTCGTTCTAGATTATTTTAAAATCATATAATTATATTCATAAAGTGCGATGAGTCATGGTGAATTATTATCATATTATTATGAATGAAAAGAAATAAGGAATATTATTGTTCTGCTATTATTAAATTTGTAAAGTTAGTTTATTAATAAATGAATAAAAATATTTTGTTGTTTTACTTTGTGTCTAAAATCGTAGTGTTGTGTTTGTGTGAGCAATAAACTAAAACCAAAGAAACAGATTATGGATACCAGCAGTGATCACAATATTGATGGTCCCAAAATGTACAGGATACAGCACATAACGCAAACACTGGGCATCTTATGCGATTGTAATAGGTGTGATTTTGCAACAAAAATGTATATTCTGATGTGCAGGCCACTGCAGTCGAAGTGGTGTTTTATGGTTTTAGCACGAGTGTCGCCCCCTTAAAGTTATTGCGTTATTCCTAACGTACCTTGTCTATACTACATGTGCTACTGAATAACCCTATTGAAGTATGGAGTGCAAGTGTTACTGGTTCGATTCCTAGTACTGAGTAGACACGTTTTAAAAGAAGAGAAAAATCTGTATTGCTAGGTTTGGGGTAACCTACTAAACAAGTAACCCAGCAAAAATACTTAATATAAAGTTTTAGCAATTTTATTATAATATCAGTTTTAAAATTGCAAAAAATTTCTCAGGCGGTAATCGAATCAAAAGCCAAGTTAACCCGCCCTAGTTTCAAATGCAAATTAATGTTAACAAAAACCATAATGAAATATTTTTCAGTTATTGACATTCATGGATGCAATGTATGCACCTGAGGCAATGAGGTGAAAGAAATGATCGATTTGCAGCTATTGGTTACAACAAATTTAAATTTTTCTTTTTTGTCAGTTTTAGCTTTGTTTTTTAGTTCAGTTTAGGATAGGATATGAGATAGTAATCTTTAACCTTCATTAGTAGAAAGTGGAAGTAGTTACTAGTGCACCAAACTTTTAGCAGTTCAATAAGCGGACAGCTCCAGCTGTATCAAGCTGTCTGTGCAGGCCAGCCTATAAACTAATTAAACACTTCGTATTCGTAAAATACGTAGAATTCTTTTTTCTAGGGTGCATGACGCCCTGTACTTACGTACTGTACGGCTGAAGAAACTAACTGTGTATATTTCTTTCCCTATGCTGTAAACCAATAAAATTATTGAGAATATGGGTTGGAGAACTTGGAGAATGTAGTTTTAGTCTTAGAATAATAACGCTTAGAACGATAGTTTCATACATAATTTCTCTAAATATTTAAGCCACTTACTTATCTTTGTGTGCGCAAACATCACGTAATGGGGGCTATCGCTAGTGAATTTGCCACTAGAGGCGCTAGTGTCGCGTGAGGTCCAATATCATTCACTTTGTACTGGTTTTAGCGGAATTTGTTGCATAAATTATAATTTCTTTAATTTACCTGCTGGAAAGTGATCTCCTTCGTAAAATATCGCAAATATGGATTATTTGGCGATTAATGTGAACGCTTTAAAAGCGGAATTAAGAAAAAGCGCAAAAATATGCGGCCTCAAGAGCAACTATTTCAGAAGTCAGTTTGTTGATATCAAGATAGTTATTTATAAACAATATAACCTTAATTAGATTCAAGATATAACACTTTGTTTCGGCGCCAATCGCCTTTGATAGCTGTACCTCCGGACTTCAGTCTACAGTGGCGCCAACTGGTGAGCAAAGAAACGGTAGTCCCCATTACGTCAGTTGGCACACAATAAGCGTTGATATAATGTTGCAAGTAAAAATACATTTTCCTAAAAAGCGGGGAAATTGTTGCAATGTTCCAATTATGTCCCACTGGCCTAAAATGAGTCGCTAACTTTACGCTACTTTCGATTTCATACAAAAGTCATGTTCAGAATATCTTTTGACCAAAAAACACACTCAAAATACGGTCAAATCAATCAAATGACGGTCGTTTGGCCTCAGCTTTATGCAAATTGTTTTCAAAATGTGTCGTGAAATAAATCGTCAAAAAATAGCATTGTCCATTAATTATCAATATTCATTTTAGTTAATAAAAAAAATACGATCAACTGATTCAAAATCTAATATAAAATTCTCGTGTGGTGTTTGTTACCAAACTACTCCGAAACGGCAGGACCGGTTTTCATGAAATTTTGTGTGCCTATCGGGTAGGTCTAAGAATCGTTAATGATTTATCTTTTATTCCTGTTTTTTTTATCCCACGAAGAAAAAGTGCAGTGGGCGTAGCCACGACGGGACAGCTCCTTTTCTTATGATATTTTACTACACTATATCACCTGCCAATAGGTAGAGGTTTTCAATAATGGTATATGTAAGTAGAAACAAGAACAAGTACGAATTAAATTAGAAATATTTAATAACAGAACTGAAACTATCAGTACGTAATATTACCTACTTACTTATTAAATCGTACATAATTAATGCCACACAAATGTAAAGAAAACAAAAATGAAAAATCTGGGAATTTTTTCCTATACCTGGCAACATTTTCATTGCAATGGCGGCTGTTTTGTTTACATTTTACTTTCTAGTTTTGACGAATATTTAACTCAGAATTATAAGTTGCAAAACAGTAGTTACGGGTGAAATGTGATCTTCGTATCCTTATAGTTATTGTGAGACGCGTTGTGACATCCTTTCACTGTGCAGTATGCACTTTTTAAATTAAATTACGAGAGCTGTTGATAATGAGACTTTATAATGACGACTGACGCGACGTCAAACGTACTAAGCCTTAAAAGGCCGACTTGAAAATGCATCAATACGCTAGGGCCTACTAGGGTTCTAAGCGTTATTTATTATTCTAAGGTTTTAGTATTAACAACCCATTTTCGCTCACTGCGCCACTCCTCAAACGCACTACCGTGCCTAACCGTGCCTTGTATGTACGCCAATAGCAAAAAGTAAATAAAAATACCTACGAAAAAATAGTGTTGGGCAACACTACATTTCGATTCCTACAACAAAAACACTCATTGACAAAATCTGGGATGTTTTAATTTGTGGAGTACCTTTATTTAATAGTTAAAAATATAGCTTACACATTTAGTATTTAAGTACACTTACTACTAATTAAGACTATAACTAAATTACTACTAAGATCTAAAATACAAATATAAAATATACTTTATATTATGTACACAATACTATTTACTACTATCTAATAACTACTATTAGATTTAATTCAAACAACACTATACTTTATTTACGAGTATAGTATAGCATCAACGCCGCGCGATAATAGCTACCACGCTGTACGAATACCTTTCGCGCGCATATTGCCCACCGGTTTACAACAGATATATCAGTGATTTCGCCTACTTGTGGTAGACAGTGCGAACATAGACACGACGCGGAGCGCACGCCGCTCACCCCGCGCACTTCACCTATCTGCGTACGCGCCTGACATCGTAAACAACTATATCTGTAGTTTTCCTTCCATCACACCTTCTGAACAACATAATATTGGAGCATTGGTGGTATTCAACCTGCTACCACCAAACTGGTGACTCTCGTTCAGACCACATTTGGATATGGAAGGTAACAAAGACTTTACAGGCATGGCACAAGGGCAGTGTTCCAGTCGGAGCGATGCGAGTACGAGCGATGTTTATCATGTTGCTATTCGAAACATCCTATTCTACCCGGACAAGCCATCGCTTTGGTTTTCAATGCTGGAAGGTCAGTTTGCACTTTGTAGAATTACTGCCGACTCCACTAAATTTTACCACGTCATCGGTATGCTCGACTACCAGTACGCCCTAGAAGTTGCTGATATCATCGAGTCTCCACCTGTTACGCAAAAATATGATAAGTTGAAGTCGGAGCTCATAAAGCGATTATCAGCATCGAAGGAACGCAAGGTCAAATAGCTGCTGGACTATGAAGAACTGGGTAACAGGAAACCGTCTCAGTTTCTGCGACACTTACAACATCTCGCTGGTTCCGGAGTTCCAGAAGATTTTGTTCGCACTGTAATGTGGCAACCGGGAGACGGAGTAAAAGAACTGTTAGGCGCAACGTATAGATTTAATGTGTCTAATAAATGGCTATCCTAAGCTTATATACTAATTGAGTACATAGTGAGGGGTGAGGTGTTACATACACTACAGCACCATCCGGACTAGCAGGTTACCTAGTAGCATGCAAACAATTATTGCTTCCCAGTTGCAGCTTCCGCTTGATAGTTTGGCAGACCTCGCTGACCTCATACACGACATCGTGCCGTCTGTACCCGCTGTAGCTTCTGCTTCCACCTCTAGCACTGCTTTCGCTTCAGCTTCGCAACTTAAGCCAATTGACAAAATCGCACAGATGGCTAAGCAGATCGAGAAGCTGATTCAACAGGTTCATGCTCTGACCATGAGAGGAGACAGATCAAGGTCCAGACGCAGTACAGACTACAGGTACCGTAGCAACAGCAGAAGCCGCAGCCGCTCGCAATCCAACTACCAGAAATATCCACTGTGCTGGTACCACGCGAAGTTTGGCAGCAAGGCCAACAAATGCCAGAAGCCTTGCGACTACAAATCGGGAAACGTGCGGGGCGATCGACTGACGACTGACGATTGCCCATCTAGCAACGGTCGCCTGTTCGTCACAAACCGGCACTCCAGGTTACAATTCCTCGTGAATACTGGCAGTGATTTGTGCGTATTCCCTCGTTCAACACTAAAGTAACGACGGGAAAAGGCTAAATACGAATTGTGTGCGGCCAACGGAACTGTGATTAACACGTATGCTAATTTTAAGTTAGATTTAGGCTTAAGACGATATTTTATGTGGCGTTTTACAATTGCGGATGTCAACAGGCCCATAATTGGTGTGGATTTCTTGTCACATATTAGGAATAAGCTATTGTTAGACAATTTAACATCATTAAATGTGTCATGTGTAGCCGATTTAAATAATCCAATACCAAATAAAGTAATTACATAAGTACTTAGTAGATTTCAATATTTAATTAATATTAACTTTCGCTGTTTTGACTTCCGGTTTCAACTTCGGCCAATCGAAACGTTCCAACCCCATGTCGTACCGGCGCATAGCCCGCCATCCCCACCAATGTTCGGGCTGGCGTGCTGTGCGCTGGCGAAGCGGCATTCGATTACTAACTACAATAGCGTGCACTAGATATGTGCGCCGATGCCTTTTTGATCGGCGGCGGCGTCTGATGTTAAAACCGTCGGCGGCGGCGGCGTAATCGGCGTGGATATTAGATCGAATGAAAATAACATTAGAAATAAAAACTCTCTTTAATCATTTGAATCTTGTAACTTACACAAAATCTTTGACAAAAGTAACAAAATATAAAATTTTTGGTAAACTAAATAAGGCAACTTCAGCTACTGTAACATAATAAAATCTACAAATAAACAATATGGCATACTTCTTTGTCATGTTTAAATGTTTAGTAGTAATAATAAAGACTTAATTACTATTTAAGCAAAAATAATATGGCCCACCTCAGCCGAGATCAATCAATAATTTTTAGAATTAAATATGCTGCAGTCGTTCTAGTCACACAAACAAACGAAATAAAAGAAACATCTGATTAATTTAAATACAATTTTGTGCGTAAGTAATAACTTCATTAAAGTTATTGCTTATGTAAAAGATTCTTACAAACATCGTAATTGTCATGTATAAAAATTATCTTATCAACTGATGTCGGATTTAAACTTGATCTTTTCGATGTAATGGTAAGTCCTGCAACTGAAAAGACTCGCTCGCTTGGTGTGCTTGTTGCAGGAATACACATAATTGCTCTTACACAATTGAACAGCCAAGGATAACTTTTTCCTTTTCACGCCAATAACTATGTAAGTTGCCGTCGGCTACATCTTTAGGATTACATCCTCCAAAGTACTTCCAACATTCAGCTTCAACAGCGTCATCATCATTTGTGCTCATATTATGAGTTGAATGCTTCTTTGATATGGCTTGAAGCAAGTCGGATGTAGAAGATGGCGTTGTATCAGAAGAGGTAGACTGAGTTTCTTCGTTTCTCGTGTCTTGATGGAATTGGACATCAGATTGCCGGACGTGTTCCTTAACAAAATCACTTAAAAATGAGACTCTTGTTAGCCCATTTTCTTCCAAATATTTATCAATTGCACACAGTCCTTGAAATCTACAATCAAGTAACGCAGCCGCAATTATCAGCTTATTAACAGGAAACCTATGATCTAATTTATTTAACATGTTAGTCTTCATGCGACTGATTATGACAACTTCGTTGTCATCAACGTGTTTCAGTGCATCTTCTATTTCACACTTGAATACGAGCGCCACATTGATGGTGAAAGATTTTGATGCACTCATTATATTAACGGCATCTCGAAATTTCTTCAGAATTTTAATCAAATCCCCCAGAATCCTCCATTCAAAGTCTTCAATTTTTAAATCAGGTTGATTCAATTTGACAAGGAGTCGGTGAATTGGATTTCTGTTACATTGATACTTTCCAACATTACGAGGATGCTATGCCAGCGAGTCGGAGAGGCAGTTTTTATTGAAGTCACACGTAAGGTATTTGTATCACCACTTTCATCAGTTTCTCCACTGGCAGGAATCAACTCATCGATATCAATAATTTCTCCAGCTTTATCAACATTAACCAATAAGCGTTTCTGTTCTTCATCTGCATCCTTTCTAAGATCTGGAAGTTTAAAACGAAGATTTTTGACAATCATCTTTCACTTTGTAACGATATTCTGTATTTCCGGCGCTCCTTTAACTCCATCTTGTACTACAAGGTTGTGTAATCCGTGTCCGAGGCATAAATGTGATCCCATGTTTGATAAAAACACAGCTTTTTTAACATTTGATCCCGAGTCAGTTACGACAACCGTTTTCTTCTCTTCAAGTTACCGTTTTCTTCTCTCTGCTTTAATCTTTTCTGCTGTTTTTTCCCCTTCTATTATTTGAGTAGATAAGGTCAAACTTTCAAAATCAAGGGATGGATTCAGAAAATGTAATGTTAGCGTTATATCATTATTTCTTTGGAAAGAATCGCTCCACAAATCTGTCGTGAGAGAGAGACAGAGAGAGCTTATATTCGGCCGTTAGCTTGTGGTTCGCTCACTACTATCATTGCGCCGACGACGCCGGCATAAAATTCGGCGGCGGCGGCGTGACAAAAATTACCGGCGGCGTACGCCAAGCCGTTCAGCGCACACGTCTAGCGTGCACCAGTGCTAAGAGACAAGTATGTCGGATTGTTGCTAGGCTAGTAAAATACTTAAGTGTGAACCAAATAAAACCAGATCTATAAAGTAATACGGCGTTTAAATCACAAAAGTCCCTGCTCGTTGATTACGTCCTGCTTCACATGTGTGTCAGCAGATAAGTGCAGTAGCATATCTTCCGTTAAAATTTTAACCGGTAATTTTCGATACCATGCTATACTCGCTGAGTTCCCTGAATTAACCAGACCTGCAGGCACACCTCGCGTTATTTTACACAAAACTGTACACCATATCCACATCAGTTTAAAATCAGTTTTATTTCTGCAAATAGGCCCCTGGAGGCGCTTTTACACGTCCCAATATTTAACCTACCACTGCTTCGGGACAAATGTGGGCTAGTGCCGAGAAGAAGCAGCGCAAGAAACTCGGTCACTATTGTCACACTACCCCAGGACGTAGCTAGCCCACCTCGTCTTTTGGCCCCAGATAAGTTCAGGATAGCCAAGCAAGAGTTTGACATTATGATCCAGAATGAATGAATGAATGAATGAATAGTATGTTTATTTGGCACTTCGAAAAAAAGTTTACAAAAAAATAATTAGGTACAATGAATGTGCCAAAAAGGCCCCCACTCAGCATTAGTCGCAACAGCCTAAGGCATACTGCGACGCTGATTTTTAGTGGGAGCCCAGGAGGCACTGGAAAAAAAAACATATATACGAAACAAATTAAAATGAAATTATGTGTATATAAAAATTAAAAAATCAAAATTAAAATAAAAAAATCAGTGGAATCACAGAAAAAACAATACAAAAAGAAAACAAAAAAAATTCATAGATGGGAAAAAAATAAATAATAATAATTAAATAACAATATATACATAACAGAATTGATTGAAATATGTACATAGAATGGCACCGCTAGACCCTCAGATAGTCCCTGGTGTTCTCCTCTGCATTTGGCTCCCAAGAAAGACGGTTGGCGGCCGTGCGGCTATTACCGCATGTTAAACACCCGAATCATCCCTGACAGGTATCCGGTCAGACACATCCACGATTTTGCTCATAATGTAGTAGGATGTAAGGTCTTCTCCACACTCGATCTCATGAAAGCGTACAAACAGATACCGGTCAGTAATGATGACATACCCAAAACGGCGATCACGACACCATTCGGCCTCTACGAATTTCCTTTCATGACTTTTCGTTTGCGTAATGCAGGTCAAACGTTTCAGAGATTCGTAGATGAGCTGACTCGTGACATGGATTTCGTCTATCCATATCTTGATGACATTCTGGTCTAAAAATGCATGAAACAGACTTACGCCAATTGTTTAAGAGGATGTCCGAATATGGAATTTTGATCAACACCTCAAAATGCATTTTTGGTGCTGCTGAAGTGACTTTCTTGGGATACCGAATACCTAGTGAAGGTCAAGCCACTGGAAGAGAAGGTCCAGGCCATAAAGAAGTTCCCCCAGCCAACGACCGTTAAACAGCTTAGGAGATTCTTAGGAATGCTCAATTTCATACATACTTCGCGAATTCATACTTCGCGCAGCAGAAGTCCAAGCACCTCTTAACGCTTTATTAACTGGCTCGGTCAAAGGCAATCACCCTGTGTTGCTAAAGGGCGAAAGTCTGAAAGCTTTTGAAGACTCGAAAATCAGTCTCTGCAACGCAGCACTTTTAGCATACCCCGATTGCCAAGCTCGTTTAGCGCTTACCACTGACGCATCGGATGTTGCCGTAGGTGCGGTCCTCCTACAGCAAAAGGAAGGCCATTGGCAACCGCTTGCATTTTATTCTTGCAAACTGAGCACTTCACAATGCAAGTATTCTCCATATGACCATGAACTTCTCGCCATTTACCAAGCAATAAAATATTTCGTTAGAAGCAAGGGATTTTACTTTACCGATCACAGACACAGCGATTCCAAATATTTTATGTGGACGGATGGAGGCGTAGGCTAAGAATAAAAACGTTACGTTTTTATGTAGAGTAAATTGATGGTCATATGCCATAAGTGTCTGCCATTAATGATAAATGCTCGGACTTTAGTGACAATAAATGTCCAAAATGACAATATTTTTAAGATTCTGAAAATTCCAGATCATTCTCCTCGACGCCTTCCAAAAATGCGAAGTAGAAGAGCAATCGCTCATATTGCACTGCACTAATTTTCCCTCTCTTCGTATATGACGTCATTAGCGTGTCGTCTATACTTGATCATGGCGTCCAGAGCACTGATTATTGGTGACGCGCTAAGGATGCGCTTGAGTTCAGATATTAGATTTATTTTACAGACTTTGTATGTGATTAAATTTTTATTTAAAACGTAGTGAACTATTGTTAATGATTCTTTTCTTTTGTTTAAAGCAAATATCAATAATAATTTAAAGAAATAACGCGTTGTTTGATTTGTGGTTTAAATCGTTTTTGAGAAATGTGGAATGTATTTCTGCATTACACTCACAACACTAGCGGTCAACCGACGACTTTGGCGTGCTGGACCAGTGGACATAGAATTTGCTTGGCTAAAACTTCATGTATTTTAGTTCAGTATTTTCAGTAAACGCTGCCTCTAGGAAAATTGTTTTTTAAGCTCGCTTATTGCAGTGAAATTCTTAAGTAAGGATATTAGAAACGATAGACCGCTAGTAATGTTTGAATATACTAAATCCCTGTTTTTGTTGGCCGGGTTTTTTGTCACCTATAGACGTCGTTGGCGCAAAGGGCCCGCAAGTGCTTGTCAAGCATAGATGACGGTGGCGTTCAAAAGGTTAAGGAGAGGGCTCAAGGCCTTATTACCACCACGCTGGCCTAGTGCGGGTTGGTGGACGTAGTTTTAGTACTAAAATATAGGTAATTATTGTTTTTCACTGACATGGTCACATAAAAATATACGACCGAAAAGCTGAGTAAAACGGAACGTTGAAATGATTTAAATCAAAGTGTAATTGAAAACGTAGAGACAATAGACATTGGGCTGTTGGGCTGGAATCGGCAAGACCATTTTTTTTTGGTCTGCTGCTATTGGCTGATATTTGTGAAAAACAACTAACAGCCAATGAAAAGCCGGCTAATATCAAACTGCAATCTTTTAAAATCAATCATATCTAATGAGAACATAGTGACATTTGTTTCACGGTTTCACTTACTTACTTGCTGTAGCCCATTTTAATATTTTTGGCAATTAAACTGTATCAAAGTAAGTATACGAGTGGACTTTAATTGATTTCGCATTTATCAAGGATTCTATTTGTTTTTCAACAAAGAAGATAATAAATAGTGGTATATAAATCAAAATTTTGGTTATGTAAGACTGCTGTCAAAGTAAAGACATGAATTTTTACATCAAGAAAAGTTATAATTTTTCATATTTTACAAAACCCGCAAATTAGTCTTGCTAGTTTTTATTTATTTACCAAGAAAAAGTAAGCTTGTTTTTTTTCCTTACCCATCAATTATCAGACCATATAGCCTAACTTCTGAGATCATGGATTAACCACATATTTCTTCTAGGTTAGGTTCTAGGATAGGTTTACTCTTCTAGGTTAGGTTCTAGGATAAAAATAACACATTAGTCTGTGACCACGAACGCTGTAATGCATACGAAACAATTTTAAAGCAATAAAAAATCCTAATAAACGCTAGTTAAATCTCTAAATATGTTTATTAAAGCTTCATTTCAATGCTTAGTGTTCATATTGATAAACCAATATATTTCAAGCCTACTAGAGTTGTAGCAGTTTATACTAGTCTGTGCAAAGAAATCCACCTAATATTATTTTCAGATGGCCGGAGAAAAGGCAGTGTCCACTGTAACTAAGCCCCAGATGAGAGGACTTCTTAACTCTTCCATCAAGCGTAATCTTTATGTGTCCCTCGTCATTGCCGGCATTGCGGGCTTAGCCATGAGGCAGTTTTACGGTGCTGAGCGCAAGAATCGCTACGCTGAGTTCTACAGGTGAGATTTAACTTTGTGTCAAAGAGCGAGGATGGTTCCCAGCATGTACTGACAACAGCACATCAACGTACCACAAAACGTCAAATTTTCTCAATTGATAGTGATCTCTGCTTGTTGGACTTAAAGTTGAAAATCAATTGAATGACCTTTAACTTTTTGGGTAGGTTGACCTGCCGTTGTCTACCTAGCTTAGTACCCCATGATTGAGTGGGGCTGGCCCTTTCTCGCCTGCCTTTTCGAGCCGGGAGACTGATAATAAGGAACCTATACTAAGCGCCCTCATAACTTGCCAATATCTCTCTGTATTGCATTTTACATAATATAGAAAACTATAAGTCTTAAAAGCCCTGTTTGTTTGTAGCTAGCTAAATCATAGCTAATTCAGGCAGGATTAACTAGATTGTATAATCTGTAAACAATTTCGAAAATGGCTGCAATATACTGTATAAATTTTCATATTTTGGCAAACTGGTTCAGATTGTAACCACAGTCGAGTCTTAGTAGTTTTGTTTGACCACCTTAGATATCATTTCATGAATAAGGACAGCTCAGATAACGATACAAATGTGGTTGATAAGAAATTTATATAAAGTTTTTTATTACTTGTCAGACATTTACACATTAGACATAGTGTGTCCAGTTATTATTAATAGTAAGTTAGTAAGCTCTTTTTAAAGAGAACTCTAAAAGGCTCCCAACGTTAAGATCATTGAAACTGGTTGATGGAAAGACTGGCAGCTGCCTTATTTTTATTTAATTCAGGCTACATATTATGAAATACAGGCCCATAAAATAAATACCTTACAGACTAACATACGTACAAAATAACACATAAATTATATTACTACACACTATTTTGACGGCGTTGTGTTTCGCAATTTGGTGTCAGGTAACCGTCCACGAAACCGACGATATACAACACCCTTCGGCCAAAATTCTGCCTGCATGAAGGTCGACAGCTGTTCAGTCGGAACCCTCACCACAAATGAATTATAGTTCGTGTTGTGACGAGACTCCAACCGTTCGACCCTCAGTGTTACATCTGGTCTTCACTCAGATGTACTCTACAATCTCCTCGACCTTTGTACAGTAATGAAGACGGGACACGTATGGCAGCGTCACTGGAACTGCGGGCCGAAGCAGGTGGTTCGGTCCAGTCGGTGCGTTGCCGCACTGGTTGCGAGTCGAGGGCTTCCTTTTCTTCTTCTCTACCTTCTTAAAGCCCTCCTCATCACACTTATCTGCCTGTGAAGCCAGTGTCTTAGGAACCGCCATGCAACTGCTTTTCCAAGCGGCAGCTGCAGCATAATATGCACCTATTCCTTAGAATGGGAAAATCAGCCTTTTAAAATGGCTCCCGGTAGGGTGATATCTCTTACATCTTGTAATTCTAATTTTATATCCCTGTTTTTCTATTTATAACTTAAATTTTAGGGTTTTTATGGGAGGAATGTAATTGTGGTTATACATAAACAAATTTAAATTTAAATGCTCCCTAAATTAAAAAACAAAAGAAAGTTATGTGTTTTATCTGCCTAAAAAAATTGGCAGAAGTATGTAGAAATTCCTTTTCGAATGTCCATTTATAGAAGGTTTAAAGTAACTTATAGTCAAACCAGAAGCTAATTCATGTTCTAGAATCTAGAATAAAAAAAGGAATACAAGAAGTAATAACATTTCATACAAACCAAATTTTTTTGATTCCCAGTAACATTCTGAATTAATACTTCTTTTATATTGCGGTGATTGTCTGTGAATGAATGCCAACGCATTTGATCTTTTCAGGACGTACGATGCCGAGAAGGAATTCGAAGAGATGAAGAAGAAGGGCTTGTTCCAATCCTGCTAGGCATATACGATCATAGTGTAGTATTATTATGTTGCTGTGAATAATTTAAAAAAAATACACAAAAAAATAATAAAACTCTTCCCGTCTTTCATTTTCTGATTTTCACCTGAGTTATTTTTTCTATTTGGGAACGCATTTTTTTGTTTAACCTTATAGGTAAGTACGGGTTTTTATTTATTAATTATCACAATGTATTTTTTTCTTCCTTCAAACAAATTTTTAACAAAAATGAAATGGCTAGAAAGAAAGATGACATGATGACGCGAAAAAAATGACGTGCCCACTCCCATGATAAGAAGTAGAATAATATTAACCATTTGATTAATGTATTGCCAAATAAATGGGCTAGGCGTTAACATTTTTATATACAGGGTGTTATGTAGGAAAATAATATTGGCCTAATAAAAAGTATTTGAAGTTTAAATAATTTATTTTTTAAACTTCATATACTGTCATGATGACTGACGAAATAAAATAAAAAAGCGGTGAGAGAAAAAAAGTTGTGCGTGTACTAGTGTACACACGTAAGAAGTGAAACTTCTTTATGGCCTTATTTTTCGAAAAATGATCTACATGCAACTTTCCAGAAATTGGTTAAATTAGTTAAATTGGTTAAATTGGTTAAATTAGTTAAATTGGTTAAATTGGTTACATCGGTTAAATTGGTTAAGTTGGTTAAGTTGGTTAAGTTGGTTAAGTTGGTTAAGTTGGTTAAGTTGGTTAAGTTGGTTAAATTGGTTAAATTGGTTAAATTGGTTAAATATTATTTCACTTTACCTTTTTGCTATCGTCTGAACCAACCGTGGTAGGGGCAAGAAAAAGATGGCGCGTAACCGAAAAATGTGACGAAAATTTGACGCAACTTTCCAGAAATTGGTTAAATTAGTTAAATTGGTTAAATTGGTAAATTGGTTAAATTGGTTAAATATTATTTCACTTTACCTTTTTGCTATCGTCTGAACCAACCGTGGTAGGGGCAAGAAAAAGATGGCGCGTAACCGAAAAATGTGACGAAAATTTGACGCAAAACGTGACGGTAATTTTTTCCAACGCCGATAAAGAAGTTTCACTTCAAAAATAATAGAAAACAGCACACTCAGGCACGGTAGAAAGAGTGGGAGATACTAGTTCCTCTCCTTTCCCCTCGATCTTACGCTTTTTCGATCAGCATCACGACCTGACGCGAGTTTGGAAGTTTTTACCCATCCAACAAAAAGTGCTCAGCGCCGCTAAAGAAGTTTTCACTTCAAAAATGTTCTTGCTAAATGAGTATCCTCTAAAGATTTGTGTGATTATATCTTCTAAAACTAAGAAGTTTTAAATTTAAATTCAAATTTCATTGTATTCATCTTTGAAACACCACAATAGCTGCATATATTTTTATATTTAGACAGTGCAAACTGAAATTTTTGTATGAGACTCTGTGTATCTTAAAATTTTATCAATGCTTTCTTATCATATCATGTAGTACAGACAACAGCACGTCACGCTACCACAAAACGTTAAATTTTCTCAATTGATATTGATCTCTACTTGTTGGACTTAAAGTTGAAAATCAATTCCTCCATGACCTTTAACTTTTTGGGTAGGTTGACCTGCCCTTGTCTGTACGTTTTGGCTGATTTCTGTATTATAATTTCATTTTAAACACTGCCATATCGTTTCATTGCAGCTGTTACTGCAATGCTAGTGAATTTGCCACTCCGCTTGTGTCGTGTGAGGTCCAATAACATGCAGTTTTCACTGGTTTTAGCGGGCTTCGTTACATAAATTATAATTTCTTTAATTTACCTGCTGGAAAGTGATCTCCTATGTTAAATTATCGCAAATATGGATTATTTGGCGATTAATGTGAACGCTTTGAAAGCGGAATTACGAAAAAGCGCAAAAATAGGCGGCTTCAAAGGGCAACTATTTCAGAAGTTAGTTTGTTGATATCAAGATAGTTATTTATAAATAATAAACTTTAATTAGATTCAAGATTTAACACTTTGTTTCGGCGCCGATCGTCTTTGACAGCTATACCTCCGGACCTCAGTCTACAGTGGCGCCAACTGCTGAGCAAAGAAACGGTAGTCCCCATTCAATGGCTTGTTCAGACATCACGCAGTTGTGAGTGCGGTCAAGTTTTACTTGCCCGCAGATTCAAAGGAATACCCGTTCCCATACAATCTCGGGCCTGACGTTACAAGGCCTGGGAATTGACCATAAATTAAAGCATATTGAAAAGAATTATGAGCCCTATTTTCACAACTTTCTGCAATGGGAAAGTTTAATTAACTTTCCCAATCAAAGAACTTATTTTATAACCTGTACCATGGATGTATTATTTTACTAAAAAATACCATTTCGGTACTTTAACTGGATAAGATCTAGGTTCCTTTTCTATCTATAGGAGATACAGGTGGTAAACAGAGCACTTCAGCAGAGTAGTGAGAAAAATACAAAATTGTTTTATCAATGATTACTTATTGAACTGCAAAACTCGTGAAAAAAATGTTAATTACATTCTCTAAGTTTTTTATTTTTATATCAGGCTTTTAAAACTAACTACCTATTTAGCTTATTACTTAAAAAATGCAATTGTAAAAAAAGTATTACTATGAATCGATTTATTCCAAATCGATTAAAACGTTAAAAGCGCCGCTCTATGTTGTGACAGAGCGTTTACGGAGATAGTCACGTTTTGATTAAATGTGTGTATAACGGTTTACAGAGACATTTCGGCAGTGTTTTTTTATATTTTTTTTTTATCAAAAAAATGTCTTTGTAAAATATAAAATATTAATTCAGCTATTCATTTTGAAACACGCTGTGCCGCACACAGACGTAGCTGTGTAAGGTTCATAAATCCATAAGTCTATAAGAGTAATAAAAAAAAATAAGTCTACTTATATACTTATTTTTTTACATTTTTCTAAGACTATTTTAGTTATAAAAATAACACTGCCAAGATGTTATACATAATGGTTACATAACGTGGGCTTTGGTTGTCAGGAGATCAAAAATGCACGGTGTATACTCAGATGGAAATATCATCATTATCATATCAGCCGAACGACGCCCACTGCTGAGTATAGGCCTCCCCCAAGGATCTCCATAGCGATCGGTCCCGTGCTGTCCACATCCAGCGGCTTCCCGCGACCTTGACCAGATCGTCGGTCCACCTTGTAGGGGGCCTGCCCACGGAACGTCGTCCGGTACGCGGTCGCCATTCAACAAATATCAATAAAACAACAAATTATTTTCCAATAATTTAATCAGGACATCAAATAGTTACGAACTTTCCAGAATACATAAATAATTTTAACAAGTCAATCGATTACACCATCGTCCTTAATTAATTTATATCGCTTAAATTTAATTTAAAATTGATCTCTACGATAGATACGTAGTGACCATATGTACTTATTATTAAAATATCAATTATAACAGGGACCAGCCTGCTTGTTCACAAAATATAATTTATAACGAAAAATCTAACAAAATCGTTCCGTTTTTCAAAATTGGTTATTTAAAAATTAACAATATGATTTGAAAAACTCGATTGTACTAACTAAATGAACAAATGAAAATACTTGTAAAAATATTGCATTTATTTAAAAAAATATACGATTGCATTTAAATAAATCTGTGTTTATATAATTTTAGTAATTGTGCATTCTTAGTAAGTAAATTCATGTGTTCATTTAAGTTTTTTTTATTTCTAAAGAAGATTGGGCAAAGGTAACAGGGTTCCAAATGAAAAAATATTGAGCGGAGGGTACACAATTTGGTTTAATTTGTTTTTTTACAGGTAAAATAATAAGTAATCTAGATTATTTTAGAGTTAGGTATCACAATTGTAGAAATTTCGAATTAATTAAGGATATTTGCTAAACCAAGTCCAAAAAATGAAACAATCACGTTTGTGTTTTCAATAATGGTGAAGGATATCGAATGCTTCAGTAGAAACAGGATGTAAGTTGTACTTTTCTACACTTTGAACGCGATATTTGTAAGTTAAGATACTGGTAAGAAATTATTCTCATAAAGGGTTTACTTACTCGCTAATACTTAATGCAAATCGAATAGTACTACCACAAAGCAAACTAGCTTTTCTTAACTAATCGGAACCCCTTGGAAGGCAGAATATTTTTAACACCTACGTAAGATTGTCAATCAAAAATATTATGCCCAAGATAAATCAATATGAAAATATACGTGGTAAATAACTTGCAACGGTGCAGCCAGAGAAATTGTTTGACTCTTTGTACTAAAAGGGTGTACCTCAGGGGGCGATCTTAGGTCCACTTTTGTTTCTTCTGGCTACACATTTGATTTGTCTTAAATTACGTTAAAAATATGGCAGCAAAGGTTACACAAACAAATCACATAGAAGACATCGAGACTCAGTTCACTCAAGTATTAGATAAGATTAAACCTATTATATTACATTAGATTGCTTTGGTCGAATTAAGCGTCAGCTTTGGATAAAATTTGTGTGTCAAAATAGGGAATAATTCCTTGTACACACTTGGTTACTTAAATATATATATATTTTTAAATAACATTGTACGTACAAGTGACATTGGCGAACTTAATGCATTATATTATCTACTAGTTAAAGGGTAAAGGGCAAATAATGTACCTACTACGTTTTGGGAAAGTAACCGACAAAATTAGAAAAATATATATAATTTAAATACACGTAAATGACATAAACAATACATATCGTTAAGATCATTATTGGTCATTCATGGAGTATGTCATATCGTTACACGTTAAAAAAAATTATAACGAACCGTTACTTCTGAACTTTACGTGGTACAGTACCACAGTAAGAATACGATAATTTTAATTGAAATAAAGAAAATTAAAGTCATATCGTTACACGTTGAAAAAATTATAACGAACCGTTACTTCTGAACTTTACGTGGTACAGTACCACAGTAAGAATACGATAATTATAATTGAAATAAAGAAAATTAAAGTCATATCGTTACACGTTGAAAAAATTATAACGAACCGTTACTTCTGATCTTTACGTGGTACAGTACCACAAGTAAGAATACGATACAATTGAAATAAAGAAAATTAAAATCGAACAACATTAAAAAAAACAATCAGGCTGAAATGTCTTTTAAAAAAGTTCGGTGACCGACCTAAATTAAAAGTATTGCTTACGAATTATATACAGATATGGTTATTACTAAAAATCTATGACTAAGCGTTAAGTACGAATGTTAGCGTAAAAATTCGGATAGACAATAGGTTAAAAAAAAATTACACAAATGTAATTAAATAAGCAACACTATAATTTAATTATATTAAAGTTATAAAGTTTTCACAACGCAAATCATTTGAAAATTGGTGCTGGACAGTAATAAATACGTAGAAAATGGTTGTAAAATACTTGACATTTATTATTTGAGAACAAAAATCTTATTTCATGTTGATTAAATTCTTGCACACCATTTAACATTATTTTGATGAACAATCAGGTAGAATACTAGTATGATTATTTACTTAATACCTACTCTTTTTAGCCGAAATTCCTTAAAATTATTAAAAAGGTCTCTAACGCATTTGTTTCGCAATGTTATCACTAGATGGCACTGCACCAGTAGTAAATGAAACTAAGAGCCCAGGTTCAGCATACTGGCAATCCATATTTATAAACTTAGTAGAAATATCCTATCCTGATTGACCCCGCATAATTAAAATACGAATAATTTGTGCACAATGTCTGAGGAAGATACTGATTTGACTAGCATAACACACAGCTAGTATTTGCACGGAAAGAAATGTGTAAAATTGACTTACTAACACTTAATTTACTTCATCCCTTATACATAATCACCACATTATACACCTAAACATCAACATTACAGATAGAGGATTCACTAAATATAATTTCATTCAATAATGTAATTAATAAGCGTAATAGATCAAAAACATTAATGTTTTTTTATTTAATTTCAATCGTCCTTCCGGTCGTAAGTCACTGAGAGATTGCTTTATTACAATTTTCTCGTAATATTTGAATACCCGTACGTAGTAAGTACGTCTCAATATATTTTATATTAAGTACTTATATGTTTATCGCTTTCATTGGGCATGTTACTAATTATGCAATCAATTGGGAGAATTGTTGCTGTGTAGGTACTTAGAGTCTACAATTGTAAATTGTAAGACCGAATTAGTGTTTTTAAAACAAATAGTTAGTCAGTTGACTTTGACAAGCCGTGACGTCACGGTATGCTACTGCGAGCATACAAACGTGCGTTCTGAAAGTTTATAAAAAATAAGTATGGCAATGGGGACTACCGTTTCTTTGCTCACCAGTTGGCGCCACTGTAGACTGAGGTCCGGAGGTATAGCTGTAAAAGGCGAACGGCGCCGAAACAAAGTGTTAAATCTTGAATCTAATTAAGTTTATTTAATTATAAATAACTATCTTGATATCAGCAAACTAACTTTATAAATAATTGCTCTTTGAAGCCGCCTATTTTTGCGCTTTTTCTTAATTCCGCTTTCAAAGCGTTTACATTAATCGCCAAATAATCCATATTTGCGATAATTTTACGAAGGAGATCACTTTCCAGCAGGGAAATTAAAGAAATTATAATTTAAGTCACGAAACCCGCTAAAACCAGTGAAAAGTTAATGTTATTGGACCTCACGCGATACTAGCGCCTCTAGTGGCAAATTCACCAGCGATAGCCCCCATTGACTAGCCTGTTATCAAATAGTAAAAAGTATGTCAATTGTCTAATTCATACAAAGGTATAGTTATCCTTACGTACGTACCTACATCATGGCTTTAGTTTAACAATTATATAAACGTGATTTTATGACATTTGAAAACAATATCATATCTTTTCTCTATTAAAATCGGCGTTTAATATGCAAGATAGTTTTAAAAGATATTAAAACCGTAAGTCAAATTAGTAACATGCATAATCATTTTATTTCTAAGTCATCTAAGATTTCTGGCACAAATATTTGGACTAGAAACGTCACAATAAATACTTATGTTTCTTATTTATTCTTATTCTGGCAGCATCTATTGATTGTGTTTTGATATCATTTTGTGTGTGAACTACAAAAACGCGGGTGACATTAGGTCTTTTTTATTAACTGCCTTTCAAAAGGGATTTTCACTACCTTTTGGACCGACATTGAAATGTCTGGAAAAACTTCTACGTATAAAATACACGTTTGAGTTATTTGAAAGTTTTCTATCAAGATTTCAATGTCGGTATCATAGTAACTAAATGTTTTTTTTTATTTAAGCGATGGAATCGCACTACACGGGTCTCCGACTAATGGATACGGCCAATGGCTTATGTGAAGTTCGGAAAACGCTTTATTCAAAACAAAAGGCAGTGATTATACCTACCACAAATTCAAAAATATGATATATGCTGTCGAGGTAGATGCCTTTACTAATTTTTTTTGGATTATTTAAAATGGACATAGGGTGCGGTATGGTGAGAATATGAATCTTTGACATATAAAGTGACCAATGATCACGCCGACCAAAAGTCCCATTATCAATTGTGGTGTCTCAATGCCATAGACAAATACTAGCCGTCTATTGGTCCAATTGTCTTTGGGTATGATTCACAACGAAGGAAATTACATAGCCTCATCATTCTTCGGGCTAAATAATGCTAAATTATTCTGGAATTCAACCATCTCTGGAGTTTGTACTTATTTGAGTGTTGAACATACATGTCTCGCAGTGCAGCACATGCCTGATCTAGCAAATATTAGTGCGGATAACTCCCCACGCCGCCCAGAGATGGCGCTATTTGTAAATTACATCGCAGTGTTACCAAAACTTCACTCAAAAAATAATATTAATTGAATCATCCTTCAACATTTATAGAGGTAAGCTTAACTTGACATTTTCCTCCCTGTATCAGCATTCGGGTTGTCGTCCGTAGGGCCGGTGATCGTTGCAGGGTTGAGTGACCGGCGGGGGCAGCAGCCGGCAGCACACGATATGAGGCACGTTCTCGAGGGTCAGCGCGAGGACCGAACCTCCGAGAACTATGTCGCAGGACGTTATACGCTCGGGGGGAGTGTACACTGATATAAGCTTGCCTGGGGTAAGATAAAAACAGGGTAGAATTCAATGTGACATATTTGATAAGGTATCTATTATATGTTTAGATAATTTTGACGACTCCGTGGTGGAGTGGCGTACTCACTTGTATTTAAAGTGTCTGCTCCAAGGTGCATAGTTCAATTACCCGACAGATCAATTAAGAAAAAAAAGTATATTTCAATATTTTCTCAAGTCTGGGTGTTTGTTGTAGTACCTTCGTTGTTTCTGATTCCCACAAAACAAATGCTTGAAATAGTTACTTACTTTAAGATCAGAACAAACTGATATTGTCCAAATTTATTTATTTGTCTTATCAGAGGATGACAGGGTACAAAAAAGTTTTGAACCTAAAGTTCAAAATAAGACTATGGAACTTTGTAAAACTGTGTTTATCATACCTGAATGCAGGTCCCACAGGCGCACAGACTGATCCTTCCCTGTGTCATCTGTTGACAACAGGACGCCGCCAGAGCGAGACAGCCTGAGGAGGGAGGGAGCTGCCACGTGTCCTCGCAATGTCAGCCTGCAGTTGCCTAGAGAGATATTATTTTATTGATAAAATAGCCTCATCATCATCAGCCCATGTCAGTCCACTACTGGAATCGCTCAATCCACGCTATTAAGCATGTTCAATTGTTCAATATATGACAATTTACAGTTGATGCGCTTACTTGGTATGATCAGAGTATGTACCTAGAAACATGGGTGTCGCAAGAGTCGATTAAAGGAGTACCTACTGCCAGGAGTAGACGGGCAGCAGAGTCTTCTATCTACCTCTGGCCTAACTGCTTCGGGAACCCCCACATCCTCCTGTTGGGAGTCTATGTCCAGCAGTGGCTGATGTGGGCTGATGGTGTACGAGTAGACTGGCTCATATTGGAAACGCTACAGGTTTTGTTCAAAAGGAACAATATGACTAAGTAGTCCTTTTATATAGTTGATTTTTTTTTCCTTAGCTTCATCCTTGGATCATATTGGTCATATATGATCCAACAAAACCAGTATTGTTCAAATACTGGTTTTTTAAACGTGCCTAGGCTTGGTGTCATCATAAAAAGTCAAATAAATTGACGCCGTATAGTTCACCACTTTATTACTTGTCCAAAACAATACATCTTTCATTTACTATCAACGGACTTCGAGCTTTGAGAAACCTCAGTCGAATGAATACATCTTCAAGTGAAATTAATAAAAAAGAATATTGGCATCCAACTTTGATAGTTTTTAAAGAATACCAAGCGTATTACACTTACCAGTGACAAGATCCCAGACCAATATCCTGGTGTCGGCGAGTCCCGAGACAACGCACCCGTCCACCGAGCTGATAGCCAGGGCAACAGTGTCGCATCCAGGCTTCCACTTCTTGAAGAGGGTCCCGGATTGGAGGTCGTACACAACTATGAAGTTTGGACTGGGCTCGTCCAGCTCTCGAGATACTACGCAGACGTAGGAACCTTGGGAGGAGATGTTAAGTGAGTTGTGTGTTTTCTTCTAATATAATTTATTTAGTAATTATAATTCAGAAGTGTTCTGACCTGGCGATAAAGTTTTAAACTGGCCTGAGATCGACCCTTAAATGTATTAATATTCGCACCTGGGCTTCTTGTGCAGTGGGTTAACGTCACCGACCAGGTTGTCAAATGTATCATTATGTACAAAAACCTCGTGACACACTCGTATATGTTTGAGTGTATTTGACAAGTCTCAGAACTGAGCAGAGACGCAATCTTTTTTTTTCTATATTAGATAGACGCAAAATATGATTATGATAATTGAATATGAATCAACAGTAAAGATGTCAAGATGAAGTCGACGCAAAAAATGACATCATCAAAATGTATTTGAAACTGTAAAATTCTTTATGCATGCATAGTAATTCACATTTTTTTTCTTACCTTCATAAGTAATTGCGGCTTTGGACGTCACAAAATCGTGATGTGGTATTCTTAAATCGTATAAAAGCTTTCTTGAAGTAAGCGACCACACTAGCAGTGGGAAAGGTTTCTGTGTCTCATCACCGCACACCAAAATCCTGAAAGAAAAAACATCTTACAATTGAGGGCTTAGTAGTGATCCTTGCAGAAGACATAATTATAAACTGAATTAGGTTAGGAAATTTTTTGTTGGCTTACCTTCCATTACCCGACACAAGCAGTGAATTGAGGAATCTGTCCTCACCAGCTTTGAACGTTGTCACACAGTCACCTGAAAGTAGAAAAGGGTATCTTGTAAAACGCTCTTCTAAGATCTGAATTATTTTTAATTCTTAACTCGAAGAGAACAAAAATTTTTTACCCTATGACGTAGGTTTTTAAATAAATAAAATACCACAGAAAACCCTGGATTAATTAAATACGTGCAGAATACTAACAAATTTTTGTATTGCAAAGTATGAATAATGCAAAAGTTTCTTAATTGAGGTTTAGCTTAAAGTGAATCAAATAGAGTCGTGTTACTAATTCGAAGTAATTATAGATTTCCGCAAAGTAACGCCTGAGTCTATTAAATTAGAAATAACTTGTGAAAGTGATGAAATTATTTCAATGGTCTACAAATGTGATCTTCGTTTTCTTTCATCTCTCCTCTAAGGATTTTTTTAGGTTGTTAATCAATCACTATTTATTCCTTTATTACTAGCTGAAGTAACGTCCACTCACCAGTCTCGATGTTCATCAGGTTGACGTACATCCTGTTCCTGGAGAGCGCAACCAGGTGCTTGGAGTCGTGAAGACCGTAATACGGCATCTTCTGGTTCATTACACCTTTTAGCGCCACGAGAAACTTGCCCTGCGTTTTGAAGGAAGTTAACATTATTGCAAAGATTGTTTTACTTCTTACATTGTACTTAAAATACACACTTAGATTGCACATCCACTAAGTTATCTTTATGGTTGGGTAGTAAATATTGTTGTTGGAATTCCAGCAAATTGAATTCCCTAAGCAGAACCAAAGTAATAGAAGTAAAAACAATCTAAATTCGTCAACATTGGTAAATTATCCGTAGCTCAGTCAAAGCGCAATTGCTCGGCTATCTAACTGTCAACTTGTGGGTTCAAACTTGAGGCATCGAAAAGTTGTTTCTATTGCAAATATCTTTATTAAACTCTTTAATATCTACCATCGTATAAAAATATACTTACTTAATTGAATCCTTACCATCCCAAATATATTTGGCCCAGTTATTGCAGGTTGGATTCTCCACGTATAAGCCAATGCATTGGCTCATAATTGAAAGCATCAATGAATAGCAACAAGAACATTACCTGATCGAGATCGTAGACCCTCAGCTCCCGGCGGCAGAGTACTACGCATTTATGCTCATCTATCGGCACCAAATTGATGGGTTGCGTTACATTGGTCAGCTTCCGCACCATTTGGCATCTGTACAGGAAAATATATTTATGTAAGTAACTGAATCTCTTTTTTCGCTCTCAAATATGGCAAATATTGTCCTTGATCTAATGTTTTGCCTCAAGATGGATGCCATGGATGTTTAGATGCATTTAGACGAGCTGGAATTTCAAAGATAATCTTTGGTGTGGTGATAATGTTGCGATGACGTCTTTTAATACTTATTATCAAAACCGTCGGTGTAATATGAAATTGAGAAACTATTAAAAGATTAGTCAAAGACAATATTTTTTTCTACACAGTTGTGTGGTACATTGACTTGGAAAAGTAACAATAAATTTAAGAGTCAAAAAGGTTAACTACAATAAAAAAAATATTCAAATAATACTAACGTCGTGACATCCCAGACGCAGATCTCCTCTCTCTCCGTCGAGACCGTCGCCACAAACTTCTCTCTCTGATCAAACCTCACTATCAAATCAAATGTCTTGCTATCAAAACCTTCGACAGTCGACATGTCCCTTTTATCCTTCCCTTCGCAAATCTTGTAGAAGTCTTCATTTATCGGGAAGAATGTTGGCACTGGTGGATTCTTGATAACCCTCATCCATTCTTGGACTATCTCACTTTTAATTGTAGCGCCATCTCTTTGCCTCTTTTCCATGGTCATATTCAGTACCCCATAGAATTGTCTGTGGTCATAATCTAGAGCGTAAGAGTTGGCTTCGAATACTTCTTTGAGTATTTCAATGTGTTCTGGCAGCGGTTCTAAGTGGACCAGTTCTAAGTCTTCCAAGAAATGTCCGCAGTCAGTTGCAGCGAGTTTGTCGTGAACCCAATCAAGTTGTGTGAAGTAGACCTGATTCGCGAAAGTCTCTTGATCATCCTTATAGAGGTGGTAATGTTGGAATGGCAGCTCGTCTAGCTTTCTTGTGTTGTAGCTGTAAGAAGATTGTTGAATACCATATGGTTGTCAAAGTTATCAAGATAGATTTAAAAACTTAACATTTATCTAACGGATTTGCTGCATCTGAATTAATTACGATTCTTCACTTCCTGACGTTTCGATTCCATCGCATGAATCAAGGTCGCGTGCAGACTAGACGCGCTCGGCGACGTCTGCCCGGGTGGGAAGAAATGTTTTCTACTACCCGCACATTTTTAACAATTTTGTCACTTAACTTAGCTCAAAAAACTACACTAACAGTTTCCGGCTTACAATTATCAGTATAGGTTCTAAGGCGACGACAAAAGAAATCCATCTTCTCGATTGAAATTCTTGTGTTGCTTAATAAATCCTGTTAAGTCTTAACTTATGTGTAAAAATGCAATAAAATCCTATCAAATAGATTATGAAGATTTGAAGGATCGTACTTACCATTCGTCGGAGAATTTGTTTTCTTGCGATATTAATCTCCCAGCCATTTTTGGATCGTTTTCCGTGAACCATGCGCCCTGGAAGAATATAAAAGCAAATTAATTATTAAAGATCATCAGTAACATCATCATTCTGCATCAGTCCAGAGTAAGACTGGGCTTCAGCCCTATTTGCCACACTTGGCATGCGGATTTGCAATTCCAGTTTGGGCGATGGTGGATAGAAGAGAAGCAATAGGTAGTAGGTACTTATCTAGGTCGGTGTTAACAAGGGGAAATTATTAGCAAGATATTTTAAATTTATATTCATTTAAAGAAGCTGAACGCATTTGATGAGGACTCACGTCCCGGACGTGGACGTGAGTACGATTCTCATCTCACAGTCCTCATTTCACAGTCTATCTATAAATCCTTTTGTTTTATATATGTGTGTACAATGGCCTGCAAAACAGGTCAAACATTTTTGTTGCAACCTCGCATCTATTTCAAAGACGTTAAAATGGTCCAGTGTATATCCTGATGCGCTGTCGTCTGTACAACGGAATCATTTTGGTTGGCTTCCCATTAATATGACAGTCTAAGTTACCTCTTGATTTTTTTTTAAAAGTAACTGTGTATATTCATCCCACTGAAGGGCAAAGCCTCCTTTGGATTCAAGTTACCACAGCGATGATGTGTATAGGCATATGGTAGTGTTAATTGGGTGTGCGGGTAGTAGTCGATAAAAAATAATGTTCAACTTACGTGTACGGAAAGGTTTATTCGTACAACACACAAATATATAGTTCACACACAATGTACAACCGGATAGTCAGAAGGAGTGATAGATAGGATGAAAGAACAACAGTCAAGAACGATATATAACAAACACACAATAAAACAAAATTACGTAAACGTTTAGGCGCGAGCGGTCGGTAGTCGAGCGACACGGGCTTCGCGTAGTGTATCGGATTCGTCACTCGTAATGCTCGCCGCGGGCACAAACGTCGCGCGGCCACCCGCGAGCTATAGGAATGGGTATGCGTGCGAGTGTCCACTGCGTTCGACCCAATTCGTGTCGGAAACTAGGTTTTACTACTTTGTAATTGTGTTCTGATGAATTTAGTAAATTAATACTGTGTAGATGTATATATTATTAGGAATAAGTTAGTTTTGAGTTTATCATGAATATAAATATTAAACTAGTGAAACTTAATATTATTTATTTATATAAATTAAATTATGTAGAATAGTGGGATCCCTACAGGCATAATCACCATTGCCAAATGCGGGTTGGTGATCACAAATCCGAGCATCGTTCGAAATTGCGAAACTCGTTGTGCAACCCTGAGATCTTGACCCGGCTATAACCATTAGAAGAACGGGGCAAAGAGTAGTACTAAATATAATCTGTATATTCACCTCATAGTATTCGATCAAGGTCCTCCTAACGTCGTGTTCGCAGTCAGCCAGGTACCTGTCCCTCGCGGCGCCCGCCAGGGCCGCGTCCCGCCACCGCGCGGCGCCGCGCGCGTCCCAGCGCAGCCACGGCGCCAGCAGCGCGGCCAGCTGCGGCCAGAACAGGGACGCGGGAGCCCAGGGCACTGGGGAGATGAGCATCAGGATATTATTATCTTTATTTGAAAAACGATTTTTTCCTCAAAAGCGATTGTTTATATCCTGTACTTAGAATAATGACACCTAGAAGCCGCGTCTGAACCAAAACGTAAGCGTAAACGCGTGCCATTTAATTATTCTTGTGTGCGTAAGCTGAATAAATCTACGCTCTTCTAACGCACACAATTATGGCTTCAGTGTTACCATCATCGGGCGTTTACCCACAAAAAATGGGAAAACGTGTTGTTTTGTTACACGACGATTTGTCATGTGTTTTGTATGATCTTTAAATACATAAGAAAATATGATTACATTCATAAGTATATTACATATTTATTAATCTAATGATGAATGCCACCGTTCAAATTTAAATGCCTGTATGATTGTATAAATTCACATTAAGAAATTATTTTCATAGAATTAATAACACCAACATTTAGTCTAAACAGTATTAAATTGCAGTTATGGCAAATTCAATATTTTTCTCAATATTAAAAACAACTAAAAAAACTGTGTGAATTTTTTTTTCACACAACTAGCAACACTCATGTTGATAGGTTTTGTTTCAAATTATTCCTTTTATAAATTGATTTACGTACAGAAAATGTATAAAATTTAATTACTTACCTGTGAAATGAAACTTTATCACTTTCTTTTTGTTTCTCTGATATTCTAGAACACTTCTTCATATTGCAAACAGTCATTTTAAATTATTTTTCGCGAGCTGTGTTTGACTTAGCGTGACGTTGAGCACTGACAGCTCGCGGAACGGTTTCTAGGTGTTATTATTCTAAGATCCTGTACTAGCAGCCCGTCCTGGCTTATCACGGGTGGACCCGTTAAGTTTTAGTAAGGATCCCTAATCATTCCTAACAATAAATATAGCCTATGTCACTCAGGGTGAACGTAACTTTTCAATGGTGGAAGAATTTTTGAAATCGGCACATTAGTTTTTGAGTTCATTCATTACAAACATAAACACACACACACACACACACACACACACACACACACACACACACACACACACACACACACAATAGTACAAATCTTTCCTATTTATAATATTAGTGTAAATTAGTGTAGATAGATACTGGGGAGATGAGCATCAAAATATCTTTAATAGGAAAACGAATTTGTCCACTGAAGAGATTGATTATCTTCCGTATACACCGTGAAATTTTAGTGGTTGTTTTCCCGCAGTAAAATGATTCTATTTTAGTAGTACAATAGATTTGTGCAGTTTTTTATTTATTCAAATAAAAAATAGCAGTTTCACGATTGTGATAAACGAAACTCGAAAGCAACCTCGAACCAATGGTACTAGTCGCGCCGCAGCCGGTCACCGGCCGGGGTCATTGCCCCTCGCGCGGTGCAGTTTATGCTGTATTATTTAGTGCGTAGAGCTTCTTTTGCTTTGAACATAGATTTCGTGCGGCAAGCAGTACCCAAACACGTCACATTTTGTAAAGATACTATCGTATCTCACGCTTTTGAGTTGATGATTATTTTTTTGATTAATTGAGAACAACGATATCTTTATTTTCAATAAATAACTCGCACGATTCGATGGTGCTACTAAAGGTAAATCGTTCTGTTGCGGGAAAACAACCACTAAAATTTCACGGTGTAGATATAATAAAAAGAAAATACGAGTAGTTTAATTCGTGTAATCGCGTCGGTATGTCGATAAAGTCTAAATAGGTAGGTACTGCTTGCCTTTTGATAATTGTATGATACTGTGTTGTGTTAAGATTTATGAGTAACTACCAAGAAAAAAGGTTTAAAATGTATTGCTTACTTATTTTACTTTTTTTTTTTTCAAATTATTATAAATAAACGCATCCGATTTATTGGATTTATAAAAACAATACAGCTTGCTTTGTGGGAGTTGCCTTGCCACAGATAATGATATTAGATTTTCAGGGCGTTCCTTATAAGCTGGTTTTCAAGGTGTCACTTGCTTCGAGGGCCCGGGTTTGATTCCCGAACAGGTAAATGTAGAAAAAAGTAGTTTGGTACCTTCGTTGTTTCTGATTTCCACGATACGAGTGCTTTAAATAGTTACTCACTTTGAGATCAGAGCAATATGTGATGATGTCCACATTTATTTATTTTATTTATTCATTTATTTATATAAAAACCCTAGCAGACTCTTTAAAAATAGGCCCTCCCTAACTGCTTTAATGTTAACCGATTTATATTCTGGATAAATACTTACAATAGGTCTCCTCACTCCTAAAGAGCTCATCATGTGCCAACATATCCAGAATTTCAGTGTCATCCAACCCTCTTCTGGACGCAGTCAACAAAGCCAGGCAGTTCTTAACTTTCTCAGCTCCCAATGCAGCTTCAGTGGTCACCAGAATCTGGATCAGCTGACCTTCAAGGTCCTCGCAAATGACTAGATCTGGAGTCGTTTCTGGTTCGGATTGTTCGGTGAAGGTTTCAGCTGATAGTGATATCTGCCATGCCAGGATCTGTGTTAAAAGAGAAGACATTGTTATGGTACATGCTAGTTCTATTGTCCTAGGGCGTTGGTGAAGGGATTTTAACCCGCAGTAAACGCAATTTTTAAATGCCCTAGCATTCTAAAATATCCGTATCTATGAATTCCGAAGTTCTGGTTAAGACTGCTGAAAGCGGTAGAATATGTGGTAAAGAAGTTAGTTGTAGCATTTTATGGGGGTTCTATAGAAGACTTCTAAAGGATGGCGAGCGACAATGATGATGCAGCTCAAGGTCAAGTGTCAAAACGAGTTTTTGTTATAAGCGTAAGTATGACGGCAAAAATTAGTGCAGTTATCACTTATATTGATGTTAATACACTTCTGCATAGCCTTGACAATCCTGAACCAGATAAATCCTCTTTGGATGCCAATAGGAAACCATCAAAAAGTCATCCGAATGCCAATGAAATAGTAACCTTAGCGTAGAGCGGCAGGGAGCACTTCTGCGCAACTTTAAAGTCATCCTAGAGTTAATGAAATATCTACCTTAGGATACAACGGTGAGGAGCAATTCTGCCCGGCTTGACGGCGGCAACCTCTAAAGGCACCAGTAAAAAACCTAAACCATTCAATATTCTCAAGTTAAAGCCATAACCGTGTAGGGCGCTTCTGCACGCCCTTCTGCACGGCTTTCACATCTGTCTTTGGCAGAGAGAGAGGCATCGTGGCGCCAGTGATGTCAGTATAAGTCCAGTCTTTAAAGTCTATCACAATGAAATATGTACCTTAGCATACAGCGGCAGGGTGCACTCCCATACGGCCATCACAGTGGCCTCTGGTGGAGAAGCATGGCGGCACTAATGATTCGATAATCCAGCCCTTAACAAAATTATTCTAGAGGCAATGCAATACTGACCTTAGCGTAGAGCGGCAGGGTGCACCTCTGCTCGGGCGCGGGTGGGCCGGCGCCGCTCTTGCTGTAATATTAACATCAGTCTAATAAGAACCTTAGCGTAGAGCGGCAAGGTGCACTTCTGCACGGCGCGCACGGCGGGCGCGAGCGGGCCGGCGGCGCCGCTCTTGCTGTAATATTAACTTCAGTCTAATATGAACCTTAGCGTAGAGCGGCAGGGTGCACTTCTGCACGGCGCGCACGGCGGGCGCGGGCGGGCCGGCGGCGCCGCTCTTGCTGTAATATTAACTTCAGTCTAATATGAACTTTAGCGTAGAGCGGCAGGGTGCACTTCTGCACGGCGCGCACGGCGGGCGCGGGCGGGCCGGCGGCGCCGCTCTTGCTGTAATATTAACATCAGTCTAATATGAACCTTAGCGTAGAGCGGCAGGGTGCACTTCTGCACGGCGCGCACGGCGGGCGCGGGCGGGCCGGTGGCGCCGCTCTTGCTGTAATATTAACATCAGTCTAATATGAACCTTAGCGTAGAGCGGCAGGGTGCACTTCTGCACGGCGCGCACGGCGGGCGCGGGCGGGCCGGTGGCGCCGCTCTTGCTGTAATATTAACTTCAGTCTAATAAGAACCTTAGCGTAGAGCGGCAGGGTGCACTTCTGCACGGCGCGCACGGCGGGCGCGGGCGGGCCGGTGGCGCCGCTCTTGCTGTAATATTAACTTCAGTCTAATAAGAACCTTAGCGTAGAGCGGCAGGGTGCACTTCTGCACGGCGCGCACGGCGGGCGCGGGCGGGCCGGTGGCGCCGCTCTTGCTGTAATATTAACTTCAGTCTAATAAGAACCTTAGCGTAGAGCGGCAGGGTGCACTTCTGCACGGCGCGCACGGCGGGCGCGGGCGGGCCGGCGGCGCCGCTCTTGCTGTAGGCGGCGGCGCAGGCGGCCAGCACGGCGCGCGCCTCGTCCGCGCCCACCGGCGGCGCGCGCACCACTTTAGGCCCATCGTCGGACGATAGGACCGCCATGATTGCTGAACTTGACGGCTCGTCGGTTTCTGTAACAATAGATAAATAAACTTGAAAAATTTTGTCTGAGGCGGGAAAAAACAATTATGTTGCTAAAATATCATATAAAGTATTTAGATAGATAAACGTGAACAACATCACATAAATTGTTTTGATCTCAAAATGTAACTTAAAGCACTCGTATCAATCAAAAGATTCTGCATGTTCGGGCTCCATTGGGAGATTCGGCGGTGTGAACTGATAAACAACAGAATACAGACGACGAAGATATACATCCTATCATCGGGGTACCCGCTAAAAATCAACTTCGTGATGAATTAATAGCTGCTGCGCTCTTTTATGGGATTCATTTTCGTTTCATCATATCAGCCGAACGACGCCCACAGCTGGGCATAGGCCTCCCCCAAGGATCTCCACAACGATCGGTCCTGTGCTGTCCGCATCCAGCGGCTTCCCGCGACCTTGATCAGACCGTCGGTCCACCTTGTAGGGGGCCTGCCCACGGAACGTCGTCCGGTACGCGGTCGCCATTCGAGATTCCGCCCCAACCATTGCCACTTCAACGATGCAATCCTTCGAGCGATGTCGGTTGTTTTAGTTCTCCTGCGGATCTCATCATTTCTGATTCGATCGAGTAGGGAAATACCAAGCATCGCTCTCTCCATTGCTCGCTGGGTGATCTTGAGCCTTCTTATAAGACCCATAGTAAACGACCACGTCTCACTCCCATAGGTCATTACTGGCAACACACACTGGTCAAAGACTTTCGTCTTGAGATACTGAGGTATTTCGGACGCGAATATATGCCGGAGCTTCCCGAACGCTGCCCATCCGAGCTGGATTCGACGAGAGATCTCTTTCTCGAAGTTGGACTTACCTAACTGGACTATCTGTCCCAGGTAAACATAGTTGTCAACAAATTCGTTTAACACCTACGAAAACCCTCAAAGTGACTACCCCCACCCACCGTTACAGAAATTGTCGTTAATCTTCAAAATAACTACTTACCTTCGGTGACAGTAACAGTAATCTTGACGTTTCCTGTATTCCACGCGTACAAAAAGCGGGAAACAGCTAGTCATTTATTTTAGGGTTATTATTTTCTTGTTTTTAATTATTTACAAAATGCCTACCCACCTTCTGTGACGGTGACGATCATCTTCACGTTCTCTGGCAGCCGCTCGGGCAGCCAGCGCGCGCCGCGCAGCGCGTCCGCGCCCACCACGCACAGCAGCACCGGCCGCGCCCGCCCCAGCCCCGCCAGCGCGCGCCGCAGCGCCGCCGACAGGGACCACACGTCCTGCGAAGACGAATGACATGACATTTAGACCAGCGCTACACATAAAGGTGAGTAACTAAAGCATTTGCTCGAGCGTCACCGTGTAATGTAACGGCTCACAAACGGTTCAAACAATTGAATGAAATGAATATAGCTCCGGAGACTGGAAAAGAAATTTAATTCCTTGACCACGGTATTTTTACACATTAACATCTAGCGACATCTATATTTGGAAACAAGCTATTTGATACAAGCAAAACGTTGCTGTTGCAAGAGATGGCGCTGTTTTACAGGTACAATAGGTACAGGGAAATGTTCAGTTTCCATGTAGGGTAACGTTCTTGCGAATGTTATAAGCTGTGTTCGACGTAAAGCTTACGGCAAGTGAGCCAGTCCACACTTCTTTTTACCCTACACCCTCTTGGTTGAAATATTAAAAACAAGCAAAGAAAATAGAAATAAAAGATGGTGGCTGAGGAACATCTACACTAATATTATTAGGAAAGAGGAAAGATTTGTATTTTTATGTGTGTGTGTGTGTGTGTATGTTTGTAATGAATAAACTCAAAAACTACTGTCCCGATTTCGAAAATTCTTTCACCATTGAAAAGCTACATTCATAGTCACATAGGCCATATTTATTGCAAGAAAACATTAGGGATTCTCACTAAAACTTAACGGATTCATCCGTGCGAAGCCGGGACGGGCCGCTAGTACACAATAAAAAAACAACTTTCCAATTAAGTTGGATAGTAAATAATGAATGTCCCAGTGTCACCCGCGCTCGTGCCTTTGCTACATGAAATCGAAATGCTTTGATAACAACACTGACAATGTTTACTTAAGTATGTATAATATGTAAACTGTTGGTAGGTATACCTTTTTAAATAAATTAATAAATATTGGAAAGTATAAGTCGGCTACTCTTATACGCCGCAAGTTATCCGCCGAATGTAGCGCAATGTATATGTCAACGTAAAATTCTAAACTTCTTCATTTCATATTTGAACGTCGATGGATTACAATCTAACCTAACCCACCGTTAGTTTATAAAACTGTTTGATCGAACCAAATTATAAAAAAAAAAATACATCGAAAGTGTACCTATACAAAAAAAAAACCTGAAAAATTATAGATACGCGTCGAATCTCCTCCTCTATTTGTCGGTTGAAACATTAACTTCACTTACATTTCGCCCCCTATAGACGCTGCCGGTGTACAAAACGTAGCACTGGTCGACTATAGACTTTAGAACCTGGTGGGAGCTACTGGACTGCGGCGTCAGACCTACGAATCTGTAATATAAATATTTACATTCATATTTTTTTTTACTACTATATTTATCAATGTTTTGGTTACGTACTACATGGATGTGGTGTGTTCGTCTGGTGCTTACTTATTTATATTCCAACCCCACACACTCACACATACTCACACTTACTTGCACACACTCTGATCCTAACTCAACAAATGCACTTACATGTACTACAACAAATACACATTTACACTTACTCAGTCGCATTCTCACTTACACTAACACTTGCTCACAGATACTCACACTTACTCACACACATTCAGACTTACCCACAAACTGTCACTCTTACTCACTTATACTTTTTTGCACACTTACAAATTCATACTTATACTAACACTTGCTAAGACACTCACATTTACTCACTCATACACACACATGCTCACAATTACTCACACATACTTACACTTACTTACATACATTCACACTAACATTTGCTCACACACAACTTACTTAAAGACTCTGGGAACACTCTCTGACAAACATTGATGTCTTTTACTTTACCTGACTATAACGGCCAGGTCTTGCTGGCACTGCGGTGCGAGGCTCACAGCCCTGGCTACGAAAGTGGCCTTGCCGCAGCCAGCGCTTCCTATCAACGCTAAGGGAACACTACTGTCACCTGTTATATACCTGCAGAAGGAATTGGTAATTCATCAAAATGTTCTCATGGATAAAATTTACGTTTGGGTTTAGGAAACTATCTCAAAATTCTCGAAATCTTACTAACTTTGTAATACGAAATGTAATACGAAATGTAGTTACCTAATCACACCAGAAGAGCTGGATAATATTATACACGAAGGGATAAACAAATGGCAAAGGCACATCTAGGCTACTTTATATCTCGAAAAAATTAAAGTAGGTATCTTCTTGAGTGGGCGGGACACATAGCGCGGAGAACCGATGGCCGTTGGGGCGGAAAGGTTCTCGAATGGCGACCGCGTACCAGACGACGTTCCGTGGGCAGGCCTCCTACAAGGTGGACCGACGATCTGATCAAGGTCGCGGGAAGCCGCTGGATTCGGACAGCACAGGACCGATCGTTGTGGAGATCCTTGGGGGAGGCCTATGCCCAGCAGTGGGCGTCGTTCGGCTGATATGATGATGATGATGATGATGATCTTCTTGAGATAGCTAGTTCCAAATTCAAAAATTCACGCGATGACAAAGGCACGTAATATTAACTCATAAAATTTGCTGCTTTAAAATCGTTGGGACATAGAACTTCCCTACATAAAGGTAGTTACTTAATTACTTACGATTTGAGCTCGTTCAAGGTTATTTCTCTGTTGGAAGTGCACTGCGCCGCCTTTTGGCAGAACGATAGGTGCTCATTGATTTCGTCAAACAAACTGCAAGAAACACGAGTTGTTAGTACGAGTCTTATTCAGTCTGTACTAGTAAACCACGTAAAGTAAAGTGAAGTAACGGCATATTATCATCACCCACTGCAGGGCAAGGGCTACTATCATTGAATTCTAGTTGCCACAGCAATCCACATTGCTGTGGCAACTTAAAGCCTGTATAAACTTGCCAAATGCAGGGAGGTGGTCAAAACCTCCCCTTATAAATATTCGTAATTCGAAACTCGTGTTGCCCAACACGGAGATTGAACTCAGGACTCCCAGATATTAGTCCGGTACTTGAAACACTTGACCAATGTAATAGGGGTTAAAGTATGAAATTGCCGATTTGTACTGAAAATCAAAATTGTTTATTTTTTAATTTTTAACAAATTAGTTAATCAAAATAGTTACCATTATTATCTATACATTGCTGCCATCTAATAGGAAGTTCATTTATGCTTTTGTGATAGAACTCTGAGGATCTAGACTGCACAAACTGTGTGAAAGCATTTTGTACTGCCTCCTGGGAAGAAAACTTCTTGTCACGTAGATAATTGTCCAAATCACGAAAAAAATGGTAGTCCGTTGGAGCAAGGTCTGGCGAATACGGAGTCGGATGTCGAATGGTTTCTAATTGCAGTTCCTGAAGGGCCAAAACGGTTTTCGTGCTGTAGGGTCTCGCGTTGTCATGGAGCAATAGGTAATGGTGAAGATCGATTCATGAGTCGGGGCTGTTTTACTGCTAGTTTTGCCAACATTGTTCGGAGTTCGGCACAATAGACATCTGCCGTAATTGATTGACCAGATCAGAGAAAACTATAGTTAAACTAATAACACCATGCTGAGACCACCAAACAGTTACCATTACCTTTGACCTGGGGTCAGCCATTGCATTTTTCTTTTACGGTTATCATAAAGAATCCACTTTTCATCACATGTCACAATTCGATTTATTATTCCTTCATTTCTGTACCGATTCAACAAGGCAACACAAGTTTCAACACGCGTTTCTTTCTGCACATCAGTCAAATCATGAGGCACCCATTTTTCGTATTTTTTTATTTTATTGATTTGACGCAAATGAGTCAATATTGTGGGTAAGGTTACGTTAAACCATGCCGCTAATTCCTGGGTAGTTTGACTAGGATCGGCTTCCACCATTTCTCTTAATTCATCGTTAATCACCTGTGTGGGCGGTCTTCCTCGTGGCTCGTTCTTCAAGTCGAAGTTTCCATCACGAAAGCGTTTAAACTAAAATCGCACGGTGCGTTCATTAGCAGATCCCTCTCCAAACGCAACATTGATATTGCGGGCTGTTTCTGCCGCGTTACTTCCGCGTCGGAACTCGTATTCAAAAATCACTCGAATTTTCGCAGTATCCATCTTTCTTGTCTAAGTTAAATAACAAAAACAATTGAAAGTCGATATTCAAATGTTTCACATTTTTTAAAAGAAGAACATCATAGAAACCATGTGAAAAAAGATTCATTCGAAAACCTCAAACCATGAAGATTCTATGTCAATTCAAAGAACCTATTACAATAAAACGGCAATTTCATATTTTAACCCCTAATATTACTTTTAAACATCCTATCCTACTAATATTATAAACGTAAAAGTTTGTGAGTATGGATTTGACGGACCTGAATGAAATTTGGCACGGTGTTAGTTTATTAGCTGGAATAACAAATATGTTACTTTCTACCCCGGGAAAAGGTACGATTCCCATCAGTGACGCACGCGCATCCTCCCGCGACGGTTGCGTAGCTCGCGTCGCGATCCGTGGTTTTGTTTCAAAATGACGAACGTTATAAAGTGTAACAACTGTAATATTGTGATCGACGAAATGTTGTCGTAAATACAAAACAAAGTGTCGGTGATAGATGAAGAGACTCTGGTGCGCATTTGTAAAACATCATTTAAAAGCAATGAAATCAAAGAGTCGAAGTAATTTGGCACGGTGTTAATAGTTTATTGGCTGGAATAACATATAGACTCCTTTTTGTGCAGGGAAAAGCTATGGTTCCCGTAGGAAGCCACGGGCAACAGCTAGTAGTTATTATAAGTTCTGTCTAGATAATGCTCATACCTAGTCGGGATCCCGTTGTAACCAGCTGGCAGTTCGTTCTCAGCGATAAGTCCGTCGAGCAGCGCGTCGAGCCGCTCGCCGAGCGCGGTCCGCACGCCCTCCGTGTAATCGTCGTCGCTGCCCGGCGCCGCTCGTCCGCGAATGCTCGCTCGAATTATATTCCTTTCGCTCAGATGAAGCTGGGGAAGAAGAAGGTTCTAGAGGTTGAGGCTCATGTGGATTGCGATTTTGAAACGCGTTTTCAGAGTAGTTAGTAAAATTTATTTTTTATTAACTTATTTAGCACCAACGACCACTTCGCCTAGTAGAACCAACAGGTATTATGGATTCATCAGAAGAGTCCAGATGTACCTACACTCCGCGATCTTTAAACGCGCCTTACGACAGAGGGGTTTTTATTCCACATAGCCTTGTAAAAACTAACTGCTCGTCGGGCGCGTCGGGTCCTTCTTTCTGCCCCCCTCCGCCTCTCGCATACCAAGAGCGGTACAGCGTTAGTGGTCTGATATACCTTCAGGTCGACATCTATGTTGACTCTCACGCTCGAAGTGGTCCGAACTGGTCCGAGATTTAGGCTGATTTAAGAGTTACGCTGATTGTACGCTGATCACCGGCGCTGACCGTCAAAATGTATGCATTTGAGCGCCAACGGCGGTCAGCGCTGACAGCGATTTCCATACATTTCGGCGTTCGGCGCTGTTGGTCAGCAATCAGCATACGATCAGCGTGACTCTTAAATCAGCCTTAGTGTCCGTGAGCGGCGTCTATGCGTTGCTTAAGCGCACTTTGTTTGTTGATTGATTTCTGCACCTATCTGTCTTTTGTACTAATGGTCGGACTATATCTTCAGATCCTTCTGCACGTTGTGGAGTCTACGCTGCAGCTTGCGGTGGTGCGTAGTCGTGGTCAAAATTAAAGCTACTTTCAGATCCTTTATCCTTCTGACGACCTCCGTGGCGGAGTGGCGTACACACCGGTTTTCAAGGTGTCGCCTGCTCCGAGGTCCCGGGTTCGATTCCCGGACGGGTCAATGTAGAAAAAATCTGTTTTGCTACATTTTCTCGGGTCTGGGTGTTAGTGGTACCTTCGTTGTTTCTGGTTTCCAAAATACGAATGCTTTAAATAGTTATTCAAATTGGGATCGGGACAATGTATGTGATGTTGTCCACATTTATTATTATTTATTTATTATTCATGAAAGACGTGAGTGGCACCTGATAAAACTAAGTGTGTCCGCTCACATACCCAAGGCGGTACAGCGGTAGTGGTCAGACATACCTTCAGGTCCTTCTGCACGTTGTTGAGCCTCCGCTGCAGCTCGCGGTGGTGCGCGGGGTCGTCGGGCGCGTCGGGCGGCGGCGGCGCCCCCGCGCGCCACACCCACACGCAGCGCCGCGCCGCCTCCACGCTCATCAGTACTGTGTGCTGCACCTCCTGGGATAACGGTTTAAGGCAGGGGCTATCATTATCCGAAATCATAAAATATTCACGCCCCGCTGGTCTAGTAATATCCTGACAGTCTAGTAACGCCCTGATGGTCTAGTAACGCCCTGACGGTCTAGTAACGCCCCGTTGGCCGTGTAACGCCCTGTTGGTCTAGCAATTTAAATACCGTGCCAAGATCTCAGGGTCCTGTGTTCGATCCCCGGGTCGAGCAACAAAAGTATCGAATTTTTGACCATTGCTCAGGTTTGTCATCACCAACCTGCACCCGCGACTTCATACGCGTTGAATTTTGAATTCAAAACTCTGTATTAAAATTATCACACGGGAATATTTCCTACCTTTTCGAGGCATTAGAAGTAGCCTAATATTTTATTCCAGCTTATTAACACCACCCCAAATTTCATTCTGATCCCTCTGTCTGATCCGCAAGGGATCCTAGATTGCGACCACCATCCTACCAGAGTCCGACGCAAACAGCCCTTGCTGTGTTCGGAATTACGTCGTTGTGCGGTACTTCCAGCGTACTTTTGGGTAAGCTCACTCTATCTTAGCTTCCTTTCAACTTTAGCGTTTAAAGTGATGCCAAAATCAATTAAAAATAAAGTTTAAGCTTTCAAAAAGAGCTTTTAATTAAGCTTTTGTGGGTTTCTGACAATAGTTTATTCCACCCACTAGTTTTTTGTAGCCTAGTTAGCCGACTTTGATGATTATTTAGTAAGTGAGTAACGGCCTATACCATCTCAATGCAGGGCAAAGGCCTCCATCATTGTATTCAAGTTCCCATAGCAATGATGGGTACAGGCATAATGACCACGCCATATGCGGCTTGGTAATCACAAACCTGAGCGATGTTCAAAAATCTGAAACTCTGTTGAACTCGAAACTGTTTCCTGTACCTGGGAACCCAGGACCCCATGGTCTTGGCATGGTGTTTAAACAAATTAATTACCAACGGAGCGTTACTAGACTTACGGGGCATTACTAGACAAACGGGGCGTTACTAGGGTTACGGGGCAATGGTAGACCAACGGAACGTTACTAGGCCAAACGGGGCGTTACTAGACCAACGGGGCTTTACTAGGGTTACGGGGCATTACTAGACCAACGGGGCGTTACTAGACCAAACGGGCGTTACTAGACTTACGGGGCGTTACTAAGCCAACGGGGCGTTACTAGACCAACGGGGCGTTACTTAACTATGTATTACCTGTTCAACGACAGTAGTGAGGTACGCGTCACACGCCTCCTGGGGTAGTGTACGAACCAGCACGTTGAGGGTCTTCGCCATCTCCCGCCGCCAGCGCGCCGGCGCGCCTCGGACCAGCCGGTAGCATGGCGGCGTCGTTGTGGAATCTAAACTGTACCTAAAGATTGGAAAATGGTCATTAGTGATGGTTTTTTACATCGATATAATAAGAACTAGATGCACAGTCCCATACAAAAATAGCTCGATATATCGACTCGATATCATCACAGCCTTCCCTTACCAGGCGACTGCTGTAGCCAATCGATGAAACTCCGCTGGCTTACGTAAAATGCCTTGAATAAATTCGTCGAGACAAACAAACAATGCCTTGGTAGCTCAAAGCAAGGTTGTGGCACAGAACTCGGAAAAAAGGCTAGAAAGGCAATGTAGGCGGGGTAGGCGCGCCACAGAGGTTATGAGCAAATGCTCATACTACTGCCCAAACACGAATGTAAGTGAGCGCTGTGATTGGTTTCTTTTGACGGTGCGTGACGTCAAAAGAATTCGCTTGATTGGCGTTCTTTGAACTCGTTTATGTGTTCGAAAGCTTGTGTTTATTATGTGCACAAGTAGTAGTGGGCGCAAGGGGCGGCCGCGCCGGCGAATTCGTTTTTCATACAAATGGCGCATGACAGCCTTTGTAACCTTTTTCCATGTTCTGTAGTTTGTGGGTTCAAGTCCCATCTAAGACAGCCACTATCTTTACTAATATTATAAATCTGAAAAGTTTGTTTGTTAGTTTGAACGCGCTAATCTCCGGAAGTACTGGTTCGATTTGAAAAATTCCTTTTGTGTTGGATAGTCCATTTATCGAGGAAGGCTTTAGGCTATATAACATCACGCTGCGACCAATAGAAGCGAAGCATCAGTGAAAAGTGTTGCAAAATTAATCGCGTTCATAATAACAGAAATTGACGCGGACGAAGTCGCGGGCAACAGCTAGTTTTCAATATAAACCAGCAATTTATGTGCATAAAATACAGTCTCAAACATCAATATTAAGCTTAGAACTTGCCATTTATTTAATAAAACTTTATCGTTATCGTCTTCGGCGGCGTCCAGCGCTGCCTTGAAGTCGGCACACTCCAGCGTGTGCGGCAGGAGGGGGGTACCTAGCCCTGAGTTTAGGAACAACACCGGCACCACAGCCCCCAGCTCTGACTGACCTGAAAGAAAGAATTATTGATATAGATTTTTGAATTTGCGCGAACACATTTCTTGCTTTAAGTATATTTGTATTATATACTTTGATTATATACTTTGATTTTCAGAAATTTAAATACTATAAATAATGCGTAGCTTTATAACCATCTAACTTTCACCTTTAACTGCATCGAAAACGGTTCAGGCGTTTTTAAAAAAACTAAAAAATTGTTAGTTATGGAAAAATGACTTTTCTCGATTTCATCCATACAAAACGGCAATTTCATACTTTAACCCCTAATATATCAGCTCTGTTTTATACATTAAAGACAGTCCCTATTTAAAAACGTATTTAAATTGCTATGTTTAATACTTATTCCCACGTGACTGCGAACGCCATTAAAAGCTCTACGACATCACTGACTAGCAAACAAGCTGACATAAAAGTTCTTAACAAGTTACATACTCTTTGGTTCTTATGACATAAAAAAATAAAAAACTATGTCAGAGCGAGATTGTTTATCGGTCTGTGATGTAATCACAGTCTCGGGACAGTTTTGCGCGCTTAGGCGGGAATTCTAAAAGCTTATTTTAATTATATTTATTTCTTGAATTTTGACGGATTTTCTTATAGTATAAGATCCCACCATACAACGACCTTCACCGATCTGGTTATTGGATGAAAAGTATTTTATATGCAATGAAATATGCCAATAAATATATGTATTGTAAATGGGTTGACTAAAAATTTTCAGTCGAAGTAGAATTTTTAAAATTTGACAACCGAATTTCAGGTCTGGTTTTTCGCTTTTAACCCTATACCACCGTGTTCATAATTAAATAATATTGATCTGCATTTAACTTTATTTAATTAACTAGACCGGTGCAAGTTACTAGTATCGATTTACCTGTTTATACCTGCCTACTCTAGGGTTGTGACGGGAAAAAAATAGTCAACCTAACGTTTGCATATTCTATCATACTTTAGATTGGTATGGAATTTGTCTATTAACCAAACCTTCGTTTCGGTAAAAGGTAGTAAAAGGTAAAAAAAAAATTGTTAATTAATCATACTCTGGACTGATTTTTTTAGGCAACCCATTTGTAATATATTTATTGGCATTTTTAATTGAATAGAAAATACTTTTTATCCAATAACCAGCTCGGTGAAGGTCGTAGTATGGTGGGATCTTGGACTATTATTAAATTATTATTTTCGTGTTTACATAGGGTCTATCTATGAATAAAAATTTGTCACCATACTTAAAATAAATGCGGTATACTTACGTGCAAGCTCAGCTATACAGAGCACTGGGAAGCGGTGGTCCCTCTGCTGCTCCAGTGGCGACCTCCAGTGGAGGTCCGCGACGTGGACGCGCCAGCCTCGGCCCCGCGCGCGCGCACGCAGCCGCGCCGCTGCGCCGCATTGCAACGCGCCTTTTTCAGCGCAACAATCTGTTAGATATACATTTTGTTATAAATCCATACTAATATTATAAATGGGAAAGTGTGTGTGTCTGTTTGTTTGTCTGTCTTTCACGGCAAAACGGAGCGACGAATTGACGTGATTTTTCAAGTGAAGATATTTGAAGGGATGGAGAGTGACATAGGCTACTTTTTGTCTCTTTCTAACCCCCTATTTCACTAAAATAGGGGGTGGAAGTTTGTATCGAGCTTTACGCAATTTTTAAGGTAGAAAACTTAAAATTGGTATGCGGTCTAATTGTGACTAACAAAAAAATCGTGCATCATTTCGTTTTGGAAATCCACCACCAACCCCTTAAAAGAGGGGGTGAAATTTCATTGTTATCCCGAATTTGACACGAGCGACCCCCGGGGAAAAGCTAGTAAATAAATAATACAATTAAAATGTGGACAATATAACATAATGGTGGCTTGAATTCAATGACGAAGGCCTTTCCCTGCAGTGGGATGATTTTAGACTGTTACTTTACTTTACTTATAAGAAGAGAAGCACAAGACGATTCTGCAACAGACCTCTGCTGGACATAATAATATGCTGTTCAAAATTGAGTTACAAAATTGTCATCAACAAGCTTGGTACGCGGTTCGGCGATCATAGTTTGCCCAATGATGAATAAAAGACGCCGGCCGGTGACCGTCTTTTTCTGGCAACACTCGACCAAAATGGCCTAATCTTTTGGACATCATTGCCTCAAATTATACTCAAAAAGGACTTTGTAATCGAGGACCAGAAAACTGACCTTGCGAATCCGCAGCGCACACATAGATGAGCATCGCCCGCCGCCTCCTGACCCTCTGCCCTGGCAGCCGGCCCAGGAGGTAGGACTTGTGCTCCTCAGGTAAAGAGGCCACGTTGGCCGGCATCGGTGGACCCGCCACATCCTCGCGGGGAGGCACGCAGGCCACAGGTGATGAGAGGGAGATGGAATCTAGAAAAAGAAGTTCAAATTATGGTAGTTTTCTTTTGGATTATTTCATCAAACCATGTTGAAATTAAGTGATAAAGGGAAAGATCGTAGAGCCCATCGATATTACAGTTGTTAAATTGAGGACACTGACACTGTCATTTATTTATTTCTTAAATATAAGACATGAATTTTGCCCGCAGCTGATAGCGTGATAAATATAATTACATAAGACGCAAATACAATTGAAATAAAAAAACCGGCCAAGTGCGAGTCGGACTCACGCACTGAGGGTTTCGTACCAACTTTAACTGAATTAGGGGTCCACTTACTTCCACTTAGCCAAAATACCACAACATTAATTTGACTGTAAAAATAACTTTGTTTTTCATAGTGTTTTTATGAATTACAAGGTTATATTTGCGGTTGTTAAAAATGTGATATTTCTAAAAAACTACCGGTTTGATCTCGTTCAAACCAATTCTCGTTGTAAGTTTTTGTTAAGATATACATTATATATTTTTTTTCAAAATTTTCACTTTCTTTGTTTAAAAGTTAGAGGGGGGGGGGACACCCATTTTACCACTTTGGAAGCGTCTATCTTCCAAACGTTAGACTTTTGGAAAAATTGGTTTTTGAAATCTCTATGTCATTTTGAAAGACCTATCCATAGATACCCCATACGCGTAGGTAACAGTAAAAAAATGTTTTTTGTGTTAGTTCTTTGTATGGGTAGCCCCCCTTAAATATCATATTTTTTATTTTTTTGTATGAGAATCGTAAAGCGGTTAACAGGATACACCTACCTACTAAGTTTCAACTGTGTAATGCTAATACTTTCAGAATAAAGGTTAGAAAGGCGATGTAGGCGGGGTAGACGCAGCACAGAGGTTATGAGCAAATACTTGTAAGTGAGCGCTGTGTTTAGTTTCTGTCATAGAAGAAGAAAGTAATATACCTATGTTTCTGTTGACGCGCGACACTATTGGTCGTCGTCATTGCTTGCAGTCTTACGGCCATTTCCAATAACCTATCTATCTTCAGTTTTGGAATATCGGAGATAGAAAACAACTTCGGTCTTTGTTTCTCTGGACGGCAAAAACAGAGATAGAAACTGTTACCTATCTCCGATATGCCAAAACTGAAGATAGATAGGTTCTTGAAACCGGCCGTTAAAGACTGCAAGACTGAGTCTTTGCTGCAGGATTTGTTGTTGTTGTTCGCTGCTGCAAGCATTATGAGTCGTAGCTTGACTTTTCCTTGGGCTGTTAGGTACGGTTTTCAGCTGTCGGAAGCAGTACCTATCTTTCTTACTTTAAAATAGTAAATTTACGACTGCCAGTTGCAATAGGCATTACTATCTACTGTTCCAGTTATCTTGTGATCACTGTTGGTGTAACCCGGTCGGAACCTCAAGCAATAAGAGAAGGTATAAGTAAGGGTATGGAACCTTCCATCGCTTTACACCTAGTCAATCGATATTTTTATACAAGGATTTGTATTTTCAATTGACACTAACAATTTAATTGCTTAAAGAATGGTTTCAAAAACAAAACAAAGATTCGCGTTTAAGTTCTGTAATACATTCATTTTTAAGCTTTCGTACCCAAAGGGTAAAAACGGGACCCTATTACTAAGACTTCGCTGTCTCTCCGTCTGTCCGTCGCTCTGTCACCAGGCTGTATCTCAAGAGCCGCGATAGGTAGACAGTTAAAATTTTCACAAATTATGTATTTCTGTTGCCGCAATAATAACAAATACTAAAAACAAAATAAAATAAATATTATTGCCTAATACACGGCGCCGTGGAGCGGTAGGAGGCCACTAACACGGCGCCGTGGTGGTGCGGGGGGCCGAGCACACGGCGCTGTGGGGAGAAAGATTATCTCGTTTTGATATTTTTTATGGGTATATATCGGGTTGCCTAATTATTTGTACTCCTAATTGTCATTGGCGCACAAACTATTAGCCTAAATTTTTTTCGCACATCTTTACTATTCCTAATCGTGTTTAGCCTATTTTTACTACGCTTAACTTTATATCGCCGTATTATAATTTCGCCGAATATATCATAACACCTACCCTTTTGCAGTTCCAAATTTTTATTCGCAGAAAGTTAAAAACTTTATCAGCATGCATGCATGCTTGCAAAGAAGTAATCATGCAAGCAAGCAAGCAAGCAAGCAAGCAAGCAAGCAAGCAAGCATGCATGCAAACAAGCAATCATGCATGCAATCAAGCAGACATGCATGCAAACAAGCAATCATGCATGCATCCAAACAATCAGACTTCCGTGACGGCTTCGGCGCTGCGGGGCTCCGGCGGTCCCACGCGTGCTTATCGTCGCAGATGGCTTACGCTCACCACCGCAGCTTCGGCTTTCTGGCCGGCTGCGCCGGCCAGCCTCAGCCGCGGCGCCTCGCTTACAGCCTCCTGCTCCTCAGCCCGCGGGCCGCCTCGCCCCTCCGCGCCTACGCGCTTTTGAATTACACTCTAGGGGTAGGGCAGACAAGACTGCTTGGGGTCGGTTTGTGAGCGATTCGTTTCTTAAACTTTTCTGTTTAAAAAAAATAGAGCGTAATGTCAAAAAAATATGCTAATACATTTTAGTGCTTTCGATATTATACATACTGAAATTAGGGTTTTCAATTTTTAGACCAATCTATAATAGTGCGAAAACAACTGTTAGACTAGACAATAATTATACGTTATAAGTTTAGGCCAATACGGTTCGGCCAAATGAAATTAGGACTTTAAATTTTAGGCGAACCGAAGGGCACCCATTTTTTATGGGTTATTTATAACTTATTATTAACTACACGACTACACGGCGCCGCAGATATCCTTTTTTTACTTAAATTTATTCCAAAAAATATTATTTTTAATAAATCGTCCTAGGGTGCCTTCAATTAACTATAGACACATTTAAATAATTTGGGTCTACGCGAACATCTCTGATGATAAGGTGGCAATCCAACCTACATCTCAGTATTAAATAAGCATTAAATGTGTCTGCCATACAAAAAACGCTATGTTTTGCCTTATTTATTTTGCTTGATATCAATAAATGGTAACAATAACTAATAAGCACTACATTAACATAGGCACTACATTAACTAAATTAATGTACCAACTGTTGTTTACGTAGTCAATGGTACGGAACCCTTCGTGCGCAAGTCCGTCTCGCACTTGGCCAGTTTTTAAATAGTAACATAATGTTTATGATTCAAAGTAAAAAGCTTCCAAAGAGAATTTTCAATATTAGAACTACATTTGAATCTTTTGTCACAAATTTGAGCAATTATTAGCATTGTAACTATAAAATAGTACGCATACCGTTGCTTAACATCGATTGTTGATTAAGTACTTTAAAATAAGATAAGTACTATTTTTTATTTGTTTACAAATGTATAGTTTTTTAGATTTTTCGTCTAAACTTGTAGTGTAAGACTTGCCAAGTTTTATAGTATTAGATGAACGGAAAATACCTACCCTATAAATTGTGATTCCCTTGAGAGTGTCGAATTACGTAATACGTTCGTTTTAACAATAAATCGCCGTATCTTTTTTTACATTCACTTAGAAACTTGATTTTTTCACAGCTTCAAGGGACCTGACCTGTGGCTTAAAGTTCAATTTGGTTCTTCCACGCGTTCCTAAGATAAACAAACGGTCTTGACAGACGAATGGACGATCACGCGTACGGACGGACGGACAGGCAATTTCCAATTATTTTCATTAAAGCGACTACTAGAGCTAAGTGCCGACCCCAATTAATTTAATTTTACTACTTCTCAACAAAATAAATTCTCAAAAAACCAGAACCCTATCATTTCAGCAAACCAAGTAACTGAGGCCTTACTTCGCAACACAATGTCCGTATATTTGAATCTATCTGTCTCTGTCACTCATACCGAATGTCTTGAAGTATCTGAAAGATATAGATATATCCGTAAATACGGGCTTCGTGTTGCAGAGTAAGGCATCTTATAAGGACTCCGTACCAAGGGTAAAGTTTTCCTTTTTGGGTAAGGAACCCTAAAAATACTAAAACATTCGTTGCCTCGAGTTTTTTCTGGCTTATTTTTAGATATTTTGTAAATTTCATTTTAGTATTTATTTCGGGTGAGCAAAAAGAGGTGTCATTGCTCTCGAAATCTGTTTCTCGTGTAATCTCTTCTGCACCACCAAATGAATCTTAATGTTTTGTATTCAGTGTTCGCTTTATTATTATTACTAGGCGTAATTAGAAGGCTTACCATTCAGAAAAAAGACTGATGAAATTTCCTACTGATGTAGAAATACTACAAAGTAAGAAATTAGCAAAATTTTACCTAGATCCCATAAGCCGTTCTTGCATGATTGAGTAACATCATTCATCTAAACTTTATAAAACTAAAATTAAGACTAGTTGTTAGATTTTAGGAAATAGCAAAATGCACAAATTTGCTATGGTAAGGAGCTTCTTCGGCAATATGAGGGTCGGGAATGTAAGAGAATTATATAGTAAGCAATGCCTTACAACCTTGAAAACAATCATACAGCAAGCAATGTTTATTTTTCTTGAAAAGTTCGAATTTAAGATAATGCCTATGGATTTGTGTAAATAACGTTAAACTCCCGTATTGTAGCAACTGACTCGTAAGTATTTAGAACTGTTAAATGAATTTTAACTAATCATACCTAAACTTAAAACTATAAAAAAGTTCTTGCAGTTTTCATTTTTTAATAAAGATGTTCTTATTTTGTTTTTGTACAAACTTTATAGTACTTATAGTAGCTTCAAAACTCAATCGCCAATCATAATGTCGTATTTACAAAAAGGTGTAATTTTTCCATTGACAATTTCGGCTGAGGTTCGTCAACCCCAATCTTTTGCACAAAGGATAAAACGGTTTTTAAGACCTTGATTCTAATTGGTCTCCGATAAATCTATTGGTAAAACATTTTGCGAATTGACAAAAGGACTTTGGAAAACAATAATTGGGATCATGAATTGTTTGGTGGTTTAAATGGCCATTACTTGCAAGTACTTAGTTGATTATTATTACGGTTTTGAAGCAGGGCTTCAAATACCGATTAAAAGATGGCATTCGTTAACATACTTTAATGTTGATTGTTTCCGTTAAATCATCCTTTGTTGTAAATGATATGAATGATACCTACTAGAAATAATGAGAAGAATATTAATAGAAGTAACGACTTTACTTCTTGATTTATATCTCAATAAAAAGAGCTTTAAGATGTTTTTACATTCACCAATATCTAGTTACTGACCAGTTGACCACCCAGATTTACGGCATTTCATAACGCCGAAAACGAAAAATTTCAGTAAATCAAATCAATAACAGCCATTGTCCAACCACTGCTGGACGTAGGCCCCCTTCAGTCACGCCACAACTGTCTAAATTGAATGCATTTTTCAAAATAACAAAAATTTTGGCCTTGACTAACAGAAGTTAACGTTTTTGATAATAGATAATACCACATCCAAGAACTTTTTTTGTGTTAATACTTGTTGTTCTGTTTGAAAATGCCATGACGCGCAATAAGTAGGTAATCGAATTAATGCAAAACTAAGTCATGGGCGGGGCGGGGCTACTGGAGTTAAAACGGAAAGTAATTAAAACAAATCCTTTGTTAGGCGAGCTCTAGTGGCTCCCGCTTAATTAATGAACCTGTATCTAAATTAGCATCAGCTTAACCGGTTGGCAATTTACACCGAGCTTAGTTGTACAGTCAGCATTTAATAACAGCAAACTGTACTTTAATACAGTTCTAAAATTTTAAATCCCTTCATTATTGTGCTGGTTTAAGTAATGTACCTCAGCAGTCGACGCGCGTTTGGCGGTTTGCTTCACTCAATTCGTGAGGTACCTTTCAACCTTTCACTTTTGGTGGGAAAGTAGTAAAGAAAACTTGCCAGAAACGCTAGGGTTGACAGGCCTGGGTCCCTTCAGCTGCTTCTTCTCCTTCTCCGGCTGGCGCTCCGGCTCGCGCTGCGCGGGCGCGGGCTCCTCCGCCGGCCGCGCCGCGCGGTACGAAGGCGATCTGCGGACACAACAGCACCTACGTTAATGATGGCTGCCGTGTGGTTAGAGGAATTCTGTTGTGGGGCTCAGCGGCAGATATTGAGTCTTATTTTTTATATTACCACGTGCTGTAAAAACTATTTACGGCCTTCGAGCCCGTGACTAACTAAAAGAGCGCTTCATAGAGACTTATACAAATGAAATTTTAATAATTAACAATCTATGAGACAAGAAACAAATGACGTAGTTTTTCTTTTGGTATAGCCCAGTGCAAAAATTTCAAAATAAAGTACTTATAGTATAAGATCCCACCATACAATGACCTTCACCGAGCTGGTTATTGGACGAAAAGCATTTTATATGCAATTAAATATGGCAATAAATATATTGCAAATGGGTTGACTAAAAAATTTCAGTCCAGAGTAGAATCTTTTAAATTTGACAACCGAATTTCAGGTCTGGTTTTTCGCATTTAACCCTATACCACCGTGTTCATAATTAAATAATATTTATTTGCATTTAACTTCATTTAATTAACCAGACCGGTGCAAGTTACTACTCGTAGTATGGATTTACTTGTTTATAACTGCCTACACAAGGGTTGTGACGGGAAAAAAATAGTCAACCTAACGTTTGCATATTCTATCGACTTCATACTTTCGATTGGTATGGAATTTAATAAAAATAAAATAAAAACTATAAATTTTGATTCCCTTGAGAAATCGTATCTTAATGTCACTTTTTTTTCCAGGTTTTGGCATGGAGTTTTTGGCGGGAGTTTGTGGGATGCGTTTGGAGTCCGTTTATTTTATCGAATTTTTATTGTTTAAAGTGATTTTTGGGTCGTAAAAGTGGTGTTATTTTGCGAAACAAAGTGTCGTGCGAGTGAACAATATACAGTTCGGTGAAATAAGATGGTGTATGGGTCGTAACCAAGAAAAGTGGACCGTGAGTTTAGCGCGGGAACGTGAACAGTTCACCTCTTTCTTGGGGAATTCTCTACATTCTTTTAATCTTTCGACTGTCTCCAAAAACTCCGTTTTAATGTAAAAATAAAGAAAATATTACTAAAGAATTGGCCGTATGGACAAGTATCCGAGGCCGTTAAACTTATTAAAGGAAAAAAAAAAGGTTTTGGCATGCACGGTTTGTGCGTCAGCCACTACGAGATTGTTACCTTAACTTAGACAATTTATTTTTTCACAGCTTATAAGGAGTGTAAACTTGAATATAAATTAAATTTTCACGCGTCCCCGTGACGGTTCGACAGACAGACGGACGTGTCAACAAAGTGATTGCTCGATCAAACTCTTGGAACGCGTACGTGAATTAGTATGCAGCCTCATCTAGTGACAACTTTGCGAAACAAAATTAAGTCCAAGCATCATGCTACTCGTAGTTACACCACCTAAAACTCGAGAACGGATGGACTGATGGATGAATATTAAAAAACTTTTTTAGTATTATAATTAATATTAAAAAAGTCCAAAATAAAATAATGAGAAAATCTTTATAATTTTTTTCAACCACGCCATAATATTTGATCACTGACATTTAGGACGTCAAAATCATATTATATTATTCTGTGGCGATACGATGTCCGCGGGTCAGCCAGCGTCATCTATAAACACTGAGCAAGTAATCACTATAAAGTCACTAAGCACGCTACGAGACGCTACGACCACATGTAAAAAAGTAAAGTAAAGTAACAGCCTATAATCATCCCACTGCAGGGAAAAGGCCTCCATCATTGAATTCAAGTTACCACAGCAATGATGGGAACTGGCAGAATCACCACGCTTGTCAAATGCGGGTTGGTGATCACAAACTTGAGCAACGTTCGAAAATTCGAAACTTTTTTTGCCCAACCCGGGGATCGAACCTGGGACCCCGAGATCCTGACCCGGAATTTAAACCACTAGACCAAACGAGGCGTTCACTAGACTAAACGACCACATGAGTAATATTTATTCATGTGCTTCGACCGTAGCGCTACACCCGTAACGGTCGTAGCTTAGCGACTACGCCGACTACGCTAAGCGTGCGTCGTTCGTAGGCAGAAAATTGAAGTTACTACGACGCTGCACACTACAAAATAATAGCAAAAAAAAAATAGTTTTATAAGGTCATAAGGGATTTCAGAATGATTGTATGAAGAAGGCTTTGTGTGCCAGTCCTAAATAGAACTGCACTGACTCTTCTTGTCCTTCAAGTTATAAGGTTGATTGTAATGGAGTACTGCCAGAAAAATAAAAAGTTTTTCAAATACTGACAAAAACCAGCTTCTTTGAGCGTCTTCTGCCATTAGCCAAACTGCCATTACAGTTTTCTTGGAAAGGATTTCGCCACTATTGCCACGCTTGGCAGATGTCGCCATCACCATCTCATCTGCTAAGCGTTGAGCTAGCTTTTTAGAATATTCCTTAAAGTATGAGGATGGTTCTTACGTAGAGAACAATTAAAAAAAGTGGCTGAAAAAGTTTAAAAAAGAACTCATTTCTATACTCCCATACATACATTCCCATATATCCACAAACATATTTTTTTCCAACCCCGTCATATTTGACGACCATGACATTAATTAAAGATTACGTCAAAATCAAATATCTGAGGCGATACGGAGTTCGCTGGGTCTGCAAGTAGATTATAAAACTCATACTCCTTATACCTACATTTATTTACTTATATTAAATTATATGCATATTAATTGTACGTTATAGTCGTAAACACTTGTTCAAATAGTATAAACAACGGACCAATTAACTCACATGGCAATAATAATAATAGTTAATCAACTAATTCGCCTTTATGAACCTTAACAAGAGTTTTTAATTCATAGTTTCAAATGTAATTCATTTCTCCATCAATTAGGTAATGCTTTTGCATTAAACTATGCCATAATTACTCCCTAACCACCCCTTGTGTTCGCCGCAGGGTGGAATGGGGGGGTGAAAAATGCGAAGTTTAGTTTACATAGGAATGTCAAGTTTGCTAACCCGTAAATAAAATACATCAGTCAAACGAAATGTACGCCAGTTTTCCGTTGAACAAGGTTCAAAGTAATTAAATGGCTTGGGTACACTAAACGAGATATTATTAACAGAGTTGTGTTAACTTTGAAAACTAGTAGAAATATATTTTTAATTAATAATTAAATGGGATATAGCGATTTCGACAATCTACGTCGTAGGGTACAAACCAGTTGTCAAGGTGTCGCTTACTCCGATGTCCCGGGTTGGATTTCTGGGTGATGGTAGGAAAATAGCGTTTGTCTGTATATCCTTGGGACTGGGTATTTATCTATCATACCCAGAGGCGGCGTAAGGCGTGGGCGGTGTGGGCCACCGTTATAATAAATTTGAAAAAGTGTGGTAAGCTCAAAAGTATATAAAAATACATTGTAATTACTTATCAACTTAATGATATTTGACTATTTGGCTTAAATGTGATAAATTATGTCATAAAATTAATTATACCGTCAGAGGGCCTCGCAAAGTGCTTGCCCATATTATTAGAGGGCCTCGCGAAATGTACCTCGCCCACATTAAGTTTAGGCCTTGCGACGCCACTGATCGTACCTTGTTGTTCCTGATCTCCAGAAACAAAGTGCTTGAACTAAGTAACTTAATTTGGGATCTGAACAATTTTAAATTATACAAATATCGACGAAATTCAAATCATAAAATTACTTTTAGTTAGAGATGTTTTATGATATCTTCTTTATTAAGTATCACTATTTGTTTAACTTGTTATTAGTGACATTTCCTTGAAACATCGCCAATTATAATTCATTCTATTTACTAACAATAATTATATCAATTCGACTGTAAATATTGTCTTTACTGGAGATGTTTACAAAATTTCGAACAACAACCTTTAGTTTACCTAGCCATGAAAAAAGCCACGACGTTTGATATGAACGAGGGGGTGATGCCCTCATTTTCCCCCTAATTTTGACTTATTCGACTTAAGTTGGTACTAACAGCTGTTTCCCGCCACTTCGTACGCATGCAATTTATGACAGGTACGCCCACAGAACACGCAAAAAGGTAAGAAAGGCGCACTAGGCGGGGTAGGCGAGCCACAGATGAGGAATTGACTGTGACTAAGCCCATGCAATGGGGGCTATCGCTAGTGAATTTACCACTAGAGGCGTTAGTGTCGCGTGAGGTCCAATATCATTCACTTTTCACTGGTTTTAGTGGAATTTGTTGCATAAATTATAATTTCTTAAATTTACCTGCCGGAAAGTGATCTCCTTCGTAAAATATCGCAAATATGGATTATTTGGTGATTAATGTGAACGCTTTAAAAACGGAATCAAGAAAAAGCGCAATAATAGGCGGCCTCAAGAGCAACTATTTCAGAAGTTAGTTTGTTGATATCAAGATACGAGTAGTTATTTATAAACAATATAACACTTTGTTTAGGCGCCAATCGCCTTTGACTGCTATACATCCGGACCTCAGTCTACAGTGGCTCCAACTGGTGAGCAAAGAAACGGTAGTCCCCATAGTGGGACGGAGACATAGATTAAAATATCTACTTATGATCACGTAAGAACATAGTACCTACCTACCCAAAGATAATTAAATCTCGCACTAATGACTATGAAAGTTTAAAATAAATAGTTATGAAAAATATCATCAGACAAGGTCAATTAATGATTATTTATTTATTTATTCATTGCATAATGTTAACATTAAATGTGACAAAACCATGTAAGGGTGTAGCAAATTATACAAATAAAAAAAAACTAAAAGTAACGACTAAACATTTATGTGAGTGGATGTGTGCGTACATATAATATTTATAGATATACATTGTAGTATATTATATATACTTACATATTTGTTGCTTTTTATTTTTTATTTTTATTAATAGGACAACTTACAAAACATACACAAGATTATAGTAATGTACACCTGTTATTAGAAGACATGATTACAGTGCTGTTTTAATTACAAGTTGCCACGGCATGAAATGAATACAGGAAATAAAAACTAAAAATTATACAAGAATACTCAAAAATTTTAGAGCTATTAAAACTAAAATAAACAAAAACCAATTGAACCCGGAGTCCGTGCATCTTCAGTATCTATAAGCCAGTGAGAGATAGCGAGTGTGAGTTTATGTGTAAGATTGCGTGTGTAGTAGCGTGTACGTAGCCTCGGATGTATGACGCGGGTGTGGGAGCAAAATTAAATTACAAAATGTGTTTTAGGGTTTTTTTTTTTGGAATGATCGTGTTCTTTATTTATGGTTTAATAGTAATAATACGAGTAATAAGTTATTATTTCTTTAATTTTTAAATTATTGATCCTATCTTTTAAGTGTGATTTATATTTTGGTAGGTTATATCTAAAGATATCACAGTTAGAGAGCTTTTGCAAGGAGTTATAAGATTTTTGCAATCGTGGGATTGGGGAATTGAGTCCAAGATTAGTGCGTGAAGGGGTGGAAGAAAAGAGCACGTATCTTCCCTTACGGGGCAATTTTAGGGGGATATTAAAATTAATTTTACTTAAAAATTGAGGAGAGTTAATAATACCATTTACAACTTTGTAAAGAAGAATTTGATCTAGATATTTCCTACGATGCTTAAGGCTTTGTAAGCAAAAGTATTTTAGACGGTCATCATATGAGTGAAGTTCCTTTGCCTTTTTTACAATGGTACGCTAAGTGATATAGAAAACGCTTTTGTATGCGTTCAATCGTATTGCAGTGTACTTCATAGATTGGAGACCATACGGAACTACTATACTCCAAACCTGATCTGACTAAGCTGTTATAGATGCTTACCTTTATTGAAACATTTCTAAAATTTTTACAGTTCCTCATCACAAATCCTAAACATTTATACTAGTTATATTTTTAATGTGCTTGATGAATGTAAGTTTTTCATCAAATGTGACACCTAAATCTTTTACTGTCGTAGCATTTTTGATTGGCTTGTTATGAAGTTTGTACACATAAGTGTCAAACGTCCTCTTTTTATTTTGAGAAAAGTGAATGTGGTAACACTTATCGATATTAAGAGCCATTTTATTGGTTAAACACCACTCGTTAAGTCGATTTAAATCTTCTTGAAGCGAAATTACATCAGAAAGACATTTGATGGATTTCGCAATTTTGAGATCGTCTGCATATAAGTAACTTAGGCTATTTAAAAAGCAGTTGGTGATGTCATCGATGAAGATAGTAAAAAACACTGGGCCAAGGTGCGAACCCTGTGGAACACCCGAAGGAGCCGAGAACGGTTCAGAAACAAAGCCATCAACAACTACTTTAAACAAGCGGGTTTTTAAGTACGATGCACACCATTTTAAGAAACTATTATCAATGCCAAAAGAAGACAACTTTTTAAGAAGAATTTTGTGATTCACTTTGTCAAATGCCTTAGAGAAATCTGTATAAACTACATCTACGGGTATACGTTTATCGATTGATAAAGTAAGATCATTATAAAAAGAGACAAGGTTTGTTGTTGTAGAACGACTTTTGTAAAAACCATGCTGACTTGCCGAAGTAAGTGGATTGATGTGCCAAGAAATAATAGGACATAACAATGCTTCAAACAATTTAGCAAAAATGGGCAATAGAGAAATAGGCCTATAGTTTGATGCTGCTTCAAATCTCCAGATTTATAAATTGTTTTATAATTAAAGAGAGTAGCGTGAGTGAGTGAGTGAGAGTGATGAGATTATTGTAAAGAAATGGAGTTCTTTCTAAATCCGTTACAATCAGAGCAATCACCAAAATTCGTCGTATTAAAAAAAAAGGCTTGTCACATAAATAAAGATACACCTTTTTATTTTCCCTTAACTCCTCAGAACAATGAACTAACTATACCTACTAACTAAAGCATAACATTTGCATGCAAACTAAACCGAAAGAAAAAGTTAATACCTCTCCTCCATAGGTTTTATAAAGCTTTTATCCATGTGTAAATCCTTCAGTTTTCCCGTCTCGGGGCTTTTAAAATTTTCGTTGCAAGCATTTTGTAGTTTTACCCTGGTGTTGTAACCAAGTTGTAACTTTTCATTTAGACGTTTTAAAAGCTATGGAAGTTTCTTTTTTTTGAAAAGTACTAAGAGCAAATTCTGTTTTGTAATTAAACGAGGTTTTGCTTTGAAAATTATTTCCCGCAGAGCTTAATACGAATAAAATCATAATTTTAACACGTGTAACATAAAGCTGACTTGCCGGTTCAGGTTTTAGACAGCGAAAAGTAAAAAAATCGTTTCCACAAGCTATTGCTGAATTATCTCTAAACATAAGTAGCATGTTAAATTCACTAAACCGATAAAAATGTATAGGAATAAAATGTCCTAGCCCGCATCAGAGCATACTTTCTTGTAACATATTTATTTTGGAAAAGGCCAACAAGAGTGTCACACAAACATAGATAAAAACTATAAGAATTAGATACACAGTCAGTCCCATTCAAAAATTACATTTTGAAATATCCACGATTTAATCTGTATGGCTGTTGTCGTGTGTCATACTTGATTTAAGTAATGGAAATTCGACCTTATTAACATGAAACACTACTACTAAGTTGAAACGCCATCCAAAGTTTTAGTGAGTACCTACTCATTTGGTGAGGAAGCTTTTTGGTCGATTACTGTGTATCTAATTTCAGTTTTTTTACGCCAAACTTTAAAATAAAAAGCAATCACTCTCGCAATGTAATATTAAGTTTCTTGCTCTCGCATGACTGTCGCTAAGCAAATGTAATTTTTTTACAATCGATCATGAAAACAAGCAAAGGAATCCACCATGCAGCCCGGGGCAGGCGTGGCTGGGGGAGGGGCACGTACGTCACCGGCCGTGACGTCAGGGCGGCGTGACGCGCGCCCCCGACCTACTTACGAAGAGCTTGTGCATTTCGAACACCGTTGTTTATATTTTAAATCGATAGCGCGTAGCTTTTGTTTTATGGCCAGCACGAGGATAGGTGATGTCAAAATATTTTTTTTTACCGAAGCGTGGATGCATAGAGGCAAATAATTGGTACTTTTTGTTTGCAATACACCTCCTTGCATTTTAACAACAACCACAAAGTTTCTATGCTACTAATAACTGTACAAAACAAAACATAAATTAGTGAAACGGTTATCTAAAATACATATAATTTAGAAAAAAAGAGTGAGATTTTATTTATCGTCTTTAATATCAGCATTGATGAATTCGCCAGCTATTGTGTTTAAAAGTAAAGGTTTGATAATTTTTATCCCTGATCCATTGTCATATATTTTTTTAAATATTACTGGCATGGACTGCAAAATATGTCAAAATCTTTATTTACATGTTGTTGCTAATTCCCAGTGTCCTTATATTTTTAATTATTTACTTAATAAGTTTATTAAGCAAACAATAGAAACTACAAACATAGATATCAACAGACAAAAACTTGTGCTTCCTAAAATGAATATTTAAAACTCTCTTAAGTCAACCTACTGTAACAACTTATCTTAAATGATGCGTTTTTAACCTCTGCCATTTTTATTGATAAATCATACTTGTAGATACATTCGACTCTAAATTCATTGTTCCAATTATACATTTTATAATTAATAACTAGTATTGGTAGGCAGGCACATCAAAGACAGAATATCATTTAAATACGATTTGATAAACTGAATTAATATGATGAGATTATTGTTTCGTATTTATTGTTTCGAATACTAATGACGAATTCATTATGTGTATAAATAACAATGATATAAATAAAGCACTAAATAAAATATAACTAACTATAAAATAATTACTTCAGTCTCTCCGCGCTGCCTGGCCAATCCGAAGGTTCCCATTACGCTGGCTGCATTGCCACGTTGAATGGCAATGGAGACCTGCCGAACCAACCAGGACCCAGAGCGGGAATCATTCCCTTTCTCTCGCAAACGTCGCCCTAACTCCTTAAAAAGGTCTCGAGCCTCACTATCCCATGGTCCTGCCGTCTCAACTGCGAACGGTACGAAATCGTAGAGTGACTCTAATGCTGAATATTTAGAGTGTTTCAACTTCGCACCGTTTTCCGCCGCCGATCCCGCAGAAACAACGGTTTGTTTCAAATGAGACGCAGCAAAAGTGCTAACACACGTAGCATCCCACAAGAGACACCGACCCCTCCGCCATGGAACCAATGTAAGTCCATCCGGCCTCTTAACATCTGTCCGAGATAATCCCGGAGGTTCTAAAATACACGGAATATTTAGTGATGTCATGGCCCTACGAATAATCTCATTAATTGAATGGTGCCTCGAAAAGCCACCTGCACATCTCTGATTATGTGTTGTGGTTGACTTTGTGCAATTTGATGTAGGTTTATTTGTGATCTATGACTAAATCCTACTCGTATATGTAACAGTTAAATAATAATGTTACAAATCTAAAGCGAATTAGTGACTTTGTAACTTATTCTAATATTAACTATAATAATAATGACGTTTATTTCGAACTAGTTATACTCGTATGTATATTATGAGATGAATGTTTTGAAAGTCAGTCGCAAGATTAGACATTAATAGGGGAATATAAGTAACTAGTAGGTAGTTAAAAGTTATTTCCAAATATAGTTAGCACCAAAATTATTTCCAAATATATCACATACATTGTTCTGAGCCTAAAGTAGATAATGCGCTTGATTTGTACAGTTAGAAACGATGTAGAGACGACAAAGTTTGCGTTAATTAAAAAAACTGTTCTACTTTTCTGGGCATCGAACCCGCGACGTCAAAGCTGGTGACTTTGAAAACCTGCCTAGTATGCCTTTCGAGTACGTTGTCATATAAAAGTACAAAAAAAAAGTTTTTATGTGAATTTTTTGAAAATGTGTGTGAGACATTGAATAACTAGCATATTTATTTGAATTTAATTTTAATGGCGATCATGATTCGTGCACTGGGATCGTATAGTTGGAAAGGTAAATACTATTTAGCTAGGACCTCGTCATCTTATGACTTTTAACATCAGGCTGCTAACTTTAATTAAGTATAGGCAACAGCACGTCAACCTACCACAAAACGTCAAATTTTCTCAATTGATATTGATCTCTACTTGTTGGACTTAAAGTGGAAAATCAATTCAATGACCTGTAACTTTTTGGGTAGGTTGACCTGCCGTTGTCTGTACATTAATTCGGTTGCGGTAAATACCGTTAAGTGTTAATATTTTAAAAATAAATTATTAATTCAAACAAAGTCAGTGTTTTTTTTATTAACTAAATAAGAAGTTAGTTAGGTAAGTAAAAAAGTTGGTCAAAAACAAACAACTTTCAACCTTCTGGCATCTTCAGACGGTATTGTGTACCTGTACAAAAATAAAAGAAAATAAGTTATGGAAATAAATAAAATGTCTCAATTACAAAATTTGTTGGTAATCTTCTTAATATATATATTTCTTGTGTGCGTGTGTATGTGTCTGAACTCCTCCTAAACGACTGGACCAATTTTGATGAAATTTTTTGTGTGTGTTCAAGGGGATCTGGGAATGGTTTAGATTCACAAGTAGGGTAGGGTAGGGTAGGTTAGGGGTAAAATCAGTTAAAAATCAGTTAAAATCAGTTAAAATCAGTTAAAATCAGTTTTATTTCTGCAAATAGGCCCCAGGAGGCGCTTTTACACGTCCCAATTTAAACCTACCACTGCTTCGGGACAAGTCTGGGCTAGTGCCGAGAAGAAGCAGCGCAAGAAACTCGGTCACTATTGTCAGCCTCTTTTTAAATACATTTTTACAAGGTAAGGTAATTTTTACAAGGTTTAAGCAAGTACGAGCTGGGACAACTTAATGCCATACATTTCTATCATTTAAATAATCATTAACAGTGTAATAGCCCTTTTTCATTAAAATAACTTTGACATACGATTTAAGTTTATGTACAGGGAGTTCAGCAATATCCTTTGGTAATTTGTTGAAAATACGGATACAATTTCCCATAAACGATTTTCCTACTTTTCGCAGTCTGAAGCCTGGAACGGCAAGTTTATCTTTATTTCTAGTATTGAAATTGTGTACGTTACTTTTCTTAAGAAATAAATGTATGTTCTTACGAACGTAAACAATATTCTCGAGAATGTATTGAGAAGACACTGTAAGTATATTAATCTCTTTGAAGAGCTCTTTCAGCGAGTCACGGGGTCGAAGGCCGTAAATAGCCCGTACAGCACGTTTTTGTAATATAAAAATTGACTCAATATCTGCCGCTGAGCCCCACAACAGAATTCCGTATGACATTATGCTATGAAAGTAGCTAAAATATACTAATCTTGCCGTTTCAACATCAGTCAATTGCCTTATCTTTCTCACAGCATAAGCAGCAGAACTAAGTCTTCCAGACAGCACCCTAATATGAGCACCCCATTGCAAATGAGAGTCTACAGTTATACCTAAAAAGGTAGTTAAATCTACAGAGTTTAGTGGTTCATCTTTAACAATTATATGAGTAGCAGCAAATCTTACATTGGGCATGGTAAATTTTACACATTTTGTTTTATTTGCATTTAGTAAAAGATTATTTGTTGTAAACCAATGTAATAATTTAGAGAGGGTATTGTTAACATCATCAAATGAACATTTGCCCCTCTTAGTTTTAAAAATCATTGATGTGTCATCTGCAAACAATACCATCTCACAAAGATTATGTAAATAACACGGAAGGTCATTTATATAAATTAAAAATAGAAGGGGTCCTAATACTGATCCCTGAGGGACACCCATAATAAGGGCAGACCCTGAAGACTCAGCTCCATTTATGCAAACCTTTTGTGTTCTGTCCTTAAGGTAAGAACTTATTAGATCCAAGGAATCATTCGATGCACCATAATGTTTAAGTTTTTTAAGTAATGTTACATGGTCTACACAATCGAAAGCCTTTGAAAGGTCACAAAATACTCCTATGGCATCTAGCTTACTCTCCCAAGCATTAAACACATGTTGTAGAAGAGCAACTCCAGCATCGGTAGTATTTCTACCTTTTCTGAAACCATATTGGTTGCTATTTAATAATTTATTTACACTAAAGTGTGATAAAAGCTGATTAAACATTATTTTCTCGAAGATTTTACTTAGCACTGGCAAGATAGATATAGGTCGAAAATTGGAGGGGTCACATTTTTCGCCAGACTTAAATAAAGGAATGATTTTGCTAAACTTCATTAAAGTTGGAAACTGTCTATCATCAATACATTTGTTAAAAATAATAGCGAGTTGAGGGGCTAATGAACTTATAATTGTATTGATAATGCTGACAGAAATTCCCCAAAGATCCTCCGTTTTTTTCATATTGAATTCTCTAAAAGTTTTTGTAATTATGTCAGGGTTTATATGCCTAAAATTAAATAAAGAATTGCACTCATCGACAACAGACTTGAGAAGGGATTCAGCTAGATCAGCAGAAGAAGCAAGCCCTTTAGTAGTAGAGGGTGCTATATTTGAAAAAAAATTCTCAAATGTATTTGCAACCTCTGTGTTTGTGTTTATTAGCTTATCCCCTAACTTGAGAGAGTAAGTAGGATTATTTGGTTTTACTCTACATGTCTCTTTATTAATAATATTCCAAGTAGTTTTTGCCTTATTGTTGGAAGCCGAAATTAAATTATAAAGATAGATTGACTTCGCTTTTGCACATACTAATTTAAATAACTTAGAGTATTTTTTAACATGTTCTATAATATGTGGGTTTTGAGAATCTGCCTTTAAACTATATAAATCATACAATGTTTTTCTGCTTTTATAAATACCAGGTGTAGCCCATTCATTAAACTTACACTTCTGTTTATTTATTTTTACTTTTTTCTGTTTAAAATGTTCATCAAATTCATTTTTAACTAAACCAAAAAGATTCTCATATAATTCATCAACATTCTGATCATCATGCTTTAGCAAATTTACACCCTCTTTAATTTTTTCTTTAAATTTTTCTATTTTATTAATAGTAAATTGCCTATACACAGAATCTACTTTATTAGAGACATAATGGTGCTCGAACGATGCTTCTTGTCCACTGTGGTCCGAAATAAGACAATTTAAAATGGATTTTTTTAACACTCCACCATCACAAAAAATATTATCTAAGCAAGTAGCTGATGTGGGCGTTACTCTGGTGGGTTCATTAAAAAGATTAATTAGATTATACGACTTAAAGAGATTAAGAAACCGGGTGGACGACTGCGTTTCTTCTAATATATTAACGTTGAAATCCCCACATACGACTACTTTCTTATTCGATTTTGAGAGCTTTTTCAGAGCCTCGTCCATAACAGATTCAAAAACGTGGTAGTTAGCTTTGGGGGGGCTATACACGCTAATTATGATATATTGTTCCAGCTCAGCACACGCTAGTTCAATAGTTCGTTCAACCGAGAGCGACACAATGTCTTTGCGTTCTTTACATTTTAATTCATTTTTTACAAGAATAAGTGACCCCCCTCTTGGTGCAGACTCCCTTATGAGCGAACTAGCGACTTTATAATTTTCAATGTTTAATATTAGTTGATGTTTTTTAAACCAATGTTCTGTAAGACATATCACATGAACATTATAATCTTGTAGAAATAATCCTAAACCTAATTCTTTGCCGGCCAGGCCTTGTATGTTTTGATGAACAATATTAAAATACTTATCAGGCCTAGCTTTTGTCTTTCCTCTTAGTTTAAAGCCTCAGAGGTCGTCAATGGCAAAATATTTAAATTAGTACAAGTACTAACATGTTCATAAAATATATTTTTGCTTTTTTTAGCAAAATAGTTAATATTTATATTATATGCTAACAAAGTAGCAATTTGTTTTTTTATTTTATGAGGCAGGTGTACAGAGCCGCCTGTCAAAATAAAACTATTTTTAATAAATTTGTTTGTGTCAAAAAACACAAACTTGTCACTATGTCTTTGACATAGGTTATGTAATAAAGTATTCATTAAGTGAATACTCATATTAATATTATTCAAATTATTTTTACAGAATGGAAAGGCACAGAGGAATATTTTTTTAACACATAATTTATCCAAAATAGAAAATGATTTTATAATACTATTTTTGGTGATTTTTTGACTATCACCTAACATTAAAATAATGGTACTTGAGGCTGAAAATACTTGAGTATTTTCTATTTTTTTAATTATTTCATCAAAAGATGCATCCGGCATGCAATTATTTATTACATTACAATTTAATTTATTGTTTAATATAGAGCCGTAACCAATTCCTAGCCTATCCGAATATAAAATGACATCATTCGACTCCTCTTTAGATGTTGCCTTAATTACATTATTTAAATTTGAATTTAAATTTAGGCAAGACAAATGTGGATTTTCAACTCTCTGTTGGTAAGTACACTGTGTTGAATTTAACGTAATATTTGGTAACGATTTATAACTAGTATTAGCATTGCCAAGATCTAGTAATTGGTTTGCAGCCAGGATGTGTTCATTAACACTTTCATGCGAACATGCTATTATCTGAGCTCGATGCGATTACGCACATATTTTTTTCATATAAACTGGATCGACGCCCAGAGACGGTCTGCTAAGAGCACGTGAATTTAGTGTTATGTTATAAAGCACTTACGTCATAGGACGTCAACGTATACATACGTCGTGCCAAAAAGTACAGATAAACATCTATACAATTCCCAACAACGTGTAATAACGTTGGCGTATACATATAATAATAAAGCCTTTATTTCCAAAATATTTACATTATACTGTGCTACACCTATTACAAAATGTATCTTATTTAGGCAAGCCTTATGGCAAAGGCCTCCTTCAACTCTTTCCACTGATTTCTGGCTGCCGCTACTCTTATTTCAAGGTAATATTTAAGTAATCCTCTCATCTTGTTACTTTACGTCTTCTGCTTCTAGTGCCGTCCCTTGGGTACCAAGTCGTCACCTGTTTTCTTCACTTTTCCGTTTTGCAACGGAGCATATACGTATAAATACTGACGTATATTTACAAATATTGAAAAGTAATAAGAAATCAATGACCATTGAAGTGATTTTAGAATAGTTACATTGTAATAACTACGTAAATAGTAAAAAAATACGATTATGCGTAATATTATTCACTGCGGGCTGTGTGTGGACATCAACGCACGCGCTCCTTCCCCTGCGGCTCGCACAGGTCAACGGAATGTATGACGTAACCTGCGCTGATTGACGTATAGTAACGTTGTGCATCTACAAGGAGCGAATCACTGCCAGTGTATGGAGTCTTCAAAGATGTGTAAAATTTCCGATACGGTGTAGCACTACATTTTTAATAGTTTGATGCGTTGTCGCACAGCAACCGAACTAATAGAGATTAGTATGAACAGGCGCCGTGCTACTACGTTGTGCTTAACACAACACTTATTAGCTGAACGTACTAATACGCTGTGCTTCACCACATCTACCACAATTTGACGTATACATACGTTGCTTGCGTGAAAGTGTTAATTTGGTCCTGGGCAGAGTTATATAATAGTGTCATGGATTCCAGCGACTTATGCAACTTTGAGATGTCATCCTGCAATTGTCCTATATCAGAGTCATGTTTCAACCTACTTTCTTGTAATTTTTGACTATATATTTCCAGGCTATCAACTAAATCAATACGTTGCTTTCTCAACTGAACATTTTTATAAAAGCATTTCTGCTTTTTAACAAGTTTATTTGTTTTTATGATGTATTTATTTAATTTGATATATTTTTTAATGTTATTTCCACTATTTAATCTAATTTTACTATTAACTTTGACATCGGTTTTATTTGAAGTATTCAATTTTGGAGAAAAAGCTAATTCACCCGGGGTGCCAACCAATTCCTCATAGAGGTTTAATGTCTGTGCATAGTCCTGTTCTTGTTTTTCATCTTCCAAATGAAGTATGGTCTTGTTGGCATCTCTAAGTTCTTGTTCAAGCTCGTTGTTCCGTCTAAGAGTCTGCTCAAAGATATTGCTGCATTGTTCAAACGTGCTGACCGTGTTCAATAATTCATCACGGTGTATGGAGACCTCTTCGAGTTGTGCATGAACATCAGCTAATTCTTTCTTTAGTTGAGAATTCCGCAAGATGATCGTTTTAAATTCCTCTTCGCTATCGTCTCTTTCCCTAAGAAGCTGGCTACAACTTTCTTTACTTTGTTGCAATTCCTCAAGTGCCTTTTTTAGTTTCATCTCTGTGTTATGAGTGGTCATCTTGCGAGTCATGATACCAGTCTGGGTAGCCATTATGTGTGTTTCAGTATGGTCCCAGCCTGTAATAATGCAAAGAAAAGTGTGCGACAGACGGTTTGGAAAGAAATAAAGAAATTAAGTTTATGTAGATATTTTATGATTTAATGTGTCAAGAAGTGATAACAAGAGGGTTATTGTTTATTTATTATACGAGGTATTTGGTGGAATGCTTATAATTAATTAAAATTGGAGCTTTAATGTTCTGTATCAATGCCCAATTTATTAAGGATAATGTATCAATGTTTATTTATGGGGGTAAGTACAAAAAAATATAATATAGTATGAGCAATCTTAAAATAAACTACTTTTAATAACTAATATTGTCTTTTATCATCGCTTGACTACTGCAATATACCTTTAATGTATTACTGTATAGTTTAAGGAGTAAATTGTCTGCGGTTAAAGGGTTGTTATCGTCAACTTTACTTCCACTATTACGTCAAGTAAAGAGAGGCACAACAGAACCGAATCGTAATGAATTGTGGCGTATCTCACTTTCGTGAGGTTTGAGCAGTGTCTGTTGTTGAGATAATAGGTATTTCAGTAGCCAAACAACCGACAATTACCGCGAAACAATTATCTATAGTCTGTTTAATTTTCGTTAAAATAACCTCAATTGTTTTATAGGTACCTAGGTACTATACGATTTAAATTAACTAATATTATGATTTCACAAAGCATTTACAGATTTATATGTATTAAGAAAACTGTACTCTCCTGGTTTTAGGTGATCCGTTAGGTCCTTTCAAATTTCGTCAAGATTGGTGTCAAAGCCGGCCGGCAACTTTTCCAATACTTAAGTCACGAGACACGGTTTAAACTTGTACAAAAACAATTTGCCTTTAATGGTTATGCCCTGCTTTTGTTAACTATTCAATTATTAACAATAAATAACACTTTAATCTAATTTAAATTAATTAAAACTACAGCAGCTGATTGCACTGCGTCTGACAGCTAGGGTTGCCAGGCCAAAAAAAAATAGGTAGTAGGGGTAGTAGGGTAGGGGTAGGGTAGGGGTAGGGGTAGGGTAGGGGTAGGGGTAGGGTAGGGGTAGGGTAGGGGTAGGGTAGGGTAGGGGTAGGGTAGGGTAGGGTAGGGTAGGGGTAAGGTAGGGGTAGGGTAGTAAAATATTAAATTTTTTTTATGGCAAAACAACGTTTGCCGGGTCTAGAATCTTAGAAACTAGAATTTAATTTATGAAAATATAAGTTTTTAGAAATTTCTCTATACGCACAACAAGGTATTACTTGCCAAAGAAAGATATTTAAAGGCGTTGTACATGAAAAAATCTTATGGATTTTAAATGTCTGCATAATACTCGTACTCGAGGGTCCCGAATTAGATTCCCAGACGGGTCAATTTGGGAAACCATCTATTCTATATTGGCTCGGGTCTGGCAGGGGCGAGAAGGTTATTGCCGTTCATTGGTAGGCACATTAACACCCGTATTTATAAGCAAGTAAAAGTAATTACTCGAGAGACAATTTGTATGCCCTAATCTAGAAATTACTAGAACTTAGAACTACCAAAAGTTAGCATTCTCAGCCAAATAATATGACTATTAATGGTGACCCATTTCCTTCACTTAAGCACTAGGTAGTAACACCTAAAGTTATGACTTTACTGAGCAATAGTAATTACTTCTTTATAAATACGGGTGCAAGTCGTTGGTCCAGGCATATGTCGTAAGATGTAAGTCGTAACAAATCACGTCAGAGGCTTGTAATACGGCTTGGAAAACTCTTGTCACCAGATTACCCTTGCAGGATAAATAATAATAAATAAATATTTTCAGAGATGCCAGACTTGGCCAAACAGTGCCATCAAGTCCTAAACTAAGCTACTACTAAGAAGCTTGTAGTATTGGCTACTAGACAACCGAAAAACACCCACAGCAGTACAAACAGACATGTTCATGCACACAAAAATTTTGTACTGTAGGATAGCCATACGATAAGAATATGAAGGCTAGGCTCGGAAAACGTTATATTTTTCGAAACTTTTTCACCTTAAATACCAAAAAGTAAGTGTTTCGTTTATGTTCGAACGGAATCACAAAAAAACGCTTTGACGGGGAACGAAATTTTGAATCGTTCTTATATAAAACGTTTTTAACTATTTTAAACCGTTTTTGCCCATTTTAGGCCCTGCAATACGAACGAACACGCGGCACGCGCCGTCTTGGTTCTGAGGCCTTACTCCGCAACACAATGTCCGTATTTTCGAATCCACCTGTCCCTGTCACTCATACCGATGTCTTAAAGTATCTGAAAGGGACATATATATCCGTAAATACGAGCTTCGTGTTACAGATTAAGGCATCAGCTCTCTATGGAATAAAACGTTTTATTACGTTCTCATTTCGTTTTTGTTTCGAAGAAAATGTTGAACAAGGAACTGTCTTAAACGTTTTAAAAACGTTATTTTGAATAACGTTTCCGAGCCCTGTATGAAGCGTAGAAGAAAGGAGAACCATCTTGTATGGGGGACAAGTTGCAAAAGTATTCACCTGTAAACAGCATATTACTAAATGAAATGGCCCTAGATTAGCTAATGGAAACACTATGAATATAGCGGTTATAAACAGAGTGAAGGGTTGAAAAATTTAATATTTTTCGTGACTTGTGTAGTTGAGAAATATGCAATAATTAAAATCTCAACTATTTAGGTACTAGTCAAAAGTAATTTAGCAAATATAAAGTTTGTGGCGCCATTTTAAATTTTTTTCACTTGCGACTATGGCGACGGACACTTCTTAATACATGCAGATGGTTCTCTTTTCTTTTACACTCCATAGATAAGTGGGAGAAATCACAATTAGGGTTGAAAATCACAAGTAAAATAGGTACATGTATTTTTCAATCGGACAATAAAATACAGAAACTTTCTATGAGTTATACTTTATTATATATTTTAGCAACTTAATTGCACTTATAATATCAGTATATAAACTTGAAAAATTTTGTCTCAGGCGGGACTCGAACCCGCATCTCCCGCCCGGCATGCGAGGAGATGCGGGTTCGAGTCCCGCCTGAGACAAAATTTTTCAAGTTTATATACTGATATTTCTATGAGTTCTTACGATGTAGGTATCTTACAGATTCAAATTCAAATTTCAAACTTTTGCAAGTTTCCGTTTTTTACATGTATTGTACATTGTATTTTCGCTGTTTTTTAGGATTAATAATAATAAAATAACTTTATGGTTAAATCAGCATCCTCCTTTACATATAATTAAAAATCATTGAATTGTTATTAACCTAAAGAATGTCGTGTTTTATATTTTTTAAGTAATTCCATTTTCTTGATATCTTCTTCCATGTTATTAAACTGTAAAGCAAATAAAACCAACAATAAACAACAGAGAATGAATGAATTGCATAAAATATATGTAGGGTGCCTCAAAATTAGTGTCATATATTAGGGGTTAAAGTATGAAATTGCCGTTTTGTATGGACGAAATCGAGGAAAGTCATTTTTCCATACTAACAATTTTTTAGTTATTTTAAAAACGCCTGAACCGTTTTCGATGCAATTAAAGGTGAAAGTTAGATGGTTATAAAGCTACGCATTATAGTATTTAAATTTCTGAAAATCAAAGTATATAATACAAATATACTTAATTGAAGCAAGAAGGTCAGCTGACACATTGTAAGGGGTCTTTTCAACGACTTCCTTTGAAGTAATAGGCACTATTTTTCAAGTTTATATACTAATAGGCACTAGTATTGCATTTTTTTTTAGTCAAAAGTTACTTTATTTAGTTTTTGATACAAAACAAAAAGAATTACGCAATAATACGACTACACTTAAGAGCTATAATAAAAATAAAAAGTAATTTATGAAAAATACATTGATTAATACACGTATTATACATGTAAATTTGTATTTTTCGAATAGCCCTAAATTTGATTATTCCAAAGTTACATGTATTTTACTGGAAAGATTCAAAGTTGCAAAAAAAACAAAATAAGTATTTTTCGCCATTTTTATCCCTAATCACAATACATCCATAAAAATGTCCGCATTAATAATATTAGTAGAATGTTGCATTGCATGATCCATACGTCCAAACAAACTTCTTTTCATAATATTACTAGGATATTGCACTGTTTACCTTCGGCTCTACAATGCCAGGGCCCGATATGATGCTATGATTAATTGCTTAGTACATTAATTATGTGTATGCTACTCCTTAACGCTAAATCGCGGTGAAGGATGCTGACGTCACTGCGCGTGGCGCCAATATTAATTGGGAAATATTCATCACGCACTCAACGAGTGTAGGGCTGTCCATATGCCGTGCCTCAGGGATCATACCAGGGTCCTATTTAATTGTTAATTTTTTTTTATTGGTTCTTTATATTGTTTGTAATCGCAAAAAGGAGTCGTCATTGGAAAATACTATAGGCACCTAGATTTTTTAATGTGGTGAGTCTGTAATATGACAAAACAACGATCTAAAAGACGTTTTATGTTTTTATTCACAAAAGCCAAAAACGAGTACCTAAAATAATTCTACATTTTCTAAACTTTCGTCCAGAAATCGAACCCGAGATCTCATTGCAAGCGAAGCAAACGAACCTTGAAAACCGATGTGTACGGCACTCCGCCACGGAAGTAGTGAAATATTGTCTACTAATAGACAGACGAACGAACAGCGGAAGCGTTGTAATATAGGGTTCCGTTGCCATCCTTTAGTTACGTGGGGGCGGAAGTCCAGGCCGTCTCAACACAGGGGTGCAAGAGATGCGGGGCGCAAAACGATGTCGGCCATGCTATGACGTCATTGGGATCGAAGCAAACTTCATGACGGATGGTATAGGTGAAATTCGTTAAGTAGCCTTTGCTTTGACTATATTTAAGATACTTCAAAAAAGAGTCAAATAGCCTAATGGGGGCTATCGCTAGTGACTTTGCTACTAGAGGCGCTTGTGTCGCGTGAGGTCCCATAACATTTACTATTCACTGGTTTTAGCGGGCTTCGTCACATAAATTATAATTTCTTTAATTTACCTGCTGGAAAGTGATCTCCTTTGTAAAATTATCGCAAATATGGATTATTTGGCGATTAATGTAAACGCTTTGAAAGTGGAATTAAGAAAAAGCGATAAAATAGGCGGCCTCAAAGAGCAACTATTTCAGAAGTTAGTTTTCAACAAACTATATGGAGTATGGAGATAGTTATTATAAAAAAAAAAACTTTAATTAGATTCAAGATTTAAAGCTTTGTTTCGCCTTTTACAGCTATACCGCCGGACCTCAGTCAACAGTGGCGCCAACTAGTGAGCAAAGAAACGGTAGTCCCCGTTGCATTGCGGTAGTTATGACATGAATTCGAAGTGACATATTTGTATGGGACTGTATCTAGTTGTAATAATTTATCGAGTTTTTTAGTATGTTACAACAAAAAGTTGGTAAGATTTCTGAGTTCGCCCTCTAGTAACAGCCTATAATCATCCCACAGCAGGGAAAAGGCCTCCATCATTGAATTCAAGTTACCACAGCAACGATGGGTGTACTGGCATAATCACCACGCTTGCCAAATGCGGGTTGGTGATCACAAACCCGAGCAACGTTCGTAAATTCAAAACTTTTTGTTGCCCGACCTGGGATTCGAACTTGGGACCTTGGCCCGGTATTTAAACCACTAGACCAACGGGGCGTTTTATTATTATTTATTATAAATGTCAACGATATATGATAAATGTCGCAACCCTATATGTGTTGCGTACTGCGTACTTCGTATGCGCGTGCGCAAAGTGTTTGTTTGTGGCCCGCAATTATGGCTGCCATGTGCGAATGTGCCGATCGACCGTTAAACACATTCGAGTAAGTGGCTCCTGGCCAGATTCGGGAGTTATTAATATAGGGTGTATGTAAAAATCATTGAATGGTATAGATAGAATTCATGAATATATTTAGAGTAATGTGTCATGTATCATGAATTAGATATCTTTCTTCTATACTTTTTAAAGCATACCTTCAAAATAAATGTGGAAATGGTTAAGCGGCGCGCCCGGTATGCGAGGAGATGCGGGTTCGAGTCCCGCCTGAGACATAATTTTTCAAGTTTATACACTGATATTTTAATTGCTATTAAATTGCTAAACTATCTTATAAAGTATAAATGTGGCATATTTTTGGTCAGCACAATTCAAGCGGTCTTTTCGTTAGAAGCGATACCTTATAGACATTTAAGCAACTGCTGAATAAATACTTAAGTAAAAAACTTTTGCCTAGGCGTGATATAGAAAGAAAGTTATGGATTATACTTCAAAAAACTGAAAAAATTTATGAAAGCTGTAATTAATTAGAACCGCATGTCTATAATTGTCGGTGATAGTTTTTATGGCGTCGACTCAAAACTAGTTTCTTGATAAAGTCTAGTCTACCTTAACGAAACTCACAGCTGGACGACAGTGGACATAGGCGGCCCCTAAGGGTCTTCACGACAACTAGATGCCTTACTCTGCAACACGAAGCTCGTATGTAGGGATATACCTAGGTAATAATAATAATCTTTATTGCAGTAAATGTGGTACATTAGCTTGTGGAAATACATATGGCATCTCACATTTAACCAAAGATTTGGTGTGCAATATTTACAGAGAGGCATGCATACAATTACATCATAAAAAAAAGGAAATACAAAGTTACAATTCATTCATATAAAATTAAAATTAAAATGAAAATAAAAATTTAATTAAAAAAAAAGAAGTATATTATGTCCGTAAATAAATATTTTCTATACAATGTCACAAAAAATTATAAATTATTAGGTAACATTGAAAATGTTTAGTAAATGAAAAACGGCTTAATGTAGAAAGTTGCCAATACTTTTATTGTTTTTCGAAGTAATCTCCGTTCCTCTCTACACATCGTCGCATTTGATGGAACCACTGAGAAAAGCAGTGGGCCCATTCTTCCTTAGGGGTCTCTTCTATGGCATTTTCGTATGTTTTCACCGCATCAAGACCTTTCTTCCTTTCTTTACCTTAGTTGGCCGATCCTCGAAAGGAAAAACCCACTGAGCTGATTGTCTTTTGGTTTCGGTTTGTAGCTTTTGGTTTCGGGTTTGTAGCTTTCTAAAATTGAAATTCAAAAATAGTTTTCATTAGCAATGTTTCAAACTGGCCAGTTCTAAACATTTTCAGTGTTACCCACGTATCTGTCTCTTTCAGATACTTTAAGACATCGGTATGAGTAACAGGAACAGATGGATTCGAATATACGAACATTTGTTGAGGAGTAAGGCCTCAGTCCCGAACCAACCACGTTTTGAATTCAGTATCATCATTTTACACAGGCTTCCCTTATACCCTAAGACAGTATTTTAAAAAAATATTATAATTTCACCACCCTGTATTAAAGACCTGTACGTTTCCTGTTTGCTTGATCCACATTTTTCATACTAAGTACGTCATCGTTGTTGCGTATATGAAACCACTCATCCAAAACAATATTATAAATGTGAAAGTGTCTGTCTGTGTGTTTACTTCACGCTTGAACCAAGATTGAGATGATGAACACATAAAATAATATCACCATTCGTCGTCTTCCTATGGGTGTCGTAAGAGGCGACTAAGGGAGAGCGTTTTTAGGGTGGTGGGATCTTCCTCCTAGTAGTCCACCCTGGGCAACGGCATCTTTGGTTTTCTAATTAATGATGACGGCTAACAGATCCCTCTGCGGTGGAAAGATCCCTCTGCGCTGCTTCTTAAGAGGCTGCCTGGATGCTGCCACCCTCTTGCCGGAGTCCAGCGCCAAACAGTTTTTCTGTGTTCCGCTGGTGTGTGGGAGAACCAGTACCTCTGGGTAAGCTCGCTCCATTTTAGGCTTCTTCTTAACCGTATAGTTAAGTAACCGTAAGTATGTAGTCAAGAGCAAGCCCAAATATATGGTAGGATAACAAACCGAAACCAGCTTAAGTTAACATGTGCATATAAGGTGTAACGGGATTAAAACGCGAACATACCTTATATTCTTTATTTGATACTTTAGCAATTAAATTGCAATTATAATATCAGTATATAAACTTGAAAAATCATGTCTCAGGCGGGACTCGAACCCGCATCTCCTCGCATGCCCTCCAACGCTGGCTTACAGCGTTAAGAATATGCTTGCAAAATTCGCGCTAAGCCGCAGTGTCTCAGTGGCTTAATGGTATAGCGCCCGCCCGACATGCGAGAAGATGCGGGTTCGAGTCCCGCCTGAGACATAATTTTTCAAGTTTATATACTAATATTATACCTTATTTTATTTGCCTGACGTTTCCACCGAAATAGTAGAATTTATACCATTTATTTACCTAACAACCAATATACTTAATCGGTTCCCACGCGGACGGAGTCGCGGGCGAAGCGCTAGTAGCAAAGTATTATTTTCGTATCATATTTTATTTTTATACGTCGGCCGCGGTATGTGGGATCAAATTAATTCCCGACTCTTCAGTCTTTTTAGACAATAAATTACAGGATTCTGGAAATACACGAGTTTCGTAATATCGCGTAGAGTCGCACGCGCAATTTTCACTGAGGAATTTTCTAGCGTCTCCAAAAAATCATGTTCAGGGTGTACAATGATTTACTTAAGAACATATCCTTTTACGTATATAAACTTCAAAAGGATACCATTACGTCTTTGACGATCCGGTTTAGTGTTATGGTGCGATCCGCCTACTGTACGCTTGACCCGGGTTCGATTCTCTTTCAAACCAAACTTAGGAAACGAAATTTTAAATAGGGTTTAAGAGGTGGGGATTACAAACGTCCTTCAAAAAGCACGTTTTGCAACAAACAATTCACCGGAGGAGTATCACAATTGGAAAGTGGTTCGCAGCCCACTGCTGGGACAATGATGGTCTCTAGTGAAGAACATGTCTGCTGCAACTGTTCTTTCTTAACTCTAAAGCAAATCAGCCAATCCCTACTGCTATTTCATCTTTTATTCGATCTATATTAATTCAACTGCACCTAGATTGAAAATATAGCAGCCAGTAAGCGTAAAGTTCTTGGTTTAAGTACCGCCTAAGACAGTCGAAAAACTTCATTCAGGGAATTATATTTATAAGTTACATCCGCAATTTATTTGATTAAAAAATAGGGTCAAATCCGTATCCATACTAATAATATTAGAAATAGGAAAGTGTGTGTGTCTGTTTGTTAGTCCGTCTTTCAGGGCAAAGCGGAGCGACGAATTGACGTGATTTTTTAAGTGGAGATAGTTGAAGGGATGGAAAGTGTGACAAGGGCTACATTTTGTCTCTTTCTAACCCCCCACTTCCCTAAAATAGGGGTGGAAGTTTGTATGGAGCAATCCGCAATTTTCAAGGTAGAAAGCTAAAGATTGGTATGCGGACTATATGTGACTAACAAAAAAATCGTGAATCTTTTTTTTTTAAATCCACCCACAACCCCTTAAAAGAGGGGGTGAAATTTTAGTGTTACCCCAAATTTAACGGAGCGATGCCGTGGGCATAAAGCTAGTCATCTATAAATATAGGATTATGGCATGTATGTTGTATAAGTATTAAATGCATAGGAAATAAACACCCAAGGTGTTCGGCATACCATGAATCACAGGGCAGTATCCTTTCATTTAGATCGTCGTATTTGTGACATTATCGCCCGCCCACAAATAGAACAACAAAAATAGGCGCGCGCGCATCACACGGTTAAAATTGGAGGCCGAATGCTTCGATTGATCATTGATTTACGATTTGTGACAGCAAATAAAGAGTCATAATCGAAACTAGAGCATTTTGCGTAACTGATTGGATTCGATTTTAATAATAAATTCGAAAGATTCTTAGTTGTTACAATCATTATTAATTATAATAACAGATTAGTCACTCAGTTTGTAGAATAATACCTACAATCAAAGGTTCTAGTAAGGAAGGAAAATTATGTGTCCAAAAACGTATCATCGAAATAAGTGGAAAAAGTAACTAATTTTCAGTTATAAATTATAACTTGTGTATGTGCTACAGCTGATAACAGCACAACCCATTTTTTCATAGCTTCAGTATGATTAAAATCCATGTTAGGAAAAGGCAATGGCACCGAATAATACAGCCAAAAAACAAAAACATTATAGGTGTAGGTCTTGCAAATAATACAATATAAAGTATTTTTTTGGAACCACTGTCAGGATATAAAAGCAAGAATAACAATATTAGTAATGCCTCATTAAACTCGCAGTGTCTCTAATAAGGCTTCGCAAACGTGTTTCTTTGGTCCCTATGTATTATGCAATCGGTCTCTTGAGAAATCTGGAGGGTACCTACATTTTAAATTCTCTTTCTTGTCGGCATTCCCTAGGCATGGATTGAGACTTTGTGCTAAAAAAAAATAACTATACCACTCCTGAGATTGAATGATTGTTCGCCTTTCGGAAAAGGCGATATGTTTACTATTCGAAAGTTTACACTCTTGATAATTAATAAAATATGACGCTGGCTTAATGTGATACCGGTCTCAGAGGTGTCTTAATTTGAAGGCTAAAAGAGTAATGCCAAAACGATATGGGTAGCGGCATTTTTTTTTACCATTGGCGAAACAGATTGTCCAAACACGTGCTAAGCGTCACTAAGAGAAAATAAAGTACAGTGGCTTGCACATTAGACGAAGACTTTATTTAGGTAACTGTTGCAAAAACGCACCTGCTTTTTTTAATGGTGTTGTATTAACATGTTTTATATCTTCAACTAACAGTGAACAGTATATCCTTTTAATTAATTCTTATTTTGACTTACTATGGACCACCTATAATTCAATGATGGAGGCCTTTTCCCTGCAGTGGGATGATTAGGCTGTTACTTATGGACCACTGTTTGTCTGAAATAAACACTTTGAATTGAATTGAATTAATTAAACCCTGTGCAAGGAGATACTGCTCTTCCTTAAAAATATAGTAGGCAAAGGTAGGTTGAATTGCTATTTAAATTTAAAATTAAACCTATATTGTGTGTGTGTGTTTTAACTCTAAATAAGATGCCACAGTGTGCCGTCTGTACAGCCGTGAATTGATGTGATGCTTCATCTAAAACCACCGTTGATTGCCAAAGACTGATGCAGAACCGTTCGATTTTGGAATAAAAATCGATAATCAACACAATAACTTTATTAATACTGTGTCATTCATGTCTTAACATACAAAAAGTAGGTAGGTATAGATAATAAATTAAAAACAAAAGAGCGCTACTAGAACATTTCGGCGCTCTTTCAAATCAGTAATATTCAACCTAATTACCACGCTTTTATTAGCTTGGGTTGTATCTATCTATGTATCTATGTATGTAATGGAATCTTTGAGCATAAATTTGACCGATTTCCAGAAGTTTGATTAATTTGAAACTTTGCACACGTATCAAGGACCGATGACAATGCAATAATTTAATAACAGTTTTCCCAGTTTTCCTCTGTAAGAGGGAGTAAAAGAGATAGAGCTAGCGCGCGATCTGTATCAATTATGTTTCCTGCATAGGTTTGGACTTACAGTCGGTAAAGAAGGAATCAAATCTTATAAACTAAACTAAAAAGTAAAAAATAAATTATAGTTTAAAAAACTAAAAAACCACGCTTTTAAAACAGATTGAACTAAAAAATTAAAAATAAAACTGTAGTAATCAATTGAAAAATTCATATTATTGTACAAAAAGCGTGGGGGGCTTGATTTAGATTGTTGTAAATATTTTATCAATAATTTACTATATCTGTGGATATCATAACAAGCACCCCACGCTTTTTGTACAATAATATGAATTTTTCAATTGATTACTACAGTTTTATTTTTAATTTTTTAGTTCAATCTGTTTTAAAAGCGTGGTTTTTTATTTCATGTTCGTAAGGTTGAATTTCCACTATGGAATAGGTACTATCAACGAAACATGACGACACTTAGATTTAGATAATTGCGGATATTTTGGATTGTCATTTTTGTATCCACCTGTGTGTCCAAATTTAGAAATGTCAAAATCACGGGATTGTCTTATGTCCCGTGTGACTTTTGGGCCATTTTTTAAATTTCGCGCGAGCTCTTCTATTATCCGTGTTTACTAGAGCTGTGACTATTTTGGTAATGCGCCTTTACCACCCAATAGAAGAAATATGTTTTTTTTAAATCTAGTTACTTAGCTACGAGTATATTACTAAAGCCCCAGAATCGCGAGGCCCGAGACAATAGAAATGAATACGCCACAAACAGTACGCAGCGGTCAATAGAAGACAGCCTCATTAGTGCAAGACAATGCGTGACGTGTATGCGCGTCACTTTGCTAACTGGGCCACGGCGAGTGTCGAGCTGTGTTTTAAAGTTGGTTAAAGTCATTGATGTATAAAACTAGATACACCAGCGTCATAAAAGGGTTACAACTAAATAGGTATTCGACATCCTAAGGGTGCCATTTAATACAACATGACATAAAATTAAGTCCAGACTATTGCAAGTTGCAAGAACGCCCCGTTGGTCTAGTGGTTTAAATACCGGGCCAAGATCTCGGGGTCCCAGATTCGATTACCGGGTCAGCAAACAAAAATATTAGAATTTTTGAACGTTGTTCGGGTATCTGACCGCTAACCCGCATTTGGCAAGCGTGGTGATTATGCCAGTACCCATCATTGCTGTGGTAACTTGAATTCAATGATAGAGGCCTTTTCCCTGCAGTGGGATGATTATAGGCTGTTACTATTGCAAGTTGACATTATCTGGCCGGGTTATAAAGTTTACTATGACGTGCTATGACGTAAAAACAACGTTAATCATTCAATTAAGGACAGTTTTAGAAGTAATTTTTATATCGGACTGTGTATACCTACAAAGTTCTTATTACACATACCTATATCGATAGTTAAAATAATGAAACAACATGTTACTGACGACTTTGTTGATGTAGTATTGTATACACGCAAGGTTTCCGGGCTTGATCCTCGATCGGGTCAATTTGGGATTTATTCGAAATCGCTTTGTATCTGAAAGCGAAAGGTTTAAGCCATATTTCGGATCGTTAAGTTAACAAGTCACAGTAGTGCACAAGTGCCCTGTTAGTCTTCTTTGAAAACTCTGACACCAGATTATACTTGAAGGATAATCACACGATAAGAAGTAGCTTGTTGCTACGAGTATTACTTTATTATGGCGTGTATTATTATACTGTTTTCTTGAGTTTACGCGAACAATATACATTGAAATGAAAGATAAGTTTACGGATTTAGAACGCGTTTATTTTGATTTAACCCGACGTTTCGAACCCTTTACGGTTCTATTACTATTACTTTATATTACAAAGGATTGGGGGAGTTGTGATCATTAAAAGTGCTAATATTACTTAGAAATACCATCCCTTTGAAACCCGACTGGAAGCGCGACTGATAAACTAAATAGATCCCTTTTTATTAAAATTAAACCTAGAAAAGGGATAAGCTTTACTACAATATTTAATTTTAATTTAATGGTGTACCTACCAGCTTTATACAATTTATTATTTATATTCATGTTTAAACTGTTACAATTCCTTTATGTCATGTTACTGGATTAACTCAGTATTTTATTAAGACCTTGTATTTACATGTAGCAATAAATACTGACATAATATAAATCTGACTAATCTCATTGAATTATTGCATTACGGTCTGCAGTTTGTATTTTTATGGTTTTGAACATCTATAAAAAATAACTAGATAAACAGGCCTAATAAGACGGTGTATGTTTTTCTTTGGGACTGTCCGAAAACTGACATTTCAAACTGTGCAATTTTAAAGCAGCTAACGTTACGTGTAGATATGCATCCAACTTTTTCTTGGGTTTAAAACAATGTACCTATGTAAGAAGAGTTAATTGATTCGCTGTTTGTACCACGTACTTTGTGTTTTTTGTTGTTTCATAAGGTGTACAACTGCCGTCTTTATGGCTGGACTGTAGATACAATGAGTGACGTCAACGCACGTCATTGTATAAAATATCTGGGTCACAGAAATCTGCGCTCACATTTTACCGACAATGTTACTAGGAAAAATAAACAGTAGTAACTAATATTAAATAGTAAATAGTACAACATAATACAAATCTTTTTTGGACAACATACCTATTACAATAATGGGATAAAATTTAAAAGAAAACAGTAGATGTGCTGAAAAGGCCCCACTCAGCATAAGTCGCAACGATCAAAGGATTAATGAATTTCAACGCTGATTTTCAGTGGATATGGATAACCATAAAATCTAGTTTCACTTTACTTCATTCCAAGTTCCATGCTGCTGACGGGATATTGACCTTTATTATAATGACTATAAGATCCACAAGATCTTTAGTTTTATGTCCCAATAGCTAAAAATAGCCGCAACCAAATCAATTAAGCTTCTTAACCATTAATCAAACTGTCAATGCTGCTGGTGAAATTCCTCCTTCTAGAGAGGCCAGAAAGTTAAAAGTTGATTATAGTATGTCGCAGTAACCTAGTAGTTGTTTGCTGAATAAAAATCATAGGGTGGCACTGGCAGAAGTTTCACTAGCCCGCGCGCCGAAGCCGCTTCCCTGTCGCTCCGTGACAACTGCCGCTGTATCGTGATTCGTGACCGAAACGTCAAAGAAGTAAATGAAAGTGTACCAGTCAACGCAATTCATATCGCGTACAGTCCCATTTTTTTAATTAGCAATTATAATGCAATGCGAAAGTATTAAAGTAATAGCAGGGCATAGGCCTCCATCATTGAATCATACCACAGCAATGATGGGTATAGGCATAATCAAAACGCTTGCCATGTCTATTACTCCTATCCTATTAAGACAGTAGGGTAAAGATGATGTGTGTCTATGGTCAAAGAGGGCGAACCAGCCCTCAATGATATTGCCACCACAGAGGCAACTTACTTTGATAGTACAGTGATCTGCATATTAAACTATCCAAATGACAAACCCGTTTCCCATACAATCTCGGGCCTGACGTTACAAGGCTGGGAATTGGCCATAAATTAAAGCATATTGAAAGAAAAGACTCATAAGCCCTATTTTCTCAACTTTCTGCAATGGGAAAGTTACTTAAATCAACAAATGAACTTATTTTATTTTATAAACTATATCATGTATTATTTGACTAAAAAATACCATTTCTTTACCAGTACTTTAACTGGATAAGATCTAGGTTCCTTTTCTATTTATAGGAGATATAGGTAGTAAACAGAGCACTTCAGCAGAGCAATGAGAAAAATACAAACATGTTAAAATGTACGAAACGAATGTGAGTGAATTGGAGTGAATAACGTAGTGATTACTTGCCCAGTGGAGTGAATGACAAATGACAATTGACTGTCATTGTCAACTGATATTCTTAATTTATTTTTATTTTATTTTTAATTTTTAATTAATAGTGCAGCCTGTTACTTTAGTAAATGTTCAATTGTTTTATCAATGATTACTTATTGAACTGCAAAGCTCGTGGAAAAAATGTTATTTACATTCTCTAAGTTTTTTAAATTTATATTAGGCTGATTATAATGAAATGATATACATATTTTTTATGTTTATATTATTTACGTATTAATAGTAGGATAAGAACAGAGAGGGGAAAAAGACACAGACTGTTTAAAAAAAAGACGTGTGGCACTCGGAGACTGCCGCGGTAAAGCTATTGCATAGCATTTTTTATCAACTTATGCAATTTTAAAACTAAAAAGTATCACCGCTGTGCCGGTCGGAGTAGGGGTTTCTGGATTCGGTCTCCACGCTCAAGGCCCGCGATAGAAGTTATGCAATAGCCTAATTTTATAATTTTATGTATTTTTTAATTTTGACTTTTGTAATTAAATTTTTCTGTTATTTTGGCAGATATGGTTACCATAGGCAACCACACTGTCAAAATCCTTATTTTCTTCTAAATTCTTTTAAATTTCGGAAATTCAAAATTGTTCGATCGTGCCTCGCCCCGAGTGTTAGGTTAGGTTATTTTCGTTACAGAATTTCTAGATTCGGTCTCCACGCTCAAGGCCCGCGATAGAAGCTATGCAATAGCTTAAAAAAGTTTGAAGATTTAAAAAAAATCTTTTTTAAAATTTCTACTGGAATCAAAGACGCATTTTGACTCGCAACGTAAGACATTTTTTACGAGTTCAAATGACATTAAGTGACCAATGTTACAAATGTATTCTATTCGCTAGGGATTACAAAGAATTAATGTGAAATATAAATTATCCATCTATACCTATCCTTTTTAATATGTTTAGTTAATTGCTTTTCAGCCTTTCCTCGTCACATCATATCAGCCCGAAGATATAAATCCGAAAACTAATGCGTAAATCTGTCTGTCTGTTTCGTTTTAACGCATAAATTACTAGAACGATTTTGATAAAATTAATTACAGAAATAGATTAGATTTGATAGACATTGAAAAAAAGGTCATAGACGGCTTTGTATTTCATAGCTGGACAAAGTTTCTGCCACTAAACAAGTAGTCACTAGGTTTTCGTCTGTGCGATGTAACGTTTTGTTGTCGCGGGCAGAGCCGTGGCCAAAAATATTAGCCGACATCAGAAAGAAGAAGGTTATAATTTCGATGCGTTTTATTTTGTAATATTTACTAGTCATAACATTTTCAATTACTATTCCAGTAACAAAAAAGAACATCACTAAACTAAGCGATAAGACCTATGTTTTTTTAATTTGTTTGGTGTGCAATAAAGAGTACCTTTCTATATATTTATCTCCCGCCACTTTCGTCCACAGATTGGTCTATAGTCTACGCCACACCTCTCTTATTCTTAAAATAAATTAATGGCCATCTCTCCAGTCTCCGTGACCTAGTTACAGTGACGCACGTCACGGCACGTCACGGTCTTGACCAAACGTGGGCTCTATTGACCGCTCTGACCATAAACAAGATGCCTTTTTTATTATAAGTTTAACGGCCTTAGACGAGTCTAGTCTTACAGCCTTTCGTGGTATTTTCATAATTGGAACACCAAATTTATTAGTTCGTGTTAATACTCGTAACTTTTTTTTTTTGTGGCGGCAGGAATGCTCATACTCGTATATGACAACCTTCATGGTTATGTTGAGCCTGACCGGTGCAAACAGACTCTAACTAGTGGGAAACCCCAGCAATAATTTGTGTTTCATTCCTCTGGCTGTGACTCATAAACGACGGGTTCCACCCAATATATAAAAAAAAAAACTTGTTAAGTAAAATTTAGTTTGGTCAAGTTCATAACAAGTTATGCCATTAGTAAGCTGCAATTACCTACGAGAAAACACCCCGGGCAACCCGACTTCCGGTGAACAAACTGTAAAAATTAAAAAAGGGAACGAAAACCAAGAACATTGCAATCGGTCAACTTCGTAAAAAGTTGTGTAGGTACATATGCGTCGAATTGAGAATCAGTTTTTTTGCCAAATAAAGCCAAACTTGTGTTATTAAATATGACAGACTTGTTTTAATAAATATGTTTTTTTATAATAGGTATATATATTAACACCAACGTAGTTTTAACTACCCATTGTAACACTTGTTCCTAACAAAATTGAATCATTGTATGTCCCTTATATTTTATACTAGCTGTTGCCCGCGACTTCGTCCGCGTCAATTTCATTTATTGTGATCGCGATTATTTTTGCAACATTTTTCACATTTTCCAACTCCTATTAGTCGCAGCGTGATGTTATATAACCGAAAGCCTTCCTCGATAAATGGACTATCCAACACAAAAATATTTTTTTAATTCGAACCAGTACTTCTTTAGATTAGCGCGTTCAAACGAACAAACTCTTCAGCTTTATAAATATTAGTATAGATAGGTAGATATTCTGACAGTGTGTGGTTTAAAGTTAGCGGCCAAGTTCTAGTTATTCTAAGTTCGATTCCTGGGCAACAAGTTTAAAATATTCGAAAAATGCTCGTGTTTGTAATCAAAACTCACCATTTGGCAGGCGTGGAAGTAATGCCTGTATCCATCATTCTTAAGGTTTTTTGAATACAATGATGGAGGCCTTTGCCCTGTGTGAGGATGTTTATTTACTTTTACTCTTTGTAGGGGAGGCTGCAGCCAGAAATGTCTTTCTTATGCTTGCATAAATCCTAAGTTCTAATCTGTAATTTGGCATGGGTAGGTATTAATATACTAATTAAGGATAGCTATTTCATATTGTTTTTGTCAAGTCAACAGTGTGTATTGTATGGTTCTTTTTTCTATTTTAACCGTGGTCTTTTTAACCATATTCTGAACGGAGGAACTTGTGGTTGAAATGCTAGTTAATTTTATAATTTAGGCATTTTAAATGTTCAAAACTCGTTTTATTTCATTCAAAGATACCTAAACATCAATTCTTAAACAGCCACCACCTCTTTAGTCGTCAGTTGAAAGGTTTTGGATAAGACTAGACAGTTAATTAGTCCACGTAGTGTTCTTATAAGTATAGACAACGGCAGATCAACCTACCCAAAAAGTTAGAGGTCATTGAATTGATTTTCAACTTTAAGTGGAAACACTACGGTCGAGAGAATTGAAAAATTGGTATTTGTAAAATCTATTGCTGTCGCGCGGTCCCGAATGCCTCCACCGCGGAGCGCGATAGAGATTACTACATTTTGGACCGAAAATACCTACTAAAAGCACACAAAATCAACGTTTCGTAGTCCCCAGATTCCTTTTCCAAAACTAGACCGATTTAAATACTTTTTTCATTAAAAATTAAAGAAAGGCTTTAACCGTGTTCGTATGTTTTCCTTTTTTTCTAAAATTTTGCCAAATTTATTTTCTGGTCATATCTTTTTTATTAATTAATTTATGAAAAAACACAAAACATAGAAACATGCTAATAGTAGCCATAGATTTTTGTAATATAAATTATTGCTCTACTGGCTTTATCTAGGGAGGAAACAGGGGATTACGTTTGTATGGAAAAAAGCCCTTGTGTTTCCTCTTAAGTCTATCAAGTAGAGATCAATATCAATTGAGAAAATTTGACGTTTGTAGTAGGTTGACGTGCTGTTGTCACAGTTCCAGACTGGTGACGTAGCACTGTCTTAATGAGTGGTTAATTAAGCAATTGGAACACATTGCTTAGCACACATTCTGTGTTTACAGTTCAATTAATTAATCAAATACGTTTTGTTGAATATTCACTAATACCTAGATATCAAATGATTCTGAGTTATCTTTGTTATTTGTATGAAATAAGTTTGGCATTATCGAAATTTAACAAATCGTGTTGAAAAAATAAGATTTTTTTAAATTGGGTATGTACTAGGCAATGATATTACATATCATTGGTAGGTACTAGGAGGCGGAAGACTAATTCAAGTACCTACCAGTATATAAACAAGTGCATAAATGTATTTTTTATCATTTCCTATACATAAACACAATTGTGATATATGTCAATCAGTGTCATCATACCATAAAAATATAGGAGGAATCAAAATAGTCCGCCACAACAGCTTTCATGTCTTCATCCGTTGAAAATCCGACACTGAATTATTTCTTAATCTTTTGGGAAAATCAGTTAAAACTCAGTTTAAATCACTTTTATTTCTGCAAGTAGGCCCCAGGAGGCGCTTTTACACGTCCCAATATTTAAACCTACAACACATCCAATGTGTGACTCTTTAATTCACATAAATGTTTCAGTATTTACTTTTTAGATTACCTACTCGTTGCTAAAAAACCAAAATTATTCAGATTTCCTCTAGTATTTATTGAATCACTGTAAACTTTTCATTTAGTTGTTTATAAAATCGAATTTGTCACTAACGCCAAAAGCGGCCGCTTTTAGCAATAATGTACAATACGAAAGAGGTAATTTGCTAAAATGATAATGTTCTAGTTTTTTGAGAATTCATTTTGTTTAGAAGTAATAAAATTAAATCAATTGGGGCAGCACACAGCTCTAGTATTCCCCTTAATGTGTCCTCCGAAGCAGGTTATGTATCAATGTAAGTGATGTTGTTGTCCACATTTATTTAAATTTACCGTAAAAATAATATAGTAGTCCACCCTGGGCAACGGCATCTTTGGTTTTCTAACCAATGATGACGGTTAACAGATCCCTCTGCGGTGGTGGGCTTCGTAAGAGGCCGCCTGGATGCTACCACCCTCCTGCCGGAGTCCAGCGCAAAACAGTTGTTCTGTGTTCCGCTGTTGTTTGGGAGAACCAGTACCTCTGGGTAAGCTCGCTCCATCTTAGGCTTCTTCTTAACCGTATAGTTAAGTATGTTGTCAAGAGCAAGCCCATTATTTTTTTAAAAAAAAAAAGTTGTCCACACCTATTTACATTTACCACGACTTGAGTAGAAGCCACGGCGAGGCGATGGAAATTCAAAAGTTTGTCTTGGCGGTCTGCCAATTCACACGCTAGTATTCACATTCGGTTTTTTCATGTTGTTTACATCTGATAAGTGTAAACGTTCAAAGCCATCGTAAAATAAGTCTTATTACATATAAATAAGAACTAAGAACTCTTAACTAAGTAAGTACCATCCGATATTCTGTGGTTGTAGAGATTTTGTGTGTAAATAGTTTCGTTTTCTATAAATATGTGGATTAGGTAACCATGTTTGTAATCCATCATTATATTTTAGTACTATTATTGTTTGAAATTGGATTTCTTGAAAAAACTATGTTAAATAAATTTTTATATTAAGTCACAGATAATTGCACCAAATTTAGTCTTTTGATATAAGTACTATCCCGACTTTTCGAACACTTTACAGCGTTTGTTGTCTCGGTTCCAGTTTATCCCAAATTTTGTAAATTATCTTTTAATTCACAAAAAACAGAACAAGATGTGTTAACAAAATAAACGATTCCGATTGTTTTGATTAGTATTTATTATACGAAATTAATATGTCAGAGGCTAGAGCATATTTAAGAGCACACTTCCATCAGGCAATTTACTATCGTGTCTCCAAGTTAAATATACTCGTAACCAAATTTAATTTTTATAGGCGACGGCCTTCGGTTGCTCGTAAAAAGCTGTCGCGTTGACCAATCTATGGCAATGTCTGGTGATAATAAACAGCTTGTTTGTTTATTTGTGGTTTTTTTATTAAAGTAATCGCGACGAAGACAAAAGGGGAAGTGAAGACGCCATCTTGGCTGTCATGATTAGGACGGGAACCTTTTTGATACTTTTATTTATTTATTCGTTAAAAATTTCGCGTGTTTTCTTTTGTAAGTATTACCTATCTAAGTAGGTATCTATGTAAAATTACTTTTTTCCTTTCATTATTTTGTGTGAAGACTAAATGCCTCAAGTTCTCAGAAAGTTCAAATAGCAATTAATTAAACTTTTAGGCATTTTTCTCAGAGGATAAGAAACAAACTTTGAAATTTCGAAACTTTTATTGATCGCACCCATCATTGCTGTGGTAATTTGAATTCAATGATGGAGGCCTTTGCCCTGAGGATTATATACTTTAAGCTTCTACAAAATGCCTGCTTGGCCTGCACAGCTATACCTATAGTTACTGATAACTGTATGAGTCAATTGTAACAATGCAAGTCAAGTCACCTTAAAAGCATGGAACGATTGATTTAAGTACCTAACTTTAATAACTAACAATCATCACATTTTGCGAATTCATTCAGCTTACCCCAGAACAGATCAATTCTCTCGTAAACAATTTCGTAGCTCCACTTTGCTCTAGTTCCAGCCAACTCAATACGATTTCGTTTTGTTTTCGTATTCTCTAACGTCAATCATTCTCGTTTTGTCTAAACAGTGTTTCTACTACGTAATGTATTGTATATATGCGTCATGCGATTTATTACCTACATAGAGTCGAAAAATATGAAACACTAACTTCTTCGCCCGCGGCTCTGCACGCGTGATCTTCATATTAGAAACCTCTCTGTGCCCAGCGCTGGTATTAGGGATACAAATACAAATATAGCTATATTTTCTCAAGGTCTACTTAATAGGTAGTTAAGGTGTGATAGCGTAAGAGACAGAAAGACTGGATAGACAGAGTTATTTTAGCATTTATTATCATTATAGCCTTGCCAAAAATCTTTATATATATAATTCTTCTGTGAGTGTGTATGTCACTGAACTTCTCTCAAACGACTGGACCGATTTTGATGAAATTTTTTGTGTGTGTTCAAGGGGATCTGGGAATGGTTTAGATTCACAAACTTCTCTCAAACGACTGGACCGATTTTGATGAAATTTTTTGTGTGTGTTCAAGGGGATCTGGGAACGGTTTAGATTCACAATTTTGTCGGGGATAATGTTAGGTGTAGTCCAACCCTAAATTTTATTTTTATTTTTTAGACAAAATTTTTATTTCTATTTTTTTATGATACAACATACAAAAATACATACAATCCTAATTTTTTACCCTTTTATCACCAACCCCTATTTTTTAATAGCCATTTTAGTAATTTAATCATTTTTCATCCCGCTCGTAAGGGTAGGGTAGGGGTAGGGAAGGGTTTAGGGTAGGGGTGGGGGTAGGGTAGGGGTAGGGTATGTGTAGGGTAGGGTAGGTTAGGGGTAGGGTAGGGGTAGGGTAGGGGTAGGGTAGGGGTAGTGTAGGGGTAGGGAAGGGGTAGGGTAGGGGTAGGGTAGGGGTAGGGTAGGAGTAGGGTAGGGGTAGGGTAGTAAAATATTAAAATTTTATAAAATATATACAACCCTAAATTTTTACCCTTTTACCACCAACCCCTATTTTTTGTTAGCCATTTTAGTAATTTAATCATTTTTATGGCAAAACAACGTTTGCCGGGTCAGCTAGTATATTATATAAAACCTGCATTGGTGTCGCCACTGTATCATTTATATTTTAATACAAATTAGTTCCGAATTTTTCCGCAATATGGCGAGGGTCTTTATTTTTTTGGTTAGGTATTGATACGTATACGTTCGTGGTTACATATTCACAAATACAATGTGAAATCCTAATAAAATTTATCTTTCACTAGCTAACCCAGCAACGTTGTTGTGTGACAAATCCAATTACCGGCCAAGTGCGAGTCGGACTCGCGCAAGAAGGGTTCCGTACCAAAAAGGCCAAAAAAATCGGGTATGTTGTATGGGAGCCCCTTTAAATATTTATTTTATTTTGTTTTTAGTACTTGTTATTATTGCGGCAACAGAAATACATAATTTGTGAAAATTTCAACAGTCTAGCTATCGCGGCTCTTGAGATACAGCCTGGTGACAGAGCGACGGACAGTCGAACAGACGGACAGACAGCGAAGTCTTAGTAATAGGGTCCCGTTTTTACCCTTTGGTTACGGAACCCTAAAAATTATAAGAATCGGTGAAGCCGTTCTCAAGTCATAAGTGGTGTAATTAACGAGTTTTGTTTATAAAGATTATAAGTCTAAACATCTCTATAGGAAGAGATGTTTTTCATCTGGAAATAGCCTAAGGCACCGCTACGATTGTGCCACGCTCAATTTCCTGCCCGCGTCTCAGACCTGATGCAATCCTTGATATGGTAATACAATTGCCTCCCGATGGGAAGTGAGAAGATTACAGTTTGAGATTAATATTGTGAACAGATAGAAATATGTTTTTTTTTTAAACTAAAAGTTTTTTGTGTTTAAACAAGGCATGTTTTTCTTGAAATACTGAAAGAGTTGTTGTGGTATATTTTGCATGCAGTATGTCAAATAAATGGCATTGCAAGCCAAAACCTGTCTGCTAACACTTGTTTTAATTAACTTATGCAATCAAACGCCCCGTTGGTCTAGTGGTTTAAATACCGGGCCAAGATCTCTCGGGGTCCCAGGTTCGAATCCCGGGTCGGGCAACAAAAAGTTTAATTTTCGAACGTTCCTCGGGTTTGTGATCACCAACCCGCATTTGGCAAGCGTGGTGATTATGCCAGTACACCCATCATTGCAGTGGTAACTTGAATTCAATGATGGAGGCCTTTTCCCTGCAGTGGGATGATTATAGGCTGTTACTTTACTTTTATGCAATCAAAGTAAAATATAAAATTAGGGATCAGTAATTTTTTTAATTTGTAATTTAACTTAATTAATCAGGGACCATTTTATTACATATTTTTTTATTTACAAAATGATTGACTTCGCCATAGCATTTTACTGGTATTTGCATACATCTTACTGATCTTACTTCTTACTAATAGGTTTAATAAATGTGACAGATTAGATGTATGTTTGTTACTCAATCATGCCAAAACGGCTGAACGGATCTAGATTTAATTTGACATGGACGTGGATTATAGACTGGAATGGCAGGGTCATAAAATAACATCTTTTAAGAAGTGTCGTAAGGGTATTTATTTATACATACTTTATTTAATATTTTAGCAATTTAATTGCAATTATAATATCAATGTAAACTTGCAAAATGATGCGGGTTCGAGTCCCGCCTGAGATAGAATTTTTCAAGTTTATATAAGTACTGTATTTATACATCGTCATAAAACTGTAATTTTCAGATCTCTGCGTGCGATTTATAGGAAAGCTCTCTCGTTTTCGCAAAACATTTGAAGCGGGTCGCTGTTCCATTTCGTCACTGTCACTGCCAGTGTTTCCTTCATGTTTGCTTACTATACAAATCACTAGTCGGCTGTCAAACGTCATGTCAGCCGTCAGATTCGTACTAAATATTTACCAACAAATCTCTAACATACAGGCCTTACTCCACATTATGTCCGTTTATTCGAAACCATATATCTCTCTTACTCTTGCTAATATCTTAGAGCCAGTGAAAGAGAAATAGATAGATCTATATTCAAACAGTAGTAAATGTTACTGGCTGATTATAGGAATTTCAAGAATAAAGGAAGAAAACAAACCGCACAGCAACTCATTGACACAACAACCAAACTGTTTTCAAATTCAACTGTTTTTTACAATTGACAGCTTAAACTTATAAAAAAAAAACACAAATGATATTACAAAACAAGGTTCACTTTGAAAAATCAAATTGAAGAATTCCCCATAATTAGGTATGAAACCAACGCCCCGTTGATCTAGTGGTTTAAATACCGGGCCAAGATCTCGAGGTCCCAGGTTCGATTCCCGAGACGGGCAACAAAAAAGTTTCGATTTTTCGAACGTTGCTCGGGTTTGTGATCACCAACCCGCATTTGGCAAGCGTGGTGGTTATGCCAGTACCCATCATTGCTGTGGTAACTTGAATTCAATGATGGAGGCCTTGTCCCTGCAGTGGGATGATTATAGGCTGTTACTTACCTACTACTTACTTTAGGTATGAAACGCAAAAGATTAAAAGTTTTTTTTACGATTAACTGTTATTGGCTGTACCAAGATTTGAACTGGAAAAACTGATAGGCAAAGTACAATGTTGCTGTTATTCCGATTCAACAATCATTCTGCGAGAGATCATTAATTTTTCGTATGAAAAAGTCGTTTCGCCATGACAGGCGATAACGAGGCTCCAACTTTGAGCAACAATATATACATAAGTATAATGATATCGACATATTTACTGACAACGGCAGGTCAACCTACCCAAAAAGTTAAAGGTCATTGAATTGATTTTCAACTTTAGGTCCTACAAGTAAAGATCAATATCAATTGAGGAAATTTGACGTTTTGTGGCAGGTTGACGTGCTGTTGTCTGTATATTTAATAAATAATATTAAGAACTCGTATACAGTTCGATACAAAGAAGACACATAAAACTTTTCCTGATTTAATGATTGACGATGATTTTATGGCAGTTTCAACTTCATAAACCGGCCAAATTATGTCGGCCATGCAATAGTGGATATTTCTGTCATATTGTAACTATTCGATTGATATAGGTTGTAGTGAAAGTGGACCTTTTTGTCAAATAGGTGCACATTTAGTTGGGACACTTGATTGTGTTTATTGTTTTTTATATAACACTAGCTGTTCCCCGCGACTTCGTACGCGTCAATTTATATTTTTATGATCGCGATTATTTTTGTAACATTTTTCACTGATGCTTCGCTCCTATTTGTCGCAGCGTGATGTTTTATAGCCTAAAGCCTTCCTCGATACTTAGACTACCCAACACAAAAATATTTTTTCAATTCTTACCCGTACTTCCAGAGATTAGCGCGTTCAAACAAACAAACAAACAAACAAACAAACTCTTCAGCTTTATAATATTAAAGTATAGATTAATGACGAGACTACAATTTTGTATCTAACCGTATTTTTAACCTAGTTACTCTCCTTTTTAGTCTTTTTAACTTTTTTTAATCATTTTGATTCATTTGATTTTATCTATAATATGTAGTGACACATTTTTTTAGAATTTAATATCATTACAACTATGTTTGTTATGCTTCTACGTTTTTTCACAGCACGATCCTGTGAGTTCTTGAAAACAATGTTCGCAATTCGATCTCTTTTTTTTTATTATACTCAATAGCAGACTTACTGTAACGAAATACAGAAAATAATAATTCTTGGCTCAATATTGGCTAGGTACTACACATCTACTCTTATTAAAAATAAGAAAAAAGAGTTTTTTTTCTGAATATAGGCAGACTAAGAACTCATTAAGCATAATGCGTGGGTACGTTAAGTATTCACTGAACATCAAAGTGATGTAAACTGCTTGACTCTTGAGCAAGATATTCTTAATTCTATAACGATATGGTAAAAAAAGTAACGTCATAATCATCCCACTGCAGAACTTAAGCGGAGGCCTTTGCCCTGCAGTGGGATCATTGAATTCATGTTACTACAGGAATGATAGGTAGGCATAACCATATCATCACGCTTGACAAATGCGGGTTGGTGATCACTGAGCAATGTTAGAACAAGATAGAACCCAGGACCTTAAGATCTTTGCCCGCCACTTAAACGCCACTAGCCACACGATGAAGTAATGATTTGAAAATAAAAGAGACTGCATGTTCGCTACCATTTGGACTGTAGTATTGTTTGTTCAATAATCCTCTGTGCAGTTGGATCATACATCTAAAATTTAGTCTTGACAAGGCTAAATTTTAGACGTATGATTGGACAGATACTTATGGTAAGTAATCAAATGGAATAGGGTTATATGGTTATAATGACAGAAAGTACGTAAGGAGCTCCATAAAGAAAATTTTGATGCATAGTGTTTACTCTCATGATGTGTTTGTGGTGTAACACAGATATGTATTGACAATGTGCTCATCAGATTTTATCATTCCGATTAGGACCTTCATTCATTTTAAGTAAGTAATCTCAGAATAGATACAGTCGCATATAATTTTGTCAAAGATATAAGTAAAAGTATTTAATAAAAAACAAGTATTCTAGTCGTATTTCTAATAACTGCAATGTTCCTAAATAAATGTCTGAAAAAATCAGATTGTGGTTTGCTATTTAGACAATTATAAAATCAGAATCTTTTAAAATATTACTAAGAAAACCAATTCTAGAGATAATATTGATACATTGTTGCTTGTTTCCTAACTACGTGTTCCGTTGACAATGCAAAATGAGTCAGGCTTTTAACAAATTAGAATACATGCTGTACCGTGAAATCGTTGTACCAATTTGATGCTACGTTTCACAAGGACAGTAATGTTTCATTCATTTTCCATTTCAGGTTTTGTTACAATATATTCGGTTTTTGGACTTGACTAATGGTTATTTACAAATACATGATCTTATATTTTAACATCTTCGTTCATCAAAACATGTGGAATAAGTTTATTTGAATAGTTCAGGCAGTCCAATGGATTCAAGGAGGGTGTGAACTATGATGACACCCATGAGCTTGCAAACTTCCATCCGTGTCAACTTATTGATTTATATCTCGACGATTTCATACGCTTATCTTCACTCGCCCGCAGAACAATACTTAAAACTAAACGTATAACTAGTTTGTTTTCATCCATTTAACTAACAAGCATTGTAGGTTGACCTTCACGCCATCCACACGAGATACTCACTCTTCAGATTGTTGTGATATATTGTCCTTGTCTTTGTGGGCTTGTCCGGAGCTGCAGGAGTTTCCCATCGCGGCCGATGCACCGGCCCCTCGTGTTGTGATCACGGCATGCGTTATTCACAATAGCACTCGCACTCGCGACGCGGGGATGACGCCCAGAAACGACTCATGCCGCGCGTCCGGCGTGCAGCAATGGCGGCGTGCGTCCTCCTCGGGCTCGCGCCGCCAAGTAATCGATGGGTCGCGCTTCGGCCGCCCCTCCACCTCAAACCGCGCGCGCGCTGTCAACGTTTTTCACCGGAGCTTTTCCGAGCGGCCAGTGACGTAAGGCGGGAAGTTTTCAGATCGGTGCACAGATAACTGAAAGTGCGAGTTTGTGAAGCGATTCTAAACGATACCGTTTGATCATTCGGTGGTGATTCTGACGGGAGATCGTTTGATTTGTGGATATGGAATATGGTTTACTATATACTTGGTTAACTTATCTGAATTTTCGGTTTTGAGTCACATTATGTTACTTGTTACTAATTTGATATTATGAATTATTCAAAAAAAGTATATCGTAGCGAAAAGCTATAGGTAGGTATTAAGAGTTAGCTCAAAATAAGCTACTATGCATTGTAAAAAATGATTCATAAATTAATACTTACATGCATATATATGGTAAAACTTTATTTTTATTTTCTCTACAAAGTTCACATTAATTAACAATTAATGTCCACTTTACATACAGCACAAAGTTATCCATCACTTAAAATAAACCGAAATAATCTCTAAAACAGTTCTCGAACAAATTGATATTGAATTAATTTTCCCTAACATCTACACCGCTTCAAAAGCTACCATAAACATAATTAAAAAACATTCCCCGCAAAAGGGGGACACTGGCCGCGGCAGCGAGATTCATATTTGGAATTCTTAAAATAAAAACTTTTTTAAAATCGTTTGTTTTGACTTTGACGCATACAGCAAGTGCCTAACAGTGCTAAAATTATATATTTACTTTGGAAAATAGTTTCAGGTAGTTCTAAAGATTTTCTAGATTATAACTGTTTTGTAACAAAATGCCTAGATGTTTCCTGAATTCCGTGCGATCTCACAGCCATAGCTTCATACATGAATCGTCGGCATTTTGGTATGAAAGTAAGTACTTGGTTGAATTCTTTTGTAAGAATATTTGTAGGAATGCTATTATTGGAACGATATAGTAAAAAAGTGGACTCTCAAAGATTACATGTGATCTTATGATTAACGTTAAGGAATGTAGATAATTAAATAAACAATACCTATATTAAGTACTTCTTTCAGTTTGTAATTTATTCATGGCACAGTGTTTCACTAAGTTGATTACGAGAAGAGCTAGTATTTTACTATAAATTACACTTATTCAAATGTTTTCTCTCTAGAAGTCTCTAAGTACTTAGAGTCTTTATTAAATATGTGTAGGTATGACGTATATTGAAGTAGTGAGTGTAGGTAGTTGGTCTTATCAAGGTAACGCAAGGTCTCGGGTTCAATTTCCATAACGTCATTTTAAAAGCATTGAGTACTTACAAACACCGACTTGATCATTGAATATTGTGTGGTAGAGGAACTGTCTGTCGATAAAATAAGTTCTTTATATGTGTAGCAAATTAAATTTTAATAGTTTCGCATTTACACGAAGTTTATTCTCGATGGCCTCGACTGATTCAGCCGAATGTAAAATAGTTGAATACTCATAACATCTTCTTTGAAATACGATAAATTATTATCATCAGCCCATAATAGTACATCGCTGGACAAAGGCCTCTCCAAAAGAAAATCGCCACGCCTGGCAGCCGGGTTGGCGTTCGCAGTTTGGACATTAGTAAAATATAGACCCTGCCCGTCTTCTTCTGGCAGTTCTCCTTTAGTCGCCTCTTATGACACCCATAGGAAAAGAAGAGGTGGTGGTATTATTTTTAAGTGCCAGCAACATAGGAAAAATTAGGCTAGGTACTTAATTTTCCTTCTGCTCTGGCCAATACGTAAGCTACTTTTAAATTATTTGTGCCGACGAATTTCTTCAAGACTTTATGCATTTCAATGTTTTTGGTTATACCTCCAACATCCGAAATATACTAAAACCCTTTAGCGCACACCTAATTTTTTTCAAATGTTCATAAGGTTTAACTTCGAAACCAAATTGTATTTATTTTCGACCTTAAAGTGACTGTCCGGTTTACAGGCCACTTTGTATGGGGCTCCTATAAGGGTTAAAAAATGTTAATGAAACAGATGGGTGTCTTAGGAGGCGATTTAAGGAATAGTGTCAGAATCAGAATACGACGGGGCAGCATTGAAATCTCTCCACTATAGCCCAAACTGCAAATGCCAACGCGTTTGCCAAAGTCCTCCTTTCAGAGAGGCATAGGTTGTAGCACCACCAGCAACCAGCAGTTGACTGAACGTATGGGCGATGGCGATTACTGTTTATAATTATTTTTTTTGGTAAGCCTCTGAATATTTATTTATGTAAGCTACGGCGGTTTTTATATGAGTTAAATACTCTTTGCTGTCCTTCTTCTGAGAAACGATCGTTCCCAAGTACCTACGTCACCACTTTAATGTAAGATCGATATTTTAAATATTTAAAAACTGTTCTAGGGGAACCAAGACCAGCTCGAGGTCCAAAAATGAACCCTAAACGTCAAAAGAACCTGCTCAAAACTAACGAAACGCTCTTCAACGATAAAGTGCCAATATCAACCCGTTTTTACCTCCAACTCCTTAAAAAAAGCCAATTCCTAGACCATTTTATCACAACCGAAACTTATGATTACGCATCAGAGACTGAACGACCCTACACGTCACCAGAACCGAAGAAGAACAGCCAATTAAAAAAAGAAGTAGATAAGTCCACCTACAACCTTCGATCTACTGAGAGTAAAAAGGAACGCAAAGTTTTTTTTAAGAAAACGCGCGCGAAAAGGCGTAAAAACATGGCTGACCGAACCATTATCGATAAAGAAGGAAAGAGTAAGAAAGAGCCGTTGGCTCCTTTATTAGAAGAGATAAGGAATAGAGAGCCTTTAAAAAGTAAGAATAAGGGATCTGAGATAGATAAAATAGCGGAAAAATTGAAAAGTTTATTCAAGCATAGCGCAAATGAAAGTTTAGATAAGGAGCTGTTGACCTGTAAAGAATCGTTTGAAAATATTACGTTAGACCCAGGCAGTGAGCATGACAAAGAAAATGAAAATCTGAAGATTGATGGTACGTATGGATAGTTTTGAACGTAACCTTTAAACTATAAACATTTAAACCACTTGAAACAATTCAACTAAAATTGTATAAAAATAAGCAGTAAAGTTATCGGAATTAGAATAGATTGGGTTGAAAGTGGCAGTTTTATGGTGCAGCATCTATTCGTGTATAAAAAACTCTTATAAAAGTTCTAAAAACATGGCATTGAAATTGCTAAAATCGTAATTTACTCGAGATTTTTTTATCTGGGTTCCATTTATGTGGGTTCTCTCAAATGATAGTTACATTCAGGAACCTGCAGACGTTACCACAATGGGGGTTATCGCTAGTGAATTTGCCACTAGAGGCGCTAGTGTCGCGTGAGGTCCAATATCATTCACTTTGTACTGGTTTTAGCGGAATTTGTTGCATAAATTATAATTTCTTTAATGTACCTGCTGGAAAGTGATCTCCTTCGTAAAATATCGCAAATATGGATTATTTGGCGATAAATGTAAACGCTTTAAAAGCGGAATTAAGAAAAAGCGAAAAAATAGGCGGCCTCAAGAGCAACTATTTCAGAAGTTAGTTTGTTGATATCAAGATAGTTATTTATAAACAATGTAACCTTAATTAGATTTAAGATATAACACTTTGTTTCGGCGCCAATCGCCTTTGACAGCTATACCACCGGACCTCAGTCTACAGTGGCGCCAACTGGTGAGCAAAGAAACGGTAGTCCCCATTAAACTACATCTACATCATGTATAAAAAAATGTGCAATATAGTATCGTAACACCTAGGCTGATACAGGCCAATAGTGGGTATGGCTATGACGTTCTAATTCTAGTATGCCTGTCCTAAATTATAACTCTTTTGCATTACCAATCTTTGTCCTGTATTAGGGGTCCCTTTGCCCAGGCCCCACGAGTGGTGTGGAAGCCGTTGCTCGCGCTCCACCCACATCTGCTCGTACTGCGGGAAGCGCTTCGACCGGCCCTGGGTGCTGAAGGGCCACCTACGCCTTCACACTGGCGAGCGACCCTTCCCTTGCCCCCACGCACCTTGCGGTAGATCGTTTGCTGATAGGTAAGAGACTTCAGAAGTTCAGACTCTTACGTATCTTTTAGGTACTAGGTAATAGTTTTATGCGAAGCTAAGAGTTGGCGCTATATTTGATCGCGATGGTGACTTTGTTAGTCAAATCGAAGTACAGGCACTTCCTATGCCCCCATGCGCCTTGTGGTTTAACGTTTGCTGATAGATAAGAGACTTTAGAATCTTACGTATGTTTTAGGCACTAATTTGAAGCGCCGCTAAGAGATGACGCTGTATGTATATTTAATCGCGGTAGTAACGTTGTAGGACATATCCAAATAGCAGTTGTTAAATTTACTAGCTCGCCTTAGTTTTCCGCACATACTCGTAGCTTCTTAATTGGGCCTTTGTGAGTGATTAAAATTTACTATAACCCTGTTAGTAGGTCACTCCAGAAACCCACCCCTACTAGCCAGCCCTTGTTCTACTGTTTAAAGTTCTTTACGACCATAAACGCTTCATGAGTCACTTACTTTTATTATGGAATTAAGGAGTACCTACGCTCAGAATCCTCATTCTGAGTAGGTACTCCTTCATATCCGTTCTAATGATGCGCTGCGATAATTGATATTTCTAGTAGGCATAAATCCTATTTTAACCTTTAAAAACGTTAGATTTCAATTAATGCCATATTAGTACCTAATACTACTTTTACTATACGTGGTTACTACTGCTTACGTACTTTCGAAATTACGCGATTCGATCTCACATGAAAAATGGTTTTTCTTTCAATTCTTTGCCATTTCATCATCAGCAGTGAACAAATATGACCTGATCAGTAAAATCAGTTTTATTTCTGGAAATAGGCCCCAGGCGGCGCTTTTACACGTCCTACCCAATATTTAAACCTACCACTGCTTCGGAACATGTCTAGGCTAGTGCCGAGAAGAAACAGCGTAAAAAACTCGGTCACTTTTGTCAGCCTCTGATGATGATGATGTATCAGAACATTCCACCATCAGGTCCAATCTCAGGGCACACCAGCGCACCCGCGGCCACCACTCTTGGCAGTGGCGCTGCGCGGAGTGCGGGAAGGCGTTCAGCCAGAGGAGGTACCTAGAACGGCACCGTACCGACGCGTGTAGGAAGTACAAGTAAGTCTCCCGACCTTGTAAGTGTGGTTTTACAGTGACGCGTACGCCCCGCGCGGTCGGTAAGCGCGGCCCGTAAGACAATAGACGTGACGTAAGACGCGCGCGGGCCATCCGCGCTTAGCTATGTAACGATCCAAGAGACGCTAAGCTCGTGGCCCGCGACGCTGAACAACCGTGCGGGCGTAAGCGGGACTATAAAACCACACTTATAGTGCAAACTTTGTTCCTTTGTAGGCCTTTTGTATGTAGTCAGCGCCCGGACTATGTTGTCAGCATCTGTGACCAGTATTATACCTCCTGTTTTAGTTTCACAGCAACTAGACCAGATTCTCAGTGCCTTGACTAGTGGTATCCAGACTGAGAATATTGACGGCAGCGTTCCTGGCAACGTTATCCAAAAGTGATATGAGAACGTTAGGAATATTGCCGGAAATGTTTCCAGTTTGCTGAGAATATTTTCACCGGCAATATTTGCAGGCAATGAGAATGTTCTCAGCGATACATGCCTCGACTATGTCGTCAGATCTGGAACTATTTTGTCAGCTCCCGGGCTAGGTATGTTGTAAGCGCCTGTAAAATGTTAGTAGTGCTTAGAGTACGTTCCACCTCCAGTTCAGTTTCACAGCACCTTGACAAGGTTTTCAGCACTTAGACTATTTTGTCCATTTCTGAATTAAGTTTCTGGACTAAATCTGGACTATGTTGTCAGTGCATAAGTAGTAGGTATTAAGACTATGTTCCACCTCCCTAGTTTCACAGCTCATATACTAGATGTTCAGCAACTAGACTAGTTTTCGTTTTCATTTCATAATTTTCATCATTTATATTCTAACTATCTGTTGCCCGCGACTTCGCCCGCGTAAATTCCTGTTATTACTTGAGTAGGTATTTATTTTTTGGGTAACTTACGCAGCGCACGCAACGAAAGCATTCAAATATGAATATTTTTTCCCGTTTTTGCAACATTTTTCACTGATGCTTCTTTCCTATTGGTCACAGCGTGATGTTATATAGCCTAAAAGCCTTCCTCTATAAATGGACTATCCAACACAAAAATATTTTTTCAATTCGAACCATTACTTCCTGAGATTAGCGCGTTCAAACAAACAAACAAACAACTTATTGTATTAGTATAAATTTAAACAAAACGAAGTCGCAAGATACAGCTAGTAATATACAGGGTGAAATTTTAACCACCATTCAAATATTAATACTTATATCAATCTACGAGACAAAAAACAAATGACGTATTTTTTCTTTTGGTATAGCCCAGTACAAAAATGTCAAGATAAAGCAATTAGAAAATATCCGCCAAAAATCTAAAATTTTTGATACGGCCGCCTGGTAACACTTTTTTTTACGCAATGTACATCACATTCATTTATTACGATACTAGTATTAAGTTTTTGACTTTCCCTTTATACTTTAACAGGCCTAAAACTGTAAAAATTTAAAACTATATTGCTAAAAATATTTTCGGGTGAAAACTTGATTTACATTTTTACTTCATAAATGGGCTCTAAATACGATACTGAACGCCTACAAAAATATTGGAAAGTGGTTAAAATTTCATCCTGTATAAATATTATCCCTGCACACACAAGAGTAAATTAAATATGTCTATGGCTACTTCTGTAGCGCATCATATCAGGGATGTTCGGCGAAGCACGTGTAGATTGCTTCTATGCTACTATGCGCAAGCGGTGCGCATCTCTCCCTGGTGCGCAGGGTCAGGGCTATCCGCAACAGTATTCTGAACCCTTTATTCCCACTAGTTCTGTTGGACAGTTCTGTTGACCGAACTAATGGATTTTTTTTCCTACTAGTTCTGTTAATAATTAGCTTGGCTTTTTAACAGAACTAATGGGATTTTTTCTTCCCACTTGTTTTAATAGTGTTTGTGTATAAAATGTACCTTAATAATGACCCTTTTATTTAAAAGTAAACTTTAAGATGGGTTTAGATAGATAGATATATGGATAATTCTTTTATTGCACAAAACAAAGCTAACATAAATTATAATGTGACACAAATGTACAATAAGTCGGTCTTATTGCTAAAAGCAATCACTACCAGACAACTTTTGTGTAATTTTAATAATTTATTAATTTATAATTAAATAATCCAAATTTAATAAATTATTGAAATTAGACAAATAAATTTTTAATTAATAAAGTAATTATTAATAATAAATATATAAATTTATTGACTATAAAAGTAATAAATAATTATTTTATTGATAGTAATAAATAAATAAATAGTTGTATCTATTATTTATTTATTTATATTTACCTATTTATTTATTACGCATTCGCGGATCGTTTTGACCGTCAATAATTATACTTGAACCATAATAATTGACAATAAAATATATATATTTTTAGTTTTTTTAAAACTTGTTATTATAAATTTTTATTTAATATTAGCGGTTGCCCGCGACTTCGTACGCGTCAATTTCTGTTATTATGATTATTATGACCTACTTCCTGAGATTAGCGCGTTCGAACAAACAAACAAACTCTTCAGCTTTATAATATTAGTATATACAATACTAGATGGAAATGGATTATCGTCCAATAAATAAATGAATTGAATAGAATTAATAGGATAGCACCACCCCTTACCTTTTTATGGGTGTCGTAAGAGGCGAGAGATGTTTAATTTTTTCGAACCCTGTTTCAGAATGAATTCCCGTAGCTCAAAATGCGTGAACGCTCACTCCAAGGCTGAGCGGGCCGCGGCCCTCCCAGTCCCTCTGTACGGGATTATCAGACCTCACGTACACTCTGATACTTGTCAAGACCGACCCATAGACCTCTCTGTAGGTAAGAAAAGTGAGGAGAAGATAGAACATGTAGACTGAAAGAATAGGAATTTTACGGACTTGGAAATAAGATTTAAAAATGTATTGTGATTTAAGAGTCAAGAAGTTTAAATTCAAAGTTAATTTATTTATCTCAAAGCTTTCCCTTGTACAGCTTGCCGCCGCCCTGAGGTTTTGGTGGTGTAGGTATATGTCACCGTAAAATTGTGAGATCAGTCAGTTTACAAAACGCGAGAGATTATAACTAACGGTGGGTTATGTTAGGTTAGATTGTAATTCATCGACGATCAATTATGAACTGACGAAGTTTAAAATTTTACGGTAACATACAGGGTGAAATTTTTAATAAATAAATAAATGATCATTTATTTCAACATATAGGTCATATTAAATGCATTACATTAATATCATCAAACGTATTTGTCATTGATCAGTCATATCATTAAATAACATATAAAATAAGAATAACATTAGACAATTAACAATGGATAAATAAATTTATTATTTATTTGTTGATTAGTCATTACATGAACCATAGAACAATGATTCATGTAACGACAGTCAAACCTATGCGAAAACATATTTAAGATAATGTTGGGGCTGCCCCGGACCCAGCGCGGTAGGGATAGCATCGCTTTCTCAGCGTTGTATAAAAACAGTCGACGCGGTACTCAACAAACATCCCCAGAGTACTGCAGTACCTACCTACCGAGGCAGCCCCATCAGCATCCTGAACGCATTGTTTTTCACGCGAAGGGACGTTGAAATGCTTCTGCGTTTACGACACCCACAGGCTGGACGCGTGGAACGACGTGCAAAAAGTCTTAAACAAGGTTATTTTAACTCCATCAGAACAACGAGCAAACCTACGGGCTATCATATTGGCCCTGACAGACAACGCCCTTCGCTCCCTTGCCACGTCTGCATCGTCCTCCAAGTCAGAGGTTACCACATGTCCTAAATACTTATGTACTTTATTTGATATTTTAGCAATTAAATTGCAATTATAATATCAGTACATAAACTTGAAAAATTATGTCTCAGGCGGGACTCGAACCCGCATCTCCTCGCATGCCGGGCGGGCACAGCGTTAAGAATATGCTTGAAAAATTTGCGCTGAGTCGCAGTGTCTCGGTGGCTTAATGGTATAGCGCCCGCCCGGCATGCGAGGAGATGCGGGTTCGAGTCCCGCCTGAGACATAATTTTTCAAGTTTATGTACTGATATCCTAAATACTTGTACTGCTCGACTTTCGAGTCACACCGTTCAGACTAATGGGTGGAATAGTAAGTATTTCAACCACCTTCCAAATTTTAATAAAACAATCTTACCTGACAAAAATCTAATGACGTATTTTTTCTTTTGCTACTGGTCTACCAGTACAAAAATGTCAAGATAAAGTGAAAACTTTGAAAATGTTCGCTAAAAATCTAAAATTTTTGATGCGGCCTACTAGAAACACTTTTCTACGCTATGCGCATCTCATTCATTATGTAATTACGATACTATTTAAAGTTTTTGATTTTTCCTTCATACCTTAACAGGCCTAGGACCGTAAAAATTGAAAAGTACTTATATTGCCAAAAATATTTTTGGGTAAGAACTTGATTTACATTTTTTACTTCATAAATGGGCTCTAAATACGATACTGAACGCCTACAAAAATTATGAAAAAGTCACCTATGTACTCGTATAAACTAAGTCTTCAAGAAGCCTGATAATAAAATAAATAAATAAATAGCATGCTTTTATGATAGTTGTAAGAGGCGACAGCCTTACTTCCTGTTATGCGAAGGTTCAAAGGATGCCCCCTTTGAACCTTGATTTGATTTGAACCACGTGATGATTTTAGGAACTTTTTATACCATCCTGGTGGAGATGTGGCGATGTTTGTACTAACCCCCCCCCCCCTCCACCTAAGATCACGTATATTATTTTATGTAAATACTATGTTTTTCTAATAAGTCCGAAATATCTTTTGGAGTTCTACTGTATACAGTAGTAAATAGAGTTTAGCACTGTATTACGCGCCTATTTGATGAAAAGACAAAATGAAAGCCAAACTCGTATTTAAGATTTATTACAATAAATTAAATAAATACAATTTGTACAACTTACAGAGGATTATTAAAATACGATTAGCATTCAGAATTCGACGACACAACTCACATAGGTTTCGCGCGTTGCAACACACAGGGCCTATTCTACGAGAAGCTGATAGAATATTATAATAAAATTCACAAATAGCATGTTTTTTATAGGTATATAAAAAATACTAGAGCTGATTGATTCAGGATTTATACCACGCACCATTTGGATCGGTAGTAAACGCTGCTTCTGAGCCATGGGTCGCGGGTTCGATCCCCGCACAGTACAAATATTTGTGTCCATGAACATGTCTGTTTGTACTGGTCTGAGTGTTTTCTATGTATTTTAAGTATGTATTTACAAAAAAAAAGTATTTAAGTAAGTTTATCGGTTGTCTATGTATGGGGTACTTAATAGTAGCTTAATTTGGGACTAGATGGCTCTGTGTGGCCCAGTGAGGCATGTCTTAAATATTTATTTATTTATTTATTTATATTTTGTTATGAGTTTCCGATATAACGGCCTAATTAAAAGCACAGAACATGAAAAAAGGTTAGAAAAGTTGTCATGCGCCATTTGTATGATGAATCACAGCGCTAACTTACAAGCATTTGCTCATAACCTCTGTGGCGCGCCTGCCCCGCCTACATTGCCTCTCTAACCTCTTTCCATGTTCTGTGGTTAAAAGCGCCACGATCACGGAAAATCAGATAAACCCCGAATCATTTAATTCTACTGATAGTAACTATAAAAGTTTAAACCGACGAAAAAAACTATTTCAGCTTGAGAGTCTAACAAAAATTGGACTTAAAAGACAACCCCCTTATTCATAATAACGCAAACAGTCTAATAAAACCTAATTTAGCATTACACTGTTTTGTCTCGTTCTTTCAAATGATGACAGCGTTAAGAAAGAAAGTGTAATTATGAATAAATGGGTAAGTATAAACTATACAATATGTTAATGATTTTGTGTTTACTGCATGTTTGGCACCGACTAATTGTTTTCATAATAATAACTAACCTTAGTTCATTTTGTAGGAAGCCATACTCATTTTTTTTTCATTCAGACATTTATTAATTACATGGAATCTAGCAAAAGTTATTACGACAATAACTGAGACACATTATGCGAAACTTTTGGTATGCCGACAGACGGCAAACCAAACATATTAGGGGTTAAAGTATGAAATTGCCGTTTTGTATGGACGAAATCGAGAAAAGTCATTTTTCCATGCTAACTTATTTTTTTGTTTTTTTTAAAAACGCCTGAACGTTTTCGATGCAATTAAAGGTGAAAGTTGTGAAATGGTTATAAAGCTACGCATTATAGTATTTAAATTTCTGAAAATCAAAGTATATAATACAAATATACTTAATTGAAGCAAGAAGGTCAGCTGACACATTGTAAGGGGTCTTTTCAACGACTTCCTTTGAAGTAATAGGCACTAGTTTTCCTTTTTTTTAGGTAAAAGTTACCTTATTTAGTTTTTGATACAATACAAAAAGAATTACGCAATAATATGACTATACTTACGAGCTATAAACAAAATAAAAAGTGGGAAAATAATCGGCAATTTCATACTTTAACCCCTATTATTAAGGGAGTGTTACCAGTGCAACAGGCCCATAATGTGCCATTATATTAAAATACGTAAATATAATAAGGCATACGTTATTGCGCGACACAATATATATAATAATTTACTATTATGCTAAATACTATTTTAATTATTCGGAAAACCGCTAATCGAAAATAGTGTACAAAGTTTGACAATTTGCAAAATTTTAGTAATAATGCAAGATATCCCATTTATGTTTAGGTTCAAAAAAATTCTTACTACGCATTAAAATAAATAGTGATACAACGAATACTCCTTTTACGAATACGAATATCAAACCTACTATTCGGCGAATACGAAAACGAATATCTCGCCATGCTAATAAAAGAGATTTTCAATTCAACTTCAACTTCTTTCAATTCGCAGAAAATAAATAAAACAACACTCTTTTGCTTGACTTGTGCTTACGACTAACAAATGAAATGAACTAAAGGAAGAAAGGAATGAATGAATAAATCCATGGTTCGTTATCGTAATAATAGGGAAACTCCCGCAGCCGCGGGAACTGTATAAACTATGGCCGGGGAGTCCCCCGTCGTGTCGTCGTTGTGGTTAAGGGCCTCCGCACAAGTCTTATTTTTACGCGCGTTTTTCAAATCTGCAGTAAATAGAGTTACGTACAAAAAATTTTTTTTTAAATATTCTTCTTAGTATTCGTCGAATACGATTAGTCGGTAAATGTCTACTATTCGGCGAATACGAATATTCGTATTCGTATTCGTTGCATCACTAAAAATAAATAAAAATAATTTATTTTCAGACAGCTCAGTCCATTGTATAGTGTAACGTAATAACCACATTACAAGGACACCTTAGGACGAACCATTTCTCAACGAAGCTAAAGTTAAAAATTCGTACATATTTAACTGCTTATTCATGGATTTCTTGACACTTATAGAAAGTATTTTTTGACTGTAACATCATCATCATCATCATCATCATCATCATATCAGCCGAACGACGCCCACAGCTGGGCATAGGCCTCCCCCAAGGATCTCCACAACGATCGGTCCTGTGCTGTCCGCATCCAGCGGCTTCCCGCGACCTTGATCAGATCGTCGGTCCACCTTGTGGGGCCTGCCCACGGAACGTCGTCCGTCGAACGACGACTGTAATATGAACTCTTTAAATTACTTCAGGGACATCTAGCATTCTTATTATTAGTTATTATAAAAAATTGGCAGTAAGAACTACTTGCTATTCATAAGTCAATTTTGGATCGTTATTTTACTATGCGCTAATTTTGCGTTCACAACTAGAGCATTCGTATGTAATAAAATATAAATTCTAACGAATATTAAAATCTATACGGTCGACTGTAAGTTGAAAATCGGATAAAAAAGCTTTATTTCGTAGATTAATAAACTGTACCGAACAAACCAAGCGCTCGAGTGAGAACTCACCTTAATAAGTAATAATTTGTGCTGCACTTACATAATATTGAAAACATTTCGTTAAATTTTCACATCGAAGCCAAAATACCGAAAAAGTAGATGAATTAAAACCTTAAACTAACACAGAAAGCTTACACAAATCAAAATCTCTGAGGCTACGTCGAATTTACACGTTTTCTTAATTTTTATTTTCCACTGCTTCTGATGCCCACTCTTGCCCCGAAGCAGTGATGGGTTATAATATTGGGATGTGTGAAATGTGCCAACTTATTCATCATAGTCTATATTATTCATAAAATTACTCAGGTCCGTATTTAATTTGCAACGATTCACAAAATTAAAATAATTTAGACTCACCATGTATATCAAAAGTTATATTATATTTAGACCTTGTATTCATATCGCAACAATTTGTTGGGTAATATACCGTCAAAATCATGATTTCTTTTGATTTTTGTCCAAAATGAGTCATGTTGTTGTGCAACAATGGCAACACTTATCTGTCGTCACTTGTTGGAAAATTGGTAAAATAAATTTTATATCTGCAAATAGGCCCCAGGAGGCGTATTTTCACGTCCCAATATGGAAACCCACCACTGCTTCGGGACAAGTGTGGGCTAGTGCCGAGAAGAAGCAGCGCAAGAAACTCGGTCTCGTTGTCACACGGTATTTGTCAGCCAAACAACAATTGTTGCAAAACAAATACAGCTTCGAACAACTATTCACAGCGATGACTAGTTAAAAATTGCGAACGTTACATTATTAAAGAGCTCTCAAAACAATTATCAAAATAATTAGAACTACTTTTTCATTATTTAAATATGGTAACATTAAAAGGCATTTAAGACTAGTCTAGAATATATTTTTTAACACATAAATTAAGTTCACAGCGAAAGAATGTTTAGTGATAAAAATACTGAGATAAATAAAATATTAAATTAATAATATAACATCATAAGCTTTTCGCACACTCTTATACTATCTTAAAAGTAATTTAAGAGGAAACACTACGGGCGAGAGAATTGAAAAATAGGTATTTATAAAACCCATTACTGTCGCGCAGTGCCAAACGCATTCACCGCAGAGTGTGATAGAGACAACTGCTTCTTGGACCGAAAATACCTACTAAAAGCACACCAAATCAATGTTTTGTAGTCCCTCAATTACTTTTCCAAAACTAGACCGATTTAAATACTTTTTTCATTAAAAATTCAAGAAAGACTTTGGCCGTGTTCGTATGTTTTCCTTTTTTTCTAAAATTTAGCCAAATTTGTTTTCTGGATGTTTGAACACAGCGGAAAATCTGGCGAATTTTTTCGATTTTTGAGGGCTCATATCTTTTTTATTAATTAATTTATGAAAGAACATAAAACATAGAAACATGCTAATAGTGGCCATAGATTTTTATAATAAAAATTATTGCTCTACTGGCATTATCCAGGGAGGAAACAGGGGACTACGTTTGTATGGAAAAACGGCCGTTGTATTTCCTCTTAATTGTGTTTCCCATCTGCCAATATTTGTCAGTTAGTGCAAATTTTACAAATTCTGATATGGAGAGGATTACAAAGCACAAATTAATAATAGTATTGTTTTATTGTGTTCCTAAATATAGCTGTCTGATATTTTAATTTTGTGTTAAACACTAATTATATCAACAAATATCTGACAGACGGATCAATTTATTTAACTACACAAAATGAGACAAGCTTTGACTATAGTACACACGGCGGCACATCAGACTATACATGTTGACCTTGAGACCGCCTTTATGCCCTACGTAATAAAAGCTGTTATCGCAGTTCAACTGTTTAACTTGATGTGCTGTCGAGTGTACATAATTGACGTAGACATTTTAATAGGAAACTCATCGGTGTTGCCATACACAATTATATGATATGATATTATATAAAGTTACTCAACGCTTATTATAGGACTAAGCCCGAAATGCATATAGTATGGTCAATGAACTCATTTTAAGCAGATTCAAGTAGTTTTAATTTTGCCGGTTAGTGCAACTTAAAAGTGACTAGAATTATCAGCTTGTCATCAGTCGTATTTTTTCTTTGCTCTCTTTAGGAATCTTATTTTTTTTGTGTCTGACAAAGTTTATATTATTTCGGGTTCCAACCATAGTGTGGGCGAGTTTATGATTTTATTTATTTATATTTCATAACACCAACAAAGCAATTTATTACAATAAACTTATCAATTATTCTAGTTTCATAATGGCACTTATATGACAGATTGCAATAGTGTTCAGACATGATTTATTAAAAAAACTGCCTTAGGTAGGAATTGAACTTCCGTTACTTTGCCTGCCTTTTTGAGTTTTCTAAGATGTAAATTACTCGTCGAAATCAATTAAAAAAGTAAGGTCAAGTAACTATAATCATCCTCCATCATCAAAAGGCCTCTATGATTGAATTCAAGCTATGCCATCATAGCTGTTGTTCTCATGTACACTTGTACAGGCATAATCACCACGGTGGCAAAATTTGAATGTATTGTTGCCTGACCCGGGAATCGAACCTAGGACCCCGAGATCTTGGCCCGGTACTGATGCCTTACTCTGCAACACGAAGCTCGTATTTACGGATCTCTGTCTATCTGTCTCTTTCAGATACTGTAAGACATCGATATGAGTGATAAGGACGGATGGATTCGAAGATACGGACATTGTGTAGCGGAGAAAGGCCTCTAAAACCACTAAACGTTCGAACTCAAGTGGTAGCGAAAGGAACTGAGTTCAATTACTAGTCCAAGCCGTTTTCCTCAAGTGTCATAATCTTATAACTAGCGTGTAATAGAAGGAACAAAATATGTTGAGACATGCTACTTAGAAATTGACGTCTTATTTGCGTTGTAGTGACTGCTATGTAAAATCGATATGATCTTCGTAGTTGCAATAAAAACAGTGCGATAAGTAAAATGTGTTTAAATTACCGTAACGAACTATATGTAGGAGACATCTCCCAACTCTTTTTTAAACTCATATAAACCTGCAATAAGTTTACAAAATTGATCCGACCGGCAATCTATCCCGGGACCGTTACGTATAAGAGACTATACATCAATAGGGGATCCGGAAGACGTTGTCCTGCCGAGAAAAGCAGCGCCACCTACCGGGTCAAATTGTGTGTTCAAACCATCTAGTAACTCATTGAAATAATAGGGGTTAAAGTATGAAATTGCCGATTATTTTCCCACTTGTTTATAGCTCTTAAGTATAGTCATATTATTGCGCAATTCTTTTTGTATTGTATCAAAAACTCAATAAAGTAACTTTTGACTAAAAAAAAATGCAATACTAGTGCCTATTACTTCAAAGGAAGTCGTTGAAAAGACCCCTTACAATGTGTCAGCTGACCTTCATGCTTCAATTAAGTATATTTGTATTATATACTTTGATTTTCAGAAATTTAAATACTATAATGCGTAGCTTTATAACCATCTAACTTTCACCTTTAATTGCATCGAAAACGGTTCAGGCGTTTTTAAAAAAACAAAAAAAATGTTTTATATGGAAAAATGACTTTTCTCGATTTCGTCCATACAAAACGGCAATTTCATACTTTAACCCCTAATATATAAACAAAACAATTCATCAAATCGGTCCAGCCGATCTGTTAAGGAAAAGTAAGGTGACAAACACACGTACAGAAGAAAATTATACACCGTGCTTTTTGAATCACCTGGAAAACGAAGCCCACGTTATTTGACCATTATGTGTTACATTATGGCAATGTTATTTCTTTTTTTACCACGCTTTTATTAGCTTGGGTTGTATGTATCTATGTATCTATGTATGTATGTATGTATGTATGTAATGGAACCTTTGAGCATAATTTTCACCAATTTCCAGAAGTTTGATTAATTTGAAACTTTGCACACGTATCAAGGACCGATGATAATGCAGTAATTTAATAACACATAACAGTTTCCCAGTTTTCCTCTGTAAGAGAGAGTAAAAGAGATAGAGCTAGCGCGCGATCTGTATCAATTACGTTTCCTGCATAGCTTTGGACTTACAGTCGATTACAGTCGATAAAGAAGGAATCAAACTTATAAACTAAACTAAAAAGAAAAAAAAATTATAGTTTAAAAAACTAAAAAAACACGCTTTTAAAACAGATTGAACTAAAAAATTCAAAATTAAACTGTAGTGATCAATTGAAAAATTCATATTATTGTACAAAAAGCGTGGGGGTTGATTTAGATTGTTGTAAAGATTTTATCAATAATTTACTATATCTGTGGATATCATAACAAGCACCCCACGCTTTTTGTATAATAATATGAATTTTTCAACTGATCACTACAGTTTTATTTTCAATTTTTTAGTTCAATCTGTTTTAAAAGCGTGGTTTTTTAGTTTTTTAAACTATAATTTATTTTTTATTATATTTAAAAAATTGTAAACTTTGACTCAGGCTTTTGATTTTGTAACACCCTATTACGTATTATTTCGCTGCGGCGGGGTCTCCGTTGAATAGACCTTACACAGCTACATCTGCATCACAGCGTGTTTCAATATAGCTGAAGAGTTTTTTATATTTTTGTAAAAAAAATTGGTAAAAAATGAAAATAACACTGCCAAGATGTTATACATAATGGTGACATAACGTGGACTTCGTTTCACAGCTGGTAGAAAATGCACCGTGTATATAATAAGATATTATAGTAACTTGATCCGAGTATGGTGACTCATGACGTCACATTTCACTATGACCCCGCCAAATCATGAATAAGCATCAACTATACCCTTTCCAATCGTTTATTTAACTTTTGACAGCTCTAACACTTAATCAAATAGTGATACCCTGACCCGTTACCGATTCAATTTCTTTTATAGATCGGTTTTATTCATGAGAAGTTTTAATCGATTTAACACACTCATTATTTTATCGATAATTTCGTAATTTGATCGATTATTAAACGGCAACATGGACGCGGCGGCGACGCGCGATATAATCACAATAATTTTATTGTATGTTTTATTAATATAATCGATAATAGATTAATTTCAAAACCGTTTCATAGTCTGTGGTCATTAATCACGAATGACACATCTCTAAGTGGGCGGAGACCGTCCATGAAGTACAGTATTCCCTGTAGTACATTGTGTCAAAAATTATTACAAAACTTTATGTGCGTGATCTGTCAAAAGTTAAATAAACGATTGGAAAGGGTATATTCAATTGTATATGAATCTGATAAGTGATTCTATCAAAAACATTGAAACCCTCAAAATGCAACACAGACCGCAAATGGAGTGCCACACGGCAGAGCCATACCGGTTGACCTTACGTAACCTTGACAGTTTTAATTATGACTTAAGAGGAAACACTACGGGCGAGAGAATTGAAAAATAGGTATTTGTAAAATCTATTGCTGTCGCGCAGTGCCAAACGCATTTACCGCAGAGTGTGATAGAGACAACTGCTTTTTGGACCGAAAATACCTACTAAAAACACACCAAATCAACGTTTCGTAGTCCCCCGATTACTTTTCCAAAACTAGACCGATTTAAATACTTTTTTCATTAAAAATTCAAGAAAGGCTTTGGCCGTGTTCGTATGTTTTCCTTTTTTTCTAAAATTTCGCCAAATTTGTTTTCTGGATGTTTGAACACAGCGTAAAAAATCTAGCGTTTTATTTTTTATTTTTGAGGGCTCATATCTTTTTTATTAATTAATTTATGAAAAAGCAGAAAACATAGAAACATGCTTATAGTGGTCATAGATTTTTATGATAAAAATTATTGCTCTACTGGCATTATCCAGGGAGGAAACAGGGGACTACGTTTGTATGGAAAAACGGTCCCTGTGTTTCCTCTTCAGTCATCTGTTTGGATGTCTGCCTATAAAAAATATAAATAGTTATCGTACTAGATACATAGTCCGATACAAAAATGACACCTTAAACGTTCCTTGATTGAATAATTGACGTAGACTTTATGTAAAAGTCACATTTATTATATTAACAGTATTTAAACTTGACAAAACATACCGCCTGACTCCGCCTGAGACAATATATTTCGTATGTTTAATTTACACTACAAACCTAATTGTGTTTGCGCTTGTGAAAAAAATTGTAGGATGATGTTTCTGATAAAAATAACATAGTACCTATAAATTATGGTTTGCCCGAACAGCTTCTATAATGAACTATACATAACACACTTTGTAACACCTTTTAAACGTAATAGAAAGCCATCAATTATTCGAATTTATATTGAAATAACAAAACTGTAATCAAGGTCGTGCAAGGTCAACAAGAAGCCAGACGTCTGGCCGTCTAAGGCTCACCGCATTATAAGGGCGGTGGCTCGCGGATGCCTTCGCTGTGTCGCGTGCGGCCGGCCATATCCAGTATAGCCTTCGCTTCTGGGTTTGTGTCCAACACGCTTACATCTCGCTCGTCCTGTGAACAATATTTTATCATTATTATTTTGTCATAGTATAGATAGATGCACGGCAGCTCTTCACAAGGTTCTGGTGTCTAAGCTGATACGCAGAAGAACTAAAATTCGTGTCTACAAAACTGTAATTAGACCAATTTTAATGTATGGATGCGAAGCCTGGACACTGACCTTGAAAGAAGAGAATAAGCTGTTAGTGGCGGAAAGGAAAATTCTTCGAAAGATTCTGGGGCCGAAAAAACTGGGAGACGGGAGGTTGAGAGTCAGGAAGAACACTGAGATTGAAGACCTAGTATCCGAACCTAACATTATTGGAGAAGCTAAAGCAGCTAGGCTTCGATGGCTCGGACACTTAGAGAGGATGGAAGAGGATCGTGCCGTGAAAAGAGCGTACCTGGGACGACCAAATGGGAGACGCCCGGTTGGACGTCCCAGATACCGCTGGAAAGACGTTGTAGCTCAAGACCTGCTCAACCTCGGCCATAGCGATTGGCAAGAATTATCGCAAGACCGAGATGCATGGCGTGATCTGGTGTCGGAGGCCAAGACTCACTTTGGGTCGTTGAGTCACCCTAGTAAGTAAGTAAGTATAGATAGATGTTTCTGATTGCCCGGGGTAATAACACCCGGGTCGTCCGTGGTTCCAGCTCACTAAATGGCACCGGAGGACACGGAGGGTGGTTGAGTGGGTAGGGTCCGCTGATACTGGTCGAGTCCCACATAACTCTGCGATGGCCCCCGCTAACGCAGAAGATGCGTAAAAGCAGTCCCCGCCTCAAAAAAAAAGACAGATGTTTCTAAACGAGAGGCTGTCTAGTGGACAGTGCTTTTATAGAGTTAACAAATTACATAACGTCACCTCGTTATAAGTGAAAATATTTATACAGTGTCTCTAATTATATCAGAGAAATACGATCCTATCATTATTTCCAAAATAAAATCTAGCTAGTATTAATTTCTCAAAAGAAATATTAATATTAAAGAGCATTCCGTCTACTCTAAATTACGTCATCGCCTCCGTCTCACTCATTCATCGGCCGCGGAACGTGCATCTGACAAGGACAAGGTCAAGCGCCGCTCATAATAACATCCGTTATTTATTTTATTCCCTAATTTAAATGTGTTTTTATGTGTTTTTCTTGAAAAGTAGAGTATAAAAATATATTTATTTAATTTACAAATATTATTTTATTTAGTACGCTGAACTGGGCCTTAAAATATTTTCACTTGAAACGAGGTGACCTTAAATTATATGAATTCTACATTGTAAATAATATTTGAATTACTAAGTTAAATATATATCTTTATTTATATTATAATTTCTCTACAATTGATTGCAATTCAAATTATCATGCATGCCTCTCTATTTATTTAGCTTAAAACTATCCCATACATTGGTTTAATGTAAGATGCAACAAAATGATATGTACCACATTTACTGTAATGAACATTTTCTATTTTTAATTCAACTCGAAAGATAATACACTTTCAATAACTATATAATTTACGCGGATGTTCCGCCATTAACCTCTCATGTGCGGGAAACGGCCGCGGCTCTGTTATCGAGTTTTCGGCAACGTTGCTCGGTATATATAAAAGAAGTGATTTTATTCGATAGTTGGATAACTAATGAATCTTCTTTATGTCATATTTTTTTAACTTAGACACTTTTAGATATCTATTTTTCACAGGGAACAGAACCAAAAGCCGATTTCTGTCACTGTTGCAGAAAAAACCTTTTTTCAATAAATTTTCTTACATAAAGTGAATTTCTTTTACTACCCACCGTAAGTCTGATGTCCATATTACCTATATTATATAAATTTATCACATTCCTAGCTTAAAATCACTTAGAACAATATCATGAAAATCACATAATTTTTTTCGAAAATGTCGCCATTGTTTACTCCTTCTAACCTCACATCATTTTATTTTTTAGGAACTAAGGAAGCAATTTTCTTGTAAAAAACCTTATTTTTGTAATGAAAATATTTATAGTCTACATGTTATATACTTGAAAAATGCAAAATAAACTCAAATTATAAAGATTTCAATCAAAAGTCATAACAACACGGTGTTGATACGCCTTCTTATTATATACCACATATAAAGTCTGTCCATACAAAAATATTTTAGAAAAAATTAAAAAAGCAGAGATAAAATTTACGTACTTCGTTTCTTTTTGGTTTGTATGTGTGTGTTAACTGCAAAGTCGTCCTCTGCGGAGGCACTGATCAGTGCCGCTATACAGGTGGTTTACTTTTCGAGCATTGAGTAAAGTAGTTGGTGTCGTATTAGTTCTAGGTTTCATGACATATTATTGATATTACTTAAAACCAAAACGACACCAACTTAAAATAAAAGAAGACAATAATATGATTATATATAATAAAAAGAAAAACAATTCTTATTTTCGAAAGAATTTTATTTAAAATCGCTTAAAATAAGTTATTTATAATTATCAGTCTAACACAATCATTAAGTAAAGGCTTAAGTACTTACTCAACGAGTTAATTACATAGAGGTTAAATCCTTTCGTTAACTTTCTTTGCATTTCACAATCATCCAATCAGTAAATTAAAGTGAAGATTATTTAATTAATACTTACTTACAAGTTACGTTTCGTTTCAAGGTAAGAATAATTTATGTGTTTCTATAAAGTATAGTAATAATCACAGAATAATCATTAAAAATATTTTTTGTTATGATTATAAGTAATAAAAACGATAAATTCGTACAAAAAATGTTTACACTGTAATGTAAATGAGTCATTTTACCTTTTCTAAAATCAATGTTTCTGTAAAAATGGAACGCAACGAGGTTTCAACAAAATTCTATGTCGAGTGAACGTCAGTTAGTCAGTAAATGACAAATGTCAAATTTGCCGACGTTTGGTACTTTTTGTGTGGTGATTTTGTTTGCATTGAATTTACCTTACGAACATTGTGTTATTTTACAATGACTGCAAAACTGTCCATTGAATTAATAAAATACCTTGTTGTTGATGAAAATTTGGAAATGACGTATTTGAGGTTATCTTTTTAAATTTACTTGTCAAGTAAAAGGCTACTTGGCAGTGCATCCGGTGATAAACTTAACGAGCAGATACAGTGGTGATTAACCCTACTCAGGGATTGTGAAACGTGAAAAATAGTTTACTGAGCAGATAGGGTCGAAGTAGCTTACCCAGAACTTTACTCAGCGATTGTGAAACAGGCCCTTAGAATCACATCTCATTATCAATCAATTTAAAATCTAAACATAAATCTAAACATTTATTATATAATGTGTGTGTGTGTGTGTGTGTGTGTGTGTGTAAATTTATGGTTTCAATATAAGATTTTATGAGTGGTAAGAATAGAAGATATATATTATACAACTGTACATACAAGTAATAAGTTTTATAAAGGAGTAACGTAATTTTAAGTTTTATCATATTATATTCAATTTAAGTTATCCAAATTTAAAAAAAAAATGTAATATTATTCCACCTTAACAACTATTTGACGTGTACTCTAAAATATAATACAAAGACGAGTTAGTTCCAACATTTATAACCCTAGAATGGTAGAACAGATTTTGATAAAATTTGGGTATGGAGGTGGCTGACACCCAGGGTTAAAATACTCGTATAAGCTACTTTTTATTTACTCGAGAATGAAGTTCACGCGGTCCAGCTAGTAAATCTTAAAGCGCAATATTATTTCAATGGGAATTTGTGTGAAGGGACTAAGTTTCGAGACAAACTTCTTAGCGTTCCATAGATTCACCGAGCGGGTGCCGGGTACGAACCTGCTAATGCATCTTTAGACAATCGCTCTAGTATAGAACTTACTGCAGTTCTGGACAAGCTAAGGTCTTTCAATGGTTATAGAGAAGTTTTGCTGGTATACCTCTCGCTCCTACTTCTACAGCACTATAGAATTAACTACATAACCGTTATTCGTGAATTCATTTAGGATATCATAATATTTGTTTTCTTTTATCGCATTGTCTTTAGGTATGTTAGTTTTCAATGGCCCGGTAAGCTCTACACGTACCATCCGTTTTGTAGTTCTAGAAAAAAGAAAAAAGGCCGGTCTGGATAGTGAAAAATCCACTTCCTTTTCCTTCTTCTTCCTTTATTAAAATAACCCAGTCAGGTGCTGCACCCAGGATTGAGTAAAACTTGTTCTTGGAATTTAAAGTTCTTCGCTAATAAAGTTAATTTGTCTTTTGTTTGTGGTCAATTCTTTTAGCGCCCTAGCCACTGAAAGGCTTATAGCTTCACGTATGATTTGAAGTACTACTATTCAAGAGTACCTTGCATCCCACCGATAGGTGTCTTGCTGTACATATCGCCTCTCCACAAGTATAACAACTTCTTTCAGAGGCTTTTCCCCACCTTACTAAGTTACTCTGGTCAGGGTCAGCGAAAATACCCGCATGATGTTGAAGAGTATAACAAATTCAAAACGATCTCAATAGACTTACACATATTACTTTGCATACATATTTTTACTATAAATTATATTATCCTAAGTAAATAAATTATTCTTCTTTTATTAAATGTTATATAAATATATAGATATATATAATAGATATAATATACATTCATTCAATGGTATGATATTCCTTCCAACATTGACCAACACAAAGAAAGACTTTGCAATGGCTGCAAGAAATACTGGTCATAGTTCGTTTTTTCGCAGCCAGGCATCGCACGCAACGGGACCTTTTAAATTTATTGTCTTTTGCACTTTTTCTATTATCTTCATTCGTCGTCTGTTCAGGGAAATGGTCAACTGCTCTATCAAAACGTTTTGGGGTACCATCTAATCTAATCATATTTTCATTAATGTGTGTGCGTGGTATGATGTGGGGTAAATTATAATTGTCTATAATAGAAGACGCCAGCGCATATCTAAATTGCCGGTGGGTAATTTTTTTGTGTTGGTCAATTTTGGCGCAATATACGAGTATGATATAAGAGTTTAAAATCGATATATTTAACAAACGTTTAAATACTTTCACATACCATTTAAGTCCTCGCTTCCTTTCTAAAAGATACATAGATAGTTTTTGGTCTTTTAAATCTACTCCGCCCATGAATTTGTTATACTCCTCAACAACTTTGGGTTTTGTAATATTTTGGCGTGCTCGGCGTCCTTGAGTAACATCTGAGTCATGGTATGTAGACACTGTGGTGACCAGCTTAACATCTTTCCAGGCGGTGACAGATATGTCACCACAGTGTCTACTTACCATTGTTCCGCGTGCCAGTCTCCGGTCTTCGAGCACTTTTATTTCTGTTGGGGTATTTTGCCGGCTTCTATTTAACGTTCCGACTACGTCGGTGGCTCGGGACTTTAAAAACCTACACAATTCCACGGTATTATAAAAATTATCCATGAACAACTTGTAACCTTTTCCTAAGTAATCGGTCATAAGACTTAAAACAATTTTAGCCGTGCTGCTTGTAAACCCGCTTATGGGCATTGATGATGAGCTACTTTTACCCGTATATATTATTAAATTCAGAACATATCCGCTTACAGCCTCGCAGAGTTCATAACTTTTTATCCCGAATCGTGCTGCTTTGGTTCGGATACGCTGTACCCAACTCAACCTACCTTTCCAAAGCAGCAACGATTCGTCCAAAGAGAGCTCTCTGCGAGGGCTGTAAGCAGATTGAATTTTATTATTTAAATATTTAATGAGGGGATCGATTTTTGCTATTTTGCGATCGATACCTCCTTCGGCTATTTCGTAGTTGTCTACAAAATGTATGAACTTAACCAAAAGTTGGTACCGATCGCGTGACATTAAAGACCTGAAGCCCGGCATCCCCAGTACTCCGCTGCTCCAGTATTCTTCAATGTGTCCCCTTACACAAATTCCCATTAATATAATTATTGCTATGAGTCTATAAATTTCCTCAACGGACGTCTCAACCCAGTCATGTAGCCTAGAATTTGGGGCGATGCCCCTCTCGGATGCTTGGGCAATAGTTTGCCAAGCATAAAGATTCGTCTGCTCGACGATTTTTTCAAGAAGAGGTCGGTCCCAAATTTGACAAAATATTTCGACTGGGGAAGTTCCCTCTATCTTTGGACCGACCTCTTCTTGAAAATTCTCCTCCCTGCCAGTAAATGTTGCGTAGTTCTGGGACCAATCAAATTGCTCCGAGAGATCTGGACCTTCAGTTACATCCGTCTCAATGGGAGATTGAGCCTCAGGTTCTTCCAGAATCTCGCGGAGTTTTTGATCAGTGAATTCTTCGTCGTCCACCTCACTACCTGAATCCACTGCCAATTCTTCGGCCAATGGGGCGTCAAAAATGCCGTCTTCAAACTGTTGAAGAATAAAAACCATTACCCAACCATGCAGACCCAGGTTTAGATAGTTAACAGTCAGTTATTTATGTTAGTTTACAGCTACCAAAGAGTGCAAATATTTTATTTCACATAGTATTATAGTACTACATGACGATAAATTGAAATTTAATTATTAAAAGTACCGAATATAAATACACTAACAAAAACTATACAAAATAGAAGGAAATTACGCCATTAATACTGTATGACAGCGCTATAAAACAACACAACGTTTCTTCACATAATATTACAAGACTATAAATTAAATACACTTAATACATCTGCGGGAATTCCGCACCATTTGTGCGGAATATCCGCAACCATACTAATTGAGTAGTCCTCCACCGCCCACGGGCGCTCCCATCATCTGTAGCATCTTGTACGCGGACTGATGAGTCTTGAGCACGCTGTTGTGTTCCGAATCCACGGAGCCCTGGGGGATGTGGGATAAGGAACAGGATAAAGGGGGGAGGAGGGGTTTTTACAATGGTTTCTGGGTTATTAAAGTACAGACAACGGCAGGTCGACCTACCCAAAAAGTTAAAGGTCATTAAATTGATTTTGAACTTCAAGTCCAACAAGCAGAGATCAATATCAATTGAGAAGATTTGACGTTTTAACGTGCTGTTGTCTGTAAAAGAGCATGGAACAGCTGCTTTACACTGATATAGTAAATTGAATTGGCTAAAAAATATGAACTAAATATACAGGTTGGTCCAAACGGTGACGTCAAAAAATTTTTTTGGAGTCCTTACATCTAGGGCTATCCAAATATACCCTATAATATGTTATCCGATTTTTTTTACTTTTTATTATGTTATGTAAGATTTGTTTTTGCAGTATGATCCTTATAAATTAAACTTACTTCAATAAAATTCTCAGCTAGCTAAGCCTAACAAAAGTTTCCAAAAAATTTACCGAAAGTCAATAGTTCAGAGCTTAATTTTAAACTGAGAATTAAAAAAAAAATTGGTTTCAGTTTCTTAGATCATTTCAAAAACTTTTTTTATATTTTGGACCACCCTGTATAGTCCCATACAAGATACACACCCAAAACTGCCCCCGATTGAACTATTTGGCGGTGATTTTATGTCGGAGTGTGTATTGTGTGTTCCGAGCCCACGGAGCCCTGGGAGGGGAAGTGGGATAAGGAACAGGATAAAGGAGGTGGGTGGGGTGAATAGGGTTGAGCGTTTGAGTGTTTTCAGCACCACGCATAGGTTTATCTTTTTCTTTGGTAATTATGAGAATACTCGTTTAAACCCTTTAATTGATGGTAAAAACTTTTGTCTCAGGCGGGAATCAAGCCTGCACCGGCGTACTTTGCCCATTTAAGCTACCGAGACATAACGCCACTTCGTTGATTTTTCAAGTACGTTCATATAGCTGAAAGCCAGCGTTGTTACAGCGATATAACTACCATTTCAATAAAAATTTGACGTTTTATTTCTTATCTAATTTTTATCGAAATTGTAGTTATTTGGTATAAAAAGATTGAGAGCTTTCTCTTAACGTTTGGGTTACATTATGGTCGGTCAGGAAATCGTCCCGTACCACCACACGACACAAGAACGAAGGACTCACACCGCGTCCTATGTGGAAGGTGGTACCCACATTCACACACACACCACACACACACACACACAAACAAAAATTAATATGGCTCCAGAGAATGAAAGAGAGTTTTATTTCTTCGACCACGGTATTTAAACAAGGTAAAAACCTAGCGACATCTATCGTAGACATCAATAACTTGACTTGGCCCCATGCTAAACAACTATCATATTTGAAAACAAGCAACTTACGTCGCTATGCAACAGATGGCACTGTTTAATACAGTTTTATGCAATATAAACTGTGAGAACCTGGGGCCTAATTCGCGTAACCGAATCGCAGTTCGATCGTGATTGAATTGTACGATTTTGACATTTAGCCCATACTAGAACAGTCAAAAACCTGTCGTTCAATTACGATTGTGATACGATTCGGTTACGCGAATAAGGGGACTGTTGATTGCCCTTTGACAGTACATCATAATGTTTTAGTGTTGGCTGTAAGTTACGATATATATTGCTACTTTGTATTACTTTTAAGAGGTTTGGATTTTGACTGAATAATAAAAAAAATATATAATTTTTTAACAAAGAATCAATTGCTGTTCGTTTGTCTCACTAAAACTCGAGAACGGCTGGGTCGATTTAGCTGATTTTGGTTTTAAATTGTTTGTTGTAGTCCAGGGTGCATTAAAGGGTGAGTATTTAACTAAAATTTTAATGAAATTAGAGGTATAAACTTGAAAAATTATGTCTCAGCCGGGACTCGAACCCGCATCTCCTCGAATGCCGGGCGAATATGCTTGAAAAATTCGCGCCGAGTCGCAGGGTCTCGGTGGCTTAATGGTATAGCGCCCGCCCGGCATGCGAGGAGATGCGGTTTCGAGTCCCGTCTGAGACATAATTTTTCAAGTTTATAAACTGATATTATAATTGCAATTTAATTGCTAAAATATAAATTAAAGTATGAAATTAGAGGTTTTTTTATGTCGTAAGGATAGGTTGTATGTAATACACTGGGTGATGACTCACCTCGTCCTTCTCTATGACCGGCTTGTCGCCCACGCCCCACACCTCGAGGCTGCGGATGTGGAAGGCGGGCTCCTTGCTGAGGCGCTTGTAGCCGCGGTACGTGCTGCAGGACTCCGCGGAGGATCCCTCGCCGAAGGGGTCGGCGTTCACCCATATACCGCCGAATTCGAATTGACCACCCATTATCTGTAAACGAAACGAGTCTTCATTTTAGAGTTCTGTAACTCAAAATACGGCACTCCTATCTGGCCGTTAAGACCGTCTATAATCTATATATATAAAAATGAATCCCTATTTCCCTCGGTCATCGCATCACGCGTGAACGGCTAGACCGATTTCGCTGATTATTTTTTTGTTTTGTTTGTCATTGATAGGAGAATGTTCTTATAAAAGAAAAAAAAAAAGAAAATTGAGCGGAAAATTAGAAAATTTAAGAAAACTTACGGCCGGTTCCAATAACCTATCTATCTTCAGTTTTGGCATATCGGAGATAGGAAACAGTTTCTATCTATGTTTTTTCCGTCCAGGGAAACAAAGACAGAAGTTGTTTTCTATCTCCGATATGCCAAAACTGAAGATAGATAGGTTATTGGAAATGGCCGTTAATCACCTTCGGAAATTATTTGTAATGCAACCTTATAACTTTTGACAATTTAAACTTTTTTAATGTACGGCGTTTGACATAACATTGACAGAATGCGTGCTGCAAATATCGTCAAATAAGAGGATAAACTAAACTGAATTTTGCACAGGGCCAGTAATGTCTGTTCCCGTGTCGGAATACCAATAAAATTGTGGTTGTTTATCATAATAATAAACAATTGGTATAATTTTTTTTGTTATACCATTTCGTAATCAATATTCATAGTTATGACAGGACAACGTCTGTCGGGTCCGCTAGTAATATACAAATAATAGGGGTTAAAGTATGAAATTGCCGATTATTTTCCCACTTTTTATTTTGTTTATAGCTCTAAAGTATAGTCATATTATTGCGTAATTCTTTTTGTATTGTATCAAAAACTAAATAAAGTAACTTTTGGCTAAAAATAAATGCAATACTAGTGCCTATTACTTCAAAGGAAGTCGTTCAAAAGACCCCTAACAATGTGTCCGCTGACCTTCTTGCTTCAATTATGTATATTTGTATTATATACTTTGATGTTCAGAAATTTAAATACTATAATGCGCAGCTTTATAACCATCTAACTTTCACCTTTAATTGCATCGAAAACGGTTCGGCCTTTTTAAAAAAACAAAAAAAAATTTAGTATGGAAAAATGACTTTTCTCGATTTCGTCCATACAAAACGGCAATTTCATACTTTAACCCCTAATATAACTGAGTGTTTTGTGAATATTTCAAGTGCCTACCCGTTGTCATTATTGATATCGAGCAAAAAATGGCAAAGAAATCGCGTTTGTTGTATGAAGCTTCCCCCCCCTTGCTTAGCTTGCCCCCGTTAAACATTTATTTTATTTCGTTTTAAGTATTTGTTGTTATTGCGGCAACAGAAATACATAATTAGTGATAATATCAACTGTCTAGCTAACGCGACGCTTGAGATACAGCCTGGTGATAGGCAGACGGACAGACGGACAGACAGCGAAGTCTTAGTAATAGGGTCCCGTTTTCACCCTTTGGTTACGGAACCCTAAAAAACGTAGTTAACAAACCCTAAGGTACAGGATTAAAAGTGCTTGATCATAAAGACCAGGACATGACAGTTTTATATTTCTTATGACATAATGTAAAAAGATATCGAATAATATTTTTTATTGTTTTTAGTTTTTCATTCATTAAATTTCATTTCTTACTGTAAGAATGCCTTTACATGGCTACATTACTGGATTATGTATTTACTAGCTGACCCGGCAAACGTTGTTTTGCCATAAAAATGATTAAATTACTAAAATGGCTAACAAAAAATAGGGGTTGGTGGTAAAAGGGTAAAAATTTAGGGTTGTATATATTTTATAAAATTTTAATATTTTACTACCCTACTCCTACCCTACCCTTGCCCTACCCTACCCCTACCCTACCCCTACCTTACCCCTAACCTACCCTACCCTACCCTACTTGTGAATCTAAACCATTCCCAGATCTCCTTGAGCACACACAAAAAATTTCATCAAAATCGGTCCAGTCGTTTGATAGAAGTTCAGTGACATACACACTCACAGAAGAATTATATATATAAAGATTTAGATCTTTGTACTAACATGTGGCAATAAATACTATGGCAGGGGGCGTCCATAAATTACGTGAGGTGTTTTTTTTAATTTTCTGTCCCTCTCTTCCCCCCTGGTGAGATATCGTGAGATTTTATTCAACCCCCTCCCCCATCCCACAATCTCACGTGAGATTTTTCAAAATGTGGGTTTCTTACGTAAACTTGAATGAAATTATTTTCTTTCGAACGAATTAGTGAATCTTTATAATCGTATTACGATTACGCTTAAGATTAAATCTTAAGCATGTATATGTAATATGTACAATCTGGATTAAATGGACTAAAATAGTATAATTTTTTTTTGTTTTAATCAGAAAAAAAATTGCGTGATATTTGCCGAGACCCCCCCTCTCTCCAACGTAAGATTAGATGAGATTTGACTCGACCCCCTCCCCCCCTTAAACATCTCACGTAATTTATGGACGCCCCCTAACGACTCACCAATCCATTGGGCAGCGTCTTCGTATGATGGTTCAAGTATTGGTAGTGGTCGTTGTATCCGGTGGAGGGATAAGCCCGCATTTTGGGCGCTAGACTGAACAGGAATGAGTCTTCATCGCCTGTGGTAGACATGAATGGATATTATTATTATTATTTATGCAGATAGCGAGATTAAAATTTTGGTAACAGGTTTTTTACATTTAATGATAGTAGAAGATACACAAAAAAAAGACGTGTGGCACTCGGACACTGCCGCGGTAAAGCTGTTGCATAGCATTTTTTATCAACTAATGCAATTATAAAACTAAAAAGTATCACCGCTGTGCCGGTCGGAGTGGGGGGGTGTTAGGTTATATTCGTTACGGAATTTCTGGATTCGGTCTCCACGCTCAAGGCCCGCGATAAAAGCTATGCAATAGCTTAAAAACATTTATATTGTATCATAAATAGTTATTACCAATTTATGAGAATGTTTTCTAAGCAAATACTTTGCTGGTGTAGCTATTAAAAAAATCTTGAAAAACAATTTGTTTGCGTAAAAGATAGTCTCTTAACAATCATAAAGCTACTGATTTAAACTTCCATGGCTACTATCACTAGAGTCAATTGATACGGGGTTTTTATGATTTCCCGATATTTCGGCACTGTTGCAAGCGCCATGATTTGTCTCCCGTGATCATGGCGCTTGCAACAGTGCCGAAATATCGGGAACTGATAAAAACTAAGGTACATGGTATAAACCCCGTATCAATTTACTCTAATCATAAAGCTGTTTCATATTAAGGGGACTACAGCTAAGTGCTGCCCCAAATTGTTTTAATTTTATTACTTCGAAACAAAATCAATTCTCCAAAAACTAGAACAGTATCATTTTAGCAAATCACCTCTAGTATTTATTGAATCATTGTTAACTTGAGCTATGTGCTATAGCTCCAGTAGTCCCCTTAACCGATTGTAAAACATTTCTCTCGGAAGTTGGTGGTACAAAGCTAAAAACATTGATGGAACACCGCTGGCTCGCAGCATAAAAAGCCTTGAATGAATTCATCGACACAAATAATATCTTGGTAGCTGAATTGGTCGGAAAATAGTCGCCTGGTAAGCAAAAGTTTGTTAGTTCGAGTCCCACCCGAGACGGTCAAAACATTTTTATTCAAAGAACATCAGCAATTTATTTGCTTCAAAAACCGTTTCTCACCGTTTAATAATGTCATTAACCCAATTACATTATTCAATTTATTATAATAATATTTTAAGACATGCCTCACTGGGCCACACAGAGCCATCTAGTCCCAAATTAAGCTACTATTAACTACCCTGTCGTATGGGGTACTAGACAACCGATAAACTTACTTATACACTTTTTTTTTGTAAATACATACTTAAAATACATAGAAAACACCCAGACCAGTACAAACAGACATGTTCATGCACCCAAATATTTTTACTGTGCGGGGATCGAACCCGCGACCCATGGCTCAGAAGCAGCGTTTACTACCGCTGATCCAGATGGTCGTCAAAATTCGTCATTATTGTAATGAATTATTTTAGAAATTTAAGTAAAAACATTTTTTTTAATCAGTATACAGTAACAACTTATTTTTGCTCACTGTTGAGCACGGGTCTCTTTCATACGACTGTTTTTTTTTATAAATAAAGGGCTTGCTCTTGACTATATACTTAACTCTACGGTTAATAAGAAGCCTAAGATGGAGCGAGCTTACCCAGAGGCACTGGTTCTCCCACACAACAGCGGAACACAGAGGCACTGTTTGTCGCTGGACTCCGGCAGGAAGGTAGCATCCAGGCGGCCTCTTACGAATCTCATGATAACAACTGGAACCGACGGCTTAAAGTGCCCCTTTTTTCAGTATAATATCTAGAAAATGTTTAGCTCACCTATGAAGTGAGGACCGATAGCCCACGCGGCCGGTGCGTACCCGCCGAATATGTGCCCGCTGTTGTCTTCGATGATCAGCACCGACGCGCCCTGCTCCTGGATGCGACCTGACGATACAAAGGGTCTTTATACTCTTTCCTTAAAATAGTAATTTCCTAGAATGTAATCTCCAATAATGACTTCGCTGAACATACCATTCCTTGCATGAATATATTAGGGGTTAAAGTATGAAATTGCCGTTTTGTATGGACGAAATCGAGAAAAGTCATTTCTCCATACTAACAATTTTTTTGTTTTTTTAAAAACGCCTGAACCGTTTTCGATGCAATTAAAGGTGAAAGTTAGATGGTTATAAAGCTACGCATTATAGTATTTAAATTTCTAAAAATCAAAGTATATAATACAAATATACTTAATTGAAGCAAGAAGGTCAGCTGACACATTGTAAGGGGTCTTTTCAACGACTTCCTTTGAAGTAATAGGCACTAGTATTGCATTTATTTTTAGTCAAAAGTTACTTTATTTAGTTTTTGATACAATACAAAAAGAATTACGCAATAATATGACTATACTTAAGAGCTATAAACAAAATAAAAAGTGGCAAAATAATCGGCAATTTCATACTTTAACCCCTATTAGTTATTTCCTAGAATGTAATCTCCAAGAATGACTTCGCTGAACATACCATTAATTGAATGAATATATTTCGACTGACTCCGGGAAGAAAGTAGCCTATATGCTTTTTCTGCCTATAGTCTGTCGCCGATCTAATTCGATTCCGATCGGTTTCGTCCAGATCCGTTGAGCCGTTCAAACGTTATTGAGTAAGAAACATTTATCGAAATTATCGCATTTATAATATTAGTAAAAAGTAAGACAAAGCAAGGAAGTATTCTTAAAGCAAGGAAGTAACATCTGGGCAGTGTTATTTTTCTTTTTTTACCGATTTTTTTAAAATAAGATTAAAATATTGGTTAATCTTTTTTTTATATTTCATTAGTAGATTAAATAACACTGCCATGATGTTATACATAATGGTCACATAGCGTGGAAATTCGTTTTTCAGGTGGTTCAAAATGCACCGTGGCGTATGGAAAGAAGGCAAGAAGAAAGAATATACAGGTTGTTAGGTAATTAGTATAACAAGCTAAAACCAGCCTGTTTACATATGAACTTGAGAATAATAACCTGAGAATAATAACACCTAGAAGCCGCGTCTGAACCTAAACGTAAGCGTAAACGCGTGCCATTTAATTATCCTTGTGTGCGTAAGCTGAATAAATCTACGCTCTTCTAACGCACACAAATATGGCTTCAGTGTTACCATCATCGGGCCAAACCAAAAATGGGAAAACATGTTGTTTTGTTATACGACGATTTGCCATGTGTTTGGTATGATCTTTATTATAGTACATTAGAAAATATGATTACATTCATAAGTATATTACATATTTATTAATCTAATGACGAATGCCACCGTTCAATGTGTTTAAATTTAAATGCCTGTATGATTGTATAAATTCACATTAAAAAAATATTTTCATAGAATTAATAACACCAACATTTAGTCTAAACAGTTTTAAATAGCAGTTATGGCATATCAATATTTTTCTCAATATTAAAAACCAACAAAAAAACTGTGTGCAATTTTTTTCCCACAACTAGCAACACTGATGTTGATAGGTTTTGTGTTTCAAATTATTCGTTTTTAATTCGATTTATGTACAGAAAATGTATAAAATGTAAGTACTTACCTGTGAAATGAAACTTTATCACTTTCTTTTTGTTTCTCTGATATGCTAGAACACTTCTTCATAGTGCAAACAGTCATTTTAAATTATTTTTCGCGAGCTGTGTTTGACTTAGCGTGACGTTGAGCACTGACAGCTCGCGGAACGAAGTAAGCCAGGTATGGCTTCTTAGTTTTAGTTGCGCGTTTTTCGTGCTTACATTCGGTTTCTAGGTGGTTTTTTTTTCTAAGCATATGCATAGGTATAAATAATATGCGGAAGTTAGAAATATGATATCATCATTTTTGAAAAAAAAAATCCTACAAATCGGAATCGCAAAATTTTAATTTGTATGAAAATATAAAAAAATAAAATGATATCAAATTTCTGACTTCACCGTAGTACTTTATTTATTTATTTATATTAACAAATATCTTTATTATATATTATAGGTAAGGTCTCGCAAAACCTTTAACCTTTAAAACTTATATGCATATATGAACATAGGCTGGTTCCGGCTTGATATACCATTTACCTAACACTTTGTATATAACGGTTCCATAACGCCTTACTCACCGGCCATAGTAGAGAACGACTCGCCGTGTATGTGCGACGAGAACAGGAACCGCCACTTGTGCTGGTGCTTCTGGGGCAGGTGGCTGTTCAGCCACACGATGTGCGAGAGGTCGATGAACGCGGGGTAGTCCGGCATCGCGTCCAGACCTGACGGGCAACGAGGAATACTGATTATGTTTTGATCATCAACATCAGCTCAGCCAGATGTCTTCTTCTAAAGATTCTACAGTTTGCGCCAATCGCATCCGCCATCCAGCAGTTTCGAGTGACCTTGACCAGATCGTGGTGATCCACCGAAGATGGCCAACTTAGAGATCGTCTTCCGGTATTTGGTCGCAATTCCAGAACTTTTCAGACTTGTTTGTTGACGACTGTTTGGATCGGCGGTAGTAAACGCTGCTTCTGAGCCATGAGTCGCGGGTTCGATCCCCGCATAGTACAAATATTTGTGTGCATGAACATGCCTGTTTGTACTTGTCTGGGTGTTTTCTATGTATTAATAAGTATGTATTTACAAAAAAAAAAGTATTTATGTAAGTTTATCGGTTGTCTAGTACCCAATACGACAGGGTACTTAATAGTAGCTTAATTTGGGACTAGATGGCTCTATGTGGCCCAGTGAGGCATGTCTTAAAAAAATTTTTTTTTCCGCCCCAATGGCCATCAGTTCTTCTTACTATGTGTCCCGCCCACTGACACTTCAGCTACGTAATTTTCTGAGTACTGTCGGTTATCTTAGTTCTCCCGCAAATTTCCTTATTTCTGAATCTAAGTGGATTACCAAGCATCGCTTTTTATTGCCCACTGTGAGACTTTGAGCCTTCTTACGAGACCCATATTAAGCGACCACGTTTCGGTTCCATAAGTCATTGGCAACACGCACACAGGCACTGGTCAAAGACTTTGATTATCATTGTAAGCCCAATATCTGCCTTTCCCTTTAAATCTGTTATGTCCTAAAGTGGCTACTGAAAAAAATTGGCCGACCTGATCAATAAAGTTGCCAGACCCAACAAAAAATACTAAGAAGCGGGAAAAGAGTAAACTAGTCTTAAGATTAATTGACTCACCCTCTGCTATAGGCAGGACGGACGGCACGGAAGGAAGAAGGAGCGTGGAACTCTCGTCTGCCGCCTTCTTGTTGATGCCGTAAAGGTTGACATACACGCTCTTATATCACTTATAGAGCTATAATAGTGCTTACCAGCGCTTGTGTAGCACTTATGGTGCTACAATAGTGTTTACTAGCGACTCTATCATAGATAAGTAATACAGGAACCTTACAAAAACCCCTAAAGAACCAAAGGTTTCACAAAATGCCTCCTTACGCTCATAAGTGCCTATAACTCCTAATCCTCTTGTAGCTACTAAAATACTCTTTTGGACATTACAGTGGTACAAAGGAGACGGTTAACTCAATCGTACTCTCTATGGCTCTCTAGCGGCGCTATAAGATGCTCTTATATCGCAATAAGTATATTTGTTGCCACTATAAGTTGTTCAAAAGGTGTTCGAATACGCTATTGTAATATTGTATAGCTCTTCAACCACTCCTATGCGGCTACCAGGCTGAACAATGCCCGTATAAGTTGCTTGTGTGCTATTTGGGTCGTATTGTGGAAATCAAACTAGTTTTAAGTGTACTCACCCTCTGGTATAGGCAGGAGGGACGGCACTGAAGGAGGGAGGGGCGTGGGGCTCTCATCTCCCGCCTTCTTGTTGATGCCGTAAAGGTTGACAAACACTAGCTCTGCTAACTGCTTCAAGAGGATGTCAGATTGTAGCCTAGAAAAGACAAAAATGGTCAGCAATGATTAAATATTCAGAATATACTAAGGTAGAGCTCGTCTAAGATAAAATGACGCGCCCCGCTTCTTAATTAGTTGATTTCGATGTGTGAGTGCAAATATTAATAATGACACTTCATCTGTGTGGGAGCGTCGACTGCTCCACGAACTACGATCAGTATGCCTAGGTCACGGTCGACTAGTCGCGTGATAAATCTGACAACGCTCTTCTTAGGGAGCAGCGCTGGCGTATTGTATGAAACAAGACTCTCGCGCGTTAAGGCAAATTATGACAAGTTGGACAACAATTCCAAGAAAAGCTTTAAATCTCACCGGCAAATGAATGATCAATTACAACGGCATTTGTATATGTATTGCGTCCATATTTTTAATTTGCTTGTGTGCGTTAATGCGATAGTGGGGCGCGTCATTTCAGCTTAGACGAGCTCTATGTGTGTATCTGTTAATTAGATATGTGGTATATTTTATGTGTAGCTCCACCTTTCTCCAAACGCTAGAACGAGCGACACTATTCCCCTACACCGGGGGGTCTCGCGATGAAAACGAATCAAATATTTGTATGTACTTCGATAATATGTTCTTGAAAGCGTTGTGTAGTATGTGTTTGTATTTGTGTGTGAGCATTTGTCTGTGGTCGTTCGAATGTCTGTATTATATTTGATGATTTCAAAATTGAGGTAATAGATCTGATGAAATAGCGCCGCAGTCTTACTGCCAAGACATATTAGTTCCACATTTGCGGCTAAACTACCGAGTCGAAGTTGGTGAATGAGGTATCGATCGATTCCTTATTACAGTCCGAGTAACATAGAATACCTTTTCTTTAAAAATAGGACCATGGCGAATACTAAAACAATATATATAATAAGGTCCATTGAAAAAAAAAAGTGTGCAGATATAACGAGGATCAAAATAATGAAGGACAAAATTTTGAGTCCAAAAATTTTTGAACAATACGGCAATTTTATACTTGTTTTGTTTATATTCAATTTTAACTGAATGCTTAGAGACACTACTTACCATTTCGATAGCTGGTTAGCTGTGCAATGGTGGTGGGGCGAGTCCAGATCCCCCCCCACCGTCGCGGCGACCGCCTCCCCCAACGCTTGCACGTGCGACGCTTTCCCCCTAAACCCTTTCTCGATCCACGTGCGCACGCGCCGCGACGTGGACGACTTCAGTATCTTTATGTACGTTGACGCTATGCTCTCGCAGTACTAGAAGTAAAAGAATGAATTAATAAATACTCTTTAGTGCACATCAAACAACTGACAACTGTAACTGACAGATAATGTTAGCAGAAAGATGTACATGAATGGCGGTCTTATCGCCACAAACGATCTCTTCCAGGAAACCTTTTGGCAATGGTAAAACTATAGAGAAAGAAGGAGTAATATAGCTAATAAAAGTAATTAAAAAAAGATAGACTTATTTGACACAGAACAAACTAACACAAAGCGTGTAACATTCGAAAAAATGAAGAAAAATAAGGAAATAAGTGTCAAATATATGCGTAGGCAACAAAAAAGTTTCGAATTTTCGAACGTTGCTCGGGTTTGTGATAACCAACCCGCATTTGGCAAGCGTGGTGATTATGCCAGTACACCCATCATTACTGTGGTAACTTGAATTTAATGATGGAGGCCTTTTCCCTGCAGTGGGATGATTATAGGCTGTTACTTTACTTTTATGCGTAGGTCCTAATATGTATAAGTTTTATAATTTCCATCTAGTTTCTTTGCAGTTAACGACTTATTGCAGATTAAACTTGACGTACAGACAGACAACGGCAGGTCAACCTACCCAAAAAGTTAAAGGTCATTGAATTGATTTTCAACTTTAAGTCCAACAAGTAGAGATCAATATCAATTGAGAAAATTTAACGTTTTGTGGTAGGTTGACGTGCTGCTGTCTGTACATGACACAAAGTTTTAATCCTACTAAAGTGAAGAATTTTTAATAATTACTTGTAACTTTGCTTATACTTTGTCGCACCGCCCACTTTACATTTCTGCTTAACTTAATGGTCGACTGGCAGAGAATGCCATACGGCATTAAGTCCGCCATTTGTACTATTTTTAATTTGGTAAATCAGTGCAATAAAGATTTAAAAAAAAAAAATTTGACTTTGGGACGTTTTGTGTTGGTGCCGGTTATATCATTCACTACAAATAAAACCGGCCAAGTGCGAGTTGATGGCGAAAATTGCTCCTCAACGATCCCTAGGACAGTTTATTTTTTCAAAAAAATAAAAGATATTGAGTAGAAAAATTTTAAAACATACCTCTCTTAATAACTGATAAGGCAGCTCCACTGTTTCATTGTAATCTTTACCTAAACTGTTGTATGTCACCATCATCCGCTCATCCACTGTTCCTGAAAAGTTAAATCCATACTAATACTATAAATGGAAAAGTTTGTGTGTCTGTTTGTTTGTCCGTCTTTAACGGAAAAAGAGAGCGACGACTTGATGTGATTTTTTACGTGGAGGTAGTTGAAGGGTTGGAGAGTGACATAGGCTACTTTTTGTCTCTTTCTAACTCCCCACTTCCCTAAAATGGGGGTTGGAAGTTTGTATGGGGTATTCCGCAATTTTCAAGGTAGAAAGCTAAAAACTGGTATGGCTATATGTGACTAACAAAAAAATATTGCATCTTTTTTTTGGAAATCCGCCCCCAACCCCTTAAAAGAGGGGGTGAAATTTTATTTTAAATTTGTTACTTCGAATTTAACGTGTGCGAAGCTGCGGACTAAAGTTACTTCATAAATAATTTTGTACAAAATGTTATTGCTACAGACCTTAGCAAAAAAAAAAAAACTTATCTAATATTATATTTATGTAGGAATAAAGGACACTATTTTTCTTCTAAGTACAATTTTTTATTACGTCTATGTCTCACAACTTCAAGCTAAAACTAACCCTCTGACATCTTTCTAGAACATAACATTTTAAAATTCAAAAGTCATGGATCTCTATCATTCCGTCTTCCTTCCCTTTAATATCTTGCGTTCCATTCCTCACATCCCATCCCACACTTTCCCTTATTCCTACATTTATTTCATATTACTGATCATAATACATTTGCTAGCAGACAGGTTTTTAGGAGACGATACTGCCCGTTTGTTAATCTCATCTTACGACACTCCTAGGAGAAGGAGTGGTGCTATTTCGCTTTATACCATCACAAACGGCTTAAAAAAAACACACACACACACACCCAACAACAACACAAACAAACTAGCACGCATTCAATTAACTCGTATTTTATTAACATTGGAATGTTATTTAGAGCCTTTGTATTATTGTAAGCTTATTTAGATGTTAAACAATCATACCTCTTACATTGTACACGTACAGTTCCGCAAATCTGTTGAACTCCACCGTCGGCGTCTTCTGCTGGCCAGAACCGAACAGGAAGTTGGACAGGTACTGGGCCAGCCGAGGGTCTATTTGTGGACCCCAGAATTTCTGAAAATAATAGACTCACTTCTCACTCTTTGAAGCTGGGCTCGGAAAACGCTATATTTTTCGAAACGTTTTCGCCTTAAATACCTAAAAACGTAAGTGATTCGTTTATTTTCGAATGGAACCACAAAAAAAAAACGGGCAACGAAATCTTAAATCTTTCTTGCTCAGTAAAACGTTTTAAACCATTTTACGCATGTTAGGCCCTGCCATCCGAACGAACAAGCGGCACGCGCTGTTTCGGTTCAGCTCTCTACAGATTAAACCGTTTTATTACGTTCTCATTTCGTTTTTGTTCCGAACAAAATGTTGAACAAGGAGCTGTCCTAAACGTTTTAAAAACGTTATTTTGAATAACGTTTCTGGGAATGCCGTTGTCGAGGTGTTAACTACTCCGTGGTCTTGGGTTCGAGTACAGGACGGGTCAATGTAGAAAACGATATTTTTCTATATTTTCTAGGGTCATGGTAATAAGGTGGTAGGACTTACGATGCTGCTGACCGTACTAGTGTAGTTAGTAATCATACAGATGTTTAAAAGTCATATTATAATTTTTTGAACCATTTGTTTTTTTTCGTTTTTTTCGCACACATTTCTGTTTAGCCCAGTGCCCCAGTGTTGAACTGATAAAAAATGGCATATAGCAATTCTATTTATAATAAGCCGACCTTTTTTTTAAAAAAAATATATTTAAACAAATAAATAAATACCAACGAAATCCCTCTTCAACGCACTAAGCTAAGACGTTAGTCTGCCATTTCTGCTAAGGACTGCGTTTTCTCCTTTACTTTAGAAACGAATGTCGAAAGCGGCATGCATCAGTAGCTTCTGAGGCCTTACCACGCAACTCGAAGCCTGTATATTCCGATATATCTGTCTTTCTCAGATACTTTAAAACATTGCTATGTGTGAAAGAGATGCAAAGAATCGCAGTATATCTATATCTATCTTTACTAGTGGAGGAAGACGCTGTTGCCATATCATAAACTTCTTCTTTTGTCACCTTAAGAGGAAACACAAGGGCCGTTTTTCCATACAAACGTAGTCCCCTGTTTCCTCCCTGGATAAAGCCAGTAAAGCAATAATTTTTATTACAAAAATCTATGGCCACTCTAATAGTGGCCATAGAGTGTTTCTATGTTTTCTGTTTTTTTCATAAATTAATTAATAAAAAAGATATGAGCCCTCAAAAATCGAAAAAAATCGCCAGATTTTCCGCTGTGTTCAAACATCCAGAAAACAAATTTGGATAAATTTTAGAAAAAAAGGAACATACATAAGAACATACGAACACGGCCAAAGCTTTTCTTTAATTTTTAATGAAAAAAGTATTTAAATCGGTCTAGTTTTGGAATAGTAATCGGGGTACTACGAAAAGTTGATTTGGTGTGCTTTTAGTAGGTATTTTCGGTCCAAGAAGCAGTTGTATTTATCACACTCTGCGGTGAAGGCGTTTGGCAGTGCGCGACAGCAATAGATTTTACAAATACCTATTTTTCAATTCTCTCGCCCGTAGTGTTTCCTCTTAACCACCTCTTTAACACCCAGCACGAGATGAGCTGGTGCTTATTTATTTTAAGCCAGCATTGCATGGCAAAACAAATCAGGTACACGATATATTTCGAATTTTCCAGAAATAATAATAGTCGGACAGCTGTTTACACGTGGGGCTATAAAGAAAGCGATAATCATAACATCACTAAATCCGTGCGAGCAGGATACGCACATCCACGGTACTTCATGGTCATCGAGGGCATTGTTTCGATGTGGGGCCACTAGATCAGCGAAAAAAAATAATTATTCTATAAACAATATTTTTATCTGTTATGATGATGTTAGGGTCAGGTTAGACGTTAAGGCCCCATTAATTCGTGATTTATGGATCGATGTCCATCGATGGCCTAGTACGGAGCGCCTATGCGCACCGTAAGCGCCAGCGCGCGACAGTACGGGCCTGACGAGCCGCCGCGCTCACGTATTTTGAAGTTATTTAAACATAGTAATTAAGAATATCATTTAATTAATTCAAACTCAGCGAATATGTCTAAATATTGATCAGCTTTCAAACTACATAAAAATTTTATTTAAAATGTCCGTAGTTTAGTTCTAGTCGTGAAATTGAAAAAACATTTCAAAGAGAGGTAGGTTTGTGATTTTTTTTCTATCGAGCGATGCTAATCAAATCGTGTAACCGTTAGCGACTGTAACTAGAATATATTCTCAACGAATACATTTATTTTTTTCAGACTTCCTAACGCAGTTTTCTAGATTTAAAATGGGTTTTAAAAACTCAAAAACGCTGCGTCTTAGACCCACGCCGCCTTTATTTTTCATCTATTAATTTTTTTAAGAGTTCAAAACTGTACCTACCTGAGTAACTAAATCCCATATAGTTGACGAATCGTTAAATATAACCAATTATTGTAATAAAACAAAAACAACAGTGATTTACATTTGTCTGTCAGGTAGATTAATTTTGCTACTTTTCGGCGAAATGGCTTTAGTACCGCTATTATAAAGAAAGAACTGATTTACAACCTTGCTAAAATATCAGGATCATACAATTCTAGGCAAAATTAAATATATTTATTATGACGGCTAGGAAAAATGTTTAATCACTTTCACACGTTTAACAATTTCTCTGTAGTAGTAATAAATATTTGATACACTCGCTAATTTCATGGCCCTACATGTTACATATTTCATACATTTTCTCCGACAGTGTTCTCTACAAAATATAAACATCATCTTTTTTGATGATCCGTTTCAAATTTATGAATTTCGTGCTACGCCTGTTTATCTCAGGTAGGATTAGGTAGGTAAAATATAGGAAAATCACTGGCACAAATGTAGGGTTTGTAATTTTAAAAATATCTGTAGGAATTATTTAATTAACTGTTTCAGTTACAAGAAGTGTTTCCGATTGCTACATACAATTCAATTTTAGAATTGGATTTTTTCACTCTGAAAACGCGGCTGGCCAGATTAGTCTATAGATTAACTGTGTCGTGACTTCATACGAATCAAAACAAACATTTGTCATTTCAGAACTTTTGAAATAATTAGGTAATATTTTTTTCCTCTTATCTGGCCTAAAATATTAATGTTAGACCTATTTCAAGAAAGAGCGGACTAGCCTATTGCGTCTTTCTTTAGCAAAGCTACTGCTACTTGTATCACAACTTCATAGATTAAGGTTTAAATTTAAAATACAATTCCTCAATTTCTTTTAAGGGACTGTAGACTTTATTATATGGTTATAATTTCAAATCAATATAAACGATTTTGACAGACGAACGGGCGAAATGATTCTATTAAGGTATCTTTTTCCATTTAAGATGCGGCACTTTAAAAATCGCATATGAATTAATGTTTTGCGGAATTTAACCTTAGAAACACATGTTTCAGTACTTACATAATGAGAAGATACTGTTCAGAAGGTACATAACTGTCAGACAGGTATAGCTTTCATAACAAATATGTTTGTATGTCCGAAGTTTTGATCCAGACAAGTCTTAGTTAACGTAAACATACACTATATCAAAAACAATCGCCTAAAAATTCCCATAGGGCTGCATGTGTTCCCTAAGTCTACCGCGAAATAGGCACAAAAACATTTATACTCGTAACTTTCATGTCTTTAAACGTGTTAAAAGTTTGAAAGGTTTATTATTTGTCAAAAAAAAATTCGGTGACCTTAACTGGATCATAGATCCACCCACAGATCATCGTCCGGTGCGCGTCGCCAATTCAGAGCTTTTCCGCCCCAATGGTCATCGGTTTTTCTTACTACGCGTCTCTCCTAGCCTCTTCGGTTTTCTCAATTATGATTCTATCGCGGAAATACCAAACATTGCTCTTTGCATTGCCCTCTGTTCTACCTTGAAACAGGAGACTAAAGAGAGACTTAGATAAGTCATCACATCACTGTCTATCAGTGATTTTCTCTAAAGCTAATATTGTAGCTTTAAAAGCAGAACTGAATTAAGCTTCCTTCAATTTAATTATGTCGTACCTTACGTTGACTTTCAATTAACAGGTATGTAACATCGACGTTGCTTAAATCGCGGAAATTTTAAAGTGTCGATTTTTTTAATGGGACAGCCTATTTAGTTCTCATTTTTTGCTATAGATCCAAGCCACAATTTGTAAACAGTTGATCTACCTTCACTATCTATTCGGTAACAAGTCTTACAAATAAAAACTCAATGTGGACTGTTAGGACAGCCCTAATAGTCTTCGAGCGATGAAGGGAATGTTACGCGTTGCGGACGGATGTAAGACACGTTTCTCAAAGTCGTGGTTTCAAGGGCTGCGATAAACGTTTTAAGAGGAAACACTACGGGCGAGAGAATTGCAAAATAGGTATTTGTAAAATCTATTGCTGTCGCGCAGTGCCAAACGCATTCACCGCAGAGTGTGATAGAGACAACTGCTTCTTGGACCGAAAATAGGTACCTACTAAAAGCACACCAAATCAACGTTTCATAGTCCCCCGATTACTTTTCCAAAACCGATTTAAATACTTTTTTTATTAAAAATTCAAGAAAAGCTTTGGCCGTGTTCGTATGTTTTCTTTTTTTTCTAAAATTCAAATTTGTTTTCTGGATGTTTGAACACAGCGGAAAATCTGGCGAATATTTTCGATTTTTGAGGGCTCATATCTTTTTTATTAATTAAGTTATGAAAAAACAGAACACATAGAAACATGCTAATAGTGGCCATAGATTTTTATAATAAAAATTATTGCTCTACTGGCATTGTCCAGGGAGGAAACAGGGGACTACGTTTGTATGGAAAAACGGCCGTAGTATTTCCTCTTAAGGACACGATGTCCAGTAAAATCTAAAGGATTACGAGTACTAGAGCTATGTGTTGCCCCCAATTGGTTTAATTAATTTTATTACTTCTAAACAAAATTAATTCTTAAAAAATTAGGACGATATCATTTTAGCAAATTATCGCTAGTATTTATTGAATCACTTTTAACTTTTTATTCTGGCATTCTTTCGTATTGTACATTATTGCTAAAAGCGGTCGCTTTTGGCGTTAGCTACAAATTCCACTTTATAAACAACTAAATAAAACAAATACTGTGATTCAATAAATACTAGAGAAAATTTTCTAAAATGATACTGTTCTAGTTTTATGAGAATTGATTTTGTTTAGAAGTAATAAAATTAAATCAATTGGGGCAAGCACATGGCTCTAGTAGTCCCCTTAATACTAGCTTTTCGTTCGCAGCACTGCCCGCGTATACTACACGTTATATCGCGCGGGCGGAAACCTGAGCCCAGATGTGGGATGCAAAATAGCCTATATCCTTACAGAGGGTCTGATCTATTTTTGTTCCAATTATCATCTAAATAGGTTCAGTAGTTTCTGCGTGAGAGCGTAACAAACAAACTCACATTCAGATTTATAAAATTAGAAGGGATTATAAATGTAGATGAATATAAATATCAAATCAAATCAAAGCAAACATTTATTTGCCAAAAAAACAAGATATAACAAGTTGACAGATAGTGAGGTACCTCAGTGGGTGTGTTCATCTGCTCGCAGACGTGCAAAAATTAGAGATTTTAAATAATAATATAAATAAAGGTATGTCAAAATAATAAATCATGAATTACATCTGACATTAAACAGTCTATAACTGTCTGTCATCTTTTCGAGTTGACGCTTCGAACCCTAAGCGACAGACGATTGATTTTAATTGTGTCTGGATTCTGGAATAACCCACGCTCCAAGGGTTAAAAGATGAATTGAAACAAAAGATATATTTACGGATTTAAAGTCGCGTTTCTTAGGATTTTAGATCGTTTTTTTATCCCAGTGTTCCGATAAGAATAAATAAATAGATGATAAAGATACATTTGTTATTATGTCGTTCGTTTACTTATACTCTAGTTATATTTAGTCGGCCCATATCAAGAGACTACTTTTTAGCTTTATTAGTTTTCAGTAGCAACACGCACTAATCCCAAACGACCAGAGTTTCGTCTGGAGACACTGAGACAAAAAGTTGCCTATGTAACTCTCCATCCCTTCAACTATCTCCACTTAAAAATCACGTCATATCATCGCTTGTTTTTGCCGTGAAAGACCGACAAACAAACAGACACACACACTTTCCCATTTATAATATTAAATATGGATGATTAAGGGCTGTTACGAATGTGTTTAGGGGGCCTCTTAGCCCAGTACTCATGCTACATCATAAGACGACTACATCTTAAAAGGCACATTACCAAACGAGATCGAGCACTAAGTAACACAAACGAACGAAATTAGCGCCAGCACAAATCCATCACGATTTCACAACAACCCTAATGGATCAGTGGTTGTTTACCAAACAATCACTGGGAGTAGGGTTAGCTCTTCACTGTCAGATATTTGTTCTCTCTGGATTTCCCGATTTTTGAACAAACGTGAAATAAACGAGATCGCTCGAAGAATTACGGACCTGAAGAGGCAGTAAGCGCGACACATATAGTAAGAAAAACCGATGGCCGTTGTGGCAGAATGGTATTGGAATGGCGACTGCGCATCGGACGACGATCTATACGTAGGTCCCCCATCAGGTGGACAGAATTTCCCGAATTTTCAACAAACGTGTGACCCTAAGACAACCGACATCGCTCGAAAAATTGCGTAGCAGTACTGGCAGTGAGAGGGACACATAGTAAGAAAAACCGATGGCCGTTGGGGAGGAAAGGTTCTGGAATGTCGATCTGTGGGTAGGGGGATAATCCACCTATCCATTGTGGATCTACGATCAGGTGAAGGTCGTGGGAATACGTGTGGAGATCCTGTGGGGGCCTAAGTACAGTGATAATGATATGCGATCCTCAGTCATATCTATACTAATATTATAAAGCTGAAGAGTTTGTTTGTTTGAACGCGCTAAACTCCGGAAGTACTGGTTCGAATTGAAAAAATATTTTTGTGTTGGATAGTCCATTAATCGAGGAAGGCTTTAGGCTATATAACATCACGCTGCGACCAATAGGAGCGAAGCATCAGTGGAAAATATTGCAAAAACGGGAAAAATTATTGATGTTAATCGCGATTATATAAACAGACATTGACGCGGACGAAGTCGCGGGCAACAGCTAGTCTATTATATGAGTTTATAAGCCAAAGTGTCTAATGCTAATAAATCAGTTAGTTTCGGTTTGTCTTTCTTGAACATTGCATATTATTATGGTACAACACCATGAAACACTTCCTTTAAGGAGACTGCGCACCACCCGTAGGATAAGGCGGGCATAATACTTTAATAAGTTTTTCGGAAATTTAGAAAATATTTATAAAAAAAAAACATTTTTGCCGTGTCAGCTATTATTCTTTACCTACTTACTAACTTAGCTATTGTAACTCGCAGATCACCAACCCGCATTCGGCAAGCACGGTGATTATCAAAGATTTAATATAGATAATAGATTGGCAATTGAATCCTGAAAACGAGACCAAAACTAGGTTACGCTTGTGTGCATAAAGTGAGCATGTGCGTGAGATAAATAGTGCAGGTACTGCATTGTCTGCTTGCTTTCGATATCGATTCCATCGACACAGTTTACGTTGACGCAGGTGACTTATTTTTTAGTATTATTAAAAGAACGCCAAAAAACTGCAAGTAAATACCTAGATATGTTTTTTATTTTATAATTACTTATCCCCGAACAAAATCAATTTATTGTAAAAAATATCGTAGGCTTTACTTGCCAGTATTTAACAATTTTGCCTCATTTTGCGATCGCGATCGCCAAAGTTGAAATAAAAATGATATTTATTTTTCAATTACACATTACAAACGTACACTAAATATACATATATTTAATGTTTAACTAATGGGGATTGATGGGGGCTTGAACAATATGGACATTGATCCAGAGCGTAATTTTACAGGCTGATCGCCTCTGTGTTAAAAACACTTAGGGTCCAAATGTAAACTGCAAATGCTCGAATATTTATTGGGCGAACATTCTTTTCTATTAGGCAATTTTCTAACGTATTTTAACAATTTAGGCTGTATGCGGTTTACAATGTGAAATATGTCAGCTAATGAAATGTCGATAAGATATCATCGACAACGTCAATCACTACAATACAAAAGTGACGTTAGTAGGTAATTGTTGAAATTCACGTATTTGATATTATTTTTAATTGAATTCATATGAATTTAAATCCTTGTCTTGGTGAAATGCCCTATCAATTAGTATACAAAATTTTAGTCAAAGCTCTGAAACATTGCATTTTGATGAATTTAATGTTTGAGGCCTTTGTTGCCTTGCAGTAGGATGATTATAGCCTGATAGTACTTAAGTTTATTTATTTACTTATTAATTTATTTACATCAACCCTAAGATCTATCATGCATGACAGACACACTAATATAACCAATGCGATAGAAGGGGCAAAACATCATTACAAAACTTAAAAATAACGATTAATTTAAATAGCAAACAACATATAAAATACATTTAACGAGATCACACAGGTTATCGCAGAACACGTCGATCCTCTCATGAACTTGGTTCACAATTACAATTGTACGGACAAGTGGCGTCTTAGAGAGTAGATTGGTCCTGGCCACAGGCACCGCCAGTAAGTTAAACCAATATGGACCACGGTCTGAATAATTTCTTATATTTAATTTCCCTCGGTAACCCGAAACCTGGGTCCAGTAATAGCCCACCCAAACATGTCGGGCGAAGCAAAACAATTATCCTTCGTTTATTCTCAAAGCGTGTAGGCCGCGACCCACTGTGCTGTCTGAAATTCAAGTGATGTTTACTAAACAAATGGGTTATTGCTGCCGAGCTATGGATGTTAGGTAAATGGTATAAAAAGTCGAAACCAACCTATGTTAACATGCATATAAATAGTATAGTGAAGTCAGAAATTTGAAATCATCCTTTTAATGGTTTTTACTTTCATGCAAACTAAAATTTTGAGATTCTCGATTTGAATGAAAACATTTTCATTCTTATTATGTTTTATTTTCATGGGGTGGTGGGATCTACCTCCTAATGGTCCACCCTGGGCAACGGCATCCTTGGTTTTCTAACCAATGATGATGGCTAATAGATCCCTCTGCGGTGGTAGGCTTCGTAAGAGGCTGCCTGGATGCTACCACCCTCCTGCCGGAGTCCAGCGCCAAACAGTTTTTCTGTATTCCGCTGGTGTGTGGGAGAACCAGTAGTACCTTTGGGTAAGCTTGCTACATCGTAGGCTTCTTCTTAACCGTAGAGTTAATTAAGTAGTCAAGAGCAAGCCCATTATTAATAAAAATATATATATACTAGCTGACCCGGCAAACGTTGTTTTGCCATAAAAATGATTAAATTACTAAAATGGCTAACCAAAAATAGGGGTTGGTGGTAAAAGGGTAAAAATTTAGGGTTGTATATATTTTATAAAATTTTAATATTTTACTACCCTACCCCTACCCTACCCCTAACCTACCCTACCCTACCCTACACATACCCTACCCCTACCCTACCCCCACCCCTACCCTAAACCCTTCCCTACCCCTACCCTACCCTTACAAAAAAGACGATAATTGATCAGTTATCGAGCGGGATGAAAAATGATTAAATTACTAAAATGGCTATTAAAAAATAGGGGTTGGTGATAAAAGGGTAAAAATTTAGGATTGTATGTATTTTAGTATGTTGTATCATAAAAAAATAGATATTAAAAATTTTGTCTAAAAAATAAAATAAAAAATTAGGGGTGGACTACCCCTAACATTTAGGGGGATGAAAAATAGATGTCGGCCGATTCTCATAGATACCGGATAAGCACAAAAAAATTCATCAAAATCGGTCAAGCCGTTTCGGAGGAGTATGGCAACGAAAACTGTGACACGAGAATTTTATATATTAGATTTTAAAATTGATATCAAATTTCTGTCTTCACCATAGTATTTTTACCTAACACATTGTACTTATTACAACAACGCCTTAACGCCTCGTTGGTCTAGTGTTCGAGTCTCAGATCATATAAAGAAATAGATATGAAATGGGGGCGTTGCGCGTGCGAATCCGATATGGGCAAACAGAACTATTGCACTCCGCACCGAAATATTTTACGAAAACATCCATGTAACGATAATTGTATCGGCACAACATACATTGAAGGCTTGATACTAACTAGCTGTGTTGTGAGTACTATGCGACTGCGCAATGTATCGAGGTTTAATCGAGGTTCACTGCCCGACGTGTGCGTCGCGACCACACTTTGTAGCGACTCACTAATTTGCACACACCAAATGACGCATTGTGTAAGCGAATCGTATATTTTGACATTACTACCTTAATAAATGATGCATATGCAGATGCAATTCTATTGAGCCATTTGTAGATTAGCGGAATTGGGGGCCAGTTGGTGAAACTTAAAATTTAAATCACTTATTATTTCGTCATTTGGACACATCAAGATTTTTACTTAAGTTCTTTAATGTAAGTTTCACCATGTGGACACGCGTAAATATCCTGATGTGTGTGATGTGATGTGTTCATTAGCAAAATAATTTTCGAGTCATATTTAGGTATGGATTTCCGCAAAGTAACGCCTGAGTCTATTAAGTTGCTCAGGGTTTTGAATCAGCGGGAGTCTTTTAAGCTGAATGTTCTCAGATCTCCTTAAGCCGTTAAATTTTATTTATTTTATTTTATTTATTTAAGGACAGCCAACAAAGCATACACTATGACAATATAAATATCTTTCTTAATTAACATTTTGTAGTGTTGCCTTAATTAAAGGCTACCACGACATGCACAACTTATATAAAAACGTGGAAACCGACATTAATCCTATTTTACCTTAATCAAAATTTAATAGATTTACTTTTTTGAGAAATTTATTGAGACAATTAAGGCTCGATTTTGATAAGACCTTCATAATCTGCTTTCTTCCTTTCTTCTGCTGTTCTCCATATTAATAAGTTTTCCATTTTCATACAGGTACACACCTCGCACACTTACTAAACAAATTAATACCAAAGCCCTGACAATAGACGTATGACCTCAGAACCCAACCCAAATCGTGTCACCAATACGCAATTTACCTAAAAGCTATCACCTACCAGGCCAGAGACAAATAAACCTTGCCATAAACTACGCCTGACGTCACTCTGCAAATACTGGGTGGCCAAACAGTGGTGCGATACCAATTGGGGTTTCAGAACGCGTGACAATTGGACAGGTCGAACGCACTTATAATACCTATGGGCGTATTTTACACATATAGCGTTTGATATAATAAATAACTTTATTTCAGACAATAATATCCATTTTGTTAGTGGTAATGTTCTTAACCTAGTGTTAGTAATATACAGCGCTACATGTTAATCACCGCCGCTCCATCCCACTTGAGATTTTGCAGCAGTGATTGATATACACACAGTCCAGCCTGTCTGCAATCATGCCCAGGATGCTGTTGGAGCTGCCACGCAACCTACGCACCAGGGATGCGCATCTCTTGCGCAAAGTGGTGTAGAAACAATCTACACGATTTTCAGCAAACATTCCTGACGCACTACAGTACCTTGGCAGCCCCATCAACATTCTGAAGGCATTATTGTACTGGACACGGAGTGCGCTGTAAGACTTTTGGGTATATTCCGCCCACAGGCTGCAAGTATAGAAAGACGTGCAATACGCTCTAAAGAGTGTGATTTTTACAGAGGTGGAACATCGTGCAAACCTGCGAGCGACCATGTTCGCCCTCACCACCAGCGCCCTCCGCTCTCTCTCAATGTCATCATCATCCCTGAGGTCAGAGGTCAAGAGGTGTCCCAGATATTTAAATTTGTAAACTCTGCGTAGTGTTGCCTCACCAAGTTTAATTTGAGGGAAATCAACCGTTACTTTTCCTCTGACCTCAAAGACCATGACTTCAGTTTTAGAAGCATTATACATGAGTCCATGCCGTCGTGCATATGCTTCACAAATTTTTACCAGTTTTCTAAGACCACATACTGATGCGCTCAGCAGCACCATATCATCAGCATAACTTATGTTGTTAGTATTTATACCATCTATGTGACATCCTACATGAGTGCCACTAAGCGCAACAATCAGGTCATTTACGTACAGGTTGAAGAGAGTGGGCGAAGATAATCCTCCCTGCCTCACTCCACATTCCAACCCGTACCACTGAGACATTTCACCTGCCCATCGAACGCTATTAACCTGATGCCCATACCAGTACTTAAAAATATTTATTATCTCGGATGGCAATTGAACATCTTTTAACTTCTTCCATAGAAGATCGTAGGACACCAGGTCAAAGGCTCTGGACAGGTCGAGAAAACACGCATGGACTGGCGTTTGACGAGCCCCATAGTATCTGACAACATTCTTCACACACAACACGGCACTTTCAGGCATATAGAGAGGTAGATTTACTATACTCATTTCAACTTTCATGGCAGGGTTTCTCAAAGTTTTAGTTTTACGGACCCCTGTTAAAGTTTCCAGATGTCAGCAAAACCCTTAAATAACTAATAAAATGCCCCCTTTGCCAAAGAAAATAATACAACGGATAGTTAAATATCAGTGTTTAAAGAAATATATTTTAACTAGCTTTCCGCCCGCGGCGCTGCCAACGTGAACTACACTTTATGTCACGCATACGGAATTTTTAGCCCAGCATTGGGATTCCAGACAGCTTTTTTTACTTCTAATACCTCCAAGAATATGTGCACAAAGTTTCATGGTGATCGGTTTAGTATTTTTTTCGTGAAAGCGTAACAAACATGCATTCACATTTATAATATTAAGTAAGGATATTAAGGCTTGTTTTTTATCGCAAATTGAGTCAATTTTAGGAGTAATTTTGGACAATCTTATCCATCACTTTGACTCTAATCTATTTCTTTGTTTATCTTTATTTTAGTTTATTTTTCTGCCACACGAGCCTTGATAACCCAAGTCACTGTGACTTAAATCTTGTCGCGAACCCCCCTACCGTCGAATGAGGAACCACTAAAGGGTTCACGTACCCCACTTTGAGAAACACTGGTCTGTGGCTATCACATGAATTAGTTATTACAAAGTCTCTACCGTGTACTAAGTCATTTGGTGACGGAACATTAAAGAATGGCACCACACCTTCTCTTTCTGTGGGTCGCCAGAGGCGAATACCATCGACCTATTTTTTTGGTTTGTGATAGCTTGGATGATGAATCACTCGCCTTACCATGACTATGGCGAAAAGTCTTTTTATGGCGAGAGGCTTTTGTACGGCAGCGATGTGGGTTGCTGATGATATACGAGTATATTCATATAATATTTTGAAAGATCCGAAGATGAGGAATTTCTTGAAAAAAAAAATGAGAAAAAGTTTCTAACATTTCTTTTTCTTTCGTTTCATTCTTGGACCATCAGACATTATTCACGGTTGCAAAGTGAAACTAACGATATATTGTATTGAAATCAGTTAAAAACTAATATTCTACGCAACCCCGACACAGGCCGGCGGTAGACTCAATAAAAACCGATCGTAAACAAGTTTAATAGCTCATTTTGTATACAGCACAAATATATATTATGCTTCGCTATTGCCGCTCAATAACGAATCGTTTCTTTGGTCTGACATTAACATTATGGATCTACATTGAATCCTATTAGAAATATACTGGGTGTAAAAAAAAGTACGAGCCGAATTCAAGGGGGTGGTTACGAGTCGTGCCTTAAGGTTTTTATCAAAAGACTAGGTGTTGCCCGCAACTTCGTACGCGTCAATTTCTGTTATTATGATCGCGATTATTTTTGCAACATTTTTCACTGATGCTTCGCTCCTATTGGCCACAGCGTGATGTTATATAGCCTTCCTCGATAAATGGACTATCCAACACAAAAATAATCTTTCAATTCGATTCAGTACTTCCGGACATTAGCGCGTTCAAACAAACAAACAAACAAACAAACAAACTCTTCAGCTTTATAATATTAGTATAGATTTTTTAATAAATTTGTCTTTAGCTTATAAAAGCTAAAGAAAAATTTATAATAAAGTCCCTTTTGTGATATTAGACTGGAAGGGAGTTATACAATACATTTTTGATGAAACTATTGCTTACAGCGTAAATAAATATTGTGAGCCTTAAATAAATTAGGAATACGGCTAATGTTTTCGTGGCTCAATGTTCAGATGAGTCCCGAGTCAACCGGTAAACGAAAGTTGTGGGTTCGAGTCCCGCCAGAGGCAGGAAACATTTAATCCAAGGCATTCCAAGGAATCGTATTTTAAGCCAACAACAAATATTATGATCTCCTAAATGAATTAACGAAAACGGTTATGTAGTTAGTCTATATACTATAGAAGTAGGAGCGAGAGGTATACCAGCAAAATCTCTCTATAACCTGTTAAAAGTCCTTGGCTTGGCTAGAACTGCAGAAAGTTCTATACTAGAGCGAGTGTCTAAAGCTGCATTAGCAGGTACGTACAAGATTTGGTTGGGCAGGGAGAGAAACACAAGTAGTGAAGGTGAGTGTTGATGTATGTCGGAAAGGGGCCCCTTAAACCTACACCCGTGTCACAAGTCCCGGGAGCTACTCGGAGTTTCTCTTTCTGCCACACGATGGACCCGGCACCCGCACGGTGAATCCATGGAACGCTTAGAAGTTTGTCTCCCAATAGAGTTATTTGCTTCGGGATTTATACCATGTACCTTATTTATTACTAGCGGTTGCCCGCTACTTCGTCCGCGTCAATTTCTGTTATTATGAACACGATTATTTTTGCAACATTTTTAACTGGTGCTTCGCTCCTATTTGTCGCAGCGTGATGTTATATAGCCTTAAAGCCTTCCTCGATAAATGAACTATTCAACACAAAAATATTTTTTCAATTCGATTCAGTACTTCCGGAGATTAGCGCGTTCAAACAAACAAACAAACAAACTCTTCAGCTTCATAATATTAGTATAGATGAGTTTCCGGTAATTCGGCACTCAGCAAATAACTCTAGTGATAGTGAACATGAAAGTTTAAATCAGTACATTGTCTCCCAATGTTAAAATTTATTTCACAGTTACGAAAAATGTGCAAGGCTAGAGTAACCTATAGTTGCGTGCACACCATACTCGTACATGCTAATAAGCACAGCCCGAACACGGAAAAAGGTTAAAAAGGCGATGTGGGCGGGACAGACGCGCCACAGAGGTTATGAGCAAATGCTTATACTTCTGCCCAAACATGAATGTAAGTGAGCGCTGTGATTGGTTTCTTTTGACGTCGCGCGACCCTATTTGTTGGTTGCGCGACCCTCTTGGTTGGTTGCGCGACCCTCTTGGTTGCAGTTTCGCGACCCTATTGGTTGGTCGCGCGACCCTCTAGGTTGGTTGCGCGACCCTCTTGGTTGGTTGCGCGACCCTATTGGTTGCGCGACGTCAAAGAATTCGCTTGATTGACGTTCTTCAAACTCGTTTACGTGTAGGGACGCAAGCAGCGCCATCGGTTCTCATACAAATGGCGCATGACAGCCTTCCTAACCTTTTTCCATGTTCTGTGGTATAAATCTTGAATCAATTAACTCTAGTGATACTGACCATGAAAGTAAAGTTAAATAAGTATACCGACTCCTATAGAAGTTTTTTTAAAACTTACAAATAGCCAGCACTTGACGCCAACACCACGAGGCGAAATTAGCAAAAATGGCAAAGAGCGAGTGCAAGCGTTGAGTAGAGATCCGTCCACTGTTTGTAGAAGTTGAATTCACTCTTTAATTAATGATAATATTAATATCACTTTGTAAACCTTATTTTAAAAGGAATTTCAACAAAATACAAGATTCCATTAATTGCATTGGATGTAATTACTTTGGTAGGTAATTAACAACGATATCTAAAACGAATAAATAACAAAACCTGTTACTTGTTTCGTCAGCGCAGAAACTCAAAATTTCCCAGTTGAAGTTCTGATATTTTGTTTGCAAATTGTTATGAAAAAATTAAGAGACAATAGTAGAGCTTAAAAGATACTACTGTTTAAACCAATAAGCTATAATAAGCATTCTTTTTTTTCTATCCAAGCCTGATCTTTATAATAATTTAACTGATTTTGGTGATTTATTTTAGTAAATGTAGATGTTACCTAAAAGAGAAAAATATCTGCCTTTTTCTTCTGAATCAATTAACTCTAGTGATACTGACCATGAAAGTAAAGTTAAATAAGAATACCGACTCCTATAGAAGTTTTTTTAAAACTTACGTACTGGCTACTGCATCCCTACCTAGAATATCTGTAGCTAGGTTTTTTAAACTTACCCTACCTAAAATTGCTATGCACACCCCTGTCTATACCCGCCTATAGTACAAGCTATTAAAACGAACAATGGTGTGCCGATCACCGCACATTCTTGGGAAATCTATTTCAGTGAACAGTTTACACTTCTGTCGATTTACTGCGCTGTAAATCAAAATGGGAGCGGTTCCTTGATTATACTTCAAGCGTGAACAAGGCGGTGGCGCAAGTTGAAGAATAAGTTTGAAAAGAATAAAATTTTTTGAATATTGGCCGTATAATTATCATCATTTTCAGCGCATATTGGTCTATTTATTTTTTTAAATAATCAATGGGCTTGCTCTTGGCTACATACTTAACTCTACGGTTAAGAAGAAGCCTAAGATGGAGCGAGCTTACCCAGAAAGTGGCACTGGTTCTCCCACACACCGGCGGAACACAGAAGCACTGTTTGGCGCTGGACTCCGGCAGGAGGGTGGTAGCATCCAGGCGGCCTCCTACGAAGCCTACCACCGCAGAGGGATCTGTTAGCCGTCATCATAGGTTAGAAAACCAAAGATGCTGTTGCCCAGGGTGGACCACTAGGAGGTAGATCCCACCACCCCTAAATTGCTGAAGACAAACCATTTATCATATGAGATCGAAGCGCATAACTGTGAAATTATAAAGTAATGGCCTATAATCATCCACACTGGCGGAACACAGAGGCACTGTTTGGCGCTGGACTCCGGCAGGAGGGTGGTAGCATCCAGGCGGCCTCTTACGAAGCCTACCACCGCAGAGGGACCTGTTAGCCGTCATCATTGGTTAGAAAACCAAAGATGCCGTTGCCCAGGGTGGACCACTAGGAGGTAGATCCTACCACCCTAAATTGCTGAAGACAAACCGTTTATCATATGAGATCGAAGCACATAACTGTGAAATTATAAAGTAATGGCCTATAATCATCCACACCGGCGGAACACAGAGGCACTGTTTGGCGCTGGACTCCGGCAGGAGGGTGGTAGCATCCAGGCGGCCTCTTACGAAGCCTACCACCGCAGAGGGATCTGTTAGCCGTCATCATAGGTTAGAAAACCAAAGATGCTGTTGCCCAGGGTGGACCACTAGGAGGTAGATCCCATTACCCCTAAATTGCTGAAGACAAACCATTTATCATATGAGATCGAAGCGCATAACTGTGAAATTATAAAGTAATGGCCTATAATCATCCTACTGAAGATTCTACTACATGGCAAAGGGCAACATTGAATTCAAGTTTCCATAGCAATTATGGGTACAGGCATAATCACCACGCTTGCCAAATGCGGGTTGGTGATCACTTTGTTACAATGTCGAATGCAAGAAATTATTTGAATTGGATTAAATTCTTAACTATTAATTGTAGCCCGACTCGGAGATCGAACTACTAGACCAAAAGGGAGTTTAGATAATAGAGAAAAAAAAAATTACACAACTTCTAGAAAAATGACAAAAACAAATTAAAAACTCTCATTTAATGGCGTTTGATGCAGGCACACAGCAAAGAATAGCGTCACATCTTCTCTTCCTGTGGGTGTTGTAAGAGGCGACTAAAGGAGTGCCGCCAGAGGACGGGCAGCAGTCTTCTCTCCAACATCGGCTGAACCGCGATCGCCTGTTAAGACGCTGACATGAGCCAAATTCAGCTCAATGAAGATTGTTTTGCTTTAAGCCTATGGCTCGTATTGTTGCCAAATTCTATGTAGTTGTAATTGATCATATTTTTGACCAGGTGGTTGTTTCCAAAACACGATTCTAAAAACTTTTCTCGATAGAAAATAATCTTTAAGTAGCCTCTGAAAATACATAAATTACCATTTTTCTCAGCAGTCCGTATAACAATGATAATAAAATTATGCTATATTGTATATTACATGTTGCTTAAGCAAATGGCTGATTTAGATTTTTAATAAAATAGCAATTTTGGATTGCACAACGAATTTTGTTGTTTGGCACTTAGGCCCTTCTATTCCATGCGCTTTTTCTCTGTCACTCCTACGGGAATCGACAGTGATAGCTGCGGCGCGTTCCAAAGAAATTCAAAGACGAATAAATTTGTGGGCGTGTTTATTGCTCAAGGTCATCGGCTGCAGTCAGCGTCTTAAGCGTGGCGATTATAGCAAAATACGGGTTTATGATCACCAACCCGCATTTGGCAACCGTGGTGATTATGCCAGTACGCATCCTTGCTGTGGTAACTTGAATTCAATGATGGCGACACTTCAGTAATCAGTACCCATCATTGCTGTGGCAACTTTAATTCAATGATGGAGGCCTTTTCCCTGCAGTGGGATGTGTTTTGTTTACTTTACTCTTTTGGGAGACCTATGTCCAGTAGTGGACTGATATAGTATATAAGCTGGTGATGACGATACGCCAGCGATGTTACGGATATGGATGTAGGCGCATACAGGGTGAAATTTTAACCACTTTCCAAAAATTTTATAGGCGTTCGGTATCGTATTTAGAGCCCATTTATGAAGTAAAAATGTAAATCAAGCTTTCACCCACAAATATTTTTCGCAATTTTTACGGTCCTAGGCCTGATAAGGTATAAGGAAAATCAAAAACGTATGAATAGTATCGTAATGAATGAATGAGATGCGAATCGCTTAAAAAAAGTGTTGCTAGGCGGCCGTATCACAAATTTTAGATATTTTGCGGACATTTTCTAAGTGCTTTATCTTGACATTTTTGTACTGGGCTATACCAAAAGAAAAATACGTCATCTGTTTTTTGTCTTGTAGATTGATATATTAAAATTTGGAAGGTTGTTAAAATTTCATCCTGTATAGGTAATTTTTTTTTTCTTTTATCCCAATTTGAATAACTATTTAAAGCATTCGTATTTTGGAAACCACAAACAACGAAGGTACCACAAACACCCAGACCCGAGAAAATGTAGAAAAACACTTTTTTTTTTATCTACATTGACCCATCCGGGAATCGAACCCGGGACCTCGGAGCAGGCGACACCTTGAAAACCGGTGTGTACGCCACTCCGCCATGGAGGTCATCAATTATTTCAGTTTTGGTTTTGGTTGCGGACATGAAATTATTTCGGATTATGCGTTCCTTGCGAATATCTTAGTTACGGAAATTTTAATTGTAGAATTGGTAGCTATGGAGCCCAGCTTCCCCGCCAAGGCAACGACAATCCCCGGCTTCGGAGGTGGAATTTTGTTGTTGATGCTATCCCCGAGGAATCGTAAAATTGTCAGGTTAGAAAATAACATTAGAGCTATCGGAGACCTACCAAATATACACAAAAATTTCATTTAAATTAGTTATTATTATAACAATTTGACTGTAGTTATATCTATGTTACTTTTCGGTACTAAAATCAGCACAGACAGTAACTGTCGATTCGGAAAACAGCTAACATGTTTTTCATGATAAAATTATAAAATCAGGCATCAAAACTCAAAGAAACAACTCGTAAAACTTAACAAGCACTAACTAAACTAAGAAAAAACATTCTAAATAGAAAACCAAACTACGTGGGTAACACTGAAAATGTTTAGAACTGGCCAGTTAGAAACATTGCTAATGAAAAACTTTTTTTGAATTTCAATTTTAGAACTCTTTGGTAACGTAATGTTTGTTATTATGACTTTCGTTGTGAGCTTACTCAACAACAAAGCTATGATATCAGTATATAAACTTGAAAATTTTTGTCTCAGGCGGGACTCGAACCCATGCCCGGCATGCGAGGAGATGCGGGTTCGAGTCCCGCCTGAGACAAAATTTTTCAAGTTTATATACTGATATTATAAGTGCAATTAAGTTGCTAAAATATCAAATAAAGCTATGATAGGCTGCGATTAGCATTTTAAGCTATTGCATAGCTTCTATCGCGGGCCTTGAGCGTGGAGACCGAATCCAGAAATTCCGTAACGAAAATAACCTAACACCCACCACTCCGACCGGCACAGCGGTGATACTTTTTTGTTTTATAATTGCATAAGTTGATAAAAAATGCTATGCAATAGCTTTACCGCGGCAGTCTCCGAGTGCCACACGTCTTTTTTTAATGAAGCCCCATCTCGTGCCACTATTTACAATTGGTTTAACGAGATTAAGCGTGGACGTAGCCATCTCAATGATGATCCGCGTGAGGGACGTCCTTTAACAGCGACTACTGAAGATAACATCAGTGCTGAGCGACGCATGATAGAGGAAGATAAGAGAGTGACCTATCAGCAGATACGGGCAAGTCTAGGGTCAGAGGGTATCCTAGGCATTGGTATGAGTTAAATTCAAAAACTATTACACGAACATTTAGGCGTCAGTAAGCTTTGTACCAGATTGATTCCCCATACTTTAACCGACGACCAGAAACACCTTCGCATGGATTGGTGTCGCCAAATGTCAGATAAGTTCAACGGCGGTGAGTCACCGTATCGAGTATGCTGTATACTCGTATAATATAGTCACAGGTGATGAAAGCTGGATATATTGCTACGAACCCGAAACCAAAAGATAATCAGCTCAGTGGGTGTTTCTTTTCGAGGATCGGCCAACTAAGGTAAAGAAAGAAAGAAGTCAAGGAAAAAAGATTATTGCCTCATTCTTTGGCCGGAAAGGTCATTTCGAGATAGTTGTGCTAGAAGATTGAAGAACAGTTACTGCAGACTGGTATGTCAATCGCTGTTTCCCTGTTGTCTTGGAAAAAATTCGAAAGCAGCGCCCTCTAAGCAGGATCCTCCTTCACCACGACAATGCTTTAGCGCACTCCGCAAAACGGACTGTTGAATATTTGACTATGGCAGGTGCGAGATAATGAGTCATCCGCCATGCAGTCCCTGACCTGGTGCCCTGCGACTTTCATTTATTCCCAAGAACTAAAGATAAAATTAGAGGTATTCGTTTTATTTGATATTTTTTGCAATTAAATTGCAATTATAATATCAGTATATAAACTTGAAAAATGGGCGCTATACCATTAAGCCACCGAGACCCTGCGACTCAGCGCGAATTTTTCAAGCATATTCCTTTCGCTGTAAGCCAGCGTCGTCTCATTAAATGTTAGGAGTTTGCACCCTTAACACTCGAAAGAAACATCTTTGCAGATGTTTGACCGTCAGTTAAGATGAAACAGCTATTTATATACTTTATTTGATATTTTTAGCAATTAAATTGCAATTATAATATCAGTACATAAACTTGAAAAATTATGCCCGGCATGCGAGGAGATGCGGGTTCGAGTCCCGCCTGAGACATAATTTTTCAAGTTTATATACTGATATTAGAGGTATTCGCTTTACGAGCCCTGAAGATGCGGTGAAAGCGTACGAAAATTCCATAGAAAAGACCCCTAAGGAAGAATGGGCCCATTGCTTTTCTCAGTGGTTCCATCGAATGCGACGATGTGTAGAGAGGAACGGAGATTACTTCGAAAAACAATAAAAGTATGGGCAACTTTCTACATTAAGCCGTTTTTCATTTTCTAAACATTTTCAGTGTTACATATGTATAAAAACTCTACGTTTGCATTACAAGAGGTAGAAGGTTATATTTTACTACGAAATACAATGGTGGCGAAGCTAAGTCGCGATGCCAAGTAAATGTATATCACCTTTTGATTGTAAACCTATAATTGATTAAATATCGCACGAGATTGTAAACTATCAATACATAGTTGACGGTACCGTAAAGCTTAGTATCATTTAAAAGCACCAAATAAAGTACCAATTTCAATTTGCCAAACTGTGTGAGAAACTCCATTTATTTAGCTATAGCTTTTAGTTCATCCAAGTTTACTTAGATAATACAATGTCTGTGTCCTATGCGTATTTAATCATAAACAAGGTGTAAAGCTATCGTCGATCTTTGATTTGTCGATCTTAAGATATTCGACTAAACGTTTTTTTTTTTCGTTTTGATATTCGAGCAAACGACTTTTTTGGACACGTAAGCAGTAACGATTTTGTTTACAATTCCTCGACAGTTTAAAATTTGGCGAGATAGTTTACAGACTATCGGTGCACACAATGTTATGGTGGCACACAATACAATGTTGGGCTGGTTACAGAGTCACGCGTTTGAACAGCGCAGTCCAGATGTGCGCGCTGTCAAATGCACTCATGGGTAGTTGCGTAATAATAACGCTATTGAATCTCTCCGCTAGAGAAAAACACAACGAAAAACGCTCATACTGTGAAAGGAGTTTTAGTATACCGTGTTTCGTTACACTGTATTTATTTTAAGCGCGCGCTATCAAAGTCTGGCGGCGTGACTCTGTAACCAGCCTAAGTATTGGTACCTTTTTGTAGAGGTAGACTCTATGTGCAAATAACTAGATTACAAACAGTAAAAATATAAATGGACAAATTAATCATGGACAATACCACCACCCTATAACACAAACTAAACTAAAGGCGCGTGTGTGCTCAAACAAACAAATGAGATAAAAATTAGCACTCAAAATAATCTTCATTAGCACTCAAAATAGTCAAAATACAAATGGGACAAAACACAATGTGAGGTTACATACAAGTTATAGCAACATAATCGAGAAGGAACATTTAAAAGGCACATTCTTGGATCTTGTTACCCATTTTTTTTTAATTACACCGGGAAAAAATCACGGTGGAAAAAAACCTTACACACTTTGGAATATAAATGAAGACTGTATTGTGGCAATTCCGATTTATTGCTACTACTCTAATACCTCCTCTACACTACTCGCGAAATTCCTCGGCGAGGTACTTCTACAAAGTCCGGCAAAGTTCGCAGTGCGTCGCTACACTACTCGTTCTACTTCGCGATGTGTTGATTCGTAACTTCGGGCCCTTTGACTCGGGCGCAAAGACCGACAACAAATGGAAGTCGCCCGAGGCGAGGTGAAGTTTGTCGAGGTAAGCCGAAGTGCCTGTCTACACTATCGTATTCATCCAACTTCGTTCAACTTCGCGAGTAGTGTAGAGGAGGTTTAAAGCTGTAAAATTGCAATCGCACGATTTTAACGCTTTTACAGCAACTGCGCAATCTTACTATATTAACAGCGCAATTTTACTATAGTATGAGTGTAATTTTACTATAATTACGGTGCTATTTTTAAAAGATGTATTTAAAGTCAAAACTTAAACAGATAAAAATGATAATATCAATGAGCTAGTGGCGACTGCTTATGATATATACAATTACTAGCTGTTTCCCGCGACGTCGTCCGCGTCAATTTCTGTTAATAAGAATTTGATTATTTTTGCAACATTTTTTACTGATGCTTCGCTCCTATTGGTCGCAGCGTAATGTTATATAGCCTAAAGCCTTCCTCGATAAATGGACTATCCAACACAAAAATATTTTTTCAAATCGGACCAGTACTTCCTGAGATTAGCGCGTTCAAACAAACAAACAAACAAACTCTTCAGCTTTATAATATTAGTATAGATTGACGAGACTGTGCTAAAGAATGATAATTCTGTACTAAAACATTTTTTTTATCGGCAGTGAATTAAAATCAGATTTTTTTTATCTTAACCACAGAATGTGCCTTTTGTATGGAAACGAAAATGGAAACTAAACAAAGGGTACCTAATTAAATTACTTACTGAAACCTTGTATGTAATGCATCTTTGATAATTTGACAAGTGACAGGGAGAAATGAGAAGGTTTGATTGAATATAATTTGAATTGTGAACAAGTTACTTTTACCTAGGTTTAAGATTTTTTAAATTCTACGTTTAAGATATTCATAACTATTGTTATAGCAGAAAATTACAATCTATTAAAATTAAATTGTTTTTCATATTGTGTGCGGATCCACATATCGACAACCAATAATTTTACTTAGGTTCCATCTGAAGAAACCTTTGTCTAACATTTCCAGGCTAACCATTTGAACAACTACTATGTTTGAGTCTAAATCTGTACCTAACATCTTGTAAACAACATGATGCAATAAAGAACTTTGAACTTGAAATACCACTGTCACTAGCCAAATTATATTTAAAACTAAAAAAAGGTGAAAAACAAAAATGAACGCACTTCTAGCAACACTGCATCTACTTTCCCACTCACGATCAGGTCATCCTCCCGGATCCTTTCTGAGTTCTTGCTGGCAGCCCGGAATGTTGCCGCTACATACTTCTGCTCGTCCTTCGTTAGTAATGTACATTTTGCTGCTAACTTTTTACTGGTGTTGCCCATTCTAAAAATAAATAATGGGGTGAAAATCTTTTTATTGTTATCTCATTTCGAAATTACCATAATTAGTCTCTCAGTTGATTTTATATGTACCGTACTGCTAATGGCACAGCATCAAATTATTCTTCATAATTATTATCATGAGCACCATCAGTGCACTCTCAAAAAGAAGGAATTCGACTTAACCGCTAAGCTTGGCAGGTGGGTTGGCGTTCGCAGTTTGGATGAGAAGATGCTTCTGCCCGATTTCTTCAGACAATACCCTATATCCACCTATTACAACACTGATTCTATTCAATTTTGTGCTGGTATAACACAACATACTTGCATACTTAACTTACTAATAATATACTAAATTATATGTACACATATTAAGCCCACAGAGCATGTTTTTCAAGACCGAAACTTGAACTGATATAAAGACAGAACTGGTCATAATCTGAAAAACAGACCGTGACCTTTTTGGTCATTCTTCAAAGATAATCTGGTGTCTCAAATTTGCCAAGCTGCTTATTACGGGCCTCCGGCAATGGTTTTATGACTTCTACAAAAGTCTGGACATATTGTTTTGTTGTTGTTGTACACGGACCACCGATTACAGACCCTAGCCACATTAGAAAATGATATTTCCTAAACTGACCTGACCAGAGATCAAACCAGAGACACTTGCACCGTAGGTGGACCAGCGCATCATTATTTTAAGAAACATAATATTTTTCCTAAATGTATCCAAAGAAACAATTAAAAGAGTTACATGTCAACATGAGATGGTTTACATCTAACCAGTTAAGTACTCAAATTTAATCAAATAATTAACTAGGTAATTGCATTATAAGAATAAATAATTGACATTCTTGACAGCCTATAAGCAATACAAACATTATTATTTACAGAATTAAGATAATTATGTTATTATCAAGATATTTAATCTAAGATTTATGTTGAATCATAATATCTCTAACATTGCCCTATCTTATCAAAAAAATAAAAATAACTGAAGGGTAGTGCAAACAACGTTGGAAGTAATCAGTAGTTTTTTAACACAATACAAAAAAGGAATTAAAGGAGAAGTGTTAAATATAGTTAAGGAAAATTATGCAGTAAATTAAGACATTTCTGATAACATTTGATAGAATGTAATTTTTTTTAAGTATATAAAGTATTTTAACTTAATTCAAAGATTAGCTAAAAAAGTGTTACTTGCAGTGCACTTACATTGCAAAACTTGAAACAAGAAATGCTGGAATTTAGTCAGTACGAGTCATGCAGTGTTGGCTTTTGCTAAAATAGGATTTGTCCCAAAGGGTTGAAAAAAAGTAAAAAAGGGTAAGGGTAAACAAAACATTTATGCGAATTCATAGTACTAAAATTTTTTAGTTTACTTTACTCTATCATGGTAATACGTTTACGGACAGGAATTTAACCGAGCCTACATGCACCAGCAAGTGTCATTACCATGGTCAAGGTAAGACCTTACATTTATTTTCAATAGATGTGTGTCAATACATTTCCTTAGGTACGAGAACGTCACGAACAAATTATTGTAACTTAACACTCCAATTTTAAGTGCAATTATGATATTAAATAAATAAAAACACCTTACCTGAGCACAAAACAAATATTATTTACAAATACACTTCACAAACAACAAATAATACACTAAAAGTTTTATTACACATATTAATATCTGGTAATAACAGTTTATTAAACCCTACAGTACATTATGTTAGCAGTAAAAATTCATAGAGTAGCTAAAATTAACTGAAATCAATCAATATTTTGGTTGCGAAATTGAAAATTCACATTATAGGTTACCTGTCAATGTCAAACTTATTTTTTATTAACTTTTTCAAAGTTTTTATTTCCGCACGGAAACTCGATGCTGAACGCTAAGCACACAAGTTGCGTCAAAGGCCGCGTCAATGCGACTGCCTTATCGCGGTTAATTTTAGTCTGGAAATTAACCACCATGATAGTGATTTACGGTTTTTTGAAGTTTATAAATGCCTTCCATTAAATATCTCTCAAAAATTTACCCATCTACAATGAAACCAGATTTCTTAGCACACCAATCTCATTTTCGCGCAAATCTCTAAATAGCAACGTCATGACGTTGTTAAGTTAGGTTAGGTAAACAAATAAACATCACGAGACTTGTCTTGTCCTTTACTTTTTCGGCACTTCGACAGGGAAGTTTTAAAACACCATTAAGAGGAAACACCACGGCCGTTTTTCCATCCATACAAACGTAGTCCCCTGTTTCCTCCCTGGATAATGCCAGTAGAGCAATAATTTTTATTACAAAAATGTATGGCCACTAATAGCATGTTTCTATGTTTTCTGTTTTTACATAAATGAACTAATAAAAGATATGAGCCCTCAAAAATCGAAAAAATTCGTTAGATTTTCCGCTGTGTTCAAACATCCAGAAAACAAATTTAGCTAAATTTTAGAAAAAAAGGAAAACATACGAACACGGCCAAAGCCTTTCTTTAATTTTTAATGAAAAAAGTATTTACATCGGTCTAGTTTTGGAAAAGTAATCGGGGGACTACGAAACGTAGATTTGGTGTGTTTTTAGTAGGTATTTTCGGTCCAAGAAGCAGTTGTCTCTATCACACTCTGCGGTGAATGCGTTTGGCACTGCGCGACAGCAATAGATTTTACAAATACCTATTTTTCAATTCTCTCGCCCGTAGTGTTTCCTCTTAACACCATGACCATGACTTGTCGACGAGAGAGAACATTGGATAAAATCACGTGATAGACGTCCATGACTTAGATTTAGATGCATGCCACAAGACCAGTAACAAAATATTGAGGATAGAGATGTATCTACGTATACTTTTAATATATAAATGAGATCCTTAATATCTTTCGTAATTAGGAAGAACAGAATTAGTAACTAATTATACATCAATTCCATGAACAAAAATTTCAACTGCCTTTTGAGCTACTACGACATTGTTTGTGTGGACGAATTTATTCAAAAATTTATTATGCTGTAGTAAGCCAGCCAGTTAATTAATGTTTTCATTGAATCGAGAGAAATATTTGGAAATTGGATAAGACAAAACAGCTGCATAATGTCTTGTTATAAGTCCCACCTGAGGTGGTTGAAATTTTTATTCGACGGCACGGCGTTGGATTATCAATTTACACCAGAAATGTAAGAGTTTAAAAAGCACTATTAATCCCTCAACCCCCAGGAGGCACGCGCGTCCCGCGATAACAATTGATTTCAATTGTGTCAGGAATAACTCACGATCGAGGGATTAAAACTAAAACAACTAGGGTAGCATGGGTCTCAGTGGATCCTTTTTTTTGTAAGTGCTATAACTTCAATTTTAGCACCCCAAATTGGCCCGCGTTTTGACAAATCCTTAAAAATTTACTTAGCTTTGAAACTACATTACCAAAACAGTCCAATCAGGAATGGGTTATGAAAGAAAACCACTTTAAAAAAAAACGGCTTAGTATCCACTGTGCCCCTGTGTGGGTTACAGTGGATATAGGTGGTGGGTTACAATGAATCCTAAGGGGTACACTGGATAAAGGCAATTTACACCTTTACCTTCTATAATACTCAATAATCAAAAAATCGTTTATTTGCACAAAACATAATATAATATGATGACAATTCAACAACAAGTGCTCAAGTTTCATGTCATGTTCTAAATTAAATGAATCAACGTCTTCAATACCTTAATTATCAAAACTTAAAAGTTATAATAATCAGTCAAAACAAAACTAATGGCCATATTATCACGAGATCAATGAGTAACAAAAGACTAATGATTGAAAATAATCAACCTCATAAATATCTAAATAAAATAACAAAACTTAAAAAAAATATTCAATCAAAACAATTCAATTAACGCGATCAGCAAAAAGACCATTATGACTAACGCAGATCTATTTTTGAGAAATCAATGTCGAAATGATATAATGCTTGGGTTCTTTTAGTGCCTCTTGTAAAAGCTGGTGACGGTAAAATCAATTTAATGTCATTTAAAGCAACTATTGCGATATCAGGCACATTTGGGACATGAAATTTGTTGGCAGTTTTTATAGATTTCCTGAGGAAACTGACTTCGATGTCTCGACCTACTCCAATAACCTTTGCTATGTAATATATATTTTTTCCCGCACCTTAAATTCCACAAGTATAAAATTACTTTCTTCAGGATTTTTTACGAGTGGTTGGAAGTTTTCGGGATCAACAAGGAGAACCTCGTCCTCTTCTTCCTCAAGATTAGGCTCTTCTTCGGAATATAAGCTCATCGTTTCTAGAATTGTCTCTTCGTCTTCGCTATCATTTTCTAGGACTTTTCTTTTTGCAGCAGACTTTGCATACTTCTTCCTTGTTTTTTGTTTATTTTTTTCTTCAGCCCTTTGCTCGATTTCGTTCTTATTTGGTGTGTCTGTAGCTATTATGCTTTTACCCTTTCTTCTCTCAGTTCGCCCGCGTTTACGGGGCCCAGCTTTAGGTAACCCGCGGAACTCGAAAGGACTTGTGAATATTTTTGGACTTAAAGCGCCGCTTCTGGAAGTAGAAGGCTGTTGAGTTGGTGTAGAGGGTGATACAGCTTTGTTCCTGGAAGTAGAAGGTATGTTAGTCGGAGTCGGTAGTCTTTGGTGGTTCGAAACTGTCTGAGAATTTTTGGGTAGTCGCTGCGTATGCTCGATTGGCGAGCTCGGAGAGCCGGGGTATTTCAATTCTGGACTCAGGTGACGACTGCTTCCTATGAACGTCGTCTACAATTAGCAGCACCACGTCTTCATTTAGGCAGGTAGGTGAATTCATTAAAATTGACGGTGATGGGGTTCTTGTTATATCTGTATCTTTATGGATAACTGTAGTGGAATTTCCTTCCGGGGGATCATTTTCAATTTCATTATCTGGATGTCGGTCAGTAACTTCACTGGGAGCGAAGTCTTCATCCGTAAATATATCCCTATGAAAAGGGAAAATACCCGTTGCCTTGAAGGCACTACAAATGTTGCTAGGTGTCATTGCTTTCATATGCGCTTCGTTTACACAGCTAGCAACTTCATATATGGAAAACGTTTTTCCTGGGTTGCGCATCATCCAACTGTCAACTGCTCTATTATATGCCACTTTAAATGGGCCAAAAACACCAACATCTAGTGGCTGTCATTTCCCAGTTGAATGTGGTGGAACCGTTAGAATAGTCACGCCGTTATCTTTGGCGATATTTAAAGCCTCTATGCATATGTGGGACTCATGGTTGTCTAAAACCAGTAAACTGGGATTATCTTTGTTGCTGTTACTGTGTTTAATAAAATGATTAATAGTCTTGACAAATAACTCTCCGTTCATCCACCCACTTTGTGTTGCTAGGCCTAATGTTCCAGCCGGAGCCCCGTTTAGCATATAATTTTTGAAGTGGACTCTAGGAAAAATCATGACTGGCGGTATTGTGTTTCCCAAAGCATTCACAATATAGCATGTGGTCACAAGGGTTCCTCTTTCCGCACTAGTAACTTTAGAGACTTGCTTTTGCCCCTTGACTGCCAAGACTTTTGCAGACTTCTGAACAGTCATAGTATTCGTCTCGTCTAAATTATATACCCTGGTTCCATTTCCGAACGCTTCATATCTCGACATGACCACTTCCAAATTGTCATAGAATATTGCCACGTTATGGCGATTGAAGGAAGTGGCGCGAGATAAACTACATCCCTCAGGTGTTCCTAAACTGAGTGTAGGGGATCTCTTTCTAAAACTGTGTAACCATTCGAGTCCTGCCAGTTTGGTATCGTGCCACTTTTGTGGCACTGTAATATTATTTACAGTAGCCATTTCATATGCTATTTTGCGGGTATCTAATAAAGTTAGCCCGTAAAACATCTTGCTGCATTTTTCTAAATAATCACACAAGATCTTCTCTTGGGCATCTGTAAAAATTTTTCGCACTGAGTAATTTGGTGTTAGTCTTTCGGTGTAAATAGCTTCAGTGGACGATAATTGTTTGATTTTTTCATTGTATCGATATAGCGTGGTATAGGGAATATTCATTGCCCTTGCAACTGTTTTTATTTTTTGTCCATCTGATATTCTTAATAAGGCAGTCCTCATATCGGTTTCCGTGTGTAGACCGATATTGGTTTTTCGTTGTCTGTTGCGAGGCATGTTTCCTACAAAAAAAGGTTGCATTAAACAGCGTCAAAATGCTAGCTCCGAAGGGGTAGGTACAATGGATAACTTACGGGGTACAGTGGATCTCGATCCACTGTAACCCATTTAAAAATTATCCACTGTTACCCACTGATAGACATCTTATTTAAAAAATCCTAGTTAAATCAAAAAGTGACATAGAAACAGATATTATGCATAAAATTCCTTTACATTAATCCTAAATCATGACAAATTATTAAAATTTGCAAAATTCTAGCATACAGAAAGGCGAAACGTTTTACAAAACCAAAAAGTATTCACGTATTATACCTACTTGTTCACTGGAGTGCCGTGCTGCGACCGTCCGCTGTCCAAATAAGATGGCGACTAGTTCTGACGCGTGCGGGGTGTCAGAACGGCAACGTTGCGAACTCTCGCGCGTGTTTGTGACATAGATTACAAGTAACGAATGTTTATCCACTGTATCCCACGCTCCCCTACATAAGTAAGTACCTATCTGTTTGTAATTTGATAAAATTTTAACTGATATTATTTTAGCGATCATGTAAGCGAAGCGTTTAGATATGAAGCTATCACACACAGACATACTTTCAAACGCTTTACAAACATCCATGATGCGCTAGAAAAACATACAATTGACAAATTATTTTTTTCAATATGATGCTTTGAGCTATTGATTAAAATGTAGGTAAATTAAAAAGCAGGCTGCAATATTTTAGTGTTTATTTGTTAAGTTTTTTTTACAGGCATATTATTTATATGACAGCAAGTGCTAAAATATTTTTACTTGCATCAATTAAGTAAGTTGGCAATGGCACCATTCATTAAAGTTTTTGGTCGATTTTGATTCTTTCGTTGGGTATTATTATCGTCATCTCCACAAAGACACAATGGTCCACAACGTCGATATCATTGTCACTGCTGTATAAGCTCTTAAAGTCTTCGATACAGTTTCATTCTTAAGACGAGCCGCTATATTCCTTTGTAGAAGCAAAAACATATGTATTTGTGGCGGTATGCTTAGAGCCGTCGCTAGGAATTTGATTCTGGGGCAAAGGAATGCGGGCAAGACTGAACCGATTAATATAAAAGTAAATATTCCTCCGCTGAGTATTATGTTACCCTGCGTGTCCTCAGGGTATACAGCAGAACCGACGATGTAGCTCCAATGAGCTAATGTCCCAATTTTCAGCACCCACAGCACTTTCAGAGCTAATGTGCTGCAGACAACGATGGCTATAGTTGATACAATGCACATTATAAATGTTGTCTTATAATTATAGCCATTAATTAATAGTGATGGTAATAGAGGTAAATGGGATTCTCACATTTCGTTAGCTTTAAATTTATTTTTCATTTTTATTAAAATAACTTTATTTTTTGATTATAGAAATTATTAATCAGGGATGTTACTGAAATGAAATGACTGACACAACAAGTGACTATGTCACACAACAAACTTTTATATTGCCTTTATTGATAAAGTGCCAACAGTTTCTGAACGTAAAAGAAAGTTGCCATTTTAAAAAAACTAACATAGCTTAGTAGTTTCAGAGCAATGTTACCCTTCTCTGTTCTTTGACCAAACTTAGACAAGGATTTTTCAAGACAAATTACGCATTTTTTTTAAATTATGTGTTATTTTTCCTATTAACTAAATAATTACGAACCTAACTTGATTTGAACATGTGTTAAGGTTTAATATTTTTATGTTTGTTAAAACTTGTTTAACTACAGTTATAGTAGAATTGCGAAGATTTTAAATGGCATGCAATATCATCATGACTTGGTAAATTATCTGCGATTATCTGTCAGATCGCTTTTCCAAATTATTTCCATTGTTATTATTAATCCGGATTGTTTGACGCTGAATTAGCAGTTCATGTGAATAAAACAAAATGACTTTAACAAAAATGGAGGTGGACCCCGTGAAAGGCGAGGGGTTCCGGCCGTACTACATAACCAAGATTGAGGAACTTCAGCTGGTTGTCGCTGAGAAGTCTCAGAATCTTCGTCGTCTGCAAGCCCAGCGAAATGAACTCAATGCTAAAGTTCGCATGCTGCGCGAGGAACTTCAGCTTTTGCAGGAGCAGGGCTCGTACGTCGGCGAAGTTGTGAAGCCAATGGACAAAAAGAAGGTTCTCGTAAAAGTTCACCCTGAAGGTAAATTCGTCGTGGATTTGGACAAAAACGTTGATATCAATGACGTTACAGCCAACTGCCGCGTCGCGCTACGCAATGAGAGTTACACACTCCACAAGATCTTACCTAACAAAGTCGATCCGTTGGTATCTCTTATGATGGTCGAAAAAGTCCCGGATTCCACCTATGAAATGGTCGGAGGGTTAGACAAACAGATCAAAGAAATCAAGGAGGTGATTGAACTTCCTGTAAAGCACCCTGAACTCTTTGATGCGTTAGGTATCGCCCAACCAAAAGGTGTGCTCCTGTATGGACCCCCTGGTACTGGAAAAACCTTATTAGCCCGAGCTGTGGCTCATCACACTGAGTGTACCTTCATCCGTGTGTCAGGTTCTGAATTGGTGCAGAAGTTCATTGGAGAGGGAAGTCGTATGGTGCGTGAACTCTTCGTTATGGCTAGAGAACACGCTCCATCCATCATTTTCATGGATGAAATAGATTCAATTGGATCATCCCGTATTGAATCTGGCAGCGGTGGAGACTCTGAAGTACAAAGAACAATGTTGGAGTTGTTGAACCAGCTCGACGGTTTTGAGGCTACAAAGAACATCAAAGTTATCATGGCCACAAATCGAATTGACATCTTGGATCCAGCTTTGCTTAGGCCTGGGCGTATCGACAGGAAGATTGAGTTCCCACCTCCAAATGAAGAAGCTCGTTTAGATATCCTAAAAATTCATTCACGTAAAATGAATTTGACAAGAGGAATTAACCTACGTAAGATTGCCGAGTTGATGCCTGGTGCATCTGGTGCTGAAGTTAAGGGTGTCTGCACCGAAGCCGGTATGTACGCTCTTCGTGAGCGCAGAGTGCATGTTACGCAGGAAGACTTTGAAATGGCGGTTGCTAAAGTTATGCAGAAGGATTCTGAGAAGAATATGTCTATTAAGAAACTCTGGAAGTAGATTGTAGTTCAAAATTTACTTGTCTATGTATTAAGAGTTTACAGAATATAAGATTTTTCAATACATTTTTTTATTTTTTTATTAGGTATTTTTTAGGTTTATTTTATTTTCTGTTTTTCTATAAGTAGTCCTAAATAAAACACTTAAAAGTATAATTAAAATTAATTTTATTTAAGTAATTGAAATAATTGTAATCACACAAATATTGATTGTTTATAAAAGAAATTACCATAATAATAAAGATTCCATTATGTTTCTCATAATTTAATCTTGTAAACTTATGAATACATTAAAAATTTATTACGTATTTTTTTACGTTTTTGTATCAGTCTGATTCCAAATTAACCACAAAGTAATTATACTTATGTTTCTCATAATTTAATCTTGTAAACTTATGAATACATTAAAAATTTATTACGTATTTTTTTACGTTTGTGTATCAGTCTGATTCCAAATTAAACGCAAAGTAATTATACACATGCTAAAATAGTAAAACTAAAAAAAAACATTTTAAAATGTTAAAAATACCGAACCATGAATGGCTTAGTTATATTGGTTCATTATTGGTTAGAAACATGTCCCATAGATTAAAAGGCAGTAGGTAGTATCATGTAAAAAAAAAAAAAAATTATACAGCAAAACAACATCTTTAGCTGCCGAACAATTAGGGTAATGAACCGGCACAGGTATAAAAGATATAATTAAAATGGCGCCTTAAAATTAGTGATGTGTGAATATAGGTAAGGGAAGAGTGCTTAGGGCATCTAGAATACTGTATAAAAAATATTAATAGAAATCTATGTCACTCTATAAAATGTTGGATTGTTTACAACTGACTTGAAGACGCCCTTGGACTCTCAATGGCTTTGCATCTCTCAAGACACACACAACACACTTCTACAAAAGTTTGTAAGAGGTCTTTGTAGTCTAATACTAGAGTATAAAATTAAAACTGTAGAATGCAATGTTAAAAACAGACCTTTTTATGTGAGGCAAGATGCTGCCTGCTGCCCTGCTGGCACAACTAGGCATCTTTTATATCAGTGCCACGCTAAGGTAAAATCTGTAGTATTTTAAACTACTTTTCTAAATTAGAGAGTACTAAGTTATAATATTGGCTGTTTAGAGACTAAAGGTTTTGAAATAGCGACCGCGCACCGGACGACAAAATGTGGATTGGTTTCCCAAAATGATGCAAAACCGATCCTTTTATAGATCCTTCGAAGAGGCCTTTATCCAGAAGTGGGTGTCATTCGGTTGAGATAATGATTTCTAATAAAATATTACAGGGCAGGTCATATAATACATGTTATTATAAATAGTATTCCTCAATTTGAAATATACACTAATTTAATAATATTAAGCGCCGTGTTGTTCTTCAGTCGCGTAATATCTGCCGGGTTTCCCTCTCGTCTATATCTGACTCGGTGTCAGAGAGTATCTGCTGTTCGTAAGGCACGTTCACTTCTAGACCAGCGGTCCCCTGAAAAATAATAAATAAATAATCATTTTAAGACATGCCTCACTGGACCACATAGCTTTAGATATAAGTAGCTTGGCGTATAAGTTACTAGACAACCAATAAAATAACTTATTACCTTTTTTTTGTAAATATAGGAAAACACCCAGACCAGTACCATATTTGTACTGTGCGGGGATTGAACCCGCGACCCATGGCTCAGAAGCAGCGTTTACTACCACTGATCCAAATGGTAGTCATAGAAGTATTTAGTAACAGCATAGGGAAAGAAATATACTTATAAATATTTATTTCCCTATGGTAACAGCCTACTATAATCATCACGCTGCAGGGAAAAGACATCCATCAATAAATTTAAGTTACAGGGCAAAGCAAAGCTGGGTACAGGCATAAATTAATTTAGTAAATATTATCTTTCAATACAAATTCGAATTTATCAACGAACAACCCCGGGGCGGATAAAACCTTACACTCCGCCGCGTCGGAAAACCTCTAATGGGCCAGACATATACAGCGTTTGCTAATAGAAGGTAGTTTCAACTCAATGCTTCCCCGCATTCCCGAGGTCGGCTCTAACAGACATACGGATGCTCGGAACCCTAAAAAGGCTTAATTGAAACATCGCCGAATCACATATAATATAATACTACTAGTACGAACTAAAAGTCTGCCAACTCAATCTGCATTGGCACTGTAAATATATCGGCAAAGGCAGTGGCAAAGAAATTAACTAACTAGTATTATATTATCTGTGTCTATACTATACTAATATTATAAAGCTGAAGATTTTGTTTGTTTGTTTGTTTGAACGCGCTAATCTCAGGAAGTAAGTACTGGTTCAAATTGAAAAATTATTTTTGTATTGGATAGTCCATTTATCGAGGAAGGCTTTAGGCTATTTATCATCACGCTGCGACCAATACGAGCAAAGCATCAGGGAAAAATGTTGCAAAAATAGTCGCGATCATTATAACAGAAATTGACGGGGACGAAGTCGCGGGCAACAGCTAGTTAATTAATAATTAATTTAGCACTCGCTACTTCTTACAATAATAACGCCTCGGGTCGATACAAGAGTTTCGAATTCTGGTTTGTGATCACCATTGCATTTGGCAAGCGTGGTGATTATGCCTGTACCCATCATTGCTGTGGTAACTTGATTTCAATGATGGAGGCTTTTATCCTGATTTCAATGATTACAGGCCGTAACTTGTATTTTGCTTTTACTTACAATGGGTCGCCTCTGCCCGCGCACCTGTTCCCAGAGGTCTCGGACGTATTCCAACGGGTTCACAAACTCGTGTGCTTCTGCATTACTGTAAAGTAAAAACACTATAAGATAGTTGAAATCTTTTTTAGTTTCCAAAAGTTTTCTGAACTGAATAAAAGGTATTTATCTTCTTAAGAAACAAGCTGGTTCCTTCGACTTGTACGTGTTGTTCTTATACCTTTTTAAAGGCATATTATTATACAGGGTGAAATTTCAACCACCTTCCAAATTTTAATATATCAATCTACGAGACAAAAAAAAACATTACGTATTTTTCTTTTGGTATAGCTTAGTACAAAAATGTCAAGATAAAGCACTTAGAAATTATCCGCAAAAAATCTAAAATTTTTGATATGGCCGCCTAGCATCACTTTTTTTACGCGGTTCGCATCTCATTCATAAGTTTTTGATTTTCCCTTTATACCTTAACAGGCCTAGGAGCGTAAAAAAAAATGAAAACTATATTGCGAAAAATATTTTCGGGTGAAAGCTTGATTTACATTTTTTTCTTCATAAATGGGCTCTAAATATGATACCTTGGATGAATTAACCATCCAAGTATGATACCGAACGCCTATAAAAATTTTGGAAAGTGGTTAAAATTTCATCCTGTATAGGCTTTTTATGTAGGTACTATACTTATATTGTATTTTCAATTATGTATATTTTGTGTATGAATATAATCATGTATACATATGTAATTGTACTTATGTATATCTTATTTGTCTCTTTATGTTGACAGAGATCGCTTAGCGATAAGACCGCCTCATTGTATTAATTTTTATGATGCTAAATGATATTGTGCCTACTAAAGGATAGTGGATAATGTTATCGGTTCTAAGTAAGTAGAACTAGCCTAATGGCAATTTAACTTAGTAGTTATTAATTAATTAATTTTGCATAATAATATTATTTGTAAAGCTTTACAGAAAGAAAAACTATACTAAAGTTCGTGTAGAAAAACTACTAAGGTTTGTAATGACACGATGTTGTATTAAATTAGTTAATAATATTAACATTACAATAGGGTTTGGGTCGACCAATAATCCACTGGAGCTAAGTGCTGCCCTCTATTAATTTAATTTTATTACTTCGAAACAAAATCAATTCTAAAAACTATTTTTTTTTAAATTTATTTATCATATTAAGAAAATTACATGAACATAAAGGAAATATTAACATCTAAAAACCACGGAGGTTTACTATGATGCTAATGAGTTAAATTTAGGTCAGTAAGTAAATCCATATAAACAGTAGGCCAATAATAACTCGCCAATTGTGAGATGAGCAGGTAGTAAGACATAAATAAAAATACTACGAGTATGTATACACAAGAACTAGGCAGGTGTTAGACCGAGTTTAAAATATAACTTTCACATGAGAGATCATTATAAATAAAGGATACCTATTTTATTATTATATATACGTAGTTAATGAGATTTAGATAAGAAATATTTTTTTGCATATAGCTGAAGGTAAATTATTTATTAGCCGCGGTACCTGATACGCGGCCGTCCGCTTGCCGTACAAATTAACTAGAACAGTATCATTGTAGCAAACTACCTCTAGTATTTATTGAATCACTGCTAACTGCTTTTCATTCTGGCATTCTTTCGTATTGTTATCTTTTAGCTATAATGTACATTATAGCTAAAAGCGACCGCTTTTGGCGTTAGCGACGAATTCGACTTTTTATACAGCTAAATGAAAAGTTTACTGTGATTCAATAATACTAGAAGTAATTTGCTAAAATGACACTGTTCTAGTTTTTTGAGAATTGATTTTGTTTAGAAGTAATAAAGTAAATCAGTTGGGGGCAGCACTTATTAGCTCTAGTACCTAGACGTCTTACGTCCGGTTCCAATAACCTATCTATCTTCAGTTTTGGCATATCGGAGATAGGAAACAGTTTCTATCTCTGTTTTTGCCGTCCAGAGAAACAAAGACAGAAGTTGTTTTCTATCTCCGATATGCCAAAACTGAAAATAGATAGGTTATTGGAATCGGCCGTTAATCTACAAGTTACAACTGCATTGAGATACGTTTTCACAAGATTCCTAAAAAGTAAATTAGTTTAATGATTTTTGTAAGTATTTAGTAGGTATAGTAAGTATACTTACGGGGCCTCAGTGATTTCAACTACGGAGGTTGTTGGTGCTCCTGAGGTGCCTCCAGTCGCGTTCTGGAATCTCACTCTGCAATAAACAAAAAGTTTTAAATAGCTTACAATGAATTGATTGCTTTTTGATTCAAAATAGTACATCTACATTTAAATTGAATACAGCTGAATGTTTTATTTTGTCGGTCATGGGTAGAAACCGTATATGTGTAGTGTTTTTTAGGGTTCCGTACCTTCTTCTCTTCTCTTCTCAGCCTTCTTCTACCATTCTCTTGGTGTAGGCCTCCTTTCTTTCATGCCAGTCTCTTCTATCCTGAGCCAGCTGTATCCACATCGATCCGGCTTCTCTCTTGACGTCATCACTCCATCGCATTTGGGGTCTTCCCACCGGGCGTTTCTTTCCCCATGGTCTCCACTCAACAACCGTCTTACACCAGGAGTCATGTTTGCGGGCGACATGGCCTGCCCATTCCCACTTAAGCTTCGCCACTTCCGTACCCAAAGGGTGAAAACGGGACCCTATTACTAAGACTTCGCTGTCCGTCTGTCCGTCGCTCTGTCACCAGGCTACAGCCTGTTATTAAATTGTATCTCATTGTATATTATATTGTATCTCAAGAGCCGCGATAGCTAGACTGTTGTAATTTTCACAAATTATGTATTTCTGTTGCCGCAATAACAAAAAATTCTAAAAACTAAATAAAATAAATATTTAAGGGGAGCTCCCATACAACAAACCCGTTTTTTTGGCCTTTTTGGTACGGAACCCTTCATGCGCGAGTCCGACTCGCACTTGGCCAGTTATTATGTAGGTATCGTATTCGCGTAAATTCAAGAAACCAATATAAAAACTTTTTATCAATAAAACAAATATACGAATATTTTTTAATATTTAAATCTTGAGTCACCATGGCAATGAAGCGTATGAACATAAACACCACGCTTGCCAAATGCTGGTTGGTGATCACAAAGCCGAGCAATGTTCGAAAATTCGAAACTTTTGTTGCCCGACCTGGGGATCGAAGCCGGGCCGGTTAAACCACCAGACCAATGGGGCGTTAGTAGGCGTAGAGTACATAAATAAACTTACTCCATATACGGCGTGGGTCGCGCCCGTCTTCGCTTGTGGACAAAATTGTAGTAAAGGAAGATGAGCAGGTAGACGGCGAACAGCACCAAGATAGAGGTGACCACCGTGAAGCTGACGTGGTGAGCCGTCCGGTAGTCTTCGTACGTCCAGCCGTTGAAGAGGGGTAGCTGGGGTACAGAGAAATTTGCTTGAAAAAAATAAATTAAATCTGAAACTGTTAATCATGAAAACGGGACTAAATGCGATATAAGTACAATGCCTAACTAGTATCATATATTTAATAGCTGTTTCCCGCGACTTCGTTCGCGTCAATTTCTGTTATTATGATCGTGACTATTTTTGCAACATTTTTCACTCATGCTTCGCTCCTATTGGTCGCAGCGTGATGTTCTATAGCCTAAAGCCTTCCTTGATAAATGGACTATCCAACACAAAAAGAATTTTTCCAATCGGACCAGTACTTCATGAGATTAGCGCGTTCAAACAAACAAACAAACAAACTCTTCAGCTTTATATATTAGTATAGATATGCTATATAATATTATCTAAGTCTTTGTCAAGGCTAGCTAGACAAAGAAGCCATTGGAAGGAATTGGAGGAGACCTTTGCCAAAGGGCACAGAAACAATTGCATGACCAAATCTGTATTATATAATTTTTAATGTTTCTGATTTTTAAGGTCCAATGGTCTAGTGGTTTAAATACCCGGCCATGATCTCGGGGTCCCAGGTTCGATTCCCGGGTAGGGCAACAAAAAAAAGTATCGAATTTTCGAACGTTGCTCGGGTTTGTGATCACCAACCCGCATTTGGCAAGCGTGGTGATTAAGCCAGTATCAATCATTGCAGTGGTAACTTGAATTCAATGATGGAGGCCTTTTCCCTGCAGTGGGATGGTTATAGGCTGTTACTTTACTTTTTTACTTTACTGATTTTTAAGGCTATAAAATAAAATAATAATAAATAATATTATCTACTAGCTAGCGGACCCCGCGAACTTCGTATCGCCTCAGAATAGTATTTGATTTGGACGTCTTAAATGTCATCAAATATGGCGTAATTGAAAAATGTATGAAGAATTTATATACACGGTGCATTTTTAACCACCTGTAAAACGAAGCCCACGTTATGTAACCATTATGTATAACATCTTGGCAGTGTTATTTTTTTTTTACCAAAATTTAAAAAGACAATTGGTAAGTTTTTTTTTTTTGAAAACGCTATCTGACGCGCAGATGTAGCTGTGTAAGTTCCATTCAACCGAGACCCTGCCGCAGCAAAATAATTCATCTGCGCGCGTTATAGCGTGTTACAAAATTAAAAATCTAAAACAAAATTAAGATTTTTTTTGATTTTTTTTTAAATAAATAACACTGCAATGATATGTTACATAATAGTCCAATAACGTGGTTCAAAAAGCACGGTGTATTTATTTTTAATGGTAACTTTTCAACGGTTTCAATCCTTACTAACCTATCCCCGATAAAGACAAATCCAAAAACAAAAATCATAACATTCGGTCCAGCCGTTCCCTAGTTATACCATAGGGAAAGAAATATTTCCCTATGGTTATACTTACCCATGTGTTGTAACTAACACGAATTTCTTTTATATAATATAGATAAGATAATAATAATATTTAAGACATGCCTCACTGGGCCACACAGAGCCATCTAGTCCCAAATTAAGCTACTATTAAGTACCCTGTCGTATGGGGTACTAGACAACCGATAAACTTACTTATATACTTTTTTTTGTAAATACATACTTATACCTAATACATAGAAAACACCCAGACCAGTACAAACAGACATGTTCATGCACACAAATATTTGTACTGTGCGGGGATCGAACCCGCGACCCATGGCTCAGAAGTAACGTTTACTACCGCTAAGATTGACTGTATACTACTGTTTCTTACTGCGACGTTTCGAGCGCTGTGTTAATGTCAGTAATGTAGTTTTAATATCGGCCAACAGATGGCTTTGTAATACAGTAAGCTCGCGGCGAAATAGTAACGGCTTCGTAATAATAGACGTAGTGGAAATCCGAAATCTTTAAAGCACTATGTTACCAAAGTTTTATGAACTACTTAGTGCTAATTTAATGCTTTCGTGATATTGAATTCCGTTTAGGAATGTTGCGAATGTCAAAATTGAACATAAAATTTTTAACAACACTTCAACAGAAGACTGACTAATATTCTAATAAATAACCTTGTTGCAATATTGCAAAATTTAATTTATTTTATGAAAATGACGTAATACAATAGTACGAGTACCTACAACACCACATTATAGGCTTTCAAATCCAAACTTAAATCTTGCATAACTTCATTAGTGTTTTGGACCTGTTTTGTACATACATTGCTGGTATTAATCTATACTAATATTATGAAGCTGAAGAGTTTGTTTGTTTGTTTGTTTGTTTGAACGCGATAATCTCAGGAAGTACTGGTCCGATTTGAAAAATTCTTTTTGTGTTGGATAGTCCATTTATTGAGGAAGGCTTTAGGCTATATAACATCACGCTGCGACCAATTAGAGCGAAGCATGAGTGAAAAATGTTGCAAAAATAATCGCGATCATAATAACGGAAATTGACGCGGACGAAGTCGCGGGGAACAGCTAGTTTAAAATACAATACGTTGAATAAAAATGCCCACTTAACACAGTTGAAACATTTTAATTCAAGAAAATGTATTATCAATTGACACCAGCAAATTATTCGTATATAAACTTTAAAAATTTTGTCTCAGGCGGGACTCGAACCCGCATCTCCTCGCAAGCTCCAAATTATTCGTTTCAAAAACAGTCTCAAGACATTTCAGTAGGTACTCAAGTGTATGCCCTTACGTAAAAGGCCAATCTTACCTCTGCCTTCTCCAGCCGCCTGCAAGAATTGTCCAAGGGGGGCGACTGATCCCCACACATACATCTCGAACTACCCGCACCCCCAACACACAGCGCTTGACATACCACCCCATCGCAAGGGTTCGGCACATCATCCCTCTGAACACTCGGATGCTTCAACACAAACGAAGCGGCTTCTATTGCTTTGTATATAAACGGTTCGCAGAGCCTCTTCCCGAATAGAGAACATCGGTTTATTTTTAGAGAGTTTGCCGTTAAGAAGTATATGGAGTCCTCGAAGAGGGTGAGGCCGTGAGGCTCGCGAAGGTGAGCCTGAGCGCTGATGACTGTCTCCCTAGAAGAAAAAGAATCATTTCGGAAGCCATCCAATAATAACGATTTCATGATTTTGAACACCCCCAGTCACAGCTCGCATTTATTTTGTGTGATGTCAATTGCTTACAATAAATAAATGAGGACAACATGACATACACTGTTCTGATACCAATTTGAATAACTATTCAAAGCACTCGTATTTTGGAAACCAGAGACAACGAAGGTACCACAAACACCCAGATCCGGGAAAATGTAGAAAAACACTTTTTCTCTACATTGACCCGCCCGGGAATCGAACTCGGGACTCTGGAGCAGGCGATACCTTGAAAACCGATGTGTACACCACTCCGCTACGGAGGTCGTCAAAGAATTTAGTTAATAGAAGTCCATGGTTTTTAATAAAAATGTTACGAAATTCAGTACACCTCCCTCCCTCTTGTTTCACAAAATCAGCACAAAAATAAGGATCACCATTTCTCTTCCTATGGGCGGAGTAGCAGAAGTCGGGCAGAAGGCACTAGTATTAAAAGGGAGTTTTGTCTTCTTATCGTGCGATTCAGTATCCTTTGAGAATGATCTGGTTTCAGAGTTTTCCAAGCTGTATACAGAATAAGTTTTTATCACCTTCAAAATTTTATAAAGGCGTTACGTATCGTTTAGTTACTGACATAGCCCACCGGATTGGCAAGCTGAAGTGGCAGTGGGCTGGCCATATTAGCCGCAGAACCGACAACCGCTGGGGTAAAGGAGTTCTTGAGTGGAGACCGCGTCTCGGCAAACGTAGTGTAGGACGCCCTCAGGCCGGGTGGAGGGATTTGCTCAAGGTGGCCGGCAGGAGCTGGATGCGAGAAGTCGAGGATCGACCTAAGTGGCGTGCAACTGGAGAGGCCTATGTCCAGCAGTCCACTGCGATAGGTTGATGATGATGATGATTCATGTTTCTATGTTTTATTTTTATTTATTTTAAGGAATTGTAGTTGTAAGTTAGTAGTAATGTAGCTATGGATTAATTTCTGAAAATAAATTTGATTTGATTTGATTTTATGAGACACTTACTGGCTCTTCCCATTGAAGTGTAACCTCAGAATCCTGGCCGGGTTCGTCTCTGCCACGTATATGAGCTGCTTGAAGGAGTCCACGGCCAGCCCAGCGCAGTTCCTCACTGTGGTCAAGTCCACTTCCTCGAAGCCGCCGAGGGTTGAAGACCATACCACGTATTCAGCGCCGCGGGAGACGCAGTAGAACATCCTGCCTGAGGGGGGGTCCACGACGAGAGATGTGATCTGAAGGGGAACGATTGAGGACTTGAAGACCTTTGTGTTGTGTGATTATTCTTGAATGATCATGTGTGTCCAGTAATTTATAAAAATGTCTTTTTCTATTAATCCCCTATCGAACTTTCCTAGTCCCTAATCGACAACTTTCTTTAACTCGTCGTGTGATATCCGTGGAGGATAATAGTATTTACGGTAAGAAGAATATAGAACCTACCCAAAAAGTTAAAGGTCATTGAATCGATTTTCAACTTCAAGTCCAACAATTAGAGATCAATATCAATTGAGATAATTTAACGTTTTGTGGTTGGTTGACGTGCTGTTGCCTGTACTTCAAGGGTAACCTGGTGTCACAGTGGTCCGTCTACTACACTACTACGCAACGTAAAGAAAGTCTCAGTCCCAGAAAATAATCTTTTCTAAATTCATTCTTTTTCTTTTTGTATGATTATTATCCTTGATGAAAAACCATACCTATCGTAAAAAATTGGTTGCCTGTAAAGTCAGTATACGGGCGAAAGTTTTACGTGACAACGACTTTGAGTGGTAAAATAATTTTAATGTGAATATTCATTCGTATAGTAGGAAGAAGGATGAAATAATAGTAACAATTTAAAACATTTATTTATACAAAGAATTATATTTAAAACATTAATTTATACAAAGAATCTCGCACTGAATTTCATATTAACAAAATTTTATTGAACTGGATTTTATAGAAGCGCAAGACATGAACCGGTGTGTATGCCTATCTCTCTCACTCTCTCTCTCTCTCGCTCTGTCTCTCTCGCTCTTAGGCGGGCTAACTGTGCTCGAGTGGAAGGGACGCGTGCCTTTCACTTTTTATGTCTGTCTCTCTCGCTCTTAGGCGGGCTAACCATGCCCGAGTGGAAGGGACGCGTGCCTCTCACTCGCTCTCATTGTGAGCGCATAACGTGAGCGGAGCGTAACGCAGTTTCTTGAAGTGTCACCCGGCAAACCAATTTATAAGACGTTGTCACGTCAAAAGAAGATGAGTTATGATATACCTGAAGGATTATATGGTTTTGGAGTCCTCCAAGCCGTCTCTTACGTGGCTTGTTTTTACGACTATATACGAAGACAAGCTCTACGACGTAATGGGCATCTAAACTCACAATTATGCCCTTTCCAATCACAACATTGAAATTTCTAAATTGACCTAACTAATTACGAATAAACCTTACGTAGTAGGTACACGTATCATTCTAACACCAGATTAACATTGACGGATAACCATACGACGCGAGAGAGGGAGAAAAGAGATAAACAGAGGGAGATGGAGAGTAAACATATTTGATAAATACATTCGTAAATAAAAAGGACGAAGTGTCCAGCATTTTACAGTCAAGGAACATTATTTACTTTACTTTACTTCTGTCGGGTTACAAAGTCGTTGAGTAACTTGAGTTATTTGCTCGCCATAACCGTTGACCTCTAATAAAATAAAATTTTCGTAAATCTAAAATTTTAATCCTTGTGTAGTACATGCAAATAAAATACCTCAGTATTAGGAGGCATCTTCTGCAGCTTAGCACAGTGTTTCCTGGCGACGTTGCAGACCCTGATGCAGGCGCTGGATGGAGTGTTGTCCACGAAGTAGACGTTGCCAGACAACCAGTCCACAGACACCTGGGACCACAGATAAAAGGTAACATAAGACTAGACGAGTTTTTGTATACATATAGGTACGGTTTTTTTCTAAATCCAATCAATAATATCTTCTTTGCCATAACTTAATATGAAAAGTTACTAACACAACTTTTTTTAAATTTTAATTTTGGTCAATTATTTTTAATTTGCCCCAACTTGATAATTAAAAAAAAATTAAAACAGTTTTTCATCGTATACTATCTTGTCTTATATATAAAATTCTCGTGTCACAATGTTAGTTACCATACTCCTCCGAAACGGCTTTACTGATTTTTACCAAATTTTTATATGCATATTCAGTAGGTCTGAGAATCGGCTACTATCTATTTTTCATACCCCTAAGTGATAAGGGTTGTTCACGGGTTCAAGGGTTGTGTAAAAGAACTTCAAAATTTTAAATAAATCAAAATTATTTGAGTGTAATTAATTTTGATTTTTCATGTGGAAAATAAATTAAGGTTTAGTATAAACTACGTTACAATAAATACAAACAATAGAACGATACATCAAATTGTATTACCCAAGAAGTAATTTTACGATACAACGTAACGTAATTCTCTTAAAAATAAATAATCGATTCTTGAATTTATTTAATATCATTATTTTTATACCTTGAGGTGACTTATTAAATACTTAATAGCCGTTGGCAACTCTATTTCGAACAAACTATATCCCGCAGCAGCCATCTTCCATGTTCTGTGATTTCAACCTATTCTATATGCGTGCTAATGGGGACTACCGTTTCTTTGCTCACCAGTTGGCGCCACTGTAGACTGAGGTCCGGAGGTGTAGCTGTCAAAGGCGATTGGCGCCGAAACAAAGTGTTATATCTTGAATCTAATTAAGGTTATTGTTTATAAATAACTATCTTAATATCAACAAACTAACTTCTGAAATAGTTGCTCTTGAGGCCGCCTATTTTTGCACTTTTTCTTAATTCCGCTTTTAAAGCGTTCACATTAATCGCCAAATAATCCATATTTGCGATATTTTACGAAGGAGATCACTTTCCAGCAGGTAAATTAAAGAAATTATAATTTATGCAACAAATTCCGCTAAAACCAGTGAAAAGTGAATGATATTGGACCTAACGCAAAACACTAGCGCCTCTAGTGGCAAATTCACTAGCGATAGCCCCCATTGTTCTGGGATGATAAAATGTCGAACATCCATTCAAATTTAAGCATTTATAATATAAGTAACATTTTTCCAGCCACACAATAAACGATTTTGAGTTGGACCAGTTTTAAGGGCAGAATTACTCAAAAAGAAAATACCCTAATTTCATACCTTGGTAGGTGTCCCTATGTTGCTCACGATGACATCACTTGTGTTGTGGTTAACTTCAATCAGCTCACCAGCCTCAGCAATAGTTAGGAACAATTTGTTCCTTCTGGAATTCAATAATATAAATAATGGGTCCTTGAATTTACGCGAACTGTATACATTGAAATGAAGATGAATGTACGGATTTAACTGGCGTTCATTAGGCTTTTACATTATATTCTGGTTAGGTTAGGTTGGTCTGGAGATTGCTTCGGCTAGCCCGGATCCAGGAACTGCGGTTCCGTGGAGGAGTGCACCCCGGGGGTTATTTTAGTGGGTATGCCCACCGAAACCTTCTTTGTAGGAGAAGGGTTGGCGGTGGGAGAGTCCCACATAACCCGTCCTTTACCCCAAAGTGACGGGTAAGCGTAAATCATTTGCCACCGGGAGACCCAAAAAAAATAAATGGTAGACACTGGCTTAAGCGGGCCACAGCCTTACCGAACTGCGGAACATGCCTCTGGTTGGTCTAATGCGATGGGCACTGGAGAAATACCGCTGGTTTTATAGTGAGTATATGAATCTCACGTTGAGGTCCGGAGTCCCACACAACCTATCAGTCTCGGGGTGATAGGTATGTTTAGAGCATTTATCCAGTGAAAAAAAGGCTAGGTTCTGGCTGACTAGGTACACATTCACACACACAAACTTTAACATGAAAGCAACAGAGGTAAAATAGGACCCAAACGTTCAGTGCTAACATTCATGGTTAGGACATTGTCAGTCCCTGACTGTGTCTCAATTTTTTTATTTTATACCAATGAGTAACAAACAAACCGAATATCAACATCCATGTCAGTGATCGCAGTAGATTTCGGGTGGGTGTAGATTTCGGAGGACTGCCCGTCGGGGGATATGGACCAGACGGCGCCTCCTGACGAGTGGAGCAACGACATGTCGCCGTTGAGAGCTTTGCACGTCCGGCGATCTGATCTGTAAGACAAGTATTATAGTAGTTTATGCGACTGTTATACACCGTGCCTTTTTAAACTGTTGACAAACGAAGCCCACGTTATGTAACTAACCATTATGTGTGACATGGATACTTAATCTTAGAAAAATATAAACTATTGATTCAGAGTCAGACTATTCATTTAGAATCATTCACACTATTCATTTAGAAACACAATGTGACGAGAATGGAGGTATTATTTTGCTGCGGCGGGGTCCCAGATGAATGAACGTTATACAGGCTACAGCTATGGACTTAACCATCTAACAAGCGAAACACACTTACATAACGTGCTTCGTTTGTAAGAAGATGATTAACAATTCATGGTGTATAGCGTATTAAAACTGGAGAGTCTGTTTAACGCATGTCTCATGCTTAATGCGATAATAGGTTGCTAGCAATATGGGCCCAGACCACCACCCTGGGACGACGGACACGCAGTGGGACCCGTTGGTATCAAATTAAAAAGTCGATCGCTGTCCCTATCAAAGAGTCCATAAAACTTATCTCACCTAAGACCCCTTGTTTCCACTCGTCTATGTCGTAGTCGCCAGCCCCGTCAAACCGAAGCCCCGAGCTCCGTTAGATCGAAGCCCCGGGGGCCGGGGGAACACGCAATGTGTGTGACCCGTTAATATTAAAATACAAGTTATAAAACATCAGTGGCGGATCCACAATTTTTGTTTGGGGGGTCTTGACCTGGGTGAGGATTGGTTATATCAAAGAAGCAGTTACTTACTTCCGGTAGAGTAGTTGTTGACGGATTCATATGCGTCAGGGAAGGACCCCTTAGCTAAGTATTTTCATTTGCTTGACCAAGGTGAGGTTGTGTAAGTAGTAAGAGACTGAAACGCATTAGGAGGGGGGAGGCAGGTGAGCCTTTTTGCCCCCCACCTGGATCTGTGAAACGTTCAATAGAACTCGTCTCACCTGAGCGCGTACCCATGGTGGCACGAGCACACGAAGCTGCCGGCGATGTTGAGGCAGACGTGCGCGCACACCTCCTGCCGGCACTCGTCGATGTCGTAGCAGTGGGCCCCGTCCGAGCGCAGCCCCGGGGGGCACATGCAGTGGGACCCGTTGGGGGTCGGCACGCAGAAGAACGCGCACGAGTGGGTGTTGCACGCGGTCACTAAACAAATAGAGTGAGGGCACTATCGCAACAAACATGGTGAACATGAACATGGCTGAGGACATGTTACTTATAATGTTTATGTAAGTAGGTACCTATTTATGATAATGTATGTATTATGAATTAAATAAAATAAAACATTTATTGTTCTAACTGTGGCAGATACACAAAGATGGAATTAGAACATACGTTTCTCACAATTATTATTAATCTTTAAAAAAGGCATATTATGTTGAATTTTTATGGCATGGTAGGTACTTCTACAGAATAAAATTTTAATTTTTATATTTTTATTCATATTTTACTTACAGACCCTTTAAAAAATCCCTAATACTATAAAAAATATTTTCCCTCATTATAAATTATACAATTAAATTTTGAACCTATTGGTATTAAAATTAAGTGTTTGGATATTTTCCAGAATTTTATTAAATGTAATTTTTACTAATGGCTAGGCTGTATAGACTCGTCCGATGCTGTTAAATTTATAATAGAGAAAAAAAAAATTCCACTTACAGCACTGGCCGTTCTGTCCATTCTCATCGGATCCGTCGAAGCAGTCTGCAATCTTGTCGCACACGTAGCGCCACTCGATGCACTGCCCGTTGCCGCAGAGGAAGCCGTTGTGGCACTCTGCGGCCGGGTACAGGGTCGGGGGGTACAGCGAGGAGCTCTTGTTCACTGGTGAGGAGAGTCAGATACTCATGAAGCATTAAACAAATACAAGTATTGGTAAAATTACTAAGTAACCCTTTTTTTTATTGTGTAACATTATAACTTTTTAATAACAGTATTTAAACTGGAAAAAAATTGTCTCAGGCGAAAATCGAACCCGTCTCACTAGCTTGAATGGACAAAAATTTATTCAAACAGTAAATTTATTCAAGTTCAAGAAAATAGCCGATGGTTAGGCTGCGTACTCACTAGGGGACATTTGTCGACCGACATTTGTATTCAGAGACATCGAGCGACATCGCAAACATCGCCCCACGTCGCTCGATGTCTTGGCGCCATCCACGTCATTTTAGTTGATAGAGTGACTTTACTCATTCGAGTCGGCGATAAGATATAAATTGGTTATGTCGCGGTACATGTCGGGCGAAGTGTGGCAACGTCGCGTGAAGTCGCCCAACGTCTTCCGGGACACGAATCGCGTGACATATCTCTTAGACCCGAGTTCACCAACACTTAAACAGCCGGTAAACAAAGAGTGACGATTAATTTGACACAATTCCCATACAATAATATTTTAAACGCTGTTTAAACGCTGTTTTAACTTGAACGTCTGTTGGTGAACTCGGGCTTTAATAGGTTTGCGGCTTCAGCCACTCCCTCGCCGGCGGGTTTCCTAAGTTTGAAACTTACCATGTAGCAAGCTTCAGGAGTTTCATCAGATCCGTCAAAACAGTACCTACTTGACCCCGTTGCAGACCAATACCCTCTCGACGCAGGTGATTTCCTGTTACCTTCTGATATCTATTGTAAGTTTCTTGAGCGATAAAATAGCTGATAGTCGCTTCCTCGCCGACGCTGGCACAACTGCCTATGTATAGTATTACCGATTTTGGAGGTCCGATCCGCTGGTCGAAAATCATAGGCCCGCACGCATATAGATAGTTTCGAATATTAAATAAATTGTTATTACAATCGATACTACTTTCGCTATTGAGCTTCAATACTGTCGATACTATCGATATCGATAGCCTATCGATACTATTGATATAACGGCAATTATCGATAGCCTATCAAGCTTTTATGATTAATTATACCTACCCATGTAACAAGCTTCAGGCGTTTCATCAGACCCGTCCAAACAGTCCTTGACCCCGTTGCAGACCACTGTTCTTTCCACGCAAGTGACCTCCTGCCGGCACTCGAACTTGCCGTGGGGGGCGCAGTGGAAGTCGCAGTTCGTCTCGTCTGTTCCCCCCGGACAGTCTACTTTGGCGTTACACCTGAATGTTGGAACTTATATTAGTTACTTACTTAGGTTTTTTTTGGATTTATCGGAATATTAGGGGGACTACTAGAGCTAAGTGCTGCCCCAATTGATTTAATAGTATTACTTTTAAACAGAATTTGAATAGAAAATAGAGTTTAATCCTTCGATCGTGAGTTATTCCAGACACAATTGAAATCTCCTGCCTCCTGGGGGTTGAGGGACCCTCAACCCCCAGGAGGCGTTCGGGTGCCACGATAACAATTGATTTCAATTGTGTCTGGAATAACTCACGATCGAGGGATTATATTGAATAGAGTAAACATTTATAATGATCCATCACCACAAACAAAAACTAAATACTACAGGCATCCGACATACAGAAACAGATTATTGTAAACGAAAAATTAAAAACCGCCACCGTCAGATCAACACCTAAAAAGGTCGCAAACACTTCTGAGTTTTAATTAAAATTTATTTATAAACGAGTTTTTTGCCCACGGCTCTGCACGCGTCAACTACACGTTATATCGTGCGGGCGGAAACCTGTGCCAAGCTGTGGGATGCAAAATAGCCTATGCCCTTCTTTAAGGTCTAATATAATTATCTTCGTACTAAACTTCTTCAAAATCAGTTCAGTTGTTTAGGCGTGAAAGCGTAAAAGACTGACAGACAAACAGACTGACAACTAGACAGATAAATAATAGACAGACCGAGTTATGTACTTTCGCATTTATAATATTAGTAGGGATGCCAGGTAATAAGTAAAATTTAATTCATGTATTTTAAACAGGTTCAACATACATCTCTTCTAACCTACGCGTGCGTTTGTGTTAACTATACCAATAAAACATTAATCTGCCCGACAAAACAATGACGTCACAGTGTATGATAATTGTTTGACAATGATATTATCTGACCGTGCAGTCAGCGGAATACAAATGCTCCTATTTAACTCGCATGTGTGCTCCTGTTCGGTACATCGTGGAAGATTCTCCTGGGAACCAAAGCGTAAGGAACAATACAGAAGGTGATTCTGAAATCTTCTAGTCAAGGGTCGCCAGTTTATGGGGCCCTGGGCCCTGGGCTAGTACTTATAGGCGTCAACACCCCAAAAGTTTTTGCACAATGTAATAAAACATTCATTGGTTCTGTCCGATTATCAGAGATCGAATAATCAGCTGCATATTTACGAGTACTTATAGTTAGTTAGCTAGGACATTATTGAAGCTGCTTCTTAAAGATCCCGAAATTCCGGGGCTGTTTTCGATACAAAAGTGCGTTCCATAACAGCCAACACTTCAGCATTAGGCAAATATGCATACGATTATCCGATCTCCAACGATTATCCAAGTTAGATATAGGGGCTTTTACCCATAGGGCTCTGGGCTGCAGCCCAAAAAACCTTTAATTAGAAAAGGCCCCTACGGAAAATTCTTCAAGAATATTCGGTGTCAGTTTTTCAAATCCATGTCAAAATTCTTATCTAAAAAAAATGTTAATGTGCTTGCTCTTGCTTCCACACTGAACCCTAGTGTTTAAAGGAAGCATACGATGGAGCGAGTTGACTCAGATGCAGCCTATTCACTCCAGCTTTAAAAATGAATTTATTGCATTATGTGGTTTAGAATGGTGTATTTGTGTTCGGTATCATGACATGAACCTTGTTATGGTATCGCAACTTTAAGTAAGACAAATAAGAATCCGTAATTAAGAATGAAGGGATAAAATCAGAAATGAGGTGATCCGGCACAGAACTAAAGTTACAGACATAGGCCACTGGATTAGCAAGCTGAAGTGGCAGTGGGCTGGCCATATTAGCCGCAGAACCGACAACCCGCTGGGGTAAACGAGTTCTTGAATGGAGACCGTTTCTCGGTAAACGTAGTGTAGGTCGCCCTCAGGCCAGGTGGAGTGATGACGTGCACAAGATGGCAGGAGCTGGATGCGAGAAGCCAAGGATCGACCTAAGTGGCGTGCAACTGAGGAGGCCTATGTCCAGCAGTCTACTGCAATAGGCTGATGATGATGATGATGAAGAAGAATGAAGGAACAACAATAAAAAAATTACAAAAACAAACATTATTTAGAAAACTTTTATGAAGTTGTATGAGATCTACTTATTTGGAATCTAATTATCAGGCCTGTGAACGTTACTTGTTTTACGACTTCCATTTTAAGACAGAAGATTAGACTGGTTGATAGATCTGAATCATCACAATCCCACACACTTTAAAACACAAGCAATTTCAGAAAAAAATTTTTACTAAATTGCATAAGCTAAGGAAAGTAAGCACACAGCCAATTCGAGAGTTAAATTTTATATTAAGTGTACAAATTAACAGCACCTACAAATAAATAAAAATAATATGGTTCAAAAGATGACATGGAGTAACCTATTACTTATGCAAGCATTTAAATAAATAATTTTGCAAGACTCCCTTAACAGACGACAGCACATGAGGCTTAACATTGTAGCATCTTTCGTGGTTGACATAGGTGCGAGTTTGCAACAAAAATGTACAGATCACTAAACAAACTTTTTTGCAAACTGGTGACCCAAAGCATCATATTTTGCAATTCACTCCTCGGAGATATTTAATCTATGTCGATAGTTGAATTATAATCCATTACTATACCTCTCCAGTCACGCTGGCGGGTTCCTCGCAGTCTTCTTCATCAGAAAAATCGATACAGTCCTGTTCGCCATCGCAGCGCTTTCTGAACTCGATGCATTCCCTACTACGACACTGGTAGAAGCCGAGTCCGCAAACTTTTTTCGCTAAAAACATCATAACATAGCGTTAGCAATGCCATGTTGTGCCTGTTTAGAAAATAATCAAAAACTGAGGCCTCGGAGTCAGCGGGCGCGGGTAGCGGCGCGTTCTAATATCTAGCTTTAAATGGAACCGGTCACGAAGACAGCGGCGCGGGGAGCGGTGCGGGGTAGAAACGCAGCCCGCTGACTTACAAGACCAAGGCTTTATGAATATGGTTGAGTCGACTAAATGAGTGCTTCCAGATGAAGACGGCGCCCTTTAAATATGTTATCAATTAAGTCCTTTTTAGGACAAATAATACGTCAGTCTAGTGATCATGACGGTATAATTGTTCGAAACCTTAAGTATACAAAATCAAATCATAACTAACGCAAGTTAGATTCGATTCAATAAGTAGGTACCTACAATATTATCTTATCTGTAGATGCTATTAGCTAGAGATGTGCTGTATTTATACTGAGACCATACAACACATAATTAATTAAATATAAACGTTTTGTTTAAGGTCGCACACTTACTGCAGTTGACTTCGTCGGACCAATCAGAGCAGTCCGGCTCGCCGTCGCAAACGAAATCCTTTAGGACGCAAGATCCTGTTGCACACCTGAAATATAACAAAAAATACAATACATAATTCCGCGACTGATTTAGGTGGGACTCAAACTTTCCTCCCACAGGGCGGCTAATCTAACTATTGACTTACTAAGTTGTTTGTGTCGACGATTTCAATACATTGAAGGTTTTACGCTGTACGCATGCAAGCCCCATCGTATGCTTTTTATGCTACTGTAGTCAAGACCGCCGGTCACCCATTATATTAGGAAACATACACCGTAACATTTTAACCGTCTGACAAACGAAGTTATGTAACCATTGTGTATTTAAAATCTTGGCAGTGTTATTGTTATGTTATTAATACAAATTTTGTATTCACAGCGTGTTATTCATACCTAGGTATTCATTTTTAAACATGCTGTGAATTCACAGACTACTTTGTCTAAATCATTATTTTTAATGATTATTTTATTGATAAAATAAGTAACACTGCCAAGAGTCATACATAAAAGGTTTTATAGTCATATGTCTGAAAATGCTAACTTTTGGTAGTTATAACTTCTAGTAATTTTTTGATGAAGGCATACAAATTGTCTCTCAAGTAATTACTTTTAGTCAAGTAATTACTTTTACTTGTTTATAGATACGGGGGTAACAGTCCATGAGATATACTGCGTGGTACCTACATAACAGACATGGTAAAATTATGGGTTTCTTGCCTTGACCATGGAACCTTAATAAATAAAGGATACGATGTGGCTTTCATGTTGTAAAGACTAAACTAGATTCACAATTAGTGTCAAAAAATGTCACAACTAAGAGTGCACCCATTTGTCAAAAGGGTGCACTTTTAGTACAACCTATATCGATCAAATAGATACGACAAGATATAAATACCTATACTATTTGCATGCCAACATAATTTGGCCAGGTTATAAAGTTGACGCTGACATAAAGACGTGAATCATTAAATCGAGGACAGTTTAAGGTGTCATTCTTGTATCGGAGTGTTTGTAGTTCATAATTTTCATTTAACACTACCCATAGTAAGTAGTTTATGTAAAGCACAATTATTTCTTTATTTATGTATGGTTTATGTTCGTCATTTGTCCGTGATTCACACTCAATGAGGCGTGTGCGTTCGCCCAGCAAAAAGTATCGCCTATTCGAAAATTGAATGATGCAGATAATTAGTGCCTTATATCGTGTAAATGTGCCCGAAATTTTATATTTGTGCGTCCAACAGCTTCAGAATTATTTAAGAAAAATGGATTCTGCTGCACAAACGTTGGCCCAGCAAATTTTTTTTTAATTTATGTGTCTAGATGTATATTAACACGTTCGCGCAAGCAGGGTGATTTTATTGTAGTCTCCACTGTGACGCATATTTTTCTCATACAAAAATGGGAACGTTTACATACGTTCCGCTTTATCTTAGCTATTAAATATGACAAATAATGTCACTGACGTCAATAAACGTCAACGTCAATGTTCGATTTGACACATGATAAATATTTCATGGATGTCAGAGAACTTCAACGTATAGTCACGTCAACGTTGAGTATCGTACTGCTGCAGGAAAACAGCATTTGTTCCATAAATGTTTAACAACGTCTTATCACGTCGTCGTCTAATGACGTTCCGCCGCAGCCTGTCAGTATATTTATAAAGAATAATGAAGACCGTCAAGCAAAGTCGACCTTTATATACGTGCCGCGAAGGAAATACTAAAATAAGTTATTATATACTCAGCAACGTTATTCAACGTTGACTTCAATAATCGTAGAGCCATAAAAGTTAGTGTTAATTTATATTTAGCAACTACAAAATTTGTTCTTTCAACGATATAATCAATAATATGAGAGGGTAATACTTTCTTAAAAACTTCTATAACCGGCGTTTCTGGGCTGAGATCAAGTTGTACTCCGGCAGATTTACTATCAATTTCAAAATAAGGAATATCAGACAAGGTCTGCTCCCATTCTGCTTCAATAGGTTCAGGAGTGCGTACATAGTTTGACCTGGATCGATGAACTGTCGATTCTCTAGGTGTTGTAGAGTTCACTGGATCCCTTATGGGCACAGAATTTGATGTTTGAGGCAATGGGGTAATTTGTGTAACTACGGGATCTGGAGCAGGTACAGAAGGCGACTGATATGGTAATAGGTTAGTTACAACATTCACAGGGTTTTACGAAGACGCAGGAGTTGTTGGCGCATGAGGCGACGGGTTACTTTCGGCATCCACAGGTTTCAGCAAAGGCACAGAAAGCTGTGCGTGAGGTATTGAGTCATTTTCAGCAACCACAGGATCCGGCGTAAGTAGAGAAGGTGACTCATAGGGCAGCAGGTTACTTTCATCGTCCACATGATCCTGCATCACACAGGAGTCGGTGTGTGTGGCAATGAGTTATTTTCTGTATCTAGATGTCCAACATAGGCACATGTAGCAATTCATGATGTTGTTTACTTTCAGTATCTAGCTAGGCACCGATGGTGATGCCGGAGATAACGCATTGCTCGCAGGTTTTGGCGGTGACATATTTAGCATTAAGTCTGAATCAGGTAAAGAACTTAGATTGACAGACTCAGTATTGCAACCTATATTATTCCGTAGTGTGACCGAATCCAGTGAAATTTTTGCAGAATCACTATCGCTTTTATTTGACTTGCACATCTGTGGTTTATTTTGCAATTTTTCATCAATTAATCAAATATAATAACAAAGCTATTAAAGTCAATATCGTCTTCATAATCTGATTCAATGCTATCTGTAGAATCACTGACAGAATTTAACTGCGATTCCGTACTTTTAGAGCTTGCGCTGGATACTGGATCATAATCTACATCGGAGCCATATTCTCCGTCATCACTATATGGATCATGCGTCTGTTCATCAGAAGACGAATCAAATGTTCGCGTAGACATTCTGATTGTTCGCTTCCTTTTTTCTATCTGTAATGGAACATATGAGATGAGCTCAATATCAGCTAAAGTTAGGGCTAGGCGGGTAGATATTTTTATTGGCAGACATATCGGAGACTCAACAAAAATAAATAAACTTGGGATAACAACACATAAATTGCTCTGATCCCAAAGCATCGAAGTAGCTGAAGCACTTATACCATGGAAGCCAGAAACAAAAAGGGCAACAAAACACCCAGACCCGAGTCAAGGTAGAATAACTAATATAAATAAATAATAAATATAAATATTTTCCCACAATCACACCAATTACCTAGCCCCAAACTAAGCGTGAGCTTGTGCTATGGTGACTAGGATAATGGATATACATACTGATATAGGTTTATAAATATCCATGACTCGGGTACAAATGCTCCTGCTCATCACACTCATATCTGCCCCTTACGGGATTGAAACCCGCGACCACTGCGTGTTATAGTTCCGTACGCCACAGCTGTCGTCAAAGATAGGATCAAACCCGGGATTTCAGAAATGGTCACACCATGAAAACCGGCACCACTATAACCACTCGACTACGGAGGTCGTCAAAGAGGGTACAACATGGCATAAGTAGTAGCCAATCGTTAATTCTAATGTTAGTGGCCATAAAATTATAAAAAAATAGCCAGCTTACAGCTTTGTAATATTACAGAAACCAGCTGGGTGCTGACAATATGTGAGTCAACGTTGACAAGCATTTAATAAATAGCTGTAACAATTATTAAAAATGCAAGACCAATGCCAACATAATAAGACGTAAAAAGGTACCTACAGAGACTAATTTATAGTTGCAATGAAAAGAATTAGGTGAAGATCCAGGCTCTGATAGTGGCTCCTGTACTTTAGTCAACTCCTTTTTACACTGCCTATTGCTCTTGCTATTAGTATGCCTCTTTTTATTCGTCTAATACAATAAATTTGTATTATTTTTCAATAGTAATATTATAGCCTGAGTGTTGATATAATATTATCCAGTTAAAAATATAATAAACATTATGAAAAAGTACTTACTATTCTAGAAATTCGTAACAAGTTCCGAGTTCAGAAGAATGCACACTTCCCCGCGCAGTCGACTTATCACGCACCGTCGAGCAGCCATACTAAATGTATGGCCAAGCGCCGCGTAAAGACGTTGTTAGTCGCGTGGGTGGGGCTTTGTACATGTGTGCGTAGTGTTAACTTGGCAGTGTGAAATTTCAATACAATACGGCGCTAGAATCTGCAGAATTAGTTATGTTGTGGAGGAATGACGTAACTATCAGAATTCAATATCAAAATGTACCCTATACTTATGTTCCTAAGGCAAATAATAAATATAAATCGACGTATTCAGACGTTGTTCAACATTTCGTCGTCGTTTTTGGCCGTATCTATACGTTGCTTGCGCGAATGTGTTAAATATGCAAAAAGGTAGCTTATGTACGAGTGTAAATGTGCCGTAAAAGCCAAATTTGTGCCTCTTAAGATGTCAGACTTATTTAGTTTTTTGCTGGGCGAACGTTTCGGTAATTGCTGTATATCGGAAACGGTTGGACGCACACTCATGATTTTTTGTATACAGATACAGTAAATTTGTGCAAATTTGTGCCGCAATTTTCATTAACATGACTAGCATGGTTAAGGATCTATTCTTTTATTTCCTAAAACATGGAAAAATGCTCTGGCTCTGGAACGAACAAGACCAAGGACTTCGCGTTAGTGCCAAATGATACCTATTATATATTCACATGATCATGTAAAGTTTCGCCGGCCTACTACATATCATTGCCGAGTTCTTAACGATTTTGTCTTTGTTTTGAGGTTATCTTGAGTAAAATTACTTAGAATACGAAAACACTAGTTTTCTGTGTGCTGACTTATTACATGCTTCTACAATAATATGTGCGCTGTTTTAAGAATACGTATGCAAAAAATCATGTATGTATGCCCATTACTTTAGACAATAACGATAAAAAACCATTCGTAATATTTTTGGTAGATTATCCGACCAAATTGTAGTAAACATTAAAAAGCAGCCGCACGATACATCGACCTATCCTTCCTCACTTGATGGCATTGTAACGAAATTTAAATAGTACAGATGCGTATAGAATTGTTAAGTTGGGAAATAATTTATATTAAGGACATGAAATAAAATGTGAATTGTTTTATTTTTTTGTAAAAATACACTATAATTACTAATTTATTATTGAAAATAAATTGTTGAAAATAAATTCACATTTTATTTCATGTCCCTCATATAAACTATTTTCCCTCATATAAACGGCGAAACTTTACATGATCATGTGAATATATAATAGGTATCATTTGGCACTAACGCGAAGTCCTTGGTCTTGTTCGTTCCAGAGCCAGAGCATTTTTCCATGTTTTAGGAAATAAAAGAATAGATCCTTAACCATGCTAGTCATGTTAATGAAAATTGCGGCACAAATTTGCACAAATTTACTGTATCTGTATACAAAAAATCATGAGTGTGCGTCCAACCGTTTCCGATATACAGCAATTACCGAAACGTTCGCCCAGCAAAAAACTAAATAAGTCTGACATCTTAAGAGGCACAAATTTGGCTTTTACGGCACATTTACACTCGTACATAAGCTACCTTTTTGCATATTTAATATACATCTAGACGCATAAATTAAAAAAAAATTTGCTGGGCCAACGTTTGTGCAGCAGAATCCATTTTTCTTAAATAATTCTGAAGCTGTTGGACGCACAAATATAAAATTTCGGGCACATTTACACGATATAAGGCACTAATTATCTGCATCATCCAATTTTCGAAAGGCGATACTTTTTGCTGGGCGAACGCACACCAATGAGGCCCCACTGAAAACCAGCGCCGTTTCCTACGTAGTAGGCAGCGACTGGCGCTGAGTGGGGTCTTTTTGTAATGGGCTTCGCGACACACATAGCGACACTGTTCTACTGAAGAAGTTTTTTCTTTATTCTTTTAATTATTTAGGGATAGTTTATACCGATGGTGGAGTCTTGTCCTCCGTCTTATTATAATTATTTTGTTAATGATAATAAATTGTGTGTCGTTCAATGTTTTTTTAATTTTTTTATTTCTTTATTTCATGTTATAGTGATGCCCATACAATAAATTTGTCTTTCTTCTTTCTTTCTTTTTAATATCCACCGTGCATTTTTAACCTAACAAACGAGAACAACGCTAAGTCACCATTATGTATGACATCTTGGCAGAGTTACATAACGTGACCTTCGTTTGGGGTGGTGGGATCTACCTCCTAGTGGTCCACCTTGGGGAACGGCATCTTTGGTTTTCTAACCAATGATGACGGCTAACAGGTCCCTCTGCGGTGGTAGGCTTCGTAAGAGGCCGCCTGGATGCTACCACCCTCCTGCCGGAGTCCAGCGCCAAACAGTTGTTCTGTGTTCCGTTGGTGTGTAGGAGAACCAGTACCTCTGGGTAAGCTCGCTCTATCTCAGGCTTCTTCTTAACCGTATAATTAAGTGTGTAGTCGAGAGCAAGCCCATTACTTAAAAAAAAAAGGTTAAAATTCACGCTGTATAATAAGAATAAATTAAAATCGATCGATGGCTAAACTTACATGTACTCGCTGGACTGGCAGGCCAGGGTATCGCAGACCTTGGGGTTCTCGTCGCTGCCGCTGGGACAGTCTGTCTGTCCGTCGCACATCTGAGCCCTCTCGATGCAGATCGTCGAGTCGCTGCAGAACACCTGGTACTCCTGGCTGTTGCAGACTGGACCTGAACAGGTTAAAACACGTTGGTAATAGGTATACCTACACCGTGCTTACTGAATGGCAAAAAACGGAACCCTTATAGTTTCGTCAAGTCTGTCTGTTTGTCTGTCCGTCCGTATGTCACAGCCACTTTATTCTGAAAGTATTAGCATTACACAGTTGAAACATGGTAGGTAGGTGTATTTTTTAACCGTCTTAAAAACTAACACCAATTTATTGGTTAAGTTGGCAATGTTATTTTTTTCATCAATAAAATATTCTAAGAAAAACATAAAATATTGATTCAGACTATTCATTTTAAAACACGTGACGCGCACGGATGTTACAGCGAAAGGTTCATTCAACCGGGTCCCGGACGCGGTCAAATGCTCTAAGTGTCAATTAAGTAGTGTTAAAAGCTAGCGCGTGATTGAACGTTAGTCTACATGGACTAATATCGATTGGTGTAAGCATTTTTATCTAAACCAATGGAGAATACAATAATTGCCACCTGCAAATCTTGCGCATGCGTAAATCGTTAACATTGTTTCAGGGTGGTTCGCAATTATCTTGCAATATTTATTTTATATTTATCGTGATTTACCGTGATATTTATCTATACTAATATTATAAAGCTGAAGAGTTTGTTTGTTTGTAAGCGCTAATCTCAGGAAGTACTGGTTCCAATTGCAAAATTATTTTTGTGTTGGATAGACCATTTATCGAGGAAGGCTTTAGGCTATATAACATCACGGTGCAATTAATAGGAGTAAAGCATCAGTAAAAAATGTTGAAAAAATAATGGTGATCTTAATAACAGAAATAAACGCGGACAAAGTCGCGGGCAACAGCTAGTATGAGATTTAAAAAAGTAAAACTGCCAATATGTTGATAATATAGAGTACCTAGATTTTAGTGTTCATTTGTAAGACGGTTAAAAAAGCACGGGTGTATGTTCAGTTTGGTTTAGTGATAGCAAACGCCGCTTCTGATCACGGGTTTGACCCTCGCACAGTTCAAATTTTTGTTTGTACTGGTTTGGTGGTTTTCATTGTATAATATGTATATTTTTACAAAAAAAAGTACTTGTAAGTAAGTTCATCGGCTGTCAATTACCCATAGTATTAAAAGCTTAGTAGGAGCTTAGCGTAATAAAATGCCACTAGAAAGTTTATACATATACGAGTAGCTTAAAATTTAACGCCTTTTATAGAGCTTTATTGGGTTTATTAAATAAGATGCAATCTTTATAATGTACCTATTTCCTATAAATTTTATCTCCGCAGCTACAAGCTTTATACTTTTTAGTAAATTACTAACTATTTAATAAAAATTAACCATGCAATAATTACCTGTAGCATTAGTACTACTATTACTAGTCTGAGTACAAGTTTCTCCCTCGTCAATGCAAACGTTGTTGCAAACAATTTGGCCGGATGAACATAAGTCTGTGCTGCCTGGGGTCTCTGCTGGATTTTCTAAAAAAAAAGTAAAAGTAAAGTAAACAAACGGCCTATTATCATTCCAATGCAGGGCAAAGGCCTCCATCATTAAGTTACACACAGGCCACAGCTATGATGGGTATGACATTTACATTTATATTTATTTATTTTACATACAATAATGACATATATATTATTTATCTTTAACAATTTTATCATTTCAATTTTATCTGGGTTATTTAAAACCCGAAAAGTGTTGGAAAATTCGACTCTATTGTTGCCCGTCCTGATGACAGAACCTTGGGGTCCTGCCCCAAAATCATGGCCCGGTACTTAAATCACCCACAGGGCGTTAACATTTAAAGGTCACTAGCTTGAATTTAAGTACTATTTCAGTACTAGAACTAATGAATTCGGGTTCAATACCATGGGATCGGATACTGCACAACAGTCTTTAATCAGTTCTTCCATGATCATGACGCTTGCAGCAATGCCGAAATATCATAAAAAACAAATGACATAGTATAAACCCCGAATCAGTTAACCCTTGTGATATTGTAAAATTCCTTCGAAATAGGAATCTTCTGTATTAAGCAAGTATCTTACCATTGCAGTCTTCTTCATCCTCCCCTTGCGCGCAATCCTGAACCCCATCGCAGTACTTTCCGTTCGGGAAGCATTCGTTACTTTTATGGCAGTATAATTCGTTTTCCTCGCACTTTGCAAGATGGGTACATGTCCCGTTAATGATCAGAAGACCGGGGGGACAAAGGCATTTGTACCCTAGTGCATCAGAAGAATTGGTTTTCCTCGAGCGATGAGCCAAAGAGAGGGGAGCGTGGGCAGTCTGAACGCATACGTGGGAACAAGGGTGGGTGGTCAGACAAGTGTGGTTGAGGAGGGGGTTTCGAGGGTCTGGAGGGGGGATAGTAGCCTGGATGTGCAGCTGTGTATTCTCCGGGAACATTGCTGGAAATAATAGTGGTAATCAACAACCTTGGCCCTTGTTCGAGGCTAAAGACAGCATGACAAGTAGTTTGTCACAAAATCAACAGATGGCATTGCTTGTACGTTACATCGCAATGGGGACTACCGTTTCTTTGCTCACCAGTTGGCGCCACTGTAGACTGAGGTCCGGAGGTGTAGCTGTCAAAGGCGATTGGCGCCGAAACAAAGTGTTATATCTTGAATCTAATTAAGGTTATATTGTTTATAAATAACTATCTTGATATCAACAAACTAACTTCTGAAATAGTTGCTCTTGAAGCCGCCTATTTTTGCGCTTTTTCTTAATTCCGCTTTTAAAGCGTTCACATTAATCGCCAAATAATCCATATTTGCGATATTTTACGAAGGAGATCACTTTCCAGCAGGTAAATTAAAGAAATTATAATTTATGCAACTAATTCCGTTAAAACCAGTACAAAGTGAATGATATTGAACCTCACGCGACACTAGCGCCTCTAGTGGCAAATTCACTAGCGATAGCCCCCATTGCATTTGGATTATTTAACCAGATACAAAAAGTCAGTCATAATGAAATTGCCCTCTACCTCAACGTTGTCTTGAAAAGATCGCTAACGATAACATCTAATTTTTTTTTTATTGATGATTAACTTGTGCAGCTGTAATAAATTTTCCTGTACTACGTATATTTGTATGACGTGCAATAAATAATATCTATCTTTATCGATCTCATTCTCATCACCAGCTTTAAGTAGTCCACTGCTGGACACAGGCCCCCCGAAAGGAGAATTTTCATGCTTAGATGGTGGGTTGGTGATCACAGTTTGTCCAGTAGTGGTGCACTCCTTTAGCCGCCTCGTACGACACCCACAGGACGAGAAAGGGAGGCGCAATTCTTAATAAGCTGATATTACATGACTCATCCGTCTTTCATAATCTAGCTCACTAACTATTTCTTTAACTTACTGAATTCAAATCTTCTGACATAGTGTGATGCTTCATGTACATTCGACCAATATAACCTGGTCCGTCTGTCCGTCCAGAACAAGAAGGAGTCTGTAAGCGCTATGCTGGCCACCGTGGTCGAGATACGTCTGAATGTTTCTCTGCCTGTACCTGAAGTAAAAAACAGAGTTTAAGAAGTTCTATTGTCAGCCTACAATGATGGTTATTGTATCAACTGATTACGATGTGGATTAAAAATAATTTTCCTTGAATAAAGGATTCCACTACCTTGGGTGGGACTTGAACCAACAACCTACCACTAACCGGACGTTGGCTCTAAGCAATTGATATACCCAGTTTATGTCGAAGAATTTATTCAAGGCTTTACGCTGTAAAGCTGTAGTGTAGTTTTTTAAATTGACCCAACCAGTAATCAAACCCGGTATTTGTGTAGAAGGCGGATCACCAAACCACTTCATTAACAACACACATTAGAAAGGAGCGTTTTGCCTTAATAACCATGCTTAGCAAGCATGTGAGGTTCGCAGATTGGCCTCTGATAGAAGAGGTATAGGAGAAGAGATAACAGCTTGTCATCTACTTCTGGCAGTATTCGCGAGTTAAAGAGTTCCGTAAATACACCTTTAATTTCCCTGTGTTAAAATTCAACACCATTTATCAATAGATAGTCCGTTATCGAATAGACCAGAGTCCTTCTGCCCGTGACCATGAACGCTGTAAAATGTTTGAAACATAGTGTTAAACCAAAATAAATGCGAATTAAAATCCGTAAACATATTTACGGTACTTGTTTTTTTATGAGTTTCCGATATTTCGGCACTGTTGCAAACAAGGTTCATGGTAGAAATCTCAAAATAACTAACTCTTGTTGATGAAAGTTTAAATCAGTATATCTGTAAACATATGTTTCATTTCAATGTATATTATAGTGTTCGCTTAAACTCAAGAAAACAGACAATCCTGTATAAAATTTATCGAAAACGTAGAAAACTGCACATCTTTCGTTGGGAAAAAATCTTGTTATCCACTTGCCTTCCGGATGCATAAGCTCGATGACGCCATTGCCATCGTCAGCCATGTAAACGACGTCCATGTTGGCATCGTAGCCGAGGCGGATTCGCGGACCTGAGCAAAATATACAGCAGTTTAATTATTTAAACGTTTATTATATAAATAAAATAACTATAAATGTGGACAACATCACATACATTGTTCTGATCCCAAAGTGAGTATCTAAAGCATTCGTGATGTGGAAATCACAAATATTAAAAAGATGTAGAAAAGGTAGACTTAATACCATATGGCATTCTCTACTACTCTCTATTCGGGGTTAAACAGAAATGTTTTGTGATAGTGAGACATAAAAAAAAAGAAAATTCCAGAGCCGTAGTTCTGATGAATAAGACACTGGAAATTCTACAAACCGCAAAGGTCTGCACATAACGGGTTGGAAGCCATCTGTATTCCAAGTCTCAATCGTTCTTGAAGCATGATGCCCAGCATCCCCCATCAAGGCGTTATTGCTTGGGTTAAGGCTTCTTTTAAAAATTGTTTTTTTTAACTTCCTGACAAACGAAGCCCGCATTATTTAACTACTACGTATAACATCTTGACAGTATTATAAAAAAAATATCAACCAAAATAATCTCAGAAAAATATACAACATTGTTCCAGCCAGCTATTCATTTTGAAACACCCTGTGACGCGAACGGACGTAGCTTTGTAAGGTTCATTCATATTCAAAATGATACGTCCGTGCACATAACAGTGCAGCGTGTTTTAAAATGAATAGTCTAAATCAATATTTTTTATTTTTCTTATATAATTTTTTGGATACAATAAATAATTCTGCCAAGATGCTATACATAATTATTACATAACATGGAACTCGTTTGTCAGGTGGTTAAAAATGCACAGTGTATACACTTGCAAATGTAGGCAACTCATTTAAATTTAATTTAGTAATAGTTACCGTGTAATTGCTTTGCAAGGTGCGTCTTAAAATAGGACACGAGAGAGCGCCAGCAGCATCCATTATCAAAGATAAGCCATCGTGTCCCATCTTTAAGCACTGGGTTCATATGCAAGGATCCAAGAACCGGTTTTTTGACTAATTTTATGTATGTTGTATTTTACTCAAAAATGTATGAATCGAGACGTTCTGAAATAAACGTTTTATTTGTTCAATTAAAATATCGAAATACCTTGCACGTCATTTTTGATGAGATGCTGCCGATCCTGTCCGTCTAGACCGATGCTGTCAATGTGCACTATGTTGTTCTGTTCGCTTTCCATAACAGCCACAAGCATTTTTCTGCAAGCATTACAAATTAACTATCACATGACACATACCATAAATGTATTCAAAATTTTATTTCATTAGTTTCATGACCCAGCAAAAGAGATTTGAATCTGCTAAACGTATAAATTCTGTTACTGTATAAAGCCCTGTTGATCTAGTAACACCTCGTTGATCTAGTAACGCCCCGTTGGTATATTAGTTAAGACCCCGTCGGTCTAGTAACATCCCTCTGGTCTAGTGGTTTAAGAAACTGACCAAGTATAGGCGGCTTGGAAATCTCTGACACCAGACAACCCTTGAGTTTCCAGTCATAAGAAAAGAAAAAGAAGAATACAAACCCGTAATCCGGCATAACACAAATGCTGAGAGGGATTTCTTCATCAGTAAATCTTGTTAGCAGCGCCCTCTGCTGGGTCCTCAGCGAGACCACCTCGATGAACCGACGACCTGCGTCCACTAAGTACAGTGAATCTGTTGCGTAATCTATAAAACAACACAAAGGAGTTATAGCTAATTAAACCAACGAAAAAAAGGGTAGGTTTTATTTTCTAGGCGTTTCTATAAATTTTGACAAGTCATTGTATTTAGTTAATGAATTTCTTAAAATTTTAATCCTAAATTAAGTTAATCATAATTTATAATGTATCCGCTTGAGATGTTAATGTAACAAGTAGTTTAGTCATAGCTACGTTTGGTTTACATCACAGTCAAATGATACAACATAATTTTGATATTACATCCCTTTAAACTTAAGTCTTATAGTAGGTATAACCCATTAAATATGTAGTTTTTATTATTAGAGTAATACTACATAATCTACTATTATATTATCTGTGCCTGTGCCATAATACACCGTGCATATTCAACCGCCTGACAAACGAAGCCCACGTTACGTACTTTACGTAAAAACAGTCTTAGATTAATATATAATACTAGCTGTTGCCCGCGACTTCGTACGCGTCAATTTCTGTTATTATGATCGCGATTATTTATGCAACATTTTTAACTGATGCTTCGCTCCTTTTGGTTGTAGCGTGATATTATATAGCCTAAAGCCTTCCTCGAAAAATGGACTATCCAACATAAAAATATTTTCACAATTCGAACCACTACTTCCTGAAATTAGCGCGGTCAAAGAAACAAACAAATTCTTCAGCTTTATAATACGAGTATTAGTATAGATTGATTCAGGTATTCATTCGAAACATGCTGCGACGCGCACGGACGTATCTGTGTAAGGTTCATTCATCCAGGACCCGGCCGAAGCAAAATACATCCGTGCGCGTCACAGCACGATTCAAAATGAATAGTATTATTTTGTAAGGTTCATTCATATTTTATACTAGCTGTTCCACGCGACTTCGTACGCGTCAATTACCGTTATTATGATCACGATTATTTTTGCAACATTTGAACTTGTGCTTCGCTCCTATTGGTTGCAGCGTGATGTCATATAGCCTAAAGCCTTCCTTGATAAATGGACTATCCAACACAAAAATATTTTTTCAAATCAAACAAACAAACAAACTCTTTAGCTTTATAATACTTATTTTATATTTTTCTAAGATTACTTTTATTGATAAAATAAAAATAACAACAACACTGACAACATGTTGGGTCCAATGGTTACATAATATGTGCTTCGTTTATCAGGCGGTTAAAAAGGCACGGTGTATAAAATTTTTAGTTTTGTTATACGAGTATTAAGGGACTACATTTTTATCTAAAATTGGTAGCATTTTCCATTGATGACTCACCATAGTCCATGTCGACGATGTCTTCTAATCCTTGCAGCATGAAGAGGTGGGTGATGCCGAGGGAGAAGTCGGTCATGTTGATGAAGTTGATCGTTTTGCGTTGCCCGTCATACAGGTACAGCGTATCTAAAAATACACATTTCCCTTGATAAGGCACAAATGTTTGAATTTCTCACTGGATTTCGACCTTCTCTTAAGTGATTAAGGTTCAAAGTATGGTGTCCATCAGATGGATGGAAAACCCCTAAAAATGTAACTGAATTCAAAGTGTAGTATAAAGTGTTCTAGTGTATGGAGCAGCTGTAGCTATGAGATAAGAGAATAAATTCGGGAAAAACTGTAAACAAACCGCGAGATTTGATTCATGAAATATTTTCAATACCTAAAAATTTTGAACGGTACCCTTCCTTGGTTTATGAGTTCAACTCAGGTTTTTATTAATGGTATTAGGCCGCTTTTGCCGTTGTAACATCAATTCAGCATTATACTTGATTATACATTCACGTTTGAACATACTAACCTCTGGTGCTGTCATAAGCCATAGCCTGAACGCGTCCTATGTCAAAGTGAGTAGTGTGAGCTTCAGGGTTTCCGAGGCTGTTGTAGTCTAGCCTGATGAAAGATGACCCCCCACCAACCACCAGATAAAGAGGGTGATAATCTTCTATATCTGAAAAATAAGAAATACGTTTCATTTTTCCGGTGAATAACAATTCATTTAATGAAAATATAAATGTCTCCCTTAACTAGATAAGTACCTAAGTTTAATAAAATACTGTAAAGGAGGGTGAATCGTTTTTTCCACTCGTAACTCCCACCTATCTGCATATACATTAATTCTTCTGTGATCATGATCCTTGCAAAAGAAACAAAGTACCAAAACAACTTACTCTTAAAAATCACCATCTGTTTCATGCGTTGATGGTTCACTTACGTTCCCCCCAAGTGTGCCCTCTCAGCTGCTTATGTTAATATCTAGAGGAAGCGTGTGTGTACGTGCGTATGAAAAGGCACACTCACGTTCACAATTGTGCCCTTTCAGCTGCATCCCGACGGGGCAGGCACAGGTGCTCGTAGTGTTGGTGACGACGAGGCACAGGTGGGAACAGGTCGCGTTCTCGCACGGGTTGTGCACTCGGTTGTACAGAACAGGGTGGTATACGTGCATATCTAGAAACATATAGCCAAATTAAAATAGGAGTGGTCTACTTCAGCGGACTGGCGTCCACACCGGTTTTCAGGGTGTCGCTTGCACCAAGGTCCCGGCTTTGATTCCCGGACGGGTCAATGTAGAAATATTCTGACCCCAAATAAAATAATTTTTAAACACTTGGTTAGTGGGACTCAGAAACAACGATGCTACTCGTATCTACCACACAAGAATTAAAAATGAAGTCCTAAGTTTCTTCTTATAACATTTGCTATCTGCGAGTGAAAGTTTCGACAGAGTTTAGCCAGAGCAAACAGACAGACAGATAGACATTTTTTACGTAAGTAATTAAAATGCTTTTACAATAATTTAGTAAAAAAATATGTTAATTAGAACCACTGAACAAGTACGTTTTAATTAGAACTTACAAAGTGATACTTTATTTTATTTCTATTGATAATGAATAAGGACAAATGACAAAAGCGTTACTCAAAAATCTCATACCATAAACGGGAGCCTCCAAAGAAGTGAGCATGAATCTCTTTTGCGTGTTTCCATGCACTTTGTCTATGGTCTGAATGGAGTTCGACGTCCAGTCGCTCCAGAAGATGGTGTTCTCAAACACAGCGATGGAGTACGGGTGGTGGAACGGCTCTTCGAATAGCGACTGAAACAAGTGCAACGTGTCAATTAACCATTTCATATGAGGTTTTAGGAAATGATAAAAAAATGCCTTACGCACACTCGCACGCACAGCACACACACACGCATACACGCATACACAAAATCAATTTATTTCGATGGTCCATAACTTACAGGAATAGGTTGATAATGAAAATACAATACAAAATTAAATGTAATTGCATATGCATGCATACTCACACACACACGCACATACGTACCACAATCGTCTTTGAATTTAACCCTTATGTTATTTTTGTGTATTATAATAATTGATGTGTTAGATAGGTATATTGCTTTGTATTATATACATCGTGCATTTTGAACCGGGTGCCCTTCGGTTCGCCTAAAATTTAAAGTCCTAATTTCATTTGGCCGAACCGTATTGGCCTAAACTTATAACGTATAATTATTGTCTAGTCTAACAGTTGTTTTCGCACTATTATAGATTGGTCTAAAAATTGAAAACCCTAATTTCAGTATGTATAATATCGAAAGCACTAAAATGTATTAGCATATTTTTTTGACATTACGCTCTATTTTTTTTAAACAGAAAAGTTTAAGAAACGAATCGCTCACAAACCGACCCCAAGCAGTCTTGTCTGCCCTACCCCTAGAGTGTAATTCAAAAGCGCTTGGCGCGGAGGGGCGAGGCGGCCCGCGGCCTGAGGAGCAGGAGGCTGTAAGCGAGGCGCCGCGGCTGAGGCTGGCGCCAGAAAGCCGAAGCTGCGGTGGTGAGCGTAAGCCATCTGCGACGATAAGCACGCGTGGGACCGCCGGAGCCCCGCAGCGCCGAAGCCGTCACGGAAGTCTGATTGTTTGGATGCATGCATGATTGCTTGTTTGCATGCATGATTGCTTGTTTGCATACATGCTTGCTTGCTTGCTTGCAATGCATGCATGCTTGCTTGCTTGCATGCATGATTACTTCTTTGCAAGCATGCATGCATGCTGATAAAGTTTTTAACTTTCTGCGAATAAAAATTTGGAACTGCAAAACGGTAGGTGTTATGATATATTCGGCGAAATTATGATACGGCGATATAAAGTTAAGCGTAGTAAAAATAGGCTAAACACGATTAGGAATAGTAAAGATGTGCGAAAAAATTTTAGGCTAATAGTTTGTGCGCCAATGACAATTAGGAGTACAAATAATTAGGCAACCCGATATATACCCTTTTGAACCTCCTGACAGACGAAGCCCACGTTATGTAATCATTATGTAATAACATCTTGGCTGTGTATTTTTTCATTCTTTAACAAAAAATAAATAATATTTATTAATTTATATAATATAGCTGAATGCTATTCATTTTGAAACATGCTGTGACGCATACGGACGTATCTGTGTAAGGTTCATTCATCCAGGGCCCGGCCAAAGCAAAATAATACGTCTGTGCGCGTCACAGCACGATTCAAAATAAATAGTATTATTTTATTTCATTTTTCTGAGATTATTTTAATGAATAAAAATAATAAAAACAACACTGCCAAGATGTTATACGTAATGGTTACATACCATGATTTGACGACCATTTGGATCAGCGGTAGTTAACGCTGCTTCTGAGCCATGGGTCGCGGGTTCGATCCCCGCACAGTACAAATATTTGTGTGCATGAACATGTCTGTTTGTACTGGTCTGGGTGTTTTCTATGTATTATAAGTATGTATTTACAAAAAAAAAGTATATAAGTAAGTTTATCGGTTGTCTAGTACCCCATACGACAGGGTACTTAATAGTACCTTAATTTGGGACTAGATGGCTCTGTGTGGCCCAGTGTGGCATGTCTTAAATAATTATTTTATTATTATTTTTTATTTTTACCATGCAAATATGCACGGTGTTTACTGTTAATAACAATGCATCGAGAAAGTTGAAAGTCCAACAGATATGACATACATAGCTTTGTTTGTCGTCGAGCTTAAAAACTTTGATCGTCTTGTCCACGTAGTAGAGCCTCCCATTCGGTATGTCCAAGGCCAGACCGGTGGCGAAGGTCTGGAGACTGTCAATCAGCACTTCAGGGTTGGAGCCGTCCATCCTGGCCTTCATGATTATAGGCCTGTGGTGCCAGTCTGCCCAGTACATGGTTCTGAAGGAATATTTCGAATTATGGAAATGAACTAAAGATAATATGTATGTAGATGATATTCTAAAAGCTAAAAAACAATTCGGTATTGTTAAAAAGTACCTGTCATCATACTAGTATCCTCAGAAATCTAGGGCATTAATCAAAGAAAAACATCTCGCTCACTCAAACATGGTCGTATGAACATAAAAATTAGTTTTATAGGAAATATTGAACATACTAAATCTCTGTTTGGTGAACTATAGCGTGAAATGTTCTTCCTGTCTTGTTATAGGAAGACGGTTCGTGCACTGAACAAATGCACAGGAAGGCATTTTTAACACTTTTTCGCAATCATACACTCACAATTAACGAATCTACAGATCCGTCGCCGCGTCGCCGACCTGTCGGGGACTGAAACACACTGATGACACTTAGGCTCAATTTTGTAAGACCGAACTTAAAACGCGAGTAACTTATGTATTATTGTCATCGGAACCAAAGACGTAAACTAAATCTGATAATAATAGGGGTTAAAGTATGAAATTGCCGATTATTTCCCACTTTTTATTTTGTTTATAGCTCTTAAGTATAGTCATATTATTGCGTAATTATTTTTGTATTGTATCAAAAACTAAATAAAGTAACTTTTGACTAAAAAAAATGCAATACTAGTGCCTATTACTTCAAAGGAAGTCGTTGAAAAGACCCCTTACAATGTGTCAGCTGACCTTCTTGCTTCAACTAAGTATATTTGTATTATGTATTTACAGAAATTTAAATATTATAATGCGTAGCTTGATAACCATCTAACTTTCACCTTTAATTGCATCGAAAACGGTTCAGGCGTTTTTAAAAATCTAAAAAATTGTTAGTATGGAAAAATGACTTTTCTCGATTTCGTCCATACAAAACGGCAATTTCATACTTTAACCCCTAATATACTAAACTTATATAAAAAAAAACTTTCGCATCAAAGAAAATATAAAGTTGCATTTTCGGACATTGGCGCCGAGTCTTTTACAAATAACCACTGTCGTTAGATTTTTACCTTTGCCGAGAAATCATTAATTGAAGACTTGTTTCGTGATTTTCATTTGTTGTATTACTTAAATTAAACAGTTCATTTCTTACCCATTCCTGACGTCCAGAGTGACAAATCTGGGTTGCTTAGCGTTAGTGTGAAGTGTCGTGCAGACCGAGCCGTCGGCGGCGCACACGGATATGGACCCGCGGGAGGCGTCGGTGAAATACAAATGGCCGCCCAGCCAATCCACGGCGATGTCTCCAGGGTCTTCTAAACCCAGGCTTACTAGAACCTGGAAAGTGTACGAGGGGAGTAGGTAGGTTAAAAGTTGGTTCCATTTATTTCTTTCGATCCCCGAGTTACAGTTTAATTGCAATTGCAACAACTTAATACTTTTTAGGATATTCAAGCAATTTAATTGCAATTATAATATCAGTATTTAAACTTGAAAAATTATGTATCAGGCGGGACTCGAACCCGCATCTCCTCGCATGTTGGGCGCGGCGCTATACCATTAAGCCACCGATACACTGCGTCACACACAGCGCGAATTTTTCAAGCATATTCTTATCGTTGTAAGTCAGCGTTGTTTCAGTTTTAAATTTTCGAACATTGCTCAGGTTTATGAAAGAAAACAAAGAAAGAAAAAATATTTATTTGGCATTCAAATTGTAACAATAAAAAGTAAATAAAAAATTGACACATAAAACAGATTATAAGATTTAAAATACACAAATAGATTATACAATGCCAAAAAGGACTCCCGCTCAGCATTTGTCGTGGCCGCTTAGGCTTGCCACGACGCTGGTATTCTGCGGTTTATGTGATTATGCCTACACCCATCATTGCTGTGGTAACTTGAATTCAATGATGGAGGCCTTTGCCCTGAAGTGCGATGATTATAGGCTTACTGAACTTTTCTTTACCATGATCTTAATTCATCGTTATTACCAGACCAATGCTGGACGTGGGCCTCTCTAAAGGCAGGATTTTGCTATAATCGCCATACTTGGAAGGCGGGTAGGCGATCGTAGTTTTCTGCAAATAGGCCCCAGGAGGCGCTTTTACAGTTCGAACAATGGTGAACAGTGGCGGGGAGAAGAAACGCTGCTACCAGTTTTCTCCTGGCAGTACTCTACTCAGTAATCGCCTTTTACGACAGCTATGGGAACGGGGGTCATGATATAGTTTTTAATGTGTCGGCACCATAACACATTTTTATTATTACGAATGAATAAATGCGGAATTTTCATATAAAATTTTAATGGATCGAACTTTGACTACACTTCATTACATTGTGTGGTGTTGCGGTTCTTCGCTTATAAGATGTAACCATTTGAGGAAGCATTTTCTAGATCAGCCCAAAAAACGTTACTGTTAAAAAAGGTAGTTGATCCCTGCTTCTGTCGTGAAAGGCCTTACCACTTCAGAGGCCTGTAATAGGCCGCTTCGAAAACTCTAACCTCAGATTATCCATTATGGCTTAGTTATACGACAAGAAGAATGAAGCATCACCTGTTTGGTGCTTTCAAAGTCTTCCAGCTGCGCCCTCATGATCGCTTGGTGACCCTGAGCCGTCTGAACCCAGTACACGTACGTTCCATCGTATGATACCCCATGAGCCTGGAACAAAGCAGCAAAGTCAATCAAACCGTTCTATACAAGATGTTCATCATCATCATCATTATAGCTAAACGACTCTCACGGGTGGACATAGACTTCTAAGGATCTCCACAAAGAACTGTCCCGTACCACTCACACCTGAGAAAGACGGAGGCAGAGGTGTGGAACAGGGATTCTCCCCAGAGCAGTCAGATCCGTGGGGTTGCTACTGCCCAACAGCTCGCCACAAGCTGCCCAGCGTATTTGTTACTATTTTACTACTACATACTTAACTCTACGGTTAAGAAGAAGCCTAAGATGGAGCAAGCTAACCCAGGAAGTGGCACTTGTTCTCCCACACACCAGCGGAACACAGAAAAACTGTTTGGCGCTGGACTCCGGTAGGGGGTGGTAGCATCCAGGCAGCCTCTTACGAAGCCTACCACCGCAGAGGGATCTGTCAGCCGTCATCTTTGGTAAGAAAACCAAAGATGTCGTTGCCCAGGGTAGACCACTAGGAGGTAGATCCCACCACCCCATATTATTACATGATCAATTCTAATTTAACATCCCTTTTATCAATTATACTAATTAAGGCAGGTCAACCTAATCAAAAAGTTACAGGTCTTTGAATTGATTTTCAACTTTAAGTCCTACAAGTGGAGATCAATATCAATTAAGAAATTTGACGTTTTATGGTAGGATGAAGTGCTGTTGTCTGTACAATCATGATATAGAATACTAACCCCCGTATTTATAAACAAGTAAAAGTAATTACTTGACTACAAGTAATTACTTGAGAGACAATTTGTATGCCTTAATCAAGAAATTACTAGAAGTTATAACTACCAAAAGTTAGCATTTTCAGCCAAATAATATGACTAATAATGGTGACCAATTTCTTTCACTTACGCACTAGGTATGAACACTTTAAGTTATTACTTTCTTAAGCAATAAGTAATTACTTCATTATAAATACGGGGGTAAGTGAAGATTATTTCACTTGAGGTAAATTACTGCTTACTTCGGCTTTCTTAGAACTTAATTATGACTAAAAGTCACATTGTTCTTAAAATACCACGCCGGGAAAAGGGTCATAATCTTTACGGCTTATCTTTTCTTCGTATCTCTTTAACAAAAGGCTTGAAACTTTTATGGAATAATATTTAGCTCTATTGTTTTCTAAAGTTTTTGTGTTAAGTATTGTAGTTTTAGATGTTTTACTATAACGTGTTTACTAAGAATACAGTAGGCAATTACCACGTTTAGTTTGTTATTGAAATATGTCTTATATTTCGTGGTATTTATTTATCTTTAGTCAGTCATGAGAATAAAAGTTGATAAAAGTTAACGTGGAATAACAAATTTTCTAAATTAATGTAATTCTTTTTGTGAATTGAATATACTAATACTTGAATGAAACATTTGACAGCTTGAGGTGGGACTCGAACCTACAATTATCCGCTTACCGGGCAATTTCACATCCTCTAATCATTCAGATACCCAGTCATATGTGTCAACGAATTTATTAAGAGCTTTGTCCACGGGTTTTTCTTGTAAAATATTTAATTAAAAATCAATTGAGGATCTTTGACCTATATAAAATTTAAAACTATCAGTTGCATTTTTAAACACCACACGGGGCTTACTGCACCTTGCAGTAGGTATTTGACCTTCTGATGTAGGTATACCTATAGAACCTATAGGTTCTTAGAGCTATTTGTAGAAATGATTAGGGACGCCATTTTCGCCACAATTTTGAGACATACTCAAAAGTTTATTAACATGCTTACAATAAATTGTAGACAAACGATTATAAGTAACTAAATAATCCGATTAATTTAATTAATACTTACAACGAAAAAGATGTTTATAAAACTACTACTAGTTATAAAAATAGCACATTATAGTTTTCGGATCGTTTGATTAATGTACCTACTAAATAAATAAAAATATGTGTTACTAGGTGTCGCATCTTTCGTGCGCATGAACAAAACTATCCCACTGGAACGTTCTTTTTACCGGGATAAAAAGTACCCTTTGTGCTATTTCTACCTATAACCTATTACCGTGCCAAATTTCATTCAGATCAGTGCAGCCGTTCTTGCATGATTAAGTAACAAACATCCATCTTAACTGTCGCATTTGTATAGTAAGTTATTAAATACTTAGGTGTACCTAAATATAGGTCTAAAACTAAAGGAAAAAAAAGGTTTGTTAAACATCTACAAACAATCCTACAAACCTATATTGTATCAATCGGTAGATATTAATCACATTAATAAACAAGTAATGACCAAACGTACTTATGTATAGTGTTCTGATGAAATTCTTCTTCAAGAACTCTTTAAAAAATCTAAATCCGTTTCTTCATAAAAACTCTTGTACGAAAAATGGTACATAATTTTTGATGATATCTTGTTTGGCACCGACACAAAATTGGTAATCTTAAACTTTTTCGTAAAACGTAAATTAAAAAAATACCACGCATGCTTTGATTTATTACGATGTTTATTAAAGTCAACTCTAACACTATTAACTAAGGATATAATTTTCCTGAATCACCAGGTCACCTTTAAAAGTAAACCTTAATGGTTGCGCATAGAGATCATTATCGATTACAGTGGCATTCGTGCGCCTACGCAGCCCTTCTCAGTTAAATAGCGTCCGCTCTGTCTGTGGTCAGTCAGTTTGTGTTAGTTGCTCGTGGCGGTGGAGGTCTTTTTAACATAATTGGAGACATTTTCGTGGTACTAACCGTTTTATTTCCAAGTCATATACTTACATCAGTGTTAATAAACGAAATCGCCTTTTTCGTTAAAAAATCAATCAATCGCGATAAGACGTCTCTTCACAGTGCTTAATAATGTTTGTGCAACTTTAACATAATGAGCTGTGTTAATTTGGTAAGTCTTTATCTTTTTAAAAAATTAAACCACATATACTTAAGTAGTTATTTTAAAAAAAAGGTGATCTATTTTACCTTAGGAAGTCCTTTTGTTACAATAGAAAAATATATTTGCCTAGATTTCTCTTCTTTCAGCATATTTATATCAATTCTCTATATGATATTTAAGCAATTTAATTGTACTTGTAAATAATATCAGTATTAAAACTTTAAAAATTCTGTCTCAGGCAGGACTTGAACCCGCGCGCAGCATGCGAGGATATCCTCGCATGCTGCGCGCGGAGATGCGGGTTTGAGTACCGCATGAGACATATTTTTAAAATTTTTAATACATACTGATATTATATTTATTTCACCCACAGCTAGACATATTATCCTCTTGATGATCTCTGTCCCTCCCTCTTTCTCTTTTTACTACCTTTTTGGGTTCACTTGAGCGTTTCTTTGTTTTTGATTGGCCCAAAGAACTAAAACTACTCAAATTGTGTAACTTAGCAACACAAGTTTAAAATTCATCCCGTGTGGTGCTACCAGTCTCCCATCGGGCGCGTCCTCCGGCTGGTGGATAGGGGATATAAACCAATACCGGTCTATACGGCGCGGACCATACTGGAGTGATTCTTACTTCATTTTATTGTGTTACTTTGATTTTCTCATGATTTAGTTCAAAAGCCAGAAATCTACTAAGTTGGTATGATTGTTAAAAATACAATTTCAACTAATCATTCGCCAGTTGAAGGTCTTTTATTATTATCATGGGATATCATGGTTAAATTCGGTTTAGCATTTTAATCACCAATGTAATTTTATTTTAACCAAGCGAACGAGTTTTACAAACTAATTAGGTTAAAGACAGTAATTAGGTCTCGTTAAGGATAAATCGAACGGCATATTGTTAAAAATTGATTCGTGTCGCATCATTTTAATGGAAGTCTGTAACTGTTTGAGCTCCGATTTCTATGTCGTTGATAAACTGACTTGGATGTCAAATCTGGTGATCGATTGATCAGTCAATCACGAGATTGAACACCCAGATCACATTGATTAACGTTTTAGAAATCGGGTGCACTCTTAGATCATTCAAAGGGTGCACTCGATGTTAAAATATCATGGGCCGTGTTTTGTTGTTTCGTAATTTTAAAAAGGACAAGTAGATATTTGTATCAGTTCATTTACTGGTCTTTTACCAGTAACAAGTTAAGGCAACGCATTTACAAGTGTTTTTCTTAGTCGGTACTCGGTTCGATTTTCCAAGTAGCTTTCCTTCTACTCACTCGGTTTTTAGTCTATTGTTAAAACCCTAATTCTAAACCGTAGATTTTAATGATTTTAATCTCAAATCAAGTTACTAGACCAGCCCGTCGATCTAAATCATTGGGATCTAAGTTTTTGACGGGTCAATGTAGGAAAAATGCGTTTTTCTACATTTTTCTCGGGTCTGGGTGTTTGTGGTACCTTCGTTGTTCTGGTTTCCAAAATACGAATGCTTTCAATAGTTATTCAAATTGGGATCAGAACAATGTATGTGATGTTGTCCACATTTATTTATTTATTTATTTATTTTGAAATCGGATGCGATCGTTGCTATAAATTTGAAAGGTCGTGTTTTTTTCTTGGTAAGATGTAGATATAGTTATCTATCAAATTTTTCTGAGTGGAATTTGTAAAGGTTGTTTGTATGTGCCATGCTGTTTATGGATATTTTTAAAGCCATAATCTCTAAATCTTTGATGTTCATGACTAATCAGTGTAACGTAAAAAAGATTTGACATCTAAATCATTCTAAGTTACGTTTTAGAATTCGGGTGTAATTAACGAACCAACGATCGCACTGGTAAATTATCACGGTTCAGTTTTTCTGTTTTTCGGAATCTTTAAAATGTTTTGTATCTTTGTAACTGTTAAGTTATTTGTGTATAGGTACATACCCTAATGATATTATTTACTTCAGTAAAGCGGTACTCAGGTTCAGTTCTGCTATGAGGTTTTTATATAACTGTAAAATAATATAAATGTAAAAGAATCATCTGAAAAATCTTTTCAGTTAACATATTGTTGAAACACAGCAAGTGAAGTTTATATTCTTTTCAATTTTATGTACATACAACGGCAGGTCAACCTACCCAAAAAGTTAAAGGTCATTGAATTGATTTTCAACTTTAAGTCCAACAAGTAAAGATGAATATCAATTGAGAAAACTTGACGTTTTGTGGTAGGTTGACGTGCTGTTGCCTGTACATTAATTGTCTTGGATTTTATTGTCGGTAAACAGTCTTCTTGTTTTGTTTTTTGGGGAAGATGTTTTTTAGATTGTACCTTTTATTTATGTGTGAATAACTGCGCATTGTTCGTGCCCGATTTGTAAATCGTTAAAAATAAGGTTTGGATATTAAATCTAGTTTTTATTTAAAGATTTGACATCCAAATCATACCAATATACGTTTTAAAAATCAGGTGTTATTGTTATAATATCACGGTCTGTGATTTCAGTAATGTCTCGGAAATTATTACTTATAAACGATTTTTGGTGCAAATCTACTATTTGGTATTAACTTTTGAATGATCTTTTGAATGATCTTTTATCCAAGTGGTTTGTTTTAAAGTTTTTGTATGTCTTGATGGTAAAAAACTGACTCTTTTTTAGGACCCGTTTGTAAATCGTTGCTTTTAATAATATGGATGCCAATCTAAATATAATTGACTTATCATCGACATCAGTCGTAAATCATCATGATGCTTTACGCTTTAGAAATAGGGGGAAGTTTTAAACAATTAGTACTACCTTCCCACTTATGTCGTTTGCAGCTTAGAAAAAATTGGTTGTTTGTAAAGTAGGTTTACGATCGAGATGTTTACGTGATAACGAGAAAATCTCCATTCGTTTGTATGCCGCTAGAGTGAGAGAGACGGAAGATCGGTCCACTCACTCGAACGCTATGCCAGCCTCCGCTCGTGAGGATTCCGCGTGACAAGTTTCACGGAATGACTGGCAGCGCTCGAGATGAGACGGGAGATCGGTCCGTCTCTCTCTCGTTATACCTGCGATCGCGCTCGTGATGTTTTGGTGTGACACAAGTTTCTGAACATGTCACCCGACTAAAACGATTTTAAAGACGTTATCACGTCAAAACACAACAAAAAGAAAAGTTTGTTTTTTACCTAGGTAGGTGAAACAAAATCAAGTATTGATGTGGTGAAAAACCGATTGCAAAACCTTCTTCAGTCTATACTATGCCTCGGTTTGGACAAAAAAATAGATTTAAGAAAGTTAAGCAAGCGGATTCGATGGTCATTAATATTTAATTATTATTAACATAAACATAATAAACTACAATATTTACATCTTATAAATAAAAATAACATGAAAAAGAAACAAATACTTAGACAGACTAGATAAAAAAGGGAAAAAACTATAAAAATGGTCCTCTTTGTGAGGTGCCCAAGATACTGGCAGCATTAGCTTGCTGGATTGCGATGCTCAGTTGCTGTGCGAGGTAGCTGCCAGCTCTTGGGTCACCGCTGACATATGATAATCATTTAGCAATCTCTTTAAATAAAGAGAGTGCATTAGGACCCCACGGACCTAGGGTTTCGACACCAGAAGGTACGAAACAATGCTGGGTGCCTATTTGGCTATACTTTGTTAGCTTAATGTTTTCGGCTTTAATCGCCGCCACACCTGCACATTGGCTCGTTTCGAGCAGATGGGAGGCCGCCAGTTTGTCGAGACAGGTACCGTCCCACATAGAGTCCGACCCAACCGCCAGGGAAAGCGACATACCGTCAGGTCTCTTGCTATCATCACGCACGATACCATTCGGCTCAAGTATAGCCGGCACGTTGATGGTGGCAAGGGAACGTCGGAGTGTGTCGTTAATGCAGGCATGGCGCGATAACCGCCCAGCGCTTTTCACAAGCAGCCCGTGGTGTCCCAACGAGCTGACATCAGCTGACTAAATATTTTTTGATTGGCTTTTGGTTTTGATAGTCTTCTTATTTTATTTTCAGGGTAGTTCATTAGCTAATATCAGCTTCAGTTTAGATCAGCGGTAGTAAACGCTGCTTCTGAGCCATGGGTCGCGGGTTCGATCCCCGCACAGTACAAATACAAATATTTGTGTGCATGAATATGTCTGTTTGTACTGGTCTGGGTGTTTTCTATGTATTATAAGTATGTATATACAAAAAAAAGTATATAAATAAGTAAATTTATCGGTTGTCTAGTACCCCATATGACAGGGTACTTAATAGTAGCTTAATTTGGGACTAGATGGCTCTGTGTGGCCCAGTGAGGCATGTCTTAAATATTTATTTATTTATTTTTATTTAAAAGTTGGTTATTTTTTAAAATTTATTTAGGTATGTGTGAATAACTGTATTTTCTATTAGCTCAGATTTCTAAATCGTCAATAGTTATAAATGATCTGGATAATAAATCTAGTAATCATCTGGTCAGTTGAACTCTACATTTAATATCCAGATCATAAAGTGACTAAAGTTTAAAAAATGGGACCTGAGCGCTGGTAAAAATATGTTTGCTTATGGTTTTCTAAGGGTTTGATAAATAATTTCAAAACGTGTGATAAAAAAAACAATAAAATAACTTTGAAAAGTATTTTTCTGTCCGTGTCTGTGTGGAAATTGATAATTAATTCTCTTTACATACTATTTCTGGTAATTTGGTTTGTTTTGTGTGTACTTTCGTGTCTTGGCGTGTTCTTTTTTGTCGAACAACCGACTTTTAATCATGAGTTTTAATGACTTGGATGACAAATCTAGTAATTATCTGGTCAGTCGATTACGAGATTTAACATCTAGATCACACTGATCAATGTTTTAGGAACTCAACCTCTGGTAAATGTACATAATGTTTTTTTAAATGTTCTTCCTATTTTTTTATAGTTAGTTTTGTGTGCGATGTCGTGTCTTTTTTTTGTTGAACAACCGATTTCTAAATTATTGGTTAAAATGACGTGGGTCATGGATGTTAAATCTAGTAATTTTCTGGTCAGTCGATTAGGTACTAGATTTATCATCTAGATCACACAGATTAATGTTTTTGGAATCGGACTTAACTATTTACCATGATATTTTTTTATTATAGTTTGTTTTGTGTGTACTTCTTGTCTTGACCTTGTCTTTATTCAAAAACAGATTTCTAAATTATTGGTTTATATGGCTCGGATGTTAAATCTAGTAATTTTCTGGTCAGTCAATTACGTGATTTAACATCTAAGATCACACTGATCAATTATTTAGAAATCAGATATATACAATCGCTGACATGCTGTGACTGGTTCTATTTTTATAGGTTTTAATGTTTAAAAAAGTTTATTGAAACTTAAAAGGTGCTTGATATACTCGTACATATAAGTGAAAAATTTGTGTTGGTGATTATTTGTATGTTTGATGTATTTTTATTTTTAGTGTTAAAACTGGACTTTCTTGAATCCCCTAATTCTAAATCGTTGATCTTAATGATTAGGATGTCAAATCTAGTAATCGACTGGTCAGACGATCTCTAGATTTAACACCAAAATTATAGTGATTAACGTTATAAAATTTGGATCTTGTTTGAGTGAATTATATGGTACAAATTTGTTTGTGTTTTGAAAAGAGGAAAAATAATAAGTATCGTTGTTATTCTGTTTTGTTGATCTAGATAAAAACTTTATAAAATAGCAATATTTTATTTTAAGTTCGTTATTTCGGAATCCTCCTTTGGAGAGGCACTTGTCCGTCCAGTAGTAAACCGTTGTGGGCTGATGATTTTGTTAGGCTTTGAAACTTATTCATAATTTCGTCTTTGTTTCAAATGTGTTCTTTTTTTTTAATATTTAGGTTTTAAGTGGACTTAATTTTTTTTTGGAAATTCTAAATTTTATGTGGATGTCAGTCATAATAATCCATTGATTAGTCAATCACAAGATTTCGGATTATAGTTTTTATCGTTTGTAATATTTGTTAAAAACTACCTATGTATATCGTTGTACGGCACTTACCTACCTACTTTTTCCGGATTTGTATGGAAGTATTAACGTATTTGTTTTTTCCCGCAATAGGCTACTTGACTGCTATAAATTTTGGCGCAGTTGATGAATATTATCTTTAGTATATTGGTTAAGAAACCGGTATTTATCATTTTCAGATGTTAAAAGTTTGAGATTGCTAAATATTTCTAAAATGAAATTATTATTTTTGCTTTTTAAATTTAAGCTTTGAAAACGCTGTCGGCTATTTTGTGACGTCATACATCTTGAAACAAACTGCGTGCGTCATTTTAACAGTGACATTGACATATAGACACAAGTAAATAATTAACACTAGGAGGTAGTGATGGACTAGTAGTGTTTGTTTATTTTGACTCGTATGACGTCACAGCACAGGCCACAGATAGTATAAAGCTTTTCAGCGTTTTCATACGTCGCACGAAAAGTGAACTTTAAACTTAAGTTTTGCGGTTTTCTAGGTCCTACAAAAATCTGAAAATATTTTTCTAGGTCTATTTGGACATTAAATAATCATTTAAAACCTATTTCCAAAAAGAGTCAACTAGCAAAATCTAATAACCGACTGTAGTCTAAAGAAAAATAATGATATCATGGTCGTGTACACCGCACTGCAAATAGAATACCTCTTTTGTTTCTTAAGTGTGGTATGAGACGACTAAGAGGCTGCTGCCCGAAAAAGAGGGGACAGCAATATCTTCTTTCTTCTTCTTTAGGACAAACTTCGATCGCCAACTCATCAGCCAAGTGTGTTGATTCTAACAAAATCATTCATACAGGAGGCCTATGTCCAGCAGTGCATTTTGGCTGATGATTTGGCTGTCTTTGTAGCTTTTTCTTGTTCTTTTTCAGGATAGTTTTAAAAATATGTAGGTTTATTTGTTTGTTTGAACGCGCTAATTTAATCTCGGGAAGTACTTGTTCGATTTGATTTTTTTTTGTGTTGGATAGTCCATTTATCGAGGAAGACTGTAGGCTATATAAGATCACGCTGCGACCAATAGGAGCGAAGCATGAGTGAAAAATGTTGCAAAAATAGTCGCGCTCATAATATAAGACATTGACGCGGACGAAGTCGCGGGCAACAGCTAGTGAAGATTAAAAGCTTAATTATTTTTCATTTTCAGATTTTATATGTTGAATCATGTTCAGATTTTTTTTAATTAAGTTTTCTTGTCTGCTTGGTAATTATAGCTATTGATAAATTGTGAAGTTATTATATCAATTTAATCGGTCGGTTCCTCTAAATCTTTATCGCACAGTAAGATTTTCTATTTCAGTCATATTTTTTGTCATGTCATTGTATTGTTTTCAATAATGTGAAGCTATGATAAAGAAGAAAGTAATGTTTGTTAAGGAAAATAAAGTTTTTATGATTTTTATGATTATGATGATACGTAAATCTACTATTTTATCAGTAGGGCAACTCAATGGAATACCATTGAGAGACCTCTCCCAATGAATACATTGGGAGAGGTCTATGTCAAAATAAATAACCGGCCGAGTCGGACTCGCGCACGAAGGGTTCCGTACCAGAAAGGTAAAAAAACGGGTATGGGAGCCCCCCTTAAATATTAACTTAATTTAATTTTTTGTATTTGTTGTTATTGCGGTAACAGAAATACATAATTTTTGAAAAATTTCAACAATCTAGCTATCGCGGCTCTTGAGATACAGCCTGGTGACAGAGCGACGGACAGACAACGAAGTCTTAGTAATAGGGTTCCGTTTTTACCCTTTGGGTACGGAACCCTAAAGAAGGATTATTTTATCTATGATATAAAAAAACATGAGGTTCTTTAATGTTTTTTTTTTCATATAGTAGTATTAAATCCAGGATTAAAATTTTTATAAATCCCCATTAACATAATTATTTGCAATGATTATTGGCTGGCTGGTGTTACTTTCTCTCTTCGTCTGGATATAAGTTTGAAATATTATTATTGAGAATATTGAGAATTCTATAGTGGCACCCCTTGCTTTGTTTTTTTAAATATTTTGCCTTCATATTGTGTATCTGTTGTTTGGCCAGTGAGAATGAAATTCTTTCTTCTCTTACGTTCTTTTTTTTAAAAAAGGCTTCTCTTCCGTTCTTTTTTAAAAAAAAGGTTTTGCTCAATATTAAAGTGTTGTAGCCTAGGTAGGTCCCGTGTGGTGTTGCCAGTCGCCCATCGGGCGCGTCCCCCTGGTGGTGGATAGGGGAACGCCCCCCAGAAATGCAGGGTACCGGTTAACTCGGCGTGTACCATGGCAGGCAGGGGATATCTTCGTAACCAACAGATGGTTGTTTCTGTTAACTTCTTTGCTCATTGGCTTCTTTGAGCCCTGATTTCTGATTATCTTTACAAATTAGATACCTACTTGTTTTTCGAATACAGTAATCGACTTGTCAACCCATTGACTTTCGTTATGTTTTTTTTATGTTTAAAGAAATCTCAGCAACGCGAAAGTTAAAGAGTAAAGTTATAACGAGAAAAATATATTACCTTATCGGGTTTTTCGTATGCTTATGTTTTTTTTTTAATATTATGTATTTTAGTGGTAATCTTTAATCAGCAAACAACATAGTTTTTGGGTTTCCGCGCTCACCTTGTCTTGACCACAAAACTCTTTATTGTTATTATAATCCTTTTCGTGAAATAAAAATCATTATTTTTACTATAATGATCACTTAAACCTTACTTAAATTAACTATATTGAAGGAGTTTTTTAAGGGAATCATTTAAAAGTAAGTCATTACACTGATTAGTCACGTGGTATTAACGGTTAATCGATTTCAAAAGAAAAAATAATTATCCATAACTGGTATTGTTCTTTTCTTTCAATACGTAACTCGTTACGGTTCTGTTGTAAAGGTTTCCTAGAATATACCATTACTTACTTTCTTTTTGTGGATTAGCCCTTTGTTTTGCTAGTAGGTAATTGTAAAATATATATTATAGTATTTGCTAGTATAGCTAGCAAACTTTTTCTTTTTGTTAAATATAATTCATTGAATACCTACTTTGTTTCTTTATCACAGCAATTATTGGTACTGGCATAATCACCACGCTTGCCAAACGCGGCTTGGTGATCACCTCAGACCACCTACACAAACCCGAGAAATGATCGAAAATTCAAAGCTCTTGTTGCCCGGCTCGGGTATCGAAACCAACGCCTTGAGATCTTGGTCCGGTACGTAAACCACTAGTAAAAGGGTTAGGATATGAATTCATCTATTTTATACTCTAATGTGAGTAGAATCACATTCTACAATGGAAATGGATTAAAATCGAGTCAAGCGTCAAGGTAAGTCTTGTGGTTATAAATTGGGATTTTGTATTTTGTATCCCGTGGTATTTAATTGCGTTATTTTTAATACAATTTTTCAATTTTTTAAATATGGACAAAGGATGTAACTGATTGGTTTTTCTTCTTAAGCTTTTGTTTTCATTGTCTACTGTATGTTTTTTGAGATTATTTTTAAATTAATCGAAGTAAGTAGGTTTCATTAAATTTATGTTTGTAATCTTGTTGATACCTTCTTTTGTTTTAATTGTCTAGGCCTTATAAAGAATCGAAGTTTCAGTAGCGATTTCTGATCAAGTAAGTTGTAATGTTATTATTATATGTTTATATACTTAACTATCTGTTGCCCGCGACTTCGTACGCGTCAATTTCTGTTATTATGATCGTGATTATTTTTGCAACATTTTCACTGATGCTTCGCTCCTATTGGTCGCATCGTGATGTTATAGTAGGTATAGCCTAAAGCCTTCGTCGATAAATGAACTAACCAACTCAACAATATTTTTTCAATTCAAACCAGTACTTCCTGATATTAGCGCGTTCAAACAAACAAAGTATAGATTCATTATTATTTATTGTTTTTTTATTATTTCACAAGTCTTTTATAGTTAAAAGCTAACTCTACCCCTTTACAAATAACGGCATGATCTCCACCAGCTATTTCTCAAAAACACGGTACTGTCTAAGCAATGAACTGACTAACATAACCGTCGACAGCGCATCAGCAAGGCGTAAAGTTAGTCTGTAAACTGAACTGGTGCAATACTCCGACGTACAATGAGACATCCTATGTTGGTTCTAAACGAGACACGTGTCGTTTTCGAGTAACTCAGATCGCGCCGTGTTGGGCGTTTCGTCGAGCGGCAGTGTTAAATTGTCATCGCTGACATAAAAGCTGTGTGGTAGACTGGCATAAGAGTACAAGTCAACCGTGAAGGGGGGTGGTAAGTTGACCATTCGTAGGTGCTAAATCTAATTGTATATCTTTAAATGACATACCTACTTAAGTTTTTATCATTTGTGATGCTTTTCAATGTTGATAGTACAAAGTTTACATTTGAAATTTTTATTCATTCTTCGATTCTCTGTCTTCGCTGTGTCTTCTCTGTCTTCGCTGTGTAAGTGCTTTAGTGTTTATTTCTTGATGTTGTGAACTTTTGTTTCCGTTGCATGTTAGATATGCACCGTGGGGTCAACAGTTTGCTACTGCACCCGTCGATTTTAACATTTTTTTTTCTTTAGCGTGTTCGTATTGCATGTATCAGTCTTTTTTTTCTTTAAATAATGTTTATTTCTGGTTTCATGAATGTTTCATCAATATTGAAATCTTGATTGATTTATCATTTAGTGCAAACAATTAAAAAAAAACTTTTTGGAAAACTAAGGCGCAAAACAATATGTCGTTAAAACATCCCAAAAAACAAAATTTCAATTTTTAATCTATATCAAAAAAAAGCATGCCGATATATCAAAACTATATTAAAGCGCAAAAGAAAATTCCGCTCGGGGCTCTTTAAAAAAAGATAACTATAAATATTATAGAGCTTAAAAACTTTAAATAAGTAAGTCACTATAAAATATAAATTATACCTAAGCGCAAAAGATTATGTCGCTGTTTAAATAATCTAAGAGCCCAAAATAAAATATATATACATACAGATTTAAAAGAACATTACAAAACACAATAGTAGTGCAAAAGGAAAAGTCACTAAAATAATATAAGCAACCTAAGCGCAAAAGAATATGTTACTAGTAAAAAAATTAAAAACATCAATTAAACTATTAAAAACACAAAAACTATACGAACTGAGCGCAAAAGAATGAGCCGCTGCGGAATAAAGATTTATAATGTTAAAAAAATGTAATAAAGTGCAAAAGTACTTAACACTGATAGAAACATTCAAAAATATTTTTATCCAAATGCAAAAGATTATGCCGCTAGTAAAAAATAAGGTCACAAAATTTCGGAGGCCTTAAAATAACAAAATATAAATATAAATAATAAAGTGAAAAAAAAACAAGTCTGAAAGAAAAAAAAAATTTCAGTTTTATCGCAAAAGAATATGAAGCAGGTAAGTAAGTGCAAAAGAATATGTCACTAAAAACTTGCTATCCGATAAAAAAAACTGAAAAAATATAACGCAAAAGACTGCCGCCCAACATGCTTTAAAAAAACATATAGAGCTACAAAAAAAATGCTTCTGTTAGAAAAGCCACTGCAAAATGAAAGTAGAGTTCAAGCGCAAAAGAATATGCCGCTAAAAAATATCTCAGGCTCCAAAACATAGTAGAAAGTGAAGAATAAATTAAATTTAAAGCAATACCAAAGCTCAAAATATGTCGCACGCAACAAGAAAAATAATTGTATAAAAAAAAACATAAGCAATACCTAAGCGCAAAAGAACTAGCCGCTAGAAAAAAAATGCCTTTCACAACTCTATAAAACAAAACAAAAAACCTTCCAACGCTTCAAAAAAGAGCAAATAACAAGCCACTATAAAATATAATCTATATCTTTGCGCTAAAGATCTTGTCGCTAGTAAAAAAACATAGAAATCTAAGCGCAAAAAAAAAGCTATGAGCAATACCTAAGCGCAAAAGATTATGTAGCTACAAAAAAAAATGCTAAAAAATAAATCGCAAATGTAAAAATTTACTGAAAAGAAAAAATACATTACACTTAAGCGCAAAAGAATATGACGCTACGGAAAAAATATGTTTATACAAGTTATTTAAATGTGTAATTTAGTTAAAATCATTTTACAACAAACATTTAACTGCAAGAAAATGTAATAAAAATAAGCTAGACCTAGACGCCAAAGCCATGATTGTGTTGCTCTATAACTACAACACAATCATGAAAGAAAGTCTCAAACATTGCATGCATAATAAAAAAAAACCCTCAGCGCAAAAGATTATGTCGCTACATAAAAATATTAAACATGCTAAAAAAAATATGAAGCTCAAAAGAAGCTCAAGAAATTGTCACTATAAAAAATTAAATTAAAGCAATACCTAAGCGCAAAAGAACATGTCGCTTATGGAAAAAAAATATAATACGAATAATTTTAATTAGCAAAAAAGTGCAAAAAAATATGCCACAAAGAAAAAAAACTTAAAAAAAGACCTACCTAAAACCAAAAGAATATGACGCTAGTAAAAAATCTAAGGTCCTATAAGTCATCAAAAAATATAACTATTTCACTGAAGGAAAAAAATTCATAATTTAGGCAACATCTAAGCGCAAAAGAATATGTCGCTACGAAAAAAATATTAAACTTGGTGAAATAATGTGAATTATAAGTGCAAAATAAAATGTTATTAAAAGAATATTAAAATAAAGATATAAGAAATACCTAAGCGCAAAAGAACATGTCGCTTTATAAAAAAATAATGCCCTAAAATTATAAGAAAATTTAACAGAAATAAATATTAAAGTGCAAAAATGACACTTAGAAAAAAAAACATAAGCAATACCTACCCTAAGCGCAAAATAATATGTCGCTAGTTAAATAAAAGTCTAGGGCCCTAAACATATTAACGCCGACAAAAAACTGAAACCGTAAGCAATATCTAAGCGCAAAAGAATATGTCGCTGCTATTAAAGCGCAGAAGAAATGCCGCACAAGATACTATGGAATATAAGTAATATAAAAAATATAGAGATTTAAAACAGAGTTTATAACAAGCCAGTACAAAATATTTAAAAAATATATACCTAAGCGTAAAAGAGTATGTCGCTGAAGGTGATTCAAAGGAATGAAAAAACTGCAAAATTAAAAAAAAACGCTCTCTTTAGGCGCAAAAGAAAATGCCGCCACAGTAAAAATGAAAGCGCAAAAAAATATGCGCTAATTTTAATAAAAAAAGGAAAAATGTTGCGAAAAAACAAGCGCAAACATATTAAAAAAGAATTAAACAGATAATACTTAAGTCCCAGCGTGTTGTGGAAACGGAGATCCTATCAGCACGCATTGTACACTCAGCTTCGAAATTGTAACACTGATAAACTTTGACACTTAATACAAGGTATTAAGGTATAAAACCGAAATGGTGATAATGTTTACATCTTGATGCTGGCTGTACGGGGATACACGTCCTAGTAATATTTCTTGTGTTCCAGAGATATTCCTAGTTACCCAGTAGGACAAAAATAACTCACTTTTGTCCTTCTGGATTATTTCTACTATCTTCATCAATTTGAATTACAATTATAATGGTTCCTGAGCAATCCGCGGCATGCATTTCAATTTTAATCGTAGTGTTATGATATAAGATACAATTTTATGTTAACTAAAATCCCGATAGTGGGTCTTTTAATACTCAAATGTGCTCAATCTAATGGAACACCCCAGGGTTTTAGCCGGTAGAAGTCCGGCATAACCTCACCGTTCTCCGTGCGATGTGGTATCCATGAGGATTTTCCCTGGGTCAACAACAAAAAAAAAAAAAAGAAGAAATCGAAAAAAATGCGGAGCAAAGGACCTTGGTTCGTATGGTTTTAGATTTCTCCTTTTTTCTGGGCTATATTTTTGTTTTAAATAGCCTGGATTACGGTTGAATGCTTTTTTTGCACTCTTAAATTAAGAATGTTTATTTTACCTGTCTATATGGTATAAAGTAACAGCCTATAATTATCCCACTGCAGGGAAAAGGCCTCCATCATTGTATTCAAGTTACCACAGCAATGATGGGTACTGGCATAATCACCACGCTTGCCAAATGCGGGTTGGTTATCAAAAACCCAAGCAAGTTTCAAAAATACGAAACTTTTTGTTGTCCGACCCGGGGATCGAACCCGGGACCCTGAGATCTTGGCCCGGTATTTAAACCACTAGACCAACGAGGCGTCTCTATGGTATAACAAACCTTAATTTAAAAGTGCAATTTTTGTATTTAACTTAAAGAATTTAAAAAAATTACATTACAATGTCGACAAATAAAATGAATATCTGTGTGATGTCGAAAAAACCTAAAACAATTTAAAAGAAAACAGTAAAGTAACATTTTATCGCACGTCTCGTAGCGACTACAAATTTACTGCTACATTTTATCGTAGCATTCGTAGCTAACTCTTCATGTTTCGTACACTAAGTTTTTCGTAGCCGTGCTGCGTTTTTCGTAGTAGCGTAGTTCTACTGCTTGCTACTTCGTTTACTCGTAGCATAATATGTCATCCGATAGTTTTGTTTGTTTGAGTTTTTTGATAGTTGCATCTTATTTTGGTCAAATTAATGCAAGGTGCAAAAAGTCTAAGTGGTTTTTGCACTTAGTTGCTAAGCTTCGCTGTCTACTTTGATAATTTCCTATCATTTTCTCGCTCTGAATCCCTTGGCGATTTTTTATTACTTCTATTTGCTGTAAGTTGCCTCTGTAAAGATATTCAAAAAAGCATGTATTCTACACTTACTTGTTTTATATCCTGCGCTACGATGACCTTCTGCTTACTTTTTATTTTCACGTAAGCGATTTTGTCACTGGTCGTAAAGAATATCAGTCCTTCGGGTCCTGAAACAAATAATACATCTATACATCACTTCTTTCGCATCTTTAACTTCATTAATATTTTATTTTTATTGAAGAAGGTTAATGTTTGTAGTGTTGTGTTTAATTATTTTCCATTCTTTATTTTCTTTTCATAATCTCTGCTTGCTTAAGCAGTCAGGGTACGAACCCTTGACCATGTTTCTATAGCAAGTTTTCTCTCTCAGTCTGCTCAGTCATATGACTTTTCTGGCCTTATTTCTCTCCTTAGCTTGCCATACAGCCAAGCTTGGCGGTCGACGTCAATCTAGAGAAGATGGTTCTGTTGTTGTAAATTGCATTAAGGCCTCGATCTAGAAGTCAGCTTCGGCGAGCCGTTCTCCGCGCCGCTGCCATTGTGAAAAGTTCTATAAAAAGCTATTCATTGAAACGCGCCGCTACCCGCACCACTCTTTGGCTACTAGACCTAGGCCTAGGGAGAGGTAAGCGGTCATATACTCACCGGTGGCATAACAGAGGTATCCGAAGGGATCAGTAGTGTACCCCTCGTCGCACCGACACGTGTACCGTCCCACAGCGTTGTCGCAGAAGTGGGAACAATGTGGCCTCACATGAGCACATTCATCCACATCCTCGCACACCGATTTCTCGTAATTGTAAGTTTTTTCGTCTGCAAAACCAAGACACACGCATGATGGGCCGTATCGCTCGGGATAACATTTTGTTGTGTTCCCAACGCATGGGTTTTTTGGTGCATCGCACAGCGTGTGCCCTGAAAAGAAATAAGTGTTAATACAATCAATTGGTACACGGGAAATATTTATGCAATAGAAAGTTGTATATGTGCTATTCCTGCCTGAAGTCTATATTCGTAACAATTTTAATAAGATCCATTTTGGCGTGTTTGAGTTACAAATATATTATATATATTCAAATTTATGCAATTATAAAACCAGCTGTTTCCCGCGACTTCGTTTATGATCTCTGTCATTCAACTGGAAAACAGGGAAGACGGACGGTCGGTTGCTGTGACGTTAAATATATATGTTTACGGGGTTTTCGGGATTAACTCTTAAAACCTGTTGGCAACCTGTTACAGCGCCCAATTGATTTTCATTGTGTCTGGAGACTCTGGAATGACCCTCGAAGGGGTTGTTAAAATCCCTTTAGGACTTACATCCAGAGACTCTGAAATAACCTATGTTCGAAGGGATTATAAAATATCCTTCAGGACTTACATCCATCGCAGAACTTCCCTTCGTCGCTCCCGTCGCGACAGTCGTCGATGCCGTTACACATCATCTCGCCAGGCAAACAATACGACGAATCGATGCAACTGTAGTATTTCTCCTCGGCACCTAACCCGCTTTGACAGAAGGAGACGTCCTGGAGTATCCGAGAACGCAGGTTTTTGTCTAAAAAAAGTGTGCAGAATATTTATTTGGTTGTTAGAATTTTATAGCTTATTTCCCTGGAAATGTTAGTCCCTTAAAGATTTATTTTCTTTGTTCAACCTCAAACTCGCAGCGAATTTGTTGTTCATCATGATTCATGTTTCTATTATGAAGCATCGTTGTTAATCAGAATATTGCGATTTTAATTTAAAAAAATATTTAATCTCGAATAATTAATTAACTAACTATGTTCATAACTAAATTTAAAACTTCGTGAATATTATTTGGAAACGACCTTTACATTTAATTAGTTGTATGTCAATATTTTCTTGTAATCTGATCTGAGTGTTTCTCATGTCGATACTCACGGCAGTTCTCCTCCACAACTTCGTCGGTTTTGTCTTTGCAGTCGTAGAGACCATCGCACACCCATAACTCAGATATACATTTTTTCCCGCCATCACAAGAAAATCCTTTGCATGTGGACTGTAACAAAAACATTGAGAATTACAAGAGTGGAATATTTTTTTTCTTTTGCTTTTTATAGCGGTAGGTACGACAAAGTCGACTTAAGTCGAGTAATAAATAATACAAAAAAGATATGTTTTTCAAAATCTAGTCTATAGTCATACTATAGTGTTCAGCCATTACAAGAACATCCTTCCATCAATCCTTTTTGCTCGTGTAAACTAACTAACAAACTGTTGTTGGTTATTGAATATATATAATAACAATAGCCGCTATGAAATAGCCCACATTTTATTTACTCAATCTATTACCCCACCGACAGCTATAAAATCAAAAATATTGTTTTTTTTCTATCGGATTTCTATACTCGTCCCCTGTTCGAGTAGGTTCGAGCCTGAGGATTTTTCATCATTTTATCATCGCATACCGTGGTCATGTTAATCGACACACCACTGCATCTTTTGTCGGATTTGCCATGTTTTTATTGATTTGATGTCTTTACTTCCTTTGCCAAAGTTTGGTATCTTCTTCAGTTCTACTTGAAGATTGAGCTGGGCTTTGTTCCTTTTGTTCAATCTCGCATAATATGATCGGCGCATATTTATACAAAATTTCACCCGTCGATATGTAGATACGTGTACGTCTTATTCGATATTTTTTTCTTCAAGTTTCCACCATTAATAGATGGTACCTCCACGCAAGATTATTGTGTGGATGTAGGATGCTCTATTTTGTCAAGGCTCATAAGACGGCTGCCTTGAATGTAAGGGACATCAAAGACCCCGCAGATCACAAACGGGCTAATGTGATAAACTGTTTACATTCGCTTCTGTTGTTTCCCCACCCACAACTATAAAATTAAAAATGTTAATATTTTCTAACTGATTTTGGTATTTGGTATTTCCTTCTCTGATCTGATCAGGTCTTGCAGGAAATAGAGGCATTTTCTTTCTTCTGTCTCACATTGCGTCGTCGTCATAATCGGTGCATCTTCAATCATACTCATTAATATACGCGTTATGATCTCATTTGATATTTATTCTGGAAATTTTTCACCATCGATGGATGGCCACAGTCAAGCAAGTTGATGGCCGCCGTTAACGCTTGGGACAAAAACACGCAGAATTTTAGTTTATACTTTTCATTTTTTTTGATAAAGAACCATAAGCCACAGCATAGATAGGGGCTGATACGATTTATAATTTACTTTTAATCCTTTTAAAACTGTCGTATCGACGACTATGAAATCGAATCATGTAAAATTTTGACATAATATTTTTATTTTGATCGTGTAGGTGTTTCATATCGTGGTACTATGTTGTGTTTGTGATTTCGTTACTGATTCTAAGAGTTTAGACGTTAAAAGAACACAGCTCGCTTCGCAAGGGCAGGACCCTTTTGTAAGGGTAACTAACTTTTGTGTGCTGTTGAAATAACAATAGCTGCTATAAAATAAGTCACATTTTACAAAGAGATAAACGCTTATTATCCTTTACTCATCCTATTATTACCCCAACGACAACTATGAAATCAGAAATATAGATTTTTTCTACCGGATTCCTATACTCGTCTTCTGTTCGAGTAGGTTTGAGTCTGAGGACTTTTCATCATTTTATCATCGCATACCGTGGTCATGTTAATCGACATACCACTACATCTTATGACAGAGTTTTTTATTGATTTGATGTCTTTAATTTCTTTGCCAAAGTTTGGTATTTTTCTTCAGTTCTACTTGAGCGCTTTTCCCCTTTTGTTTAATCTTGCATAATGTAATCGACGCATATACATGTTCTTAACCTTCGATATATACGTGTATGTCATATTTGAATTTTATCTCTTCTAGTTTCCACCTTATTTTTTTGTCTGTCAAGCAAGATGGTGGTGGCTAATTCATCTTATTCGGATATAATCATTGATATTTTGGATATAATGAAATTTGAAGTTAGAAAATTAAAAATATTTCAGTTTATTCTTGATTGTATGAAATAAGCCAATATAATGAAGTTTACATTAAAAGTTTTCAAACGTAATCTACTATCAATGATTAATTTCATTCTTCGTTTATTGAACTAACAAACTGTTAAAACAGTGTTCAGATCTTTTGTGTCTGCTGTTGAAGTTATCATAAAGTAAAAAGTCTTTCTAAAAGTGATTTCAACTAATGTGGCATTTAGCAAATCATGTGTATTTGAAAAGTGATATTTATATATAATCGTTCTTAAGAGATGATTGAGGGATGGACTGCACCTGACTTTATAAACAATATGCTCGCAAGGATGTCTTTCTATTTCTTGTTCTGATGACATTATTGATTCGAATAATTGAATAGAGATTTTGGGGATCTTTTCGCTTAGTTCCAAATCGAACATGATTTGGTTCGATCCATTATGGTATTTGTCGATTCTTGCTAAATTTTCGTTTTTACGTTTTCATTGTAGGAAATTTTATGGATAGTTTCATTAAAATTCGTAACAGAGAAGGAAATTATTTGAACCTGCTGTTTTAAAAGGTTGTGAGTTTAACTATTGCTTTTTTAAAAGATTTATGCATTCTTCATAATGTTTGGCATCTTTATTCATTCTTCATTTTACTGCAAAAGGAATAATATTATCCCAGTTCTTCATTTTCCTATCGTGATACATACGTATAATTATGTTCTCTTAGGGTTCCATGGATCTTTCTAATGCGCCATTGGTTTAAGGATGGTAAGCAGTATTGAAAGACTGGTTAGCACCGAAGAATTTAACTAACTATTTCATGACCTGGTTCATGAACTCGGTTCCTTGGTCTCAATTTGAATTACAAATTTGGAGAATGTATTCGGTAAGTATTCATTACTGAAGGCCTGAAGGGTGCGTCTACGTTCGTATTATTTTTGCCTTGTTTATAAACTATGCGGTAATCGTAGGTATTCCTCTAGTTTTAGTCTCCAGCGGACTAAACGGCTACCGGGATCTTTAATTAAAAATAACCAAGTTAGAGGTCTGTCGCTATAGTGAACTTACGACCGAAAAGTTATAATAATAATATTCCATCTGCTTTTATGTTAAAGATTTGCAACATGAAATTTAAATTTGGAAAGATTATCTAGCGATATTTCTGCACTTCTAAAACTGCGGATCGTTACTTTGAGACTCTCATGATAGATCTCTCGAGTTCATTTATTTCATTCGTCCCAATTTTATTACTGGTAATTATTGAGATGCCGGCTCCCGTGTCCACTAGGAGTGTTACAGGCTCTACGTCTATGTGAAAAGTACAGTGTAGTAAGTTATCTAGTATTTTTTTTCGGTGGAATTTTTGGGTTCGTTTGATTTGGGTTTTTGTGATCTAGATTTATTTTTGTTATTATATTTCATTTTATGTTTTGATTTAGTGGATTTTGTAGTTTAATGTTATGAGAATCGAGATTCTGAGATTGGTTATGAGTTGCAAAATTCGTATTAGAGTTGGAATTAGATTTAGTGTTTGATTTAGTAGTTGAACTAGAAGTTGATTTACTAATTGGATTAGGAATTGAATTAGAAGTTGATTTGGTAGTCAAATTAGGAATGGAAATAGAATAAGGATTTAATAATGTTTGCGTGTAGGTACGCATCGCTTGAAATAGATTTAGGATTTAGTAGAGTTTGTGGGTTCGCGTCGTTTGAAGTAGAATTCGGATTTAGTAGAGTTTGCGTGTAAGCGTCGCGAGTTGATTTCTTTACCACTGTAGCTGTAGAGACTCTAGGTCTACACTCAGTCTCTGTGCTACTTCTAGGTCCGTCGGTGTTGAGCTTGATGCGGTTTCCGTCGAGTTGCTCGTCTCGGCGGCCGTGTTGGAGTTTACACTATTGATTGGTACTGGAGGTGCGGGTAGCGCGGTTCTTGTTTTGTGTATTACTGCGAATGTAATTATTGTATTGTCGCTTTTTACACTCACTTATAATGTGACCCGGATTCTTACAATAATTACAAATCTTCGGAGGGATGTTGGGTTAAAAATAGCTTTGTGGTCTTGTTAAGCTTGCTTTGAAGTTGTTCGTTAGAGGTTTTGGAGTGACTTGCGTCCTCATAAAGGCCTGCCTTGCTGCATTCAAGGCTCTAATTTTGTCTTCTTGAAGAGCGAACTTGCCCGCTGCCCTAAGGTAGCTATACTCCTTTGTTCGGAGAATGGTACCTATATCCGAATTGAGCCCGTTTACGAATACACTTAAAGCGGTCTCCTCTGTCGTTTTGACTGTCAGACTGGCGTCAGTTACTTCAACTTTTCTAAAATTTTACTGCGACACAAATTGACCCTTGTATTCTGTGAGTGATTCGTTCTGTTTTTGGAAAAGCGATTGTAACTCCAACATCAAATGCGAGATTGTTTTTACATTTGAGAAGTTTGATAATAAGTAAGTTTTAACGCGTCCCAACTTACATATTGTCTACTATGCACGTCCGGAGCACCCGTACCTACAATTTTGTTTAACGAGTATACCTTCAGCCATCGCGTCGCGTTTACTGGGCGATGGTTTGTCCCGTTGCGAAGACACTACGCGTTTTTCTCGTCGATACAGGGAATACAGGGATACCGTGATCCTACCGACTGCGCGAAATTGTTATGAGTAAACCTACAACTTGGTTTGCTCTTAAGTGTGGAGCTCTTTACTTAACGAAATACGGAACAAGAGTTTTTTTAACAGAGATTCGGGACTTAATATAGGGAAACTTTACACACAAAAGATTGCATTAGACAATAGAAGGGTACACATTAAGATTACAAAAAGAAGATACAAATAAAAGAATGTACATTAAAATTACAACTACTAATATATAAATGGTTATGGTTATCTATTAGGCGCCACATTAGCCTTTTTTATTTAGGCGCCACGTTACCTATCCCAAGTGCGCCGGTGTTGCCAATGTTATCTGGCGTCGGGTTGCCAATTGTTATCCAATTGTTATCTGGCGCCGGGTTAATGGTGATGGCAGTGAATCAGGGTGAAAGCGGATGAGATGAGACATTTTTGGATGGTCTTCTGGTTATAAATAACAAAGACCCTTTATTGGGTGGCCCTCAAGACTCAAATATTTGGCCATCAGGGGTTAGAGCTATGTTGTGAAACTCCTTTATCCTAACTACTATCGCTAGATGGCACAGTCAAGCAAGAGTGTTGATGACCGTCAAGAGCGACACTTTTTGCTAGAGTTGTAAGCCGTGCGACGTGCATGTTTTTCTGTCAGAGAGAGAGAGAGAGAGAGAGAGAGAGAGAGCACTATATTGTCGCACCGACGACTATGAAATCGAATAATGTGACATTTTGTGACAGTGATATTCTTCTTCTGATCGTGTAGGTGTTTCATATTTTTCATTTTTCTGGCATATTGTGGTTGTCATAATCATTATTATTATTATCTAGCATACTTATTATACTACAGTAATATACTATAATATACTGCTTATACATCATGTTTTTTGATTTTGTGCATCTTCTTACGAGTACATACGTCCCAATAACATCGCTCTCTTTCATCCATCCCTTTTGTTATCTGAGATAGTTCATTCTAATCTACCTTTTTAGCAAATTTCAGAGCATTTCGGATGCCAGAGCCGACTAGAATATGTAGCTCACTTTTTGCCGGACAAAGCATCTAACAGTTAAAGCCTACATTAGATGACTTGTCCGACAGATTTGTGAGTACACACAACATCACACACAAGACACCAACGTGCAACCTGTTCGTTCAAGAAGTTTTAGGTGAGTACCTCTTTCACAAGTTCTGAGGCCTTACTCCGCAACACAATGTCCGTATTTTCGAACCCATCTGTCCCTATCACTCATACTGATGTCTGAAGGAGACCGATATATCCGCAAATACGAGCTTCGTGTTGCAGAGTAAGGCATCTGATTACATTTATTAATTTAATATTCTTAACGTGTACACTTAGATACTTAGATCGTGAGTCAACAGCACTTGTTACAAATTAGTAGCTAAACATTTCTCTCAAATAGTTAATACGAGTATTATTAGTGGAGTAAATTTCAAAGCCTTACAGTCGATTGATTCAGAGTTACAATACACAGTTAGCTACAAAACTTACCCTTTTTATAATTTTACTTTTGTCACTGTTGCAATTTAGTTAAGTTTGTAAATGTCATCCTATTCCTTCATATAGATACGAGTACTAAAATCATCAACCAACCGCACCCCCTGCAAATAGCTCGCTATTTCTCTGGATCATTCAATTAGTGGATTTGAGACTTACATTAGATGATGAATCTGAGCCACGTCTATAAAGCTGTTTTCAAGAGTCGTCACGAACCGCCTTGCGCGAAGGCTCGACGAATTCCAACCACATCCATCCAATAGACCACATCCACACAGTGCGGCAGATTATACAGAAGACCGAAGAGTATAATCAGCCCTTGTGTCTAGCATTCGTGGACTATGAGAAAGCCTTCGACTCGATAGAGATCTGGTCCGTTTTGGAGTCCCTGCAGCGTTGCCAAGTAGATTGGCGGTACGTGCAAGTGATGAGATGTCTCTACAAAGCCGCCACCATGTCCGTCCAAGTACACAATCAGCAAACAAAACCTATACCGTTGCATCGAGGAGTGAGACAAGGGCACGTCATTTCCCCGAAATTGTTCACAAACGCAATGGAGGATATGTTCAAGACGCTGCAATGGAAAGGACGAGGCATCAACTTCACTGGTGAATACATCTCTCACTTGCGATTTGCTGACGACATCGTCATTATGGCAGAAACGCTGCAGGACCTACAACAGATGCTGAATGACCTGGCTGACACTTCTGTGCGCATCGGCTTGCGGATGAACCTGGATAAAACCAAGGTGTTATATTCAAGGAACATGTGCTACCGCAACCGATTGCGATGCACGGTACCTTCCTCGAAGTTGTGTACCTTAGGCAGACATTGCAGTTAGGTAGAAACAACTTTAAGGATGAGGTGAACAGAAGAATTCAGTTGGGTTGGGCAACATTTGGGAAACTACGTCGAGTCGATCCCACAATGCCTCAAGACGAAAGTCTACAATCAGTGCGGTCATGACATACGAAGCCGAAACGTGGACACTGACGGTACGGCTACTCCACAAGTTCAAAGTCGCTCAGCGGGCTAAGGAAAGAGCTATGCTCGGAGTTTCTCTTAGGGATAAAATCAGAAATGAGGTGATCCGGCAGAGAACTAAAGTTACTGACATAGCTCACCAGATTAGCAAGCTGAAATGGCAGTGGGCTGGTCATATTAGCCGCAGAACTGACAACCGCTGGGGTAAACGAGCTTTTGAGTGGAGACCGCGTCTCGGCAAATGTAGTATAGGACGTCCTCAGGCCAGGTTGAGTGATGATTTGCGCAAGGTGGCTGGCAGGAGCTGGATGCGAGAAGCCGAGGATCGACCTAAGTGGCGTGCAATTGGAGAGGCCTATGTCCAGCAGTGGACTGTGATAGGCTGACGATGATGATGATGATGATTAGATGAATGAACTGGAATAATAGTGCAATAAGCCTTGTCGCTTCCATCGTGGCAGATATGTTGTTGCAAATCCAGGAGAATGGAATGCAGGCCACTTCGCAAGAAGTAATGGATCCTGATGCAAAACTCAACATTTGGGAAGTGTTGAAGTAAATATATTATAGAGCAAAGATTACCTTTTTACCTTCTTTCAGATACCTAGACTACTAATCAACCGCACCGCCTGTAAATAACTCGCTATTTCTCTGGATCATTCAATTAGTGGATTAAACTTACATTAGTTGAATTATCTAGAATAACAGTGCAGTTAGCCTCATCGCTTCCATCGCGGCAGTCGGTCTCGTTGTTGCAAATCCAAGAGAATGGAATGCAGGTCAGCTTGTCGCTACACATGAAGTGATGGGTCCTGTTGCAGAACTCTGGATCCGGGAGGTGTTGAGCTGGAAGACGAGTTTGTTTTTAATTTATTTTATTTTGAATTATGTAGCTTGTGGCTTCTTCGTGTTTTATTTTAACCTTTTGCTTCTTGTACTTTGTTTGTTATGCAAACTTTTTTTTTTAAATTTACCTAGATATAAAGATGGAACAGAATAATGTATCTACATCTTATAAGGGATCTGTCTGATAAAATATTTTTGTATTGCACTAATATTTGAATTTTAAAAACAATACACAGGACTAACAAAACGAAAACTCAATTTTGGTTCTGTGAGCTAAATATAATAATTGTGCTTGACTAAATGTTTGTTTATCAGTTGTAAAAACTACCCAGAGCATGTAATTATATTAGTCAATTGAATTATGTATTTACTTTATTTAGTTATGTAAATGAATGAGTTATTTTTTTATTGTTAATTCAATATCCTTTTATTTTTATTTTCTTTGATATTCGAAGATTGTTCAGATTCTCATAAACCCATAGTCAAGCCGACTAGTCGGCTTTGTAGGTCTATTTGTCGTCAAAATCGTTTTTTAACTCTTGTTTTTAAATAAATAAATAAAATGTCGATTGTTTTCAAAATCACCCTGTATTTTACGTCTTGTTATTGATGGTGCAACTAACTATTTATGTCTTATTTTGGCATAATTAAAAACCAATGTATACGTGCTACGTATTGCTGTGATAATTTGGTGTTATATGTTTTATTGTAACTAAGGATAATAATATGTATAAATACAGAATTTAATTAAAAGCAATACAAACATATAAATAAGCAATAGAAATCGCTTATCTATACATTAAAAATATACCTACAGACGAACATAGAACCTTCTCCTTTTTTTGAAGTCCCTTAACTATCAAAGAGTAGCGATATAAAAAGAGTAACCGATTTTTTTGTTTTTTTATCTATAATAAAAATAGATTAAGCTCAGGGTCGGAACATTAGTATTTTTTCTTTTTTTCTTTTTGTCTTTAATAAAATAGTTTAAGCTCAGGGGTGCAACATTTTTTATAAGTTTTGTTTCATTGAAGTCAGTCATTTAACCCCCCCCCCCCCCCCCCTTCTCTTCATATGGGTGTCGTAAGAGGTGACTATAGTGGTATTGCCAGGAGAAGACGGGCATTTTTTTACCATAGACCAAACTGTGATCACTGACCCGCCTGCCAAGCGTGGCGAATATGGCAAAATCCTCTTTTGGCGGGTTTCATATCCAGAAGTGAATTGATATAGGCTGTATATAATATTTTAGGAAACCTATTTGCAATTATAATACACGGTGCATTTTCAACCACCTGTAAAACAAAGCCCACGTTATGTAACCATTATGAATAACATCTTGGCAGAGTTTTTTTAATTATTTTTTTTATAAAAAAATATAATAATTCATCTATTTATTTTGAAACACGCTGTGACGCGCACGGATGTAGCTGTGTAAGGTTCATTCATCCGGGACCACGCCGCAGCAAAATAATACGTCTGTACGCGTCACAGCGTGTTACAAAATTAAAAGTCTGAATCAATAATTAATATTTAAAAAAAATATTGTTAAATTAAATAACACTGTCATGATATGTACATATTGTTCACATAACGTAGGCTTCGTTTTCCAGATGGTTGAAAATACACCGTGTATAGTGTTTGAAGTGTGTATAGTGTGTGAAAAATTTTGTCTCAGGCGGGAATCGAACCCGCATGCGTCCCCATGCATACCGCGTGCGGTGCTTTGTCCATTTAAACTACCGAAAAACTACGTCACAAAGTTGACTTTACAAGCAAGTCTTTAGTATATCAACTTGAGATAGGTAACTACTGATATTATATTATAATTACAATTAAATTGTTAAAATATCTTAAAAAGTATAATAGCTGCTTCATCATAACTGATTGCCAAACATCTGTAAGGAGGATGTATCTTTCGGTTGTTAAAAGTGCAAACTCATTTAAAAATAGTCTAAAATTAAGCAAACTTACGACAAAAATCTTCGTCACTGCCCTCCGGACAGTCCAATTTTCCATCGCAGTATGCATCCAGGGGGATACAGCTACCTTCCTGACATTGAAACTTTTCTTCCCCTTTGCATTCTGCTTCCAAGGCATCTAACTCGTCAAGAAACTCTCCAGAGGAAGAGACAACGAGAGCTGCGATGAAGATGGCTGACAGCGCCATCTTGTGGAATCGTGTTGAACTGATGAGAGACAAAAATAAGAAATGTGTAAACAAGTGTGTAAGAGCATAAATTACTGCTAAAGAATACGTCGACATTTGGCGGGCTTTAATTTTTTTTTTTACTATTGCGCGAAGACACGTGTTATAATTATTTACTAATCTGAATGTAGGTAGGTACTATTAAACTTTAAATAAATAAATAAGTCTTTTTATTTATTTATTTTCTATATTACACGTTAAATAACAAATACACGACAAGTAAGAGAATACCTACAGTAATAAAAAACAAGTAATATCAGGGAGGACTGGAACAAAGGCTAAGAAATTCCTGTATTTCAGGAGTCCAGGACACCCCACCCGAAACCTTGATCAGTTACAAGGGCTTATAGATGATACATCATACATGACATGTGTGTGTTTGGACTTACGAGTGAATGTTTGTGTGGACGTGTGAGACGTTTGTAGTTAGGTGCGATACAATTCAATAAAATCAATTGTTTAGTGCCAACTTTTATATACAATATATATATATCAATTAAATATAATATGGCTAATTTGTAAACGTCACCTAAGTATTTGTCAGCAATCATTAACTTATGTAAATGAAATTTTAAAATCGGTCGTTCCCAAGGAAATTTTTTACACATAAAAAAATCCTTGGTTGTTTTAATGTACTTCAGTCTGATAAGTTTTATCTGACGTTTGAAAAATAGGCCCTAAGTTATATTTAATGTAAAATCAAGGTAGATATACACAGTTTATTGCACTAAACACAAGCAGACAAGTCATCAATGTTTCAGTTTCATGGTAATTAAGTTATAGCAAATGATTTTTAATTATTATAAGTTTTAAATTAAATAATATTAGCGCCACAGACTTCATTGATTGATCGTAACGCTAGCCAATGGGAAGCCGAGCAATGTGTCTGACCAACAACACCGCTGTACCGCCCGGCGTCATCCTGATATCAGGGGCCTTACCATTAGCTCTTAAAGCAGGACTGCTATTGGACTGCATTGCTCTTTTGTACTATGACATCGTTTTTAGCAGGCCTGTGGCAGGCCAATTTACGTTGACGTTTCTAAACCGTTCACCATTTTTTTACTATGAACTTTTCAATCTTTTCATACCATGACACTCAATTTGACAGCAGGTAAACGTCCTTTTGAGCGAAGCTAATGTCATCCTAGCCATCTTGAAGAAGTTACTAGGAGACTAACTTTTTCGACATATTTTATGCGTTTCTCAGACTTTTTTCAGCAGTTTTGTGAAAATTTACATGTTTCATTATAGATTAAGGAACCTAATTACAGTGTAAAGAAACCTGAAGGTCTTTGAGTTAGCATTTTGTATAAAATGTTTATATCATCATTTACCAAAATGAAAATACAATTTCGACAAAATTGTTAGCATGGTTTTGTGATTTAATAGGTATATACAATTGAATATATTGAAAAAACTGTACTTTCAAATTTTATAACTCTCCTTTCTTACTAATATTTATGTGTAATACTTTTTTCAGATTTGTAACAAATACATGGAAATTATAAGTGTAAATGATGGCTATGATTCATTTAATTTACAATAAAATATGGTCTCATCATCCTTTGTAGTCTCACTTGAATGAACTGAGCACTATAGCATCTGTATGGCTTTTAGGTAAACATACAATACACATTTTAGTTTAACTTTAAAGATATGTCCTTTCCGTTCAATTGAGTAAAAAGAAAAGATAAGGAAACATATTTTACAGGTTATAGCACCTAAAACCCTTGTGTTATGAATATGTTGCTGATTTTGTTTGTTTAAATATTGCCTGGGTGTAAAACACAACTAAGTTTTAGTTCTTATATAACACATTTGCAGCAGTCTTACAAAGATGATAAAATTAATGAATATTTCCTTTTATTGTAGGTGATTCTAGATATTCACTGCTCAAATTTATGATGACAACAATTGTTTAAGCAGAATTAGATTTTTCTGAAGCCTATTACACCTATACAGAGACATGTAAAAACTCTTAATGACAGAGAGAGATCAATTATAGGTGTTCTACAGACTCTTATTCAATGGTTCATTACCAACCTCAGGTAGCTAGCCTTATTGCAAAAGCATTTGTAATCCTACATAACATTTTGCAATGCAGCTAATCAATTATCTCACAGATCAAGCAAATTTATCTCACAGACGAAGAGGTTCACCAATAAGCTTATGTATTGATGTATTTTTTAACCCCTTGTAATTCCAGACACAAATAAATTTTCTTATGGCTCGATTCCACAACTTCGGTAGCCGACCAGTTAATACATATACCTAGAAAGTTATGATTGTTTTGTTAGATTTTAAATTTAGGGTTAAAACTGAAGTACTGTTATATTAAGTATGTCTTTTTTATTTTAATGTGTTTGAAATATATTTTTTTGTAATTATATTACATATATGAAATCATGTGTTAGTATTTTTTACTGCAAAAATTCTACAAAACATGTCTACTTAACCAAATGCTCGACTGGTAGAGAATACCTAATATGTAATATAATTTTCTGTTTCCTCTTCCTCTCCTTGAATCATTAATTATTTTATGTTTTATTTTTTGCATTTAGTCTACCCAGTCAGTACTAAAATAAAATAGATTATTATAATACCCATGTAAAAAGTAGTAGTAGTCTTTTACTACACAGTGTAACTGAACCAGAAACTTCATTCAAACCCTAATTTTATGACTACATCGCCCGCAGAATTAAAATTTCTGCCACCCTTTCCATTCGCTTGGAGTGGTCTCCAGCTGTTAAAGATTTGTTAACTGTTATTCCCAAAGGTTATACAATTGGGTGTAAGAAACTAGGCGTTTTTTTTTGTTGGTTTTCACTGAAAGTCAATGGATGATCACTTTTTTATACTAATATTTTAATAAAATTACTTACAATTCCACTTTACTTTATTCAATACTTACACACAAGTATGACATTGTGAAAATATGGTTTAACCACATGAATAAATATTTACTCATGTGGTTTAACTCAATGTTTAACTGTAAATATAAAATAGTCGAACGTACGTACTACTCCAGGAAAATGGAATATATCTTCAATTTTTGAATGTTACCGCCAAAAATGCAGGCAGAACCGTTCCAATAATGATCACGTTAAAATGTCTATCCACATTTTCAATAACCCAACACTGTACATTAATTACTATCGCCAAGAAGGTAATTTTACTAGAATTGAGTATTTTAAGTAATCTCCTGCAAAATAGCAACATTTAGATCGACTTTTTCTCTTTAAAATCCAATAAGTATAAAGTTTTTCAAAAACCGGTAATTTGGAATAAATCATGTATTTGTGTATTTGAACGTTTTCAACTAAAAAGAGACAGATTTATCTGAACCAGTATAGCTCTGTCTCGTTCATGCAATCTGCAGACAAACAGACCATAGACAAGCTTAGCAGTTCACCTTTTGGTTTAGCGGTGCTAAAGTCGTTCAGCTATTCAGCGGTCATGGTATGATTTTTAGCAGGGCAAAAGCAGCCCTACTGTTGAACTGCCTGGAAATTGAGTGGCTTGCTATAAGCTGATGGTAAGCCCCCAGAATAAATTCTAATGACGGGTGTATTTTTAATCAGAGCAAATCACTTACTATCTGAGGATGAAAACATTACCATAGCAATACTTTATTTAATATTTTAGCAACTTAATTGCACTTACAATATCAGTATATAAACATGAAAATTTTTTGTCTCAGGCGGCACTCGAACCCGAATATCCTCGCATGCCGGGCGGGCAAAAAAATTTTCAAGTTTATATAATGTCACCGTAAAATTGTAAACTTCGTCAGTCCATAATTTAACGTCGATAGATTTCAATCTAACATAACCTAACCCACACCGTTAGTTTATAATCCCTCGCGTTGTTTTGTAAACTGACAGATCTCACAATTTAACGGTGACATCTACATAGCAATGTTCTGACAATGTGCTTGAACGTGCCAAAAGCAGAATCAGATGCGGTGAAAGGTTTAAAAGTCATTTTTAAATCCCTTAAATATGTGAATTGATATTTATGCCAGAGGAGTTTCGTCGGATTGCCAGTATGAAATAAGCAGGCGTTTAAATTTAGAAATCTTATTTTCAAAATTTAAGTACACCCGTCTTGTGTTCTGTGCACCCGTCATCCTGATGTACACCGGTAGCCGGCTGCCGCGATGCCGCGATTCAAAATTTTATATTTATTTTGTCTGAAATAACCGGCGTTCTAGGGTTAAGATAAACATCGTTTTTATCTTTATTTTATTCAATACATTTTTTATTTTTAACAGACTTCAAAAATCAGGTTGATAGCAGCGCTGAACATGTAGTGTAAATTATTAAAGTTTAAAAGTGACCCCGTACGATACAAAGGTTTTTAACAATACCTACAATTGCTAGTGCCATCCAATTTTAATCAAAGATAGGAAGCCATTGCTAACGACTAAAGAATATGATGAACTTGCTGTTGCTCAAAAACCTTAAAGTAATTTCTAAAACAGTTTACATTTTCTACAAAACAAAAAATAACAATAAAACATGCAACTTACTGTTGATAGTCAGCATAGTTTGATTTCATTTGGGACAATTTAATAATTTAAATATCAATGACTCAACCGCTCCGAAAACCAGGCAGAAGATCAAAAGAAACAAATGAGTATGCAAAATTGATTTATAAAATCTAATTTAATACTACCCTCAACTTTTATTCAACAATAAGTTTCCAACAGCATTTACAGACTTCATAAATGCCATTTGAATTAGGTATTCATCAATGGTCTATTGGATATGATTCAAATTCACTGGCAAGTATAACGATCAATGTAACAGTAAATGCGTATTTTACTGCCAATAAATTTAAAAGAGAATATGTAAAAGAAATATAAGTATTTTGAATTTGTTAATTAAGATGATCAAATAACATGAAGACAACATGATATGAAGGCACAACCAATGATATTGAAAAAGTATATATATTTTTTAAATATCATTGTGCACAACTTATAACTTAATAGTTAATTTGGATAAAATGTAACCTAGAAGTAGCACTGCTTTTTTTGTAGTGGCAACTAATCTAAAAGTGGCTGTCAAATTGGGTCAGAGTCCAACTTTCCTCTAGTTTATTCCGAGTTATTGGTAGTTATTAACGATTTAATAACCTTAGTTAACTGTTTCAGGCTTCTTTATTATAGTCAGTGATCGCGTAAATTAGTGTCCAAGCAACCATGGCATCTCACGTAGCAAAATCTTTAGTAAAAGCATCCCATGTTGGTTCCACGGCAAAGTTTGGTAAATTAACTTTTTTCTAATTAATTACGCTATAAATTATGCTACAGTGCTTTGTTTCTGTGAACTTGTTAGTCTAAAATATGCATAAAGTAATGTTAGTCCTTAAGTTTGGTTTATTTATGGTACAAAAATGTATCCAAATTAGTGCTTATTGAGTAAACTTTGGACCTGTGTTGAGTTGGCATTGAAACAATAATTTTGAATTTTACAAATTTTATGGAACTAATCCAAAGGGCAGAGTTCTATTCTATGTACAAATTTTGTATATCAGTATATTAATCAAGTTCCTTTGAGCTGATTTTTATTGACAGAAAATGGTAGGTATTTGCTCTACCTACATGAACTTACTTGATAGCAAGTTATGATTTACTGTAACAGGTGATAATACTGGTAATGATTAACATACCATACTTATCATATGACTGTTACCAAAAAAATTAATTTAATGTTACAATAATCTTAAAGCATAACCTAAAACACCGAATGATATGAAAACTTTACCAATATTATTTCAGTTACCTAGTGAAACTTTGAGTATTGAAATCCTACCCAAATAAGGAACATGGTAATGTAGCTGCCTCAATAAAAAGTAATAAAAAAAATTGTCAAAATTTTTGTCAATGTCTTTCTATTTCAAAAATATTGTAATTAATCCCTCAACCCCCAGGAGGCACTCGGGTGCCACGATAACAATTGATTTCAATTGTGTCTGGGATAACTCACGATCGAGGGATTAATGACAATCAATGAGAGAGATAAGATTAGTATTTTTGAATGTTTGTAACAAAGAAATTCAGCAACAACTGAATTGATTTACTTAGTTGAAAATTTCTGTGCAAATGGTTATGGCTGTGGAAAAAGATCTAGAATAGCTTCTATTCTAGGAATCTCCTTAATAGGTTAAAAAGGGTGGTTGATTTTTGTAAAGTAATTGATAATTTCATGATTTACTGATTTAATTCCATCTTAACATGCAAACTTAGACATTATTTCATGATAATTTTGGTAGACCTTCAATATCTAAGAGAAGTATTTTAAAGTTGGTTAAATAAATTGAAACAGCTTTTTGAAACAGTTCTTAAACATTTTAATTTCCTACAAAAAGTTTCAAATCAAAAAACAATGTTATTCAGAAATCGACCAATATGCCAATATTCCCAAGGTCAGAAAAGAAATTGGGAAAATAAGCATGATATACAAGGCTCATCAAGCAATTCACCTGAATGAACTGGCCCATCAGCTTTTAGTCAATTATTTACCCAGCACAAATGCTGAAAATAATGTACATCTTAAGTTGGATGAGAGATTTCAACTCAGCTGAAATGTAGACTGTTGCTAGACGAAGACTATCTATATTTAAAATTGAAAAAGAAAATGTCTCAATATGTCTCAATTGCTGAAATTTCATATAAGGTATTTAAATAGCTGTTTCATCTTAACTGACAATAAAGATGATTCTTTCGGGTGTTTAAAGTGCAAATGCCTAACATTTGACGAAACAATGCTGGCTTTCTTTGTAATATCATTGCTTACAGCGATAAGAACATGCTTGAAAATTTTGCACCGTAACACAGTGTCTCGGTGGCTTAATGGTGTAGCGCCACGCCCAATATGCATGGAGATGCGCGTTCGAGTCCCGCCTGAGACATAATTTTTCAAGTTTAAATACTGATATTATAATTGCAATTAAATATCATGTAAAGTAACATTAAAAAAAAAAACTTCAAAACATACATAATAACATTCTCTTCCTTCACAGATACAGCTCGACGAGCCCTCAGCGTGGGGGCTGCCCTTCATCAGAAAAAGACCCTCCCAGACCGCACCGGGAAGAATGTGGTCCTCGTGGACGGTGTCCGAACGCCGTTCCTTGTCTCGTTCACTGACTACGCCAAGATGATGCCTCATGAACTGGCGAGACACTCTTTGCTGTAAGTTGTGTTTGAGTGTTTATTGCAGGATGAAGTAAAGTCATAAGCCTTACGGATTTATTACGCGTATATTTTTGATTCAACCCGACGTTTCGAACACTTTACAGTATCGTCACGGGCGTTCCATAAAGGTCTGGGTTTTCTGGGCCTTTGACATGTCTTGTTTTTACGTCCTTAATAATTGGACACGATCCCAATTGCGAATTTAGAAAATATCGATCGTAGTTTGTATCAAATGTACAGTCAACAGCACGTCAACCTACCACAAAACGTTAAATTTTCTCAATTGATATTGATCTCTACTTGTTGGACTTAAAATTGAAAATCAATTCAATGACCTTTAACTTTTTAGGTAGGTTGACTTGCCGTTGTCTGTACCAATGGAAGAGTAAAGACACTGTTACGAGGTCTTATGGCTGTACTCCTTTAGTCAAAAAGACACCCACAGGAACATAATGTACGATTCTATATTTTTGGGCCTACATGAACTAAACAATACTATTGAATGCGGCCTTAAAAAAAAATTGAAATCAAATCATTTATTTTATTCATTTATTTACTCAGAGACACGGTACAATAGGATGGATAAATGTTTGAGATTAAATCGACATGTCTCGCCATTGTATGGCATGTAAAAATTTATAAGATTATAAAATATAACATTATTTTTATAATTATTATCATACATTATATAATTTTTGTGATATTATTCAGTCAATTCTTTAACACTATAAAAATTACATTCTAATAGCCATTCAAACAATTTCTTTTCAAATAATATTGGTCTCAATGGTTGTCGTAAGAGACGACTGAAATAGTAGTGCCAGAAGAAGATAGGCAGCAGTGGGCGAATGCAGTTTGGTCAATGGCGGAGAAAAGTCTTCATCGTTAACCACACTGTGTTCGCGAACCCGCGTGCTAATCTTTTAACTTTATTTCCTCACCAAAAAACATATAGTGATGAAGAGCCAAAAAAATTGGGCAAAGACAAAGGGAACAAAGGTTTAGATTATACTCCAACGACAGTATGTCCCTGGCCGCTTTTTCTATCTTTAGAGCTATTTGTATCGGTTTTATCTTTTTAAAAGGCCTATCTACAGCTGCGGGCTGATATAAGCTAGTGATTATAATTTAAAATTGATTTTCATTGTTATCAAGTTTTAACGATACCCTCTCGATGTCCCTAGAGGTCTCCTGCAAAAGACGGGTGTGGCTAAAGAGGTAATCGACTACATAGTGTACGGAACAGTCATCCAGGAGGTCAAGACTTCGAACATCGGCCGCGAGGCGGCGCTAGCGGCCGGGTTCAGCGACCGCACTCCCGCGCACACAGTCACCATGGCTTGCATCTCAGCTAACCAGGCTATCACCACTGGTAATTATATTGCACAATAAAAAAAAGGATACATGATCGGTGAAAGAAATACATTCTAACGAATAAGCACTCACTACTGGTATTTTTATTGCACTGAAATAAAAGAAGAAAAAAAAGATCACGATTGGTCATAAAAAAGTCCAAACGAAATAAGCACCTACTGAATATTTGGGTGCTCTTTTAGCTTAGCTGACAGCTACGAAGATTCAATCGTGGACATTTTGATATGTGATTTTCGTATGTCACAGTTAGTAGTTTTTCCTATGACCAGCTTTATGCATATAGCGTAATATCGCGCGGGATACATACTAGCCTATGTCTTTTCTCAAGGTCTAAGCCATGTATTGTTCTTAAGAGGAAACACAAGGGCCGTTTTACCATACAAACGTAGTCCCCTGTTTCCTCCCTGGATAAAGCCAGTAGAGCAATAATTTTTATAACAAAAATCTACGACCACTATTAGCATGTTTCTATGTTTTCTGTTTTTTCAAAAATTAATTAATAAAAAAGATATGAGCCCTCAAAAATCGAAAAAAATTGCCAGATTTTCCGCTGTGTTTAAATATCCAGAAAACAAATTTGGCTAAATTTTAGAAAAAAAAGGAAAACATACAAACACGGGCAAAGCCTATCTTTAATTTTTAATGAAAAAAGTATTTAAATCGGTCTAGTTTTGGAAAAGTAATCGGGGGACTACGAAACGTTGATTTGGTGTGCTTTTAGTAGGTATTTTCGATCCAAGAAGCAGTTGTCTTTATCACACTCTGCGGTGAAGGCGTTTGGCACTGCGCGACAGCAATAGATTTTACAAATACCTATTTTTCTATTCTCTCGCCCGTAGTGTTTCCTCTTTAGATACATGGTGTTGATTGACAGACAGAGTGACTCTAAAAGTCATCAACATATAATAAAAATCTGGGACAGATAGTCCAGTTAGGTAAGTCCAATTTCGAAAAAGAGATCTCTCGTCGAATCCAGCTCGGATGGGCAGCGTTCGGGAAGCTCCGGCATATATTCGCGTCCGAAATACCTCAGTGTCTCAAGACGAAAGTCTTTGACCAGTGTGTGTTGCCAGTAATGACCTATGGGAGTGAGACGTGGTCGTTTACTATGGGTCTCATAAGACGGCTCAAGATCACCCAGCGAGCAATGGAGAGAGCGATGCTTGGTATTTCCCTACTCGATCGAAACAGAAATGATGAGATCCGCAGGAGAACCAAAACAACCGACATCGCTCGAAGGATTGCATCGTTGAAGTGGCAGTGGGCGGGACACGTAGCGCGGAGAACCGATGGCCGTTGGGGCGGAAAGGTTCTCGAATGGCGACCGCGTACCGCACGACGTTCCGTGGGCAGGCCCCCTACAAGGTGGACCGACGATCTGATCAAGGTCGCGGGAAGCCGCTGGATGCGGACAGCACAGGACCGATCGTTGTGGAGATCCTTGGGGGAGGCCTATGCCCAGCAGTGGGCGTCGTTCGGCTGATATGATGATGATGATGATGATATAATAAAAACAGGATACCGTCTTAAACAAAAATGACACCTAAAACTGACTTCGATTGAATAAATGACGTTGATTTTATGTCAGTGTCAACTTCATAACCCGGCCAAATTATGGCGGCATGCAATAGTATGGATATACATACAGGATGAAAATTTAACCACTTTCCAAAATTTTTATAGGCGTTCAGTATCGTATTAAGAGCCCATTTAAGAAGTAAAAAATGTAAATCAAGTTGTCACCCGAAAATATTTTTCGCGATATAGTTTTAAATTTTTACGGTCCTAGACGTGTTGAGGTATAAAGGGAAAATCAAAAACTTATGAATAGCATCGTAATGATAGAATGAGATGCGCAACGCGTAAAAAAGTGTTGCTGGGCGGCCGTCTAAAAGCCTTTTGATTTTTGGCGGACATTTTCTAAGTGCTTTATCTTCACATTTTTGTACTGGGCTATACCAAAAGAAAAAATACATCATTTGTTTTTTGTCTCGTAGATTAATATAAGTATAAAAATTTGGAAGGTGGTTTAAATTTCATCCTGTATAGGTATGTCATGTTGTAACTATTTGATTGATATATTACAATAGGTTGTACTAAAAGTGCTGGAGGGTAAGTCAAATGAGTGCACATATAGTTAGAACTCTTTTTTGACATTGATTGTAAGTCTAGCTATCAATCAAATGCTTCCAGTATTGCCTTATAAGGAACGTAACCTTAAAAAATGCATCAAATCAAAGTATTTATTTGCGAAAATGTAGGTAACAATTAGTTGTCAGATATGGAGCAAATTTACCATCACTGACATGAAAATTTTTGATATAAAATTAAAATATCCTTATATATGGAAATAATAAAAAAAATATATATATACTAGATAATTATACAAATTACAAAAAATATACAAAGTAGTTGGTTACATATTTAGTAAGATTGTCAAATTTATTTTACTTAGTAAGCCATAATATGTAATTGTTTTTTGTTCCAAATAAAATAAGATAAAAATAAATTAATCACAAGCAAAATGTACATCATCATCACATTCCAATCAACATTTCTTTTAAACAAGTATTCAGAAACCAATAAAAACAGCTGTCCAGTAGCGATTTAAATAATTTAATTAAAAAAAAATATTTGAGGGAAGTTCAATAATATGCCGTGGCAGATTGAGTAACTGTTTCTTTTACATACATTTGCATCTCGTTAAGAATGAGATGCAGATGTATGTAAAAGTAAAGTAACAGCCTATAATCATCCCACTGCAGGGAAAAGGCCTTTATTGAATTCAAGTCACCACAGCAATGATGGGTGTACTGGCATAATCACCACGCTTACCAAATGCGGGTTGGTGATCACAAACCCGAGGAACGTTCGAAAATTCGAAACTTTTTGTTACCCGACCCGATTTGAACCTGGGACCCCGAGATCTTGGCCCGGTATTTAAACCACTAGACCAACGGGGCGTTATGTCTGCAAATGTAAAAGAAACTGTTTAAAATGTATCCGATATTGTTCCCAGGCGTGGGAATGATCGCGGCGGGCGCATACGACGTGATCGTCGCCGGCGGGGTTGAGTTCATGTCGGACGTGCCCATACGTCACTCGCGTAAGATGCGCTCGCTTCTGCTGCGACTGAACAGAGCTAAGACGCCTGCGCAGCGGCTCTCGCTCATCGCGTCTATCAGGCCGGACTTCTTCGCTCCTGAGGTGAGTTATAACACTAGATTCAAATGCTTTTTTATAAAAAATATGAAGTAATATACAACCTTGCCTCGCTGTGGTCCATGGCCAATTAGATTTGATCTTGGAATCGGTGGAGACAAACCCGTCGTGGCGGCGGCGCGGCGCTTTTTCTGCTGTGTTGATTGGTTAATTAGATTTAAGCTTTTGCGTGCCAATCAATGTACACTCGACAGCACATCAAGTTAAACGGTTGAACTGCGATAACAGCTTTTATTACGTAGGGCATAAAGGCGGTCTCAAGGTCAACATGTATAGTCTGATGTGCCGCCGTGTGTACCTAGTGCTGCCTTGGTGCATCCACTAAACATCATCCCGTCCACCCCAAATTTTGTTAAAACATCTTTTTGGTTTTATACAGAATGACTTTTTCATCATTTTTTTATAGGTGTTCAGTCGTATTTAGAGCCCATTTATGTATGAAGTAAAAAACGTAAATCAAGTTTTCACTCGAAAATATTTTTCGGGACATACGAGTAGTTATAAATTTTTACGGTCCTAAGCTTTTTAAAATTAAAAAAATTGTGAATGAAAGAGATGCGCATCGCGTAAAAAAAGTGTTGCTCGGAGGCCGTATCAAAATTTTTTAGATTTTTGGCGGACATTTTCTAAGTGCTTTATCTTGATAAGCTTGTACTGGTCTATACTAAAAGAAAGAATTCGTCATTTTTTTTCTCATAGATAGTTACATTAAAATTTGGAAGGTGGTTAAAATTTCATTCTGTATAAGCTCGTACAGTGTTTATGACAGTTCGTATCGCTTCCAGCTACCCGCAGTAGCGGAGTTCTCGTCCGGCGAGACGATGGGGCACAGCGCGGACCGGCTGGCGGCCGCCTTCGGGGCGACCCGCCAGGAACAAGATGACTACGCGCTGCGCTCCCACACGCTGGCCGCGCAGGCGCAGCAGAAGGGCTACTTCACCGACCTGATGCCCGTCAAAGGTAGGCCTAGAGCTTTATGAACATACCCAGCTACACCGACCTGATGCCCATCAAAGGTAGGCTAAGAACCATATGCCTGATGCTCGTCAAAGTGCCTACCTTTGACTATATGAACATACTCCGCTACACCGACGTGATGCATGTTAAAGGTAACCTAGGAACTATATGTAGGTACATATACAGCCCAGACGCATCAGAAGGGCCAGCTACACCGACCTCATCATCAACCTATCGCAGTGGACTGCTGCACATAGGCCTCTCCAGTTGCACGCCACTTAGGTCGATCCTCGGCTTCTCGCATCCAGCTCCTACCGCAGTGGCAGTGGGCTGGCCATATTAGCCGCAGAACCGAAAACCGCTGGGGTAAACGAGTTCTTGAGCAAATCCCTCCACCCGGCCTGAGGGCGTCCTACACTACGTTTGCCGAGACGCGGTCTCCACTCAAGAACTCGTTTACCCCAGCGGTTGTCGGTTCTGCGGCTAATATGGCCAGCCCACTGCCACTTCAGCTTGCTAATCCGGTGAGCCATGTCGGTAACTTTAGTTCTCTGCCGGCTCACCTCATTTCTGATTTTATCCCTAAAAGAATCTTCGAGCATAGTTCTTTCCAGAGCCCGCTGAGCGACTTTGAACTTGTGGACTAGCCGTACCATCAGTGTCCACACCGACCTGAAGCATGTCAAAGGTAACCTAGGAACTTTATGTAGGTACATATACAGGTCTTACACGCTGGCCGCGCAGACGCAGCAGATGGGGTACTTCACCGATCGATGCCCGTCAAAGGTAGGCTACAAGCTTTATGAACATATCCAGGACCCGCACGCTGACCGCCCAGGCACAGAAGATAGGCTACTACACCGACCTGATGCCCGTCAAAGGCAAACTAGGAATGTTATTTACAACCTACACATCTATACATATTCATTCTTCTTCTTATACACTGACCTGATGCTTGTCATTGAAAGTAATCGCCTATAATCGTCCCACTGCTGGTTTCCATCGTTGAATCCAAGTTAAAATCACCTTTATCTTAACCATCTGCTGTCCAGTGCTGTCACCTGTACATTTTGCTGTCTGATGTTCTGTTTGATTGGTTTTTTGAATGACCACACATAACTTATTACAAGTTATACCAATTTCAAGATTGTTTTTTTTATGTTCTGTAGAACTTAGCTCAGAGTCGACCCATGTTTTTGTTTGGGAAATTCAACCGTGTTTTTCTATAACACGAATAGGAATGGTGGCAGAAGGTGTTAAAATTAATTAAATATAGTTCATTATAGACCCTGTTCGGGCACAGCAATATAATACGATGCCATAATACTTATTATTACACTTATAATATCAGTATATAAACTTGAAAAATTTTGTCTCAGACGACAAAATTTTTCAAGTTTATATACTGATATTATAAGTGCAATTAAGTTGCTAAAATATCAAATAAAGTATATTATTACACTTTTTTAGCTACAGATTAATATAAAAGTTAAAATTTTCATATATTTATTAGAGCCAACCTAATGCTAACTTATAATATTAATGATACATTGTTTGGTTGGTAACTGTTTTTTTGAAATATTTTTGTATCAGTAATAACAAATTGGAAAACAGCATTCAATTCACACATCAACATAAAATTTGCATAATCATGGACTTCCTTGGCCGACTGTCTCACAAATTGTGTACTTAACCTATACTATTTGATTCCAGTCGAAGGCAGGGACGGTCTCGTGGAGAAGGACAACGGCATCCGCGTGTCGACGCCTGAACAGCTGGCCAAGCTGAAGCCCGCCTTCATCAAGCCGCACGGCACGGTCACAGCGGCCAACGCTTCCTTCCTGGTAACACTGCCTTATCTCTTATTATCTGTGTTGTTACGGCTAATCTTTTAGCTTAGAAATGTTATTCATTTTAAGTAATGAAAAAGATTTTTAGTATATGCCAGGCATCCTCTAGTCCATGCAAACGAATGCGTTTAGAACAGCTAGCACAAAAATAAATGTGGACAACATAACGTACATAGTTTTTTTTTATAATCAATGGACTTGCTCTAGACTACATACTTAGGTCTATAGACTTCGGTTAGAAAGAAGCCTCAGACGGAGTGAGCTTACCCAGAGGTACTGGTTCTCCCACACACCAGCGGAACACATAAAAACTGTTTGGTGCTGGACTCCGGCAGGAGGGTGGTAGCATCCAGGCAGTCTCTTACGAAGCCTATCACCGCAGAGGGATCTGTTAGCTGTCATCATTGGTTAAAAAACCAAAAAAATCGTTGCCCAGGGTGGACCACTAGGAGGTAGATCCTACCACCCCGGTGTTCTGATCCCAAAGTAAAAATTAAAAGCTCTTGTTTTATAAAATCAAAAACAGTGAAGGCAACACAAAAAAACACAAAAACCCATACCCGAGACAATACCTATAGACATAGTTATAGTTTTTTCTACTTTTACCCGAACTGGGGCATAATATTATGTATTATGTACTAGTGGACGCTCATTTGGCGAAAACAATTTTGGTCCGCTGATTCTGTATTTATTTTCATTATATCCGTGTTTATAATAGTTTGTTCCCGCAGACTGACGGCGCATCGGCCTGCCTCGTGATGTCTGAAGCCAAGGCGAAGGAGCTGGGCCTCAAGCCCAAGGCCTACGTGCGCGACTTCACCTACGTGGCCCAGGTAAAGTTTACACAAGCCAACAGTCCACTGCTGGACATAGGCATGTCCAAATGCATAATCATCACGCTGTGCGGTTAGTGATCAGTTTGACTATAGTCCTTAAAATATAGCTTGATTAGAATAACAGTTCGCACTGAAAGAGACGACGTAACTTTGTACCAGCGTCACACAAGTAAAACACATTTGCACAGGAAAAATTATTGGTAACTGGCATGTTAAGAATATTTTTTTATACATTGCTATTGTAGTATGTGTACGCTTCATACATATGAATCAATTTTGTTTTATAAAGTAGATATTTAAAGTTAAAAACATTAAAATAATCCATTAATAAAAATTACGCCTTACTTTAAAAGACGTCTGTACAAGGTTACAATACGAAAGAATGCCAGAATGAAAAGCAGTTAACAGTGATTTAATAAGTACTAGAGGTAATTTGCTAAAATGATACTGTTCTAAATTTTTGACAATTGATTTTGTTTAGAAGTAATAAAATTAAATCAATTGGGGGCAGCACATCGCTGTAGTAGTCATCTTAAATTACTTTCTGAAATTTTGCAAATCGAACCATTTAAAAAGATTTTGTTCATACATTTTTCAAGTAGGCATCTCTTTGTTATTTTAATCTATCAAGTTTTTCCGGCAACTTTTTTAAGCCAATTTTTTCAGGCGTGCCAACATACTAATGATACCATGTTTGTTCATAGGACCCCGTGGACCAGCTACTTCTGGGGCCCGCTTACGGCATCCCCAAGATCCTCGACAAAGCCGGTTTAAAGATGAGCGACATTGACACTTGGGAGATCCATGAGGCTTTCGCTGTGAGTCATCTCAATTATTTATCTTACTAAGATCTATCTCGCTCAGTTCCCAAAAGCTCATTAGTCATATAAAAAAGGGACTATAGTCCCTTTTGGGAACTGAAGGATTATAAATACAGTGTAAACTCTTTATAACGTTATCCTTTATAACAATAAACTCCCCGTAACGTTGAAGTGAGCCCAACTTTGTTGGTTTGCGTTAAAACCCACATATTGAAACACTCTTTATAGCGATGCGCCATTCTCTATTACGAAGAAATGTGTTCATATTTGTAGACAGTAAATATTTACTATCGGTATTATTGTTTATGTTATGTTATCAGGTAACAAAAGACTTTGAAGCTCCGAAACATCCGAGGTCGGCTTTTGTTATCCTGAATTGCCTTGAACACGTGCAGTATGACGCATTGTTTTCTCGGAAGTGATGGTCTTCGACCAAGCATACTGGGTACCTATCGTAAACCTACTTTGAAACTGTTAATTCTTGTTAATTTGATTGTTTCTTTGTACACTCCATATAACGATAAGTTTCTATAACGACAAAAAATGCTCAGTCCCTTGAGTTTCGTTATAAAGAGTTTACACTGTAATAAAAATTTGCTTGTATGTTTTTTTATTTATTTAAAAGTACACCAACAGCATTATATACAGGATGTTAGGTAATGGTATAACAAGCGGAAATCAGCCTATGTTACATGTGCATGTAAATAGTATAGTGAAGTCAGAAATTTGATGTCGTTTATTTATTTTTTAATAGAAACTAAAATCATGAGATTCTGATTGGTATGAATTTTTTTTTTCATAAATGATGATATTGTCGCGGATATGCTAGAGGGTTCGAGATTTCGCTAGACGAATGTACATAACTACCTACGTTCAACCGTTAAGTTATAACAAGATCTTAGTGCAAGCGACATTGAACGTTAAGTCTACACAATAAGGCATGACGCACTAGTGTTGCGTTGTTTACGTTTCAATGTCCTTGTGATTTTTCTGGAAAACGAACGTTCTAGTATGTACGACCGGCATCGGTGTCGTGATATATAAATAACAGGAGTTGAGACGCCGCAGTCAGTTCATTCTGAGCTTTCGGTGCGATACCTGCGAAAAGTGATCTAGTGCGAAGTAACGACGACTTTAGCGATACCAACGGATATACGAACTACTCTGCGGATTGGCTAATAGTGTGTTGGAACCAACGACCTCAGCGACCCACCGGACTACGATTCTTGTGATTTGGCTTGTGTGATAGTGTTTGCGACCTGTTCATCGCCTCTCTCTAGAAGTCGACGGTGTTTTTATCCAAATCCCGAACTCCACGTTCGTAACAATATCAAATTTCTGACTTCACTACTTCACAGCATTTATATGCATAATATGTTAACATAGGCTGGTTAGTGTTGCCGAACTATCGATAGTAAAACTATCGATAGTTTTAATCGAAAATCATGTACCATAGTGATAGGCCTATCGATAGTATCGATACTATCGATAGCACAGGACAAGGCAATACTATCGAATGAGTTTAATACTATGGATACTATCGATTGTTTTGCACTATCGATAGTTTAACAATTTGCAATAGTATTAGGTATGTTTCAACAGTAATGGTAGTGGTAGACCATTTAAGCCGATAATATTAAGGCAATGTCAAATAAAATTACCACAAGGTAACTATCCATTTGAAATTATTTATTCCTATATCTGCATAGTTGATTGTGTTTGACTATTATACCTGAAAAATGTAAACAATACTATTGCAAATTATTAAACTATCGATAGTCCAAAACAATCGATAGTATCGATAGTATCGTTGCAAATAAAACCGACAGTATCGATACTAACGATAGGTACAATCGATAGTTTGTTTGTTGTCCTGTGCTATCGATAGGCTATCGATACTATTGATATGACGTCAACTATCGATAGACTATAGATTGACTATCGATCGGCACCCTGTATGGTGTAAGTTACAAAATTGTATCAGTATTTAAACTTAAAATAATATTTCTCAGGCGGGATTCGAACCCGCATCCCATGCATACCGGGCGCGGCGCTATTAAGCCACCGAAACACTGCGTCATAGCGCGAATTTTTCAAGTATATTCTTATCGCTGTAAGCCAGCGTAGTTTCATCAAATGCTAGGCGTTTGCACCCTTAACACCGAAAGAAACATCTTGTTGAAACATATGTTTGACAATCAGTTAAGATGAAACGACTATTTGAATACTTCATATGATATTTTAGCAATTTAATGATGAAGTCGCGAGCATCACCTATAAATAAAATGACAATGCAATTTTACTAATGTCGAATATGTTTCAGGGCCAAATTCTTTCCAACTTGAAGGCGTTGGACTCTGACTGGTTCAGCCAAACTTATCTCGGTCGCCAATCGAAGGTAAGTACAAATTAATTAATAAAACAACAAATTATTGATTCTTTCACTTTATCTAACTGGAAATTTAGTTCAATTAAGTAATTGCATTTTAATGTTAGTCATCATAATTGACGCCCCGTTGGTCTAGTGGTTTAAATACCGGGCCAAGATCTCGGGGTCCCAGGTTCGATCCCCGGGTCGGGCAACAAAAAGTTTCGAATTTTCGAACGTTGCTCGGGTTTGTGATCACCAACCCGCATTTGGCAAGCGTGGTGATTATGCCAATACCCATCATTGCTGTGGTAACTTGAATTCAATGATGGAGGCCTTTTCCCTGCAATGGGATGATTATAGGCTGTTACTTACTTATGTACTTACTTTTACATCATAATTATACCCAGCCCATTAGACCACTGCTGGACACAGAACTCTCCAAAAGAAGGTTTTCTTTGGGCAGTAGACATAGTAAACTAAAGTAACGGACTATAATCATCCCACTGCAGGGCAAAGGCTTCCATCGTTGAATCACCACGCTTCCTAAATGTAGGTTAGTGATCACATACTTGTTTGTTAAAAATTCGAAATTCTAGTTGCTCTACCCGGGGTTCGAACCCAGGACCCCGATATATTGGCCTGGTTAAACCACTAGGCCGACGGGGCGTTGTCTAGAGTAAGTGCCATGCCACACTGGCGGATTACAAGCGTTTTCAAAGCGGAGCTGCCACGCAGCGAAAACGTCGCGGCTGCGCAGCGAACACGTTGCGGAAGTAGAGCGTACGCGTCGCGGATTCGCAACGTTTCCGCCTTGAGTGAGCGGCGAACGATACACTCAGTAACAGAATGGAAGAATGGATTCCGACGAGGAAATACTGCTGTTAGCTTTGACGACGCAAGAAACATAAACCAATACTTCGAAGATATTGGGAGGATCCAATAACAACCAATCGACTGAATGAAAGCGACTACTATGTGTTGTTTTGCAAAAGAATAAAAAATAATACTAAAATAAAACTACTAATAAAAAACATAACTAAAGTAGTATAAAACTAGTAGTAATAAAACTACTAATAAAAAAAAATAAAACAAAAGTAGCGCGGGACCGAGGGTTTCGGTATGCGAGTGTACAAAATGGCAGCCACGCTTCTCTTCGCGGCGAAATCGTTGCGCGTCCGCAACGTATTCGCTGCGCAGCCGCGACGTTTTCGCCGCGCACACGCGGCACGTTCGCTGCGTGGCCGCTCCGCTTTGAAAACGCTTGTAATCCGCCAGTGTGGCGCCCTAAGAAGTAGTCATGCGCTATGGTCCCTAAAATTTGGGTACCGGTACCTAAACAATGGGGACTACCGTTTCTTTGCTCACCAGTTGGCGCCACTGTAGACTGAGGTCCGGTGGTATAGCTGTCAAAGGCAATCGGCGCCGAAACAAAGTGTTATATCTTCAATCTAATTAAGGTTATATTGTTTATAAATAACTATCTTGATATCAACAAACAACTTCTGAAATAGTTGCTCTTGAGGCCGCCTATTTTTACGCTTTTTCTTAATTCCGCTTTTAAAGCGTTCACATTAATCGCCAAATAATCCATATTTGTGATATTTTACGAAGGAGATCACTTTCCAGCAGGTAAATTAAAGAAATTATAATTTATGCAACAAATTCCGCTAAAACCAGTACAAAGTGAATGATATTGGACCTCACGCGACACTAGCGCCTCTAGTGGCAAATTCACTAGCGATAGCCCCCACTGCTTAATATGCCTAAGGGTTACTCCACTTCTGTTTCAGAAATCATCCCATTGCAGGAAGAAGGCCTCCATCACTGAATTGCAGTGCCTAACATGATTCCGCTTCTAGCATTAAACTTTATAGTTTTCGTAGCTGTGTCTTAAAAAAGGCACATTATATTTGTACTTTTGATCCTACTTCTTTTTCCTATCGCATGTCAAAAGTTACCACAGCGATGATGGGTACTGGCACTTATTATTATATATTGATAATATAATTTTTGTTTTATTTCCAGGTCGGCAGCCCGGACTTGAGCAAGTGGAACAGCTGGGGCGGCTCGCTCTCTATTGGACACCCCTTCGCCGCCACCGGGGTGAGTTCTTGTATATTTAAAAATTTGCCTTTTTGCTTGGAAGTTATAGCTCAAAATTCTGTTCCATTTCCATTTGATGAATAAATTCCAAAGGGTAGAAAACGTAGTTTGACAGTTTTAACAAAAATAACAACAAAAAAAAATGGTTGCCTGCAAAGTCGGTTTTACGGGCGAAGATTTTACGTGACAACGTCTTTTCACTACAGACACAGCTGACGATACTTTAACCACACGTGTGAACTTGTATTATGACGCTTTCTTGTTTTTCTAACGCCAAGAACGTTCGAGAAAGACAAAGACAGAGACACAAGCATGCGCCGATTCAATGCGCCTAATTCTCTAGTGCTGCGCGCGCGGCAGACCGATCATAGTTGAGTGGGAGAGAGACGCAAGGCATTCGGCGGGCCTCTCTCTCGTTCGGTGACTCATCGTAACGTTACCGAGCGTTACACTTTTTCATAAGTGACTCCCAGCCGCAACCTAATTTAAGACGTTGTCACGTCAAAATTAAAAACGTCATGTTTTTGTACCTCACATTAGGTAGATGACATTTAAATGAATGAACATCTTATTTATGATATGTCAAAACGTAATTTTACCATAGATTTAGCACGACAATAGAAAACTATGACATCACGATTACCGAACTCAACTGTTTATTGATTTGAAAAATCTTACAATCATCAAATAATAATTTAAATTATAGGCTAGGGCTTCGTTTTCCAGGTGGTTAAAAATGCACCGCGTATACGGACATTAACAGATCGTTTCCCCCAGGTCCGCCTGGCGATGCACACGGCCCACCGGCTGGTGCGCGAGGACGGGCAGGTCGGCCTGATCTCGGCCTGCGCCGCCGGCGGACAGGGCGTCGCCATGCTGCTCGAGCGGCACCCCGACGCGCGCGCCGAGTAGGCCTCCGCCACCGCTGATGTCACACCACTTGTGCTACCGTACTCGTGTACTGCCGATAATACTGGGCCCCGATTCCGCTAATTTACAAATGGCTCAATAGAATCGTAATTGCATCTCAATCGTATATTTTGACATTACTACCTTAATCAATGTGTCAAAATATACGATTGACATGCAATTGCGATTCTATTGAGTCATTTTTAAATTAGCGGAATTGAGGGCCTGGTTGGACAAGGGATTTATAGAAGCTAATACGTGTGGGTTCAGAATTAGGGCATTCGAATAACCGAGAAATCTCGGAGATTTCTTCCTTGAAAATCCTAGTTTTCTCATTTATTTGAATAAGAATAGATATTGTATCCAACCGGTAGCGCCATCTATCGTGTCACGTGACTACACAAAACAACTGTGTTGCGCGGAAACTACACGCTATTTCGGGATCGTAAAACCAACAACTTTTTAGCTGTAAATTTTTATATACACAAGCTATGGCTATTAACTTCTTCAAAGGATTCCCTCGTTCAACCTGTCCTAAATAAGAGTTTTAAAATCAGTATCATAGGCGCGTATACACTTCGGTAAATGTGACATCGATCTATATAAATTGTAACAATGGACTTTGGTCACACTAAACTGGGAGCGTCACTTAACGCCAGACTACTCAGGCTAGCAGTGACTATACAGGGTGAGTGTGAAGTTGTCTAGTTATGTTATGCAGAATATTATTTATTGTCATTTTCTATTCACTCTGTATTTTCACTTGGGCACCCAGTTAGTTGTGAAGGCTTAACCATGTTAGGGATCGTCCATTGAACATGTGAGGCTCTAAAAAGAAGAGGGGGGGGGGGATGTGATATATCGATTACCACGTGATTTATTAAATAACCGTTATCAGTTGTACTGTGGTGTGTCAAGCTATTCAACAGAATGGACAACACAATACCTACTTAAAGCGTTAGGGGTGCTACGCGACCAATTTCACAGTAAAGTTAAGGCACGTTACGCAATCTATTAATATTTTACTTGAAACAGAAGTAGCACGTCAAAAGATCTAAAATGGAAATTAAGGTAACATAGTTATTTAATCATACATACAACATACTCTTTGATAAAGACAGTTTTAAAGTTAGGTATGATTGGAATCTATTTATTTATATCGCTGGAGCGGGCTTGTGTATGACATATATTTAAATTGTTAATTAAACTATCAAGCCAAACATTGCATGTGTAGTTATCTGATATAGCTGTAAGCGTAAATGTTTGTAACTGTATTCATAGTAAGCGAAATATGTATTTTGAATTAGGTACTATTTTATAATTATTAAAATTTACAAAAATGTTTTAGTACACTGTAGTTATTATTGTAATACCTTTCCCACATTGCCCATAATTACCAAGTAATACAGGGTGAAATTTTACCCACTTTCCAAAATTTTTGTAGGCGCTCAGTATCGTATTTAGAGCCCATTTATGAAGTAAATGTAAATCAAATTTTCACCTGAAAATAATTTTCGCAATATAGTTTTCAATTTAAAAGGTCCTAAGCCCAATAAGGTATAAAGGGAAAATCAAAAACTTATGGTTAGTATCGTAAGGAATGAATGAGATGCGCATCGCGTAAAAAAAGTGTTGCTAGGCGGCCGTATCAAACATTTTAGATTTTTGGCGTACATTTTCTAAGTGCTTTATCTTGACATTTTTGTACTGAGCTATACCAAAAGAAAAAATACGTCATTTGTTTTTTGTCTTGTAGATTAATATGTATATTAAAATTTGGAAAGTGGTTAAAATTTCATCCTGTATAAAATCGCCATGCTTGGCAGGCAGGTTGGCATTGGCAGTTAAGCTAACAGTAAGGAGAAGATTGATAATTATTTCACGTACAAACAACGGCAGGTCAACCTACCCAAAAAATTAAGTTATAGGTCATTGAATTGATTTTCAACTTTAAGTCCAACAAGTAGAGATTAATATCAATTGAGAAAAATTTGACGTTTTGTGGTAGGTTGACGTGCTGTGTACTTTAACTCCTCTTATAGAATGTTACTGTCGTTATTATTGTTGCCCTGTGCAGGGCGTCACATGTGAAATACTTTTTACCACCTTATATTAATGCACAGGGGGTAGCTACCTATGGAGCATTTATCCTCGGCACACCGAGTTTCCTTTCAGAAAGCCGCGAACGTTCTAAAAGACTTCTGTGCTTCTGGAAGGAGTTGGGATGGTTGGACTAACCACCTCAAAACCCCCATACCGGGCATACTGGGCCAAGTGGAGCCTAAATGCGGAAAAGGAGCCCGCTACCAATACAATACCAATACCACCTTCTATTAAGTTATGCGACACTAACGGCCATTTCCAATAACCTATCTATCTTCAGTTTTGGCATATCGGAGATAGGAAACAGTTTCTATAGTTGTTTTCTATCTCCGATATGCCAAAACTGAAGATAGATAGGTTATTGGAAATGGCCGTAAATAAAGGATTTGAATTTGACGGTGCTGGCCGTTTTCTTCTGGCGGTACTCCTTTACGGCCAGTTCATATAATCCATAGATTTAATATACTGCTGATAGATTGGCAATGAAAAGAGACAGAATACAATGCAGCTATACGATAGAACGAAATAGATCACAAGGCCGTTCACGTACACGCTAAGAACCCGTAGCGTTTTTCTGAGTTCTGACGTCTGTCACGCGCAACACAATATTCCCTTTAGTTTTACTAGTTTCATTTTTATAATTGTAAAAAAGTGTCGAGTTGATGTATTTTCATTATTGTTACATGTTCAGTACCTGGAAGTAACTCATCTAAAAAAGGGAACAAACATAATTGTACATTTCACACGTCAACACACAATCGCGATTACCAGCAGCAAAATGCAATGTTTCAGAGCTTTGACTAAAATTTTGTATACTAATTGATAGGGCATTTCACCAGGACAAGGATTTAAATTCATATGAATTCAATTAAAAATAATATCAAATACGTGAATTTCAACAATTACTAACGTCACTTTTGTATTTTAGTGATTGACGTTGTCGATGATATCTTATCGACATTTCATTAGCTGACATATTTCACATTGTAAACTGCATACAGCCTAAATTGTTAAAATACGTTAGAAAAGGTTGAAATTGCCTAATAGAAAAGAATGTTCGCCCAATAAATATTCGAGCATTTGCAGTTTACATTTGGATCCTAAGTGTTTTTAACACAGAGGCGATCAGCCTGTAAAATTACGCTCTGGATCAATGTCCTTATTGTTCAAGCTCCCATCAATCCCCATTAGTTAAACATTAAATATATGTATATTTAGTGTACGTTTGTAATGTGTAATTGAAAAATAAATATCAGTTTTATTTCAACTTTGGCGATCGCGATCGCAAAATGAGGCAAAATTGTTAAATACTGGCAAGTAAAGCCTACGATATATTTTACAATAAATTGATTTTGTTTGGGGATAAGTAATTATAAAATAAAAAACACATCTAGGTATTTACTTGCAGTTTTTTGGCGTTCTTTTAATAATACAAAAAAATAAGTCACCTGCGTCAACGTAAACTGTGTCGATGGAATCGATATCGAAAGCAAGCAGGCAATGCAGTACCTGCACTATTTATCTCACGCACATGCTCACTTTATGCACACTGGCGTAACCTAGTTTTGGTCTCCTTTTCAGGATTCAATTGCCAATCTATCATCTATATTAAATCTATGATATAATCTATCTATCGCTAGTTTTGACATATCGGAGATAGGAAACAGTTTCTATCGCTGATTTTGCCGTCCAGAGAAACAAAGACAGAAGTTGTTTTCTATCTCTGATATGCCAAAACTGAAGATGGATAGGTTATTGGAACTGGCCGTTAGTCGTCTCTTTACCATTCGAAAGCAAGCTAGTGCACCGTGTCCGGCTGCACATATGAACTACTCGCAGCTGGCAATCACAATTCCGTAAAACCAATCTTTTTCTTCATTGTAACGAGTGACCATTACGTATTATTTGGAAAGTTGAAACAATAAAACAATATTATTTTGGGCAACCGTTTATTTTATAAGTCGCCTATGCTTATTCGCAAAGTTGTCTTTACTCTATAAATAACCTAATGCAAAGATCGTCCTCGCCGCGCGTGCGCCGGCGACGCAGTTTGTTTCTACCCACAATTTTTACATAAAACGTCGAAGCGAGGGCGATCCCACCGAAAGTAACCACTACAGTAAAATACAAGAAAAATATGTTTCAAAGAGATTATAAACAATATAGACTTCAATGTCTAACTATATTAAATAAAAAAGCTATGCTTTTACATTTCCAAGTCATGGTCCATAGACAAGAAACAGAAACATTTTATAATGTTGATACGCAAGTATCCGATGCCTAATGGTGAGAGAAGATTATAAAATTAAAGAATATAGATAAAGACAGTTGGATATACAACCGACGCTATAACAGATACATGTAAGAAAATGCGTAACACAATAAGCAACCATAACCAAAAACAATGTACCAACATTATCGGGCCCACCTCAAGATGGCGTGCGAAACTACCAGCAAGGTAGTAGGCACCAGATGATACATAATTTGAGATCTAAACAACGTCCAATCGGTTTATTAAATACAGTATTTATTGATGTACAATATAATCACACAAGCAATTTTTAAGTACTTACTATTTTGTAATAAAACTATTTTAATAGTAGGCCTTTAAAAATTGCTATGTGTCATTTATAATATTTTTCCTCATAGCCTACTCGCTCCGCGGCAAAAGCCTCAAACACGGCTGTTAAACAATTTCTAAATGTTGTACTTCGCACACATATACATTCTAAAAAAAATAATAAATTTTCAATCATTGCCACATAATTTCTATCCACTATTTATAAAGAAAATATCAGTCCCTATATTTCAAAGGTTCATATATATATTTATTAAAATTAACATTACACACATTATTATAATCAACTAGTTGCGCTCATTTTCGACTTCAAAACCAAATTACTTACAGGCACTGATGACTAATCTAGGTATTTAAAAATATATACAATTCTTAGTTTTAAAATAATCATTAAAAGTAATATTACAGCTAAACGATATAATATTTCATTGAATAATCTATTATGATCATATGTGAGTAAAATAACGATGCGAGTGTTTATTAACGCGTAGTTTGTAAGCTAAGAAATCTTTGAATTCATATACTTTAAATACCCCTATAAGAATTAATCCCCGAAATACTAAAATAATATAACACTCAATTTAATGTAATCGTATTCCGATACCCATAATTTTAGATAGATAGATAGATAGATAGATAAAATCTTTAAAATTAAAGTTAGTTATACAAGTCTATATTTTGTTAGTTCACTTACTTTTAGGGGGTAATTCTGCTGCTTATACACTGTGCTATAATTCTGTCCGGTAAGAGAAGCTACACGTCAACAAACAACTTTTACTATGGAGACAACTCCGTTATGAAAATTCAGAAGTCCCAATGAATACCTCCTTTCATAAAATGTATGAACAGTTTTTATCTGCTTTAACAAGGTAACTATAGAAATTTGATAGGAGATTAAACCAGTTCAATAAAGCATAGAAAATACATCTTTGCTGTGAAACCATAGAAAAAAGACCATACTAAATATTCATCCTACTCTCTGGGAATGTGTGTCAAAATTGTTTTTTATTTGGCATTTGTGTCTTATAAAAAAATATACTTTCAAGTAGTAGGATCGCCCCCTAAAAGCAGTTTATACAATTAAAAAAATAAAATGTGCCAAGTGCGAGTCGGACTCGCGCACGAAAGGTTCCGTACCAAAAAGGCCAAAAAAACGAGTTTGTTGTATGGGAGCCCCCCTTAACTATTTATTTTATTTTGTTTTTAGTATTTGTTGTTATTGCGGTAACAGAAATACATAATTTGTGAAAATTTCAACTGTCTAGCTATCGCGGCTCTTGAGATACAGCCTGGTGACAAAGCGACGGACAGACGGACAGACAGCGAAGTCTTAGTAATAGGGTCCCGTTTTTACCCTTTGGGTACGGAACCCTAAAAAGGATATGAATGGCGATGTAAGCGCAACTATCCACGTAGGCGAAGCATCAAAGAAGCGTATTGGTACCAAACTATCCTATTATAAAACAATTGCTATTATATTTTTGTTGTTAAAAATCGCGAGATTACTTCAAAACTTGTACAAATAGAGTTTCTTAAATGACGCGAACATGTTTTATGTGACTAAGACATTTAAGATTGAAATGTGATTTATGAACAGATTCCTTAACTAAGATTTTACTTATTAAAGTTATTTTCAACTAACATGAGTTCTGTGACACTTCACCATTTCCCGAATTACGTATTATATGTTTGTAAATTAATTTTATTTTTATTAAATATTATTTTAACTTAATTGCCCTGTTATTATAAAAAAAATTAAGAATTCAAGGTATTGATCATATAAAACAGAAACAGTATAGCTTGGTTTAATTTACTGAAATACAAAATAAAAACCATTATATTTTTAAACCATGCAATTCGTGTAACGGAACGGTGTGTGAATAGAGCTGGGACACTCGTAATCGGCAGCCATTTCGTGATCGCTTGACAATCGCGTCAGTAATTATAGTGCGTCAGCCTTGTATGTGAGTCCTGTTTTCGTTGTATTCGCTTTGCATAGTATTTAGTTATTGTTACTTTTGTTATTGTTGATTTTTTGTTTCTGTTTTTGTTAAGTTTTTTGGGATTTTAACTGAATAAAAATTTAGTGTTTTTAATTCTGTTCTATTTTACCATGTAGGGACTTCACCATGTAAATCCTTTATAAACAATAAAAGTTTTTATGTAAAATACATAACTGATTAATATTTAAAGTTTTGTTACTTTATGTAAGGAAATCGATTTCATTTCCTTATAAAGTAAATTCGATTCTCAGAAAAAATCGATACTATTTCACTATAGGACATCACTACAACTGTCGAAATTGAACTGTCACAGAAATCTTGTAAGGTAAAAAGGACTACAGTTTGATTAATATCGACGTAACACTTTACTTACAGCGTTCGCAGTCTAAAACTAAGGTCTGGTTTAGCTTCTATAAAGCTACGCCTACGATAGTAACTCTCACCAAACTATCGTGGTCACCATGCAAAATCTTTAGTACACTTGATTATTTAGAAAACATTAATAAACATAATATACACTTAATATAAAGTGAAACCGGCCGCTATTAACTACCTATTGTTCTGTCCAGCGATGTCTCTTGTATTCCAGTTATTACCAGTCGCTGGCCATCATAAAGAACGCTATTAAATATAATTTTCTCTATATATTTCTCTATGTTTTGTATATAAGATTGATAATATCAAGATTAAGTAACAGGTATCGGCAGAATTGCCAAGTTTTGGTGTTTTATCTCCATCAGTTTCTATACATGTAGGAATCATACAAAGGCCTTTTTTTAAACGTTTTACTGCATAGTCCATACGGCCCATACCAAGGCCTCGGCCTAGATGGCAGAGGGGACTGATACGAGAGTGTACGCATTAAATCATTGGTCACAGCGATGAAGGCGCAATGTAAAGTGGCCGCTTCCGCCGCTTATTGCTCGATGTAGTCCGCGTGGCCTACATTGCGTTTGTATTAATATATCAGTTGATGTTCTAACTAATATCTGTGGATATTTGTGGTAAAACTAGTTTACTATCGTGCCAAGAAACGCATGCTCACTGGTGTATCAAAAGGTTTTGGATGTAACGAACATTCGGCCATTATACAATATTATTATGGACTGAGATGGAATTATGAAAAACGCCTCATATAATATAATACCCTCAGTAGATGTATTTGGAAATTTCCCAATAACTTTTGCTATTTATGCTTTATTAAATAACAATAACTTTTCTCGTATGCGGGTAATTCCAGACGCAATAGAAATCAATTGTCATACGGCGCAGATCTGCGCTTAAGCAGCCTTCAGGTCATTTTCACGTTGTGTGAGGCAGCAGCCTTTTTAGTTTGTATTTTGTTGCCAAGTCTCAATGTAAAACTGAACTAAAGGATTTAGAAAAATCTAGACTCACTTACCGAAGCTACTTTCTGAACCGTTTTTAATAATTCTGTTTCAATGACGCTAGGGTACATTTAAAATTTCGGTACACAGTATCGTAGCAGCTATTGTGGTAATACGTGTTTTATAGATACATTATCTATTGATTTTAAAATAACTTTCCTAGTCTAGTCTTTTGTTACAGCTCTTTAAATTTTAATACTCATTTTGATTGAAATAAATGTGAATATATCATTTACTTTTGAAGTTTTACATATGAATGCTTCAAATTGTGACTGTGTATTGTCCTTGCGTTTACTCAATGAGTATATAAGAGATGGTTCGTGCATACAAACATAGCGCTTCAAAATTTTAGTAAGATCGCAATGACAAAAATGTTTTATGTTCCGTATGGCTAGCCGTTTTAATCTATTTTATTTGTAGTATTGCTTTATTGGTTTCAAATCTAATAATCGAATAAACACAACAAATAATAACATCTACACTTTCATAATATGTAAATAGCTAAAATCGTTATATTATTCTGGTCAAAAATATTTTTAATCTATGTCACAAACATCTAGGCAGTATATAATTAATATGACGGATATCTAGTTTCGAAAGAGGTACGACATTTCTAATAATCTTTGTTATAATTGATATATCTAAGCCTATACGAGCCGGTGCGAAATATAAAAACCTATTCCTACTTATGGTAATATTCTCTTCATAACGAACGGCGTCTTTGAATAAATGCATAGGCACATATTGTTTTGCGTTAGTACATTCGTCAACAAAGACAATGTACTTTACAAATTATTATACAGTTTACGCGAACAGTATACATTGAAGTAAAAGATAAGTTTACGGATTATAGTGGTACGCGTTTATTCATAATTTTAACCCGACGTTTCTTCAAATCAAATCAAAACCATTTATTTTTCATAAAGTGGTGGTACAATAGATCTTAATTTATTATATGTTCAGCACTTTCACGCACCAAGCGTGGTGATTATGCCAGTACACCCATCATTGCTGTGGTAACTTGAATTAAATGATGGAGGCCTTTTCCCTGCAGTGGGATGATTATAGGCTGTTACTTCACTACTTACAGCACTTTCTGCCACAAGTGGCGTAGAAATATTGAAGGTTGAATTATTAGGCACTTTATTATTAGTTAGACACGCAATTAATATAAATTATCTTATTTTCGAACACTTCACAGCGTTTTGTCTGCCCGTGACCATGAACGCTGTAAATTGTTCGAAAATTCGCGTTTAAATCATAAATAAACGCGTATTAAAATCCGTTAACATATCTTTCATTTCAATATTATACAGTGTGTTACGTAGAACGACTGACATACTTCTACAGTCGTCTTATGAATATTAACAACTTGTAGGGATAATCCATAAATAACGATACTCGAATTCTCGTCACGTATTATTTTTCCTAATACCACCAAAGTAATATGTGGACGACCCTCATTGATAAACGGTTTAAAACATGTTATTCGACTGCTTCTCAATTTTCATTGATTTTACTTATGCCACAGACTTTCGTTTACTATATCAATAAGAAAACACTGACACTATCAAAAAAAGATACCATTTTAAGCACGTTTTTTGTGGAAATTAGATACAACGAAGATACCATAAACACCCAGACATGGGAAAATAGAGAAGCATACTTTTTCCTGCATTGACTCGTCGGGAATCAAATCCAAAATGTCTCCTAAAGTGTCAGTTGTTAATACTCATAGGATGAGCAGCCTGTAGTCACATAATATGCCATTTAGAAAAAGTATGTCTATTTATTCATTCTGTATATTGCGTTATTAACAAGATTGCTTCCAGTTCAGTCCTTTTTCTTTGCAACGAACATAAAATATGCAAATATTTGCTGTAAATATGAATTGAGTAAATACCTTGCTCATATAATGTCATAAAATAAATTTTACAATTAACTAACTGTCCAATTTAATCATCTGATTGTGACATAAAAAGCAATATCTTATAACGGCCATTTCCAATAACCTATCTATCTTCAGTTTTGGCATATCGGAGATAGAAAACAACTTCTGTCTTTGTTTCTCTGGACGTCAAAAACAGAGTTAGAAACTGATTCCTATCTCCGATATGCCAAAACCGAAGATAGATAGGTTATTGGAACCGGCCGTTAGTTTCCATAGAGACTGATATCAGCTTCAGTCACAAGACAACACATACACAAATCTAGTAATCACAATTAACAATTATACATTGATGATTAGTAAATTTAATAAAAAGCCGTATAAAAGTATCACTTATCACCACGAGGTATTTAGTATCTAAATTACTTCAAAGAGTGAACAATCTGGTATTCGTATAAGTTGTCATCTATAAATTACGTCACACGATTTTTGAGGTTTTCAGACATCCCCCCCCCCCCCCTTTTTATTTTTTTTTATACCAACTGCATGTAAAAATACTCATATCTTACAAATAAACAATCTTTATCTTTATCCTCGTTACGAATTTTTACGAAAATTCCCATACTGTTTTGCCCAATGTCACAAAAAGTAAGACCCCCCCCCCCCCTTAATGGGACGGCCCCTAAACACCAAGTGTAAACAATCAATAAGGTCTAATACAGTGTGGCATGAAATATTCCTTAAAATAGGTTATGGCCCTGATTATTTGCGACACATTAACTTCTATCAGCAGCAAATTACTAAGTACTCATTTCCGACCAGCTATTGAAAAGGGTGACTTATTAGCAAATAATTTCTATCGAGGGATAGGTCTATTTTTCTTATCATCTTGTATATCAATTAATTCACTTCCAGAAGTGATTCTGTTGCACAAATACAACAACTTGAGGTATTGCAACAACACTGAAATCGCATTTTTAATGTAAAACAAATTGTTCTATGAAAATGGTAGAATAATCACGTACTATCAATTTTTATTTTGTATTATACGTTAACGCCCCGTTGGTCTAGTGGTTTAAATACCGGGCCAAGATCTCGGGGTCCCAGGTTCGATCCCCGGGTCGGGCAACAAAAAGTTTCGTATTTTCGAACGTTGCTCGGGTTTGTGATCACCAACCCGCATTTGGCAAGCGTGGTGATTATGCCAGTTCCCATCATTGCAGTGGTAACTTCAATTCAATGATGGAGGCCTTTTCCCTGCAGTGGGATGATTATAGGCTGTTACTTTTTTTTACTTTTTTTTTATTATACGTTAGGATTTACTGAGCAATTTTTTGAGATACTTTCCTTACTTTTTTGTTTCTTGTCGTATAAACAAATAATTTCCATGAATGACAATTCTAATTGGCCAATGTGTGTGATCTGTCACGATGCCTTTTTGTTTGTTGGTGCAACTGCGCCCTACATCATTTACTGAGTTCTACAGTGTAAAACAAATTAATATATGTGGACAAGATCACATACATTATTCGGATCCTTCCTAGTACGTAGCTATTAAAACTCTTGTTTTGTTGAACATCAGAACCGGTACAACAAACACCTAGACCGAAGACAATATAAGAAAGTGTTATTTACATTGGCCCGTCGGGTAATCGAAAACGGGAGTCAACCCTTCTAAGCCACGGATGGAATAGACCATTAGAGATCTGCTTGCGATAATACCCAACAGACAATCTCGATCTTTAGGCCCTGCCCAACCTATATCATCTTGAGCCGTGTTCCGTGTGGAAACCGACCTTAAATCTTCTGAATCAATCTTAAATTACTCACATTTTTAATAAACATCACTGTAATATTTCTGTATATGATAAATAAACGTATTATGTTAAAAAGGGTGTACCAGAGCATAGAACAGCCATTACAGGGCAGATACGGAGTAACAGTACATTGAAAATGCAACATCATGATTTTGTTTTTACTATTTATTCAATTATAATTAAAATTTTATTGATTCGGAATGAAATGATTTCCATTAAAAGCTTGGTTAAATTATGATCTGTCAGGTTATTGTTTAATTTAAAGTGACGGAATTTGTTTTTTACGCATCTTTTATATTATTTATATTATTATGCCTATATTTACTCTCCCACAGGCTCAGCTGTTCCATGCTCTGGTACACCACTGGGTATATTTTGCTTATACTTGGACCAAGATCTATTAATGTATACAAATTATATTCATCAAAGCTATATGTTTATTACTAGCAAAAATTACAAAGACAAAACAAGAAATGATATTTTGTTTGGTCACAAGTTTACATTTAATAAAATACAATTAACTTTAAGATAAATCGAAAGTATGGATCGCATTATCCGTGATATGTCTTTGCTATGCCCCAGATTATTAAAGGAGACCCCTAAAATACAAATGATTATTTCTGTAACTTAGTTAGAGCTTCTTATTCAGCAAAGTACTGTTGCTTGTGTTAGGAAGCACAGCTCTTTCTCCTCTCCTTAGTCTAGATCTTCCCAAAAAAAAGCACTATCGTAGATTGGGCCTTCTCCATTTAGATGTTAACTGAGGTGGGAATGCATTAACGAAACGTCGTTCTAAAGTGTTATTTTCTGCGAGTGCTCTTACAAACGGTATCAACACCAGAATCTCGATATTACGTCTTAAAAGAATGGTATTTTGTTGGTTGCTTAGACGACTCAAGTTAACTTTTAATGTAGGTTAGAAATTTTGATATTAAATTAAAATAATCTTTTAAATATTAAACAAAACACTTGAATTGGACACCACAAAACAATCATAATTTCTGTTTTGGTATCTCATTATTGTGGCGAGAAAATGTGACCAAGCGACAACTTTTAGCGTCACAATTGTGTCCGTTTGACAAGTCGACATGTATTCGTCTTCTCAATAGATTGATGTTATTACATAAACTATATTCACCTCAACACATACATATCATACCGCCGTCAAGTCAATTTGTGATCGACGTAATTGTACATTAAACAAAAGAAAAATTTAATATTAACAAAACAAACAGAAACTTTTTATCGTGTGTCTATCCTTCAATGATAAGGAGGCAGAAACTGAAGGTCACCAATTCGATTTCAACAACCTGTTTCAATCGGACACCGGTTATAAACCACGTTTTAATTTAAAAACACAAAAGCTTACGGGGACTACTAGAGCTACGTGCTGCCCCAATGGGGACTACCGTTTCTTTGCTCACCAGTTGGCGCCACTGTAGACTGAGGTCCGGAGGTATAGCTATCAAAGGCGATTGGCGCCGAAACAAAGTGTTATATCTTGAATCTAATTAAGGTTATACTGTTTATAAATAACTATCTTGATATCAACAAACTAACTTCTGAAATAGTTGCTCTTGAGGCCGCCTATTTTTGCGCTTTTTCTTAATTCCGCTTTTAAAGCGTTCACATTAATCGCCAAATAATCCATATTTGCGATATTTTACGAAGGAGATCACTTTCCAGCAGGTAAATTAAAGAAATTATAATTTATTCGACAAATTCCGCAAAAACCAGTACAAAGTGAATGATATTGGACCTCACGCGACACTAGCGCCTCTAGTGGCAAATTCACTAGCGATAGCCCCCATTGATTCACGGCCATTTCCAATAACCTTTCTATCTTCAATTTTGGCATATCGGAGATAGAAAACCACTTCTGTCTTTGTTTCTCTGGACGGCAAAAACAGAGATAGAAACTGTTTCCTATCTCCGATATGCCAAAACTGAAGATAGATAGGTTACTGGAACCGGCCGTTCATTTTATTACTTTCAAACAAAATCAATTCTCAAAAAACTAGAACAGTATTATTTTAGCAAATTACCTTTGGTATTTATTGGGGGCAGCACATAGAGTAGTCACCTTAAATAACAATTTGAAGACTGCCTGAGAGCGGATGGCGACTGCTCAAACCATCGAGCTAGCCAGACATTTGGTTTGTCGACGAATTTATTCAATTCTTTACGCTGTAAGCCAGCGGAGTTTCATCATAGTATGATTTTAAACCCATTTCCATTTTTCATAAAGTTAAGACCTATAATTCCCTTTTGGCTATCTGATTTTATGAAAACATTCTATGCATTACTGTAAACTGAGCCTTAATTAAGTGATTATAAGGGAACAAGTAAAGAATAACCTCCTCGACTACGAGAGCTATTGTAGAGTCCATGTGTAGATAAATAACATATAGGGTTATTGTTGTAACTTTGAGCGTTTAACAAGTAATGGGGACTACCGTTTCTTTGCTCTGCTGTCAAAGGCGATCGACGCCGAGACAAAGTGTTATATCTTGAATCTAATTAAGGTTATATTGTTTATAAATAACTATCTTGATATCAACAAACTAACTTCTGGAATAGTTGCTCTTGAGGCCGCCTATTTTTGCGCTTTTTCTTAATTCCGCTTTTAAAGCGTTCACGTTAATCGCTAAATAATCCATATTTGCGATATTTTACGAAGGAGATCACTTTCCAGCAGGTAAATTAAAGAAATTATAATTTATGCAACAAATTTCGCTAAAACCAGTACAAAGTGAATGTTATTGGACCTCACGCGACACTAGCGCCTCTAGTGGCAAATTCACTAGCGATAGCCCCCATTAAAACACAAGTAGGATGAAGAGTATAACCGCTTCGGCTACTAGATCTGATGTAGAGTATGCGTGTAGATAAATTGTAACATATTGGGCTACCGGCAAATAATTCGTAAGTTAAAATATTGTAATAATAGGGGTTAAAGTATGAAATTGCCGATTATTTTCCCACTTTTTTTTTTTGTTTATAGCTCTTAAGTATAGTCATATTATTGCGTAATTCTTTTTGTATTGTATCAAAAACTAAATAAAGTAACTTTGACTAAAAAAAAAATGCAATACTAGTGCCTATTACTTCAAAGGAAGTCGTTGAAAAGACCCCTTACAATGTGTTAGTTGACCTTCTTGCTTCAATTAAGTATATTTGTATTATATACTTTGATTTTCAGAAATTTAAATACTATAATGCGTAGCTTTATAACCATCTAACTTTCACCTTTAATTGCATCGAAAACGGTTCAGGCGTTTTTAAAAAAACTAAACAATTGTTAGTATGGAAAAATGACTTTTTTCGATTTCATCCATACAAAACGGCAATTTCATACTTTAACCCCTAATATATTGGGTTACCAACTGCCAACTAGGGCAGCTGATGTTACAGAGTCCGTGTGTAGATAAATCATAACATATAGGGTTACCGGCTGCCGGCCGAAGTAGCTGATGTTGCAGAGTCCGTGTGTAGATAAATCATAACATATAGGGTTACCGGCTGCCGGCCGAAGTAGCTGATGTTGCAGAGTCCGTGTGTAGATAAATCATAACATATAGGGTTACTCGCTGCTGGCCGAAGCAGCTCATGTTGCAGAGTCCGTGTGTAGATAAATCATAACATATAGGGTTACTCGCTGCCGGCCGAAGCAGCCGATGTTGCAGAGTCCGTGTGTAGATAAATCATAACATATAGGGTTACCGGCTGCCGGCCGAAGCAGCCGATGTTGCAGAGTCCGTGTGTAGATAAATCATAACATATAGGGTTACCGGCTGCCGGCCGAAGTAGCTGATGTTGCAGAGTCCGTGTGTAGATAAATCATAACATATAGGGTTACTCGCTGCTGGCCGAAGCAGCTCATGTTGCAGAGTCCGTGTGTAGATAAATCATAACATATAGGGTTACTCGCTGCCGGCCGAAGCAGCCGATGTTGCAGAGTCCGTGTGTAGATAAATCATAACATATAGGGTTACTCGCTGCCGGCCGAAGCAGCCGATGTTGCAGAGTCCGTGTGTAGATAAATCATAACATATAGGGTTACTCGCTGCCGGCCGAAGCAGCCGATGTTGCAGAGTCCGTGTGTAGATAAATCATAACATATAGGGTTACTCGCTGCCGGCCGAAGCAGCTGATGTTACAGAGTCCGTGTGTAGATAAATCATAACATATAGGGTTACTCGCTGCCGGCCGAAGCAGCTGATGTTGCCGAGTCCGTGTGTAGATAAATCATAACATATAGGGTTACCGGCTGCCGGGCTGGCTACTGGAAGTCCGCCAGCGACTGGCGCCAGGTGGCATGGAAGGGGATGCGCAGCAGCTTCAGCTTCGTGTTTGGCATCTGCGCCGACAGCAGCCGCTGCAGCGTCGGCAGCGGGAGGATCTCCACCTGGGGATATGATGTAGTTTTTAGACTTCAATTAATTGATATTTATTTCATGATCTGTCCATACTGAATATGGCTACTGATTTAGTAGAAACTAGATTATATTTCTTTTAAAAATTGCCATATTTCGATGGATTTAGTATGGTAATCTAACGATTTACCGTACCTAAATAACAATTAATTGATTTGAGAACTAATGAATATTCTTAATCAACAAATATCGGTATCGGTTTTTTCGAATTGTTTGTGAAAGAAATTTCATTTGTTTATGTTCACCAGTGATAAGTGTCAAAACAGTAACACAGTACGCACCTGCGGGGGCCCGGCCACGTGCACGCGCTCGTCGGGCAGCTTGCAGCCGGGCACGGGCTCGAGCACGGGCCGCACTCGGGGCGGGGCGGGGGGGCACAGTACGCACCTGCGGGGGCCCGGCCACGTGCACGCGCTCGTCGGGCAGCTTGCAGCCGGGCACGGGCTCGAGCACGGGCCGCACTCGGGGCGGGGCGGGGGGGCACAGTACGCACCTGCGGGGGCCCGGCCACGTGCACGCGCTCGTCGGGCAGCTTGCAGCCGGGCACGGGCTTGAGCACGGGGATGCACTCGCCCACGTCGCGGCGCTTGGCGTCGCACGCCTGCTCGCACTGGTCGATGAACAGCTCCGTGACGCGCAGCAGCTCGATGGTGACGCCCCACATCAGGTGCGTCAGCGTGTCCTTCAGCCGGAGGACGCCGCTCAGCACCTGGGGTTATGATGATCGAACATCGATATGTTAGAAGGGATACTAAGCGGCTTAAAATACAATACCACTGACCCTTATTGATACGATATTATCAGAGAAATACATGTTAGAAGGGATATTTGGCAGCTTGAAATAGAATAGCACTAAACCTAACTGATCCTATGAAGTCTTTACATTTAAACAATTAATTAAATTGCAGTCAACTCCATAAATACCTAGTTGAATTTTAATTTTAAGTGCGTAAAACGTAAGTTTAAAATCCATATTCTATGAATGACAAATTAAAAAACCACTCAAAATATACATTTAAAAGCTGTCATAATCTTTGAGAATAATGTTTTAGGTTAGGTTATAGCGAATAATTCTCGTTTCGGCGATCACTGGGAGGAAAGTATTAGGTATATAAAATAAAATTTAGTCATCTTATTTTGGTGGTCTTAAGAAGACAGGTATTAGGTTTATAAAATACCATTTTGACATATTCCTCTTTCAGTGGTTTGGTTTGGGAGGCGGGTGTTAGATTTATAAAATATCATTTTTAACACTTTGTTACTCGATAAGTAAATTGATCCCGCCGTGTCATATCTTTTTCGGTGGAGTTTGAAGGCAGTTGTTAAAGATATGCAACATCATTTCGCCGTCTGCTTTTGGTGGTTTTTGGAAGGAGGGAGTTAGGCTTATAAAATACAGGGTGAAATTTTAACCACTTTCCAAATTTTAATATAGCAATCTACGAGGCAAAAAACAAATGACGTATTTTTTTTTTTGGTATAGCCCAGCACAAAAATGTAAAGATAAAGCACTTTGAAAATGTCCGCCAAAAATAAAAAAATTTGATAGTGCATCCTAGTAGCACTTTTTTTACGCGATGTACATCTCATTTATTCATTACAATACTATTCATAAGTTTTTGTGTTTCCCTTTATACCTTAAAAGGTCTGGGACCGTAAAAATTTAAAACTATATCGCGAAAAACATTTTCGCGTCACAACTTAATTTACTCTTTTTACTTCATAAATAGGCTCTAAATACGATACTGAACGCATATAAAAATTTTGGAAAGTGGTTAAAATTTCACCCTGTATAATTTTTAACACTTTTTTGATCGATAAGTAAATTGATCCCGCCGTGACATATCTTTTTCGGTTGTTTTTGAAGGCAGTTGTTAGAGATATGCAACATCATTTCGCCGTATAAATTCTGCTTTTGGTGGTTTTTGGAAGGAGGGACATTTCACGTGAAGCGGACAGGGAAAAAAAAGTGAGGTTCTGAAAATCGACCACATTCGGCCCATTTGTACTTCTAGTAGGTATGAATGTGTACGCAAAATATTTTTTTTGTATAGTGTATATTTACCAAGTTATTGGTTTCAAAAGAATTGTCGTTGATTGGTACTACAATTTTTCGAAAGTAATTTTTCGAATATAACAAATCTACTATAAAATATTTTACATAGCGATACATATTAAAAATATACTGTTCTTTTTGACAGTAAAAAAAAATTAAAAAATTAAAAAAAAATTTATGCCCAAAACCGGAAGTAAACTTTTCAAACCAGAATTACAGTCACTTCGACCAATTTTTTTTTATTTTTTTTCTTTCAAAATATAGCTTAAATGATAATGAAAGTACACTAGAAAATTTAAAATGGGATCTCTATTAGTTTAGGAGATACGTTGAATAATATACACCCGCGTCGCAAGGGGCGTCATATGTAGCACTTGCTTAGATCGGTTGGTGTGCGTCAAATTAAATGGCTTGCATAAATTACTGTGATAAAATAGTTCAAACATAATAAAACAACATTGGTACAACACAAGAACCGTTTATTTTGTAATTTTAACAATTTTACAATGGGAATCTATGGCAGAACTGGTCCTCTTTACAAGAAGGCCTGTGGTTGTTGGAATGAAGCTGTGAAACTTTTTGGTTCCTGAAATGGTGACCGTAGACGCAAACCGGGGTTCCAAAAAAATTCTCTGACGCTCTATATCATCTTTAGAACAGAAATAAATGGCGGTTTGTTTTAAAGATGATTTTGCCCATTCATATAATCGCATTGGTGTTATAATTGCTTTACTTGGAGGTAACTGTAAACTTGCACGCGCAGCTAAACGTTTCAGATTCCCCCCTAGACCATCGCATGGCCCCTTTCCGTGAGATGTTGCATGAAAATGCAACTCTGCATCTGCATTAAAATCTTCTTTGTAATAAAACAGATTCACAAAGTTAAATCTATTTTTAAAATGTTGGGAAGCCCCGTCAGTTATGTATATAATTTTTGATCCAACTATCGATTTTTCTAAAAGATGCTTGTGTAGTAGCTTTTGGAAAGCATAGAAGGTGGCTGTGTCATGCTTCAGGTCGTCAGAAATCATAACAATGCTTCCGTGTTTTACTTCATTACCGTCTCTGTAGTAAAAAACTGACGTTAGAAGCGTTGCCTGTGCATTATTCCAATGAAAGGATTGAGCAGCATCTTGGACAATAAAACTATAGTTTTCTGCAAAATCACATTGTACGAGAATTTGACCTTCATCGATAGTCTCCTTAAGAGTTTTAAAATAAACCGCCTGTTGCTCTGCATACAGAAACAGCTCCTTCTCTGTAACGTTGACGAACTTTATCAGAGGTTTAAAGATGAATACCCTAACATCAAGGTAGGCTTAACAAAGTTTTTTACACTAAGACCCAAACATTGTATCCTCGCAGGCGACTCCGGAACACATATGGTATGTGTTTGTACTTACCATCAAAACGTGAAATTAATGTTGAATGGAGGAGACATTGCTAATCTTACAGCTGGGTCTGCTATGCAACTTTAATCTTATAATCATCATTCATCTTATATTATCTTATATTGCCTTCGCCAGATGATGTGTCCCAATCCAACACTGACGTGTCATTTAATGACTACTAAGACACCGCCAAATGAACGCTGTAATTCTTGTCCAGGCTTAAGTGCAATTCGAGAGCATTTAAAAATACAATTTGATAACAATCAAGTCACAGAAGTGCAGTTTGAAAAATGGGATGGCACAGACCGCTACACGATATCTACTCGACTTTTATCTTCTGATAGTTTTGTAGATGAGTTATGTGACGCTTTGGACCTTTTGAAACCTCATGCTTACATTGCAGAGCAACAGGCGGTTTATTTTAAAACTCTTAAGGAGACTATCGATGAAGGTCAAATTCTCGTACAATGTGATTTTGCAGAAAACTATAGTTTTATTGTCCAAGATGCTGCTCAATCCTTTCATTGGAATAATGCACAGGCAACGCTTCTAACGTCAGTTTTTTACTACAGAGACGGTAATGAAGTAAAACACGGAAGCATTGTTATGATTTCTGACGACCTGAAGCATGACACAGCCACCTTCTATGCTTTCCAAAAGCTACTACACAAGCATCTTTTAGAAAAATCGATAGTTGGATCAAAAATTATATACATAACTGACGGGGCTTCCCAACATTTTAAAAATAGATTTAACTTTGTGAATCTGTTTTATTACAAAGAAGATTTTAATGCAGATGCAGAGTTGCATTTTCATGCAACATCTCACGGAAAGGGGCCATGCGATGGTCTAGGGGGGAATCTGAAACGTTTAGCTGCGCGTGCAAGTTTACAGTTACCTCCAAGTAAAGCAATTATAACACCAATGCGATTATATGAATGGGCAAAATCATCTTTAAAACAAACCGCCATTTATTTCTGTTCTAAAGATGATATAGAGCGTCAGAGAATTTTTTTGGAACCCCGGTTTGCGTCTACGGTCACCATTTCAGGAACCAAAAAGTTTCACAGCTTCATTCCAACAACCACAGGCCTTCTTGTAAAGAGGACCAGTTCTGCCATAGATTCCCATTGTAAAATTGTTAAAATTACAAAATAAACGGTTCTTGTGTTGTACCAATGTTGTTTTATTATGTTTGAACTATTTTATCACAGTAATTTATGCAAGCCATTTAATTTGACGCACACCAACCGATCTAAGCAAGTGCTACATATGACGCCCCTTGCGACGCGGGTGTATATTATTCAACGTATCTCCTAAACTAATAGAGATCCCATTTTAAATTTTCTAGTGTACTTTCATTATCATTTAAGCTATATTTTGAAAGAAAAAAAATAAAAAAAAATTGGTCGAAGTGACTGTAATTCTGGTTTGAAAAGTTTACTTCCGGTTTTGGGCATTAATTTTTTTTTAATTTTTTAATTTTTTTTTACTGTCAAAAAGAACAGTATATTTTTAATATGTATCGCTATGTAAAATATTTTATGGTAGATTTGTTATATTCGAAAAATTACTTTCGAAAAATTGTAGTACCAATCAACGACAATTCTTTTGAAACCAATAACTTGGTAAATATACACTATACAAAAAAAATATTTTGCGTACACATTCATACCTACTAGAAGTACAAATGGGCCGAATGTGGTCGATTTTCAGAACCTCACTTTTTTTTCCCTGTCCGCTTCACGTGAAATGTCCCAGGAGGGTGTTAAGTTTATAAAATACCATCTTTATTACTTTGTTAATCGGTAATTAAAATGATCTCGGAATGTTACATTCACACTAAAGTAATAAATTTTATGGTTATTTAGTAATGTTTACCTGTTTGTTGGTAGTCGCCGATTGTGACACGTAAGTCGGTATGATCAGCAATCGCTGGATATTTTTACACTCTGCCAACGCGTCGTCAAACCCAACCTAAAAAAAGAAAATACAAATTTTACTCAATTGTTTTTAAATTGCACTAATCTTCTTCATTGGGTCATCGAATGCATTTAGCACAGAATATTGCCAGTTAAATTATACATCTTATACGTGCCGTACTAAAGGTTCATAGCCACTTATTAGTTAAACTAAGATCAGTGAACCCGCCTGCTGTCAAAGCTGCAGTGGACCGAAAAATTATGACGATGACTAAGTAAGGTAATAAACTCTCCAGAAAGTTGATGACCTCCTGAGGTTGATCTAGATCGATTTCACTAACTTATTTAAGCCTTTTCCTCGCCCCGTTGGTCCTGCAGTTTAAAAACCGGGTCAGGGTTCTGGGTTCCCCAGGCCCGGAAACGACAGCTTCGAATTTTTGAACATTGCTTGGGTTTGTGATAATTAATCCGCATTTGGCAAGCGTAGAGATTATGTCTGTGACCATCATTGGCTGCGGTAATTTAAATTCTATGATGGAGGTCTTTGCCTTGCAGCGGAATGACGATTGGCCTTTGCTTGCACTAGCCCGGTGGCTACTACACAACACACGCCAGCAGGCCGGCTACTGCTACACTCACACCTGCACGTCCACGTTAACGAGCTCGAGTCTCGCCAGCCGCGGCAGCCCCGCTAATGCCCGCAGCAGGGGGGGGGGGGCGCGGCGCACTGCGCACTACACTGGCAGGAGGCTTAATGCGGGATAGGGAGCTTGCTACCTATATCACAAGCAATACCTGCACGTCCACGTTGACGAGCTCCAGCCTCGCCAGCCGCGGCAGCCCCGCTAATGCCCGCAGCAGGGCGGGCGCGGCGCACTGCGCGGTGCCGCGCTCCAGCCGCAGGCGCCGCAGCCGCGACAGCTTGCCCAGCACGCCGGCGAACTCCGCGCGGAACGTGCACTCGCCCAGCTCGAGGGATTCCAGTTGGGACAGCTGGCCGATGACGTCGCACGCGCACCAGCCCAGCTCCTGCGAGAGATGGACGAGACACAACGTGAACGTACATTCAATTCTCTGACCTCTTAGCCGGTTCCAAAAAAAAGACATGGCAGCATTGTGTCTCACATTAGCCAGTTACGAACAAAAACTTGACAGCATGGTCTCTGACCTTACCCAGTTCCGAAAAAAAAAATACTTGGCAGCATGGTATCTCACCTTAGCCAGTCCCGAAAAAAACTTGGCAACATGGTATCTGGCCTTAGCCGGTTCCAAAAAAGACTTGGCAGCATGGTCTCCCGACTTCAGCCGGCTTCGAAAAAAATTACATGGCAGCATGGTCACCGACGTCCACACCACACCACACCACACTCCACATCTTAGTCATAGTCGGTTTAAAAAAAAAAAGGAAATTCCTTATCTGTTTGGCCGGTACTTGTTGCTGCTTTTTTTCTCAATATTAACAACAACAATACGGGTATATATCGGGCAGGTTAGTCCGATAATGGTTCATTGATAATGATTCATTATACAAGTAATCTAACCTTGATAGAAGTTAGCGATAGATGTGCCAGATGTTCCAACGCCGCCAGCGGACGGAGGTCTCTAGCTAACGCCAGGCCGGCCATACTCTTCAGGCGGAGCTCCCTCAGGCGGGGCAGGCGCGCCAGGGGGGCGGGGTCCAGCGCTGGGGATCGGATGGCCAGCGCGGACAATGCGACGAGCCCCGGGAGACCTAAGCACACCGCCTCGACAGCGCGGGCGGGGCAACGGCACAACTCTATCCTGCGAAAGCAAAGAGACTGCTGGATATCGACTTTCTTAGCGAACATTTTTAGACTAACAAACCCAGAAAAAAACCTTGAAAACCGGTGTGTATGCCGCTCCGCCAAAGGCCCAAGGTCGTCGAAGGTGTTTATTAACACACGGCGGCACATCAGACTATACATGTTGACCTTGAGACCGCCTTTATGCCCTACGTAATAAAAGCTGTTATCGCAGTTCAACTGTTTAACTTGATGTGCTGTCGAGTGTACAATAACTTATAAAAGCATGTATTACGTCCTTTATATGATATTTTAGTAAATTAATTGCAATTATCCGTATTTAAACTCGAACAATTATGTCTTCGGCAGGACTCAAACCCGCATCGCCTCGCATACCGGGCGCGGCGCTATACCATTAAGACGCTGACATGAGCCAAATTCAGCTCAATGAAGATTGTTTCGCTTTAAGCCTATGTCTCGTATTGTTGCCAAATTCTATGTAGTTGTAATTGATCATATTTTTGACCAGGTGGTTGTTTCCAAAACACGATTCTAAAAACTTTTCTCGATAGAAAATATTCTCAAAGTATCCTCTGAAAATACGTAAATTACCATTTTTCTCAGCAGTCCGTATTACAATGATAATAAAATTTTGCTATATTGTATATTACATGTTGCTTAAGCAAATGGCTGATTTAGATTTTTAATAAAATGGTAATTTTAAATTGCACAACGAATTTTGTTGTTTGGCACTTAGGCCCTACTATTCCATGCGCTTTTTCTCTGTCACTCCTACGGGAATCGACAGTGATAGCTGCGGCGCGTTGCAAAGAAATTCAAAGACAAATAAATTTGTGGGCGTATTCATTGCTCAAGGTCATCGGCTGCAGTCAGCGTCTTAACCCACCGAGACTACAACAACCTTACCTTTCTAAAGTATCTACAGTGGATATGTGTTGAGCGAACTGTTCCCAGAAGACCGTGTCGTTTTGTGGCAGTAACATCTTGCGTAAATCCAACCATTTGGTGCCGTGACGCTTCAGCGCGGTGCATAGCCCGCCCCAATCGCTCACCTGTAAGTGTGAATTGTTTTGTTATGTTGATAGTAGTCAGAAAACCTTTTAGTCACGTTTGTAGTATTTATAAATGTATTTATTAATTTGATACGAGAATCATGTACGACAGGTCAGTAGTATATGACACAGGGCACAAATTGGCAGTTTAGCGAGTGCATATTTTTAACACATCTATGTAGTAGATATGTGACCATTGCATAGGTTTTCAGAAAGTTCAGACCAGTTTTTTTATTAAGTTTTCATTTTAACTCTGGCTTACTCATTATTTTTAAAAAAGTAAGTATACTAGGATATTTGATTTTAGTGTTACGTTTTTGGAATACTACTTTAAATCTGGCACAGCAAAAATATATTATTTTATGAAAATTAATCTTTTATATATTTGCACTCGTTGAAATGCATCCCTGTATAGTTTTTTAAGGCTACGCTTAAATCTTCTCGTTACGCTTAGGCTCGCCTAAAGACTATTTTGCAATATGTGCCTATATTGACAATTAAAACCGGGTCGATCGATGACACACTTCGAATTATCTCACTTCAATACGACGCCTTCATCTTAGATCGATAACTTACATGTGAATTTTTCATTCTGACATGCCTCCATAGCGCTGGCGTCGACGCCATCTGCCGCCACAGCTTGCAAACTTGTGCGCAGTGCGCTAGATCCCTCATACCTAAATATTGAAATATCTGCAACAAAGTTCGTAATTATGTAACCATGATTTATGGATGAAGCTTCGTGTTACACGTTGCATATAGGGCGTGATGAGAAGGCAGCAAGTCTAGAAGTTTCGAGGTAATTGGCAAATCGTTTGTTTAGCTTTGCTAGACTATTTTAACAGACCACTGGAATTAATTTTAATGTTTTTCAAATATAAGACATCAGAAACAGTGTAACAACATATAAATACAATTCATATTAAAAATCATACATGTGCAACTCGAACACACAAGTTATCAGGCAAATGCCAATTGAGTCACCAAAACATTGTGTAGACGAATTGATATTCTGATGATATTAGGTACAAATATAGATTAGACCCCAATGTGGCACATATGTTATTTTCTATCCCACTGCTGTACACATGTAGAACCCTTTACCCACCCTAAACTAATAAATGCGACAACTAACCTGTACAACGACATTATATTTGTTCTCCTGCGCCTTCTGGCAGAACGGTGTGAAGTGGTCGACGTCGTCGAGGCGCGGGCGGCCGCGGCGTCTCGGAGACACCGGCGGGGGAGTCGCCGCGGCACCGTTCGCCAGACGTGTGCGGCGACGGTCCTCGCTGTAATACGATATACACTTTAAACACCAAACTACACATGTGATGATAAAAGTGAATGATAATACTATAAATATACGAAGTACATGAGTTAGTAGTTTCGAGATTTTGAGAATGTTTTTATTTGAATCTCAAAAGAACTATTTCATGTGAGAATGAGCATGAAAGTTTAATCAGTATACAAATATACAACGGGTGACTGAAAATTCCTAAAACCTATAAACAAGTTTTTGATTGGGCATAAAAGTGGCATTCACGGCCATTTTTTAACAAAATGTTTTAGTCTCTTTCCAACTAATATGAACAGTTAAGTTACTAACACGAAAAGTGTTGGTAAGGCCCCTTTTTGCGTTGATGGCCTCAATTACGAGTAAAAAGGATTCATTTAAATTTAAATGCAAATTTTATTTATTTAAAAAGCACTATTCATACATTACTGTATTTACTGTTTACTAAACACGCGCGTCATAAATTGCGAGCATATTGAGTTATGAGGTCAATGCATTGAGCATCACAGAGCTAGAAACTATCAGAACTATCAAGGAGTAAAAAAAAAATATGTGGGATATTTTTTTTACTGAATTTTTACCGGGAAATCAAATCAATGAATTGGGAACAAAAAATACGTCGTAGAAGCGTTTAAAAAATCTGGATTTCTAACTTATAAGAGTCTCTCAGTATAACATTTTGTTAGCGTTTAAATATAGAACTCATAAAACAACGAAATGTCTAGCAGAAATTCAAAAAAACACAGTGAACATGAAAATCGTCTCTACAATGTTACAATACTTCACAAATCTAAAATTACTTAAAAGGTCTATGTGTATTATTTGTTAACATATAACTGATTAAACAATCACCTTACACAATTGACATACCATTAACCTTTAATTAATATTAGAGCCAAAAACTTTCCTTGTGGAAACAATTTGATAAACACAATATCTGGTTTCAAACTAAAATATGGAAGTCTTTGACACTAATACAAATCAAAACATATAACAACTCCACAACTGAAGTAAAAATTTATAAACTTATAAATAAAACTTACCTTTTATCAGAATTGGGATTGTTTACTGAATCAATATTTTGACACCAAAAAAGAATTACTTCATTTTATTTTATTACATACCTTTATACAAATTGTGATAGTATACAGAGTAATTATAACGTAAAACTAAAATAACATGTTTGGAAAATTTAATAATAAATTTTGCTAACCAATTTTATTTAAATTACATCATGACTGTGAACTGCTATCTGAAATCAAGAACGATACATATTTTTATTCATGCACTTTGGATGGCACTAAGTGAAAAGACAACACGCTGAACTTGTCTGTTTAATAAACAATACAATTAATTATATTATATTCCTAGTTCGCATATATTCGAAAACCTTAGTTAATGGCATTTAAGTGGGCTGAATTGACAACAAAAAATACTTTTCGACTCTGTAAGCACTTTTATAGGGTGAAATGAATTACTAATCAAAGTAAACACTATAAATTACCACAGCGATACAATTACTGATGAGTTAACAGATCTGCAAAAACGAAAAATCCTGTATGCCGACCACTATGAATGTATCTAAAAACAAGTCTTCTTTTGATCCACTATTTTATAGCAAATCTTTTTGGAACAGTGGCCTGCACATCAGAATATTATACTTTTTTTTTTTCAAAACAGCACCTATTTCAACTGCGTAAGATGTCCCAGTGTTTCAAGTGATGTTCGGTTGTCTGTACAATTCATTATACTTATTTTTTATAGATAGTTTCTCTTCACTGCACACCATACGACGAAAATTAAGAACACGATATACTTCATACATTAATCCTCTGTTGGACATATCGCGGACATTTTAAAATGTAATTATAAAAAGAAATGTATGAAACTATGTGTCTATTATTAACTATGATACTACCAGACTTTTTCATGCTAATTACACACAATATTATCACTCGAAAATATGATTACCTGAAGAAAAAGTTTATCTTTGTTAGATTGGATTTGAAATTCACAACCTTTTTGGAACACAGGCGATTGGTCGTCCAATTGACCTACCGAGAGATATCACATACAATCCGTAACAGCTGTCCGGCCATTACGCTCAAAGAAGATAAGTTTTATTTTACAATTGCAATGTTGGTGTCACAAGAGTTTATTTTTTAAATTATTATCGCGCTGTGGATAACTAATAAAATAGGAACTCATTTCAAATTTTATACAGTCAAATGTCGCTTTAAAAATACATCCAATATCAACAATAATAACAGTCAAAGCATCATCTACTTTGTAATATAATTTAAACATATTTTTCCCCAAAAGTATTTAAATATTATTATAAATTTGGTCATATATGTACACTCGACAGCACATCAAGTTAAACAGTTGAACTGCGATAACAGTTTTTATTATGTAGGGCATAAAGGCGGTCTCAAGGTCAACATGTATAGTCTGATGTGCCGCCGTGTGTACATATGACCAAATTTATAATAATTACAGCACGTCAACCTATTATACTATTGATCTCTACTTGTTGGACTTAAAGTTGAAAGTCAATTTAATGACCTTTAACTTTTTGAATAGGTTGACCTGCCGTTGTCTGTACGTCAAACCAGTTACTTTACTATGTCGATTGCTATCCCGTATAAACACATTACCAGAATAAAAAGTTGCTAGAATCCTTGTTAAGACATGAATTTAGATAAATCCGTAACTAAGCCATTTCATACATAATTGAGTAACATAAATAAAAATTTTGCCACATCAATATTATCGCTTTCGCTGGTAATATAGGACTTTTGATGGTTATACTCGTATAATAAGACAAACAGTTCTGGGGAATATTTCTCCATGTAAATCAAAAACATACAATAGATGCTTGAACGAATTAGATTCACTGTGTGCAATGATTTACTTCTACATAATATCCTAAACATAATGATTGTGATATTGATAAGGATGGACATAATTGTTGCCTTGCGTCAAACATACTAAAATAATTAGCAACCATAAAAGCAACACTAATTAGACTTACAATTGTAATATTGCACATATTAAAAGCCTTAGCTATTTCACCGTGGTCGCAATTGTTATTTTTATTATCTGTGTAACATTGATACCAGAGACTATTATAGACTTGTACCATTTCTTTCTATTACGTTACATGATCGTCTTCTATCTGGTTGGTTCTATTTTACATAAAAATACAGAGTGTAAAAATGTAGTGACCAAAGTTTTCGGAATAATCAATAATCGATCGACGAAAATAATTAAGTTTTAGGGACCTTACATATTCGATTGGTGCAAATAGTTGCTGTTGTACGGTGTGAAGAACTATAAAAAAAATCAAAGCATTTATATAAATTAATAAGCACATTTCTGCACTTTTGTTTCATCAACGATAGTTGACATCCAATTCAGTGCAACCCAGTTAGTGTCATCACGTCAGAGGCCTGTAAGAAGTGCCTTGGAAAACTCTGACACCGCTCCTAAGGCGTGTCAAAGACATGCATCAACACTTTTTCATACCACTGTTTCGGGACAATAGTTGACAATTGCTAAGAAGAAATAACACAAGAAAAACTTGGTACCCACATTTTTACACCCAATAAACATCATGCATTTTGAACCTCTTAAGTAACGAAGCCCACGCTATACCCGTGAAATTTTAGTGGTTTTCCCGCAGTAAAATGATTCTATCTTAGTAGTACAATAGATTTGTGCAGTTTATTTTATTTAAATAAAAAAATTGCAGTTTCACGATTGAGCCGATCACCGGCCGGGGTCATTCCTGCCCTCGCGCGGTGCAGTTTACGCTGTATTACTTAGTGCGTAGAGCTTCTTTTGCTTTGAACATTGATTTCGCGCGGCAAGCAGTACCCAAACACGTCACATTTTGTAAAGATACTATCGTATCTCACGCTTTTGAGTTGATGATTATTTTTTTGATTAGTTGAGAACAACGATATCTTTATTTTCAAAAAATAACTCGCACGATTCGATGGTGCTACTAAAGGTAAATCGTTCTGTTGCGGGAAAACAAACACTAAAATTTCACGGTGTATAACCATTATGTATTTAATTTATTATTTTTTACTAATTTTAATAGTCTTAGTCAATTGCAAAAAATAAGACTATTCATTTTGAATCATGGTGTGACGCACACAAACGTATTATTTTGCTTCGACCGAGTCCTGCCTAGATGAATGAACCTTACAGATATGTCCGTGTGCGTCACGTTTCATAATGAATAGCTGAATCAATATTTCATATTATTTTAAGATATATTTTCGACAAAAAAAAACACTGCCAAGATACATAAAGTGGGCTTCGGTTCAAAATGGTGTATAGGAAAGGCATTCAATTATGTCCGGATAATTTAAAATCATAAAACGTGCAGTACACAAGTAATAGCGCGTATAACATTTAAAACAGTCTTATATATAATTGTGATCTGTACAAGGCGTCTCGGTCCAGTGCCCGCGGCGCACGCGTCTCGCCCTCATTCGTCTGAAGGCGGCTGGAAGATAATATTATTCGTTTGAGCTCGTTTAGAACTTTAGATGTCAGTCTTAAGGCTAGTTTTATTAAGACGCTGACATGAGCCAAATTCAGCTTAATGAAGATTGTTTTGCTTTAAACCTATGGCTTGTATTGTTGCCAAATTCTATGTAGTTGTAATTGATCATATTTTTGACCAGGTGGTTGTTTTCAAAACACGATTCTAAAAACTTTTCTCGATAGAAAATAATCTCAAAGTAGCCTCTGAAAATACATAAATTGCCATTTTTCTCAGCAGTCCGTATAACAATGATACTAAAATTTTGCTATATTGTATATTACATGTTGCTTAAGCAAATGGCTGATTTAGATTTTCAATAAAATGGCAATGCACAACGAATTTTGTTGTTTGGCACTTAGGCCCTTCTATTCCATGCGCTTTTTCTCTGTCACTCCTACAGGAATCGACAGTGATAGCTGCGGCGCGTTGCAAAGAAATTCAAAGACGAATAAATTTGTGGGCGTATTCATTGCTCTAGGTCATCGGCTGCAGTCAGCGTCTTAAGACTGATTCGACTGATTGAAAAGAATAATTGTTGACAAATCGATTTAATAAATTGAAAATCAGATACACGTAGCATATAATGTACATTAAAAATATGCATACATTATAGAAGTTATATTTGAAACTAAAAATATTTTTAATGTTACTAAAAAGTTAATTTTATGAACAAGTAGATTATAAGCTCACTGCAGGACAATAGCTTCCCATCATGGAATTTAATTTAAGCAAAGGTATTCTATGAACAAATTAAATTAAATTAAAACACATATGTTAATCTAGCAATTTGGCCCATATTTCAATCAATATTACATACATATGGCTTAACGGTATGCTATCAGGAAGCTAACGTGAAGTCGATCGCGATCGTCGATAAACTTACATATACTCTATTTATTCTGTAAATAATTATACTATAACACATACTAGACCGGTAGAAAAATATATGTTCATGTACATTAACATTTTGTGCGGGGATCGAACCCGCGACCTATTGCTCAGAAGCGGCGTTTATTACTACTCGACCAAACTGGTATGCCATCAATATTTTTTTGATACAATTCATTTCTTAAATACAGGGTGTAACAAAAAGCTTAACGAAGCCTTAAGCCTTCGGTTCACCAAACCAAATCGTATGTAACAAAAGTAATCGCTGGCAAACACCTTTTTATCAGGCATTAAAATAAATCTAGTATTTATAGCCCGCTACCGACAAGGATTGTGACCTAACTTCATACAATTAGATGTACGTGCGCGCGGTTCATTGCGGGTTGCTTTCTTTAAAGCGTTTTTTATAAAAAAAAAATCAACATGTTTCTAAATAAAAAAGTTGAGTAAAAACAAACAGAAGATTTTGATGCAAAGATCTTGACGCTCAATATCTCAGTAACGATTAAATTCCCAGGTATGATGTTTTGGAAAACAATTATCGTACAAATAGGTAGAATATGTGTATTATTACAATTTATTTACAGTGTGGTTCAGGTGTGTGCGGTAGATACCTGCGGCAGCTTGTGGTGCGGCACGACTATGAACCGGCGGCCGTTGAGCCGCACGAGCGACTGCGGCAGCGCGGCGGCGCGCGGCGGCGCCACGGCCCACACGCGCTCGCCCTCCGGCCCGCCGCTGGCCGCCTGACGCAGAAAGACCACAGTACGATAGGATGAAAGGAGATGTCCCATAATAGGCCCAGACATAGTACACCATTGTCAAAAATCAAGAAAATAATACTGTTTCTGGGAAAAATACATATAAATTTATTTAACGTATAATTTAGTGGTTCAAAAATAAATAAGATCGAGTAGTTTATCAAACTCCATTAGGCATTCCAAGATGGTGTCAATCTAAAAAAACTTTAAATGTCAGTAGCTGTCAGATACCACTTGTCATTTTGGCATAATCATTCACTTAAAGTTTTTGTTCTGCTTGTTGCGTTTTAAATGTAGGTAGTTCATTATAACGACCTCTTTATCGTTTTCTGGATTTGGTATTGATCGACACATTACTTTCATAATGTTTGTTGTTACTACAGCAAGCGATGGCACTCGACTCCTAGATGCGCGATTTTGTAACTGCCAAAACTGACAGTTGTCATCAAAATGTCATCTTCCGCCATGATGGTTTTGTTGTTTTTTATTGCTATTTTCTTACTTATCTCTTTATTTGAACCACTTAACGAAGCCATTTTAGAAGAATTGGATAATAACAAAATCTTGTAGGTGTATTGGTCTATCTTTTGGTGGGGTGTACAGGTTCTGGGCCTGGCCTCCATACAATTTGGGACATCTCCTTTAAACCACCTACTTAGTTTTAATGTAGCAATCTACGAGACAAAAAAACAAATGACGAATTTCTTATTTTGGTATAGCCCAGTACAAAAATGTCAAGACAAAGCACTTAGACAATTTCCGCTAAAAATATATATATATATTTTATTGTATATTTTTTATGCGCTTCTCAGTCATTCATTACGATACTCAGATACAATGTGCTAAAAATTAAAAACAATGTTGCGAAAAATTTTTTCGGGTAAAAACTTGATTTACTTTTTTTTACTTCATAAATGGGCTCTAAATACGATACTGTACGCCTATAAAAAATTGAAGATTATGGACAAATCACCCGTATGCCCAGAACCAGAAGGTGCCACTAATGTGGCATTAGACAAAGATAGTGTATTAAATAAGAAATCAATTGAGACCTCGTTAACCAAAACTCGCTCAGTAGTTTAGCCGCAAATGTAGAAAATACATAAATACCCACCACCATAGACACAAAGACTGCAAAAATCATAAACATTTATTTTGGCTTTGCCGTAGTCGGACAAAAAGAGGTAGATACTGCACTATTTATGGCGTTAAGTAAAAAAACTGGACATGTCCGAATTGAATTCGCTTATCGAGGGTTCTGTACGTTTATCGTTATAATACAATCGCGATTTTTTTCCAAGCTATTCCTGAAATTCAGCTTCGACACTTAAATCCAACCTATAAAAATAATACGTCGGAAAAACTAAAAAAATAATGTACAATATGCATGCACATCAAGCCCTTTTACATTATGATACCCCATTTGATCCAGTAGGTAGCTACAACTAGAAAGGAGACGGACCATGGTGGGCCAAAATGTAACAAGATGAAATATTGTTCATTCAAACACTTCTTAAATAATAATAATAAATATTTAAGACATGCCTCACTAGGCCACACTGAGCCATCTAGTCCCAAATTAAGGTACTATTAAGTACCCTGTCGTATGGGGTACTAGACAACCGATAAACTTACTTATATATTTTTTTTTTTTGTAAATATATACTTATAATACATAGAAAACACCCAGACCAGTACAAACAGACATGTTCATGCACACAAATATTTGTACTGTGCGGGGATCGAACCCGCGACCCATGGCTCAGAAGCAGCGTTAACTACCGCTGATCCAAATGGTCGTCAAATACAAAATATCAGCTTTATCCACAGTCTAGGAAAAAAGAAAACAACGTTAGAAGTTACTGTTAACGAATAAAATGAATCGAACATCCCAAATCGATCACGTTGTTTGATTCATTTCTTAATCGTTTCACTGCAATTAAAATATATAATATTAATAACATCACATGCATAAAACACAGAAATCATCTTAAAATAGATGTTATCAACCTTGTTTTTTTAATGAATAACTGTAATCGATTATTCATATACTTAAACACTTTGGTGCCAAAGCCGTAAAAAAATTGACATTGACAGGAGCAAGAAAAAAAATGTCACTCGACTCGTTTGCTTTGTTTTCTTAGCTGCGTTTTGAGTGTGCTCTTTTTCTGCTTTTGAAATACTTATATCTAATGTGGTCACAAACTCTCTAGTAACACAAATACACTTATCTGTATTAAATAAAGTGCTCCATTACTTTAAAAATAAATGATTTAATACGCTATTCTTTGTAAAAGTTAACTATTTCGGTATAAGCTATTCTTAACCTCACTTTTTCATAATATTTTATATCTCAGATCACGGACTGCCAATTTTGTCCAAATTCTCAGGAATCCTTTAATTTCATACTATCTTTCAAATAACACTACTTTCACTCTTTAATTTCATACTATCTTTCAAATAACACTACTTTCACTGTGTTACACCTTAGGCCCAAGGTTCTAAGGAAGTCGGTCCGTTTCCTTTGGATCTTGCTGCACAATCCCTTGGTCAAGGCCACAGGTTTAAACAAAGAGAGTAAGGGGATTTAAATATTTTAGTCGCCTTGCAAAAAAAATTAAACGATTAATATTATGCATCAGACTTTTTTTATAACCTAACAAGTCATCACTGTCGCTTAACGCACCTACTAAAAGTCGCATCCTAACAGCATTTGAACCGGAGAGTACGTTCTGTTTTGTTTACACTTGATTAGAAGTCGCCAATAAGTAAATCTTTTCAAAAAGTCAATTGGATTCAATTCTTTTTCTGGTAGTTTGATTCCTTAGTTTTGTTCCAAGTCATAAGAAAATGCTAAGTTATACATAATTTCATGAACATTAAACCTTTAAAACGAAACTTTGATTTGTTACTTCTTTGAGTTATGGTGATGCTAAAACTCATTTTATTTACTAATTAATGGTCATGTTTAAAAAAACCGTTGTCATTTTATTCAAGAAAATGGTAAATGAGCAAGTCTTGAAACTATATTTGTAAAGTAGACGTTTTTTGATTAGTCATTATGGGAAGTAGACATTTAGAGAATTACCATCTTGGGAAGTGGACACTATGTTTATAATTTATACATTTTGTGAGGTTGGACGTTTTAGCAAGTTGACGTTTTGAAGGGCTCAAACTAATGTTTCCATCACAAAGAGTTCAAAATAAAATAATTAAAGTTTTATTCCATCATCCTTTTCAAACACGAACTAAAGAACTATACATAAAAAGACAAAGTTATCTTGAATGGTACTTAAACCGCGCATCCACTCGTAGTCGTTAAGTATACACAGAGAGAATGCAACGAGACTCACCTTCATCCTCAACAGCACCCGTTTCTCCGGGCGCACCTTAGGCACCGGAACCGGTACTGGCACTGGAACTGGTACCGGAACCGGCACGGGCACCCGGCGAGGCGCAGGCGCGGGTAGCGCGGCCATACTTAGCGGGGTGACGCCGGACTTGTGCGTTAGAGGAGGCGGCTCGACAGGAGGAGAGGTGGATTTGCGGCAGTTCTGTTGAAAAAATTTAATAAAATAGAACGGAGGCCTTAATACGCATCATGATGCCCGAAAAGTATGTGCCACATACTTTATGACATTGGCATGAGTCAGAGACAGATGATTATAGATCAAATTCAACAAACTTAAGGACAGATTGCCTATTGTAAAGTTATACGTTCTTCTGATATTAATAATTAAATTAGTTAAATATTGATCTTTTTTTAAAAAATAATATTAATTAAAACTTAAAACTTTTGATAATAATTAACCTACACCGAACTAATTAAAATTGAAGATTCTAATACAGATTACATTCTTAAAATTAAATATATTATTTCTTGAGTTATTTAATTCGGGGTTTATACCATGTACCTTATTCAGACCAGATCCTCAGGAGATCAGTACTCCCGTGATCATGGCGCTTGCAACAGTGCCGAAATATCGGAAACTCATAATAAATAAGGTACATGGTATAAACCCCGAATTAAATAACTCTAGTGATAGTGACCATGAAAGTTTAAATCAGTATATATTATTTCTTAATCAAAATGTCACATGCATCAAACATGATTCATAATTATTTTCACACGTGTCACAACAAAATCTGTGAGTCTAAAGCACTGAAGTCAAAACTCACATGATTATATTATAGAACAATCGCCATCAAGTGTTTATAGTAACAATTTGTATGACACGAAAATGATATTAGGGGTTAAAGTATGAAATTGCCGTTTTGTATGGACGAAATCGAGAAAAGTCATTTTACCATACTAACAATTTTTTAGTTTTTTTAAAACCGCCTGAACCGTTTTCGATGCAATTAAAGGTAAAAGTTAGATGGTTATAAAGCTACGCATTATAGTATTAAAATTTTTGAAAATCAAAGTATATAATACAAATATACTTAATTGAAGTAAGAAAGTCAGCTGACACATTGCAAGGGGTCTTTTCAACTTTTTTTTTTAGTCAAAAGTTACTTTATTTAATTTTTGATACAAAACAAAAAGAATTACGCAATAATATGACTATACTTAAGAGCTATAAACAAAATAAAAAGTGGGAAAATAATCGGCAATTTCATACTTTAACCCCTATTCATTATTAAAATGTAAAACATATTTACGAATTTAACTCGCGTTTATTAGGATTTTTCATTATTTGTCTGCCTGTGACCAATGTTCCAGATGCAAAAATTAAAAATAATAAATATATATTTTATTTTAATGTAGTGTTTGCGTAATTTAAGAAACCTATAACTAGAGATCGGCTAATCAGATGCATATTTGCTTAAAGTTGAAGAGTTGGCTGTTATGGAATGCACTTTTGTATCGAAAACATCCCGAGATCTTGGGATCGACAGTACACACATGATTTAAAAAGCCGCTTCCTTACGATGCTAGCCAAAAACTAACTTTAGGTAAATACGCATCCGAATATCCGATCTCTGCCTGTAACACATACCTTGCAGTAGAAAGGCTGCGGCACTGGCCCGTAATGCTGTATACAGGCCGGGTGGTAGAGGCACAAGCACGCCGCGCAAGCGAGGGAGGGCACCCCCCGCCCGCAAGTGAGGGAACACGGCTGGATTATCTGACGCGACGGCTGCCGGTCCTGGGTCGGAATCGACACGTTTTATCTTAAACAGTGCTTTTTACACCGCCTGAAATACGAAACCCACGTTTATAACCATTGTGTATAACATCATGGCAGTCTTATTTAATTTATCAATAAAAAAGTTTTAGAAAAATATTGTATCAGACTTTTAATTATGAAACACGCAAGGACGTATAATTTTGCTGCCGCGGTGTCCAGGGTGAAAGAACCTTACACAGCTACATCCGTGTGCGACATAGCGTGTTCCGATATAGATAGCCGAATCAGTATTTTATATTTTACTAAGATTATTTGAATTAATAAAAATAAAATTAACACTGCCAAGATGTTATACATTATGGTTACAACGTAGGCAATGATATTTAAAAAGTAATAGATATGTTACATGCGCTCTCAATATGCGTCCCTAAAACATCACAATTGTGACGTCTTTTCAAATCCATGAAAGAGAAAGTAATTGTTCTTTTCACGATTATGACAAGGACAAAATAAGAATTACGCATGTGTGCAGTTGTTCGCAAGCGGCACATATATTTCAATAGTTTTGTAAGGGCATAACCTATCTATACTTTTTAAATATCATTGAACGTAGGCTTCGTTTTTGGGGCGGTTGAAAATGCACGGTGTATAAAGTACTGCCCAATTAAGCATAACTGGAGAAAAAAATCTCATCTGTTACGATGGTACATCTTTGTAAAGGTATTAAAACTGTTTTAAGCAATTATCAGAGAGAGCGAGCGAGAGACGGTTGCCGGTCCTGGGTAGGAATCGAAACATTTTATCTTATAAAATATCCCGCCTATTCACGATCGGCGTATCTATCGAAAAAAAAAACATTTAGGAGTTAGATTCAGTCAATTAATCATATTCGAAAGTAATAATTATACAAATATTTACGGACGCACCTATGGTATAGCACCAACATACAAAAGTACTCCATCTTTTATTATATGTAATGGTGCTAATCACACAGTAGAATATTTTGTTAAACATTCGGTTTTGGATAACTGTAAAACTTCAATCAATTTCGTCGATTTTAACGAAATATACAGATTAAATAGTTTTCAATCTAAAAACATAGATTAATCATAATAGTAACGGTTTTCGAAAGAGTAAAAAAATATATAGACAAAGCAAAGTCCAAAATCATTTAGGACCTAAATGATTTTTTATATGCATTTACAATTTTCAAAAAGAGATAAAAAAATGTAATTTTCAATGTACAGAAAAAAAAACCTAATACAGAACTTCTCCTTTTTGAAGTTGGTTAGAAATTGATAACGTACCTTTGCGAACAAATCAGAATCTTGGGAGTATGGAACAATTTGTGATGTCACTTTATTGCAAAAACTCGAGAGCGCGTAACCCTTTACGTGTCAGAGAATCAACTAACTTGAAACCCAAAATCTCCCGTTAGAGAGAGACAATGCAACTACACAATGTATAGTGACGTCTCTTTCGCTCATAGATTAGGTGATTTCTTATTTAAAAAATACCACGTGTTTACAATAAAAAACAGATAGCGCCGGCGGATTTTTTAACACTAAACAAAAGTTTTTACAAGAAGGCGTTATTACAATTAGATAATAACAGTAGGCTGTACGAGGTCCTTTTGTGTGGTGGTGCTGACAAAATAATGGTAATATTTTCGGCCCAATCCATCCGTTTACGCGAAATTGCTAAAAATGTTAGACATTTTATGGCTAAAAAAGTACCTATGTGGTTAGTTCAGTAAGTATTACAATCTGAATATATCGATAAAAAAACGAATACAAACTGAATCTACAGTTTTGCAGGACACTTTTAAAACTAATGGCGGAATGTGCATGCTGTAATAATCTATACTAATATATAAAGCTGAAGAGTTTGTTTGTTTGTATGTTTAAACGCGCTAATCTCTGGAATTACTGGTTCGAATTGAAAAATTCTTTTTGTGTTGGATAGTCCATGTATCGAGGAAGGCTTTAGGCTACATAACATCACGCTGCGACCAATAGGAGCGAAGTATCAGTAACAAATGTTACAAAAATAATTGCGATCATAAAACAGAAATTGACGCGTACGGAGTCGCGGGGAACAGCTAGTCTTAAAATATAACGGGTGTAAAAAAACAAACGAAGATCCAAAAACCACGTACTGTCCCCATTACTAGGATATTTTTTTTCTTTGGAACCATATCTGGGAAACAGCTGGTTCTGAAGATATTGAGGGTCAAAGTCACAATTAAGTTTTACATTTTATTACAAAAACTGTTGCCAAAGGTTACTTAAAAACTTTTCTTTTTACAAACATAGTGTTATTTTTTTATTTTTTGTTATAATAAGGCTTTTTTAATTATAATACCAGCGCAGACGTATTTTGAACTTAGCAGCCATCTCCAGCGCAGGGGCCTATGCTCCGGCTGCTATACATTGTGCGCTATTAATTATAATATTTTTTTGACTCCCAAAAAAAAAAACATTTACCAGCTATAATATTTTGCAATATGACTTGGTTTGCTTTTAAAATTGCGTAGCTTCAGGGTCTGCGTTTAGTTTTTTTACACCCTGTATAAATTACGTGTCACGTTGTTCGTCCGCGATGGACTCCTAAACTACTAAACCGATTTTAATGAAATTTGCACACCGTGTGCAGTTTGATTTAACTTGAAAGATAGGATAGCTTACATCTCAATTTATAGCCGCAATATTAATTAATTGCAAATGATTTGTTTTTTAATTATCAAACTGTGAACAGATAAACGCCATATTTGATGTGAATGACAAGTCGTCAAAATCAAATTAAATTATACTGAGGCGATACGACGTTCGCAGGGTCAGCTAGTTATAAAATAAAATAAAAATACATGATCGATATGACCGATAATTACTGAATTTACATTTTTAGTCACAAATAGAAACAGAACTAATCAATAATCGGTGATTTTTCCGAAAATTTAAAAGAGCTCAATAATATCTACCAAAAAGTAACCACTGTATTAACAGGCTTAATAAATATAGGTACTTTCATTCAAGTCATTTAAGTAAATATATAATTTTAATCAAAAGCAAATATTTCTAACAGCTATTGTATCTATTACATACATCTAAGGTCCAGTACTTTTTTTAAATAAATAAAAATAGAAACATGGTCGTTTTCGTAGCTAGTAACCAACGTCGCGAAATTTCCGAAAGACAAACGGATGTCTTGACAGGATTGCCGAAACACCCGTCTATAAGTGTGTGTGCGTATAAAAGTGTATGAGTATGTACAAAATTGTCGCAACACCCGTCTATAAGTGTGTGTGCGTATAAAAGTGTATGAGTATGTACAAGATTGTCGCAACACCCGTCTATAATTTTGGAATGCACAGGGGTAGCCACCCACCGGGCATCTATCCTCGGCACACCGAGTTCCCTTTCAGAAGCCTGTAAACGTCCTAAAAGACTTCTGTGCTTCTGGAAGGAGTTGGGGTGGTTGGACTAACCACCCCAATCCCCCCTACGCATAATGGGCCAAGTGGAGCCTAAATGCGGAAAAGGGAGCCCGTTACCAATACCAATACCAATACCCGTCTATAAGTGTGTGTGCGTATAAAAGTGTATGAGTATGTACAAGATTGTCGCAACACTCGTCTATAAGTGTGTGTGCGTATAAAAGTGTATGAGAATGTACAAGATTGTCGCAACACCCGTCTATAAGTGTATGTGCGTATAAAAGTGTATGAGTATGTACAAAATTGTCGCAACACTCGTCTATAAGTGTGTGTGCGTGTATAAAAGTGTATGAGTATATACAAGATAGGCGCAACACCCGTCTATAAGTGTGTGTGCGTATAAAAGTGTATGAGTATGTACAAGATTGTCGCAACACCCGTCTATAAGTGTGTGTGCGTATAAAAGTGTATGAGTATGTACAAGATTGTCGAAACACCCGTCTATAAGTGTGTGTGCGTATAAAAGTGTATGAGAATGTACAAGATTGTCGCAACACCCGTCTATAAGTGTGTGTGCATATAAAAGTGTATGAGTATGTACAAGATTGTCGCAACACTCGTCTATAAGTGTGTGTGCGTATAAAAGTGTATGAGTATGTACAATATTGTCGCAACACCCGTCTATAAGTGTGTGTGTGTGTATAAAAGTGTATGAGTATGTACAAGATTGTCGCAACACCCGTCTATAAGTGTGTGTGCGTATAAAAGTGTATGAGTATGTACAAGATTGTCGCAACACCCGTCTATAAGTGTGTGTGCGTATGAGTATGTACAAGATTGTCGCAACACCCGTCTATTAGATTGTGTGCGTATAAAAGTCTATGAGTAGGTACAAGATTGTCGCAACACACGTCTATAAGTGTGTGTGCGTATAAAAGTGTATGAGTATGTACAAGATTGTCGCAACACCCGTCTATAAGTGTGTGTGCGTATAAAAGTGTATGAGTATGTACAATATAGTCGCAACACCCGTCTATAAGTGTGTGTGCGTATAAAAGTGTATTAGTATGTACAAGATTGTCGCAACACTCGTCTATAAGTGTGTGTGCGTATGAGTATGTACAAGATTGTCGCAACACCCGTCTATTAGATTGTGTGCGTATAAAAGTCTATGAGTAGGTACAAGATTGTCGCAACACACGTCTATAAGTGTGTGTGCGTATAAAAGTGTATGAGTATGTACAAGATTGTCGCAACACCCGTCTATAAGTGTGTGTGCGTATGAGTATGTACAAGATTGTCGCAACACCCGTCTATTAGATTGTGTGCGTATAAAAGTCTATGAGTAGGTACAAGATTGTCGCAACACACGTCTATAAGTGTGTGTGCGTATAAAAGTGTATGAGTATGTACAAGATTGTCGCAACACCCGTCTATAAGTGTGTGTGCGTATAAAAGTGTATGAGTATGTACAATATAGTCGCAACACCCATCTATAAGTGTGTGTGCGTAAAAAAGTGTATGAGTATGTTCGTGTGTAAGTGTATTTACAGGCTATTCTAATTTTACTGTTATTGAAAATTTATTTTTTCTTAGAACACTTGCTCAATACTAAAATGCGATTGTATAAAAGCTCACCTGTTCGGGCGACGATAGCACCGGCGGCCGGCTCTGCAGCGGCGGCGGCGGCGGCGGCGGCGGCGTCGGCGGCGGGCGCGGCGGCGTTAGCGGCGGCGGCGGCGGTGGCGGCGGCACGGCGAGCGGCGGCCTGGCCGCACAGCGACTACACTCGCGCGCGCTCAGTACCCGCCGGGACGGCTAATTGCGCACGTCAATTAGCCGTCCAAGGAGTATTCACACACATTATAGGAAACGACGAGTATCGCAGTATACGTTGAAGTAAAAAACGATTTTAAAACACTTTATACGGCTGAGGTATCGAGAAATACGTTAAAGAAAAACGTTTTCTCCGATTTTTGGACGAGGGACGACACATTTTTAGGAAACCGGCAATAATACAGCTATTTCGTAAGTAATCTTGAATTAACGTTAATATAATCACACTATAAAAGATCGTAAAAAGACCAAAGCCTTTCTTTTTCCGTTAAAGAATTAATAGATAACCGCTATTACGTTAATAATACTTATCGATTTTGACCAAAAATTAATAAACTTGAACTGATGTCAAAATAAACACGCATTCAAAGGTCATAAAAAGACCAAAACCTTTCTTTTACGTAAAAAAATAAGCTATAGAAACCACGACTCAAGAATATTTACTCGTTACAACAAAATGTACGGACGATACGAGTTTTAAAAAACATCTTATAATATAAACACATAACACAATAAAACAGTACTTCAGTTGCGGAGTTGTTTTTATAAATTAAGCATAGATAAACATAAACTATAACTAAATAAATTTAAGATTGACATCCGACGTAATAACTGTACAATTCTTGTTCTTAATCAAATAAATAGTAAGTTGTTACAACACTTGTACAGTGGCCTGCATATTAGAGTAAATGATTTTGATGCAAACTTACACTTATGTCAATGACGTTAAGGTGTATAGCCTAATATGCTGTGTCCTCTGTACAATTAACTTAAACACCATCGAATCAGATGTCAATCTTATTAAAATCACACATTAACCCGTAGTGGTTTCAATACAGCTGACAAAGGGTGTGTGTGTACACAGAGAGACAATTTCAATGTACCAACTAATAATACTCTTTCTAAAAATTTTCTTGCGTATGAGTTACCTTAGTATGTTATATTGTAAACTGTTGAAAGATCGTGAATCGATATTTTAATGTTTACAACTTGAAACATAATTTGTCAATAGATTATTATCAAAGTGAAAGTTCATAGAAAGATCCTAGTGCCATTCGATTATTATCAGTATACTCAAATCGCAAAAGAAAAAAGCATTTTTTTTAACATTAACAAACATACAAAAACTGTAAATGCCAGACTAAATGCCAAGGTTTCTCCTACCAGCCAAACAGGTCAAAACGGTGCAAAGAAGTGAGAATTTGAAATATACATGTTAGTTATGTATCATGCCAATAGTTTTGAACAGGGTTAACCAATACGCACGCGTTCTTTCAATGTACCTATTTCAATATCCTCGTAAAAGACCTTAATATAACTACTTCATCGGAATCATTTTACTGTAACTTCTATCTCAATAACATACACCGTTCGTGTCAGCTCCACTGAACCCTGTCACATACCTGGGTTTCTTCCAGGCGGCGCTGTTGTTGTTGTCGGGCGCCGGCTTCTTCGCCTTGGCGGCGGGTGCGGCGGCGGCGGGGGGCGGGGTTGCAGCGGGGGCTGGCCCGCTGTTGCTGAGCCGCGAACCCATTGATTTCACCTGGAAAAAGAGCGAGGGTTAAGAATATAAGAATGGCAGTAATGGGGAATGTTACTGATTGCGAATTCGGACACAAAATTCGTAGGCTTATACTGAAATGTAAGATATATTTACGGATTTAACTTGCGTTTATTAGGGTTTTACATCTGGTTGTCCAGATTTTGTTTTACTTATAAAAATTTATTTTATTTTGTAGTGTCTAGAATGCGTAGTGTTCGCGTTAATTCATGAAAAACCTAATTTGTCCGGTATAGAATAACAGAGAAAAACATATCATCATTAGTACAATTAATGAATGATAAATTCTCGTTAACATTCAAATAATTATGCAATGCTAATCATTTAAAGTAGTAACAATGAAAGACCTTCTAACTTAAATCATGAGTAATTTCGTCAATATTGGTCGTAATTAATAATAACAAAGTTTGTTATGTATTATTAAGGGCACCGTCGCTACATTCTTATCTAAAATTCGTTACATTCTTTATTAAAGGCAAAATATTGATATAAATTGAAATTGATCGTTGCATCAATCAATCAATCAAAGCTTTTAAATTTTGAATGAATGAGTTAACACTCTAGAAATGTATTGATTTTCTATATTTATTTATTTAATTATAATTTATAGGTATACTGGCTGGTTACAGTCCACGCATGCTTACAAGGGTAACTATACCTTACACCATAAATAGTATACACAGCTTGAAAGGACATTGCTCACTTACCATAGTGGCTTTGGCCTAGCGTGGACAAGCAATTGAGCGTTTTTGTTGTAGTTGTATTGTTAGTTTGTAATAAGAAGATACAAAATATAAACTTTATTTTGTATCACAATCCTTAAAAACTGTTTTTTAACATTTGCTAAAAGAAGGTTACTTACAACAACAAAGGTGAGCCTCGGTCAGCGTTTTAGCGAGATTTGTTTACAAAATGCGAGTTCAATATCTGAAAGTGCGTCAGAGTCGTTGGAAGTAGAAATATCTGAGAAAACGAAGTTCGATACAGAATTTACAAAAACAACACTTACGATATAGAAATACAAAGCGAATGACAGTTTGACATTACATTTCTTTTTTTCTACGTGCTGTCCACACACATATTCATAAAACAGGGAATGAAAGAAGAAAGAAAAGAAAGAAACGTTTATTTGTCGACACCCAGAGTTCTAGGCCGATTAAGGTGTACAAAAATAGGTAGCAAAATAAAAACATTACAAGTACGGTAAAGAAGAAAAGCACACACCCAATACAGTAACATAAATAAATAGGACGGGCCTACGAGTCTCAAGGTCCCGGCAGAAAGGCATCCACCTCAGCATATGTTGTGCGCGGGCGCACAACGCTGGTCTTCCGATGTAGCCATGAACGATGAAGAATCGATTGCATAATCTTATTATTAATATTTTTTAGCAAAATGCTAGTTTATGAACACTTTAATGTAATGTTAGCTGGCCACAGTAAATAAACCATATTTTTATATCATTAGAACGAAAAAACATTGAGTAATACTCTTCATTCGCGCGGGACACACATATCGATTTGAATCGATTTTATGGAATGAACTGTTGGTAAACTATGTTGTGGCAGCACTAAATCTTGAATTACAAAACGGATGCTGGGATAGTCAACGTGTTTACTATAATTATTTGATTTTCTTTAAGGATGATTGACACAAAAATAAAAAGAAGGAATGCCTGTTTAACTATAAAATAATTATTAGTTAAATTATTTAATTGGTAGCGACATGTTCACGCTAGGCCAAATATGAACATTGACCTTTATGATGCTAATAAGACTAAGACCATAAAATAAACTTATTAGATAAAATATAAATATGAAACTTATTCAAAAACAACGAAAATGAAACTTGAGATTATGAATGAATACATGAAAAGGTGTTGGGAAACTACGGTAGATCAGTTCTTAGTATGTTGGATAAGGCTTTGTTGTATTGAGGGAAGTTGCTGTTAAAGGTGTCAATGTCTTTGTAACTGCGTGTCAGCTCATTATACTTACGGCACATTCTAACCAGAGGGTTATAAAACGATGTGTTATTTTTGTACTACTGTTTGAAAAAGCGTTCGGAGACATATCAATAGTGAACAATAGGCTACTTAATTATATCAAACTAGCTGTTCCCCGCGACTTTGTACGCGTCAATTTCTGTTTTTATGATCGCGATTATTTTTGCAACATTTTTTACTGATGCTTCGCTCCTATTGGTCGCAGCGTGATTTTGTATAGCCTAAAGCCTTCCTCGATACATGGACTATTGAATACAAAAATATTTTTTCAATTCGAACCAGTACTTCCGGAGTTTAGCGCGTTCAAACAAACAAACTCTTCATCTTTATAATATTAGTATAGATTTGTCAAACAACTCACTCTGATCTTGGCCGGCGGCGACTTGGGCGTGGGTTCGGGGCTGCAGCCCTTGGCCGGCTTGGGCTTGGGCGTGCGCTTGCCCTCGGCGGGGGGCGCCGCCACGGGCGACTCCCCGCGACGAATCATTTTCGCATCGCTGTAACAAACACAAATTATATTTTATCACCCGAATATGGTTGATACGCGTCGTTAGAAAAAGCGCTATAACAAAATTCACTAGAGCACAACAGTGCATTTTAAAACATTTGGATTAATAGAACATAAAGTAAAACACTTCTGAAAACTTTGGTAGAAGAATTCATGGTGGCGTGGTGTAGTCCGGTTTTTATGTAATGGCAGCTCCGAGGTCACGGGTTCGATTTCCAAACGGGTCAATGTTGAACAAAAAGGGGTCCAAGGTTTTTATGGAATGATAAGACTCTCTTTCAAAACAGACAATACCAACCGGAAATAAAATGTTTTCTAGTGACGCCCACCGGGCCAACCGGTTAACCTGATCAAATTAATATTGAGGAATTGATTCGATTCAAATAGCCTAGAGCGTAAAACTTGCATATGTCCAGAAATTATTTAATTAACTTAGTTATAAGAGCAAATACGGCTGATAAAAACAACAACTTTGATTGATTTTAGAGTCACGCTGATCGTACGCTTATCATCGGGGCTGACCGTCAAAATCTATGAACTTGAGCGCCGACGGCGGTCAGCGCTGACAGCGATTTCCATACATTTCGGCGCTCGACTAAAATTACTAATCTATTTCCACTAAAATCAGCCATATACCAAAGGACATGGTAGAGTAGAAAAATATTACTTTGTTAAACAGACATAAATATACAAGAGTTCTTAGCTCTTAGCATCCATGGATTCACCGTGCGGGGTGCCGGGTCGGTTGCGTTGCCCAGGAAGCTTCTCGGGGCAATGATAAAATCGTAATTTCTCTCTCACACATAGACTAACGAGAGAGGCTAATAGTTGTCTAATTCTGTGGGTCACTGGAGCCTGTGTTAGTTTGGCATGAAAGAAAACATGTACTACAAGTCACTAAAGACCTCCCTCTGATAAATATGTTATGTAGTACGCCATTTTATTAGATAAAAACAAATAGTACGTAATAGGCCAAGAGCATCAATGTTTTAATAAAGTAAGTTCGAAATCAACTGCAGTGCCTTGGGCTTGTGACCCAGCTGTAGGTTTAGAAAGGCTCTCCTTCTGACGCTTATTGCTCAACTCCACTGCCCGAGTAAAATTCTATACTTATATCATTGACAGATACATACCGTATGATTTCTTTCTCAGGGTCATCGACCCCTAACGGTTCCTTGAAGAACGAAAAGTTTTCTAACGTCAATCCAGTTCCGGCTAATTGCTCCGAGACCTGAAATAAAAATATTATGTTTAATATTTTTCTATGTCAATCTGAGATAATTAATTCGGGTTTATACCATGTAAGTACCTTAATTTTTTTTTATGAGTTTCCGATATTTTGGCACTGTTGCAAGCGCCATAAGGTTTGCCGTGAGCCCCGAATCAATTAACACTAATAATAGTAACCATGAAAATTGAAATCAGTATATGAGATGTTGCATAGATGACAATCGGCGCCTGCGCAAGCGATCTAATCTTTACTTTTTTTGCAGGCTCACGCAATAAAACACGTCATCCACGATGGAAGATGATAACGCACTTGCGGTATAGGACCTGTTCTGAGTGTCAAAAGAAAAAAGTTACTGATAGCCTAGTGTAAAAAATTACAAGCTAGCTTCTTATTCCAGCTTTAAAATTAAGCTTTTTCTTATACCAGCTTCTTCTGCAAACGTATCGACAACGATCTAACAGTACGCACGGGTATCTGTCGCGGAGTCCACCGCGTGCGCTGAGTGGGATAAAAGACCCGCACATCAGACCATTGTTCCGGTGATCTGTTTCCGCAAAACAGATCACTGCATGAAGCGATGGTATAGCCGTTGGCTAGCACCCCATCCCCCACGCGGCGTGTAGTAGTAGATGTTAGCGGTACGCAGCGCGTTTGCATCGAACGCGGCGCAGAACACTAGCTTCAGCTTACGAAATTAGTAGCGATAGTGCAAGCGACAGTGAACGTCAATTCTACACCGTAAGGTTCAGAATGATGTACCTCACAAGTGACGTTTACATTTCACGACCTTGTCGTTCATACTAGCCCGAACGTTCTGGAAACCACGATCGGCGTCGATGTCGAAAACATAAATAAGACGAGTTGAGCCGACGAAGTCGGTTTATTGTGAGCTATCGGTGCGATACCTGCAAAAAGAGATCAAGTGCGAAGCAACCTGCGACTTTAGCGATACTAACGACTCAGCGAATTGGCGAATAATGTCCAACGACCTCAGCGACCTACTGAACTACGATTTCCCGTGTTTTGGCTATTATGATTGTGTTTACGACCTGTTCAGCGCCTAATAAAGTCTTCCAGCAAGTCAACGGTGTTAAATCTAAATCTCGAGCCCCACGTTCGTAACATTAGTAAGGTTACTAATAACTCCACTCACCTCTCTGGTGGAGCGCAGCTTGCGTCCCTGCGGCGTGTAGTAATAGATGTCAGCGTTACGTCGCGAGTGCGCGTCGAGCGCGGCGCGGAACACTAGTTCCCGCTTCCAGCCGCGCTCGAGCGGCGCGCGCAGAAGCGGCGACGACATCTCTGCGGTGGCCCGCCGCCCGCCCCGCCCCAGGGGGGATGAAGTCGCCTAGGGGGCAGGAAGAACAATTGTTACTTGTCACCTGATTTGTACTAGCACTTCGTCAGAGTGGCTATATTGTCCGAGTCCTGAACCTGTATCCGGAAACCATTTTACTAAATAATAGAGAACCCATGGAAATTTTACAGTTTTATAACAGACATCAAATCAACTATAGACCAAAGTACCGTTATTGACCGAGTCCCGAACCTGTATCCGGAAACCATTTTACTAAATACTAGAGATACCATGGAAATTTTACAGTTTTATAACTGTTATTGAATCAACTAAGACCAATGTACGATTGACCAACGCATCGTTAGAGTTACCAGAGCAGTTAACCAAATTGATGTTGGATCGTAAATCCATTGACATTATGTTAAATTACCTACTCCGCTTTTGCCCACAAAGATCAAAGAAAATTTAATTCATCGATGAGCCCCAAAGAAAATATTTTCTATAGTGTCTGCTTTCCTAGCACTTACACTTAATACGGTGTAGTGGGTGACGCACCATACCCGATGTCGGGGCAATAAGTAGCATAGATGTAGTGTTTTGGTAGATTAGTTGTTGAATGCCATGGAGGTCAGAAGTGAGCCCCACACAAAACATTTTCTATCGTGACTACTATCTTGGCACTAACACATAATAGTACTATACATCAAGAATCATTTCTATATCTCACACATGTTTAAACACACATCACAAATCTCTCAAATAGTAACACATGTTTAAGTGTTACAGAATTAAAATGCAGAAGAAGTTAAATAAATATATACACAGTGAAGTAATAATAATGCTAAAGCATTGCAAGCACAAAAAGATAGATACAATATTTTAAAATAGATAGATTTTATTTTTTCAAATAATAATAATATGATTGTTTTTATTTTCTGAATAGACTAAGTCACAATAGTATTCCCCCGCCAGACCGATAGACGAAGGAATTAGGAAGCTAGATCACGGAGTAGTAGCTGAAGTAGTGACAATTTAATGGTTCAAAATTCCACGTATATCACGTGGGCAAAAGCTACTTTTGTAAAATACGATAAACTTACCTCGCCTGAGACAACTCCATCACCATCTGACCTCGAGGACAAAGCAGATGAGGGTCGAGATCCATCTGTAACAAAAGTTTGTTTAGTTAATACTTTTGGATCTCACATTTAATGAAAACAAAAAGAAAATTATTATTAATAATTATGCCATTGAACACAGGCAGTGGAAGTGGACGGTACTAACATGAAGGATTTCCAACATTGATTTAACTTAGATTGAACAAGCTATAACTTAGATTTAACAAGCTATAACTTAGATTGAACAAGCTATAACTTAGATTGAACAAGCTATAACTTAGATTTAACAAGCTATAACTTAGATTGAACAAGCTATAACTTAGATTTAACAAGCTATAACTTAGATTGAACAAGCTATAACTTAGATTTAACAAGCTATAACTTAGATTGAACAAGCTATAACTTAGATTTAACAAGCTATAACTTAGATTGAACAAGCTATAACTTAGATTTAACAAGCTATAACTTAGATTTTGGTGATATCTTACTAATATTATAAATACGAAACTGGATAACAATTTTCACCTAATTTGAATAAGCAATGATTGTCCCCATTGAAATTAACATCCATATTTTCACCCTTTAAGGAATGATTTTTAATATTTAAACTAACCTGTCCCATTTCCTGGGAGGGTATTGTATCTTTACTGAATTTCATCTAAATTAGTATAGATAGTTGTATTGAGATTATTCACTCGGAACATACAAATGTGCAAATTTTCGTCTTAATAATGTACTTTTAGAATACTTTTTGATGGCAATGACTTTTGTACGTATATTGTATAGTGAAGAAAACTTAAACGCTCTGGTTCATCAACACACAAAATAATAAGAGAGCGTACAACACTATTGATAGCTATACATATAAATTAATCAGAATGGTAGTTACCAGTGTCTTGTCTGGGTCGTTTAGAGGCTCTGACTGGAGCAGAAGGAGTAGCCATCACATTCCTCACCGGTTTGAAGTCTTTGCTGGCTGCTGACACTTCTGCCTCCAGGCGTTCTATAAATAAAAGTTTCCGTATTAATTTCAGGGGCCTTACCATTAGCTCTTAAAGCAGGACTGCTATTGGACTGCATTGCTCTTTTGTACTATGACATCGTTTTTAGCAGGCCTGTGGCAGGCCAATTTACGTCGACGTTTCAAAACCGTTCACCATTTTTTTACTATGAACTTTTCAATCTTTTCATACCATGACACTCAATTTGACAGCAGGTAAACGTCCTTTTGAGCGAAGCTAATGTCATCCTAGCCATCTTGAAAAAGTTACTAGGAGACTAACTTTTTCGACATATTTTATGCGTTTCTCAGACTTTTTTCAGCAGTTTTGTGAAAATTTACATGTTTCATTATAGATTAAGGAACCTAATTACAGTGTAAAGAAACCTGAAGGTCTTTGAATTAGTATTTTGTATAAAATGTTTATATCATTATTTACCAAAATGAAAATACAATTTCGACAAAATTGTTAGCATGGTTTTGTGATGTAATAGGTATATACAATTTATTTGTAATATCATTGGGTATATACAATAGAATATATTGAAAAAACTGTACTTTTAAATTTTATAACTCTTCTTTCTTACAAATATTTTGTGTAATACTTTTTTCAGATTTGTAACAAATACATGGAAATTTTAAGTGTAAATGATGGCTATGATTCATTTAATTTATAATAAAATATGGTCTAATCATCCTTTGTAGTCTCACTTGAATGAACTGAGCACTATAGCATCTGTATGGCTTTTAGGTAAACATACAATACACATTTTAGTTTAACTTTAAAGATATGTCCTTTCCGTTCAATTGAGTGTTATGAATATGTTGCTGATTTATTTTGTTTGTTTAAATATTGCCTGGGTGTAAAAGACAACAAAGTTTTAGTTCTTATGTAACACATTTGCAGTAGTCTTACAAAGATGATAAAATTAATGAATATTTCCTTTTATTGTAGGTGATTCTAGATATCCACTGCTCAAATTTATGATGACAACAATTGTTAAAGCAGAAATAGATTTTCTGAAGCCTATTATACCTATACAGAGACATGTAAAAACTCTTAACGACAGAGAGAGATCAATAGGTGTTCTACAGGCTCTTTTTCAATGTTACATTACCAACCTCAGGTAGCTGGCCTTATTGCAAAAGCATGTGTAATCCTACATTACATTTTGCAATGCAGCTAATCACTTATCTCACAGATCAAGCAAATTTATCTCACAGATGAAGAGGTTCACCAATAAGCTTATGTATTGATGTATTTTTTAACCCCTTTTATACCAGTAATTCCAGACACAAATCAATTGTCTTATGGCTCAATTCCACAACTTCGGTAGCCGACCAGTTAATACATAAAATATACTAAGTTATGGTTGTTTTGATAGATTTAAAATTTAGGGTTAAAACTGAAGTTCTTTTATATTAAGTATGTCTTCTTTATTTTAATATGTGTTTGAAATATATTTTTTTGTAATTATATTAGGTACATATTTTATATGAAATCATGTGTTTGTTTTTTTTACTGCAAAAATTCTGCAAAACATGTCTACTTAACCAAATGCTCGACTGGTAGAGAATACCTGATATGTAATATAATTTTCTGTTTCCTCTTCCTCTCCTTGAATCATTAATTATTTTGTTTTATTTTTTGCATTTAGTTTACCCAGTCAATACTAAAATAGAATAGATTATTATAATACCTATGTAAAAAGTTGTAGTACTCTTTTACTACACAGTGTAACTGAATCATTAACTTCATTCAAACCCTAATTTTAAATTTCTGTTTTGTGTTTCAATAATCGGCTTGGCCGTCTAGTCTAGTCGGCCAAAGTGATAGTCGGCCCATCTCTACATTTTTATTAAATATCAAAAGACAATTTCAATTTAAAAAAGTCGGTCTAAGTACCGTTTTACGATAATTATGATGAGCTCCTCGTACCAGTAGTGCGATTGTGTAAGGTTGTTCATGGATGGACAATGAATACAATTGATCATCGATCGTATTATTAAATTCTAATTGTGTAATTTTGTCCATTCCATGAAGACCGAAAAGTGACCGGTGGTATATAAACGTTTCATGGATTTGCGTTTTATTATCGCAAAACATTCGGTAAAACTCATTTTTTTCTAACATAATATTAAATTGTATTCAAATATAAATGCAGGTTTTTAATCAAATTTTACGATTTCAACCCAAAAACAAACTTTATTTCATAATAACATTGAATTTAAATTAAAAATTTACCTTTGCAATGGATATAACCAAACGCAAAGAACGAATGAAATACGAGTTTCCTGCTACTCGACAATAGGTGGCGTTAGTGGACTATGTTTTTTATTTCCTAAAAGTTTAACGGCTTCGGACGAGTCCATACAGCCTAGTCTTTTTAGTTATAATGTAATTTTTTTTATACATACAATATCATTTAAACTTGCTTAAACATAATAGCCTAACCTAACCTAAGCCTAAACTAACCTAACTCATTGAAATGTATGGGTGGTATATACATTTCAATGATTACGGGAGTTTTACGCGAGAACGTGGATCAAAGTCAAATAAGAGCGCCTTTTCTTGTGTCTCAGTTTTATTTGATTTATCCTACTCACTGACACATTATTATAACAATGCCACCACTTTATCACAATAAATGCCGCTTAAGATAAATTCACAAAATTTCGCAACAAAATCCATCTTTCTCTTATCGTTTCCCGCGCAATACTCCAGTGGACTACGTAAAGTGTTCTCTGACGTAGTATATTATTTTATTTATGTTCTGTGAATGTCAAGTGTTAACTGTCACAGTGAAACAAAACTTTGCATTTGTTTTAAATAAAAACACAAGTAATTAAAAAAATATTAAATTAAATTAAAGCGTTCTATCAAAAACAAACATGAAAAAGTGTACCTAAATTAAATAAAGATAAAACAACATTTTCTTTCAAAGAAAATGTAACAATTTGAAGAAATTTGCGTACATAACAGGGTAAAATTTACGATTGTCATGAGTCAAGAGTCACCGCAATCATTTGACATTAGCAATGACCTCATAAGACTTACGCAATTCGAATTATCTGTCAAAATCATGTACATCATTCACTCATCGTTTAAAATTAACGACCCAATCGTTAACGATAAATGAACTCCGTACACAATTAGAATTAGCCGTTTGACAGATTATACCGTACGTTATGTACTGTCAAATGAATACGATTGCTTTACACAATCGCACCTCTGATCTAATTATCTTAGAAATAAGACTTAGAATTATTAGCATGGACTTATTTATGAAAAAAAAAAAATTGCTTTAATTTTTTGATATAGTGGTATGATATAGTTGTTTTCAAAGCTGATACTTAGTTTTTTGACTCAACTTCTGAATACTTTTCTTTGTTAACCCTATTTTTTTTAAATCAATACCTCATCAAAAGATAAGATTAAGAGAGAGAAGAAGACACTAAGTACTTATATGTTTGTAACTATGGCCTATCTTATTAAATTTGTTCTACAGTGTGAAAGACTACTAAAAGAAATATTTGGGCTATAAACAAAATAATATGTTTGATTTGAAAATATTCACTAAAAATTTTAAATGACACTATCAAACTGTAATATTAACATATTAAATGAAAGGAGATGTCCCAAATTATATGGAGGCCAGGCCCAGAACCTGTACACCCCACCAAAAGATAGACCAATACACCTACAAGATTTTGTTATTATCCAATTCTTTTAAAATGGCTTCGTTAAGTGGTTCAAATAAAGAGATAAGTAAGAAAATAGCAATACAAAACAACAAAACATCATGGCGGAAGATAACATTTTGATGACGTCTGTCAGTTTCAAAACCGCGCAGCTAGGAGTCGAGTGCCATCGCTTACTGTAGTAACCAACAAACATTATGAAAGTAATGTGTCGATCAATACTAAATACAGAAAACGAAAAAGAGGTCGTTATAATGAACTACAATAAAAGCGCGACAAGCAGAATAAAAACTTGAAGTGAATGATTATGCCATATTGACAAGGGGTATCTGACAGCTACTGACATTTACAGTTTTTTTAGGTTGTCGCCATCTTGGAATGCCTGATGGAGTTTGATAAATTATACGATCTTATTTATTTTTGAACCACTAAATTATACGTTAAATAAATTTATATGTATTTTTCCCAGAAACAGGATTTTTTTCTTGATTTTTGAACATGGTGTACAATGTCTGGGCCTATTATGGGACATCTCCTTTGATCTATTCCTTTCTAATACCAAAATACTAGTGGTATATGTTTTTAATCGTTATCAATTTTATATTACGGACGAACATCATGAGTCCCAAAATACGATAATGAAATTTAAAATGTGGTATTCGTTCGGAATAGTAAATTAATTACGACAATATACAACTCCCATTGGTGTTAGTTTTTGGTATTGGAAAGGAATAGATCAAACATTTTATAGGCTGTTACTTGAGTTAAATTTGCCAATTTCTATTTAACTATTAGGGCTGTATCATTGAATATTATGACATAATTTGGTATTACTCAAATGACCAAGTAATTACTAACAGAAGCAATTAAAAATCCAGTCTTAAAATAATAAAATAACAATATACGAATAAATGTCTTAACATATTAATTACAAAAAAATATATATACAGACGAATAGAGAACCTCCTCCTTTTTTGGAAGTCGGTTAAAAAGTAGCATCTTGTGAATTAAGTTAAAAAAAAGTGTAGCCATTACTATGGATAATATTTAGGGTTTTCAACATTTCAGTAAGCACAGTATTCATCATAATTATATGTATTTCATTCTGCTTAACACATTCACGGACACAATGCTAGACACCATAGAAGTTTTATTGATATCGCGTCGACAGGTGGTTGGTGTCCCGGAAAGTGTTAAGAATTATTGCAACTTTCCTTCCAGTAGGGCTAAGATGCGACCCACGACATAATTTTATCGCGGCCTTATATCGCATTTTGACAGCGTTATATCGTTTGTCTATCGCTGCTAACATGGCAGACTATTTATGTCATCTCTAACTGTCAAAATACGATAAACGATAAAATTGTCTACAAACTCTAACATGAGCCTCTTATATTTGTCTATTTTAATCGATTTTTGACACTTGCGCATGACAAATTATCGTGGTCGCTTGTAGCTCACGACAAGGCATAAACCCTTTATAAAAAATGGCCGTGCCATATTTTTACCACTTATGAAGAACGGGAGGCGCGTAAAATTCAGCGCAAGCGTATCCGCGACGTGTGCAACCCGTTTGACCTTCCGGATATGGAGTTCCAGGCTCTGTGGCGTATATCCAAGCCCATGGCTTTTTATTTGATAGATAGGCTGAAAGAGGACTTGGAGCCAAAAAATGGAGGTCTTCCAGCCATGTATTGGCACAGATACTGGATCTGTGCCTTATTGCCTCTAAGGTTTCTAAAAGAACATAAAAACCATTAGTACTTTCCATGATAAGAATTTATTTTAGTTTATTACAAGTTTTACTCACATCTTTGAGGCCATTTCAAATTTTAAAACTTTTCACACTTCAATCAAAGTTCAAACCGAAAAATATGCCGCGAATGCTGTTTGACAGGTGTCACTGTCTGACAGTGACTGTCACCCAAAGATGTGTCAACGCAGATGACGTCTCTGGCAAGAAGTGTTTTAGCCAAGTCTGACGTAAAATCGAACGAATGATTATAATATTAACCAATGTTTCCACACCGAAAAACTATATAATTATGTAATATGGCTACATCAGTTTGTCGTGTAGATAAACGTTTGTCGAGCGAAGAATTTTTATCGCGGGTTGCCATGTTAGGAAAAATGATAAAATAACACAAGTAGACAAATTTTATCATGTCGTGCGACAAATTTATCGTGGTGTCGCATCTTAGCCATACAGGCATCACTTGTTTTTTGGGGTTAAATTTAATCTTCTGACAATTTATAAATAAAGTAATAAGGTAAAGATTAAAAAGCAAAAAAAAAGGAATGTTTATATCATTATTAATAAACTGAATGAATAATGCTTTAAAAAAGAGTGTAAAAAAAGAGACGTGGCTTTCATCTTTGGGGAATTCTAATCTGGGAGAACGCTGCAAATGTTGTATGTTTTTATTCGGGGAATTGTAATCTGGGAGAACTCTGCAAATGTTGTATGTTTTTATTTGTTTTTATTTGTTTAATTTAGAAACTATTTATGATTCAACTTACCCAGAACACGACTGTATCCACTTAAGTCACTTGTATCTGGCACTTCAAAGCCAATGAACTCATCATTCTCTGCCTCACTAAACGCAGCAGATGCTCTTCGTTTTAGTCCTCTTTTTACATCTTCTCCATCTTCTGTTTCCATGTCTTGGCCATTTGCAGCGGCAACATTCTGCTCTGGGGGATTGTCTTCTGGCAAAGCCGCATCTGACTCAGTTTGAACGTTGTCAGCAGATTTATCATCTTTTAATTCCAATTTTTCATCTTTAATGTCGAGATTTACATCTTTAATGTCAAGTTTTTCATCTTTAGCGTCGTGCTTTCCATCACTGATTTTGGATTTGTCATCACTGATTTCTAATTTCTCATCATCAATGTCATGTTTTTGATCTTTAATGTCAGGTTTTTCATCTAGGTCTTTTGGCGAGTCAGTTTCATCCACAGATTCTGTAAATATATTAACAATTTTAGCATCCTTTACAAATTAATAATAATTAATTACCATGCGACAAAACTAAACCTTATATTAAGGTTAAGGAATTCAAATTTATCATTATTGTTTAATTAACAATTTTTAAGATCTATAAAAAAGGATATACACAAGAGTACATACTCTTAAAAAATTTACCATCATCAGGTTTGTGAATTAAGAAATATAATACCTATGTGTATACTACCAATCTATTCTATACAAGACATTCCTACATCCTTTAACTTAACCGTGTTGGTTGTTCAACAAATATGCATATGTTAAAAATAAGCATGAAAATTATTTGAAAATGCATGCCAATATGAGAAATTACAAGTTTACTACATAATCTGACACACATAGTTTATTTTACAAAGTATTGTAATCCTCTGTAACACAAATTTATTCACAAGTTCATTATTTAAAACATTCAGAAATTATCACTATAAGGACATGTAAAACGCTCCGATTGACTTTTAAAGCCAAACAAGTGCTCGGAATATGTTAAGAAAATAAAGACCTGCAAGAAAAGAACCTTTGACAAGAATTAAAATATACGAGTTATGAACCAAAATCTTTTGCGATGAATAATGACAACATAATTATTCAAATAGTATTTAACATCACAAGTTAACTAGATTATGTTAAGAAATTGTATTCTTAGCAATGCCAGCTTTATAAATATACATACACTGCATGCCAGACACCTAAATGCTACAAATAATTCTTAGCTAACAAGTCAAGTGTAACCAAATTTGATATTTTATCAAATGTAATCCGAATTAAGTTTGGGTTAAATAAATTAATATCTATAATGAAAATAACAAATTGCGTGTCAAAATAAATATACCAGAAATAAATTAATACGTAATAAATAGCTTAAATATGCATGCAATAGAAACTAAGTATGTCATCAATTAGCTTAGAGGTTATGTGAAAGTTGCATTACCTTTTTCTGACTCCGCTTCTATTTTATCCTCTGCCGGGGGCTCCTCTGGGTCAGGTAGAGTCTCCGTAGGAGCAGCCTCCTTGTCAATAGCACTCGCAGCAGCAGCTTTATCGCCGTTTACCTTAGTATCATCGCTTGAAACGTTATCACTCATCGCCATTTCTTCAGACATTGTCAATTTTTAAAAATATACAGATCCACTGTCAAAGCCCAAATAGCCACATAACAAGGCGGTTACGAAACTACAGCAGCCCTCGCGACGAATTATCAGCGTTTGTGCGCGTCACTACGTAGATTTCCCGCTATATTGGTCGAGAAAAAACTTCAATAGTGTTTGTGTACGTTTTGCACATATAGTCACTTTATGAACAATGAAACCACTACTGAGCGTAGTATTCTAACAAATCCACATCAAATCTAGCGAAATTTCACAGTAAATTGAATGAATTTATAGAAATTTACATCCACAATACTAATTTCCAAAAGAAAATGTCGATCATAAACAACATCCGCTCCGTGCACGACGCCACACTTGGTTGTCTATGTAACTAACTATTTGTCTATGAAATACCACTGGCGCGAAAATATGATTTTTGGTCTTTACTATTGTAAAACACCAACCGTTTCTACAACAAATCATTGACTTTCCGAAAAGTCCATAAAATTGGTTAAGTTATGTAAATAAGACTACGGTATAAAAATTTTATGCAAAGCATCCCATGCAACCAAATTCAACCAACAACCAACCGATGTTTTTTTTTTATTACAAGTTTTACGGCCTCGGTAACCAACCAATCATAAATCAAATCATATTGAACTATGAACCTACACTTAAAAAAACGAGCCGAGAGAGAGGTTCAAAAGTAGAAGTGCCTCCTATTCTAATACGGTCTCCATAAAATATTATCTCCTCAGATAGCCTTACTGGATTGATAAATACTTATTGTATTAAAAACTATCTAAAACGGATTTTAAGCACTACTAATCACGCTAACCCATGCAATTTATCTTTATTTATTTAGGTATGTACTTTACTATTGTCGAATAGGAGAGTTACAGTGGATCGTTAAGTTGAAGTTGTAGTGGACTCGTTTAGGACCGAATCGGAGCAAAGGAAATAAAACAAGAAATTAATGACAAAAAAATTATTAGAAATTTAAACATTATTCAATAAAATTATTATATGCAGCCATTGTGGCATCGTCAGTTTTTTCCCTGTCATTTTAAGAGTATCTTCGTTGGCGTACGTTTTTAATCTTAAGCTTAATTATCTGTTTGCGATACTTTTAATTAGTTCGTGTCTTGATTCAGTAGTGAGAGATTGTACTGGATGATGAGGAATATAATTTAAGCGAGGATAAAATTGGTAATTTTTTGGAAAAATTTTTTTTCATTGGTACCCACGAAAAAAAAATTTTTTTTGCCAGGTTTCTTTCAACTTTCCAGCAATAGATTCATCCTTAGGCATCCTGTACAGCAATGAAATACACAATAGAGTAAAATCTAACTAAATATTTTTATTTAATAATTTATGAGCCGTGGTAGCCCAATTGGAAAAATGCTTGACTCACATTATGAGGTTGCATGTTCAAGTCATAGCAGTGGCTTAAACTAAGGATTTTAATTAGTATTTAAATTCATGTTTGGATCATAAATAATTATCATTCTACAGAATAATATCACACATTTTGAGGATTAATTAATAAGATATCATTATTAAACACGAATCATCAAAATAAGCAATTTTAGACAGTGATAAAAAACCCGGTCATTTCTAAATTAAAAAAACTTATTATCATAAATTTAAAATTACTTATAGCGTGGACACCCTTCTCCATAACATACTAGCTAGACAAGGACACACTACTACTTTAGTTATCTCCTTGGCTCGTTTTCCTACTTTTCTATTTGGCAGAGAAAAAGTAATCTTAGCGCTATTGTTTTAGAGTGCACATTTGAAAATGATATAGAAGTACTCGATCCAGGTTAATATTTAAATCCGTGTTGTGGTATGTAGATACCTTTTAACATATGTAAATACCTTACCATTTGTTTCTGGTTCATCTCATTAAATACATTCTCTTATTTTCATCATATAACTTATAATTTCTTGTAATTTTATTTGTTTACTAATTTTGACACTAATATTAAAATTTTCTTGTTATTTTGACAGACATCGTTACCACTGGCAACCACCTTGTCAAATGATATATATTTTTTAATTATGTAAATTTCATCTAAATTTCGGTTAGGAGATATTGTATTTTGGCCAATTTTATATTAAACTTACCTTCTTTATGTAATTTTTATAACTGCTTATGTAAATATAGCTATAATTTTGAAATGTTTAAAAATAAATTATGGTTCCATCAATTTTGATATAAATAGACGTTTTTATGTCAAGAAAGGATGACTTCTTCTTATTCTATTGTTGTGAACTTAATATTATTATTGAGAAAATTATCTTGGACACTATTTATTCATTACTCCTGGACCCTGGTACGGTCACGTAGACCGCCGGGCCTTCTCCATCTAGTGCTGTTGGATCCTGGCGGTCACGTAGACCGCCGGGCCATCTCCATCATTTCGGCTTGATCAGGCAGATCGCCGGACTACCTCCCCTCCGCTGCGCAGTTGGATCCTGGCGTGGTCGACCGCCGGGCCACCTCTATTCATCAAACCACTAATTGGACTTTCACGTGTAAATTTAAGTTACGTATATATTTTACCATAATTTTAATTTTAATATATTTACTTTATATCTTGTCTTGTATTTTATTTAACTCTTAGGGAATAATTATAGGGAGGTAGGTTCCCATTAACTTCCCTCTTTCCAAATTTTCTTTTGTAGCGTAGCAGAACCTAGGTTTCTGAGGGTATTCCTCTTCAAGGGTACCCCAGATAGGTATTCTGTTACGTTATAGTGTATAGAACTAATAATATTTACAACCTAGTGATGTGACATACCTGTTATTTATACTAGGTCCATATTTGTGATCAAGGTGATCACGTAAAAATGTTTTCCTTGCTTTTCCATTCAATTGATGAAGCATAAAAATTCAAAGATAAAGTGTTATATATTTCTGGTCATTTCCATGTAATCTAATTGCAATAATCATAATAAAAAGTTAAACCTTCAATGTTAGAAAGTATTCTAAAGCCGCCATCATCATCATCATCATCATATCAGCCTAAGACGCCCACTGCTGGACATAGGCCTCCTCCCCTTAGGATCTCCACAACGATCGGTCCTGTGCTGTCCGCATCCAGCGGCTTCCCGTGACCTTGACCAGATCGTCGGTCCACCTTGTAGGGGGCCTGCCCACGGAACGTCGTCGTCCGGTACGTGGTCGCCATTCGAGAACCTTTCCGCCTCAACGGCCATCGGTTCTCCGCGGTAATCTGCCACTTCAACGAAGCAATCCTTCGAGCTATGTCGGTTGTTTTAGTTCTCCTGCGGATCTCATCATTTCTGATTCGAGCTTGTATGGCGAAAGCCACCATACAAGCTCCAAAAAGTGACGTCTAATATTTAAATGGGCTATCCAAATATACCATATCGAGGGTATTCTGGGAGAACAGAATAAGTGCAAAATTTTCGTAAAATGAGTTACAAACATGGTCATACTTATTTTTTTTCTGTCTTTTTTTCGAGCAAAACCGTATATCTGCGAAAGCTTTGGAAATGTTTTTAATGTCTGTGTAAAACAGTTATCTAACATGATTTCATTCAAACATAAATAGTAAAAAGTGATAAGATATCATAAAATGAAACATGAAAAATAAAATACAGAGAAAACAAAATAAAAGCATTTACTTTTTTTTTCTCATAAAACAATTATTTATTATTTTATTTTATTTACAGACAAATCAACATATCCACTTTTATTAGGATCTCATTGTAATAATTAAGATAACTTTTTGGTTTTATTGACAAGTAGAACAGAATAAATGAGTTTATTATTAATTGCATGTTACAAGTAATGACACTAGAATGTCCCTCTTTAATAGCAAAAGCAGATATGCTCACTTATTCTGTTCTCCTTGCTAACGTTTTTTGTTTCCCTTCAACACGTCACGTGCGCACGGGCTACATTTCATCGAGATTATACTATAAATAAGCTGTTTTAGACTGCGAGTTTGTATTAAACTAATGTGTATGTGATAATGTCATCCCGAGGAAAGAAGATTGTGGCTTTGATAACGAATAAAAGTGCAACACAAGGTATTTATTATCTAACTACGTAATTTTGAGGTTATAATATTTGCTTAGCTGAAAACAAAAGGTTTAGTTAGAATGCTGGGATAATAAGTATAACACGAAAATTAATATTATCAGTGTGCAGTTCAGAAAGTGATACTGAAGCTAATCAACATCTTTCTGATGGTATATTACAAGGTATTTTTAATTTGAGGTTATATTTTGATTTATTTAAAATAAGATATTGAAGATTGATGATTTAGAGGTCATGATTTTAATTAATGTTTTCAGAATATCAGGCTTCACCGGAAAGTGATACTGAAGCCAATCTTCGTCGTAATGATAGTGCACCACAAGGTATTTTATAATCGAACAACGTAATTTTAAAACTTTATTTTTAATTATTAAAAAACGACTTATGTAAAAAAAAATCTTATAATTGCATAATTCATGTTTCCAGGGCATCAATCTTCTTTTGACGGCGATACTGAAACAATTCACCATCGCACTGTCGCCGTCGTCGTCGCAGAGGTGCACGAAGTTAATGAAAGGGGATTTGCTAAACTTCGACCATCAGGTATTTGGCCTTATGTCTCTTTAGTGTATCTTGTATAGTGTTAATCTATCTTGGACTATCTAGGAGCTATAGAATGTTTAGTAAGTATTAAGTTTGGTTGACAACATGGCAACATTTTCTTGGGTACTGCGGTCCTGAGGGACCTGTCGTTTCGCTCCTAAAATAAAATCCAATTTAAGTTTGTCATATTAAATCTGATATCAGCGTATGTTTCTGTGCATTATTTACAAGAATGGTGTTTGTATACTGAATGATTTTTATTTTCACCCTTTTTTTCGCACGATTGTAAAGAGGCTTGGCTTACACACGAGTTTATTTTTATCTTGTTACGAAAGTCACTTACTGTGCCTTAGGCGTTGCTAAGAGAAAAATAGCATGGTATCAACTTTTTTTTCTTTCAGGTCTTCAACCAGTCCCAAGTGTTTCGCGAGATGAAGTTGTTGGTAATGAAATCGAGTACGAGATGGAGAGTTTGTTTGGCGATGTATCTGATCAGGGCGATCCAACTTATGTACCCTCTCCCAGACACCACATGGAGCAAGATGAGGATTTAATTACTCTTCAAGATTTACTCGAAGACAATTTGCAGCCTGTTGATGAAGAAGTCCCGAAAGATTTTATGGAAGACTATCTACAGCCAAACAATGACGGAATTGATGGTTTATCAGAACAAGCAAATGAAATTGAAACGCTACGGGAAGAAAACAGAAAACAAAAAGAGACAGCTAATATTGCTAATTTTATATTAGAGATAATATTGAAGAAAATGTGGAAACAAATAAAACCAATAAAAAGATGGAGAAAATCAGATCCTGAAAGTTGGGCTGTAAACATAGCAAAGAAGAGACGAGCTGATGGTTTGGCCTACAAATCTCGGTCGCTGGATCGCCCAGCAAAAGTTCCAAAGGACATAGACTGTTCTAAATGTAAATTTAAATGCTCCGTCAACTTTGATGAGACTGCTAGAAACTAAATATGTCGCCATTACTGGAAGGTTGATTTTGTGGGTAGAAAAAAATTCATTCTTTTTCATGTATGTGTAGAGCGACCCAAACGCGTACTTGCTGTGAAAAATAAACGTGAGCAAAGAGCTTACACAAAAAAATGCTACTTTACAAAGAGTGATGAAAAAGTACAAGTTTGCCAAAAGTTTTTTACGAAAACTCTTAATATAGGACCATCTGTTGTCTTTGACGCAGTACAAAAACGCAATAGTACTGGCACTTTTGATGCAGTCGACAACAGAGGAAAACATGAGCCAGCAAATAAAACAAAACCTGAGATCTTGGAAGGGATTCGTCACCACATAGAATCGTTTGCATGTATGGAATCTCACTATACAAGAAAAGATACAAACAGAAAGTTTTTGGGCGCAGATCTAAATATAAGAAAAATGTACATGTTGTATAAAGAGTTATGCCAAGAAAAAAACCAGGAAGCAGCCAACGAACTCACATATCGAAGAATTTTTTCAACAGAATACAACTTAAGCTTTTTTGTACCGAAAAAAGACCAGTGTTCTGTTTGCACGAATTTCGAAAATGCTGATGAAGAGAAAAAAGTCTTATTAGAAACAATATACAAAGAGCATATTCAGAGAAAGAAGAAATGTAATGAGGAGAAGGAAAAAGATAAGGACAGAGCTAATAAAAATCCTAATTTTATGTCGGTTTCATTCGACTTGCAGGCTGTACTTCAGATACCTCACGGTAAAGTAAGCCTTTTGTATTATTTAAGGAAGCTGTGCGTTTTTAACCTCACTATTTATGAAGCATGTTTACCCAATAATGCGTACTGTTTTCTTTGGTCCGAACTGAATGGTAAAAAAGGAAGTTGTGAAATCGGAACTGTTGTACTCTACTATCTATCGAAATGCGTGCCTTCGAACGTAACAGAAATCAGTCTCTTTTCTGATACCTGCTCCGGTCAAAACCGGAACCAATATGTAGCCGCCATGCTTTTATGGGCCGTTCAACATATCGATAATCTAAAGATTATCGAGCAAAAATTTTTAGAATCTGGACATACATACATGGAAGCAGATTCTATGCACAGTGCTATTGAATCACAAAAGAAAGAAACCTCGGTATATTCAATGCAAGATTGGATCTCAATATGCCAACGTGCAAGGCGCAGAAGAGTACATCTCATTAATGGTAAGAAGATAGTCAAAGAGCCTTACCAAACAAAAGAGTTTAAATATCACGAGTTCTATGACCTTAAAGATCTTGCGTCTAAAATAATTAAAAATAAAGATAAGGACAGTGAAGGTAATAAAGTACAATGGCTTAAAATAAAGCGACTGAGGTTTATTAAGGGAGAAAAAAGGATTTACTTCAACTACGACATGAGTGAGAATTTTACTTACATGGACGTTAGCGGCAATGAAAAAAAAACTAGACGATCAAAAAAAAAAGAAAGTGATGAATTTCCAGAACACCTGAAGAAAATTTATGAAGAATCATTACCAATATCGGAGGCGAAGAAGAAGGATTTATTATATTTGATCAAAAAGAAAGTAATACCGGAAGAATTAGAGCCTTGGTATAAGAATTTAAAGACTTTGAATAGTGTTCCTGTAGATTCTGAAGAGGAGAATGTTCCGTCTGGAGAGGAAGAAATGTGATTTTAAATATTTTTGATTATTTTATTATTTTTCTTTGTTAATTTCCATTGTACCTTAAACATGGTACGCAATAACTTGTCAAAACGAATTAAAGAAAGTTTTAAATACAAAAAAAAAATTTATTTGTTTTTCAAACCCAGAGATGTTAAAATTATTTTAAAGTAAAAACAGATAATTTTAAACAATTTTGTGATTACCTGCCTTTGTTATAATATTATTGATGTTAATTTAATTCACACTGAGTCATAATTATACAAAGAACCTTTAACGGTATATCAGGTATTAAAACTTGGCCTTAATAGGGATTTACAGGCTATTTACGAATTTCAGGTAAAACAAAATAACTGCACTACCTTAATGCATATTTTCCTCGTGAATGATAACTTTTATTAACAACTATTTAAAAATAAATGTTTTAAGTACATCTTGAATAAATATACTTACTAAAAAACTTGATATCATTTTGTTTTTATGCTTCAAAATTAATCTATGATTTTTCAAAACTGTAAGTGCTGTTTTCTCATTTTGAAAAGTGGTGCACTTATTTTGTTCTCCCAGAATACCCTCGATATGTATGTTAGCCCAATTTTTGTAGTTATCGAGTTTTTTTTTGCAACCTGTGAGAATTTTTACGATGTTTAGTCGGCTTATTTTATTGCAGTGTGATCCAAATAAATTTCAAGCACATTTGAAGGATGAAGGCGAAAATTACTCAGTACCAGTTTTTTGTATTATTTATTGTTAAAGCTAAGACTTTCGGGAAGTTTATAAAATGTTCTAGGTAATCGTGGAACTATTTTTCATTTTTTTAATTCAAAGTTCAAAATTAAGATCTGACTTATTGAAAACTTTTGTTAGTCTTAACTACCCGATAATTTTATCCGAGTAAGTTTATAGGGATTATACTGCAATGCAACAGAAAACCGACATATCATTATAAAAAGTGAACTAAACTATTTTTTAAAACGAATTAGACCGAAACATCTCAAAATTTCAGAAAAAAATAATATCTCGAAAACTATGAAAATTCGGCTAACATACATATTTGGATAGGCCCGGAAACATCAATAGCCTGTGTAAAGAATTCAAAAATCAATTATTGGACGTCACCTTTTAGACCACATTGCATGTCGCCCCGCGGACCGCGGTTCAGTGAATAGTAAGTGATAGAACGACATAATCGCTTTAGCAAAGCTTATTCAGGCTCTTGGTGGAGCAGCTTGCTAAAAGGCTAGTTCGCAAAAATATTACGTGATAATTCATAACCATCGATGCAGACCTAACAATCTCAATAGTAGTAGTGAGCAAGAAATCAGTTAAAATCAGTTTTATTTCTGCAAATAGGCCCCAGGAGGCGCTTTTACACGTCCTAATTTAAACCTACCACTGCTTCGGGACAAGTCTGGGCTAGTGCCGAGAAGAAGCAGCGCAAGAAACTCGGTCACTATTGTCAGCCTCTTTTTAAATACATTTTTACAAGGTAAGGTAATTTTTACAAGGTTTAAGCAAGTACGAGCTGGGACAACTTAATGCCATACATTTCTATCATTTAAATAATCATTAACAGTGTAATAGCCCTTTTTCATTAAAATAACTTTGACATACGATTTAAGTTTATATACAGGGAGTTCAGCAATATCCTTTGGTAATTTGTTGAAAATACGGATACAATTTCCCATAAACGATTTTCCTACTTTTCGCAGTCTGAAGCCTGGAACGGCAAGTTTATCTTTATTTCTAGTATTGAAATTGTGTACGTTACTTTTCTTAAGAAATAAATGTATGTTCTTACGAACGTAAACAATATTCTCGAGAATGTATTGAGAAGACACTGTAAGTATATTAATCTCTTTGAAGAGCTCTTTCAGCGAGTCACGGGGTCGAAGGCCGTGAAAGACTCAGGGCGGTTAAGACTCAAATAGAAAACGCAGGCGCGGTTTTGTTTTCTTCGAGCGTTGACGCGCCTGAGCGCGATTGTATCCGGTCTTAATGAGTAAAATTAAACAACAGTCATAAATTAATACAAATTTATTAATTATTTCCCCGTTTCGGTTTGGGCGCTTGAGGTTTGCCGAAAACTTTCTTCGCTTTTACTGGTCTTTTCGGGCCTTTTCCGCCTTGGCCTTTAGAACCGGGTCCCCTACCGGGTCCTTTGGGACCCTTGGCAAACTTCTTCGCATGCGGTCCCTTTCCTTTCTGAACAACATTGGCGTCGTACCGCAGCCTCTTAGTAGCAGATCGTGAGGTGTCAGTGAGGTCATTGGCGAAGTTGCTGCGTTTCTTGTTCTGTTTGTTCTTGTGCTGCGCGTGCGCCGGTCGGTCGTCGTCGTCCTCGACGGCGCGGATGCGGCGGGTCTTCTTCTTGCGTTTCGCCATTCGGGACTGAAGGAGCGCGACCTGGATCATAAAGTGGTGATGAGTTTTGGCCCGCAAATTCAGTAGTTGGCACAAAAAAATTCAAGAACCCTAAAGGCTTTTGGATTAGTTTTAATTGCAAGTTGCTTGTTACATAACTTTAACTTGGTGGTATCGTAACAATATTATGCCCTACATGATCCGAGCAGGACACAAACCAGACCCTTAATTCAGCTAACCAAATCGTATCACAATCGTATTTGAATAGAAGGTTTTTGACAGTTCTAGTATGGACAAAATGTCGAAATCGCCCAATTCAATCACGATCGAACTGCAATTGAAGCTGAAAGCTGAATTGAATAGCTGATTTAGGCCCAAGGTCACTTTAAAGCCTTGCTTTGTTGTTAAAAACCAGAAGCCACTAAGGTTCCACAAACACCCAGATCCTGACGATATGTATTCTTTTTTACATTCACTAGTCCGGGGATCGACCCCAGGACTTCGGATCTTAGATACCGGTGTAGCGAACTCCACACTAGTCATAGAATGTCATAGTACTCTATGTTAATTACGTAAAATCTAAATTCAGTTATCTCGCCACGGATACACAGATTTTTGACACTGATTGTGTATGTATCTATTTTATTTAATACTTGCGGCCCGTCCCGGCTTCGCACGGGTGGACATAACATTTTTATAAGGATCTGTAATCTTTTCTAGCAACAAATATAGCCTGTGTCACTCAGGGTGAATGTAGAATTCCAATGGTGAAAGAATTTTTGAAATCGGCACAGTAGTTTTTGAGTTTATTCAATACAAACATACACACACACACACACACACACACACACACACACACACACACAAAAATACAAATCTTTCCTCTTTATAATGTTATTGTGGATGTAGATTACAGCATAATGCTTTAAATATTGTTTGAATATTACCTTCTCTATCAGTATATAAACTTGAAAAATTTTGTCTCAGGCGGGACTCGAACCCGCATCTCCTCGCATGCCGGGCGGGCGCCATACCATTAGGCCACCGAGACACTGCGACATGGCGCGAATTTTTCAAGCATATTCTTACGCTGTGAGCCAGCGTTGTTTCATCAAATTATAAGTGCAATTAAGTTGCTAAAATATCAAATAAAGTTTATTACCTTCTCTATTTCCCTGTTCACTCTTTCTTCGGGCGTGTCCTTGGGCTTGTGCTTCGTTTGCCGTTTCCGCTTCCGTCCGGCGTCGTTGTCGTCATCGGAGTCGTCGTCTCGCTTGCGCTTCTTGCCTTTGGCTTTTTGTTGTTTATCTGCAAAACAGAACCGCTTTGTTACCAATTCTTTTTAAATATTTCTTTAAGTTGGATTTAAATTTAGCTACCTGTTCGATAGCTCTTTAAACTAAAATGCCGTAACAATATCTGTACCAATTCGTAAAAAATATATTGCTCTTAAAAGAATAACGTCCATAATGTAGGTATTTCAACTAATTCGTGGATTAGAAATATCCGTGAGGATGTGGGTTCGAGTCGAATTGTATTTGCAAGTCATAGGTAAGGTATCAACCCATTTCTCTCACTGTTGAGCTCGGGACTCTCCTTTCTCTCCTTTTTACGGAGAGGGGTTAAGGCCTTTGTACCACCACGCTGGCTAGTGCGGGCTGGTGGACGGAGAGGGCGACGCTGTGGCGATATCACCCCGCCGTTAGCCGTGCCTCAAGCCGCCCGAAGGCCTCCAACAGGGCTTGACGACTGTTACCTCGTGACAACAGCCAGGACCGACAGCTTAACGTGCCCTCTGAAGCACGGAAGCGCTCATGGTATGATGCCATAAACGGTCACCTATCCGACTAGTGACCGCTCCAAACGTTGCTTAACATTAATAACAGAACTGATCACTTAGAAGCAGTTACAGTATTAAACAGTTTTTAAAACATTTTACAAAAAGTTTTTTTGTAGCAATGACTTGGAACGAACGTATAACGAATAGTAACGTTAGAACTAATCGTATTTTCAGTGACATAAGAAATTCTCCATAAAAACTCTATTCCTCTATTTAGGCCACTTCAAGTTCGACCTAGTAATAACTCGCCGGTACAAGAACTTACCGACTTTACCCTGATGCTTGGTCAGCGCCAGCCTCTCCTTCTCCTCTCTCTTCTCTTTCGGCGTCTGGAACCACTCGTGCTGTCTCTTGATTTCATATTTCGGTCCCACTTCCTCCTTCGTCAGTTTGCCTTCCAACTTCGATGTTTGCTTCTCCATTTTGTTGAGTTGCTTCTCCGCGTATTCCTCGTCGAGGATTGCAGCTGCGGAAGTCATTAATAATTTATATTTTTTTGAAAAAGATGATAAGATGTAATAATTAAGAAGATAAGATTTTTATAACATAAATATCGATACTAACAAGTGACGATATTTTCGTCATGATTGTCGTAAATATCCCAATTCCCACCTCTAGTTACCAATGATTTTTAGGTAGCATCTATCGTCAGATAGCGAAACTATTTGATAGTGAATAAGAGGCATCTAGTGTCGGGTAGCAGAACTATCTGACAGTGAAAGGAAATCAATCGCTACAAGATATTCTTGGTGTGCGTGATAATGTGATATAATCACAAATGTGTTAGTTTGGTTACACTGGTTTTCATACAAATAGGAGATAATGCTACTTCTATCGTTTTTATGTTCTGTGGTACTTACACACATTATTCATTTATCTCTGAACCTAATTAGTAAGATGTCACGGACATAAACTAGTACTTAATAATAAACATATGTTACTCACCGATATCAGGTTCCAACTTGGCCAATTTGTTCTTGTACTTGGCGACGATGTCCTGCGGCACTTGGCGCGACTTGACCGGCTTCCTGGCGCGCTTCACTATCGCTTTGACCAGGTTCCGTTCGCCCTCGCCCGCTAGAGACACTGACACACCGGCTCGGCCTGCTCTTGCCGTTCGACCCACCTGTAACAAAAGCGGTGTTCACTATGCCTCTTCTTGCCTAATACAAGTTTTCACTATTCGTCTCCTGGCTTTTACTAGTTCTTTGCTATGCCTCTGCTTTACTTGGTATTTACTTTTCCCCTCCTATCCTCCAACTAGTCTACGTTCCAACATTTTGGCACTGTTGCATGCGCCAAGATCCAGAAATAACACAGAAGAACGGAAGAACGACTTTTTCCGTGATTCTGGAAATTCATTAAAAACAAGGTACTTAACGTCATACCCTGAATCTGAATTAATTAACACTAGTGATGTGATAGTGACCATGAAAGTGTAAATCAGTATATGGCTCTCCTACCCTAGGGTAGGGGGTATCCTGATTTACATTTAGTAGTAATGAAGTCCAACTTACTAATTCTTATCTTCACCAGATATACCTCCACTTACCCTATGAATATAGTGTTCCAACGTGGCGGGCAGCGTGAAGTTGATGACAGTCTTAACCCCGGGGATGTCGAGGCCACGCGCGGCCACGTCAGTAGCGACCAGCACGTCCACGAGCTCGTCCTTGAACCGCTTCAGCGAGTCGAGACGCTGAGGCTGATTCAAAGCTCCGTGCAGTTCTGCTACCTGGAGATTGGAATTTAATTTGAAAATTGCTTTAATCCGATCTTAAGGTAATAATCAGAGATCGGATAATTGGATGCTTAGTTACCTAAAGTTAGTTTTGCTAGGACATAATGGAAGCGGCTTCTTAAAACATGTAAGGCGATTTCGAAATTCCGGGATATTTTCGATGCAAAAGTGCATTCCATCAACAATTCAACTTTAAGCAAATATGCATCCGAATATCCGCTCTTTAGTGATAAACCACAAATTTTTAAATACCGCAAAAATGAAAGAGTTTTTTGTGTATGCATAACTTTTTATCAGGCTGACCAATTTTGATGATTTTTTTTTCCAAAATACCCGAATGTTAGAGAAATATCAACGTAGCTTATATGAATCTCTAAAATTTGGGTCGGGCTCGGTTCGCCAAAATTTCTTTCGGCGAACCGAGTCCGACCCAAATTCGGTAGGTTAAAAAAATATATTTGTATCGATGAACGATGAACAGTGATTTCTATGTACAATAAAATTATATCATTCAAGGATAATTCTGTAAATCATTTCGAGTCCCTAAAATTAAATCGGAAAGTTTGGAATATGAATGCACATATTTATGCTATGGAAGCGGTATGTCATAATTTATTCGATAAAAATCTACCAATTTGTACAGGGTCAAGGAATATACTACATTGAAATCAATAACACACACACACACACACACAAATGTGATTTCATTTTTAGAAAACGTCGTTTTATCAGTGAATAGCTTATACAGTACTAGCTGTTTCCCGCGACTTCGTTCGCGTCAATTTCTGTTATTATGATCGTGACTATTTTTGCAACATTTTTCACTCATGCTTCGCTCCTATTGGTCGCAGCGTGATGTTCTATAGCCTAAAGCCTTCCTTGATAAATGGACTATCCAAGACAAAAATATTTTTTCCAATCGGACCAGTACTTCATGAGATTAGCGCGTTCAAACAAAAAAAAAACAAACAAACAAACAAACTCTTCAGCTTTATATATTAGTATAGAATAGATAAATTAGAATAAGACGAAGGTAAATTTCGTCAACATCAGAAAGATTTTAATAGCTCAGGTGGGAAATCGGGCGATTTCGAAACCAGAAAACTTCGGTTCCATTTCAGATTTTTTTTAAATGAAGTTTGTATTTCGTATCTAAATAGATATAGTTTCAAAAAAACACGATTTACAAGAAAATATATTTAAGTACTACTGTATAACCGAAACGATATTGAATTTGATTCTGAAGGCATATTATAGTATTAACATCTTTCCCTATGGTATTAATGAATATTGAAATGATAAATTATAATTGAATATAAATGTATATTTTGACATCTTTTGACAATTATTATCACTTTATTTTTATTTTATTTTCTTTACATTATTAAATAGCAATTAAAATCATTAATTTTCTTTTGACATCCTTTAATTTTTTTTTACATTATATTTTTGTAATACCTACAGTGACTTACTTCGTATTTAGATTATTTTTAATTTGATTGAAATATTAATGTTATTTAATAACCTAATTGACATTTATTTTATTTGATTTATAAATCACGAATACCTCGTTAAGGTCATAATGTAATTACTTTTACTATATCTTGTACCTAAATGTTTGTTGTCGTTCTTATTATGTTTTGAGTGAATAGATGTTTTTTTTTTCTTTAGAAGGTTTAACGGCCTCGGATACTTGTCCATACAGCCAATTCTTTAGTAATATTTTCTTTATTTTTGCATTATAACGTTAATGTTAAGACGTTTTAATGCTTCGATGGAGTTTTTGAAGACAGTCGAAAGATTGAAGGAATGTAGAGAAGTCCCCAAGAAAGAGGTGAACTGTTCGCGTTCCCGCGCAAAATTCACGGTCCACTTTTCTTGGTTACGACCAATACACCATGTTATTTCACCTAACTGTATATTGTTCACTCGCAAGACACTTTGTTTCGCCAAATAACACCACTTTTACGACCCAAAAATCACTATAAACAATAAAAATTCGATAAAATAAACGGACTCCAAACGTATCTCACGAACTCCCGCCAAAAACTCCAGTGAATAGATGAATATGAATATGTGTAATATTAAAAGTGCGGACTACCTTAACGCCGAGGAGCCCCAGCGCGACGTGAAGCCGGTGCGCCTGCTTCTTCGTCTGCACGAAGACGACGGCGCGGTCGCGGAAGGTGCGGCACACCAGCGCCGCCAGCAGCGCCTCGCGGTCAGACTCTCGTTCCGCGCGGATCCTACCGGTTGCAGTCAGCTTTTAGTTTATGCGCAGCTTTATGTACAGCCTTTTCGAAACTAAATTTTAAATGTAGCCTATATACAAGTCTACTGCTAATTGCTCAACGAGATAAAAAATCCGAGTCATTTCACTTGTTTTTGTTATTTTAACTAGATCATTCATTATACAAGTTTATAATATCTGATATTTTAGAATAAAAATAGTTTTGATGTAATAAAACACAAGTTGTCTATGATAATTTATATAGTCTATTTTAAGGAGCTTGTATTGTCTCTGTATCATTCAATCTCATCTTCCTGCGACGCCGCTACAGTGAACATTGTGTCCATGAAATTTAAGTGAATAAATAGTTTAGACTGTGCCAAGCCTGGGTTTCTTATTTCTACTAATACAGTCCACACTAATCGAAGAAAGCAACACTCTTGGTATTAGTATTTTTGTTGATGAGATGTTTGAGATGTAGAGATTGTTTTTAGGGTTCTGTACCTCTATAGTATAATTATAAAGTAACCCTTAGTACAGAAAATCAAAGACATCGACATAGTATTGATAAAGGATAAACAAGCCGAAGTGGCAGTGGACTGCCCAATAATCTATGGCAGTTGAGGTAAACGAATTCTTAAATGGAGTGCGCTCTTAACTAAATGGAGTGACGATTTGCGAAAGATTGCATACAGAAACTGGAAACAACAATCGGAATTGAATCTACGGGTACAATGACGCGTATTTTTTTTAAAGATAAGGTAAAGGAGTTGTCCCAAATTGTATGGAGGCTAAGCCCAGAACCTGTACACATTGCCAAAAGTTAAGGCAATATACCTACAACACTTTGTTATTATCCAAATTCTTTAAAATGGCTTCGTTTAATGGCTCAAACAAAAATAAACTTATAGGAATAGCAATACTAAACAACAAAAACTATCATGGCGGAAGATGACATTTTGATCACATCTGTCAGTTTTGACAATTTCAAAATCGCTTATCTCGATTCGAACAAGTGATATTGTTTGCTTACTTGTGCTTGTTGTATTAATAACAAACAAAACAAAGATTTTTAACTTATGTAATGGCTAAAGGATATATATTTGCGAAAGATATAATATTAGCTTTTCACGTGAGATTATGACGAGTGACAAAAACTTGAAAAGAACGGTTATGTCGAATACTGACAAAGGAAATCTGACAGCTACTGACATTTAACAGTTTATGGTTTTTCTTTTGTTTTCGTCAAACGCCATCTTGTATGCCTAATTGAGAGGGATATTTATTAGATTGTATTTATTTTTGAACGGCTAAGTTATACGTATACGACTCATCGCCTGCGCATCGTTCCCGCGCGATCACTTACACACTGCTCACGCGTCTTGCTATCCTGGTACTTTTTTGCGCGCTGTGACGATGCAGTCTTCACTAAACAGAGCCATGTCTGACCCGGACATGTCAATCTGCGCATCGGAGGAGAACGAATCCCCACTAAACGCTGTGTCTGACCGCCCGCGTAGACTGGGCCAGGGAGTACCGCAACAACAATTGGATTCCTTTAGAATGGAGATAAGGCAACTTATAACCACCCTTATCACTTCGCAAAGGGAAGAATTACGTCAGCTAAACACAAAATACAAGAAATTCAAGACACGAATAAAAGCATAGAAACATCTTTGGTTTACCTAACTACCCAGAATGAAGAGCTGAAACAGAAAATAGACAGCCTTGAGGACAGGTCAAGGGAAGATAGGGAATACATCGTATTCCTTGAGGATAAACTGGACGATTTGCAGCTCCTATCTCGTAAGACAAACTTCGAAATAAAAGGAGTGCCAAAAAAGGAATCTGAGACTAAGCAGGATTTGATTGAAATGGTGTTAACATTATCAGAGACTATTGACTGCAAAATTAACAAAACCGATATCAAAGACATTTATAGGATAAGGGGGAAAAAACCAGAGCACAAGAACACTCCCATTGTAGTGGAAACTGGTTCAGTACTACTAAAAACAGATTTCTTAAAAATGGCTAAATCCTTTAACATTAGAAATAAAACTAAATTGTGCGCAAAGCACCTTGGTATAAAGTTACACGCGGATACACCAGTATTCCTCTCAGAAAATCTGACCCCAAAGGCTTCGCGTCTTCATTTCCTGGCCCGTGACCTTGCCAAATATGTGTGGACTTCATATGGTAAGATCTATGTACGTAAAAGTGAACAAACACCAATCATTATGATCAAAACGGAGCAACAGGTTCATAGATTACTTTTAGAACAAGACTGACTATATCTTTACTTATATTTAACTTCAATTTTGTGTGAAATATTACTGCAGTGTATTTCCACATTGTGTATTAAGCTTAGTACCTCTTATTTTAATATTTTGTGCTACAAAATGTGCATACTTAAAAACCTAAAAAATATGAAAAATGTTAAATATCTTAACCAAACACAACACACTTTTACCCAAGCAATCACACTTACCTTTCCAAACACTTCAATATACACGATCGCGAATGTTAATAAAACAAATAACATACACCTGCATGAACACACACACATAATATATCACATACACACACACACAGTCATACACCCTAGACATTTTCTCACCCAAATATACAAGTTTGCGACTGTCAATAACACACATTACTTAATGCTACAAAAATACACTAACAAAATACAACCTACAATATTATACATACTATTATATCTACTCATTCTTACATTCATAAAACTAATAGAACTGCACTTCCCCAACATACCCTTTCTGAATATTTTATATATACTTTTTAAGAAAGCTCTAATAAACATTACCCCACAATTACATGTACACTTATTTCACTATGGCTAAATCGCAAAATTCGCCTCTGCAAGACATAGACAACATTAAAATAGCAAAAGCAATAGAGTGCAGTAGTACCAGTTTAGAAAGATATATAAAAATAAATAAATAAAATCTTACCATAATATCACAGAATATTGTTAGTATCTACAAAAACTTTGATGATTTTACCCTTACCCTGGCAAATTTTTCTTTTGAAACAGATATTATTACTTTTACTGAATGTAGATTAGATGCCAATAAACCTCTCCCACAATTAAACAATTATGACGTTTATAGCACCCATTCCCAACTTAACCAGAACGACGGAGTGGTAACATATATAAAAAAAAAGCTTAAAACATAAAGTCAAGGAAGTAATTTTATACCACGCTTCATGCCTTCAAATTGACATATTAGATAACACAATTTTATGTATTTATAGATCACCGTCAAATCCAAACGCAGAAAATTTTATCAGTACTCTGAACTCTCATCTAGAGACTCTTCCCTCCAATAGGAGCGTAATAATAACAGGTGATATTAACATAAATATTCGACCTAAGCCTCTGGAGCCACTGCATGAGTTCAAAAACAAAATGAATTACCTGGATATGCTTGCTAACCATGGCATCTTGGCTGGACACACCTTACCCACTAGACAGCAAGCCTGCCTTGATCACTTCATGCTGAGACTTAATAAAATCAAATACGAATCTAAGATAGCGATTTTGCAAACAACAATTACGGATCATCGCACCATTTTCCTATCAATCTCGAAAATTAAAAAACAAATTAAAGATAGTAGAACTAAAACCACTGTAAATTTTGAAGCTGCACTAAAATATCTACAAAATAGTAACTTATCACATCTTTTGTATAGTGATGACCCAACGTTTGTGACTAGCCACCTTATAGAAAAAATTATGGATAGCCTAAAAGTTAACACTGAGGTAACATATGTGCCTTGCAACAAAAGAACTATACAACCGTGGATTTCTCCTGGAATCTTACGTTGCATAAGAAATAGAAATCAACTTCAAAAAAGACTACGAAACGACCCTGACAATGAAACTCTTCGCATTACTTACAGACGTTACAGGAATTATTGCAATAATTTAATAAAAAGTATAAAAAGGAAATACGGCAGAGATAATATTACAAAATCCTTAAATAACAATAAATTACTTTGGAACAACATTAAAAATATTACATACTCTAATAAAAATCATAAAAACAATACTGAACTACACTACTTAAGGCCCTCGCCGATTGAATCAGCAAACTTTATTAATAATTATTTTGCCAATATAGGATTGAATCTTGCAAATAACATACAACACGACACAAGAGCATTAAATATACATAGGAGTAATAAACCGGCACAACCAAATTCTTTTGTTCTAATAAATACACACGTCGATGAAGTTCGTAGCACCATCCTACACCTTAAATCAAATAGCGCACCAGGGTGGGATAATATTCCCAATGAATTTCTTAAATTGGCGGTTGATGATCTCTCTCCCATTATCTCCCATCTAGTAAATCTCTGTTTTGAAAGTGGCGTATTTCCTACACCTTTAAAACAGTCGATTATTACACCAATATACAAGGGTGGGGATGAAGAAGATATTGGTAACTACAGGCCAATTTCGGTTCTACCCGCAGTGTCTAAAATTTTGGAGAAATTGCTTAACTCTAGGCTTCTAAACTACTTAAACAAATTTAATAAATTGTCATCTTCACAATTTGGCTTCAGACAGGGAAAATCGACAGAAGACGCTATTTTAGAACTAAGATTTTTTGTGACTACGCAACTTGACAAGAGTAAAAAATGTCTGTCGGTTTTCCTCGACCTGAAGAAAGCTTTTGATACTGTGTCCATCCCCATCCTTGTACGTAAGCTTGAAGAAATGGGAGTAAGGGGGACTCTGCTTGCCCTTTTTGAGAGTTACCTATTGGGCAGGAAACAAAAAGTTAGGCTATCAGGTTACACAAGTGAAGCTGTCGACGTGACGTGTGGCGTGCCGCAGGGCAGCGTTTTGGGACCTACCCTCTTTCTCGTCTACATCAACGACCTATGTAGTATGAAAATTCCTAACGCTAGAGTCCTGTCGTACGCTGATGACACGGCCGTGGTATTTACTGGCGACTCTTGGGAGACTGTCAAGGATGGAGCTGAAGCTGGCCTTTCTCGGGTAGCTATATGGCTAAGACAAAACCTCCTTACCTTAAACACTTCAAAAACAAGTTATATATGTTTTAGTATCTACAGTAACTCACAGCCTCAAACCGATTTTAATTTAAAAATTCACGAGTGTACAAACATTACTAATAAGAAAACATGTAATTGTCCGTCCATCGGAAAGGTGTCTCAAACAAAATACCTGGGGGTAATTGTAGACCAGAGATTATCGTGGTACCCACACATAGATTGTGTCATTAATAGAATGAGGAAGCTAATTTGGATTTTTAAAACACTTAGACATGTTATGCCATGCAACAGGGACAAAGACTCACCAAATTATCTACTCAACCAAATCTACACTTCTCTGGCTCAATCCATCTTGACTTACTGCATTCCTGTCTGGGGTGGCGCAGCAAAAACTCAATTTCTTGAGTTAGAGAGGGCGCAGCGTACTCTTATTAAGGTTATGTATTTCAAAAAGAGACGCTTCCCTACTCACACTCTATATAGCATCAGTGGTTTACTCTCCGTCAGGAAGTTATATGTAGTCTGTACGACCCTCAAAACTCACAAAACAATATCATACGACCCAAGCCAAATTAATAAACGACGTAGAAATGTTATTGTTCAGTCTTATAATAGCAAGACCACATTTGCCAGAAGACAATTCGTCTCACGTTCTACCTTCCTCTATAATAAAATAAATAAAAATATATTTATATATGACAAAATACATCACAGCTGTAAAAAATATTTGGTAAAATGGATTCAAAATTATACATACGATGAAATCGAACAATTTCTCGAGCGAATTGTATAAATTTCATTTAATTTCAATTAAGCTAATCATACATGTTCATGTTCATAATAATTCACGGACGCAAATACACTAACACACACTCACACACACACACACACACGCACACACACTCACACACACACACATACACACACACATACACACTCACATTCATGATCGATTAAAAAAGAACATATTATTATCTTTTATTTTTATTTGAAATGTTATTGTATTAGGATAGCTATCTAATTTTAATTAATTATATAGTCAAACTTTTTCTGTTCTACTTTCTTTGAAATGTTTATTAAAATATTATTTTCACCCATACTGCCTATAAAAGAATATATAGTGATGGAAGAGCGGACCCTCCAAACACAGGCACTTTTTGCTTAAATGGAGGCTCCAATGTACTAGTTTGTAAGGCATTAACTTTGTTAACGAAATAAACTTATTTATTTAATACGTTATATACTGATATTTGTATTTTTCCCAAAGTTAGTGGATATTTCTTGATTTTTTTGAATACTGTACAATGTCTGGGCCTATTACGGGACATCTCTTTCATCTGGAATAGTGACGAATGGTACATTATAGTACTGTATATTAGCAACTACATTAGTATAAATCTGTTTCGTATGCAGCAGCCTGTTACTCCCATCTCCGATGTTGCAAGGGAGACAGCCTTCCAAGAATTACCTACATAATATAGAAATGAAATAACAACAGGGTCAACCCAGGTTTCGGAATCCTGTGTTCAGTCTCTGGGTCAGACAACCAGAGTTTAGGTATTTCGAACATTCTTCAATCAACCCGCATTTTTTAAGCGTGGTGTTCATGCCCTCACTCATCAATGCTGTGGTAAATTGATTGAAAGATGGAAGACTTTGCCTGGTAGTGGAATGATTATCTAATATATAAAATTCTCGTGTCACGGTGTTCGAACTTGAACTCCTCCGAAACGGCTTGACCGATTTTGATGAAATTTTTTGTGCTTATCCGGTATCTATGAGAATCGGCCAACATCTATTTTTCATCCCCCTAAATGTTAGGGGTAGTCCACCCCTAAATTTTTTATTTTATTTTTTAGACAAAATTTTTAATTTCTATATTTGTATGATACAACACAACATACAAAAATACATACAATCCTAAATTTTTACCCTTTTATCACCAACCCCTATTTTTTAATAGCCATTTTAGTAATTTAATCATTTTTCATCCCGCTCGATAACTGATCAATTATCGTCTTTTTTGTAAGGGTAGGGTAGGGGTAGGGTAGTGGTAGGGTAGGGGTAGGGGTAGGGTAGGGGTAGGGTAGTGGTAGGGTAGGGGTAGGGTAGTAAAATATTAAAATTTTATAAAATATATACAACCCTAAATTTTTACCCTTTTACCACCAACCCCTATTTTTGTTAGCCATTTTAGTAATTTAATCATTTTTATGGCAAAACAACGTTTGCCGGGTCAGCTAGTAGACTGTATAAGGTCTATGTCCAGCAGTAGGCTGCTTTCCTTGATGAGTATTTATAGCTCCTTGATCATATTACCTGACAAACTCCTGCCTCAAATTAAACGCGACATCCTTGTTGGAGTCGACGAACAGTTTGACCGGCTTCTTCAGCGAGACGGCCGCTAGGGCCTGCACCTCCTCGCTCATGGTGGCCGAGAAGAGGAGGCTCTGCCGTTTAGCGGAACACTGGCGGATTATCTCCTTCATCTGCTCTGCGAAGTATTCGTCTAACATCCTGGAGAAGGGAGATACAATAAATTAATTCAAAAATGGTGGTGACCCACTACAAATTTTGATTACATATCTGAAATCTATACTAATATATAAAGCTAAAGAGTTTGTTTGTTTGTTTGTTTGTTTGAACGCGCTAATCTCAGGAAGTACTGGTCCGATTTGAAAATTTCTTTTTGTGTTGGACAGTCCATTTATCTAGGATGGCTTTAGGCTATTATAACATCACGCTGCAACCAATAGGAACAAAGGATCAGAAAAAAATGTTGCAAAAATTATTGCGCTTATAATAACAGAAATTGACGCGGATGAAGTCGCGGGCAAAAGCTAGTAAAAGATAAAATTACGGATTTAAATGGCATTTTTTTCATATTAAATTAGCAGACTCAGCAGACGTTGTCATGTCCGTAAAAATGCGGCACCTACCAGGTCCAATTGTATTTTTGAACCATCTAGGAACCCGATAAAATATACACACAGAAAAATTCATCCAAATCGGTTTGACCATTTAGAGGAGAGGAGGAGTAAGGTGAAAAATACACGTACACAAAAAAATATTAGTATGATAATGATAATGAGAATAAAGATTAGTAAAATTTGATACTTTAAAGTACTATTTGAAAGTGTAAGTTTCTTAAAATACTTAATAATTACTAAAAATATTACTGACACAAATAAATGTGGACAACATCACATACATTGTTCTGATCTTAAAGTAAGTAAATATTTAAAACACTTCTTTTGTAGAAACCAGGAACAACAAAGGTACCACAGACAGTTTTGGAGTTGATTTCATCTATACTAATATTATAAAGCTGAAGAGTTTGTTTGTTTGTTTGTTTGTTTGAACGCGCTAATCTCGGGAAGTACTGGTTCGAATTGAAAAATTATTTTTGTGTTGGATAGTCCATTTATCGAGGAAGAGTTTAGGCTATATAACATCACGCTGCGACCAAAAGGAGAGAAGCATCAGTGAAAAATGTTGCAAAAAAATCGCAGATAATAACAGAAATTCACGAGGACGAAGTCGCGGGCAACAGCTAGTATTTAATATTCGAAATGACTATACACCATCTAAGCAATTAAGCTCCAATATCAGTCAACTATGATGACGGGTCGTCATACCTGTCCGCTTCGTCTAGCACAAGCACCTCGATGGAGTGGAGACTGAAGGACGGCGTGTTCCGTATGTGGTCGATGAGCCGGCCGGGCGTCGCTATCACTATGTCAGGGTTCCGTCTTAGTACGCTTTCCTGAAAACATACATTTTCGTATAATTTGATTTGACTTAGAATAAAACCAACACTTCCATAAAAATTATTAAAAAAATATAAAAGAAGAATCAAATGAAATAAAATACATAAAATCAATAAAATCCATACTTATAAATAATTGCTATTACACAGTAAATGAATATCTAAATGATAATAATCTAATAAAATGTAAATCAAATTGATAATAATCATTATTAAAGTCACTCAGTGATATCATTGCAAATATTACAATTTATTTCAGTTCTACAGTTAGGGAATACAATTTATGTCCTTATAGATTAGGTTTTTTATGTTGATGTGTCATTTGAATGTTATTTACCATTGAATGTTATTTATTTATTTATTACTGATGAAAAATATATTTTATAAAACAGTTATCTACTAACTTAATAATGTACCTATTATTAATATTATAAGTTAGCATAAAATTGGATCTATAATGAAACTATATTTAAAAACTTGTAACACCTTTATAACATTATGGAATGCAATAAATTATTTGAATTGAATTGAATAAATAAAAAAAAAGATAGGGGAAAATAAATAGTGCCATAAACTTTATCGGCTCAGCAATTCAGCATTGATATTTAAGCTGGTACTCTTCTGAAGTGGTAATGAGAAGAAAACCACTAACAAAAACAAAAAATCTTTTACAGGAAAAAAAAATATTGTTAACTATTTGCAGTAAAATTCATGTTTCATTTTATTTTATTGAATTTGAGACATTTTACTCTCAAAAATAATTTTAGTGGGTGTTTTAAATTTCTCAAAAATACTTTTTAGTAGAATTTTACTTATAATTTATTGATTCTTTCCAGTACTTATATATATGTGAGCTGTCGCCTTTGTTTACTAAATGAATTAAAAAAAACATACGGGTACTATTTAGGCTACAGATTTTTAAATTTACCTGATACTTGACATCGAGCCCACCGACAGACAAGCCCACAGTCACTTGTGTGAATTGCGCGAGCTGTCGCGTAACCGCATGCACCTGGAGAAACACAATCAGATGATTACAAGAAAATCTGATAATACAATTATCAAATTATTCACACTTATGTAAGAATGCAAAAGAGTTCAATGTTGCTGTTCAGTGTTATGTTTATTGACAGTAGACTTTATTAGATCCAATATAATTATCAAAGCACATAAAAAATATACAAAGAAGATGTCCCAAATTGTATGGAGGCCAGGCCCAGAACCTGTACACCCCACCAAAAGATAGACCAATACACCTACAAGATTTTGTTATTATCCAATTCTTTTAAAATGGCTTCGTTAAGTGGTTCAAATAAAGAGTTAAGTAAGAAAATAGCAATACAAAACAAAACCATCATGGCGGAAGATGACATTTTGATGACATCTGTCAGTTTTGGTTTCATAATCGCGCATCTAGGAGTCGAGTGCCATCGCTTGCTGAAGTAACAACAAACATTAGGAATGTAATGTGTCAATCAATACCTAATCCAGAAATCGAAAATGAGGTCGTTATAATGAACTACATTTAAAACACGACAAGCAGAACAAAAACTTGAAGTGAATGATTATGCTAAAGTGACAAGGGTTATCTGACAGCTACTGACATTTAAAGTTTTTTTAGATTGACGCCATCTTGGAATGCCTATGAAGTTTAATAAATTATTCGATCTTGTTTATTTTTGAACCACTAAATTATATGTTATATAAATTTATGTGTTTTTCCCAGAATCAATAATTTTTTCTTGATTTTTGTAAATGGTGTACTATTATGGGACATCTCCTTTTAATACAATCAGGAATGTTTCTCTTTAATTCTAAGACTAATGGAGAGAGCAATGCTTAGCATTTCCCTGTGCGACAGAATTAGAAATGAGGAAATCCGTAGAATATCTGAGAAACGGAACTCTCGGGAAACATACTTTTTCCCGAGGGTAATCTATACTTTTACATTAAAACTTCACGAAGTACATAGATACATTACCTGCGCCCCCAGCTCCCTGGTGGGCACCAGCACGAGGACCCTGGTGACGCGGTCACCGCCCGCCTTGTACAGAAGCCGTTCCAGTATCGGCAGCATGTACGCCGCCGTCTTACCCGTGCCGGTGGCAGCGCACGCGCATATGTCTTTGCCTTCAATAATGTAAATGATTTTTAGCTATCTATGGCTTACCGGCGCCGGTGGCAGCGCACGCGCATATGTCTTTGCCTACAATTGTTGATGATTTTAGGAATGGAGTCTATAAAACTCTAACTGTAATAGAACAACAACCGTATTCTTAACTATATTAAATCTACTCTTCTAAAATCTCTTTCTAAATTATTAACGTCAACAAAATTAATAAGTAGTCAGTTGTGGGTAAATTTGTTAAATTATACAAGATTATTCCTTATTTATAATTTTTTCGGTGTATAAGTTGCACATGGGATTTTGGCGGTAATTGCAATTATAATATCAGTATATTTTAATCTTGAAAAATTATGTCTCAGGCGGGACGCCCGGTATGCGAGGAGATGCGGGTTCGTGTCACACCTGAGACATAATTTTGCAAGTTTAAATACTGATCCCGTTATACACTTTCAAATTTTCATAAACAGTAATTTTTTATACATTTCATTTAAACCATAGACAAATACTTTAATCATGTATAATAAAGAAAGAAAAACTTACCTAACAAAGCAATAGGTATAGTAGCTGCCTGTATCGGTGTGGGATGTACAAAGTTGAGAGTTCCGATTGCCTTCATAAGAGGCCGAGACAAGTTCATCATATAAAACGAAGCATTCTCATCATACGGAGGTGGTTCTTCGAAGAAGTCCGAGTCGTATTCTATCCTAGTGCCTTGTTCTGGTTCTTCTTCTAATTCCTGTTTAAAAGAAAAGAATTAAACAACGGTATTTAACAGAAGCAAAGACTTAGACAGAGCTAGCTAGACAAAGAAACCATCGAAAAGGACTGGAGGTGGCCTTTGCCAAAGGGCACACAGAAACAAAACATTAAATCATGACTTGATTTGTATTTAATTTTAATATGTTTCTGAATTGCAAAGTTATAAAAAAAAAGTATGTTTTTCTTTCTTCATATGACTTTCCTTCAAGAAAAGTCAAGTGTTAGTTTGAGCACTATGTCGTGTTATACCATGTAACATAAGTTACTAATAATTAAAAGCAAGAATCCATTATTGTATTTTACTACAGATTGCTACTAATACTAATAAAAAATATTTTGTATTTCATGCACTGACCTGTTTTAGCCTTTGTTTTTTAGAAAGTTTCTTCTCTTTTATTTTTATTTCATCCCTTTTAAGTTCATCATCAGATATCTCCATTTCATCAACATCGCCATCTATGAAGACATTACGAATCAAATGATGCTTTCTTACACTATCAAGTAATGGTGGTTGTGGAACAAATTCAGTTTTACTGACTAGCTTTTACATATACATATAAGTAAAAAAAGTAAGTAACAGCCTATAATTATCTCACTGCAAGCCTGCAAGGCAAATGTCTTCATCAATAAATTCATGTAACCACAGCACTGGTAGGCATAGGCATAATCACCATGCTAGCCAGATTAGGGTTGGTGTTAAAAATTTCTAAGCTCTTGTTGACCAACCTGGGGATAGAACCGAGGACCCCAGATCTTGACTCGGTACTTAAACCACTAGACCAATGGGACATTTACACTTAATAGCATGTAAATATGATTGGTAATTTAATTTCAATGTGCCTTAAATCATAATCAAAGTACCTTTATCATCTATATCAGAGTCCGTGTCAACAGCTTCAGGGTTACCATTCATCTTCACATGTGCCCTTCTCCTCTCTATTTTCTCGTCTATTGTCTGTTTCACGTTTCGTCTCACATACTTGTGTAAGTCGTCCCATGTGTTCTGCAATTGGGAAATTAAATTTTAAAAGTTTGAATATTGAAGTTATTTATGAGACAGTATACAGTAAACAGGTGGCACATAGACAAGAGAAGCTAATGATATGGTGAATTGGAGAAGTGGTGACAGTTGGAAGAGGCCTTTGTCAACAAGTGACATACAGATAGGGAGTCGGATGCATAGAGAAATCAATAGTGTATAAGTGCATTGCTATAAAAAGTTTACTTAAATTCTATATAAAGGATCATATATTGTAACTGATAAACCTACTATCTGAATAAAGGCTAATATAACTATTATTATTATTCAGTAAGCTGTATTAGTGTGAACTGTAAAAAGGAGTTTCTATTTAAGTTACCAGGAATTGGGAGACAGTTTTTTTTCATTAGGGAGAACAAGTGATTATCATTCCTATAACAAATGTGCTCTTTCTTGGATGCAGTTTATATGAATGAATAAGATCAATTATACTTGAAAATATGATTCTTTGAATACATATTTCATTGTGTAATGCCTTGAATAAATTAGTCAACACAAGCTATATCTTGGTAGCTTAATAGTCAGAGCAGTTGATGGATAGGTGAAAGGTTTGAGGATTCTAGGCCCGTTAAAGGCATTTGAAGTTTTTATTTATGAAATTGTATTCTCATTAGTTAAATAACTGTTTAGAAACATAACTTTAATTAGCCAGTTTTTCAGGAAGTTAAGTTGTGTAAACATTATCTGCACTTGGCATTAATCCCTCGATCGTGAGTTATTCCAGACACAATTGAAATCAATTGTTATCGTGGCACCCGAGTGCCTCCCTGGGGGTTGAGGGATTAAGTAGTGATAGCAGGAAAATTAATTGTTATACTCATTATCATCATTATCAGATCTTATAAACACAATTATATGAAGCTTTGCTATAATTGCAATGCTGGTCAGGGGTGGGGTAGAAATTGTAGTTTGGCCAATGATAGAGATATGATACTGCTGTAGTGCTGTCAGTCTTCTTCCAGCGAAACACTTTCAATGGCCTCTTAAGATACCAGTCGGCAAAGGAAAAGTATTGTTAATCTACTTTAGTGCACAGCAAAAGAATAGATTAACACCATCATAACTTTTTATTACATAAATTAACTCTTACAGAGTAGTTATCTGATGGATTAATTATAACTCGTGCTGTTTAATATTTTTACCTTATTATATTCTTCAACTGAGCCTACAAACTGGAACTTAGGGTCAAAATCTACTTTTCTTTTGATTTTTTGCTTTGATGGTTGGTACTGAAAATAGAGAAATATCAAACTATTACGACGTAATTTTATTTTAGCAATGTAACAAAGCAAATAACTTGGTCATAAACTGTAATTTTCCATAAATATTATCATAAAAATCGTGATAATTTTAATAAAAATGCCTTCTTCATTACCTCAATCTCTTCATCTGATTCTTCGGAAAAATTATCTACTACCTCACCATCATCAATAGTCTTAATTAAACCCGGGTATCCTTCAACTTCCATATTCACAAAAACAACACTCTCGAGTTACTAAATATCATAATTTTAATCAAAATATCAAAAAAATAATAATCGCATGAACGATATTTTTAGGTTATCCTTCAAACTTCAAAATCAAATACACATGTTTTTATACGTTCCCTTCCACTACACGTATGACGTAGTTCAGTTAGTATGAATATCAGTTGTTATATTTTTTGTCTATTTCTATATTTAAGTAAAAATGTATTCATCTGCGTAAAAATTTGGATTAAATTCAAAGTTTGATTAAAAAGTTCTACTTAATGAATAACATCTACGGTAAAATTGCTTAAATCACTGCTAAAAGTACTTGTAAAGTATCATGTAATCTCAATCATGTGAAACCTATATCACCACTAGTGATTACTTGTTCAGTGATCACCACACACCACTAGGGTTTTTGTTCTGTGACTGTAGGTTACTGTCTATCTATGACCAACTGTGACCGGTTTTTGGCGGGAGTTCGTGAGATACGTTTGGAGTCCATTTATTTTATCGAATTTTTATTGTTTATAGTGATTTTTGGGTCGTAAAAGTGGTGTTATTTTGCGAAACAAAGTGTCGTGCGAGTGAACAATATACAGTTCGGTGAAATAACATGGTGTATGGGTCGTAACCAAGAAAAGTGGACCGTGAATTTTGCGCGGGATCGCGAACCGTTCACCTCTTTCTTGGGGACTTCTCTACATTCCTTCAATCTTTCAGCTGTCTCCAAAAACTCCATCGAAGCATTAAAACGTCTAACATCAACGTTTTATTGCAAAAATAAAGAAAATATTACTAAAGAATTGGCTGTATGGGCATAGTTCCCTTTGCCTACCCAGAATGGGTGAAGAAAACAACAACAACAACAACCAACTGTGACTGTGACCACTACATATTGGAGTTTTTGGCGGGAGTTCGTGAGATACGTTTGGAGTCCATTTATTTTATCGAATTTTTATTGTTTATAGTGATTTTTGGGTCGTAAAAGTGGTGTTATTTTGCGAAACAAAGTGTCGTGCGAGTGAACAATATACAGTTCGGTGAAATAACATGGTGTATGGGTCGTAACCAAGAAAAGTGGACCGTGAATTTTGCGCGGGATCGCGAACCGTTCACCTCTTTCTTGGGGACTTCTCTACATTCCTTCAATCTTTCAGCTGTAGTCAAAAACTCCATCGAAGCATTAAAACGTCTAACATCAACGTTTTAATGCAAAAATAAAGAAAATATTACTAAAGAATTGGCTGTATGGGCATAGTTCCCTTTGCCTACCCAGAATGGGTGAAGAAAACAACAACAACAACCACTACATATTGTCGTGTCTTGTCTGTCAAGTCACTATTTGACACTTTGACGAGGAGTTTTTGGCGGGAGTTCGTGAGATACGTTTGGAGTCCATTTATTTTATCGAATTTTTATTGTTTATAGTGATTTTTGGGTCGTAAAAGTGGTGTTATTTTGCGAAACAAAGTGTCGTGCGAGTGAACAATATACAGTTCGGTAAAATAACATGGTGTATGGGTCGTCACCAAGAAAAGTGGACCGTGAATTTTGCGCGGGAACGCGAACAGTTCACCTCTTTCTTGGGGACTTCACTACATTCCTTCAATCTTTCGACTGTCTCTGAAAACTCCATCAAAGCAATAAAACGTCTAACATCAACGTTTTAATGCGAAATAAAGACAATAATACTAAAGAATTGGCTGTATAGACAAGTATCCGAGGACGTTAAACGTATTAAGAAAAAAAATGACCACTACATATTATCGTGTCTTGGGAGTTTTTGGCGGGAGTTCGTGAGATACGTTTGGAGTCCGTTTATTTTATCGAATTTTTATTGTTTATAGTGATTTTTGGGTCGTAAAAGTGGTGTTATTTTGCGAAACAAAGTGTCGTGCGAGTGAACAATATACAGTTCGGTGAAATAACATGGTGTATGGGTCGTAACCAAGAAAAGTGGGCCGTGAATTTTGCGCGGGATCGCGAACAGTTCACCTCTTTCTTGGGGACTTCTCTACATTCCTTCAATCTTTCGACTGTCTCCAAAAACTCCATCGAAGCATTAAAACGTCTAACATCAACGTTTTAATGCAAAAATAAAGAAAATATTACTAAAGAATTGGCTGTATGGGCATAGTTCCCTTTGCCTACCCAGAATGGGTGAAGAAAACAACAACATTATCGTGTCTTGACTGTCAAGTCACTATTTGACACTTTGATTGACATTTTGTCAGTTTCTCGTAATATCTATTCGTTCGTGTAGCAAACTAAATGCGAATAAAATTCAATTAATTTAGTGAATTAACGTCTAAAATGGCAGACCGGCTATTAATTCACGATGATATTAAACTGTGAGTAATATATTTACGTAATTCATACTTAGTTCAGTCAAGGAACGTATGTGTGAACTTGATCTAATTATTATGTACATCACCTAGTTACTAGTCATGTTTTACATAAAACCTTACAATAGGCATATCTGTTTAATTAAAACTTATGCAGTAATTGTTAGTTTAAGAACTTTAGAGGTGATAGACATATTACCTTATTATACTTCTTGGGACTTAAGACTGATTTTTGTGTAACCATACTAAGTATAGTATTTATTTAATATCCTAGAAGGTTACAACATGTTTTACTTAAGCCGTCCAAAATGATAGCATCCGTGCAAGAACCTTGAGTTTTGAATAAACATTTAATGAAAAATTAAGAAGCCTAAGATGATGACAATGGGACTGATTTTGATTCGCGACAAGACTACAAAACTAAAGGTTGCGGCATCAGACTCGAAAGGGTAGAATTACATGCCACTTTTGTCAAAGGGCATGTAAGATACAATATATTATTAAGAAAGTGACAGCACATTGAAAGGAAATTAATAAAATATTGGTAAGCCAAAGTAATTGATGATTCATTGCTTAAACTTTGAAGACTTATAAGTGATCTCTGTTCAGTAGTTTATGTACATAAAGCCCTAAGTATGATAACATCTATCTACCTAGGTATGTAAGTAGTAGCTAGGGAGAACTGATCAAACTAAAGTACATAAATGTATGTTCTCATTCATAAAGACTGAAATATGATTGCCCCGTTAGTCTTATGGTTTAAATACCAGGCCAAGATCTCAAGGTCCCGGGTTCGATCCACGGGTCGGGCAACAAATAGTTTCGGATTTTCAAACGTTGCTCAAGTTAGTGATCACCAATCCACATTTGGCAAGCGTGGTGATTATGCCAGTTCCCATCATTGCAGTGGTAACTTGAATTCAATTATGGAGGCCTTTATCCCTGCAGTGGGATGATTATAGGCTGTTACTTTATACCACAAAGAATGAAAGCCTATATCTGTAAATGAAGACTAAAAACAATAAAATTCTTTGTCTATTCCATGAGAAATAATTAAGAAAAAAATTTTTTTTTTTTTTACTTACCACAACATGCACAGTTTTCTGGATTACAAATTTGTTCTTTTAGGCGACTGATGCCCAAGCCTAAAGATTTGTATTTAAGGTCGTCAGATCTTCCTCTTAACACAAATTTATTTTTAAAACACAAACAAAAGTATTATGCCTAGTCTCATTTAATTCCTTGTTGAGTCAATTAAGAAATCATTTTTTTCTTAATGAAATCAAAGGTTTTTAGAAGGATTTCCACACTACAAAATAGGAGGTAGGATCAAAACTGAAGAAAAAAAATTTTTGGGTCAAAACCATACTTTATTAGGTTTTTTTAATAAGTTGTTTGTATAATGTGTATCTGGCCTATACAACAATTGATTTATGTTGTGTCTTTAAATAACCACATACAAGGGGTTAAGGCCCCTAATTCAGCTAACCAAATCGTATCACAATCGTAATTGAATAGCAGGTTTTTGACAGTTCTAGCACAGTCTATGAACCATACAGTCGTTCGACGCCTTTGATCTCATGGAAAATGCCGACAACGTCTAGACAGTATCGTGACGGCCAGGGTTGTGAAAAGTAAACAATATATAAAAATATTTATTTATTGCAGATAAACATTCGTAATCAGCACCCCAATGAACCTTAAAATTGACACCCATGTCAAGTTATAAAAAATTACATCCGCCATCTTGGATTTAAAATAGGATGGCATTTTCGTAATCAGTACCCTAATGAATCTCAAAATTGAAACCCATATCAAATTATAAAACAATACGTCCGCCATCTTGGATTTTAAAAATGATGGCATTTTGGTAATCGGCACCCCAATGAACCTCAAAATTGACACCCATGTCAAATAATATAAAATTACGTCCGCCATCTTGGATTTAAAATAGGATGGCATTTTCGTAATCAGTAACCTTATGAATCTCAAAATTGAAACCCATATCAAATTATAAAACAATACGTCCGCCATCTTGAATTTTAAAAAGGATGGCATTTTCGTGATCGGCTTCCCAATGAACCTCAAAATTGACACCCATATCCAATTATAAAAAAATACGTCCGCCATCTTGGATTTTAAAAAGGATGGCATTTTCGTGATCGGCATCCCAATGAACCTTAAAATTGACACCCACAACATTATAAGCACACTTATTATTATATACATCACACTCAATATATAGTATTGCCCATAGTTAGCTTTTAGTTTACATTGAGACAAGTTCTCTTCAAATATGTATTCTAGATATTATATTTTTATTTTTCTCTAATTCCTTACTCTTAATTACTTATTATTTCTTTATTTAAGCTATATTAGTTGTTTTTGTAACTCGTTTATTGTTCCTCACAGGACAGGCTTAGCCTAGTGTGCGGACCTGAAATTATTATTGTTAACTAATCAATTGTAATTGTACTAATAAATAAATAAATAAATAAAATAAAAAAAAAACAAATTATAAAAATATACGTCCGCCATCTTGGATTTTAAAAAGGATGGCATTTTCATGATCTGCATCCCAATGAACCTCAAAATTGGCACCCATATCAAATTATAAAAAAATACGAGTACGTCCGCCATCTTGGATTTTAAAAAGGATGGCATATCCGAAGCACCCCACTGAACCTCAAAATTGACACTCATATCAAATTATAAAAAAATACGTCAGCCATCTTGGATTTTAAAAAAGATGGCATTTTCGTGATCGGCATCCCAATTAACCTCAAAATTGACACCCATATCGAATTATAAAAAATACGTCTGCCATCTTGGATTTTAAAAATGATGGCACTATCGAAGCACCCCACTGAACCTTAAAATTGACACTCATATCAAATTTAAAAAAATTACGTTCGCCATCTTGAATTTAAAAAAAGGATAGCATTATCGAAGCACCCCACTGGACCTTAAAATTGACACTCAGCAGCATCACGTAATCAGCAGCCCAATTAACCACGAAATTGACAACTATTTATCTTATTAAAAAAATATATGTTCACCATCTCGAATCATTCGATATCAGCATTCCAATAAATTCCAACAAACAAATATAAAATATCAGTATATAAACTTGAAAAATTTTGTCTCAGGCGGGACTCGAACTCGCATCTCCTCGCATGCCGGGCGTTGTAGTTGTCGTTGTCGCAGTGCAATTAAGTTGCTAAAATATCAAATAAAGTATATAAATAGCTGTTTCATCTTAACTGACTGTCAAACATCTGCAAAGATGTTTCTTTCGGGTGTTAAGGGTGCAAACTCCTAACATTTGATGAAACAACGCTGGCTCACAGCGTAAGAATATGCTTGAAAAATTCGCGCCGTGTCGCAGTGTCTCGGTAGCCTAATGGTATGGCGCCCGCCCGGCATGCGAGGAGATGCGGGTTCGAGTCCCGCCTGAGACAAAATTTTTCAAGTTTATATACTGATATTATAAGTGCAATTAAGTTGCTAAAATATCAAATAAAGTAAATATAAAATAATTTAAAACACAAACATTTGTTAGCCCTGAATGCTGTGTCCCGAACTGCTAACATCGTTTTGTTCGCAGTTCGGGCTCGGCCTTCCCGCGTCTCGCCCCTCACACCCCGCACACTTGCCCTGTCTAGACGTCTTCGTCGAACGACTGTATGGTTCATAGACTGTGGTTCTAGTATGGGCTAAATGTCAAAATCGCCCAATTCAACGATTGAACTGCAATTGAAATATCTGAATAAGGGCCAAAGTTTTATTTGGCTATGGATTGTAAGTATGATTTCTTTTTCTAGTTTACACATAGGTCCTATGAGTTATTTAAAAAATAAATAAACAAATAATTTTATTGCCATGTCAAATTGTAATGTTAATTTTCGTTCATAAATTTTAGTTAATTATTATGACTCATTAGCTGTCATCGACATTCTATTAAATCACTTCCTGGTGTGAAAGGTTAAACTAACTGTTACAGGTATATTACCTCGGATAAGTTCTTCTTGGAGCCACACATCAACCCGACAGAGGTTATGGTTATTGACAGAGTCACAGGAGAGGCATCTGTTAAAGGTTTGTATTAATATCTTCTTATTTATATTGTAAAGTAAAGTAAAGTAACAGCCTATAATCATCCCACTGCAGGGAAAAGGCCTCCATCATTGAATTCAAGTTACCACTGCAATGATGGGAACTGGCATAATCACCACGCTTGCCAAATGTGGGTTGGTGATCACAAACCCGAGCAACGTTCGAAAATTCGAAACTATTTGTTGCCCGACCCGGGGATCGAACCCGGGACCCCGAGATCTTGGCCCGGTATTTAAACCACTAGACCAACGGGGCGTTATAGTATTTATATTGAGGCAAGGTGTAATTTAATGATGCAAAAGCCTCTGAAGGTGTGATTCTAGTGCTTAAACGCAAGAAATATTTGTACAGGACATCAAATTAAATAAATAAGTAAATAAATGAGCAGCAGTTACAATTTGTATGGAAGTGTTAAAAAAAATTTGTAGTTTTCAAGCAATAGAATTTGTTTTGCAAATCATAAAAATTTTTAGTAGGCTTCCAATTAATTACATTTTTACGTTCTACTATTGAAAAAACTACAAAGCTTGTATTATTTTATTGGATCAAAAGTCCCAGTGAAATTGAAAGTAATTTCTTTATTCCTTTAATTTTTCAGAATATGGGACAGTCAAAATACCAATTCCAGTGAATGCTTACAAACCGGTCTGTGGCTTCCTCGGGACAATCAAGCTAATATCTGGACTGTATCTTGTTGTGGCTAAATATAGAATATTGGTAAGTAACTTTATATATTTAAAAACTATGTGAAAATTCTCAATGTTAACATGTTATTAAACATGATTGAGTTCAGACTCTTAAGATGTCATATTAGTAGAAAACTCATGCAGACCATGAAATAAATATTGCTGAGAGACAGACAGACAGACAGCAGAGATTTAATAATAGGGTTGGAATTCTTTGGAATAAAAACCGGAAGCATTACATAAATATTTAAATATTCATGGAAAACCAATCGTGGTCATTCTTCCAGATCAACATAAATAGAGATGCACCACTATAGATTAATATTTAATATATCCCTTATGGCCTGCGCAGACGACGGACTTTGACGTAGAATAAAGTACGCCCCTTGAATAAAAAGTACGCCGCGGATTTACTGCGAACTCAACGTACACGGTGTGCGATCATTTGTTCGTTTATCGCCGTGCATACGTATGTCGCTCTCGTGCGTACAACGCGGACTAAAGTCCGCCATGTGCGTTGCTTCGCCTAGTCACACGAGTGTTAATTTTTTTCGGGTCCCGTACTTTTGTCCAGTCCGCTCTCTGCATGTCCTCGGTAATTCGGGGGACTTTTTGTACGCGGTAATTTTAATCACTCGTTTGCGTTTCTCGATACAGTTGTAAGCGATCTATTTTAGCGGACAAAAAAGTCCGCGAACAACAATCCCTCGTCTGCGCAGGCCATTAATGTTTATATTTCCTGGCATCTTCACACACTACACTCACAGTGTATTTAAAGAAAGTATTTTCATAAAAATAATCTCGTTTTTTTCAAGGTACTGTATTTTCAATTTAATTTATAAAATATTAAAATTTAATGTTCCAGGTCGGTAGACTCAATGGCCACGACATATATCAGTTGGCGGGGTCAGATGTCATACCATTTGCTAGATCTACGACACATCTCACCAACAAACAGGTACGGAACATAGTTAATGGAAGGAAATCCCCTAATAACAACTAAAACAGCTTATTTAAAAAACTTTAATGTATGACTTTGTCGGTGAGGTAATCTTTTTAATTATAAATTGTATATGAAAGCGCAAAACTAGAAAATGTTTAGACTGAATTATTTTACACAGTTTTCTTAAGGCACAAGGAAGGTTATAATGTATGGAAAATGCGAAAGTAGTAAAAATCACACTTTTCTTTTCAATACAAACCTAGACTGACAAAAACGAAGTAGATAGAACGAAGTTTGTCTATATAAAAAAAAGTAAGTTGATAGCGCTAAACTCGAAAACAGCTTGACCTATTCAGAATTTTTTTTTTGTATGTCCCACATTACACGGAAATTTTTAATAAATAAAAACTGATTACCTTTGACAAGCACAAAGTCTGTCCGGGCAGCTGGTAATAAATAAATAAATTTTTTATTTGCTATGATTAATTAATAATTGCTATAAACACATAATTTTTGTAGTTCAAACTCTTGTTTAAAAAGGAACAAATGATTAGATGTGTTATTTGGAATGTCAGAGGTTTGTATTGTCTAAACACGACTGCCTCTTATAACTAGTTGTTAAATAGCATAAAATGATGTTGAATTAATTATTTCACTTTAGGTTAAAATTAAGACTGATTTTGTTTTATTTTGAACCTTATTGATACACATTGTCGGTTGACCGAAACATTTTCCCAGAACTAAATTATCTTGTCCTAAAGGAAACTCGAGTGTCTATAAATTCACAGCCGACTTTGCCCGAGAGTTAGCGTCTACCTTGATCATTAATTCTAAATGGAAAATTAAATTATCTGTTTATTTTAATATGAAGATTATGGATCTTTCTGTGATAGATTAATAGGGTCAGTAGGATTTCAGCCCGCCTTATGCGTAACATTCGGCGGCGGACATCACGCAATCGCGTGTCCAATCCGATCATCATCCCCTATTTGTAACCTTTAGAAAGATCAATTTACAGATACTCAAGCGCAGACATAGTGTATTGGAAAAATCCAAAGTATTGCGCGAGTCAACCGACAGACAACGCCATCTGTTGGGGGCAAAGTAAAAACTAAATTTCATACATTCCACGAGCTATGTTCCTGAAATGGTATTTTTTATGAAGAATATTAGAAATATTATAACGCAATAAGCAAGTACTGAACTAGTCATAACCCTCGGTTTTTACTGTGTTATCTCTGAAAATTTTACAATAAAGAATTTTGAAATTTATTCAAGGGATGTAATGAATAAATTAGTCTTTGATAAAATTATAATAACTTTTGAAGTATGCAAATTGCAAATGTATTATTTTAGACAGACAAAAAGTTTTATTGTTTAAACCGTTTTTTTTTTAATAAAAGAACAGGTGGAATATTATGGATATGACAATAATTATAAAATGTATGCATGTGTCGATCGTTTAAACTTTTTGTAGTATTAGAAGTAGTTCTCTAACCCTAGGCTAGGCGATTTGTCCGCATTTATCCTTTTTAATACAGACAACAGCACTTCAACCTACCACAAAACGTTAAATTTTCTCAATTGATATTGATCTCTATTTGTTGGACTTAAAGTTGAAAATCAATCCAATGACCTTTAACTTTTTGGGTAGGTTGACCTGCCGTTGTCTGTTGTACGTAATCCTCATCTTCTACTCTAACCATCCTAGGTGACTTCAGAAAGTTGCTACCTTTCCCACGCATCAGATCTATATCTGTGATTGTAGAAACCGTTGTTCAGCCACGCTCTTGCACTCATTGAGCTGATACTATGGCGTTTCTTCTGCCTCCATGCATCTGCACAAGAGGCTGTGGTAAACGGATGTTTGTTTGACAGTGTCCGGTTAGAATACCTGTGCTAAGGCGACTACTAGAGCTAAGTGCTACTCCGAATTGATTTAATTTTATTACTTCTGAACAAAATCAATTCTCATAAAACTAGAACAGTGTCATTTTAGCAAATTCTAGTATTTATGGAATCGCAGTAAACTTGTCATTTAGTTGTTTATACGAATTTGTCGCTAACGCCAGAAGCGGCCTTTTTTAGCAATAATGTACAATACGAAAGAATGACAGAATAAAAAGCAGTTAAGTGATTGAATTAATACTACTGATAATTTGCTTAAATGATACCGTTCCAGTTTTTTGAGAATTGATTTTGTTTAGTTCATAATAAAATTAAATCAATTGGGGGCAGCACTTAGCTCTAGTAGTCGCCTTAAGAGGAAACACCACGGCCGTTTTTCCATACAAACGTAGTCCCCTGTTCCCTCCCTGGATAACGCCAGTAGAGCATTAATTTTTATTACAAAAATCTATGGCCACTATTAGCATGTTTCTATGTTTTCTTTTTTTTTCATAAATCAATAAATAAAAGAGATATGAGCCCTCAAAAATCGAGAAAATTCGCCAGATTTTCCGCTGTGTACAAACATCCAGAAAACAAATGTGGCTAAATTTTAGAAAAAAAAGCAAAATATACGAACACGGCCAAAGCTTTTCTTTAAATTTTAATGAAAAAAGTATTTAAATTGGTCTAGTTTTGAAAAAGTAATCGGTGGACTACGAATCTTTGATTTGGTGTGCTTTTAGTAGGTATTTTTGGTCCAAGAAGCAGTTGTCTCTATCACGCTCTGCGGTGGAGGCGTTCGGCACTGCCCGACAGCAATAGATTTTACAAATACCTATTTTTAATAATAATAATAATAATAATGCATTTATTTATTCAGACTACAGTGATCCAATTAAGGTTAGAAACAGTAATATTTAAAGCTATAATTATTGACATTAAACAAATTAACGAAAAAATAAATAATAAAAAAATAAAAACTAAAACTAAAAATCTATTTTATTGCCCCAATCACTAATCTGACAAGATATGACTGAATGGGACAATCGAACTTATCCGAAATAGTTTTCAGGATGATGCTGCTGCTACCCCGAACTCTGCGCAACAATGAACCGATGCGTTTGCGCCTAATCGCGTAAAAATCATCTGTATGGGCATCAGCAAACATCGCCGAAGCGCTACAGAAGCGGGGCAACCGCAACATCATCCTGAAAACGTTATTATATTGAACTCGTAGGGCGTCGTATGCCCTGCGAGTGTAGTTTACCCAATTTTTCAATTCACTCGCCCGTAGTGTTTCCTCTTGTCAGTTGACCCCGAATAAGGAAAGATAAATAGCACAAAACGTAACTGATTTCCAACTGACCTTGTCAAACAGATCGAAGACAACAACACGTACGTGCGAATGGTTCAATCGCAGCTGGACACGGCCGGCATGTACCTCTCGTACGGGCACGACCTCACGCACTCGCTGCAGCGGCTGCACTCGGTGGCCCAAGACTTCCACAAGGTATGTCAATACTATACTTTTTTTGATATTAACTTAATTGCAATTATAATATCTATACTAATATAAAGCTGAAGAGTTTTTTTGTTTGTTTGTTTGAACGCGCTAATCTCTGGAACTGCTGGATCATATTGAAAAAATATTTTTGTGTTGGATAGTCCCGCTGCGACCAATAGGAGCGAAGCATCAGTGAAAAATGTTGCAAACAATAATCGCGATCATGATAACAGACATTGACGCGTACGAAGTCGCGGGCAACAGCTTTTGACGACCATTTGGATCAGCGGTAGTTAACGCTACTTCTGACCCATGGGTCGCGGGTTCGATCCCCGCACAGTACAAATATTTGTGTGCATGAACATGTCTGTTTGTACTGGTCTGGGTGTTTTCTATGTATTATAAGTAAGTATTTACAAAAAAAAAAGTATATAAGTAAGTTTATCGGTTATCTAGTACCCCATACGACAGGGTACTAAATAGTAGCTTAATTTGGGACTAGATGGCTCTGTGTGGCCCAGTGAGGCATGTCTTGAAATATTTATTTATTTATTTATTTATATAAACTTGAAAAAATATGTCACATACCGGGCGCGGCGCTGCGCTTTACCATTTAACTGTAAAATTTCTTTCGGGTGTAAATAGTGCAAAACTCGTAACATTTGATGAAACTAGGATGGGTTACAGGCTACGGCGATAAAAGCATACTTGGGAAATTTACGCTGTGACGTAATGCCTCGGTATGCGAGGAGATGCGGGTTATAGTCCCGCCTGAGAAATATTTTTTCAAGTTTTTATACTGATATTATGTTACTACTACTTGATACTATTTCTATATTTAAACTTAAAAACATTTCGTCTCAGGCGGGACTCGAACTCGCATCCTCATTCATACGGAGCGCGATGTTTTGCCAATTAAACCACCGAGGCATTACGTCACAGTGCCAGTTTCCGAGTATGTTTTTATGATATAATTTTTATTTAGGAAGTTATGCACTCCTAACACCCGAAAGAAACATCTTTACAGATTGTGTTTGACAATCAGTTAAGATGAAACATTAACGGCTATTTAAATACTTTAAATGATATTTTAGACACCTAATCACAATTAAATTATCAGTACATATCTATCTTACCAATTGCTCTTATTTTGTGTTTGTCTTGTTGGTTGTCCTTATAAATAAATAAAATAAAAATCAAATGTTGTGTGTCATTATCAGTCGTCTTTCTGTATAGATGTCGCTAGCGAGCCGCGCGGACCAGCGCTTCCTGTGGAACGGGCACCTGCTCCGCGACTTCTCGCACCAGCAGTTCGCCCGGTTCGCCCTGCCACTCGTACAGGGCTGTATCCTTTTACAATGCAACGACAAACTAGACTGAATCACTGAATTATTGGACCTCCGTGGCGGAGTGGCGTACACACCGCTTTTCAAGGTTTCGCCTGCTCCGAGGTCCCGGTTTCGATTTCTACATTGACCCAATGTAGAAAAAAAATGTGTTTCTACATTTTCTCGGGTCTGTGTGTTTGTGGTATCTTCGATGTTCCTGGTTTCCAAAATACGTGTGATTTAAATAGTTAGTCAAATTGGGATTAGGACAAAGTATGTGATGTGATTTGTTCTTTAGATCTTCTATGATAGCTACAGTGTCAATATATCGGTAACTAATAAAATAAGGTATATTGTATAAATCTCGAAGCAACTAACTCGTATAGGAAAGTAACAGCCTATAATCATCCCACTGCAGGGAAAAGGCCTCCATCATTGAATTCAAGTTACCACAGCAATGATGGGTGTACTGGCATAATCACCACGCTTGCCAAATGCGGGTTGGTGATCACAAACCCGAGCAACGTTCGAAAATTCGAAACTTTTGTTGCCCGACCCGGCATTCGAACCTGGGACCCCGAGATCTTGGCCCGGTATTTAAACCACTAGCTAGCCCAACGGGGCGTTAACTCGTATGATAGTGTAATATACAGGATATACCAGTATATGTAGAGCATCTAAGGCCGTGGGAGATAGTATAGGCCTATACCGTTAAATAATACATAAATAAATTCATTTATTTACCAGAACAGAAGTTTTTTAAGGTGATAACAGTAACTTATTAGTTACCAGCATTAAAAGAAATAGTATTTCCGGAAAATACCATTGCATTATTAAGTTATTAAAAGTCAAAGATTCATAAAAACTAATTACATCACTTTAAATTAATCAGAATTTTTAATAGGTAAGTGAACGATACCAATAAATTATTTGACTGATCATAACCTCGTAAGTCCTGTGATTTTTTAACTGCAGCATTAATACCTGCCGGGTGTACTATACCAAGTACAATCTTAAAATAGTGTTTTAGATCAGATTAAAAAATGGTTGTAGTTTCCGAAGCGTTGTTTTTTTTTGCTGTACTTATAGCATAATACTTCTTTTAAAAGGACTATATTGAAAATAGTGTTATTCTGGAAGTTCGTTAGGCTTTTATAAAGTTAAACGAAAAAGCAAATTCTAAGTATGTTAGGCAGTTATTCTTGCAATGTCGTTTAAATGTCAGGTCTGAACTACTATTTTTAATTTGTACTTTTAAAAGTACGCGGGGACTTACGAGGTTAATGAAACCCAACGTTAAAGGAAGGTTCACACAAAAGCGCAAGGTAAAGCGCTCATAGCCCAATGCTTCTTAGTGATCAGTATCTGCCACGAATGTTAAGCAACGCTAAGAGCGGTCACACTAGTTGGATGAGTGACCGTTTGTGGCATCATATCTTGAGCGCATTCGGAGGGAACGTTAAGCCGTCGGTCCCGGCTGTTGTCGCGAGGTAACAGTCGTTAAGCCCTGTTGGAGGCCTTCGGGCGGCTTGAGGCACATCCAACGGCGGGGTGATGTTGCCGCAGCGTCGCCCTCGCCGTCCACCAACCCGCACTAGGCCAGTGAAGCTAAGAAAGAAAGAAATAAAAAATATTTGTTTGGCATCAAACAAAATAAAATACACGTATCAATAAAAATAAAAAATAAAATACACAAAACCACAACATTTAAAAATTGACGACGCTGATATTCTGCGGGTATAGCTAAGGCCTTAACAACTCTCCTTAAAAAAGAAGCGATACCTGTGCTTAGTAGTGAGCGTAAATGGGTTGTAACTTTTTTTTAAGGGAAGGTAGGTAAATATTGGGACGTGTAAAAGCGCCTCCTGGGGCCTATCTGCAGTGATAAAACTGATTTTACAATAAAGTTCTTAACTTGTAACTCGCACAGTCGTATCCATAAACCACGTGTCGGTGAACGGGCACCCGATCACGTGGTCGCTGGTGTCGCGCCGCAGCGTGCACCGCGCCGGGACCAGGTTCTACATGCGGGGGGTTGATGCCCAGGTGAGTCTTGTTATTAACTTGTTATTAACTCTTTAGAACACCAAAATATTGTCAGTTTTGTTTGGTTATTTACGCAGATTTATAAGAAAACTAGATGACCCAACAGATGTTGTCCTGTCTTAACTATGATTGTTTACGAAATGGTATAATAAAAAAATATTTACAATTGTTTATTATTATTAATATGCTTTATGATATACAGCATTCTTTGTTTTTTTTTTCTGGCGGGTATACTAATTTTGTTGTCTGCTCGACACGGAAATAGGCGACATATTATTGGCCATGTGCAAAATTCAGTTTTTTTACCCTCTATTTGACGATATTTGCAGCACGCATTCTGTCAATGTTATGTCAAACGCCGTACATAAAAAAGTTGGAATTGTCAAAAGCGATAAGGTTATAATTTAGAACGGTGATTTTCCAATTTTTCGCGTAATTTCCTATTTTTTTTCTTTTATAAGAACCTTTTCTTGTCAATAACAATACACAATTTAATAGTAAAATAATTATAGCAAAATCCTATGGTGTGTCCAACTGTGAACCGATACAGGCTGGTGGAAGAAAATTATCCAATAAAATCTTTAGACCTGATGGCGCATGCAACAGTGTTTGCGAAGCGAAACGAAATTTACATTTTCATTGATTCTCTGTACACTATACACCGTGAAATTTTAGTGGTTGTTTTCCCGCAACAGAACGATTTACCTTTAGTAGCACCATCGAATCGTGCGAGTTATTTTTTGAAAATAAAGATATCGTTGTTCTCAACTAATCAAAAAAATTATCATCAACTCAAAAGCGTGAGATACGATAGTATCTTTACAAAATGTGACATGTTTGGGTACTGCTTGCCGCACTAAATCAATGTTCAAAGCAAAAGAAGCTCTACGCACTAAGTAATACAGCATAATCTGTACCGCGCGAGGGGAAATGACCCCGGCCGGTGACCGGCTGCGGCGCGGCTGGTACCATTGGTTCAAGGTTGCTTTCGAGTTTCGTTTATCACAATCGTGAAACTGCTATTTTTTTATTTGAATAAAAAAAAACTGCACAAATCTATTGTACTACTAAGATAGAATAATTTTACTGCGGGAAAACAACCACTAAAATTTCACGGTGTATTTTTAGGGGTAATAAATACAAAACTAAAATTTATAGCTTAAAAAAGTTTTTAGTCCGTTTTCCACATTCTTATTTTTGTATGACTTTCCTTCAAAGATAGTCTGTAATTATAAAATAAAGTAAACATCAAGTTTAAATATTCTTATTAATAAAAATAAATAGTTTTTTTTTTACACAACTTTTATAATAGCGACCAATCCTTTTTTGTAGCTCTTGCCTCTTTTTTGTCTATCTTTTAAAATGTCCCTTACCAGTACAACGCCCCTTGGTCTAGTGGTTTAAATACCGGGCCAAGATCTCGGGGTCCCAGGTTCGATCCCCGGGTCGTTCAACAAAAAGTTTCGAATTTTCGAACGTTGCTCGGGTTTGTGATCACCAACCCGCATTTGGCAAGCGTGGTGATTATGCCAGTTCCCATCATTGCTGTGGTAACTTGAATTCAATGATGGAGGCCTTTTCCCTGCAGTGGGATGATTATAGGTTGTTACTTTACCAGTAAACAACATCTTAATATATAAAAAGTTCGTGTCACGTGGTTTGTCCGCGGTGGACTCCTAAACTACTGAACCGGTTTTCAAATTTGATTTGCATAACGTGTGCCATTTGATCCAACTTAACTCTGTCAATCGTACCGAACAGAGTAGGTAATCGTAGTCCAGAGTATATTTATTAACGTATTAGTGGCTCTTCATCTCGAATGCGAGAAGTTTATTTTTGTATTAAAATTTGCACAGCTTACATCTCAATTTATAGTCGCAATATTATTTTATTGCAAATTATTTGTTTCTTGACTCTTAAAGACTTGGTATAGTAAACGCCACTGGTGACAATGACATTTTAGACGTCAAAATCAAATTAAAGTTCGCGGGGTAAGCTAGTATTTAATAAACTAACCTCGCTTTTACCACCAGGGCAATGTAGCAAACTTCGTGGAAACGGAGCAGATAATCGAGAGGGGGGGTGAGAAGTCGTCTTTCATACAGACTCGAGGCTCTATCCCTCTGTACTGGACGCAGTACCCGAATCTGAAGTACAAGCCTCTAGTTGCGCTTGCGCACGAAGACCATTTAGCGGCGTATACGAAGCACCTTCGTGATCAGCAGCAGCGGTACGGGAATCAGGTGCTGGTGAATCTGGTGAGTTATCATAATACTACAGGTTGTTAAGTAAATGCTGTAACAATCCGAAATCAGCCCACGTGATACAGCCCATATGAGAAATTTGAATAACGTTAAGAAATTTGAAATCATCATTTTTTATTTATTTATTTTCACACAAACAAAATATATATTTTTTTTTCGAAATTTTGATACCAAATTTCCTTTCTACTACGCTTTTATTAGCTTGGGTTGTATGTATGTATGTAATGGAATCTTTGAGCATAGTTTTCACCTATTTCCAGACATTTGATTAATTTGAAACTTTGCACACGTATCAAGGACCGATGAAAATGCAATAATTTAATAACAGTTTCCCAATATCCTTATTAGGACCGCCAGGATTAATCTTACTCTTTCGCTCGGGCACTCGGCACAACACAACGGAGGCAGATACTTTATCAGGCTAGTTGCATTTTCACCGTGTTGTTCGTAAGGAATTTCAATACTATCATACATCTGCAAATAATTAATTGAAATATCGAACTAAAAAATGAAAACTAAAATGTAGTTTAAAAAACTAAAAACCACGCTTTTATAGCGTATCGAACTAAAAAGTAGAAAATAACTTCAAAATAAAATTATAATAAAATTTAAATTATTAGGAGAATAATTCAATTCAGAGTAAAAAACGTGGAGTGCTTGATATAAAAAAAGGAAACAATTATTCTGCTTGCAACTATCTATGTGCGGAGAGTTATGAAAACATAGTAAAAAATCATGAAAATATATTAAAATGCACCCCACGTTTTTTACTCTGAATGGAATTATTTTCCTAATAATTTAAATATTATTACAATTTTATTTTGAAGTGATTAGTTATTTTCTACTTTTTAGTTCGATTCGCTATAAAAGCATTGTTTTTTAGTTTTTTTAAACAATTTTTTTTTACTTCACCATAGTATTTATACTTATGCTATTATAATATAGGCTGGTTTCAGCTTGTTATACCATTTACCTAACACCCTGTATAAACGCAAAAGTTTGTAAAGATCTATAGTTTGTTACTCTTTTACGCTAAAACGACTCAACGGAGGTTAATAAATTTACGTGAGGCACGGCGTCAGTTTATTGGCTCGAATAACGTATAGGCTACTTGTTATCCCGGGAAAAGGTACGGTTCCCGTGGGATAATTTCCTATACATAGTTCTAAATTAATAATAAATTTCATCCGTACGAAGTCGCGGGCAACAGCTTGTTTTTTATAAATAGAAAATATCACTTATATGGTTTGATCTTCAAGAAGTCACTTTTATAGTAGTTTTGTAGAAATGGGAAACAGCGAAGATACCATGAACACGAAGATCCAAATACTCGTATGTCCAAAGCTCAACAAGTCCTGTTGACACGGTCTTCTATTTCTATATTCTTCATGATTCTCCACCTCCCGTCTTCTGCATTCATTGGGCCCAGATCCTTTCAAAAAATTTTCCTTAGAGCTTATTCTACTTTTGTCCCGCCCAGTGTCGAGCTTTGCATCTAAGCAGTTAGGTGGGTCTGATGACAGCTTTTTAGACACGAATTTTAGTTTTCTGCATATCAGCCTAGAATCTAAAACTTTGTGAAGAGCTGATATGCATCTTAAAGCGTATTGGAAATAATTTTAAAATTATTTCCAATACGCTTTAAGATATGCATCTTAAAGCGTATTGGAAATAATTTTAAAATTTTTACTTTTTCAATCTCTTCTTGAATCTGTAACGCAAACCCCACGTACAAAATAAGAATAGTCCAATTTGTTAAAGATGATCGAAAGTTATGTTCGTACATACATTTCGGTGATTAAAGTTAATTCATGTACATTCTATAGATTTATGACTTATTTCTTCATTGTAACTGATCATGTTCTAGATAATTTTTAATGTACCCAAACTTTGCTCTGTGCAGATCGACCAGCACGGCAAGGAAGAGGCCCTGGAACGCGGGTACCGGGCGGCCGTAGCGGCGGCGGCTTTACCCGGCGTTCGCTACGAGCCCTTCGATTTCCACGCCGAGTGCCGCGGGATGCGCTACTCCCGCCTGCAGGTCCTGGTCGAGCGGGTGGCGCACGAGCAGGTATCTATACACCACGTGTAGCATTGTAGCAAGAAACCCTAGGGCGTGGCTACCGGCGGCGCTACACTTGCACCGGAGTGCCGCGGGATGCGCTACTCCCGCCTGCAGGTCCTGGTCGAGCGGGTGGCGCACGAGCAGGTATCTATACACCACGTGTAGCATTGTAGCAAGAAACCCTAGGGCGTGGCTACCGGCGGCGCTACACTTGCACCGGAGTGCCGCGGGATGCGCTACTCCCGCCTGCAGGTCCTGGTCGAGCGGGTGGCGCACGAGCAGGTATCTATACACCACGTGTAGCATTGTAGCAAGAAGCCCTAGGGCGTGGCTACCGGCGGCGCTACACTTGCACCGGAGTGCCGCGGGATGCGCTACTCCCGCCTGCAGGTCCTGGTCGAGCGGGTGGCGCACGAGCAGGTATCTATACACCACGTGTAGCATTGTAGCAAGAAGCCCTAGGGCGTGGCTACCGGCGGCGCTACACTTGCACCGGAGTGCCGCGGGATGCGCTACTCCCGCCTGCAGGTCCTGGTCGAGCGGGTGGCGCACGAGCAGGTATCTATACACCACGTGTAGCATTGTAGCAAGAAGCCCTAGGGCGTGGCTACCGGCGGCGCTACACTTGCACCGGAGTGCCGCGGGATGCGCTACTCCCGCCTGCAGGTCCTGGTCGAGCGGGTGGCGCACGAGCAGGTATCTATACACCACGTGTAGCATTGTAGCAAGAAGCCCTAGGGCGTGGCTACCGGCGGCGCTACACTTGCACCGGAGTGCCGCGGGATGCGCTACTCCCGCCTGCAGGTCCTGGTCGAGCGGGTGGCGCACGAGCAGGTATCTATACACCACGTGTAGCATTGTAGCAAGAAGCCCTAGGGCGTGGCTACCGGCGGCGCTACACTTGCACCGGAGTGCCGCGGGATGCGCTACTCCCGCCTGCAGGTCCTGGTCGAGCGGGTGGCGCACGAGCAGGTATCTATACACCACGTGTAGCATTGTAGCAAGAAGCCCTAGGGCGTGGCTACCGGCGGCGCTACACTTGCACCGGAGTGCCGCGGGATGCGCTACCTCCGCCTGCAGGTCCTGGTCGATCAGGAAAACTACTTGAATCGGCACCCGGGGGAAGTCCAATCCAGTCGGCATCTGGATAGACCCCCTATAAAAGGCCCTCTCTACCCCATCACATTAAATTTTTTTGACACTGAGTAAATGATTCTTACATGAGAAAAGTATTCTATAAATTATGATTAGGGATAAACTTTAGGAAGGGTGATAAATCGTATTATAAATTACAATTTCGGGTTAAAAACTTTAGTTGAGCCAATATGGACCCGATATCTTTAGATCTGTCCAGTAATTGTATGAATCTCTTGTCACCTCACCTCCCCGCATACCCAAGGCGCGATCCAGTGGTTGTGGTCAGACTGTAGCTATTAACGCAACACATATAAACCTCATGACAAATTGACTGTAAATAAGATTATTGCTCTGAAAAGTGCTATTTCTCTTAAGCACACAAACGGCGATGGTTGCAGTATTCGCTTGATAAGTAGCTCTTCAACCAAAACAACAGCATGCGATTTAGATTAGGCTTTCGAACACAAACAGCAATTAAATAGTTTACTGGTCCTGGCAACGAAACTTACGTAATTTTTAAAAATACATACGTATTGACTCGTTACAACAGCATAGGAAAAAAGGCCAATATAAAACAGCGCGTGCGCCTATTTCGGATAGAACAGTAGCGCCATCTAGTTGCAGTCAACATGTCGATAGAGTAACAATAATAGGAATCACAGATAAACTGTATTAAATTAAGTTATAATTTGGACATAAATATTATATTCTATTCTAATGAGCCGACATAAATGAGGTCAATCAATATTATTTTACTTATTTAATGGCAAGTACAACAAAACGCTAATACTCCTTTATAGACAAGCTTGCACACATCAGATAAGTTGCTTTAAAATCACATCACGATACCCTTAGTAGTTTAGAGTACAGACAACAGCACGTCAACCTACCACAAAACGTAGAAATTTTCTCAATTGATATTGATCTCTACTTGTTGGAATTAAAGTTGAAAATCAATTCAATGACCTTTAAATTTTTGGGTAGACTGACCTGCCGACTGTACAACGTTCTTGTCCACTTCTCTCCAGACAGAGTTCGGCTACTTCCTATCCCGGGGCGGTACAGTTCTGCTGCGGCAAAGCGGCGTGTTCCGCACCAACTGCGTGGACTGCCTGGACCGTACCAACGTGGTGCAGTCGCTGTTAGCTCGCCTGCAGCTGGCGGCGGCGCTGCGGCTGCTGGCCGTAGCGGGGGATGAGCCGCAGCCGCATCTCGACCAGCTGTTCAACACTGTGAGTACACTAACACTCTAGCACCCATGAACTACAGTCTCTCACAACACACTAGCCCCCATGAACTACAGTCTCTCACAACACACTAGCACCCATGAACTACAGTCTCTCACAACACACTAGCGCCCATGAACTACAGTCTCTCACAACACACTAGCGCCCATGAGCTACAGTCTCTCACAACACACTAGCGCCCATGAACTACAGTCTCTCACAACACACTAGCGCCCATGAACTACAGTCTCTCACGACACACTAGCGCCCATGAACTACAGTCTCTCACAACACACTAGCGCCCATGAACTACAGTCTCTCACGACACACTAGCGCCCATGAACTACAGTCTCTCACAACACACTAGCGCCCATGAGCTACAGTCTCTCACAACACACTAGCGCCCATGAACTACAGTCTCTCACAACACACTAGCGCCCATGAGCTACAGTCTCTCACAACACACTAGCACCGTTGTACAGACAACGGCAGGTCACTGTCGAACAAATGCGGGAAATCCAGCAATTATTCACCGTGCATTTTGAACCACCTGACAAACTAAGCCCTCGCTATGGAACCACTATGAACAACATCTTAGCTTTTGTTTTTTTTTAATATCAATAAAATATCTTAAAAAAATTTAAACTATTGATTCAGCTATTCATTTTAAAACACGCTGTGACGTGACGCATACGGACGTATCTGTATAAGGTTCCTTCACCCAGGAACCGGCCAAAGCAAAATAATAAGTCCGTGTGCTTCACAGCATGATTCAAAATTAATAATGTAGGTGCATACAGTTGCGAGCACCTTAACTAAGTCAATAAACCAAACTTGCGACACAGACGACTCAACCTTGTACAATATTTTGAAATGAAATGAAATTGAAATGAAATAATTTATTGCTTTCAAATACAATTACATACACAAGTTACGAACATTATTTTAGCCTAACTACCAGGAAAGCAATTGGAGATGACTCAGCTTGTGCTGTTATGGATAAGCAATCCCACTCAGCGCTGATTTTCAGCCACCTCCACTTCTCTAAAGGTGTGACGCGAGAATCTATGTAATGAGGGCTTAAAAAATTATGCTAAACAACCATTACCCGAAAGCTAACAAAAAATAAATTCATTAAAAATAACAATAAACTAAAAGCACTTTTCTGTGTGTGTGTGTGTGTGTGTGTGTGTGTGTGTGTGTGTGTGTGTGTGTGTGTGTGTGTGTGTGTGTGTGTACGTGAATGTGTGTGTGTGTGCGTTTTTGGGTGCGTAACTTTAAAAAAAAACTCAGAAATATCGTTTTAGGGGGGGTGACTTCCAAAATCTAAGGACGATATCTTCCGCAGCAAGCTGCCTATTTTATAATTAATAAATCAGTGTGTATTGAAACTTGATCGTGTTTGATCTCCGCAATTACATAACTCCAAATACCTCACGCTCCACCATACACGCACACTCATCCTAAAATAATATTGTTTTTTCGTAGAAGACTATTTCAATCGATAAAAAAAAATTATGATGTTTATTTTTTATTGCCAAGATTTTATACATAATGGTTATATATCGTGGGCTTCGTTTGTTAGGTGGTCAAAAATGCACCGTGTATTCGTAAGCTAACCCACATATAGCTTCGGCTTCACCGGTCAATTACCCACAGAATATATTGTCGCGGACATGCTAGAAGGTTCGAGATATCGCTAGAGGAATCTACCTAAGTTCAACCACAAAGTAATAACAAGATGTTAGTGCAAGCGACATTGAACTTTAAGTTTACAGATTAAGGCGAAAAATGGCATAACTCACTAGTGTTGTTAACGTTTAACGTCCTTGTTTATCCTTCTGGAAAACGAACGTTCTAGTACTTACGACCGGCGTCGATGTCGAGAGATATAAATAACGGGAGTTGAGACGCCGCAGTCAGTTCATTGTGAGCTTTCGGTGCGATACCTGCGAAAAGTGATCAAATGCGAAGTAAAGACGACCTTAGCGATACCAACGGATAAAAGTACTACTCTGCGGATTGGCTAATAGTGTTTCGGAACCAACGACCTCAGCGAGCAATCGGACTACGATTCTTGTGATCTGGCTTTTGTGATAGTATTTGCGACCTGTTCATCGCCTAATAAATTCTTCTAATAAGTCAACGGTGTTTTATCCAAATCCCGAACTCCACATTCGTAACAATATTCTTTGTGACGGGCGTCAGTGATCGTGAACTTTAGTCATCAGCCCACATTGGTTCCACTGCTCGTGTGTCCAGCTTGACTTGTCCAAAGATAATATTACCTGCACTATTTGTATTGGGTTTTATCACTGTCAGGTATGGGCGGACCACGCGGACATGATCTCCGTCCAGTACTCCGGCACGGGCGCCCTAAAGACCGACTTCACCCGCACCGGCAAGCGCACTCACCTGGGCCTCCTGCGCGACGGGATCAACTCCCTCACGCGCTACTACAAGAACAATTTCACGGATGGATTCCGACAGGTCAGTCTGTAGTTTATACTATTTTGGCAAGAATAGAATAGAATATCTTTATTTGCTTGAGAATAGGGTTTACAGAAGGAATTACAGATAAAGAATATGATCGCCTATCCAGCCATTGACAAATAGCATGCAAATAGTTTTTAACTTTGTCATTTCATACATTCCAATTGACTAGCTAGCTAATATATAGCAAGAAAACTCACTCGTATTAATAATACAGAAAATGTTTGTTCAAATTTATAATCGCATGCAAAGTATGCTCATTTACAAACGAAACGTGTGCGCCAACGAAAAAAACAATCATTAAATAAATATAAATAAATATTTTCAGACATGCCACACTGGGCCACACAGAGCCATCTAGTCCCAAACTAAGCAACTACTACGAAGCTTGTCGTATTGGCTACTAGACAACCGATAAACATACTTATATATATTTTTTGTAAATATATACTTATAATACATAGAAAAACACCCAGACCAGTACAAACAGACATGTTCATGCACAAAAATATTTGTACTGTGCGGGGATCGAACCCGCGACCCATGGCTCAGAAGCAGCGTTTACTACCGCTGATCCAAATGGTCGTCAAACAACCTTTTTTTTGAACGCTTATAAGTTTCATGCAGGTTTTGGGACTGGCCAAGCGGGAATATGTTTATATGCCTAGGTTATTATTTATAATGGTTCCGATCGATTCGTGAGACATAATCTCTTTAATTTGCGATGTTAACTTTTAGAAGTTTATGGCCTATTAAAGGGAGGCAAATCTGCAATCACAATTCACACCTTTTTACGCTTTGTACCACTAAAACACTTGCTTATGCAAGAGGCTTAACGTGTCTTCCGAGGCATAACTACAGCCCATTCCGAAATAAAATACAGATCTGTCTGTCCCTATCATTTTCTTTAAGACGTTGGCATGAGTAAGAGAGACAGTAAAAGTTAAAGATACAAACATTGTTAGGAACTACGTAACGCAATGCCCGTAAATACGAATCTGTCTAGTCTCTGGCACATATTTTAACACGTTGCCATGAGTAAGAGAGACAAATGTAGTAGATAATACGGACATTTACATTACGCAAAGCGATCCCGTATTACAGGATCAGTCTATCTCGGTCACATACATCAAGACATTGGCATGAGTAAGAGAGACAGGTGGAGTCGAAAATACGAACATTGAGTTTCTCTATGCAATGCGATGCCCTTATATACGGATCTGTCCTGTCTCTGTCACATACATTAAGGCGTTGTCATCATGACTAAGAAAGACAGGTAAAAAATAAAATACTGACGTTATGTTGTGCTATTCAACGAGATGTAGAATCTGTCTGGCTCTGTAAAATACGGCATTGTGTTGCGTAGTAGGTCCTCAGATCTGAAATATTGTCTAAAGCATAACTTAATCTTGCAGGATTCGATCGACCTGTTTCTAGGCAAGTACGTGGTTGCCGACGGCGAGGGCAACACGGTGCCGTGTCCTCTGAGGAGGGACCGCGATTGGAAATACATCACGGTAAATATTATTCATTTATTTCTGATTCATTTGTTATCACGTATTTTTAGGGTTCCGTAGCCAAATGGCAAAAAACGGAACTCTTATAGTTTCGTCAAGTCTTTCTGTATGTATGTCTGTCCGTCCGTCCGTCCGTCCGTATGTCACAGCCACTTTATTCTGAAAGTATTACCATTAAATACACAGTTGAAACTTGGTAGGTTGCTGCATCATGTTGACCGCTTGACGATTCTCATACAAAAAATAAAAAATAATGATATTTAAGGGGGGCTACCCATACATGGAACTAAAACAAAAAAAAAAATTTTTTACTTAAACCTATACGTATGGGGTATCTATGAATAGGTCTTATATGACATAGAAATGACATAGAGGTTTCTAGAACCATTTTTTCCAAAAGTCTAACATTTGGAAGATAGACGCTTCCGAAGTGGTAAAATGGGCGTCCCCCCCCCCCTTTAACTTTTAAACTAAGCAAGTGAAAATAAAAAAAAATACGTTATGTAGATCTTAACAAATACTTTCAACGAAAATTGGTTTGAATCAAATTGAGATAAGGCACATTTTCAACAACCGCAAATATAACTTTTTCCTTCAAACAAACACTATGAAAAACAAAGTTATTTTTGCAGTCAACAAAATATTGTGGTATTTTGGCTCAGTGGAAGTAATAATTGGTTATTGTTTGTATTCATATTTAGTTCCCTTCGGTGTTGCTGGTCGCAGTGTCGATGTTCTGCTGCAGCGTGGCGCTGCCGCCGCGCTACAGCAGCGAGGCGCTGCTCTACCTCATGTTCTGGGGCGCCTGCGTGGGCGCAACGCTCACCTTCATCTTCAGGTCAGTACCGCAACTTAGATGTACGGGAACTGCTTTTATGACACTACTAGCGGACGCGTTCACCGTCGCGTCGCCGGGGTAAGAACTGGTTTTCGCCGATTCAGTTGCGGTATAAATGACAGGGCTGCCGCCTGCACGTCGCGCGCATTAGACGACATTTATTTGAGTGATTTTGCTGACGAATTGTGATTTTACCAATTCTATGATTCAATTATTTATATAATATTGATTATGGAAAATTGGTGTTAAATCTAATATTTAATATATATAACAAAGGGTCAGTTACGCACTGCTATGGTTTGTTGCCGGATAATTGTATAGGAAATGTCTGGATCGACACAAGTGCAAGAAATCTGAATCCTATCGGAAAATGCCATAAATATAAGCAATGATTCCCTATTTATTCATCGTAAAGACTTCAATGTAGGTAACGTATCTACAGGCCGGGTTCCTTAAAAAATCGCCAGGTCCAGATAATTATGTTAATTTTATTGCTGAAATGGAAAAAAAAACATATACCAAGATTATTTTAATAATGATCCGAGAATTCAAAATATTGGAAATTAAATATAAAAATAAAATTATAAATTTAATTATCTTTTGGCATGCCATGCGAATGTTTTCCGATCAGTTATTTAAGGAATTTGTATATTATATTCAGACTGAATCACACGTTAAAAAGAAATAAGAAATATTTAAAGAAAAATAAATTATTTAGGGTTAGCCATTTATAAACTAATTCAACTTTAGTATTGTCAAATTACACTAAACCTTATATTTTATACCTTTTGAAATACACGTTTTATTATGTAGGTAGGTACTTACCGTATTTTATTTTTACTTCCTATTTTTTTTTTGACTTGCTACAGGTGTCAGCCCTATCAGAATAGTTTAAAAGTTAAGAAGCTTGTACTCTGTAGGATATTTACTCATGTGCTTCGCATCGCTTCAGATAGTATTCGACTTTGACGTTGAAAATATGTCATGTCATGAAATATGGCGGAGTTGGAATTCGTATCAAGAAATACAGTTGCTTAGTTAGTTGTTTAACGTTGTCTTTCCAATGTTTTTAAAAGTTATTATCCCATCAGTAGTACGAAGAAATACAGTTTCTTGGGAATTTTTTAACGTTATCTTTCCAATGTTTTTAACAATTATTATCAGTATACAGGGTGAAATTTTAACCACCTTCCAAATTTTAATATATCAATCTACGAGTCAAAAAACAAATGACGTATTTTTTCTTTTGGTATAGCCCAGTACAAAAATGTCAAGATAAAGCACTTAGAAAATGTCCGCCAGAAATCAAAAGTTTTTGATACGGCCGCCTAGCAACACTTTTTTTACGCAATGCACATAATATTCATTCATTGCGATTGTAATCATAAGTTTTTGATTTTCCCTTTATACCTCAACAGGCCTAAAACTGTAAAAAATTAAAACTATACTGCGTAAAATATTTTCGGACGAAAACTTGGTTTACATTTTTAACTTCATAAATAGGCTCTAAATACGATACTGAACGCCTGCAAAAATTTTGGAAAGTAGTTAAAATTTCATCCTGTATAAACTTGAAAAATTATGTCTCAGGCGGGACTCGAACCCGCATCTCCGCGCATATCGGTCGCGGTGCTTTTAACCATTTAGCTAAATGAACAATCATGAATCTCAACTGTAAATTCGTCATCGCATATGGATTCGAATAAATCTGAACTTTTTTCGTAAGAAAAATATTTATTGAAATTTCATGTTCTTGGCATTTAACAATACCCTTTTAATATATTTGTAACATGTGTATTACTTTACTTTGATTATGAATTATCATAATAGTCGGTCGATTTAGATTTCTCCATTTTACCTCATAACTAGTAATTGTGAATAATCTCGTAACCCTGTAAAGATGTCTTTTAAAGATAAGTTTTAAATTGTGACTGGATTATTCTGAAGTTATTGACTCTTAATTATTATTTTATATGATAATTATAATTAAAATTTTCAGCAGTGTATAAAAAAATATTTTTAACATACCAGATCCCAATAATTTTTCGTGTGCAAATGTGTATCACTTGTATGACGTTGGTGCAAAGTTACGTCGTCTGTTTCAGTGACACCTGTCATTCTAATCAAGCTATATTTTAAGGACTACAGTAGTCGAGTATGCATAAAATAGACAAATCGAAATCGACAGATATTAATGATACTTCAAAATCGAAGTAGATGTTAAGAATATCGAATTGCAATTATTACTAGCTTACGAGAAACGTTCGTATTTATCAGATTCTATTCAGGGTGAAATTTTAACCACCTTCCAAATTTTAATATATCTATCTACGAGACAAAAAACAAATGACGTATTTTTTCTTTTGGCATAGCCAAGTACAAAAATGTCAAAATAAAGCGCTTAGAAAATGTCGCCAAAAATAAAAATAAATTTGATACAACAGCCTAGCAACACTTTTTTTACGCAATGCACATCACATTTATTCATTACGATACTAATCACACGTTTTTGATTTTCCATTTATACTTAAACAAGCCTATAACTGTAAAAATTTAAAACTATATTGCGAAAAATATTTTCGGGTGAAAACTTGATTTACATTTTTTACTTCATAAGTGGGCTCTAAATACGATACTGAACGCTTACAAAAATTTTGGAAAGTGGTTAAAATTTCATCCTGTATGCGATAAAGAATTTCAAGTTTATCTTCATGGTTGTTCCAGTGATTCTGATGATGATCACAAAACTGACTTACTGTTAAATCTTAATATACCTAATTTTCGTTTTATTTCATTCGCCACAACTGTTTTTTTTTTTCGTTTCATTAGTCTAGTCATTCCCAGCACTAGTCTCCTCAGTTTGGTGTCATTCTAATCAAGCTATATTTTAAGGAGTTAAGTTAACTTCCAGACACGGCAAGGAGTTCGTGGACTGGCCCCGGCTGGACGCGGGCGGGCTCGCCGCGTCTCGAGCCTTAGCCCCGGCGTCTTTATGATCGACGAGTACCCGCTCGTAGTCGTGGTCTGACCGCCGCCGCCGCCGCCGCCCAATAGAGGTAGACGTCGTTATACACACGAGATGATTCCATTTAACACTCCTAAAGCAGGACACGAGATGATTTCCAAACGATTTAAAACTTCTAACCCGTATGTGTTATTTGTAAGTTTTCATGTCCTACGAGCATACATTAGCATTTACTAAACATGTTGTGTATACTATCTATGGTGTACGGTCCAGTTAAGTTTGTTTGTTGCAATAATTATAGTATGAGATGACTGTATCCCGTCAGTATACCGAATATAAATAAATAAATAAATAAATGAGTGCTCGTGAAATGAGTAACCGTTTTAAAAATGGGACACTAAGTCTAATTTTTAAAACTGACTAAGCCCCATTTTTAAAACGGTTACTCATTTCATCCAGTGACGTCAAAAAAGTGTTTTTATGGTTAAATAATTATGTACTCCTTTGCTAGTATCCTGGAACATGCACAATAAAAAACTAATTTTTTTTGGATTATTTTTGTTACACTTTTTTTATTTTTTTTTTCATTTTATTTTTTTACCCATAATAACACAAAACACTCACTGGTTTGTTTATAAAAAAAGTTTAGCACATACGGGCTAAAGCAGGGCCAACGAGACGTGATGAAAAATTTAGTTTCAGGGGTTCAAAACATTCTTATTTAAATAAATTATATTCAAATTCAAACTTTTATGGTCACTATCACTAGAGTTATTTAATTCGGGATTTATACCATGTAACTTATTTTACTTCGCTCGTATTGATAGGCTTTAGGCTATATAGGTGATTTTAACTGATTTTATAACACCCAGACCAGTACAAATAGACTTATTCATGCATACAAATATTTGTATTGTGCGGGGATGGAATCCGCGACCCATGGGTCAGCATTTACTACCACTGGTCTTCGAAATATGAAAACGGATTCGTCAGAAAAATCTGAATCAGCCATATTTATGACAAAAATATGTAAATGACCAAATGTTGACAACTCCGGTACTGCACCTTTCCTGTACTACGAAACACGTGACTACAGCTGTCGTCGACTGACTGACGCTACTGTATACGACTGATAAGGACAGAGATAATAGTAGATCGCTATCGCAATATAACTCAGTGTCGGACCGATAACATTTTTTATCTCGTCTCTTTGGCCTTAATTTCGACGTCATGCTCCCCGGCGGAACTACTTTTGATTTAACTAGTGTAAATTTCTAAAATAAATCTATAAAATGTCTATAAAATTCTAGTCCTATTTAATTATTAAGTACCTATGTTAATGCTAATGTCGCTAAGAACTTTACTCTAGGCGTTTAGCAACTTATATACTTATATAAATTCTAGTGAGGATTTGGGGGTCCTAATTCAATATAGAATTGTTACAGAATTATTTGATACTATAAATTTGATTATACTATGCATAGTGATAGATATATCGTGATGGTTTCGCCGGAAGGATACTCTGCAGCGCAACCACTTTCAATAACAAAATACGGCGAAACCTGAGACATTTTAAATAGGACCAGAATTTTATAGACATTTCATAGATTTATTTTAGAAACTTACACTAGTTAAATCGAAAGTAGTTCCGCCGGGGAGCATGACGTTAATTTACATCGATGTAATTTAAAAAGCTAGATACACAATCAAAAATGTCCCAACTAAATAGGCATAAAGTAACAGTCTATAATCATCCCACTGCGGGATCGAGCCCTCCATGCCCTCCATCATTGAATTCATGTTATCACAGCACTGAATGGGTATTTTTTTTAAACAAAGGCATATTTAGTACAATCTATATCAATCGAATAGATACAACATGATATAAATATCCATACTATAATTATTGCATGTCGACATAACTTGGCCGGGTTATAAAGTTGACACGGACATAAAAACAACGTCAATCATTCAATCAAGGACAGTTGTAGGTGTCATTTTTGTACCGGACTTTGTATCTAGTGCTTATTATATTATATCGATGGACTGTTATTGTAAAATTTTGACATCTGTCATCGTTTGTACTGAATAACTCTATCTCTATGTCTGTGTGTCACCTAAGATTGTAATATTGCAAATTTAAATACTCTGATACTGCGTTTATAAGGTGACCACACGGTCGGTTTTGATTGACCTTCTTCGACCTTGCTATTAGCTCCGCCCACCAAATATAACTTGTTCTATTGCCAGAGACGAATAAAACGGAACCAAAGATTTGTCCATGTTTTGAGTGATTTGATAAAACTTTTTAAAAAGAAATGAAAGTAAAAAATACTTCAGTTACATTGTAGCATTCTCTGACGTTGGGATGAACAAAAATGCTTTGTAGGCAATGTCACATAAGATAAGGGTGTTCAATATGAAGAATAGTACTGTAAATGCTAAAATGACTCTGCTGTTCTATAAAATGTTCATATCTTGAAAATAGGAGACTGGCTTGATTTTGTTAAGATTTTTCCGCAGTCAGCCTATTGGACTTGATAGGTGAGGCATTATAGAACCAAGCTTAGCACACAGGATATAACCGTATACACAGGTAGTTCAATATTGTATCTGAGGATAGGCCTTAGATACAATATTGAACTACCTGTGTATACGACGCCTTTATTAAGGACTTCCCTGTGTATGTGGTTCGATGCGAAGCGAGTTCGAAGGTCGTACAAGATGTCTTACTCTGCAACACGAAGCTCGTATTTACGGATATATCTGTCTCTTTCAGACACTTTAAGACATCGGTATGAGTGATAGGGACAGATGGATTCGAATATACAGACATCGTGTTGCGGAGTAAGTCCTAAGGTCATTGCATATAAGCTTACCGTGTGTCACCCAAGTTACTCCTAACAAATTGAGCTTTCGTTTCCTTAGAACTGTTGATGACTAAAGTTCAAAATATGGTTGAAATTGATGTTGATAGAATAAGATACATATATTTTTCTGACCATAAGTATAAATTGGGATTTTCGCTTGTAAATTAGACCATTTTAATATACTTTATTTGATATTTTAGCAACTTAATTGCACTTATAATATCAGTATATAAACTTGAAAAATTTTGTCTCAGGCGGGACAAAAAAAAAATAAAAAAAATTTTTCAAGTTTATATACTGATAGACCATTTTAAAATTACTTTAAGATGTTTCAAAGGAGATGGCGCGACTTGGTTTTTGAGAGTACTCTTATTAAGATTTAAAAAGGGAGAGCAGCTACATGTTTGAATATTCATACTATAACATTTTTTTACGACATTTCTATCCTACACTATGTATAAAATGTGTTTCAATATTATTATTAATAATATTTAAACAGTAACGTTGAAAAAAAATTGCCATGATGCAGGCACGGAGGTTCACTAGTAATTTTTGTTTTTGACGACCATTTGGATCAGCGGTAGTTAACGCTGCTTCTGATCCATGGGTCGCGGGTTCGATCCCCGCACAGTACAAATATTTGTGTGCATGAACATGTCTGTTTGTACTGGTCTGGGTGTTTTCTATGTATTATAAGTATGTATTTACAAAAAAATAATATATAAGTAAGTTTATCGGTTGTCTAGTATCCCATACGACAGGGTACTTAATAGTACCTTAATTTGGGACTAGATGGCTCAGTGTGGCCCAGTGAGGCATGTCTTAAATATTTATATTTATTTATTTATTTAAAATGTCAAATATTTAAAGTATTTGAAGATACGATTAAAAATATTTTTACAGAAAACCACAATGTTTACGTCGTGCGGTGAGTGTGGTCAGTTTTAAATAATATTTTTTTAAGGGTGATCAGAGATCGTTTCAAAGTAAAGTTACATCCCACTGCAGGGAAAAGGCCTCCATCATTGAATTCAAGTTACCACAGTAATGATCGTTTACTATAGACTAAATGTCATCATTTACTTTGAGCTGTTAAGAGTTGCGTCATTTAAATATTAAACGGAGGTGGAAAATGCTTATTGCACTGCAGTTAATTATAACACAGCACTGAAATATAACAAGATTTTAATATTAGGGGTTAAAGTATGAAATTGCCGTTTTGTATGGACAAAATCGAGAAAAGTCATTTTTCCATACTAACAATTTTTTAGATTTTTTAAAAACGCCTGAACCGTTTTTGATGCAATTAAAGGTAAAAGTTAGACGGTTATAAAGCTACGCATTATAGTATTTAAATTTCTGAAAATCAAAGTATATAATACAAATATACTTATTGAAGCAAGAAGGTCAGCTGACACATTGTAAGGGGTCTTTTCAACGACTTCCTTTGAAGTAATAGGCACTAGTATTGCATTTTTTTTTAGTCAAAAGTTACATTATTTAGTTTTTGATACAATACAAAAAGAATTAGGCAAAAATATGACTATACTTAAGAGCTATAAACAAAATAAAAAGTGGGAAAATAATCGACAATTTCATACTTTAACCCCTATTAGTTTTTCAAACTGGCCAGTGCCTAAAATAAAAAACACTTGTTCTTTCTATAGGGTATAAGAAAACATAACATAACATTTACATAACAGTCCTCTCGATATAATTGACATTGGCGGAATCGTGTGGCTCTGGCCAATACACAGCTGTCAACATAAAACAAAAGAAAAAGAAGTAGTTTCGTTTTTACTTATAATTCGCTCAACTCGTACCATCTCATTTGGAACTCTATAGTTAGATGAGGTATAAAAATCATTGTAATATCCATAGATTTAATATAGATGATAGATTGGCAATTGAATCCTGAAAACGAGACCAAAACTAGGTTACGCTAGTGTGCATAAAGTGAGCATGTGCGTGAGATAAATAGTGCAGGTACTGCATTGTCTGCTTGCTTTCGATATCGATTCCATCGACACAGTTTACGTTGACGCAGGTGACTTATTTTTTAGTATTATTAAAAGAACGCCAAAAAACTGCAAGTAAATACCTAGATATGTTTTTTATTTTATAATTACTTATCCCCGAACAAAATCAATTTATTGTAAAAAAATATCGTAGGCTTTACTTGCCAGTATTTAACAATTTTGCCTCATTTTGCGATCGCGATCGCCAAAGTTGAAATAAAACTGATATTTATTTTTCAATTACACATTACAAACGTCCACTAAATATACATATATTTAATGTTTAACTAATGGGGATTGATGGGGGCTTGAACAATATGGACATTGATCCAGAGCGTAATTTTACAGGCTGATCGCCTCTGTGTTAAAAACACTTAGGGTCCAGATGTAAACTGCAAATGCTCGAATATTTATTGGGCGAACATTCTTTTCTATTAGGCAATTTCAACCTTTTCTAACGTATTTTAACAATTTAGGCTGGATACGGTTTACAATGTGAAATATGTCAGCTAATGAAATGTCGATAAGAGGGATATCATCGACAACGTCAATCACTAAAATACAAAAGTGACGTTAGTAATTGCTGAAATTCACGTATTTGATATTATTTTTAATTGAATTCATATGAATTTAAATCCTTGTTCTGATGAAATGCCCTATCAATTAGTATACAAAATTTTAGTCCTAGCTCTGAAACATTGCATTTTGCTGCTGGTAATCGCGATTGTGTGTTGACGTGTGAAATGTACAATTATATTGGTTCCCTTTTTTAGATGAGTTACTTCCAGGTACTGAACATGTAACCATAATGAAAATACATCAACTCGACACTTTTTTACAATAATAAAAATGAAACTAGTAAAACTAAAGGGAATATTGTGTTGCGCGTGACAGACGTCAGAACTCAGAAAAACGCTACGGGTTCTTAGCGTGTACGTGAACGGCCTTGTGATCTATCTCGTTCTATCGTATAGCTGCATTGTATTCTGTCTCTTTTCATTGCCAATCTATCAGCAGTATATTAAATCTATGGTAATATCATATCTGCAGTAATTGGTGTTGCTTTCAATTAATTATTTCTATGCATTTCATTTGTAACGAACTATTTTATACGTTTAAAAATACGAGTCTTTATAATGGGTGTGGTGCTGCTTAGTTGCGTGATATCACTCTTCATTTGTCCTGTCTCTTTTGATGTAATCCTTTAGTATGCTAGCAAATAACCCTTGCCAAATTAGTATTGGTGTCCAAAGTATTGATTCGTAATTTAGCTTTATAAATTGATTTAAACTCGACCAAAGTGAATGATTACAGTCTGTCGATAACTGGGCAACGCCTGATAGTGAAAGATTTCAGAAAAAAAATATATTGTTCCTCTCTTTAAATAACATACCGTCTGATAGGGATAGCTAGATGTATTACGAAAGGTCGACGTGGTTTATTTCAATTATTGTGGTCAAGTAATAATTCATATCGAACTGCAATATGCTGGCTTTCATCTGCTTAGGTCTGCCTTTCATGTACAGGCAACGGCAGGTCAACCTACCCAAAAAGTTAAATTGATTTTCAACTTTAATTCCAACAAGTAGAGATCAATATCAATTAAGAAAATTTGACGTTATGTGGTAGGTTGACGTGCTGTTGTCTGTCCTAGAATTATGTACAGAAACAAAATCTTAGAAAAAAAATCCAGTGCATTTCGAAACATAACTGATATGAGTGATACGACGGCGTGATGCGTTGAAGGCGGAAAAATAGACGACGAGACGACGGGTGTTCATAAAGTATCCAGCAAATAACTACCTACATGCAAATGTCAAATTTTCCTATTCGATTATCAACTTTAGGTATTAATCATAAAGTTCAGTTTCAATCATAGATGTAAAATGCAAAACTAGATGTACACAATCAGCAACCGAATGAGCGAATCTAAAACATTTTGTTCTTTCAACTTAACATTCAACCTTATGTCATTAAAGTAAGGTTAAATTTCCGTCGTGGTAGGTATGAAGTATGACACTTACGTTGAATCAAATGCGGACATTTTGAAGTGTCATGTTGCGGACAATTTTTAATCTCTGGTTTCAATTGAGAAAAATTGACATTTCTGAGTAGGTTTATCTGCTGGCTTGTGTATGTGGAAACATCGCTGCGAAACTAAATATCTTGTTGTGATTTCTTGAATTTACGCGAACACTATACATTGTTAGCTCTATAAAACATGTTGCATTTATACAGGGTGAAATTTTAACCACTTTCCAAATTTTGATATATCAATCTACGAGACAAAAAACAAATGACGTATTTTTTCTTTTGGTTTAGCCCAGTACAAAAATGTCAAGAAAAAGCACTTAGAAAATGTCGAAAATCTAAATTTTTTTATACGGCCGCCTAGCAACACTTTTTTTAAGCGTTTCACATCTCATTCATTCATTACAATACTATGCATAAGTTTTTGATTTTCCTTTTATACCTTAACAGGTCTAGGATCGCAAAAATTAAAAACTACATCGCGAAAAATATTTTCGGGTGTCAACTTTATTTTCATTTTTGACTTCATAAATAGGCTCTAAATACGACACTGAAGGCCTATAAAAATTTTGGAAAGTGGTTAAAATTTCACCCTGTATATTGGGTCTCTACATTATGCAAAGTAGAGTGGGAACATTTTTACCACTGTCCGTTGTATGGAAGTCGGAGCTTTTTTTACAGAACTCATTCCTTCGATTTTAGTGATCTGTAGCTGTAAAACAAGGACTGTTACAATTAATGAAAGAATAAATTTATTGGACTTTTTGCAATTTTTAATACGTTATCGCGGCTGCATATAGACGGGATTAGTATTTTACCCAAAGGCGCCAGAAGTTTAGTTCTATAATATAAAGAAATCAACGATATTGGTTGCTATGTAAAGTATGTTTATGTTTAAAAATTCCTCTAGATGTAATTTAGTTATTAATATTTGTACATAATGTCTTATTTAATACTCTTTTCGCAGTGTTGTTTCCGCAAAATTATTTAATATTGTTATATCGTGTTACTTTTCTTGTGATCACATGTAAACTTAATTTTAATAATTATAATTTTTATGGATTTTAAATTTATTAAAAACATTCAATCCAAATTATGTTTTGTTTTATTTTCTAGTAATCCCAAATTTTGGTCGAGCCAGTTTATGTAACCCGTAAGTATGAATTTGTAAACTTTTGTCACTAGATGGCGCTGAAATTACTCAGTGCCATATAGGGGCACTGACTGATGCAGCGCCATAAGGGCGTTTTAGGGCAAAGAGAGAGTAATATGTCAGTAATTAAAGATGGGCTGAAATAAAAGTTATCTGTATCTGTCTTATACACCGTGCTTTTTGAACCACTTGGAAAACGAATCCCACATTATTAGACCATCATGTATACCATAATTATTTTTTAAAGAAAATTATTAAAATTTTATTCAGAATTTTAATTTTGTAACACGCTGTGACGCGCACAGACAAATTGTTTTGCTGCGGCGGGGTCTCGGTTGAATTAACCTTACACCACATGAATAAATATTTACTCATGTGCTTACACAGCTACATCTGTGCGCGTCACAGCGTGTTTCAAAATAAATATGTGAAACAATTAAGATGTCATACATAATAAGTTACATAACGTAGGCATCGTTTTACAGGTGGTTGAAAATTCACCGTGTTTAAGGATGCAGCATACCAAAAGCAGGTCAGTAGCAACGCGGCAAAGCTGCTGCAAAGTGCCATCACGAAGTCGGGCTGGATGTAGAACGAAATACTTACAAAAGTCGAGCGCTTCGCTGTACTGCGTTTGGTGTGTTCAATCCTTTTAAGTGGGCTGGTACGACAAGCAACAACATTATTACAGAGACACTGCGCAGAATCAACGCTGAAGGTGTCTACACACGCACACCCATGTACACACGGCGGCACATCAGACTATACATGTTGACCTTGAGACCGCCTTTATGCCCTACGTAATAAAAGCTGTTATCGCAGTTCAACTGTTTAACTTGATGTGCTGTCGAGTGTACTTAAAAACGTTTTCATCACAGACGATCAGCATTTTATAATTTTTATAAGGCCTTTTGTTTTAAAAAAAAGGGTTTGCTCTTGACTACATAGGTACTTAACTATACGGTTAAGAAGAAGCCTAAGATTTAGCGAGCTTACCCAGAGGTACTGGTTCTCCCACACACCAGCGGAACACAGAAAAACTGTTTGGCGCTGGATTCCGGCAGGAGGTTGGTAGCATCCAGGCAGCCTCTTACGAAGCTTACCACCGCAGAGGAATGTCATCATTGGTTAGAAAACCAAAGATGCCGGTACCCAGGGTGGACCACTAGGAGGTAGATCCCACCACCCCAAAGGCCAAATTATTGAAAAAATGCCTACAACAAATGAAGTAGATACATCATTCAGTCAATTCATCAAAACGCCTTCGTTGATAAAACTTTTATTTTATCGATTCCGTGGTAGATTTTAAGGCCTGCTCCGATCCGCGGTCCCAAGTTCGATTCCCCGATGGGTGAACGTAAAAAAGTATTTTTTCAAATATTTACTTTAGGAGCAAGACAATGTGTGTAATTTCATGAGATATAAATGTTCAACTGTAAAAAACGTAGTGATTAATTGCTCAGTGCTGTAAATTACTGTATTAATGTATTGTACATACCTAATGGTAACGTTACTATGAAAAAGTAGTAACAAGTTAATCGTGTTAGTTGCTCATCGAATACTGTCGAATACGTAGTATCCCCTTAGTAGTCTGTGGGCATCGATGTACAATAGAGTTTTTTTATAGGTCCAGCTCTGAGCAAGTTGGTTCGTCTTAAACTCCCAATAAAATTTGAAAAGGGTGCTACACAAAACTAAAAAAAAAAACCTTTTTGTTGACAGGCTTGGAAAAAACTTTTCTTATAGTAAATTTAAAAAATCATTGGAATTTATAAAGAAATATTTTGTTAAGTTCTAAAGGTAATATTTAATATCATTCATGGTTACAAACTATGATCAAAGCACACGGCTTTCGGATGTATTGATTGTACGCCTTTAGCTAATATTCATACGAATAAGTGCTAGCATTAAGATAGGTAATCATGAATGTTTATTTAAGTAATACATACTGTTGATGTATACTTTAATAATAAAAAAAATCACGAATATTGTAATTTTCTTGAACTATTTAGAGTTGAACTCTGAGGCCTTTGATTATAATGCTCTAAGTCTGAGGCGTTTCCGAACGCAATATATCGATTTGTCATCCAAAGACATTGCCCTGGATGTCACCTGTCATCTTTATGTCAATTCGGGCACGTTTAGGAACTGATTTGATAGACCGCAATATTTAAAAATTGAATATATTCATTGTGTATTTATTTTTATAACAGGTTCTATAGCACTTTCACATCCTCTCGAAAAATTACTTAAATGAAATGAATCGTTTTATAAAAAGATATTTTTTTTTAGATCTTACGAAATAAATAATAAAAACGTTCTTAACAAGATTTTCTTTTACTGGGTATCGGAACATACATTTCATCTGTCGGTCAAGGAAAACTCGAAAAGCGATTGAAACACTTGTGTTTGCGAATGCGAATTTATTTACCGTTCGAATATCAGCGCACAATGTTGTGTCGTGAATAAATAGATTATTCAAAATAGAGTAAACTAAACTGTGTTGAATTTCAATGTGATTTGGTGCATAGAATTGTACATTCGGCAAAATTAACATGATTGAGAGGTGCTAACTTTTTGTGTGTGTCGAATTGTTCCCGAGGGTCAGGCGCCAGGATGTCTGATGAGCTTGAAGCCCGAATGTGGGATGACGGTGGCTCCCGATACGAGTCTAGGAGTCGCGGGGCGTACTTCGAGTCAGAACACATGGATAGAGCCCCGTTGTTAGCTGAGGTACGTACTTTGTGTTTCTGGTTCTTTTTTATTGTTTTCTTAAGCCGTGAAAAATATTTATTACGGTCGTAAATATAATATTTTATACACTGAACATCAAAGACTGAACTGTTATTGCGATGTGGCTATAGGTTGCCTTATTTGAATATTCTTAAAAAAAGGAATGTGTTTATAAATAAACCCTAGCCTCAGTTAGGAAGTAACATCTATAATCTTTGAATGTTTTTCCTTACTACACCTTGGAATTTAATCCCTCGATCGTGAGTTTTCCAGATACAATTGAAATCAATTGTTATCATGGCACCCTAGTGCCTCCTGGGGGTTGAGGGATTGCCTTAAGAAGTTACTATCTGCCCATGAGACTTTACATAAAGAAAAAAATTCGTCCAAAATTAAATATGAGCAGCTGTTAAAATATTTTGTTTGTGTTTATAGACAAAAATCTTACAGAGATTCATTAATGCAGCACAGTGTTTACGTTCAAATTGAACTATAGATAAGTTTTCTCTAAAAGTGCTATTGGTATAGCCATTAGTTGATGTATGACATGCAAGGTAATAACTAGTCAAAATACTGACGTTACAGCTAGATGTAGTACAAGCTTATCTCACCAGCTCAGCTGGCGTATGAATATTAAATAAATGTCCATAAAGACAAGACATTAAGATCCAAACACAACTCAAAAGTTAACCAATAATATTAAAAACTAGATGACCCGGTCTTCTTTGTAACCTAATGACATTTGGGAAAATGAAATTGTTGTTTTCACTATGTTCAAAAAATTAATAGACTCTGGCATTACTTTGTCGAAGATCTTCCTCGCATTTTTTCCATTTTTTCTCAACGTTTTAATCTTCCTTGGACTATATCAAACATTTCAATACTAAAACCAGCTAAATTCCCATCCATTCTCGAGTTTTATTGAGACAAACAAACAGCATTTGATTCATAACATTTAGCCCATTAAAAAATCATTTAACATAGTACACAAGTACACTCGACAGCACATCAAGTTAAACAGTTGAACTGCGATAACAGCTTTTATTACGTAGGGCATAAAGACGGTCTCAAGGTGCCGCCGTGTGTACAATAAGGTATTATGTAATCATGGCTGATTTGATATAAATTTATTATTGCCTATCAAGATAAGATAGAATAACATTTTATGTGATAACATACTTATTAAATTTATTAGGAAATTATAAGATTCTGTGAAGTGTAAAGTATGAAGTATAACAAGAAGATAGATCAAAATTATGTTAACAATGCCATCGGTATGTGTAAGATAAGAAATTTTAGTTTAGAGATCTTCAAAAATATTTGTGTTTATGAAATTTCTTTAACACTCAAGGACTCGCTAATGGGTCATGAGGATCCAGTCCCTTGTATTTTGTCAAATTACTTAAAAATTACGAAGTTTTCGATGTTGCCGTTCTTAGTACCTTTGACCAGAAACAGATTTGTGCAAATTTTTATAGCTTAGTTTGATGAAGAAAATTGTAGACCTCTGTTGGAAAGAGATTTTATCCCAAAAATTATAATCCTTAATTTGTTGATTTTGAAAGTTGATTTTGCTTGTTCCTATGATGATTGATATCTTATTCCTTTTTTTTAGGAGATACATTATACTGGTATAATAAAGTAAAGAAGATTTAGTTTAAAATATACTGTTACAGAATTTATAACTATTAGTGTTAAACATCAGACCACTAGATCTCTTTGTGCAACAAGAAGCAACTCTAGCAGCCATAAGACTTAAAAAAGCAGGACACTGGAAACAAAACAACAGAGTCGCTCACACGCGTATCATGGAGGAGGTCAAAAAAGACCTTCCCATGATAGAGGCAATATGTGACACAATTCCAAAAACATATTATGTATTTACTAAAAACTACTCAATACAACTCCAGGAGGAAAAAACAGACAGCTCTGGTATTCACGAGATAAGAATATATACAGACGGATCTAAAACCAAATCAGGGACTGGTGCCGGAGTGTTCTCTCAGGATCTGAATATAAATATAGTAACCACCCTAGGTAACCTCAACAACATCTTCCAAGCAGAATGTGTGGGGATATACAGAGCAGCATCTGCGGCAACAGCGAGAAACGTGCGAGATTTATCGATACGTATAGTATCTGACAGCGCCTCAGTTTTACGAGCTCTAAATAGGAACCACTTCAATAGTGGACTTCTATTAGAATGCCACAAGGAGCTTGAAAAATTGGCAAAACACAATAAAGTAACCGTACAATGGATACGCAGCCACAGCGGATCATTGGGAAACGACGCGGCAGACATACTAGCAAACAGGGGATCCGCAACGAAATTGATAGGACCGGAACCTATTGTTCCAATACCGTTCAATCAGGTCAAGACTTGGATACGAGTTAGGACAGAACAACTTCACAATAAGCAGTGGGAGGAGCTTAAGGATTGCAGGCAAAGCAAACTAGTTCTAAAAACCACAAATAAAAACCTATCTCGCAAAATTCTGCACCAGGATAGAAAGAGCCTGAGTATTATTACAGGTATTATAACCGGTCACTGTGCTCTCAATAAGCACGTCTTCAATATAGGCGTAACAGATAGTCCTCTCTGTAGGGGATGTCTGATTGCGGAGGAAACACCAGAGCATGTGATAGCACAGTGTAACAGCGTAAGTACACAACGGACAGAATTCCTTAAGGACTCTCAGTCCATACAAGAGGCACTCAAAAATATACGAGGCCTAGTGAGTTTCTGGACTGACCTGAAATGGTATGAATAAAACTAAAATTTTAGTCACGCACAAAGGCCCAACTCAAGAGGCTAAGTGCGGAAAATTCAAGTCCAACTAACTAACTAACTATAACTATTAGTCATAAAACTACGCAAAAATTCCTTATATTTTTGTACTGACCATTTAAATAAGTTAAAACAATAAATATTCATATTTTATTAAATATTTGCTTATTTTTTTAACATTATTAACGATATTAAAAGATACCAACCACTTTTATTAAGCAGTTCAGAAATAAACACATGATATTTTCGGAGGTTAAGAAATTTTCCTTATCGCAGACTTATGTGTATTGTATCGAATTAGTTTGAAGTAGGCAAAGCAAATATTTAATTCATGATAGGATTGACACTGGTTATCTCTGCAGTCATTCAAAATACCAAAATGTTAGAGATAAGAGTCTTGTGGCGATGGAGACAGTTTCCTGTTTTCAGGATTTTATCAACTGTATCAAGTTGAAATAAAAACTATATAAACTACATACGTCGCGCGACAGTCCCTTAAAAATGTCAAGAAATCAAATTTTTTATCAAATTTGACTTTAAAAAAAAAGATGCGGCCAATGATATTAATATCATTAGATGCGGCAGTTTATGCCACCGAAAACGAATAATTCGACACTCACGTTCCCTTGAATTTTATTCTAAACATCCTACATGGAACCATTTGGATGTTATTTAGAAGTTTGGTGCGACCTGTACAACACAGCACCTTATAGGTATAAATTTCGAGAGTGCCAAGAAGACATACACTTGTATACGCACTTTGAATAACTTCCACATAACGTCAAACCCGTCGATTGATTCTATTATGATAGGCATAAAGTTTAAAATTCTTGTAAAAATATTCGCGACACCGTCGACTGTTCGTAAAGTGGCGACTTTACTTTTTTATTGTAAAATCGCCCCTATTTCAACTACATAAGATACTCCAGTGTTGTCGCTGAACATTAACATCCGTGTTCAAAAACACTGCTATAAAATCCTACCTGCAGAATCATCCAAGTAATGATATACAATTTGTTTTCTACCCTACACTTAAAAATAATTTAAGGCATTCCATTCACAGTGCAATTCACTATTTTAACTATCCTAGTTAGCTATTGCTACCTACCATACATTAGCTAAATTGTGTAATAAATAAATAAGTAAATAGGTATTCGCAATGAAGACTCTTGCGCGCGCATTGTGAAGACTCAAATACGTCCTAATTAGGCCGTTTTGTACACAGTCTGCGTCGAGCGTAATCACGAGCGGTAATCGTCGAAAAATATAGCCATCTCTTTCATTTGCATTCTATTTCGCCTCTTTTGTTCTGCTTATCAGTGAAACTTGTCAATGTGTGCAGTTTTGGATTGCTCGGAACAGGAACCATACTCCGCAACGCGAAGCACGTATATACGGATAATAGCTGTCTATTTCAGATGCTCGAGGACATTGGCATGAGTAAGAGAGACAGATGAACTCGAATTAACGGGCAATGTGTTGCGGAAAGTAAGGCCTCAGATTTAATACGAATTACTATAAACGTAACAAATCTATACTTTAAAATATCATTGGTAATAAATAAATAAGTAAATAGGTATTCAATAATTCATCATTATCATCACCAAAACATTTCTGTTCAGTGTTGGACACAGGTCTCTCTGTTAGGAGAATTTTGCAATAATTGCCACACTCGACAGAGGGGTACCTATACGATAATTGTAAAAAAAAAAGAAACGTAAAATTTTAATTGTTAATACCAAACCTACTTTTAATCCCTCGATCGTGAGTTATTCCAGACACAATTGAAATCAATTTTTATCGTGGCACCCGAGTGCCTCCTGGGGGTTGAGGGATTAAACTACTCGTAGTTCCCTCGATCGTGAGTTATTCGAGACACAATTGAAATCAATTGTTATTGTGGCACCCGAGTGCCTCCTGGGAGTTGAGGGATTAAATTTCTAGTCTACCCTTATCTGACCTGTGGTGCTGACCTGCAATTACGTTTTCATAAATAGGTACTTTTTATTGAAATTAAAGATAAGTTTACGGATTTAGAACGCGTTTATTTTTGATTTAACCCACCGTTTCGAACCCTTTACAGTGTAAAGGGTGTAAAGTTTACAGCGTTCATGGTCACGGGTAGACGCGTTTGAAATCCGTAAACATATCTTTCATTTCAATGTATAGTGTTCGCGTAAACTCAAGAAAACAGTAGGTACTTTTTAATTTTGTATTTATTAATATTTTTTATATTTGTTGTTTTTATATCGTTCCAATTGCACATATTCTAAATATATAGCTAGACTAGAAAATATCTGTGTGGGTGAGAAGTAATTTGAGTACTCTTACCCAGATCTTAGTGAATCGTCTTGTATTATTAAAAACTCTTCGCCCCTACACCCCCTGGTTTAGCTTCCAAACGAACAAATGACCAGAATACTAAAGACCTCAAAACATGCAAATCAACAATGGATCGAGTCAAGCGGAAAATGTCGCAACGTCGCACCGCGAATGGGCGCCTTTAACGACATCGTCAATTTGTTCCGCTGCCTACCTCACAATAAAATTATCATTCCGTCTGTTAGTGCCGCAGCCGCATTAAAATATTGTTTGTTAAAAAACTTGACTTTGAGCCAACATGGGAAGGGTGAGTCTAGTTATGTAACTTCGTATTGTCTTGCCAGACGTCCGGATTTAGGTAGCGTGTACGGTCGAAGTACACGGTCTTTGGGCTGTCCGGCTTTTGATATTAGGTACTTTTTAGGGTTTCGTACCCAAAGGGTAAAAACGGGACCCTAATACTAAGACTTCGCTGTCTGTCCGTCTGTCCGTCGCTCTGTCACCAGGTTGTATCTCAAGAGCCGCAATAGCTAGACGCAGTTAAAATTTTCACAAATTGTGTATATAACAACAAATACTAAAAACAAAATAAATAAATATTTAAGGGGGCGGGCTCCCATACAACAAACCCGTTTTTTTTGGCCTTTTTGGTACGGAACCTTTCGTGCGAGAGTCCGATTCGCACTTGGCCGGTTATATTTACATTTGTTATAATTAAATTGTTAAATATGGTTAGGTACATCTGTTTAATCAAAAGTGAGGAAATCCGTAGAAGTAGCATACTGATATGACAATGATTGACTACCCCCGTGGTAAAGGTATTAGCGTATATCCCGGTTTTTAGGTATTCGCTGCTCCGAGGTCCCATTTTCAATTCCCCGACGGGTCAATGTAGAAATATATTACTCGTATTTTTCTTAACTGTCTCTGGGTCTGAGTGTTTGTAGTACCTTCGTTGTTTCTGATTCCCAAAAAACAAGTGTTTTAATAATTACATACTTTGGTATTAGAACAATATACGCGATGTTAATTTAGTTTTTTGGTATAGCTTAAAAAATTGCTGTTGATGATGGTCCAAATTTGGTTATATAATTTTCTACTTATTGAATAAATATTTAGGGCATGCCTCACTGGGCCACACAGAGCCATCTAGTCCCAAATTAAGCTACTATTAAGTACCCTGTCGTATGGGGTACTAGACAACCGATAAACTTACTTATATACTTTTTTTTTGTAAATACATACTTATAGTACATAGAAAACACCCAGACCATTACAAACAGACATGTTCATGCACACAAATATTTGTACTGTGCGGGGATCGAACCCACGACCCATGGCTCAGAAGCAGCGCTTACTACCGCTGATCCAAATGGTCGTCAAACTTATATTAAAATGTCCTATTTTCAATCGCCTTTCGCACCGTTACGTAAATTGGTAGGTCAAAAAAATGTATTCCAATCTTTCGTCTTCTTAACAGTGCTTAATATTAAAGTGATAATTTCTCTTTAAGGCGACTACTAGAGCTATGTGCTGCCACCAATTGATTTAATTTTATTACTTCTAAACAAAATCAATTCTCAAAAAACTATAACAGTATCAGTTTAGCAAATTGATTCTAGTATTGATTGAATCACAGTAAACTTTTCATTTAGTTGTTTATAAAATCAAATTTGTCGCTAACGCCAAAAGCGGACGCTTTTAGCGATAATATACAATACGAAAGAATGCCAGAACGAAAAGCAGATAACAGTGATTCCATAAATATTAGAGGTAAATTCGTAATCGTTTCAGTGGCTTTACGACTAGGAGCAAGACATAGCATTTAGAAATAGCTATGTGTTCTTTAAAATGCTACTATATCACAAAAGACAGCGTTTGTTCAAAAACATTTGTTTACCTCAAATAACATAAAAGCATTTATAACACAAGCAAAGCAAAACATCATAACAAGACTGACTTGGATTTCCTTCGATATTTGTTAGATGTTCCATAACTTTATCTAACTTTGACAAACTTTAAGATCTGGGGCGAAACTTTTAAAAGGAATGAATGAAGGTCGCAAACCTATCAGCACAAGATAGATTGCAAGAACGAGACGAACTTCTCAATTTTAAGGCTAGGAAGTTCTGTAGACGCAGCGTTTTCAGTTTTAAGACCCGTCAGAAACATAGAAAACAGCGTATTATAGATTGAAAAAAAAAATTTGTCTAGTCACAATCGTAATCGGTAACAAGGTTCAATAAACTTGACTCGATAAAAAATTACAAACCTTACTATACCTTTCTGTGATGTTTTTTCAATATTACGACTATACGGATATTTTAAATACAATTTTTGTGCTTATTTAAAACTACTAAATATTTAAGTATACATGAATTCGCAGAGTTTAATTTAATGAAACGATATTCTTAATTAAGTACTATATTTAAAATAACTACAAAATTCGCGAGCGCGGAGACTTGGTAGGCCAGTAATGCGGGTTGCAGACTAAGAGCTAGGCTAAGTTAGCTTAGTTTACTCGTAGCTCGCATAGCTGACGCAGTTTATCATATAATTTGCATAGTATGCAGTCTGCACACAAGTATGAAAAACTACGTCAGCTATGCGAGCTAAACTAAACTAACTTAGCTTAGCTCTTGGTCTGCAACCCGTATAAGTCGCGCGCTGGCGCTTACGGACCGCCTATAGATGTCTATTTTTGACGGAATACCTGGCTAGCCTTATAGCATAAAAACAGACATAATAATAAGTAATTAATTTGAACATAAAAACTATACTAATTTCACCTGACACACGGCTGAATTTAGCACTAACCTAGGTTGTGCGAAAATAGTTAGCCACCTCAGATTAAAATAAGAAGAGGAAAATACGGTACCTTACCTACCTGTAAGCTCATACTTCGTGAATTCGATTTCTGGACCATTTACGCACACAGTCATCAAAGAATTCTGTCAGCTATTTTTCGACCCTCCTCCGCAAGATGCGTTTTGTGTGCAAGTTCCTAAACAACTGCGCAAGCGACGCAGAAAGCGGCAGCGTCAAAATTTTAATTTAGAAAATGTTACCGATGGAGAAAAAGTTTCGAATTTTCGAACATTGCTCGGATTTGTGATCACCAACCCGCATTTGGCAAGCGTGGTGATTATGCCAGTACACCCATCATTGCTGAGGTAACTTGAATTCAATGATGGAGGCCTTTTTCCTGCAGTGGGATAATTATAGGCTGTTACTTTACTTTTTTTTTTTTACCAATGGTGAATTATCTTAAAACTTCAGTATGCATCATACTGCAGGGCAAAGGCCTCCACCATTGAATTCAAATTACCACAGTTACAGAGTACATTTAAAACCACAGCAAGGATAGGGACAGACATATCTAATGACCATGCTTGTAAAAAGCAGGTGGTGACCACAAACCGAACGCAAAATGTTCGAAACTTTCGTTGACAGACCGTTTCGTTTAGATTGTCACTGTAACATACCAATCAGGTACTTTAAAATTTCCATAAAAAAAGTTGACACCTATAATACCTACTCTTACTTTGTTTTCTAAATTTTAAATGACTATAAACATTGGTTAGTTTTACCTATCAATGTTTATTAAAATTCAAATTAGTTTTTACTACAACAATTAACATTTTAATCAAATAATACTTATAATCATACAACTTACAATTATAATATGTTATGTTACATATAACAGTTAAATTAAATCTCCCTGTATTAAGTAAAATAAGTCTTAAATAGTTACACCATTTTTGTACTAAAGAATTTCACCTATCAAACCCGCCGATCATTAAAAAATGCATACTATAATTACAGCCATGTTTTTATATCTTTATATGTAACACCATAATTTTTATTGTACCAAGTCAATGTTTTCTTATCTTATCTTTTTACCTTAATTGAATTTATTAATAATAATTTACGAAGATCTTTTGATTATTGTTAGTCAGTCAATCTTCATAGTCATTTTATGACAGAATTTTGGCACACATAATTATGGTCGCATTTCTCATGTAATAGAATTTCATTATTTTGATATACATTTGTGTTTATGATACAATTGTTTAAGAAATATAATGCTGTGTTCAAAACACGTTTTTTTAATATGTTGTTAAAGATTTAAATTTATATAAGGCCAGTCGTGTGAGCGTATGTGATTCTAAAACTCGTCTTCCATGATGGAAAACGAAAATAAGACTCCAGTTGCATTGTTTGACATTTAATTGTTATTGTTTAACAATGAGTCAACTTAAAATAAATAACTAGGTAAATGCAGTTTGGATATACGGTATTTTGGTGTCCTCCTGCAGTGCTCCCCTATCTTGTATAAAAAAATGAAACACCAAAAAACCCCCTAACTAACATGAGCTAACTACATTCCATTTCAGTTATAAGCAAAACATCCAAAATTAATTTTGTAGTTAAAAGTATGAATACAAACTTGAAGAAACATCATAATTAATGTGCCCATAGCAACAAAAGCTAAACAGAGCATATTTAGCTTTGTTCATAGAATGATAGAAGTTTTGTGACAAAAGCATGAGAAACCATCAGGCCATAGTTCATGCAGCTACAGAAAGAGGAAATCATAAACATCCTTACAGTCCAGACTGTTGCCTGCTATAAAATTTTCAAAGAATAGATAGTTCCACTCCTAGAAAATACAGGGCACTACTACTTCTAGCATAATCGGTCATATAAACAGTAGAGGGAGAGTAATACTAAGATCAACTTTGTTGTTTGCTTTGCAAAAAATACAAACTTCACTTGTACATGTTTTGTAAATCCACTTTTACATTCTAAACTAGTCTGACAATTGTGTTTTCAATTATCATTATTAAACTATTTTTACTGTAATAATAACTATCTCTATATTTACAATAGCACAGATTTTATGAACTGGTATTTGCATGAGCTTTAACCTAACAATCTGTTACTACTATTGGTTGTTAAAACAATCTACATTTTGAGAACTTTTCAGTATAGCTAGTTTTGTTTAAATGTATTTTACATAATATGAATCAAGGCAATAATATCAGAAAATCGCAGTGATACATAAAATAGTGTCAGTTACAATAGGGTTAACATGTATACTCTATAATTATTACAAAAAAAATTTTTCTTTTTACTATTACATCTATTTCAAATGTATCTGAATAAAATTAACAATCATGCATTAATTTCGACCAGTTTCACGAAATTGCTGTAAACATCTTGGTTGTTTAATTCTTGTCTTTTTAACAATTATTTAATTTAAATATTGTACTTACATATTTTCATCATAAACTTAAAAACTAATGATATTGTACTGATTGACTCATCAGAGTACCAGACACCAGCCAGATTGTTCCACCGAAAAATTTAAACTACATAAAAGATATCACTAAATACGTAGGTAACTATGTGATATATTATCTCTTGTACCTAAATGTTTGTAGCCATTCTAATTATGTTATGAGTGATTAAATGAATGAATACCACTAACAATTGAATTAATCATTTCTAGTGATATATTCACGTACTAAATTACATAATTCTACTATCGCTGATTTAATTTCTTGATTGTTTTGGTTCATAATGAAGAGTTGCTCGTTTCTGACGATATCAGCCTGTAGTCGTTGCTCTTCCAGTTCTAAAATTCTATTCCAATCTGGTTCTGGGAGTTGACTGTCAGGCTGTCTTACAGGTGTAGGGATTGAGCTCTGTAAATAAGTCCATTGTTAATTTACTAGCTGCATGATATTATAAAATTTAGTGCAAGTATCATCTTGCAGTAGCTTACTGATATAGATTTATTATTAAAACATGATAAATAGTTACTATTGCATAAGCTGGGTCGCTGGCTTCGACTTTCGGTTCTGGTTCTACAGAACCCTCTATGATACCCAAAATTCGTAACTCCAAATGGGAAAGGGTCGTCGCGTGTAATGGCCCCGCACCTGTAGCAGATGCTGACCGTCTCACTCCTGCAGCAGCTTTTTTTGTCAGGTGTTTTTTATCTGCCCACACCTTAAAATTTAATCATTTGATTAAACATAACCTAAATGGAGAAACAAGTAAAGAAAGGAAGTAGTTTGACTCGTTTGTTTACTAATAACCTAACCTCAAATAAAAATTATGTTAAACATGAAATTATGAATTAAACCCTCACCCTTTGCCACTGCTCAACTGTTTTTGGGCAACCTCCCAAAGAATTTAACGAACTGCACAAATCCTCCCAGAGCCTTTTTGCTCGTACTCTCCCTTCGGCACCTCTTAATACACCACGAGCTAAGTCGCGGTGGTGGTCCATAAAACAGAGAAGGGCTTCAATTTGCTCTTCAGTAGCTGCCGGGGAAGTAGGAGCCATTTCACTTTTCAAATTTTAATTTTAATAAAAGTTTGTTTTGCAACAAACGCCGGCGTGCATTATTATTATACTACAACCAAAATGACGAACAATGACAGTTATGTTATGACAGAATTGACTGATATAGGGATGCGTCGATCCGATTCGATCTTTTGGGTAATCGTATCGCGAGCATCGATATATCCTAGCGATTTTCGGTTTGGATCAAGGCCTAGCTAGACATATATGATTTTTTGGTTATAATATAACAAAAAATAAAAGATCGGATCGCGTAAATTATGTGGCAATGACAAGTTTTTATGTTAGCTACACTTAAGTGTAATTGATAAATTGATACATTTCAATGAAGCAAAATAAAACCTAGCCTCAAGCACAGACTTTCGAAGAGTTTTAATCTCGTGTCAGATGAAATTTAATGTTTTTTTTAATTTGTAGAGTATTTATGATGCGAAATAACGGTGCCACACATAATTGCCACCGATTTGGAAAGGGGTACTTACCTAATATATTATGATAGAGTCGTCTAATAATTATATAAGGATATAGTTTTGTGTAATAGGTCAAATCTTTCCAATAAGAATTGGCTTATAGCAATACTATTGGGTATTAGTTAGACACTAGTAAACTCTTTTCCTCGTCTCATACTATAAAACAAACTAGTGAACTGCAGCAACTAACACTGTATCGATAAAACTGACAATGAATTGATATTGAAGTCAGCAGGCAGTGTATAGAACTGTACTGCACTTTTTATATCACACAAATGCATACTAGATACGCACATTAGTGTCACTTTGTTATATGATCTAGATACCAATTCTAACGTCTGTTGATCTATGGTTAATACCAGTTTATTAGTTATTATTTTCAGACATGGTACTTTTTACCTAAATTATTACTTAAATTTGATCATATTATAAAGTTATTTTGTTTCTTCTTCAAATTATATAACCTAACACACAGTACACTCTGATTAAATTATAGTGACAACTATCATTCGATTACTAATATTGTACTTATAATACTATACTTTGACTCTCGTTTTCCGTTAGTATTTAGTTAATACGAGAGTAGGGTTTATTTATTCGAAAGAAGTCAGAGTTCATTCATTGTCATCTGTATTTATTTTATTGATGCATCTTTAAATGAAAAAAACTAGATCTAGAAGAATCAAAAAAGTGTCCCAAGTCCCAACTAATATGTGCAAATGACATTACTTGACGGATTGTAATTTGTAGTATATCATATTTATCCCTGCACTTAGCTATTTAAGTCAATTTCCTTTTCTTAAAAATTCTTGTTGAGCAGCAAATTACATACCTTATCAATTGAATAGATAAAACATGACGTAAATTCCCACCACTATTGCGATTCGATTATACGATTCGACATATTTTGGCGGGGTCGTTAACACTTTGTCGTATTTAATGTAGGTATATGTTACCGGAAATCTGTATAATTCAGGTATTCTATACAATACCTAGGTAATATATACAATATACCTAGGGTGTCTTGGCAATGTATGAAATATTATGAATTTTATTACTCCATTCGAAACTTTACCTAGGTAAGTAATGTATAGGTACAATTCCTAGGTATTGTATAGATTACCTGCTGATTCACTGGCAATGTGTAAAATAACTATATTTGGCCCCGTATTTATCAATGTTATGTAAGTAAGTAAGTACCTAGGTGGTAAAAAAATGATAGACAAAAATAACATTTACTTTAAAATACTTATACACTTTATTATAATAAACAATTAGCATTTTTTTATGAAGATAGACAACTGCAGGGAAAAAGGTCATTGAATTGATTTAAGTCCAACGAGTAGAGATCAATATCAATTGTGAAAATTTGACGTTTTGTAGGTAGGTTAGGTACGTTGACGTGCAGCTGTTGTCTGTACTTTCTTTCGTACGGTTTCGATCTTCGTTGACGGAGTTATGTAGTAGACCTCCCGAGGCGGACCCTTGAAGTCGGTTGGGTTGTGGGAAATTTGTATTGACTGGTGGGATGGTTGGCGATTATGACAAAATTCTTATTTTGCTGTGTCCAGCAGTGTACTTATACATACATAGTCAGGTCATAAGTTCTGTGAGTTCTGTCACACAATAAAAACTTTTGAATTTAGAATGCTAGCCACAAAAAAGTTTATTGAATTTGAATTTCGGATTTTTTATGAAAATAAAAATGTGTACTTTTTAGAATTTTCCTCATTTTTAAATATGAAGTGGACACTTAAAGAAGACCGTGTCGCGGTTATTGCGTTGCATCGTTGCGGTTACGCGCCAATTCAGATTTTCGACTTACTGAACAATTTGAATATAACCAAAAGATTCGTTTATCGTACCATAAAACGATACAATGAACGAACTCCAGTCCAGCAGTGATAAAAGCTGTGAAGGCGCGAATTCAAAGAAATCCCATACGTAAGCAGAAACTGTTGGCCCTTCAGATGGGGTTAAGCAGGACCACGGTGAAAAGGGTGTTAAATGAAGACTTAGGGCTTAGGGCATATCGAAGAAAAACAGGACATGTTTGGACGCTCGTTTAATGGACCTGAGACTGAAGAGATGCCGCGCTTTGTTGAAGCGGTACGCGGGAAAAAAGCTTCGGGAAATTCTTTTTTCGGATAATTAAATTTTCACCGTGGAAGAGAGCTACAACAAACAAAATGATAAGGTGTACGCACACAGCAGTGAAGAAGCGAGCAACCGTATTCCGCGTGTCCAACGAGGTCATTTTCCATCCTCGCTCATGGTTTGGTTGGGAGTCTCTTATTGGGGCTAAACTGAGGAACATTTTTGTGAGAAAGGCGTAAAAACGTTGTGTATCAAAATACAGTCCTCAAGAACCTTGTGGAACCTGTTTCTCATACCATGTTTAATAACAGGCACCAGGATTGTGCGCCAGCTTATAGAGCGAAAAGCACACAAGACTGGCTGGCGGTGCGTCAAATCGACTTCATCCGGCATGAAGACTGGCCCTCCTCCAGTCCAGATTTGAGTCCGTTAGATTACAAGATATCGACCTGATTCGGAGCAAAGAGCAGAGCGACCAGAACCACCGTGACGCACCGTTCACAAGAATTAAGATTTTATCACTATAATAAAATTTATATTAAAGCATAAAACCAATTGTAAGTATTTTTATACGAGTTAAAAAATAGTTACAATTGATTTTGCTCTTTATTAATTGTGATTCAAGTCGAAAATGTATTGAGGTAATTTAACGTCTTTTAATAAGTCAACAAGTTGTCACCTACTCAAGTACATCGTCGATTACTCCATTACTAAAAAAAGGACTTGACGTCTACCGATCCCTCCCACGCATGACCTCCAAGTTTCATCAGCCCATAGTTAATCAATAAAGTTCGCTTAGAGACGACGCAGTTGCCGGCTCAAAATAGAATAGCGCTACCACATCTCTTCCTAACCCCGTTGGTCTTGTAGTTTCAGTACCGGGCCAAGGTCTTAGGGTCCTGATGCCTTACTCTGCAACAGGAAGCTGGTATTTACGAATATATCTGTCTCTTTCAGATACTTTAAGACATCGACAAAGAGATAGAGACAGATGAATTCGAATAATGGACATTGTGTTTCAGAGTAAAGCCTCTGATTTGACCGCCAGTTCCTTCAGACTTAGGCTTAACTCAGCAAAATAAGGTCCGTAAATAGTCGAGTCCATCTGTCTCTCTCACTCATACCAATATCTTCAAGTATATGAAAGAGACGGTTCTCTATTTTGTCTCATAAATTTTTTATCCATAATCTAACGTGTCATAATGTTTTGTGACCTAATCATCATTTGTCCGAATGATAAGTAGCCCTAACTCAATGTCTCATAATATCACTTGCCCTAAAATATAATTTATCCTAAAATTTTTTGCTATAAAAATTACAATCTATAATGTTTAAAAGACATAAAAGGCTTTTCTATAACAGTTATAAGTTCTAACGTAATGTGTTATAATGCATTTAGAATTGCGTGTGCTCCGGCGCTACGGGAAGTGCAGCCCCTCCGCCCTAGCGTAACAAAGTACAGGCGCCCGGGCTCTCCGTAGAGGCTGAGGCTGATCGCCAAAGGCGACTAGCAAGCCCAAGCTGCGAAGGAGAGCGTGGGTTGTAACGTTGTTACAGCGGGCGGGGGCTACATCCCTCCGCGCCTCCGCCTTTTTGAATTACACTCTAGGGGTAGGGCAGACAAGTACCACGTGAAGTCGGGTTTGGCTGATTCGGTTCTGAGACAAATTTGACACGGATTCCTAAATCCATACGATTACAAGTGTATGATAATGTGACTTATAATAACTAAACTACATGAGGATAACATAACCAAGATAAAACTACTTTTAAACATATGTTTTAGGACTAACAATATTATTATAAACCATCATTCGGACTAACAATATTATTATAAACCATCATTAGAACTATCAATATTATCATAAACCACCATTCGGACTAACATAGTACATTATACAATTTAACACTTAGGACATGTGACTTTATGGCAAGAAAAATGAGGATATCTAATTATTATAGCACCCGATATTATGACACAAAAGCATTAGAAATTAAAGACAATCTGGCATAATAAAATTTCGTATATTCGAACATTATGCACAGTGATGATTATAGCAAACGCGTTAGGGATTTTGAATTTCGGACGAACAATTTTCGAAGAAGGGACTACCGAAAGAGACATATAGTATATTCAGACTTCGTGTTGCGTGGTAGTGTTTCTGTACCCATCATTGCTGTGGTAACTACTTGAATTCCGTGATGGAGGCCTTTGCCCTGTAGAGGGATGATTTAAGGCTTTTACACCCCGTCCTGTCCTTCGGGAGACGTAAGAGGCTATAAAGTACTGCGATAAGAGTGCAAAAAATTAAAAAAACAAACAATGGCAACACAGTTCAATGTAAACTGGTCTAAATAAGTCTAATTTCTAGATCGTTCTTGCTAATTTTATTAATGAACTTGACCCCCATTGTCGCATTACGAAACGCGTTGTTTCGCGTAATATCCAATGCCGCCTAATCGAGTCACAGTTATATATACAGACTAGGCGACTAGCTGTTACCCGCGACTTCGTCCGCGTCAATTTCCGTTATTATGATCGCGATTATTTTTGCAACATTTTTCACTCATGCTTCGCTCCTATTGGTCGCAGCGTGATGTTATATAGCCTAAAGCCTTCCTTGATAAATGGACTATCCAACTCAAAAATAATTTTTCAAATCGGACCAGTACTTCCAGAGATTAGCGCGTTCAAACAAACAAACAAACACTTCAGCTTTATAATATTAGTATGTATAGACGATCACAGTTATACATATATGTACAGACAACGGCAGGTCAACCTACCCAAAAAGCTAAAGGTCATTGAATTTATTTTCAACTTTAAGTCCAACAGGTAGAGATCAATATCAATTGAGAAAATTCGACGTTTTGTGATAGTTTGACGTGCTTTTGTCTGTACATTTAAGAAATAAATTGTAATTTTAAATCTAATTAAAACACCCGGTATCTATTACTATAACGAATTTTCAGTAACATTACTTAATAACTTAACTACCTAGCTGTTGCCTGCAGCTTCGTACTATGGAAATTATGGATCTGAAGCTATCCCATGAGATCTGGGCCCCAAATTCCGCTAATTTAGAAATAGCTCAATAGAATCGCAATTGCATCGCAATCGTATATTTTGACACATTTATTATGGTAGTAATGTCAAAATATACGATTGTGATGCCATTGCGATTCTATTGAGCCATTTGTAAATTGGCGGAATTGGGGGCCTGCACACTTTTTGGAATAAGTCTCCTACAAGAGGTTGTGGATAGTAAAATTGACATATTTTGCCATATTCGCCACTTTTCAGACGGGCTGGCGATCGAAGTTTGGCCCGTCCGTAGTATCGTTTCCAGCCTTCTTCCAGCTGTACTTATTTAGTCGCCTCTTACAACACCCATAGGTCGAGAAGAGGTGGTGCTGTATCATTTATTATAGATGATCCTTCTGTTTATTTTTTACACTAAAGGATATTTTTAATTACTATCATTCAAATGTTCTCACGTCCCGTTGGTCTTGTAGTTTGCATGGACCAAGATCTCGGGGTCCCGGGTTCGATCTCCGGGTCGGGCAACAAAAAGTTCCGAATTTTCGAACATTGCTCGTGTTTGTGATCACCAACCCGCATTTGGCAAGCGTGGTGGTTATGCCAGCACCCATCACTGCTGTGGTAACTTGAATTCAATTATGGACGCCTTTTCCCTGCAGTGGGATGATTATAGGCTGTCACTAAATGTCCTTACAAAAACATAAAAACACAAGAACGCAAGATTGCCATACCATCAAAAGATAATATTTAAATTATCCCTGTAACCAAGGAGGTTTTGCTGAAAATCAACATAATATTATATGCTAATCGAACTCCCACTAGGCGTAGGTAGAGTAGGCGCTAGGTATATGTTAATTCGGACAGGCATAACATTAAATCAATATTTACCTCGCATAACAAAATCTAAGAAAAGACATCGTATTTACATATTCAATATGGATTATTCATTCGATTAAACCATTCGGAATAATCGATTAGCACACCCCAATGCGTCCCCTCGATATTAAAATATGTTTCACGTTGACGTGGCCTACGTGGGCTTAAATCATAATTCTAAATTATTATATGTACAGGCTTGATGAGAGTAGTATCGGTATATAAACTTGAAAAATTATGTCTCGGGCGGGAAAATTTTCAAGTTTATATACTCATATTATAATTGCAATTTAATTGCTAAATTATCAAATTAAATTGATGAGAGTAGGTTTTGTAACACCGTATTGTCTTTGGAACATGAAAAAAGTCAGTCAAAGATTGTTTTGAATTTGTAAAAATTACGCAATTAACGCCAAAATTGACTTTAAATAACTTAATATCGGAATGATATACAGCTATTTTTTTTTGTTTACATGATAAGCTTTCGCCAATTTCAATTTCTGATATACTTACCAATGATTAATTATTATGTTTTTCTTTCGAACTAATTATGTTTCAATTTTCGAAACTTTTTATTTTGCTAGAAATGACACATCAATTTTACTTGTAGTATCACAGAACATGGAATGTTCTGTGGGTACTATTATGTGTTGTTAAAAAAAAAACTCTGGCGTGACTTTGCGGAAATTATATTTATATTGGTTGTTATTATGCTTACCTAAATACCATACTGAATAATAGGAATAGAATATTTGTACAACTTCGAAATATTGAACTTCGATTCATATCTTCATATCAATCCGTCTGTATGAATCTCCTAGGAGTCATGATTTTTCTTTCACGCACCCCACCTCCTCACCGCATATATCAGACCATAAATAGCTTATCAATCAAACGAAAACAACTTTGAACGCAATACCTAAAACATTGTAATTCCACAGGAATCGTACACAGACGTGCCTGTCTCCTCGGGGTCAGATGTGGCGGACCACTGCCATTGGAAGCCGCAAGCAGAGCCACCCAGCGCCGTGCCGCAACTGCTCATCGCTTTAGTACTATGCGGATTTTTCATGGTAAGAAACATTAACATGAGGACTAAGTCTCATGATAAAATTAAAATTCGAACTGCCCAAATGTAACCCCCTTTCTTTTTTTGTCGCTGGAAAAATGCATTACGCAAACCGCCACCCTAGGAGAAGTGATAGGTTACGTGAGATTCCGGATCTACGCATGACTACTACCCACAAAAAGACCACCAAAGAAAATACTATCACCATCTCAGCCAAATAACGCTCACTGCTGTACATAGGCCTCCCTTAAGGATCTCCACAAACTTCTTTATTGAAATACTTGGGTTAAAAAACGTTGGCAGTCCTCAGCAGCCTACAGGCTTTTGATATTGTTGTTTTGTTCCAGATCTGCGAGCTGGTGGGCGGCTACCTGGCGGGCAGCTTGTCGGTGATGTCGGACGCGGCGCACATGCTCAGCGACTGCGGCGGGTTCGCGCTGGCGCTGCTCGCGTTCCGATGCGCGAAGAGGCAGCCCGACGCGCACATGTCCTATGGGTATAAGCGAGCTGGTGAGTTTGATACCTTTTTTATTTTTATAATAATCAATTGGCTTGCTCTTCTTGACTACATACTTAAATCAGCGGTTAAGAAGAAGCCTAAGATGGAGCGAGCTGACCCAGAAAGCGGCACTGGTTCTCCCACATACCAGCAGAACACAGAAAAACTGTTTGGCTCTGGTCTCCGGCAGGAGGGTGGTAGGCTGCCTGGATAGGCAGCCTCTTACGAAGCCTACCACCGCAGAGGGATCTGTTAGCCGTCATCATTGGTTAGAAAACCAAAGATGCCGTTGCCCAGGGTGGACCACTAGGAGGTAAATCCCACTACCCCACAACACCCACATACACAACATTATGATTTAACGGGCTCCCAAGTAGTTGCGTAGGTAGGAACATAACCGACATGGTTTGATGCGAGCTGGTGAGTTTGATACCTACCCAACATCGTGGTTTAATGGGGGGATCCCAAGCAGCTGGTAGTTTCCAAATATCTTCTCTGTAAGGGTGGTTTCTTAATCCATGACAACACTGCTAAGACTCCGGACACAGTCAGCTTGATTTTGACCCCGACGCGTGCATATGCTACAGCTGCTGCCAGGAATAGCATTTGCATGGCGGCTCCAAAGACGCTGGCATCATAGGCTGATAAGTGTGATGAGGAGGGTTTTACTAACATCGAGAGGAAGAAAAGAAAGCACTGCACTGGCTACCTGGCTAATAAAAACTTCGACTGCTTTAGGTGGGACAGTAAGAGCAGACGCCCGGGAATCGGAAGGGTATGATTATGGGTTCAAGCCCCAATTAAGGAAGTTGAATTTTCTTTCAAGGCGTTGTATTTTCCATTTACACCAGGACAGGATGTCTTTATCATCACCTTCAAAAATTTTTATAGGCGTTCAGTATCGTATTTAGAGCCCCTTTAAGTATGAAGTTTAAAATGTTGGTCAAGTTTTCACCCAAAAATATTGTTCGCAACATAATTTTCAATTTTTACGATCCTAAGCCTGTTAAGATACGAAGGGAAAACAAACAACTTATGAATTGTATGGAAATGAATGAAGTACTAAAAAGTATTTGCTCTTCTATTGTTCCAGAGGTACTCGGCGCTATGGTGTCGGTTCTTCTGATCTGGATCCTGACCGGCGTGTTCGTGTACGTGGCCGCCGTCCGGGTTCATTCCGGCGAGTACAAGATCGAGCCGGACATGATGATGATCGTGTCCGGGTGCGGAGTCGCCTTCAACGTCGTGCTTGCGCTGGTGCTGCACGGCTGCGCGTCCGATATTGGTGAGTCGGTACTAGGCAATAGGTGCTATAATAGCTTGACAGTTAATGGGTACCAGTCGGATTAGATACGCGTCCTGGGACCTTAGGTAGTGGCATTGTATTCAGGGTTGTGCTTGCGCTGGTGCTGCACGGCTGCGCGGCCGATATTGGTGAGTCGGTACTAGGCAATAGGTGCTATAATAGCTTGGCTGTTAAATGGAAACCAGTCGGATTAGACACACGTCCTGGGACCTTAGGCAGCGGCATTGTATTCAGGGTTGTGCACGCCCTGGTGCTTCACGACTTCGCGTCCGATATTGGTGGGTTATGGTACTTCTGCCAAGTTATATATAATGAACTACCTGGCTTAGACATAGTCACAGTACTTAGTACTGGTATAGCAACACTGGTATAGTACTGAGTACTATACCAGTGTTGCTAGGGACGCAATTAGGAGGGGAGGGACGCAAACAATGGAGTGACAGACTGCTGACTACACAAAAAGAAGTGCTATTTGAATCGGGTCTACGTTTATAGGTTCTCTGCATTGTCCCAGTTTCTTTATTATTTCGATCCTATGCAGCAAACTGTAAACCTGTAAATTTAGCGTTTCACACTTTAGATGAGCTTCAAATTTTAAAAAATGTATTGTATTGTACGACCTCTGTGGCGAAGTGGCGTACATACCATTTTTCAAGGCGTCTTCTGGTCCGAGGTCCCGGGTTCAATTTCCGAACGGATCGATGTAAAATATGTGTTTTTCTACATTTTCTTGGTGTTCATGTTTGTTGTACCTTTATTGTTTCTGATTTCCAAAATATGAGAGCTTTAAGAAGTTACTCAAATTGAAATCAGAACAATTTATGTGATGTTGACCACATTTATTTATTTATTATCGGGGGGCACGGCAGTGCCCCCGCCAAGTCGATCGCGAAGCAAACACTGCCGTACCATCCTTTACTGGAACCTTTTCGCGGCATTTTCAGGCCCCTATTTGAGAACCTCTGGATAAGACCAGAACGAAGAAATTTTTGTCATCCAGTAAGCTATAATTACATACTTTAAATCCAAAATTTCAAGTCTGTAGGTCATTTAGTTCCGAAGTTAAGCGAAAGCAAAGTTTCTCATTTATGACACTCACTCACTCACTCATGATCAGCAAAATAGAACTAGTACTTCCCATAAACTTAGAGAGCTGAAATTTGGTACAGAGTTAGGGTTTAATTTTTTTTTTTTTTTTTTTTTTTTATTTTATTTATTTGAAAACCAACAGCGTAATACAATATTAATAACTTAACGTACTACTAAAACGTAAGGCTAATAACAGGTTTACCTGAACTTGACCTAAAGTCTAACAATGTTCGCCAAGAAAGACGGTACTTTGAAGTCTCTTTTTACATACCTAATAATATGAATGAGGAGCACCGACATAATATAGAAAAAAAAACAAGTTGAGAAAAACAACATTAAAAATTTGGAGCAAAACTAAAACTAAATATCAATCAGGATAGAAACGCACACACACTTAATTAAACAATCCAAGTAAGCATCGATTTTGTACCAAAAATATATATACCTAGGTACCTATTACATATAATTAATTATGTTCTACGCAAATAAAACAAAAAAAATCTAAATACCCTACAATTTTACTAACATGCTTTCACCAGCCGCCTCACGCCCTGATGAGACTTTGAGATAATTAAGCAATAAATGAAGAATTTGACGTACCTAAATAAAATAGTATCATCCATTAGGTAATTTCATTATTTTCGACTATTCTTATTCCCAAATCTGCCATAAATTGTGTAAGAGTTAATGGCACAACACAAAAATTACTTAAAGTTCACAAACACCCAAAAATCAATAAAGTTTCACTAGAAGTGAAGGTAAGAGAAAAAAAAAAGAGTCTATGTGATGAAAAATTTTGACAAAGGACTCAATCCTGTCCTTTTCGTTTTTTTATATTAGATATCACGTGTGACTTGAACGAAGCCTTAGAATGGTGAAATAGATCTATATCATTAAATTTTGAGTTGTAAGTGCTTGCTAGTCGTACTAACACAGAGTTCTTGACATAATTAGTGGCTGACCGAGGTAAATCTAATAAAGGTGTGTGCCGCGAGCGCCGCGCAGAATGTGTACGCCGCGCCGGCACAGAGAGGGACATACCCGCCAGCAGTTCTGGGCAGTCTATCCGTGCATTCACAATGTCGTGCAGTAAACACATATCCAATACTGTACGCCTGTCTTCTAGAGATAATAGTCGATGGTATATGCAACTTTCTTCGTAAGAATCATGGCAAACGCGTAATCTGTAATTGAGGTGATTAATAAACTTCTTTTGAATTTTTTCAAGACGTGTGTTATATACTTGGTAAGATGGGTTCCAAATAGGGCTTCCATATTCTAAAATACTACGGACGTATGCGTTGAATACCGATTTAATAGAATTAACATCTTTAAGTGGTTTACAGATTCTCAGAACAAAGCCCAGGTTTCTGTATGCCCTATCAGTGATCTGATCAATATGGTTTGAAAGCAAAAATTTATGATCGAAAATTACTCCCAAATCGCGAATACTGTTGGTTCTAGCGATTGGTACATTATTAAAAGAATACGTAAATATAATGGGCTTTGTTTTGCGAGTATATGTGATGCACTGACACTTGCTGACATTTACAGTTATTTTATTAAGGACATAATAACGTGATAAATTATCCAGATCACATTGCAGAGATCTACAGTCGCTAAGATCTTTTATCTTCAAAAAGACTTTCTTGTCATCAGCATACAGTAGATGGTCAGCAGATACAAGGCAGAGCGCAATGTCAAAGATGTATACATTATAAAAAAGTGGCCCTAAATGGGAACCCTGTGGTACCCCAGTCGGTACATGAACGAAATCAGACCTATAACCGCCGAGAACAACCGCCTGGGAGCGCCTACTCAAATAAGATTGCACCCAACGCAGCAAATCACCGTGTATTCCCAATGTCTGAATTTTGTTGAGCAGGATGACGTGATCCACGCGATCGAACGCTTTTTCGAAGTCGGTGTAGATCACGTCAACCTGTCCACCTCCTTCCATAGTTTTTAGTACGGTGTTGGTAAAGCAGGCAAGGTTAGAAAGAGTCGACCGATTTTTGAGAAAACCATGTTGTTTTTGAGATATACCTTTTTTTAAGACAGGATAAATCGCGTTATATACATGTTTCTCAAATACTTTACCAAGGGTATTTAGGATTGAAATGCCTCTGTAGTTTTCTACCTGACACCTTGCACCCTTTTTGTGTATCGGAACTATATGCGCTTTCTTCCAAGTATCAGGAAAAACTCCTTGCTGTAAAGATCTATTGAATATTATAGTAATAGGGATTGACAATGATTTTGCACACTCATACCAAAAGAAAGGAGGCAATTCATCGCTTCCGGCGCCCTTGCTTACATCTAACGATTTCAGTGACTTTATTACGGATTCGGCTGAAATTGAGATTGCTGTGATGTAATCCATACCAGCCTCATGACCAGGCGACAAATGAGGTATAGAAGTCGAGGGTTCACCGAAGACGCTTTGAAAAAACACATTAAATGCATCACAGATTTCTCTGCCTTCTGTGTACTTGTCACTACCAAGGGTTAGAGTCTTCGGGTAATTAGATCCACCACGCATAGTTTTGACATAAGACCAAAAGGTTCTAGGTGATGTCTTAAATGATGATTCCATTCTACCTATGTACTTCTGAAAACATACGCTCTGCACACGTTGCTGTCTTTTACGTAACATCACAAATTCGTCATGGTCAATGCTATTTCCGAAACGTTTCCAGCGTGCATGGGCTTTGCTTTTATCCTTTACAATCCTAATTAAGGCTGCGCTGAACCAGATTGGATATGTGGATTTACTTGTTTGACGGCTAAAAGGGACATATTTTCTAATTGCATTATATAAAACATCGTAAAATATACTGACATCGTCGTTTACGGAGGATGAACTCAACAACGCGTTCCAGTCAATATCGTTAAAATGTGCGTTAAGGGCATCGTAGTCCCCCTTCCTGAAGTTTCGTCGAGGATTGCAAGCTTCTTTTAGTGGTGTCGCAGCTATGTCTAAAATGTCTATGCTAACTACTGGATGGGATAAATCCTCTTTAACTAATGGAAAATCTGTTCGACTAATCAGTAATGGCAAATTGGAAAAAGTTAAATCTAATGTGTTGCCTGCTTTATTTTTAAGATTATTATATTGAGACATGCCAAGAATGCCTAAATCAGATATTAATTTTATCCCTGCATTTTGCACTTCGAGAGGACCACGGCGCTGGTAAAAAGGTCCATCACTATTCCAACTTATATTTGTTAGGTTAAAATCACCGACTAATACGTAACTGTGCTCTGGGTTGCGAGTAAAACTATGATTGATGCTGTCCAAAACACACTCAATATCCACGGATATTCGATGAGATTCCGGTGGTATATAAACGGCAGTAACGTGTAAATCAACATGGGAGGATAAGACGCGAGCTGGCAGGGTGACGGTGAGCATCTCGGTCAGGCCGCATGTGCAAGAGTATTCGCGACGATGTGCACCTAGTTCCGTTTTTACCAATATCATGACTCCGCCCCCGGTTGACTTGGGACTGATATTAAGATCGCGGTCGAATCTAAACACATCATAACGATTATCACAGACTTCACGGTCGAAAATCCCGCCATATAGCCAAGTTTCGGTAATTACGATTATGTCATAGTTATTACTTATAATACTTTGTCTAAATTCAAGTAACTTCGTTCTTAAGCCGCGTACGTTTTGATATAAAATGGATAGTTTTTGTAAAATCATGAGGAAATATTTTTTTCGAATAGTACATTACTTATAACATACAGTAACATAGTTTGCGATGAGCACACGTGATATCGGCAGAAAGGAAATATGAGAAACGTTCGATATAAACGTTCCGTTTTTTTATATTCATAATACTTGAAGATTTTATTTAGAAAGAGTAATAATAACAATAGTAATGATTGTAACATTTGTTTTATCCGGGCAAAAGTTATTAGTGTTGTACGAATATAAATAATCTTATAATACATTTTATTTAAAAAATGTAGGTGTGTGATAAATATTTCCCATACCGGGCCGCAAACATAAGAATGACACCAACATCTACTTAAAATAACACATCGTAAAAAGTTTCGCAGTAAAATATAATCGTACAATTGTAGTGCGATTTTTAATATTTGATAACTACAATGCCTAACGCTTTTCTCTAATATGGGTGATGTAGTTCTACGATACACTAAATTTTGAAAAATATTAATTATATTAAAATCGAGGTTAAAATTTAAAAAGCGAAAACGGATTATTTGCCAGGTGAAAGCATGTTTTACAGTTAAAAGTACCTTAAATGAGTGACATATGTCTATGTCGACTAATTTATATACTATTTGAATTAAATTTAAGTTGTGTATAGTACAAAAGTAATATTGAAATATTGAGGTTAACAGATATTTAGGACGCATGATTATTGAGCGAACCGTGTACCTGTTGGTATGCGATGCAGCTTGAATAGAGCTAGGAACATAATATCGCGTAGAAATGCCACTCATAAGATATTTGTAGCAAAGTATAACGTTGACAATAACATAAAACACTTTAAAAAAATAGAGAAATAGGAAAACTATCGATTCAAACACTTTCATATCATCAACTTTAAGTCGTCTTCGTGGTTGATTAGAATCGCAGGAGTCGTGTCGTTTTTTCTTGTATAAATTCTCCCGTTTCTGGACCAAACGTACTGGTACTGTTTGCTTCTTGCTAAATCCTTGCACTTTTTTAACAGTACTTTGTTATAAACAGTTAAATGTTCGTTCACGTAGATGGGCTTGTCATCTCCGGGAATACTTAAGCATTTGGTGGTGAGCCGACATTTACGAGCACCAGAAAGGATATTGTCCTTGAGCAACCGAGTTCTCATTTTAGCTACAATAACCCTAGGTCGTCCTTGTAGCTTTGTTCTCGGGGAAACTCTATTGATATGAGTAATGTCGGCCGCCCCGAGGATGACACCACATTTTTGTGCAATTTGAGATAACATTAAATTTAAATCCTCGTCCTTAGACTCACCAATACCCAAAATCTCTAGATTGAGAAGTCTATCTCTTTGCTCGCTGTCATTGATGATAGATCTTAGTTCAGAATTTTGTTTCTTAACCTCTTCTAACTGAAGTTTCAAGCATTGCACTGATTTCATATCTTTAGTCAGTGTCTCGACGGTTTTTTGAACATGATCTTGTTGGTCACTGCAGAATTGGGCTGACTTTTGTAAAATGCCGATATCTTTACGTAGTTCTTCATGTTTGGAATCAAGAATGTGGACGTGATTTTTGATATCCGTGTATTCTTTTCTAATGTTCTTGATCTCTGCCCGTAGTTCCTTTGAGGTTTTGTTCATATCCGCTATGTCTTCCTTCAATATTTTGTTAAGACTATCGTTTATTTGCGAGGTATCTCTTGCCATCTCGGCTCTCCAGTTATTTAAAGTGGCCATAACTTTGTCCGAAAACTTGTTAAATTTATCTGTAATATCATCACTCATTTTACGCTTTCGATGAGTGACTTGAACGGGTTGAGGGTCCACAGCATTTAACTTCGAAAGGTCTGTTAATGAGCTCGAGTTCTTGTTCGGCGACCGTATCATTTCTATGCGTACACAAGTCTATGATGGATTATAACTGAGCAACGCAGCGAGAACCACCTCAGCAAGCGAACGGTGCGCGATTTTGTACCTTAGGTAAGAGAATTGACAGTCTGTTTTGAATCACTTAAAAATCACTGTTAAATATTGTAAAAATAACCAGTTAGATTTAACCGGAGACACGTCCACTCGGCAAACAACTTCGCGTAACCACATAAAGGGAAAACTATAAAAACTAGGATAATCGAAGATCTGGAGTACCTGGTGACCCTGATAAGAAAACACAAGAGCCCAACCAAACTATTAAAGATCGACATACCGCCTTAACAAAAAATATTCAACTTGGTGGGCCGCTTCATTTGGTGTCAAAAATCGAAGGTCTGAAGTATCTGATGAAGAACCTTCGGCTGGTCTCACCTATATTAGAGATATGGTAATGCCCCCTTCTACTATTGGTACCTAAAAAACCGACTGTCATTGCAAAAATCCAGCGTAGTGGGACACATCTTCTAATTTAATCTAGCCTATAGCGCCCCACTGCATATGCCCACGTTTCTACAAAAAGAAGTGAAATCCCACCAAAAACATTCTGAAAAAACTAGCCAAGTCTCGATGGAGCTGCTTGTTTGTCTCTAAAAAGTAATGAAATCTAGACAAAGTCGTGCCAAGTCTAAGGTTCCTTACTGCGATTTCTTTATTATTATAGTTAATGTTGTGTGACTTGGCCGTTGAAGGGTACACAAGGGTACAAAACCAGGTGATCTATGACACCATTGCACCAATCTGTCGCCAGAACCGCTACCCATTGACGATGAAAAATTGCCACTTAAAAACTGTTGATTTAATAACGAGTCAATTGTAGACTTGATAAAGCTGAGTATTTCAATAATACTTATGTACAGACGGAAATCTAATAATTGATAGACGTCCGTCTGTACGTCTATTTTATGTTAGATCTGTGGTCGATTTGACGCTCCAAAAAGAAGAGAGCAGAAGTCAGCATTATCAATGCTGAATGCATGTGTTGCACAATCAACAACAACCTAAAATGAGACACTAGCGTCCAATTACCAATACCAGTATGGGCTATTATCTCGCTTAACAAACAGGTAGTTACAACTGATATCATTACGTGTAAACTAAATGTACTTGTACCCACTAACATATGAAGAATGTTCAACGGCTAAGTCACACAACATTAACTATAATAATAAAGAAATCGCAGTAAGGAACCTTAGACTTGGCACGACTTTGTCTAGATTTCATTACTTTTTAGAGACAAACAAGCAGCTCCATCGAGACTTGACTAGTTTTTTACAGAATGTTTTTGGTGGGATTTATTTATCTTGCTTGCAGCACACCACCACTCGCACGGGGGCGCGGCGTGCCAACACGCGCACGCGCAAATGCACGCGCACGCGCATTCGCCGGAACCTCGTTCGTTGTTCCGGTTTTTACGTCGCGCGCGGGACCGCAAGCCTCCAGGCGGGCCGCTAGTTAACGGGGACTACACCTTGAAGGACTTATCGAGCACTGAAGCCAACGTCGCTCCACAGCATACGAGGTCAGTGTTCATTAACGGCCGGTCCAAATAATCTATTTATCTTCAGTTTTGGCATATCGGAGATAGAAAACATCTTCTGCCTCTGATTTTGCCGTCCAGAGAAACAAAGACAGAAGTTGTTTTCTATCTCCGATATGCCAAATCTGAAGATAGATAGGTTATTAGGACCGGCAAAGTAGGTTAGTATTTGGTCTACTTCGCAAGGGCTCTCATTCCTTTCGGGTCAATTTAGGGAATAATTTCAAAATTGTCTAGGGTCTAAAATGTGTGTGTGTGGTCATAGCCATGCCTTGGAAGGCATGTTAAGCGTTGGTCCCGGCTTCTTTAGCAGCATATGAGATATGCGCACGCGCTGGAACCTCGTTCGTTGTTATAGTCGTACTCCGGAGGGCACGTTAAACCGATGGTCCCGGCTTCTGTCGCAAAAATAGAAATGCCCCAGCTGCGTGGTCAGTGATTACAAAATTTGTGTTGTGGTGCAGAGGTCCAATTAAATTCCCGGTCGGATCTATAAAACAATGGTATCAACAAATAGTTCAACAAGGGTAGGCTATTTTAATTTCTATGCGCAGCTCATTAGACTTATTATTGCGCTACATAACAAGACGACACGCGACAGTAGTTTGATCTCGGTGCAGTATAGCAAGTTGCGACTGAAGTTGTTTACGAAAGTTAACTTACCTAGGATGACCTAATTTAATATGTAGTTAGGTACAAACTTACCTAACGAATCAAATCTTGGGAGTAATTTCTAATTATATACTTTATTTGATATTTTAGCAATTATAATATCAGTATATAAACTTGAAAAATTATGTCTCAGGCGGGACTCGAACCCTATTTAACTTACTTTACCAGTGATACAGAAATTAAATCTTAAATAAGTAGTAGGTACTTACGTTTAAGAAAAGCTCGCTTAATACATTTTTTTAGTTCTGTATCATCTCCAGTTTGGAATGATTCCTTGGAAAATTCAGATTCGCAGTAGGATTTTGCAGTTATCGGAAAATAACAACAAACAAAGTCCTTTCGCCGTGTGAACTAAACTTGAATAAATAAAAAAGGTCATCTAAAACTCGAGTCGACAGAACTCTCTCGAATTGTAGAAAAGAGATCAAAAGGGTAACCCATAACTTATGGTAAGCGGTTAAACCCTATTCAAAAGGTTACCGAACTAATAGGCTAACACAATCAATAGGGTAACCCTATCATATAGGTAACCCTATCAAATGGATAACCCTATCACATGGGTTCACAGGGGTTTTCCGGTCCCTGTCACGGCTGCTGTCGCAAAATAAAAGTCGTTAAAACAACTCATTTCTGAACGCTTGGAAAACTCTGATGCCTTGAATAATAGTAATACGATAAAAAAAAGATGGCTATACTATCTTTTTGGAATGTAAATTTTTCATAATCATTATTCAGCAGTTTTGTGGACAAAAGTTATCACGAATGTTCTATTTGATTTTTGTCTTTCATAATTTATTTCTTTAATATGTTTTTTCAAAGCGATACAAGAACATAAATATAAGCTATAATTTTATAATGGCAACTCCGTTTTACCAGGAACATTAACCTGCGCGCTGCCCTGATCCACGTAATCGGCGATCTCATCCAGAGCTGCGGGGTACTGCTCGCTTCGGTGCTCATCAAATTCTACGTAAGCATAAATTTATTTTTGCATTCTATTTACTTTATTTGATTTGAAGTTTTAATTAGTTTATTCATAGTCGCATGATTCCATTGCTATTTATAATGATTATGAACAATGACGTAACCTTGTACAGACATCTTTTATAGTTAGTACTAAATTTTGTTACTGTATAATTATAATGTTTTTGACTTTTAATATAGATTTTATATAAATATTTTGATTACATAGAAAGCAATGAATTTTCTTGTGCAAATGTTTTTCACTTGTCTGACGCTGGTACAAAGTTACGTCGTCACTTTCAGTGAGAAATGTCATACTAATCAAGCTATATTTTAAAGACTATAGGCAAAATTTTCGATGTCCTCATCCTGAGATCCGCTTTTGTAAGCCAGCCTTTAAGACATATATCTAGTTCAGCCCTTCCTCTGCGTCTAAGCTTGCTTCGTCTCCTATTATTTTGCAATGGCTCCAATGGGGGCTATCGCTAGTGAATTTGCCACTAGAGGTGCTAGTGTCGCGTGAGGTCTAATATCATTCACTTTGTACTGGTTTTAGCGGAATTTGTTGCATAAATTTTAATTTCTTTAATTTACCTGCTGGAAAGTGATCTCCTTCGTAAAATATCGCAAATATGGATTATTTGGCGATTAATGTGAAAGCTTTAAAAGCGGAATTGAGAAAAAGCGCAAAAATAGGCGGCCTCAAGAGCAACTATTTCAGAAGTTAGTTTGTTGATATCAAGATAGTTATTTATAAACAATATAACCTTAATTAGATTCATGATATAACACTTTGTTTCGGCGCCAATCGCCTTTAACAGCTATACCTCCGGACCTTAGTCTACAGTGGCGCCAACTGGTGAGCAAAGAAACGGTAGTCCCCATTATTTCCTGATTCCATTGTCAATTCTTCAAACCATTTGTGTATTTTTATATTAAAACTTTTATGTAAAATTTGTCAGTGACAAAAGCATAGGCACTTTTATCGATCACTTTATTTGTCAATTATTTTTCTTAGCTGACTGGTGAGTCTAGGGCGTACCTAGAACGCTTTTTTTTACTAACATCACCTTTTGATATCTCTCCTTCATTGGGCATCAGAATTAATAAGTTAATTTTGAGTTTAGATGGCATTAGTGTGGTCTTTAGATGTGTCTTCGTCGTACTTTCGTATAAACCAAAATAGACTGAAACCCTAATAAACGTAACTTAAATCCGTAAATTTTAATAGCAATGTATTGTGTTCGTGTAATTTTTTTCTCTTTTATTATTTTCGTCCAGGAGCAATCTGTAGTACTTTACAATAATCCACTTTTGTGTCCGTGTCAGTCACTGTATTTATGGCATGTTTAGGGTAGAGTCCACTGACTCTGTTACCCCTGTTTTGTATTGTGTGTTTCATTTTTCAAATCGTATTAAGTTGCCCTTGACGCTTGATCTGTGCAGTCATCTGAAACAAAAGCCTTCAGTGGTCATCAGCTGCTGAACTGACGTATTTGGATGGTGTGAGAGTCGTTACTTACAGCTGAGGCCTTATAACAATCTCGTCTCCGACAGTTGGCAGCTGTAGATCCTGGTATATGAGCTTGTTGCTGATAAACCAGGGGATCTGGTAAATCCTGTTATGTTATGTTATCCTACAATAGTTATGTTTTGAATATATTTGTCGTGCAGCCCGAAGCGAAGATTGTGGACCCGATCTGCACGTTCGTGTTCAGCGTGCTCGTGCTGGCCACGTCAGCGCGCGTCGTGCGCGACGCGCTCGCCATGCTCATGCAGGCCGTGCCCAAGGGCTTCCGGTGAGTTGCAATATCTATACTTATATTATTGAGCTGAAGAGTTTGTTTGTTTGTTTGCACGCGCTAAACCTCAGGAAGTATAGGTTCGATTGAAAAAATATTTTTAGTGTTGGATAGTCCATTTATCGAAGAAGACTAAAGGATATATAACATCACGCTGCGACCAAAAGGAATGAAGCATCAGTGAAAATCAGTCATACGTTTGTATATAGATTAATGCTGTGTAGGTCTATGAGATGCGTTTTTGAGTTTCAAAAACCTATTTTAAATCTAGAAAACAGCGTTTGAATGTCTCAAAAAAATATATGTATTAGTTGAGAATCTATTCTAGTCACAGTCGCTAACGGTTACACGATTTGATTAATTTCGCTCGACAGAAAAAGATCACAAACCTACCTCTCTTCGAAATGTTTTTTCAATTTCACGACTAAACTACGGACATTATAAATAACATTTTTATGCATATTTAAAGCTGCTAAATATTTATAGACATGTTCGCTAAGCTTGGATTCATTAAATGATACTTAATTACTATGTTTAAATAACTACAAAATACATAAGCGCGGCGGCTCGTAAGGCCCGTACTGTCGCGCGCTGGCGCTCACGGTGCGCATAGGCGCTCCGTACTAGGCGATCGATGGCGGTATCCATAAATCACGAACTAACGGGGCCTTAAGTAATTAAGTATTAATATGGGTTATGTGTTGTCGTCAGCTACCGCGAGCTGGCAACGGCGCTGGCGGCGCTGGGCGGCGTGCGGCACGTGCACTCGCTGCACGCCTGGGCGCTGTCCACGCACCACGTCGTGCTCAGCGCGCACGTCGCTATAGGTACGTATGTCTCAATGGGGACTATCGTTTCTTTGCTCACCAGTTGGCGCCACTGTAGACTGAGGTCCGGAGGTGTAGCTGTCAAAGGCGATCGGCGCCGAAACAAAGTGTTATATTTTGAATCTAATTAAGGTTATATTGTTTAAAAATAACTATCTTGATATCAACAAACTAACTTTTGAAATAGTTGCTCTTTTTTGCCGGCCGCCTATTTTTGCGCTTTTTCTTAATTCCGCTTTTAAAGCGTTTACATTAATCGCCAAATAATCCATATTTGCGATATTTTACGAAGGAGATCACTTTAACTTTCCAGCAGGTAAATTAAAGAAATTATAATTTATGCAAAAAATTCCGCTAAAACCAGTTCAAAGTGAATGATATTGGACCTCACGCGACACTAGCGCCTCTAGTGGCAAATTCATTAGCGATAGCCCCCATTGAATCCACGGCCTCCGGCGGCCGATCCGAGCGGTCATCGTTCGTTCGGTTCATTCGTTCCGGTCGCTCGCGATATAGTGCATCGGGCCGCCATTCAGTAGTGATACCGGCATAATAACCGCTCCAGTCTTTCGACTCCTAACTGTTTGAATGTTTAAAACTAGTGTTTAAGTCACAAAGCTGTGTCCTAATCTATCTTGTGAGTGTTGTTGTAATAAGAACAAACATAAACTGTGCTCAATAAACTATTAAAGTGTACGACGTGTTTTTATCATCCACCGTCATAACTGAGATACATTCAGAAACAACATTCTACAACACTTTTAAACAAAATCAATTCTCAAAAAACTAGAATAGTATCATTTTAGCGAATTACCTCTCGTATTTATTGGATCACTGTTAACTGCTTTTCATTCTGGCATTCTTTCGTTATGTACACTATTGCTCAAAGCGGCCGCTTTTGGCGATAGCGATAAATTCGACTTTATAAACAACCAAATAAAAAGTTTACTGTGATTCAATAAATACTGAAATGCACGTTGTATATTTTTTTAATTTACTGTCTCGGACATGCTAGATGTTTCGAGATATCGCTAGAGGAATGTACATAACTACCTAAGTTGAACCACAAAGTAATAACAAGATGTTAGTGCAAGCGACATTGGACTTTAAGTATACAGATTAAGGCGCAAAATGGTATAACTCACTAGAGTTGTTTACGTTTAAACGCCCTTGTGATTTTTCTGGAAAACGAACATTCTGGTATGTACGACCGGCATCGATGTTGAGATATATAAATAACAGGACTTAAGACGCCGCGGTCAGTTCATTCTGAGCTTTCGGTGCGATACCTGCGAAAAGTGATCTAGTGCGAAGTAACGACGACTTTAGCGATACCAACGGATCTAAGGACTACTGTAAGGATTGGCTAATAGTGTTTTGGAACCAACGACCTCAGCGACCCACCGGACTACGATTCTTGTGATTTGGCTTTTGTGATAGTGTTTGCGACCTGTTTATCGCCTAATAAAATCTTCTAATAAGTCAACGGTGTTTTATCCAAATCCCGAACTCCACGTTCGTAACATTACTTTGATGACAGCTTACTACTGGCGGCGTGACTCAATTAGGTACTTATTTGTAAGTGGCTTATGTCCTCTTCCAGATGAACTGACGGATCCGGAACTAGTGTTACGCGCGTGCCAGAACCTCGCCAGGAACGAGTTCGGCGTGCAGGCGGCCACCTTCCAGGTGGAGCGGTACACGGCGGCCATGGCGGCCTGCCCCGCCTGCCGCCCGCCCCCGCGCGCCCCCGCGCCGCCCTGACGCCTCGCGCTGGTCGCCGCCCCGCCCGCCTGGTGCCTGCCGCTCACTCACTCACTCGCCCCCCCCCGCCCTGACGCCTCGCGCTGGTCGCCGCCCCGCCCGCCTGGTGCCTGCCGCGCACTCACTCACTCGCCCCCCCCCGCCCTGACGCCTCGCGCTGGTCGCCGCCCCGCCCGCCTGGTGCCTGCCGCTCACTCACTCACTCGCCCCCCCCCGCCCTGACGCCTCGCGCTGGTCGCCGCCCCGCCCGCCTGGTGCCTGCCGCTCACTCACTCACTCGCCCCCCCCCGCCCTGACGCCTCGCGCTGGTCGCCGCCCCGCCCGCCTGGTGCCTGCCGCTCACTCACTCACTCGCCCCCCCCCGCCCTGACGCCTCGCGCTGGTCGCCGCCCCGCCCGCCTGGTGCCTGCCGCTCACTCACTCACTCGCCCCCCCCCGCCCTGACGCCTCGCGCTGGTCGCCGCCCCGCCCGCCTGGTGCCTGCCGCTCACTCACTCACTCGCCCCCCCCCGCCCTGACGCCTCGCGCTGGTCGCCGCCCCGCCCGCCTGGTGCCTGCCGCTCACTCACTCACTCGCCCCCCCCCGCCCTGACGCCTCGCGCTGGTCGCCGCCCCGCCCGCCTGGTGCCTGCCGCTCACTCACTCACTCGCCCCCCCCCGCCCTGACGCCTCGCGCTGGTCGCCGCCCCGCCCGCCTGGTGCCTGCCGCTCACTCACTCACTCGCCCCCCCCCGCCCTGACGCCTCGCGCTGGTCGCCGCCCCGCCCGCCTGGTGCCTGCCGCTCACTCACTCACTCGCCCCCCCCCGCCCTGACGCCTCGCGCTGGTCGCCGCCCCGCCCGCCTGGTGCCTGCCGCTCACTCACTCACTCGCCCCCCCCCGCCCTGACGCCTCGCGCTGGTCGCCGCCCCGCCCGCCTGGTGCCTGCCGCTCACTCACTCACTCGCCCCCCCCCCCCGCCCTGACGCCTCGCGCTGGTCGCCGCCCCGCCCGCCTGGTGCCTGCCGCTCACTCACTCACTCGCCCCCCCCCCGCCCTGACGCCTCGCGCTGGTCGCCGCCCCGCCCGCCTGGTGCCTGCCGCTCACTCACTCACTCGCCCCTCCCCCCCGCCCTGACGCCTCGCGCTGGTCGCCGCCCCGCCCGCCTGGTGCCTGCCGCTCACTCACTCACTCGCCCCCCCCCCCCCCCCGCCCTGACGCCTCGCGCTGGTCGCCGCCCCGCCCGCCTGGTGCCTGCCGCTCACTCACTCACTCGCCCCCCCCCCGCCCTGACGCCTCGCGCTGGTCGCCGCCCCGCCCGCCTGGTGCCTGCCGCTCACTCACTCACTCGCCCCCCCCCCGCCCTGACGCCTCGCGCTGGTCGCCGCCCCGCCCGCCTGGTGCCTGCCGCTCACTCACTCACTCGCCCCCCCCCCCGCCCTGACGCCTCGCGCTGGTCGCCGCCCCGCCCGCCTGGTGCCTGCCGCTCACTCACTCACTCATTCGCCCCCCCCCCCCCCCGCCCTGACGCCTCGCGCTGGTCGCCGCCCCGCCCCCCTGGTGCCTGCCGCTCACTCACTCACTCGCCCCCCCCCCGCCCTGACGCCTCGCGCTGGTCGCCGCCCCGCCCGCCTGGTGCCTGCCGCTCACTCACTCACTCGCCCCCCCCCCCCGCCCTGACGCCTCGCGCTGGTCGCCGCCCCGCCCGCCTGGTGCCTGCCGCTCACTCACTCACTCATTCGCCCCCCCCCCCCGCCCTGACGCCTCGCGCTGGTCGCCGCCCCGCCCGCCTGGTGCCTGCCGCTCACTCACTCACTCGCCCCCCCCCCCCCCCGCCCTGACGCCTCGCGCTGGTCGCCGCCCCGCCCGCCTGGTGCCTGCCGCTCACTCACTCACTCGCGCCCCCCCCGCCCTGACGCCTCGCGCTGGTCGCCGCCCCGCCCGCCTGGTGCCTGCCGCTCACTCACTCACTCGCCCCCCCCCCGCCCTGACGCCTCGCGCTGGTCGCCGCCCCGCCCGCCTGGTGCCTGCCGCTCACTCACTCACTCGCCCCCCCCCCCGCCCTGACGCCTCGCGCTGGTCGCCGCCCCGCCCGCCTGGTGCCTGCCGCTCACTCACTCACTCATTCGCCCCCCCCCCCCCCCGCCCTGACGCCTCGCGCTGGTCGCCGCCCCGCCCCCCTGGTGCCTGCCGCTCACTCACTCACTCGCCCCCCCCCCGCCCTGACGCCTCGCGCTGGTCGCCGCCCCGCCCGCCTGGTGCCTGCCGCTCACTCACTCACTCGCCCCCCCCCCCCCGCCCTGACGCCTCGCGCTGGTCGCCGCCCCGCCCGCCTGGTGCCTGCCGCTCACTCACTCACTCATTCGCCCCCCCCCCCCCGCCCTGACGCCTCGCGCTGGTCGCCGCCCCGCCCGCCTGGTGCCTGCCGCTCACTCACTCACTCGCCCCCCCCCCGCCCTGACGCCTCGCGCTGGTCGCCGCCCCGCCCGCCTGGTGCCTGCCGCTCACTCACTCACTCGCCCCCCCCCGCCCTGACGCCTCGCGCTGGTCGCCGCCCCGCCCGCCTGGTGCCTGCCGCTCACTCACTCACTCACTCGCCCTGTTCTCAGGTCATCAGCAGGCTTACTCTTGATAAGTTCGAGTTACGATTAAAATCGAATCGACGTCGAGAATCAGTGATTTGGTACTCTGAAAAGTGAACCTAAACCTTTGAGTCGATTATCCTTTGAGGTGATTACGTTATCAACCGAAAATGTTTAACGGATCGCCATTTTAGATCGATCTCGACTTGATTTTGACTTCGATTCGATTGAGTTTGTTCAGATTTTGATTAGGTCGAATCGAGATCGAACTTAAATCAAATTCAAGAGTAAGGGCCCTAGTCATGTCGATACAATCCCGTCTGTCGTCATTGAGACGAGTACTCCATCATATCTTTTCTGATACAATATATCCATCTCTTTTTAGGTCGCTCTCTACCAGTCCATACATCAACAGTCATATTCATCGCTCTACTTGTAACTTTCCCTTCGTCTCTTCTCATCACTCGTCCTTAACAAGATAGACGATTTCCTTTCAATTTTTCTTCCACCGAAACCGATGCTACTTTCATACTTCCTCTAATGTATTCATGTGGGTTCGGGGAACGGAGTAAAACAATCATCTTTGAACGTCGTTGTATTTCATCTTCAAGTCTTACGATAATCACACTAAAATCTTAAAAAAAAATATAAAACACGTTTTTCTCCATGCGACGCGATTCTCCAAGTCCCTCAAATCTTCTTATTCTTTCAATCATTCTTAACATCGTTCTACTCTTGTTCGTTCGTTCACTCTTGTTGTTTAAACCATCTTCGTAAGTCATCGTTCAATAATCGGTCATGCTCGCATCTTCATTCAAATCTATAATCCATATCTCATTTCACTGCTTCATTTTTCATACCGATCAATCACTCTTAATCATTCTTTCACACGCACAATCCCACATTCATTTCTTTTTTTATCCATTTTCGTCACTCCGCACATCTCACATTCTCATTTCTGATTTATACAATCGTCTGTTATCTACCATCTTTACGGCATAGCTCAAATCTTGTCGTTTTCTAATGATTTTCTTATAATTTTATTTCCAGGCCACCAATGTAAACACTTCAGAATATGAATCTACCCAAAGCGACGTCCAGAATGCCAAGTTAAGTGGATCGTTTCCAGTATACTGACTATTATGATGTTCTAGGAAATGCTTAAGAAATGTTTTCAAAGTCACGATATGAATTTATTTATATTTATGTAGTTTTATTTACGTTGAAAAGTATTAAAATGTAGTGTAGTAAGAATTGTTGTTAAAATTTGTGTTTTAAAATTTATATAGTGACTGATCGCACTTGACCCACTGGAGGGTGAAGTTAGAAACATAGTGATTTTCAAATGTAGAAATATATAAATAATGTTGACAGAAAACTTGGACTGTTAAAAATTTTGTGTAATCCAAAGAATTGTGGTGAATAGAGAATATTACGATACATACAAAAATGGTAAATAAGTACTAGATACATGATAGTTCTATAACGGGTGTAAGAAAACTAAACGCAGATTCGAAAACCACATATTGTCCCCATCAATAGGAATTTTTTTTTTTAAGAACCACACCTGGGAAACAGCTGGTTCCGGAGATATTGAGGGTCAAAGTCACAATTTTGTTTTCCATTTTATTACAGAAACTGTTGCCAAAGGTTACCATTTCTTTCCCTATGAGGTTACTTAAAAACTTTTCTTCTTAAAAACATAGTTTTTTTTTTTATTATTTCGTTCATAATAAAGCTTTGTTTAATTACGATACGCTATGTACGGGCTCAGCGCGGACGAATTTTGAACTTAGCAGCCATCTCCAGCGCAGCGGCCCACGCTCCGGCTGCTACACATTGCGCGCTATTAATTTAACACCGTCGGCTGCGGGCTTTTCGTAATGAATTATCCTAAAATACGGACTTGACTCGCAAACGCGTGCGCCGTACATGCTTTCAGCGAATATTTCGCCCCAAACACATATGTGTGTAAATCAGCTCAAGCGTCGAATGATAAAACACGCGTAAACGCGTTTTCAGCAGCGAACGTGTTAAATATTTTACTGAGTCCCAAAAATAAAAATAATTTCCCAGCTATAATGACTTGGATTGCTTTACAGATTACGTAGCTTCAGGGTCTGCGCTTAGTTTTTTTACACCCTGTATAAAAATTAATATGATTCTACGTTGCTATTATCAAGTTTCATAAGTTACTTTATATGATATTTTAGCAACTCAATTTCAATTATAATGTCAGTATATAAACTTGAAAAATTATGTCTCAGGCGGGACTCTAACCCGCATCCCCATGCATACCGCGCTCCCACCTGAGGCATACATTTTCAATATACTGTTTTAAACTTTCATGGTCACTATCGAAAGAGTTAGTTATTTCGAGATTTCTACCATGTACCTTGTTTTTTATGAGTTTCCGATATTTCGGCACTGTTGCAAGCGCCATGATCGCGGAAGAACTGATGTTACTGCGGGTGGGTGGTTGTTACGAGTAGATATATCAATCTACCCTCCGTCGTAGTCTTTTATTGCACTTGACACTGGTACCATTGTTTTCAAACTCAACAACCACCCACCCGCAGTGACATCAGTTCTTCCGCGATCATGGCGCTTGCAACAGTGCCGAAATATCGGAAACTCATAAAAAACAAGGTACATGGTAGAAATCTCGAAATAACTAATACATTTTCAAGTTTAAATACTGATTTCATAAGTTAACTGTGTATCGGTTCTTATTTTTTGACTGAAAAACAATAAATCATGATTTATTTAATCCATTATTATTTATTTTAATACCGTCAATGCAAGATAGTGTACTTAATGAAGACGGAACGTTTATTAGTTCATAAAAAGATATAAAATATTATTAATTATTATAAAAATGTATTAGTATTGTGCTAGTGCCAAATTTGAGTAAACCCTGTTATTTAACCATTGCGTAATTATTATTGACTTAATATTGGACAAAAGGGACTCTATTAGTATCCAGGGAGTCCCAAAAATGACACGCAGGATAGACCTTTGAGATCACTTTACCATAGACATTTCAGAAAAAAAATAACTCTTCAAAAATAAAAGTATCATGGTTTGGGAGTTAATACCATTAAAGTGAATTTTACTAAAAACGCCAGTTCTATTATTTTGTTTGCTTACGTAGAAATAATATCAGAGCCTTATTATCTTCATTCCTTAGCTATTCAGTAATAGTTTTTTTTTAAATAAATGCAGTAAAGATATATCAAGGTTTAAAGAAGTATGCGATACAAAAAAGTTACATTATTTCCCAAACTATAAGACTTTTGCTAGAGTCATGTTTAGCTATTTTAAATTAGTGTCAGTCTGTCGTGTCATTTTCGGTACTGTATCCTGTATTTTAGATGTAAGTGAATTCGAAAATGAGTGGCTACGTCATTTTATACAACCTTGTAATGCGGTTTCTTCGAAATTGAATAGCCTGATTTTAAATTTGCATGTAGCAGGATTCAAATATTTCAAGAGTTAGTTGAGGACATTTTAAAAAGTCTGACTGTATTGAGGATAGTGATATCATTATTGATAATTGTCAAAAGTTAATGAGAAAAATCATAATAAACATGTTAAAAATTGCTTTCATATCGTCCGTTTTAAGTCATAAGTGACTCAAGCTTTTACGGAGGTTTGCCTTTGTCGCTCTGCCTATTAATAAGGCTGCTTCCACAGAAGCGGAGGAAGCTGGGCGTACCTAATTTAGTGACATACGTTATTCGCTAGCTGTTGACCATTGCCACTGGGTTTACATCAGTTTAAGGCTGTCTCCATAGAAGCGGAGCTAGACGGAGTGGAGCGGAGCGGACCACGAATTGATCACAGTGCTCGAAATTCATAAAGTTCTGTGCTAATTTACTGTGATTGATTGATTCGCAGTCCGCACCTCTCCACTCCGCTTAGCTCCGCTTCTGTGGAAATAGCCTTAAACTGATTGATGCTATACAATTATCGTATGTCAAAAAATTAGGTAATTTTTCTTAGAATTTGTGTAATGATAAAAAAAAACTCCCTATCCCAAGTAACTGTGCGTAACTTAATCCTCTCTCGGGGATGACTGTTTTAATAAAATTGGTTCTCGACCACATCACAATGTTCTAAGGTTCAAAATATATTAGAAACATTTAACAACCGCTGACAAAAGAGTTATTATCTAAATAAATTAACCGATTTTTTTATATTACGAGTATTAATCCTGTTTTTACTATTTAACTTGTAATAATAATGTTTTCATATTTCGAAGCTTTTAGCCTTAAAAGTTTGTATAAAATGCCGTGGAGCCGCTCCTAAAATGCATTTATTCTCATTTATTTAACTTAAATTAAAATAAATTATTATGTATATGAAATATAATAATACAGATGAAATACAAATTAACGCCTCGTAATTTATTCGTATATGTAAGATGTAAAAAATAACTCAATGTAAATTATAATTAGGTGTAAATGAGAATAATATTATATAATGATGTTATTTATTTGAGACAGGGTTTTGCCGTTGTTCAAGTCTGTATGACTTATGTATGAATTCACGATGTTAAAACGACACATGTAGAGAAACTCGATTTTTAAGTAATTTTGTATGTATATTAAATGATAGCTAATTATTAGACTAAATGAGTCACTATACACCGTGAAATTTTAGTGGTTGTTTTCCCGCAGTAAAATGATTCTATCTTAGTAATACAATAGATTTGTGCAGTTTTTTTTATTCAAATAAAAAAATAGCAGTTTCACGATTGTGATAAACAAAACTCGAAAGCAACTTCGAACCAATGGTACCAGCCGCGCCGCAGCCGGTCACCGGCCGGGGTCATTGCCCCTCGCGCGGTGCAGTTTATGTTGTATTACTTAGTGCGTAGAGCTTCTTTTGCTTTGAACATTGATTTCGTGCGGCAAGCAGTACCCAAACACGTCACATTTTGTAAAGATACTATCGTATCTCACGCTTTTGAGTTGATGATTATTTTTTTGATTAGTTGAGAACAACGATATCTTTATTTTCAAAAAATAACTCGCACGATTCGATGGTGCTACTAAAGGTAAATCGTTCTGTTGCGGGAAAACAACCACTAAAATTTTACGGTGTATAACCTCTTTGTTTATTACCAGCGATTGGAAATGCTTGTGCAATCACACCCTCTGTGACAAAGCTGGTAGAATATGGACATAGTCTTTTGTGTAAAGGCCATCATAAAAAAAGATTTTAAAACATTATTCCTACGAAAATGTGTGCTGTAAAACTTGCTTTGTTAGGGTAAAAACGGGACCCTATTACTAAGACTTCGCTGTCTGTCCGTCTGTTCGTCGCTTTGTCACCAGGCTGTATCTCAAGAGCCGCGATAGCTAGACAGTTGAAATTTTCACAAATTATGTATTTCTATTGCCGCAATAACAACAAATACTGAAAACAATATAAAATAAATATTTAAGGGGGGCTCCCATACAACAAACCAGTTTTTTTGGCCTTTTTGGTACAGAACCCTTCGTGCGCGAGTCCGACTCGCACTTGGCCGGTTATTTAAATAAAATGTCCCCACAAATGCTCATAATGGAAGTAAATGCAATAACGAAATCTCAAGTACTGATTTTCGTGGTACTAATGTGATTTATAAACAAAGTACCTATCAATCATATCGTAAAATCTGTTTTATTTCTGCAAATAGGCCTGATACAATAAAATATATACATATTGTTTACATGTACTAAATCCGGAATACATTACACCCTTACTTGACAATGTGAATATGTTCATTCAAAAAGTCTTTTCTATAAAATTTAGTTTTCTTTTTGGGTTGTTTTTTTAGTTATGATTGCACTCGGATTTCTGATGTGGTTCGAATTAATGGTTGTTGTAGTATAGGTAGTATAAAAGCTATTTATTTTATACATACTTTTAGTTAATTAATTCATAACAGCTCAAATAGTTATATTTCTTTTTTAAGTTATAGTGACCATCAAAGTATTTGAGGTCTATTGCAAAATTTTGTCAGTTTCAGGTTAATGATATGTGCATATTTAAGAGGTAAATAGAAATTATCGGCCGCCGACTAAAAGTAAACCACTAATATAATTTATTATTGACTTATTTTTAACTTTTTAGCACTGGGCAACATAGTTTTTTTATAAATTCTGCATAACCCATAAAATTCTCACAACTTGTGTAAAAACTACCAATTAATGTATTGTGATTAACGGCCGGTCCCAATAACCTATCTATCTTCAGATTTGACATATCGGAGATAGAAAACATCTTCTGTCTCTGATTTTTTCGTACAGAGAAACAAAGGCAAAAGTTGTTTTCTATCTCCGATATGCCAAAACTGGAGATAGATAGGTTATTAAGACCGGCCCTTAGTTGATCATAGTGGTATCTGACTTTATTTACCTTTCAAACCTTTTTAATAACCGTATAGCTGTAAAAATTTTGTAATGGTGTTTAGCATGAAAATGTCCATTACATTTTTTGTATGTGTGTGAATAAAGCATAATAACTGTACATAAAATATAATGATATTATTATAACTCATTATACACGGTGCATTTTAAACCACCTGTAAGACGAAGCCCACGTTATGTAACCATTATGTATAACATCTTGGCAGGGTTATTTTTTTTAATAATAATATAAAATATTGGCCCAGCTATTTCTTTTTAAACACGTCTGTGTCGCTCGCGGATGTAGCTGTGTAAAGCTTTGGTCTCTTCATCGTAACGCACAACGTCGCGCCATGCGGCATGCGGTGCCCGACACTTAATCGTATGAAAAACGTCTAGAATGGTCTCTTGTTACGTCGCAGTATGCGTCAGCGGCGAGGGGCCGGCGCGGTGAAGTGGGGAGCGGGTTGACAATGGATTTGTTTGAAGATAATTTAATAGAATTAATCCGGAAATATCCTTCTTTATATAAAAATAAAGACAAAAAACTTCTTCCTCCTCCTCCTCAAGCAAAGCACAAATTTTTATTATATTGTTTATATTGACACGTCTACGTTGGTAGCTGCGGCAAAATCAACTGACCACTTTTCCGCGGAGACGGTAAACACTGCGTCGTGACGCTGCGACGAGCCGCATGCCGCAGCGTTGTGCGTTACGATCAAGAGACCAAAGCTTAAGGTTCCTTCATCCGGGATTCCGCCGCAGCAAAATAATACGTCTGTACGCGTCACAGCGTGTTACAAAATCAAAAGTCAATAATTTATTTTTTAATAGCACTACCATGATGTTACACATAATGGTCACATAACGTGGGCTTCGTTCTCCAGGTGGTTTAAAATGCACTGTTTTTTTTTTTTTTAAATAAATGTGGACAACATCACATACATTGTTCTGATCCCAATTTGAATAACTATTTAAAGCATTCGTATTTTGGAAAACAGAAACAACGAAGGTACCACAAACACCCAGACCCGAGAAAATGTAGAAAAACAAATTTTTTCTACATTGACCCGTCCGGGAATCGAACCCGGGACCTCGGAGCAGGCGACACCTTGAAAACCGGTGTGTACGCCACTCCACCACGGAGGTCGTCGCACTCCGCCACGGAGGTCGTGGCGGAGTGCGACGACCACTGTGTATTGTTATGCATTGTAAATGAACTTGTTTGAATTATGTTAATGTTGTAATATAAATATATTAAATACATTAAATGAAATATAAACTTCAGGCGAGGATGACCAACATTATACAGTATTCGAAGTTATTAGCAACTTTGCATAATCAGTAGTGGTTTTGTAAATATATTTTAGGTTGATTTGTTTTGTACTGTAGTGAAATGACCTTTTTAATTGTTTACATACATACATACATATTATCACGCCTCCTTCCCAACGGGGTAGGCAGAGACCAAGGCCTTCCACTTACTACGATCCTGGCATACATCTTTCGCTTCTTCCACATTCATCAATCTTTTCATGCATGCTCGTCGGTTTAGAGTACTCTTGACCTGATTAATTGTTTGATGATATTTTATTTGTAATACCCAATTCCGGAATTAGCTGGTTTCATTCAAAGGTTATAATAACATGGGACATTCTCGAAAATCCCTAAATCAGGACGGATTAACCTAAAATGCAATCTTAAAATAGAAGTGGCATAAAATACAACAAGCAATCACAAGGTGCTTTAAAAAAAAGTAAAAACAATATGAAAATGACATTAGCTTACGAAACGTGGATGCTAAGGTAACGTAATCTAATGTCATTTTCATATTTTATGTATAAAATTGTCGAGCGTTTATCGCTATTAGAGAGCAATTTGTCAAAGGCCGCAGCACATTGAATCATTCGTGGAAAATCCATATTATTATTTTATCTATTTCAACATTGCAAGTAGAACCACAAAGTAAATTGATTCATTGGAGCATAACAGCTGTTAATAACCTATCCTTACTTAAAGATACGCAGAACGAGATATCTAGGTTATGTTGCTTATTCATATCTTCTGCTATCCTTCAAGAATAGTCTGGTGTCACCGTTTTAACCATAGATTTAATACAGCAGTATATTAAATCTATGGTTTTAACTGCCTATTACAGGTATTTGACGTGAGTTGTTCTTATGACTACCATCAATCTTGTTCCAAATATTCCATTATGTGCAGCCATCATTCTTCCATTTTTATGTGTAGAACTCTAAATAGTTCAATAGACTTTTTTTAATGTATTTTCTCGCTCAAATAGTAGATATTGAAGTTTAATGAGATAGAAAAGTAGATAAGTTTGTGATTTTCCATACATTCCCAAATTTTGAAGGAAATTAACATCACAGTCAGTCAACAAATTTATGTAGTATTCAACTACATAAATTTTTGCTAATTAGGTATATCCACATTGCACCCCAGTTTACCAACAAACTATTGCTCCATTTCTTCCATTCCAATTTCATTTAATTAATTTCAGCGAAGATCTAAGGGAAAGATTTTTTTCCGGGATCAAAAGCCTATGTGCTGTTTCTGTCTATGGTTTCCCACTGTGAAAATTTTCATCTATATACGTTCAGCCATTCACAACACTTGTAGACAGTGCACGGGTATAGGCGTGATGTCAACTGAGTCTTGAGTTTTATCCGGAGTGTGATTTGTCGTTATGGTGCAAGGGCTACTGCTGTCATGTAGCATAATGTAGTCATTAGTAGATTTAAGTTTACCTTAAGAGATATTTAACGTTAGGAGATAGATTGCCCACTGGCTGGGACGATTTGGTGACGTCTCGTATAGTGTTAAGTATGATGTGGCTTTATGCCTTCAAATTTTGGTTTGTTTTTGGGGTCAATACCAAATGTTAAACTTTCTTCCATAATTATTTTTCGTTGGTCGTTGGTAGTCACATGTAAAGGTGTTATAATGAAGAAGTTAATTGGTATAACCTAAAAGCAAACCTAAATTAATTAGATGCCAAATTGTAACCAAAAAGATAGTATTTTTATAAATTGTTTATGTAATAATATTATTCAATCGATGAGAATAGTGATGTTGAAATATTCTGTTCTTCATTGGCCATAAGAACATGTTATTTTTTTGTCCTGTTTTGATATTCAAGGAATTATTTGACGGTCTGTCCTTCCTAATAGATACCTATCAGGTCATGAACGTATAACGAACTAATTTTCTCAGTCAATATTGAATCGATTGAATCAAAGTTCTTTTTAAATGTTTTTCGACTACTTCTGATAACCAGACAATTGCTCTTTTATATATTCTTTATTGCGCACAAAAAAAAAACATAAAGGTTGTTACAGCAAAAACAGTTTACAAAGGTGAGCTTATCTCTTTAAGAGATCTCTTCCAGCCAACCTAACTGGTGTGGAAGAAATGGATTTAAACGGGCACAGTAATGTGCATTTAGAAGATAAAAAGAAAATTTACAAAATAAAAAATTAAAAAAAACTAACAAGATAATGATAAATATACCTACTTAAACTACACTCTAATATACTTCAAATTAAATTATATATATAAAAAAAAGGATAAACCTACTTATAAAATACATACAACACATACATATACCTACATAAACTAAATACATTGTAATGATTGAGATAAATAGTGCTCTTTTAAACGAATCTTGAACGATGTTATAGAAGGGCTGCTTTGTATAGCCTTGGGGAGTTTGTTCCATAGTCGCACAGCTTGGGAAGAGAAGGAGTTGAAAAAGAACTTAGTGTTTGCTCTAGGACACTCTAACATCGTAGTGATGCAATCGCGCCTAGAGCGGGGATCAGGAGGTAAAAGTTGGAAGCGGGAGCGAAGGTATTCAGGGGTAGCAGGATCATACAGGATCTTATATAGGAAAGAAAGGATGTGCACATTACGACGAAGTCTAATTGGTAGCCATTTTAACTTAGCGCGAAATTCGGAGACATGATCGTATTTGCGAAGACCAAAGATGAAACGAATAGCCAGATTTTGTAGGCGCTCAAGTTTGTTAAGCAATTGTTCAGTCACATCCAGGTAGCATACATCAGCGTAGTCAAAAATAGGTAGGAGTAGAGCTTGTGCAAGCAAAATTTTAGTCTTAAAGGGAAGAAAGTACTGGAGTCGCTTAAGGGAGTGAAAAGAAAAGTGCATGCGCCTACTCACCTCACTAACTTGTGCTGACCATGACAGATCACTGTCTATCATAATCCCAAGGTTTTTTGCTTTGTTCGTGTAGGGAATACAGACTCCGTTGTATATTATTTCTGGCAACGCTACATCCCCCAACCTTCCCCTTAATCTGCTGCTTCCAACTATAATTGCCTGCGATTTATTTGGGTTCACTAAAAGCCCGAAATTATCAGCCCACTGCTGAACAGCAGCAAGATCTGAATTTACTGCATTTACTGCACCTACAGCTTCAGTGACTTCATTTGGAGAGAAGTGCCTGTAAATTTGTAAGTCATCTGCATACAGGTGGAAGGGTGAAGAGATAACACGAGAAATATTGTTTATAAAAATGGAAAATAATAATGGAGAAAGAACACCGCCTTGTGGTACGCCAGCAGTTAGGTCCAACCAGTCCGAGGATAGGTTGTCGGTCTTAACACACTGCTGGCGTCCCTGAAGATTTTACTGAACTGTGGAGAGATATTATGCCGACGTATTAATTTACCTGGTAAGTGGTTAGCTCTGTAAGCTACTGTTGCTGCCAAGGGAATCGGCCATACGAGACTATAGTTTCATCTATGTTTATTGATATCTTTGATAAACATTATTTTAACAAATACTTGAAGTTGGTTGTTGGGATTAATGTTTGTAATATATTGGCTTTTTTATTTCATTTTAAGTTTGTATTAGAACAAAAGTATCTCATGCTTCCTGACCTGACAATTAATAGTCTTGCTCAACCTAAACCTTTAGTAATACTAACCGTTAGGTTTCCTTGAATATACTGGGTATTTGACCGACTGCGCCCTCCAAAGTTGGTGTTTGTATTCTATCATTTTTTGTTATACGATGTTTTCCGTCCCAGTACGATGTTTTTTATTCTGTTGTAACCATGTGCTAGTACATAATAAAAATATGAAAATTTTTTGTGTCTTTTGATATTTATCAAGTATTATCACACGCACGGCCACGTTCATCTGGATTTTCTTGCAAAACCTTTAAATACCTAGGTATATAAAGATATATAATATAAAGAAAAATAGTTTTCCCCTTCCCTGCGTTTTGATTTAGTTACACGAAGCATAGACTTACTATTTGCATTTAACCCTGTGTAGTATTAAGTATTATTTCAATGAAGTCTTATAGGGAGCGCGTATTTACTAATAAAGAAATTTAAGGAAAGTTCAATGTGAAATAAATTGAGAACTGTAAAGGATCTCCTTCAGAGATAATTTGTCGAAATAAAACAACTTAGTAACTAGGTATCATTATTTATTATTCATTTGAAGGCAAGTTACAACAAGTACTTTACAACTCTTACCCTACTGTATGGCTAACGTTGTACAGGTATCACAACAGCGAAAACAATATCATATTAAAGCTGTCACGAGGACTATCACCGCTACGACTTTTGGTCGGTGCCACCACGCCATAAACAGTGCTATCTAGCAAAGATTAAACATCAAATTTTCTCTAAACACACGTGCTTAGAAGTTACTGTAATATCTCTACTTTAAAATATAGACGTTTTCGTGTGACTTAGAAGGAGTTAAATGAAAGGTGGCACAATTATTGCGACCCTAGGTTTGTCAGAATAAGAAGAAAATATAAACAAAAAAAAATAGTATTAAGAGAGACGTGGCGGTATCGACTTTTGTTTTAGTCAAATATTATAATCGTCATGGAATAACAACGAATTGATTTAATTATTGCGACATGAGATTCATTTAATATTACTAAGCCTTAGCATTAGCTGATCAAAATTAACTAAGCATAATTTTTTCTAAATGGCGTCTATACAATGAAATATTTCATAAGCTTATGATAATAATAATAATTTACCAACATTCAAACTGTAAATAAAACATGATGACACTTCAACCGTTTCAGCACATGAATAATGACTCATGTGGTTTCAGTATGAAATCAAACTAGTGTCTTTTATACCGAAGAGTTACCCGTCAAATTTTATATTTGACCAATCACAAGTAAGACAAAAATATCCGGATTGATTTTAAATATTTGTTACAGAAGGTTTTACTCGTAATAGCTTTGAAATCAATAAATAGTTATTTGTGATCTTTGACTATTGCTATAAAAAATCTACGTCAGAATTCTGTTTTGACAGATCATAAAGAGTATGTCAATTGATTGAAGTATTAGTAAAAAATCTGTTGTTCGGTAGACTGCGGACATACGAATTAATGGCGCGGGTGCTGGGTCTATCAAATAATATATTTTTTAAGAACACATTTGGCTACGGCTTACAGTTTTACATTCTAAAAGCTGATCAAAATAGCTGCCAATACCTACTTTAACTCTTATATAGCGGTATTTCAGTAACTTAATAAGTATACGAGCCGTAAAAAACTGTATCATAGGTGGATAACGTTAAAATTTAATAGACATTTTATCTTTGCCTGTTTAAGGGTTAAAATATTCAGGGTATTTTTTAAAATATTTTCATACAGTTAAAGGCTGATTATACAAAATATTATGCTATAACACTAGCGCGGCGCCTCAAACAAAACAACCGAGAAACATTCGGTGCATTAACATTGCCTACAATCACAACATCCTTAATGCAATATATTAATTTGACGAATCATATTGTGCATGACGCATGATTTTTTTTATAAGATTCCTTATTTAAAATCATAATATCTATACTAATATATAAAGCTGAAGAGTTTGAATGCGCTAATCTCAGGAAGTACTGGTCCGAATTGAAAAAATATTTTTGGGTTGGATAGTCCATTTATTGAGGAAGGCTTTAGGCTATATAACATTACGCTGCGACCAATAGGAGCGAAGCATCAGTGAAAAATGTTGCAATAATAATCACTATTTTATTAACAGAAATTGACGCGAATGAAGTCGCGGGCAACAGCTATGTATAATAATGTGACAATTCTATAGTCTCATACAAAAATGCATTTAAAATGTCGGCGACTGAATCAACTTATTTGTTGTCATGATTTATACCTGCCAAATTGGAAATTAGTGAAAATTCAACCTTACGCCGACGCCTAACCACTTTCAAACGAAAATAGCGTGCAGTACTACTCAAAAAACGGAGGTCACTTCAAACAACTGACGACGCGAGCTGCAAGCGATTTTGCTCTTAAAGGTCAGGCGACGAAGAAGGCGATAGTACAGACAACGGCAGGTCAACCTACCCAAAAAGTTAAAGGTTATTGAATTGATTTTCAACTTTAAGTCCAACATGTAGAGTTTAATATCAATTGAGAAAATTTGACGTTTGGTAGTAGATTGACGTGCTGTTGCCTGTACATAACGTAGGTTGAATGCTATCACCAAAACGTTCCTGGCGCTCATTTGGTAAGAAAGTTTACGGTCCTGGTTGTGTATTTACTTTTTCATTTTATATCAATGATCACAATCCTATCTTTCAACTATTGCGTGAACGACCAAAAAGGAAATTTGTCTGAATTTTTTCTATCAACTTAACAGTTTTCTAAAGGAACTTTTAGATTTAACGTTAAAATTGTCAAAATATACGCTACACCAAAGAAAAAAAAATTGCAAAATTGCATTTCTTATATGTACACATTCATAATCAAGTCTGTAATGAAATTAAATCTATACTAGAGTATTGTGCAAATGATATTATGGCTACGTTTAATTGTTTATTATATAAATAGGTTGTTGTTTTAGTTAATTTCTTGAAGGTGGTCTATGTGAATCACTACAATATACATTTAAATTGACAAATGAAGCGGCAAGAACACTGAAATCGAGAAATAACATTTATTCCTAATTCATATTCAGTTTACAATCGTCTGCGATTCCGCAGCGTGGCACGTACTATGTACTAACAAAGACCCAAAGCCTAAGATGTGCCGACCGAAAGATATAATAAAAAGGCGAGTTCCTTACAATAAAAATGTTGAAAATTAAAAATCGGACATGATATATTATTCGCCTTCTTAAATATTAAGGATGACTAAAACAGCCAAATAAAGTCCTATTTTACTTATTAATTTTCTTCTAGCACATACTGGTGATATACAGCATCTTTTACTATGGTAGCACCATAGAACAGAATGAAAAATAAGAATTTTTTTCCTTTTTCTTCCAGTAGGATAATTGATGATTGCATTTATTACGGAAAAATTATGTCGGGATGATTTTTCAAGTTTTAATACCTACTGAAGGGGTCCTCCACAAATTACGTCACACATTAAGGGGTCAAAATAGTATGGAAATTTTCGTAAAAATGCATGACAAGGGGTGAGGGGGGGGGGGGATGAAAATCACAAATCGCGTGACGTAATTTATGGATGAACCCTATTATAAAAGTTTGGAAAAAGATTACGTTTAGCAATAGAGTCGAAGAAATTAGGAATCGTAAAAAGAAACTAACTAATAAAATAGGACATTCATTTTTTCTACAATTACTAATATTGTGCGTTAATATCGAACTAAGCGTTTTGTCCGCATTTCACATACAATGCATATTATTCTAATACATACAACACAATTATTTCATTAATCAGTTTCTCTAAAACAACAAGGCTGTGGACAAATTTTCTTAGACTATTCTGAGTTTTAAGTCCAATGTATAGAGATCAATTTCTATTATCAAATGTTGACGTTTACTACTAGGTTTACAAGCTACTTACTGTAACAAAATGATTTCGCTTCGGCAAAACTTTACGGTGCATGTAAAATCAATCGAATCATTGACATTTAGCATCTTTCCAACTATGGTTAAATTATTTCTACGATAAATCACAGTGATTATTTGTGACACGAAGCAAATAAGCATTTGGCGGGATATTAAATTAAATAATGGCCAAAACTACGTTGTTAATATAGTAAAAATAATACTGAAATATAATACGAATAAAATAAATTTACGCATTCAAAAACACTATCCATTATCGTGTGCCACAAGTACGTCAAAGAAAGACGGGCAGTAACGTCTTCTATCCACTATTGGTCAAACTGCTATCGACCATGGGCCCCAATTCCGCTAATTTACAAATGGCTCAATAGAATCGCAATTGCATCTCAATCGTATATTTTGACACTACTATCATAATCAATGTGTCAAAATATATAATTGAGATGCAATTGCGATTCTATTGAGCTATTTGTAAATTAGCGGAATTGGGGCTCAGTAAGGCTAGGATGCGAAACCACGATAAATTTGTCGCACGACATGAGAAAATTTGACTACTTGTCTTATTTTATATTTTTTCCTAACATGGCAACCACCCTCGACAAAAATTCTTCGCTAGATAAACGTTTATCTACACGAAAAACGGATGTAGCCATATTACAAAATTATATAGTTTTCTGTGTGGAAACATTGGTTAATATAATCATTCGTTCAATTTTACGTCCGATATTGCTAAAACACTTCTTGCCTAAGACGTTACCTGCGTTGACACCGATGTTTGAGTTTGTAGACAATTTTATCGTATTTCGTATTTTGACAGTTAGAGATGACATAAATGGCCTGCCATGTTAGAGCCGGTAGACAAACGATATAACGCTGTCAAAATACGATAAAAGGCCGCGATAATATTATGTCGTGGGTCGCATCTTAGCCCTACTGCCAAGCGTAGCAATCATAGCAAAACCCTTCTATTGGAGAGGTCCGTGTCCAGTAGCAAACTGCTACAATTTGGTCGTGATTAACAAATAATGATTATGTTTGAAAAAGTTAGTTTAAATTGAAAATTCCTTGAATAAAACTTGCGACTGCCTTAGGACATTGAAAAAACATTCCACAAAATAACAATAGCACATATTCAGAAAACATTCTTGGCTTTGGGCACATTCACGTATGACTTTGGCTACCGGCGCCGATCTACATTTGTCGGTACTGGTCCGGTAAGATAACCTCTGCATAAAGCAAGCGGGTATAAGCAGAAGCTGCCTGGCAATACGTGTTGTTCCCTTGTAAATTCAGCAGCAAATGAATTGCGGCCTACCAGCGCTTATCGGAGCAGGTCGCAACTTGTCGGCGACGTTCGGCGCTCATCGGCGCTGTAGAGACTGCCTGCGCCGGCTACTGTGCGGACTGGTTCTTGGTAGGTGCAGTGACTGCACTGCAGACCACTGCTAGAACGGTGACTCGGCAAGCGAATGGTTGTGAGTTTGACTTCCATAATATGCAGTCGAAATTTCTATTCATGAAAATTAAATTTTAGTACTATTGCAATGGCTAAAAATGGCTTAAAAATGTTTATTATTTGTATAATGAAACGATTTAGAACGCACTGCCATAACACGAAACCGAATAGAATTAACGTGTGATATACTATTTAACAATACATAAGCAGAAATATATATTTACAGTATTTATATTGCGCTTTCAAATCACATTCTCTTACATTTAAAGCAACTTAAGTAACTATTCATAATATATTATTATATACTTTCATAAATAACACAACGACGTCTCCTAACGTTAACATGAATTTGATATATATTTTAGGCAAGAGTCTAGGCAATAGAAAGTGCGAATCCCGGGACGCATTCTTTAAGTTATGATAACTACGAATTGTAGACGCGAAAAATACGCATAACAAGTATTTTTCTGACTATAAACACATTTTTATTTGGTGCTCATACTGTGTAAAATTGTCACTCTGTTTTTTTTACGCTTTTAGAAACAAAATACGTAAAGAAATTCGCACTCTATCCATAAACAAATACGCATCACTTACGAGTAATACTTATTATTATTATCATGACATTATTGCGTTTTAACTTTATTATTTCCCTATTACTCTAAGGTCCACTTTCCCATCTCAGGATTAGTAAATTACCCACCAGCACGTTTGTAGATCATAAATAGATATTATTTTATGCCGTAAAAATGACAAATATGATTTTAAAGATGTCAAACTTACAAATATGTCAATCGGTCAAACGTCATTCCACAGCTTTTGAACTAGCAAATCATTCTAAGCCGTCAATCTAACAAAATTAAATATAATTCCTCATAGGTATACTTACCAAACTGCCAAATTTATTCAACAGCATATCATTCAAGTTGGTAAACTGACTTTTAAAAGTTTAAGAACACTGCCAGACATCATTCCAAACCGTCAAACTGACAGACATCTTTCCTCACATATCAAACATACTACAAACTTTCTTCTATTTCTTTTTATTTAATGGCGAATAACTTGTGTTGATTGCACTGTTACTAAAGAGCTTTGAAAATGGAAAACATCATTTTAACACATGAAGCGCCATGGAGGTCACCGGTGACCTCCAAACAATAAAATTTTATTTGTGTCTAGTCCTTCGGCAGTCAAAGGCTTAAGCCGTCAAATTGTTAAATATAATTATTTTGTCAGTTCGATATATCAAACTGAAACTGAAAATTACACACTCCATGACATGACTGACAAAGAAAAATCCACAGCACAGCTGATAAGCCGACGAACAATATTCAAAGCTGTCAAATTGGCTATTATCATCCCACACATTTCAAACCCACAATCATCATTCTACGGCTGATAAGACGAAAATCATTCCACAGCAGTCATACTGACAAACATTAGTTTAAAACTGTGGGCGCGCAATCACAAGACATAATTTAGTCTTAATCGTCTATTCAATTGAAACAATGTCGCCCTTAAAATTTCATTCTTAAGGTTGACATTATTTGACGTCTCACATTAATGGACGATTAAGACTAAATAACGTCTGTGAGTGCGGCGATCGGACTGGCAACACTGATAATTTGAAATCTGCAGAATGACGTATGGTGGACAACGTTGTTTGAGACATAATTATGTATATTCTAACCTTAGTCCGAAAACTCCGAAATAAACTAATCCAGAAGTATGATAGTGGACCTAATATTAATAATATTATATCTAATTGGCTAGTACAGGCATTTTGTTAGTGATAATATTATACAATTTGGAAAATCATAAAATTAATGGTTAAGAGAACAAATATCATTTAACTTTTTTTTTGCAAGGGGATGTAGATAAAGCAAACATGACAAAAAATACTTTTATTTTAAGTCATTCACTTAATATAAATTTATTAAGTTTATTTAAGTTTGATTAACGGCGTTCTTTCAATAGTATTCACATATTGCATTAGTTATTGCAAAATTCAGCCAGATTATCATCTTGATATGTCTATTAAATGACCCAAATGTTTATTGTTTATTATAAACGTGAGCATAAAACTAGGATATTATTTTACTTTAGCTCCTTAAACATATCTATCATAATATGTTTAAAAAACTAGATCTCATCTAAATTTAAAGTTCAGAAATTAACGGCTAGTAATCAGCAACTCTCACTAGACAGTGAACTACCATTCACTGATCAGTCATCAGCAAATCACTGGTCAGTTATTAACAAATCACTGGTCAGTTATTAACAAATCACTGGTCAGTTATTAGCAAATCAATGTTTAATGAACAACATCAGCAAATCACTAGTCGGTTATTAACAAATCACTGGTCAGTTATTAGCAAATCAATGTTTAATGAACAACATCTCACTGGTTAGTAATATGAAAGTTACTGGACACTGAATAATAATTCACTGGTCAATTATCAGCGAATCACTGGTCAATAATAGTCAACAGTGGTTCCTAATGTTTTTTGAGCCCATCGAATATAAGTTAACAAACTAGGAACCTACTTGTAGAAAATTAAATATGAATAAATTTTCAAATAACGCACAAAGTGAGTCGCTCTAAGGCAGAGGGCACTCAATATTCGCTACCTACTAGGTCGCGACCGATAGTTTGGGAAACTCTGGTCTAAAATAATAAAAGTAGTTTTATGTTCACGTTACAATTTCAGTACCTACATTACTTAACCAACAATATCGTCGAAGCAAGATGTCTTTACATCTATAGTGCGGCAATGTGTTATATTTTCTTTATATTTTGCACCCAATCATTTGGCCTACTACAATCACATTTTATTAACAGCTATGAGTATCGTTATTTGTAATACACTTGTTAGATTCTACTGCAGTTGAAATCGGTTATAACGTTAATGGCGTTACCTAGGACGCTCTATCCGGTTAATGTTTTGAATAAATAATAATAATAATAATAATAAATATTTAAGACATGCCTCACTGGGCCACACTGAGCCATCTAGTCCCAAATTAAGGTACTATTAAGTACCCTGTCGTATGGGGTACTAGACAACCGATAAACTTACTTTATACTTTTTTTTGTAAATATATACTTATAATACATAGAAAACACCCAGACCAGTACAAACAGACATGTTCATGCACACAAATATTTGTACTGTGCGGGGATCGAACCCGCGACCCATGGCTCAGAAGCAGCTTTAACTACCGCTGATCCAAATGGTCGTCGAAGCCTTTATAAATGGAAGCCTTTATATGGTCTGGTTTGAAAAAAAGTTATGTTTATTTAGAAATACCACAGGATATCTCCTTTGAGTAATATTTAGAACAATCAAATGATGATTTAATTTATTTTTATAAGTAACTTCATTGTTCTCCACTAGTATTATACATATATCATGCTGTATATACTATCTATGCATTGCTGTCTAGTCATACAAATACTACTGTCTTTATTCATACTTTCATTATAATACGTCGATATGTACCTTATTAAATAAATAAACCAGTGCTGTCAAGTATAAAAACAGTAGTCGCATACAGAAAAGCGAATGTGGTAAAAATCAGACAACGACGTATTTAGAGTTCATTGGAATAAGATTCAAAATAACGTTTATGATAAAGACGTGTGTGTGACATGAATGAAGTTTTAAACGGTATTATTATAGAGATTCCGCCGGAAATAAGTCGTTTGGTAAATAAATAAAATAAATGTGGACAACATCACATACAATGTTCTGATCCTAATTTGAATAACTATTCAAAGCATTCGTATTTTGGAAACCAGAAACAACGAAGGTACCACAAACACCCAGACCCGAGAAAATGTAGAAAAACACTTTTTTTCTACATTGACCCGTCCGGAAATCGAGCCCGGGACCTCGGAGCAGACGACACCTTGAAAACCGGTGTGTACGCCACTCCGCCACGGAGGTCGTCGTAAATAACAATGTAAACATTATCGCTATATCCGATTTTAACTGCATTTATATTTATAATATTAATATCATTTTATTAAGTTTATAGAGAGAATATTAGACTAGTTTGTCATGTACTTGAATTGTGCTAAAATATTACTCTTGTGACTGTGAAAAAATATATGTATATATATGACACGATTTGTATTATCTTTAATGTTTTATATATGATCACTTGCTGCTTATCTCATAAATTATATAAATAAAGATATAATATAAATTAATGGAATGTGTTAAGAATAGTGAAATCTAAATCAGTCAATACAGAGATTTTATTCTCTTGACAACGCACGTGTTCTATCTCGCTCACTTACGCTATTTTGCAAGAGACGGAAATTGTGTTGCAAATTTTGTTTCTAAATCAAACAATGTCTCTCCCCCCTCCAACCTTACAGGGTTGTCAACTGATTTAGATTTCACTTAGCGTAATAACTTATAAATTTTATTTTAATTGTACCGTTCTTGTTACATTTTTTGTTGATATCTGAAAATCTTTCTTCGTCCATTTTCTTTCGCGGTAAACGAAGCTACAGGTTTACCCCGCATTGGTGGGAATTTGTATCTCTAACAGACATTGGATATGCATTCAAAACTCTTTCTTATTCCCATCGCATTAAGGTTTTAATAACACGTGATAAGCTAACGATGTTGCATTTGACTTGTCGTCTAGACTGTACGCTTCAATGCATTTGTATTGCAATTTTGACCTTTAACTCTACACCGTTAAGGTTCTTGTGCTAATCGCACGATGCAATACTTTGTCAGAGTTTACTACCTGCCAGTGTCATACAGGCAACAATTCAGTTTTATATTTCGAACTCTTTCTTTTAGGCATTGAGGTTCAGTACTAACCTTGCGGTGCTATTTTGATCTTTGTGTCCTATGGCGTAAGGTTGAGTACCTATTAGTCACGCGGCCGGACTACCACGCCGGCTAGGCGCTCACACACTGCCTCGAGTTGGGCGTCCAGCATGAGCGAAGCGATTTGATCGTCTGTTAGCATCTCCACACTGAAAGATAAATAATATATTACAACCAATGATATTTTAAAAAGTATAGATAGGTTATATCCTTTTAAACGAAATATCTGTGCCGATTGCGAGCAACAGCACACATGCGTTATTCTTATTTTCACCACATTGCAAAAGTAGTGATGTAAAAGGGATGACATAATCTATACAATGCAAACAAAAGAGACAGTATGATAATCACTCACAGAGATGTCACACTCGCTGCTTCGCTTATCGCGGACTGTGGGTAAGACACAATTTAGGACGTTTTAGGGTCACGCACACCCTCCCCTTTAATGTGTGTCTTAATTTTTGGATGGTCCTTATATGTCGGTCTCACCTGGCGAGGCTTTCCGTGTCGGAATACCGCTCGTCGGAAGCGACGGGAGCGGGGGAGGCCAAGCCGAACAGAGACAGCCCTAGGGGCATGCGCGGGCCCTTTATACCTAGCTTCTATGCTAGTAGGTTGATAGTTGTCTGTAAAGGTTAATCCTTTTATCTCACCTAGCCAGGTTGTCCATGTCAGAGTATTTCGTTACTCATGAAGGTTTATCCCTACATCTCACCTGGCAAGTCTTTCTGTATCGAAGTACTACCCGTCGGACAGTGGGGGGGGGGGGGGGTCTTATTCGAAGCTCCTATGATAGTTGTCTCTAAAAGTTTATCTCTATAACTCACCTGGTGAAGTTTACTGTGTTGGAATACGGGTCGTTTTTGGCGGGGGTACGAGGGGCCCCTTACACTTACCCCTTAAGTACCCGTGAAGGTTAATCCCTACATCTCACCTAGCAAGGCTTTCCGTGTCGGAGTACCACTCGTCGGAGGCTGGGGCGCGCGGCGGCGCGGGGGAGGCGGCGCGGCGCGGCGTGCGCGGGGCGGAGGCCGAACCGCGACGCTCGCCGAACAAAGACAACCCTACGGCAGAATGAATAGACCAATTCTACTATCGTTAACTATCAAAACGTAAACGCAACAATTGATAAACGTCAAGTTTTCGTATTCTATTAGCAATATCGGTAGCGTTTCAGCGGCCTTAGACAAGTGACTTTCTAATAGGGCCGCAGCTCACCTTATCGATCGATTGAAACCAAGTTGAACGATTTCCTAAATTAACATTCCATAGTGATTTGACGTTGCAGTCAGTCGAAGCGCGCGCAGCCGAAGACCAACGTTTAAACTGTCAAAAGTACCGGTCGAGCATAAACTAATAAAAGGCTACTTTTGTTTTATCGATAGCTTGGATGAATTAACCACTGGATATGAAACGCAAGAGCGAATGTATGAAAACATCAACCAATTTTTGCGGGGCGTGGGGAGATTGTCGTTTCAATTATTGACATTTAGTGCGTGAAAGTGTAGATATTTTTCTATCGATATATGTTGAACGAATGAATGACCGAATCTAATCTATTTTTCTTACCAAAACAGAAATTACAGTATGGACATTTAAGTAAGCACAAACAATTAAACGAATATGATTTTTTGCGTTAGCATTAAAACACTCTGGTGTAAAATGGATACCACATATTCGGTAGTGTTTTGTAGGGATCCATTTTGCCTCTCTTCGGACGGCTTCGATCCACTTTGTTTTACTTAATGGATCTACAGGAAATCTGAAATTACATTAATAGGATGTATTGTAATAAAATATGAAGTTTAAAATTTTAAAGCAAACTGTTGTATTTTTAAGATTAAGTGCTTTAATCTACTCTACAGTTAATCATTTTACAGATTTATCATTTTATTTCATAAGTATTTATACTATAAATTTATAAGTACATTTATCGATATGATTTATCGACAATTGTCAAGCACAGTTAAAACTAAATTGACTAGGGAACGAATGATGAACGTACGATAATCCTACCGAATGTATGTATGAATATACATCATCTTTTTGATTTTGTAGTAACTGACCACTATTTTTTTTAAAAAGCAATGTAACTTTTCTCTAGGAAAACACATTTCACTATTTTAAGAAAAATTTACAGCTTTATTGGGATAAAAAGTTACTTACGGATGAAAAGAAAAATTTTTTGTCTTGCCGCTATAATTTTTACACAAAAATACGGCACATTTACCCATTTTTCTCGACAATGTTTCTCACCGAGCTCTGAAACCGTACTGAGAAGACGTCACATGTAAGTGAGTTTAAAAAGCCCGCTTCGTTGCCAAGGGGGCACAAGCGAAATTGCCTGTCATTGCGCGTCCAGTGGTTTATTCGTCCAAGATCGATAGCTACCGGTTCAGCTTACGTTTAGATTTTGTTTAGTAAAAATGGTTAAAATTAGTTAAAAATCAGTTTTATTTCTGCAAATAGGCCCCAGGAGGCGCTTTTACACGTCCCAATTTAAACCTACCACTGCTTCGGGACAAGTCTGGGCTAGTGCCGAGAAGAAGCAGCGCAAGAAACTCGGTCACTATTGTCAGCCTCTTTTTAAATAAATTTTTACAAGGTAAGGTAATTTTTACAAGGTTTAAGCAAGTACGAGCTGGGACAACTTAATGCCATACATTTCTATCATTTAAATAATCATTAACAGTGTAATAGCCCTTTTTCATTAAAATAACGTTAACATACGATTTATGTTTATGTACAGGGAGTTCAGCAATATCCTTTGATAATTTGTTGAAAATACGGATACAATTTCCCATAAACGATTTTCCTACTTTTCGCAGTCTGAAGCCTGGAACGGCAAGGTTAGTAGAATACAGTCTTGTGTGACAACGGAAGTTGACATTTAGTTGCGTTTCGTCAATTGTTGCGTTTACGTTTTGATAATTTACGTTATTAGATGTGCAATATAACCTTTAGGGTAACCAGTTCTTATCGAAATTTTAATTCCGCGCGATCGGCATGTCCATATTAAAGTTTCGTCATAAAATACCGCAAAATTGCACTACCTAATCCGATCATTGTTAATGACAAACGATTAAGAATATCATGACAAAACTAAAACTCAAGCAAACAGCTCACAAGGCCGTCGAGCCGCCACGTGAACATTCCTGACGTCGCCGCACGGCTTTTGAAATTTGAACGGAGGCTCTCGATGGCTCCTTTCTCTGCGACCAACAGCCTTAAGCATGTCGCTGTCTATTATCGTATAAGCTCTACAAATAGATCACAAATGTACGAAAATGACATCACCTTTACGAAGCAGCGACCGATCGTAAGCTAATTTCATTTTCATACATTTGTTACCTATTCGTCAAACGTATATAATATTAGGGGTTAAAGTATGAAATTGCCGTTTTGTATGGACGAAATCGAGAAAAGTCATTTTTTCATACTAACTATTTTTTAGTTTTTTTTAAAAACGCCTGAACCGTTTTCGATGCAATTAAAGGTGAAAGTTAGGTGGTTATAAAGCTACGCATTACAGTATTTAAATTTCTGAAAATCAAAGTATACAGGGTGAAATTTTAACCCCTTTCCAAATTTTAATATATCAATCTACGAGACAAAAAACAAATGACGTATTTTTTCTTTTGGTATAGCCCAGTACAAAAATGTCAAGAAAAAGCACCTAGAAAAAGTCCGCGAAAAATCTAAAATGTTGGTTATGGCCTCCTCGCAACACACTTTTTACACCGTGCGCATCTCATTCATTCATTCATTCATGCATTCATTAATTCATTACGAAACTATTCTTGTTGTTGACTTTTGAGAGGCTTAGGATCGTAAAAAGCAAAAGGCTCCAATCAGCTAATGAATGTTCATTGAACAAACTAAAACTAACTTAACTTTATTAGAAACCACAACAAAAACAATTACAAATACAGTATGAAACAGTATGAAAAACAAAAACATTACCATAACCTACAAGTGTTCATTTTAAAACGAAGACTTGAGTTACTTATTTCTCTTACATCTTTTAATCTTCTCCTAGCTCCATAGGCAATACATTCCTATGTAGTAAACCTTTTACCGAATTCACAATACATTGAACAACACAATACATCGAAAACACGCACATTTGGGTTCACAACATGAAGAAATCACCAAAATTGAATTTAACGAGTTACCCTGTTGGCTTGGTATTTGCACATAAGCTATCTAAAACTCACATTAAATGTTTTTCACATTCACGATACCATAATAATTAAAACTATGAATAAACTAAAATAATTATGCACTTGCAATAAATTAGACTGACAGCTGCGTTTTTGTTTGTTTATTGCCTTTCAGAACCAGGCAGCTAAGGTCTGAGACCGTATGCTGCCATGGCATTAGTGCGAATTCGATCATTCTTAACAAATACATAAAATATCATAAACACTTACTTACACTTAATAACTTAACCTAACCTAACCCTAAACTAACCTAACTTATCGAAATTTATGGGTGATTTATACGATACTTTGACTCAGTGAGTACTTTTTGAAAGGTATTGTATCGAATAAATTAAAAAAAACACACTTTAAATTTAGCACATTGCTCTTTTTTATGGCATTGCAAATTGACATTGAATTCCTGCGTGCTAAATGTATCAAAACATTATAAACAGTGCAAAATCGTACATTCACTTCAACCGTCTTATTCTTTCCTTCTTCACTGGTAATCAATCACTAGCTTGTTCCTTATTGTGTCATTTTTTCAATATTTTTTCATTAAGCGTTTCGCATCTTGGACTTCTTGCATTTATGCGATTAATGTTATTTGTGCTTGGCTATTCCAGTTTTTTTTTTTTAAATACTTCAAACCGGTCAGACGTCATTAGTAACGTGCAGACAATAATGCATAAACATACCTTCCAAATTTTGCATACGTTAAACTTCGTAAGATTATTTTTGTTATACTTACTTTAGAATCGTACTTACTAAAGCAAGACTAAAGTTTCGATCCTTTCACGTATCGAGTACTTTTCTTAGGGTCTTATTTGCTGTACGATCGATTACTAAAAAAGTACTTAATCACATTGTAGTAACGTCATTTCAGTTTGATATGACTTTGGTCATTTCATTATTTACTAAATCAATCGATCGAGGTGACTTAAATAGCGCTTAACGGAAGTAAGTAAACTTATCTTTTAATAAATGCGACGGATATTTGTCACAACGTTTGACCGAAAGAAAACGTAGGTATCTCTCACAGGATTATTTGGCGATTAATGTGAACGCTTTGAAAGCGGAATTAAGAAAAAGCGCAAAAATAGGTGGCCTCAAAGAGCAACTATTTCAAAAGTTAGTTTGTTGATATTAAGATAGCTATTTATAAATAATAAACCTTAATTAGATTCAAGATTTACACTTTGTTTCGGCGCCGATCGCCTTTGACAGCTATACCTCCGGACCTCAGTCTACAGTGGCGCCAACTGGTGAGCAAAGAAACGGTAGTCCCCATTAATAAAAAAAAATGCGCTACAGCTGTTGGTGAGTAAAAAAGAATATGGAATGAATCGACCACAATCGTATTCGATTCTCGATTCAGTCACCGTCGTCAAACAACAATCTAATAGGTATTAACAATCGAATAGCAATTTATGCGTGGGACGATATCATCGGCAAGCGAGCGGGTAGGTGAAGTTACAACTAACCCGTCGATTCGGTTGTTTTTAGTAACAATCACCTATCGCTATGCCGCGCGCCCGACCAACCTGCAATTGACAATCGACAACAACAACTATGGCAGGCAACAATCGAATAACACCATTAATTATTCGAATGCGTTCGTATCAATAAAGCAACAATTCGATAATTTTTGTAACAATCTGGACAGATATTAGCAGTTGAACAGATTTGTACTACTTACTAGTGCCAAACTTAATAGCAGAATAATTTTTTTGGGAAAAAAGTCCTGATACGGGGAAATCTCAATTGAGGTGTGGGGAAAAAAATCATGAAAGTGGTAACACTGGTGGCGCTCGCGCCGCTCAACAAATACACTAAATACAGTGATTTTAGTCGCTCGCGCAACCCCGTGACGTAGTGTGCTATGGTTACTTTACCGCGTTTCCGTCATCGGTACGTAATTAATAATATTGTAAAATGTACTCTCATCGTGAGCATTACGAAATGGTTCGTTGCTACATTTTAAGTGGGGAATCACTAAGCGGAGCCCAGCGACTGTACCAATCCGAAATCATTCCTCGGCTTCGCAATCAAGGAATAAACCCATCGTCACCGAGTCGACAGACGATTTTAGCTGCCAACCAAAGGCTATTAGACCATGGCCAATTTGCAACGCCGGCTCATGCTCACGGTCAGGGCAGACCAAGACTGACGATCGAAATAGAAGACGACATCTTAGATTTCTTTGAAAGAAATCCGCGATTAAGTACGCGAGATGCAGCACGTCGCTTCAATGTCAGCCAATACGCAGTGTGGAAGTTATTAAACTCAGCTGGATTACACCCTTACCATTTCCAAAAGGTGCAAACTTTAAACGAAGCAGACGCAGTCCCTCGTCGCGCTTTCTGTGAATGGCTGATCACGCATCCTAATGCCAATATTTTGTGGACTGACGAGGCACTATTTACACGCGTTGGACTTTACAACCAACACAATGAGCATTGGTGGACCTATTCGAATCCCCATAAGATACGAGAAACGTATCACCAAGTTCGTTTTAGCGCAAATGTGTGGGCCGGGATTGTCGGCAATCAAATATTGGGGCCGTATTTCATCGAGGGTAGACTGACCGGTGGTACCTATCTGGATATGTTGACTAATGTTGTGGCGAACTTTATGGACGATGTGCCTTTATTGAACTATCGTGATTTTTATTACCAACATGATGGTGCACCCCCGCATTACGCCGCCTCCGTACGAGACTATTTAAGTTCTGAATACGGTGACCGCTGGATCGGTCGCGGGGGTCCCGTCGCGTGGCCGCCGCGATCACCTGATCTGACACCCTGCGACTTCTTTTTGTGGGGTGAGATAAAGCGACGCGTGTATGTAGAAGAAGCCCAAAGCCTCGAGGCATTAAAAGCTCAGATAGTGTTAGCTTTTAATGAAGTGAAAAATGAAAATGTAGTTCTCAACAAACTTAAAGAAAATATTCAAAAACGTGCAAGATTATGTTTGGAGAGAAACGGTCTGCAATTCGAACAGTTTTTAAAATACTGTTAATGTTTCTTTTCTTTTAATTAATTAATAGTTTCAACCAGTAACCAACCAAACCAGTTTAAGTAAGTGTTTATGGTATTTTATAATTAAGAATGATTAAATTCACACTAATGACATGGCAGCATAGTCTCAGACCTTAGCCGGTTCCGAAAGGATCGAAAAACAACAAGGACTGTAAATAATTGACAGGTCAGATGGCTGCATTTTGTGATATTAAGTTCTTGCATCATTGTTGTTCTGAATACAAAATAATTAATGTGGGTTTTAATCATAGTTTTAATAGTGAATACGTGAAAAACATTTAATGAGAGTTTGAGAAAGCTTATGGGCAAATACCAAGCCAAGAGTGTAACTCGAAAGACAAGTTTGGTGATTCCTACATGTTGTTAACCTAAAATGTGCGTGTTTCAATTTTATTATGAATTCGGCAAAAGTTTAACTACATAAGTAGGAATGGATTACTTAAGGGAGCTAGGAGAGGATTAAAAGAGGTAAGATAAATAAAGTACTCAAGTGTTTAAAACTAATTCGTTTTACAATGCAATGTTTACGTTCAAGGTTGTAGGACGACCACTTTTAATTAGAAATTTTTTTGCGAAAAATATTTCAAGGTCAAAACTTGACCTACATTTTTTATTTCAGAAATGGGCTCTAAACACGATATTTAATTCCTATAAAAAATTCCGAAAGTACATAAAATTTCATCCTGTATAATAAAAATATACTTAATTGAAGCAAGAAGGTCAGCTGACACATTGTAAGGGGTCATTTCAACAACTTCCTTTGAAGTAATAGGCACTAGTATTGCATTTTTTTTTTGGTCAAAAGTTACTTTATTTAGTTCTTGATACAATACAAAAAGAATTACGCAATAATACGACTATACTTAAGAGCTATAATAAAAATAAATTTGGGAAAATAATCGGCAATTTCATACTTTAACCCCTATTATTAGAAAGCAGCTTGGCTAAGGCCGCAGTACATCTCTTGACACTTGACACTAGGGGCCTAATTCGCGTAACCGAATCGCAGTTCGATCGTGATTGAATTGGACGATTTTGACATTTAGCCCATACTAGAACTGTCAAAAACCTGTCGTTCAATTACGATTGTGATACGATTCGGTTACGCGAATTAGGGGCTAGATTAAGTTCGGAATTTAAATCGAAATCTTGCGTATTTGGTGCTCTTGAAAGCTACAGTAGCTTCAAATCGTATTATTTGCGAATTCTCTAAATACATTTAATATTAGAAATAGATTTAATTCAAATCGAGTGTCAAGATTAAGATTGGTGTGATGATTTTAGATAAAACTATAGATATGGTGCCCTCGATAGATCACTTTGCAGATGCTAGCTAGATTGTACAGACAACGGCAGGTCAACCTACTCAAAAAGTTAAAGGTCATTGAATTGATTTTCAACTTTAAGTCCAACAAGTAGATGTCAATATCAGTTAAGTAAAGGAAAGGCCTAAGGTGTAACACAGTGAAAGTTGTGTTATTTGAAAGATAGTATGAAATTAAAGGATTCCTGAGAATTTGGAAAAAATTGCTTATACCAAAATAGTTAACTTTTACAAAGCATAGCGTATTAAATCATTTATTTTTGAAGTAATGGAGCACTTTATATAATACAGATAAGTGTATTTATGTCACTAGAGAGTTTGTGACCACATTAGATAAAAGTATTCCAAAAGCAGAAAAAGAGCACACTCAAAACGCAGCGAAGAAAACAAAGCAAACGAGTCGAGTGACATTTTTTTTCTTTCTCCTGTCAATGTCATTTTTTTTACGGCTTTGGCACCAAAGTATTTAAGTATATGAATAATCGATTACAGTTATTCATTAAAAAAACAAGGTTAATAACATCTATTTTAAGATGATTTCTGTGTTTTATGCATGTGATGTTATTAATATTATATATTTTAATTGCAGTGAAACGATTAAGAAATGAATCAAACAACGTGATCGATTTGTGATGTTCGATTCATTTTATTCGTTAATAGTAACTTCTAACGTTGTTTTCTTTTTTCCTAGACTGTGGATAAAGCTGATATTTTGTATTTATCTTAACTATTTAAGAAGTGTTTGAATGAACAATATTTCATCGTGTTACATTTTGGCCCACCATGGTCCGTCTCCTTTGACGTTTCGTGGAAGGTTGCCGTGCTGTTGTCTGTACAACTTTACAATAATACAGCCCATACATCAGAATAACATGTAACGTACTCCGAAATTTAACGGGAAACGGCATAAAAAAATATTCTGTATGATGTCACGTGACATAGATTTTAACCGGTTGTTTACCATAATCTATTGTTTTAGCACACGTTATTTTGACGACCATTTGGATCAGCGGTAGTAAACGCTGCTTCTGAGCCATGGGTCGCGGGTTCGATCCCCGCACAGTACAAATATTTGTGTGCATGTTTATCGGTTTATGAACATGTCTGTTTGTACTGGTCTGGGTGTTTTCTATGTATTATAAGTATGTATTTACAAAAAAAAAGTATATAAGTAAGTTTATCCGTTGTCTAGTACCCCATACGACAGGGTACTTAATAGTAGCTTAATTTGGGACTAGATGGCTCTGTGAGGCCCAGTGAGGCATGTCTTAAATATATTTATTTATTTATTTTCTCTCTGAAACCTAATCCCAAATCAACGCGGACGGATAAAAGACATAATTATGTTCCATATAAGCCTCAACTCAAATGCCGTAACAATCATTAGATTAGGTTGTCTGCAAGAGATCGCTTTTAGCGATTAGACCGCCAATATCTACCATTACTTTGTTAAGCAATAAATAGTATTTATTCATTCATTTATCCAATTATTCATTCATTTATTTATTCGACCATTCACTCATTTATTCTACCATTCATTCATTTATTCATTCATTCATTCAATTATAAGCACTAACCTTGGAACATCTCCTTGACCTTCTCCCCCGTATCATGCAGCAATGCGTCCAGGCTCTGTCTCCTGCCTTTATCCAGCTCGGCTCTGATCGCGGCGCTACGGTCTCCGGTCCTGATGATGCGACGCGGCGATGCTGCGGACACCTTGGATTCTAGGGGGCTGGGGGGTGATGACTTCTCTGGGGTGGAGCGAGGGCGTAACGAACACTTCTCGAAGCTGACCTGTGGGTGGTTAATTAAAGTAAATTAACGGCCTATAATCAACACCACTTCTCTCGTTGTTTCTTATTAATTAACTTGTAACATTGCACATGAAGCTTAGCACTTGACGGCATCTGGTGTGGTTGTCTTAATTAATTAGTATCTATGTATTAGATTTGGCATTCAGTTGCATTGGATCTCGTGAGGTTTACGGTTTCATAAAATATTTACTAACTGTTTGTATTTTTTATAAAGATTTTTTATTTTTATTGTTAAGTTAAATAATAATATATTAGTCAAGGCCAACACACCACTGATACCTAAATATATTACATCAATCTGTGGTTAACGATTATTACGATGTTGGTGGCACAAGATTAACTTTGTTTTATAATAAGTCTATTTATGTAATCTACTGTGTTCATTGTTTGTTAACCCCAATAAATTGAAAGAAAAAAAAAACACCCTACAGGGTAGGGGGGTTTATAATTGAATTCAAGTTACCACAGCAATGATGGGTATAGGAACAATCACCAGGCTTGCCAAATGCGGGTTGGAGATCATCACAAACCCGAGCGATGTTCGAAATTCTAAACTCATGCTGCCCGGCCCAGGGATCGAACGCAGGACCCAATTGGGAGTTATGTTATGTTGTTTACATTTATTTATTTTATTATTATTTTAATTCCTGTTATTTCGACTAGTCACATCACAAGGTAAAAATAAATACTAAAATAGTAAATATGTGTGTAAGAGTTTATGATCGTCTTAAACTGTGTTGTTGGAAATAATAATAGGGGTTAAAGTATGAAATTGCCGATTATTTTCCCACTTTTTATTTTGTTTATAGCTCTTAAGTATAGTCATATTATTGCGTAATTCTTTTTGTATTGTATCAAAAACTAAATAAAGTAACTTTTGACAAAAAAAAAATGCAATACTAGTGCCTATTACTTCAAAGGAAGTCGTTAAAAAGACCCCTTACAATGTGTCAGCTGACCTTCTTGGTTCAATGTATATTTGTATTATATACTTTGATTTTCAGAAATTTAAATACTATAATGCGTTCACTTTTAATTGCATCGAAAACAGTTTAGGCATTTTTAAAAAAACTTAAAAATTGTTTGTCCATACAAAACGGCAATTTCATACTTTAACCCCTAATATTATATAAATAAACACCGTGCCTTTTTGACCACCTGACAAAATAGGAAGTCCAAGTTATGTAATCAATATGTATAACATCTTGGCAGTGTTATTTGAATTTTTTATTAATTAAATAAAATAGTCTTAGAAAAATGTTAAAAAAATATTATTCATTTTGAATCATGCAGTGACGCTCACGGACGAATTATTTTGATACGGCCCCGGCCGTACGACTGCGCGAATTTTTCATTTTTCACAAGTTTATATACTGATATTATAATTGCAATTTAATTACTAAAATATCAAATAAAGTATATAAATAGCTGTTTCATCTTAACTGACTGTCAAACATCTGCAAAGATGTTTCTTTCGAGCGTTAAGGGTGCAAACTTCTAACATTTGATGAAGCAACGCTGGCTTACAGCGTTAAGAATATGCTTGAAAAATTCGCGTTGAGTCGCAGTGTCTCAGTGGCTTAATGGTATAGCGTCTGCCCGGCATGCGAGGAGATGCGGGTTTGAGTCCCGCCTGAGACATAATTTTTCAAGTGTATATACTGATATAAAAAACATTGCCTAGATGTTATTCATAATGGTAACATAATGTAGGCTTCGTATGTCAGGTGGTCAAAATGCATTATTTTGAACAACATAGTTTTAAGAATGAATTTCGTCTGGTAATTAATCGCGATCATAACTTCTTACCTACTTACAAAATAACTATTTTAATATTTATTTTACTATTTCAGTTTAAACTGTGTTAACATTCATTTTTATCATCAGAGTCCTCACCTCTTCAGGGCTCGAGTAGTCCAAGTCGATCTCTGTCCAAGTATCAGACGAGTCTTGCAAACATCGAGGCCGAGCGTCCGCAGTGCGTCGCAGCCATTCGCGAACGCTCGCGTCCGCGCTGTACTCGCACAGCTCTTCCAACTTGTCGCTGGTCGTTGTGTTCGTATCGCTCGCCGTGTCTGTTATTGTTGAACGATCTATGTCTGGAAGAAAGTATTATAACAATGAACCCCGATAGTAACCATGAAAGTTTTAATCAGTATAAGTAGCAACAATATTCATATTTAATTATGGTCAAAGTAACGCCCGAGTCTATTAAACTTTAATTAATTTTAAACTTACTATTCCTAACGGACTGTCTCCTCGACCGGTGTTTATGTATCTCATCAGATATCCTTTCAAGGTTCCTCAGCGCTGACGAGTACTGCTGCTTAGCTTCTGCCACCTGTTCCTCCAGGGTCTGGATGCGCGCCTTCTGATGCTCTAAGGCCGCGTTTATGCGCGCCTTCTCTTCGAAATAAGGCCTGGAAGATGAGGAGCCCGCTTGACCATTCGATAGGAAAGAACAGCTGAGATATGGCATTAAGGAACCTTATTTACAAGAGTACAAAGCCTATTGTCCTGTGTTATCGACAGGTATGACAGATAGTATGATTAACAAGAAAATGATTATTTCTGATTTTATTTTTTCGTTTGACGCCAAAATTTATTGTTCAATAACGTAGTATAAGTTTATTAAATTCAATTAAAATAAAATATTTCATTCTATAGCGTCACAAATTAGAGGTGAACATACGATATTTTTTTAATTTACGTAAACAAATACTAAATACATATTTCAATATACATGAGCGTTCGCTTTGTTCAGCGTGCGCACGCGCAGCGGGTGGCTGCTCTTATGCGTGTTTGTAACGTAAAAACGTACCGAACGTATTGAATTCTGTACTGCAAAGTTACATGAAATTACTTCTGAGCAAACTCATAATTCATCTAGATCTTTAGTTAAAGATTCCTTAATTAACAGTTATAATGCAACGTGAAAGGCTAGTCGCATCATACAAATTGTGCATGCCAAGGCCTTACTCCGCAACAAAGTGTCCGCATCGAATCAATTTGTCTATATCACTCATACCGATATCTTCGAGTATCAGAAAGAGACAGATATATGCGTATATACGGGCTTCGCGTTACGTAGTAGGGCTTAGAGGTTAGTATTAACTAATAGGATGCAAGACTGCACACAACGGATGCATTGTAGACAATAATAGACATGCGTACGTGTACGTTGGTTTACTTTTTAGCGTTTAGTGTGATATATTTTATGATGATGACAAGTTGTATCACGTACGAGTACTTATGGGACGTTATTTTAAAAACAATTACTTCCTTTAAGATAGTCATGCTATCCTCTCTTGTCACGTACTGTAATAGTATATAAGAGTAAGATGAAACATAATTTATCAATAAAGATAATTCCACGATAGACTTGTATCATTTGTGACATGTCTTCATAAAATCGTCAATAGATCAATAGCTACCCCCCTTCTGTCTGAGATAGATTTCAGAGTGCCTACACGATCCTCTAGACGCGATTGCCCTTTCTCAATTCCCATATGTAACAATAATGTTTCTAATTATGGATTTAGAAAATTATTTTAGTTATGGATTTCCGGAAAGTAACGCCTGAGTCTATTAATTTTTTTAATAATGTTTCTTCTTACAATCCTATTATTAGAATATGTCGTGAGCTAGGGCGTTCAAATCGTGAGCTTGACATTTACGGTTCATTACTCGGAAAATGAAGGCGTGCTTTACCTAAGGCGTAGTATTAAGTCATATCATCTTCATAAAATCGTCTCATAATCTCAATCTAATTAATTGTATTTCTTGAATAATTTTCATTTGTTTTTAATTATATAACCATAATTTGATAATTAGTATACACATTTAAACATTTTACTTGTTAATTATTTTGCTAAAATTTATTGTATTCTTTTAATAATTTAGATTAATTATATATTGTGTTAAAAGCTAAGCAAGTCGTTTGCACATATAGTGGAGTTACAATTTGTCTTCAAATATGTTTAATCTTTTTTATTTCTATATCGTGTATTAATTGTAAATCTCTAATGTGTAACAATAAACAAAACAAAAAATAAAAATTTCGGGTCTTCGTCCCAACATTAGATATTTCTAGTGGATCTTTCCTTAATGGACTATTATTACTATTATATTCTTTTAATAAGACGCAATATCCAATCCCCCCAGGACAGGGTATTGCCTGATGGGTCTTTATGCCCTTGTACCACGTCCTGGAAAATCACCATGATAGGTCTGAGGCGGTCACGACAAATGCTGGGAACCAATTTGACACTTTCTTTTTAACTAGCTGTTGCCCGCGATTTCGCCCGCGTCAATTTCTGTTATTATGATCGCGATTATTTTGGCAGGTCGCAGGGTGATGTTATATAGCCTAAAGACTTCATCGATAAATGGACTATCCAACACAAAATTATTTTTTCAATTCGAACCAGTACTTCCAGAGATATTACTTATTAATAAATTGTTATTCATTATTATTTATTTATTTATTATTAATAAGTAATTATTAATTTTATTAATTAATTAATTAATAATAAATTTATTAATTAATTTTGAAAATGTTTTATAATTATGTCCAAGAAAAAATTATTTATTTATTACTTTACAGACATCGATATAAGAAATGGGGCATTTCACGCGAAGCGGACAGCAAATAAAATTACACGTATCCCAAATATTACATTAATGAGTATACATGCAAGATTTGGTTGCGTCATCTAGGCTGCCTAGTATGTAGGAAGGTTTAAGAGATATAATTGTAACACTGTTGTTTTTTTTAAATAAATAACACAAACGCGTAACGTATCCGTTATGTACAGTCCTTCAGACCTAGAAGTCATGCAAAAGTTATAAGTGTAAGCATGCGTAGAAAAATCAAAGTAATATACCAAAAGTGTGCTAGCGAAGTGCTGACGCGACCTGTAGAAGAGAGCAAGGTGCTACAAGCGAGTTACAGTGCCTACTATTTAGTATAGTATTTATACCCTTTCCAACGGTTTATTTAACTTTTGACAGCTCTAATTCTTAATCAAATACTGATACCCTGACCCGTTACCGATTCGATTTCTTTTGTGGATCGATTTTATTCATGAAGAAGTTTTGATCAATTTAACACACTCATTATTTTAACATTCATTTTCATTATTGTTACTATGAATTTCAAAATTTTGCACCTATTCATTACCTACAAGTAGGTACCGCAGTTCATTCACATGCTTTTTATTTGAACCAACTACAGTAAGTCTAAACGATTATTTTAGATATTCATTAATTTGAAGCGAATAAATTCGATCCCATTACTAGGTACGAGTACGATGGAACTGTTTTCATTACGCAAATTATTTATGCATTAAACTTCCTTGTTACTCTTAATAATAAAGAATTCATTCATTCATTAAAACAGAGACATTTAGGGCATTTTAATGCAAAATAATAAAGGTTTATACGACATTTGATATAAAATATCACAATAATTTTATTGTATGTTTTATTAACATAGTCGATAATCGATTTATTTCAAAACCGTTTTATAGTCTGTGGTCATTAATCACGAATGACACATCTCTAAGTGGGCGGAGCCCGTCCATAAAGTACAGTATTCTCTGTAGTACATTGTATCAAAAATTATTACAAAACTTTATGTGCGTAATCTGTCAAAAGTTAAATAAACGATTGGAAAGGGTATAGGCTATACATTGTTGTTGCAAAGTCGCACTTATTACAACTGCTTAAGATGCCCAAGTGTTTAGCCTGGTGTGATGTTTGTGTACCATACCGTTAAGAGGTTAAGGTCTGACTGAAAGGACCACGCAAACTACTAAGTGTGAAGCTGTAAGGAACAGTCAGCTGCAAAAGTATAATTATAAACACTTATTCGTTTTACCAACCTTATGTCGTTGTATTATGAGTAAACATTAGTTCGTATATACATACTTTTGCAGCTCACTGTACAAATGAAACTGTCCTTTTCAAGAATCAGTATTCTCAATAGATTTTTTACTTTAAATAGGTCACAAAAAGATCGAATTCGATTGACACTAACTGACGTTCTGTGTTAGAGGTAAGCGTTATACTGTATAAAAGTGACCTTTTTTAAAGTTTTCACTTTAAAATAGGTTTATTGAAAAAATACTGTTACTTTTAATAATTTTTACCTTTTAAAATGGTAAATAAACAGAATTGTTCAAGGTAATTTCTTATGACTACGCTATAATAATTATTCCAATTTTAATTGATTTAGAAAGACCTTTTTTTGTAAATATATATACTTAAACTAAATGGACCATAGATCAACATTCTCCTCAATTGGGCGGTCATGAGTTCGAATCCCAACTGTGACAGTCGCAAAAATAGGTTTCCAGAATAGTAATCTTTTGATTTATATATATGGCGTGAAAGGCAGGCAGTACAAAATGTTAAGGGCAATTGCAAAAGTTATCAAATACAAAGTTTATTGTATTCATTTTCATCTTATTTTTTACTGTGTAAATAGTAGCTTTTGCATTTGGTGTAAGATTGCAATTACAATAAAAAAATCATATTAGTATAGTAAAGAAAATTAAAAAAACAAGAATTACAAATAATGTACAAAATAGAAAAAACAATTTTCAGTTTATGTAATTATCAAGCTCATGACTAGCATTTTCAAACTAAGCTAAGCTATTCACTAACGACTACATTACTTGAAGTTTAAAGGTCAAAGAAACAATATAAAAACTATTGTGTTTTTATACCATATTACAACCAGGGACCGGAACAGGGACAGGGAAAGCCCCTTTTTAAGAGTAACCCTATTAAAAAGGAAAGCCTATTATAAAGGTTACCCATGTGATAGGGTCACCCATGCGATAGGGTTACCCATTTGATAGGGTTACCCATGTGATAGGTTTACCTTTGATTGTGTTAGCTTATTAGTTCGGTAACCTTTTAAATAAGGTGTTTAAAGAATCTTTATTCTCAATAAAAACAAATAAGTCACTTACTTGAGAACAATAATAACTTATAGTCTAATGTCAGGTTCGTCTTTGCACTCATATTTTTTATATTGTTGTAGGTAGTTACAAATCCAATGTATTCATTTGCCTGATGACAAGTTAACTGATTGATGTGCGTACATATTGAGCTAATCGAGTTTTGAATACATTAAATGAGTTTACATTTTTAATATGTGATGGTATTTTATTATATAGCAGGTACCAGCTTTATTAACAGCATTCTAAAACACTTTATAGGGTAAGCCTATTAAGGGGTTTTCAGTATTGGTAAGCGTTCACCTGAGTAACCCTATCAAATGGGTACCCTATCGCATGGGTAACCCTATCACATGGGTAACCTTTTCAATAGGCTTTCCTTTTTAAAAAGGTTACTCTTAAAAAGAGGTTTCCGGTCCCTGATTACAACATACAAAAATAATTAAAATTAAAAATTGAATCTTATAAAGATTGATGAAGATCTCATTGTCTATGTGTATGTCTACGAGTGTAGGTATAGTGACCTGGACTTAGCGATGTGCCGCTTCAGCGAGCCCTGCAGTTGCTGTACGAGCGCAGCGGCGGCGCGGTGCGCGGCGAGGCGGCCGCGCTGCGTCACCGTCGCGGCCGCGCGCTCCGCCTCCGCCTGCGCCACACGCGTAACGTTCATAACCTCACACATGTGCCATAAGAAGAAACAGAAATCTAATTGTATCTGGGACGGATCCTAAACATACACTTACGAAGAATAGCCTCGATTGAGAGCCTCGATAGATCTCACATATGCCATATTCAGAGACAATAGAAAGCGTTCCGCCTCCGCCTGCCGCACACACGCATTATTCTTAGCCCCTTACATGTGCCATTATCCAGAGACAACAGAAATCCAATTGTGACTGGGACGGATCCTAAACATACACTTACGAGGGATAATCGCGATCGAGAGCCTCAATAGATGTCACAATGTGTCATGTGCCATATCCAGAGACAATAAAAAGCGTGCCGCCTCCCTCCGCCTGTTGAACAGACGTATCATTCATAGACACTTACATGTGCCAAATTCAGAGAAAACAGAAATAAAATTCGATCTGGGACGGACCCTAAACATACACATACGAGGGGTAACCCCTCACAGACAATACTGTCTGACTGACTGTCCAGAGACAATAGAAAATTAGTGTATTGAAAGGCGCTCGATACTCAAATTCGTTCTACAATGGTCCACCTATGAAGCGCTCACTGCAGTGCGATTCTCCTACTGTTAAATTTAATGTCATAACAGCTTTGGTTACAGGTGGTATACGTCTATGGTCTATGGACTTAGCGCCGGCGCCACTCACGTAACATTCATAACCCCACTCATGTGCCATTTATGCTGTGTCTGGGACGGACCCTAAACATACACTTGAGCACACTGATGAAGTGGTCAAGTGTATCACTGGTCGACCACACGTCAATGGGCGTGACTGAAAGATTGTAAAATCCGGTCCTATGCGATGTCATACGTGTTTGGTACGGTTGGACCTTTTTACTATTGGGCAAACTGGGACCGCCAACCCGCTTGTCAAGCGCAGTGATTACGAGTACCTATAGTAAAATCCACCTTTTTATAGACACCTTTTAAAATGTAGCCTAGGAATGGTAAAATGGGGGATTTTACTATTCCTAGGCTTCCTTCCTTTGAAGGTATAGGCAAGAAATACCTGGTTAACTCTGTGAGTGGCGTGGTTGAGCATCTCCTGCCAAGCGGGGTCAAGGGTGAGCCCGCCCTCCGTGCCCTCCGCCAGCCTCGCCAGCCCCTGCTCGGCGAGGTACACCATCTCCCTGGCGGCCGCGTGGGCGCTATTCGCTTTGTCGTACGCGACCGTAGCCGTTTGTAGCTCTTGGGATGTCTGGAGATTATTATGGAAATTTATAGACATTATTGTGTCAAGGGGATGGTAGTCAGTAGAATGTAAAGTCTTAAAGCTACAGAATTTTGACAAGTCTACAATTGCACAAAGTTTTGCATGTGTGCATACACACACACACACACACATATGCGCACGCGCACGAGCACCCGCTAGCAAGCACGCACGCACACGAGCACATACACACGCTCGTAAACAAATATGATTTCTATATATTTTTGTCATACTTTAGGATTTCTTCATGGACATCGTAAGAAATTCTTGACTACTGACTTTTTATATGGTGATGAATGAGGTCTTTGTGCTCTCTTTGGCTATGCCATGATCGCCTTGAAGCTTAAAGGGATGACAAACTAAAATTATTGATACATAATACTAAACTTACAATATTAGCTCTGAACCGTGCTTCATAGTAAGGCCGGGCTTTGTGTACGCTAGTGCCTAGTTTCTTCGTGAGCTGCTGTATCCGCAGGTGTCCTTCCGCCAGCAGCCGCCTAAACGCAAGCCGAGCTTCGTCTAGCTCGACTTCTAACCGGTTGATTTCGTCTGTCGCTGAGTTCAAGCGTTCTAACTCTATCTGTGGATTAAAATTTATAATTTATTAGCGATGGAATTGGTCAACTTTCCTTCTCAACCTCTGAAATCTTTGACCCACTTTGACCACTGTGTATTGCCAGTGATGACTAAAACAATAATTAGGAGATAAATATCGCGCAACATATTTTTGTCGCCCATTCGAATGAGGAAAGTCACTATATCAACTAAACTGACGTAGTCGACGACAAGATATCGAACGACGTGGGGTGATGCTCAGCGATGTCACCCGATGTCTCTGAATACAAATTTCGATAAACAAATGTCCCCTAGTGAGCTCACGAGACTTAATAGAACTGAAACATGGTTGATGGATAATGGGTATTTTAAAAAGGTTGCACAGCAGGCAATGGAGGAGGAGGAGGAGAGCAAATCATGGTACATATTTCCTTGTGCAACAGAATCAGAAATGAGGGAAATATATGAAAAAACTGGGATACAGACATCGCTCGATTTGTGAGCTGAAGTGGCAGTGGGCGGGACACCAAGTCGGAACCGAAAGCAGTTGGGGCAGAAAGGTTCTGGGATGCCGACCTCGCACCGGAACCGATCGATGTGGAGATCCTGAAGCCGGGTATCCACTATGTTTGCGAACTCACTGTGCTCAGCGCATCTGCGACCGCTCTGATGGAGACGGTAAGCGCATCTCCAAAAGCAATACGCATGTTTCACAGGAGCAAGAGTTTAGAGCGCTCCCCTTTGTGTTAGTCCAAAAGCCGCCAATGATTTGAGCGCGAACGTATCCACATATAGAGCAGTTGCTGGAGTGCGAAGCTCAAGAAGATCGCGAATATTAGCTTTTGGGATTTAAGGGGTTAGGAGGACTATATCCAGCAATGGGTCAACTAAGATGTCATGTTTTTGTGGTACTTAAAATAGAATATCACCACTTGTTCAGATGTCGTAAGAGGTGATTATTAGTGTATTGTCAGAAGGAAAAGGACTGAAGTGTCATCAATCCACAATTGGCTATACTGCAATTACAAACCTGGCAGGCGGTAATTATGTCTAATGCCCTTTGTCAGAGATACCTATTTCCAGCAGCGAACTACTCTGGGCTGATGTAATGATAATTGTTTTCAAATAAAAGCGGTCCATGACATACTTAAAATAAACGCAGTTAACGAGGAAATATCCTCATTTGCTAAACGCTACAAACAAAGACTGGAAAGACACCCAAATTCTCTGGCCACCAGTCTAACCAAGCCTGCCCATAAAAAGCGCCTAAAAAGACCTGCTATAATGGACCTAGCAGCAGAAGACCAGGACATCTAAGGCGTCCCATGTCTTTAAAGAAAAGAGGAGAGGCTTCCAATGGGGAACTCGCTCGAAAAGCCATACCCTCCTTCAACGCATCTGCTTATAGTCTAAGGACTGATCGCAAGATACTGGATCGCAGGAAAAAAATACGATTTAATTTAAATCCAATGATTTACCGTGTTCTATAATGTTACAAAGGTGTAGTGCAGTTCATGATTTTCTGTGTGAAGAATTATTTTCTATGGTGTAAAAGAGTACCTATACCTACTTATCTATATAAATCATTATAAACCTTGTTCAGGCCTTCCTGTTATCATTCCTTATCATTCATATTTATATTCATTTAATCAAAGGCTTTTTACATCCTCTTTAGTGTTTCTGGATGCAAAATATTAAGTCTTTTTTTTCTGTGTATTACTTACCAAATTTTAGCAAAGTTATATTCATTGTAGGAAACTGTTTTGGCCAAATGTGTTAATAACATTGCTATATTTCAAATGTAACATTTGACTCATAAAATATGTTTTTTTAACAATTTTTGTAAGGATTAGAACCAAATTACCTAAATTAAATATCTTTATTTATGTACTAATATACATACATACATACATATTATCACGCCCAACGGGGTAGGCAGAGACCAAGGCCTTCCACTTACTACAATCCTGGCATACATCTTTCGCTTCTTCCACATTCATCAATCTTTTCATGCATGCTCGTCGGTTTAGAGTACTACTACTACAGATGTACTAATATTATACGGAATATTTAATTTATTAGTAAAATAGCTGCCCTACCAAAAATATTGTTATGCCACATAAATAATCATAAAAACCTTTAAAAGGTATCTATTTAATTTTTTTTTTTTTCTATACTAATCTATACTAATATATAAAGCTGAAGAGTTTATTTGTTTGTTTGTTTGTTTGTTTGAACGCGCTAATCTCATGAAGTACTGGTCCGATTTGAAAAATTATTTTTGTGTTGGATAGTCCATTTATCAAGGAAGGCTTTAGGCTATAGAACATCACGCTGCGACCAATAGGAGCGAAGCATGAGTGAAAAATGTTGCAAAAATAGTCACGATCATAATAACAGAAATTTACGCGAACGAAGTCGCGGGAAACAGCTAGTACTTAATAGAAATTGAATAACTGATCAACCAATTCTCATACCTACCAAATATTTTAAAAACAACAATATTTGACTGAACCTCATTTTAGGAGTTCGACCATAAACACTATGAAATTAGATTTTAAATACTTACAAAATTTACAAAGGAAACTAAACACTTTTTTTGTCGCTGATTCTGAGGTTTTCAAATTGTTTGATTGATAATAGACTTGAAATTTTTTTTTTAATAACAAAATAAAATTTAAAAAGTTTTAATAGTTTTCTGTCCATGCATTATGTTTGTTGATGATTTGGGAGTGACTTGAAAACTTTACAATTGTAAAATAATTAGTCATGGGAAAAGTTTTCATTTTAAGTAGGTACCTACTGATGTAATAACCATGCTTCATAATTTAAAATTAAAATGAAAACTTTACTTAAAATCCTAATACTTAAATAACAAATTTGAATAAATAATATTTCTGTATTAATATTAATAATAGGTAAATCAGTTATAATTTATGCAAGTAGTATGTAATCCTGATAATTTTTACTAATATTATTATACTTGAAGAATAAAATTTTATTAATTATCGATTCTTTTGTTTACCTATTCGTTTTGTTAGTGTTTTGAATTTAGATTACCATAGCAGCCAATTAGAAAAAACGTGAATATTTCTGTAACACAAGCTGTTAAATATTTCAATTTATTTATTGCATAACAAAACAACTCATTTAGAGCAGAAACATTAGCGAATTGTATTATATTGCGTGCACTATTATATTTGCACTTCCACAGTAGCTAGCAAGTGCCATTGACCCTTTCAATTTCAATCATAAATAAATATTATTGATTCAACTTGCCTGAACTCGAGGATCCAAGGCTTCTGAGCATTCCGCACCGCTATCATTCATTGTTCAATTAAGTCCTAGGCATTTTAGGTTCAAAGTTATTGCATTGCTTTTGTTTGTTATTGTTTTAGTTAAAATCTTCCCATCATCCACAATCGGTTTTACGAAGTTTTTTTATTCGTTCAATAAAATCTTAAAATCGCCAACCCTGAAACACTGCCGTACCGCAGTGCACAGATAAATAAAATTCAATTTTAATGAAACGTCAAATAAAGGTTATAACAAACCTAATTCAGAGTTAAGTAAAATATCTATTAAAACTCATGAGAGAATAGTTTTCAGTAATATACATAAATACTTTATTTTTATTTAGTAACTATGATCTCCTAGTTTTTTTTTTATTTGTGCGTAACTGAATGCACTAGCTCTAAGCAGCATCTTAAGTGCTCTAAGTCTTAGCCGGTTCTTGAATGGACAAAAAAATATCTCTACCTACCCTACTCCTACTCTAGCTGGGAGTTTTGAGCAGGAAACGAATAGGGAAAGATGGACTTTGTTTTTTAGTTTCTGTGAAATTATCCTAAGCGGCATAAAGTGGTGGCATTGTAATAATAATGTGTCAATAATGTAGGATTTAAAATCAAATAAAAATGAGGAACAACGAAAGGAGCTAATATTTGACTCTAATCCAACTTCTCGCGTTAAACGCCTATGATCATTGAATTGTAAAAACCACCCATATATTTCAATAAGTTAGGTTAGTTATTTGAAATTATATTATATATAAGCAATTAAATTGCAATTATAATATCAGTATTTAAACTTGAAAAATTGTCTCAGGCGGGACTCCAACCCGCATCTCCTCGCATAATATAAAACATCCATACATTTCAATGAGTTAGATTAGTTTAGGGTTAATTAGGTTAAGTAAAAGACATGGCAGCCTGGTCTCAGACTTTAGCTGGTTCCGAAAGAAGCAAAGTAACAAAAAAAGGAACAAATAACAAAAAAAACACTAGCTGTAAACTCACTCGTCGTCCCGTTTGGAGTTTTGCGCGGGAAGAGAAAGATGGACTTTGTTTCGTAATTTTATTAAATTATCCTAAGCGGCATTTATTGTGATAAAGTGGTGGCATTGATATAATAATGTGTCAGTGAGTAGGATAATTTAAATAAAAGTGAGAAACAAGGAAAGGCGCTCCTATTTGACTCTGATCCACGTTCTCGCGTAAAACTCCTGTAACCATTGAAATGTATGAACCACCCGTACATTTCAATGACTTAGGTTAGGTTTCATTTCATTTCATATCAATAAAAAAACTCGAACCCGCATCTCCTCGCATGCCGGGCGGGCGCTATACCATTAAGCCACCGAGACACTGCGACTCAGCGCGAATTTTTCAAGCATATTCTTAACGCTGTAAGCCAGCGTTGCTTCATCAAATGTTAGGAGTTTGCACCCTTAACTCCCGAAAGAAACATCTTTGCAGATACCTTATTTGATATTTTAGCAACTTAATTGCACTTATAATATCAGTATATAAACTTGAAAAATTTTGTCTCAGGCGGGACAAAAAAAAATTTTTCAATTTTATATACTGATATTATCTTTGCAGATGTTTGACAGTCAGTTAAGATGAAACAGCTATTTATATAATTTAATAATTTAAACAGCTATTTAAAATTCGCGCTGAGTCGCAGTGTCTCGGTGGCTTAATGGTATAGCGCCCGCCCGGCTTGCGAGGAAATGCGGGTTCGAGTCCCGCCTGAGACATAATTTTTCAAGTTTATATACTGATATTATAATTGCAATTTAATTGCTAAAATATCAAATAAATTATATAAATAGCTGTTTCATCTTAACTGACTGTCAAACATCTGCAAAGATGTTTCTTTCGGGTGTTAAGGGTGCAAACTCCTAACATTTGATGAAGCAACGCTGGCTTACAGTGTTAAGAATATGCTTGAAAAATACGCGCTGAGTCGCAGTGTCTCGGTGGCTTAATGGTATAGCGCCCGCCCGGCATGCAAGGAGATGCGGGTTCGAGTCCCGCCTGAGACATAATTTTTCAAGTTTATATACTGATATTATAATTGCAATTTAATTGCTAAAATATCAAATAAATTATATAAATAGCTGTTTCATCTTAATTGTCTGTCAAACATCTGCAAAGATGTTTCTTTCGGGTGTTAAGGGTGCAAACTCCTAACATTTGATGAAGCAACGCTGGCTTACAGCGTTAAGAATATGCTTGAAAAATTCGTGCTGAGTCGCAGTGTCTCGGTGGCTTAATGGTATAGCGCCCGCCCGTCATGCGAGGAGATGCGGGTTCGAGTCCCGCCTGAGACATAATTTTTCAAGTTTATATACTGATATTCTACTGAAGACTTGGCTGTATGGGCATAGTTCCCTTTGCCTACCCAGAATGGGTGAAGAAAACAACAAAAACAACTCCAGCTGTCACTTGTCAGGCGTCAGCTGTCCTGTCTTCTTTGGTCCTGTCCAGAGGTGTAAAAGTAACGAAATATTGCGTTCCCGTATGAACTCGTTACTTCGACAAAAAGTACTCGTTACTTTCGTATCGTTACGTTACTCGTTACTTTTGATACCTCATTAATAACACAGTGTGGAACAACAAATCGAGTCGTATTTTGTACGTGATATCATACATAAAGTATGATATCACGGAGTCACATCTATCGTATTAAGTAGATAAAATACTTCTAAATTACAAAATTAAGGTGCATTTTTGTCTTTTTTTTTTAATTAACCGAACAAGGCAAGGATTCATAAAACATACGATCAGCAAACGTTACAACACACGCATTACAGTACATTCGCGACCTAATACGGAAAATGCGAGTAACGAAATGCATTCGTGAGTAACGATTCGTTACTCGGTGCTACATGGAGTACCCGTTACTCAGTACCGAATACGTACCTACGGTTTGTTACAGCTCTAGTCCTGTCAGTGCAGCAGTGCCAGCGCCCAGCCAGGCCAGCAGTCATCTTGAATAGTTGTTACATTGCATTGTTGTCAAGAAATATTTTCGCAAATACTTAAGTAAAATGGTGATAATCCACAAAATACATATGACTTTAAATCGTTTAAAGTGTTGTACATATATAAACCAAATAATTTTATTCTAGGCGACTGAGGTGGAAGAAACAATCAAAAGAATTCAAGCCCACAAAGGTGTTATGGGCGTCGTAATAGTGAATCATGAAGGTTTGGTCGATTCCTACACATTTCCATGACTACATTGATTTGTTTCGACTACCTAGAACCCTATTTAAACTATGCACACTACTACCTACTTTTGATATGTTTCAAAATTGTGATAAATATTGACTTTCTATTTTCAGGCATTCCAATCAAAAGCTCCTTAGACAATGCAACTTCAGTTTTGTATGCTGGCCTCATTGGTCAATTGACTGAGAAAGCTAGGAACGTAGTGCGTGAAATGGTAAGATAAGATTTTATTTGTGTAACTTCATTTGTTTAGATAACTATTTGTTCTTCATATGCATGGAATATAATCAAAGTTGTCTAAATCTCATCCAGATCCATTTAGTCACTCTGGTGTGATTAAGTATACCTAATAATATATATATTTTTAATTAGCAATTAATGCTTTTTATTGTTACTTTCAGGAATCTACAAACGAGTTGACATTTCTTCGAGTAAGGAGTCGACGTCATGAGATACTTATAGCTCCAGACCGAGAATTTATACTCATTGTGATACAGAATACTTCGGACTAGACACATAAAGGACATGATCTAGTTTTGTTACCACTACATATTGATGAAATATAAACTTATCGAAATTTACAAGCACACACCTGTAAAAAGTCTTGCATCTATCAAGAATATGGCAATTTTAGTAAACTACACTGGGAATTTAAAATTCATCATTATGTAGTGGTATATAGTTTGTAAGGATAGATTTTACACATCTTTCTCTCTTTATTCAGTCCCTCATGTTTGAGGAACGATCCTCACGATAGCTCGTCAGCTTCGGGTTGCTTCTGGAGCGGATGAACAGCCTCCATTGGTGTCTAAATGTCACTAAATGTAAACAATTTAATGATATTTTCTAGTATGAACATCAAACTACTGCTTTTAGGTGCAAGAGTAAATAGATATTCCTTGATACCAGGCCACTTCCAAATTATGTTCACACTAAACTCGGAAGCGGAGTATGTGCACTTGATTGTTATATCAACTGTCAGCGATACTTCTGCCAAAGTGTAAATCAAAAAGCATTCTAAATTTACATTCACAAAAGCAGCTGCACACAATGCTGGCGGCAATCGCCCCGTTTACCTAAAATCCTCTCATTAAAGCTCCGGGTTACGCAGAATGTTGTTACCGTACAGCGGGTCTTGCTACTGGCATTGCGTAAAGCAAGTCATTTATGTAAATTCAGATTGATTTTTTGATTTAAACTAAGCTGGTAGACATTGCACTCCAAATTACAATCCACTATAAATTATTATTCAGCAATATATGTCTCGTCTTTATAGGCCTTATTCTAATTCTTTATTATTCTTAAGTCATTGATGAGAGTATAAATACAGTAGATCCCATACAATGGTACTTTGAAGCACCTGACTTATGTCATGTCTCCTCCCTACTGTAATGAAAATTAAAAATTACATAACATGACTTCAAAGACGATTGCCATTAGGTAAAAGAGCGGACACAATTTGGAAGCTAAGAGTAGCACCCACCATCAATAATAAAATTGTAGTACAGTAATTGCCACTTACGAGATAATATAGATGACAGCTTTTTCACGTCCTGTTATGCTGTTCCGATTGTTTTCATTGATTCTAACCCCCGTATTTATAAACAAGTAAAAGTAATTACTTGACTACAAGTAATTACTTGAGAGGCAATTTGTATGCCTTAATGAAGAAATTACTAGAAGTTATAACTACCAAAAGTTAGCATTTTCAGCCAAATAATATGACTATTAATGGTGACCAATTTCTTTCACTTAAGCACTAGGTATGAACACTTTAAGTTATGACTTTCTTAAGCAATAAGTAATTACTTCTTTATAAATACGGGGGTAAGTAGAGATGCGCCGAGTAACGAGTACCGAGTTTTACTCGGTAAATTTTTTTTCCAACCGAGTAGGTACTCTGCCGAGTAACTTAAGCAAATACCTGTTTTTGCGATGATCCCCTATAAGCCCCATTGCTTTAGAATTGGATCGCTAGTTAAAAGAAAATATGTTGTCAAAAGACAAGAATCCCTTCGAGTGGTTAGCAGGGCACCAAACAAGGTATCCTGAGCTAGTTTAGCACTAGTGTTTCTTTGTGCAACTGCAAGCACCGTGTTCAGCGAGCGATTATTTTCGGAGGCTGGAAACGGTTACGAAGAAAAAGGAATAGGCTGTTAAAAAAGGCAAAACGTGCAGACAGCCTTGTGTTCCTGCATCGCAATTAACCTTTATTAAATTTTAAATATTGATGTATTTCATTAACATTCTCTTATTTGAGAATATCAAAGATTTCCCAATATAATAGTTAAATACTTTTTGATAAACACTGTTGTTTTAAATATATCTACCGAAATTTATTGATTTGCTTAAACGAGTATACTCGGAATTAAAACAGAGTTATTCGGCCGAATACGAGTATCAAAATACCCGCAGAGTATGCCGAGTACCGAGTATTAACCGAGTACTCGGCCCATCTCTAATTCTAAGTAAAACAAAGTAGATATAAGATGTAAATGTTTTTAACATTTCTATTTGTCAGAAGTATGTACTATTTTAATAATTTGCTAATTTATGTTATAAAATTGAACATTAACTCAAGAATATATGATTAAAAAAAAAAGCCTTTTCTTTTGAGGGGTATGTTTATATAAATCAAACAAGGTTAGTCTAGTAAGAAATTTATTGTATAAAACACGATCCTAAAGATTATAAAAAAACACGATCCTAAAAATTAAAAAAACACTACTTAGGTAGTTATAAAGTAAAATATGTATGTTAGTCTGAGCTATCTGCAGCAACGTGCAATTTAAGCTTCCTTACAAAAGATAAGCTAGACCGAGTATATCTTTAGTACCCATGACGTGAAAGCCTTTGTGGGTAAAAATGTGTAATGCACTAGGTGTTAGTAGGTCAACATTTCACCTAGTTCTACCCTACCCCACTTCGACGTATTTCGGTATGTCTAAGGTGTATACATATTCTTGACTTATCATATTTAATTTAATTTATCCCTATATATTATCCCTGTGTAAGGTAAGTACAGCACCGTAATCAAGTTATTGTTGCTAGCACAACTGTAATATTAGTCTATGGTCGGTCTGGACCATCCTATTCCAGCCAGTTTCATATTATAAAATTGAGAATTTATGTCAGTAATTTACTAATTCATCTTACAGACCATGTCACCTTGACCAGCGGCCTAAATAAATCCAAAACCATTGAGCATTTCAGAGTAACGGAATCTCTCTACTTTTGATTTAAGTAATTTTTGGAAAGATTTAAGAAATTAGATGTCTTTCCAAAACAATCTTTATTAGTAAATAAGCTGATGATTGTACATGTCCGGCTATCATGTAGCCGCTACACGAGACTTCAAGGACAGACAAGATGACCTTTAGACGATCAAGGTCATGTTCAAACGACAAGTAGTCACACTTAACACAACGCGTGCAAAACTAGACATGATACCACATGGTAAATATAGTACACAGATAATCCAATATACTTTACACGACAATTAAAAGTATGTCTGTAACTGTATAAAATTATCGTGCAGAAGCAAAAAGAGCAGTGCGTCTTTGCAACAATCGCAATGTTCAAATGGAGTGGGACACAGTGAGATACTCTCAATCATATTAGTTCATCAGACCAAAAAGTCTAGTGTTAGTATAATTTAATAAACGAATTCATCAAAATAGCGTGTTTCTTACGTAAGAGGTGGCCAGACTGTAGTCCATTTCTGTTGACCTTACCTTTGCTCTAAGTCTTTTAGATGCATTTCTTAATTATAATGATTGAAAGCATACTAGAATGATGGCAGGTCAGCCAGAATAGGCTCACAGAATGGCATCCCAGTAATCGTCACTCACCTTTTTTGCTGTATTTTCTTGCGTTGTTTTTTCCAATTAATACTTACTGTTAGCTACATGTCGTTTTTCGTTGCGTTACAACCTTTTCTATTTTTTTTTCATGCCTTCATACTTTATATGGTTTAGCCATTTTTTTCATTAAAGAATGCATTTTGTAGTTTTCTTTAGTAGGTTAATTTGCATTTCGTTTTTCATTTCTTCAGTTTTAAAATAGATAAATCTTAAACTGCACTGATTACTATATTTCTTAAGTTTGAGTAATTTTTTAATAGGTAGTGTTATATCTTCGAAATTTTCTTGAGTAGATGTTTTTCGTTTAGAACGTTGTCACAGAAACCTGTAGCATCTTATTTCGATGGATTTTGGAAATCAACTGTGCAAATAAACGCACTTTTAAGTATAATATTTTTACTTTGCAGTGTTGTTTGCTTCTTTAAATTATAAGGCCTTGCAAGTTCCATTTCGCTGTAAATTTATATTCAGACACTATGATACAGGATGACTATTAGCTTTCTTTAAAGGAGGTGCTGTGTTCATAAATGCAATCAACTAACTGGTGGTTCAAATGTATGGAGTTTTTTAAAACAAGAAAAAATAAGTCAGTCTATCTGTCGCTAATCTCTATATTGCAGCCGTTTTATGTCACGGTTTTGATTTAAGTCTTGATAGTAGAAGTCATTTGTATTACTGAACACATTAGGAATCCTTAGATATGGCTACTGACGGTATAGCTATGGTAATTTGCCTTTGCCTATATAACTAAAACAAAAGTTTGTATCCATAACTGATTTAGTTTCGACTAGACAATGGCTATATTTATGTAGGTAATTTAAATTTAGATTATTCTTCCTGAAGGAATTTTAGAAATATTATAAAATTTCTCATATTATATATTTTTTTATTAAGTTGTTGCATTTTGTCTCATGTATTTTCGTCCAATTTAAGCCAGTGTCAATCTTCTGAAGAGTATCTGTTGCTTTTCAACAATTAAAAATCATAAGGTTATTTTTAATTCTATTTATTTCATAGTCACACAAAGAGGCGATACATAATTTTTGCATAAAGTATTAATTATATTCAACATGTTTTAACAATAATTTGACGAGAAATAGGGGCTTGATAAATTTTTATTAATCAACAATGAATTAGTTTTTGTTTTGCACCCCTGATTACTCATTTTTTTGACTGATAGTAATTTTCGTTGTTTATCTAATCAAAACATGTTGAAATGATTACTGTTTAAAAATCTAACACTAATCTCAAAACTTCTTATTACAATACTTGGTTTTATTAATATTTTTGTTCATTATGATGATACTGTAAGTAATTTTATTGTTGATATAATTCAAATGTCTCGTTTATAATCATAACATGCGGTAGTGAATTGAAGTTTTCGTCTATAACTAATCTTAACTATAAAATATAATTTTCATTCCTTATCCGTTGTACAGTTTTAATTTTCCGTCAATATGTTTTGGTAAATGCTACCAATTAAAAAATTTTTGGGACAGAACATTATTAGTTTTGGTCCATAGAAACAGAAAGTTAGTTTTTAACCTACTCCATACACGGGTGTATTAGCGTCGTCGTTACTCGGGTGCGTTTTCATCTAAAATGGTTGTTTTTTTATCTTGTTTTATTCTTGATGTGTATTTTTTTTTTTCATTTTTTATGCTGCTTTACTCACCAAATTACTGTGATCGCGGCTTCTTTGATGTACTCCTGTAAAATTATGAGTGTTTTTTTTATTTAAATTTGTTTGCTACAACAAAAATATAACATTTAGTTGTACAATAATAAAAGAATAAAAAATTGCAACGGAAATGAAGTGGCCAAGAAAAATGCATATAGTGTAAAATTTTTCAACCAAATAAAAAAGGCGATTCGCCTAATATTCGCCGGGGCTTGCACCAGACATTTCAACTTGGATGAAATAAAAAAATAAAAAATAATGTGATTCATCAATTGAGTAGTTGAGTACACGACTGGTCACGACTTGCTCCCGACATGGCATTGATTTTGTATTTGATTTTATTATTATATTAAAAAAATCTTCTTAGACCCGAATTCACCAACATTTAAACAGCCGGTAAACAAAGAGTGACGATTAAATTTGACACAATTCCCATACAAAATATGTCAAATAATATTTTAAACGCTGTTTAAACTTAAACGTCTGTTGGTGAACTCGGGCCTTAATCAACTTATTGCTATAGTATTTAAACTTCTTTTGCATGACAACAATTCTAACCATCAATAATTTTAAAGCAAACCATTCTAATAGGGATGAGTAGGTATGACAATCATCTTGGCTATATTTTATTGTAATTACAAAATTAAAATAAAAAGCAAAATAAAAATGTGTGCAGAGGCGCAACCGTTAACCGGACCAATGAAAAAGCTTCTTATAAATACTGGCCGTTTCCAACAAACATACCTATGGTAAAAGTTGTTTAATTAATGATAAATAAATTCCCACTAACAGCTACTAATTAGCAGTTCTGTTAACGCAGTAATGGCAAACACCTGAACAATGTGATCTTTCATCGTTTGCCAACAAAAAACTGGTAATAATCGAGAAGTCGTATTAAAAATGTAAAACAGACTTTGATCTTTGATTAGCATAGCCATATTATAACCCTTTGCCTGCTAATTTTCACATACTATTATCAATAGTTCAATGATGGGAGGTCTTCGTACTGCAGTGGGATGATAATAGACCGTTACTTTACTTATCAATTTGGGAATTTCCAAATGCTAATCTCGAAAATTTAACGTTGTAGGCCTTTACCCTGCAGTGGGCTCATAACAGGCCCCTAATTCGCGTAACCAAATCGTATCACAATCGTAATTGAATAGCAGGTTTTTGACAGTTCTAGTATGGGCTAAATGTCTAATTCAATCACGATCGAACTGCAATTGAAATAGCAGGATAAGAACCCAGGCCGTTAATTATCAATAATAGCCATTCTACACAATCCTAGCCATATAAAACGCTACAAAGTCCGGTTACCGTCCCCGCTTGCACTCTACGTACGACCAGTATCGCTGTACTACTTGGGACGGCCGTACGGCTCGTGGCGGGCGTACGGACGCGGCTGGGGGCGACGCGTGCCCACTTCGCGGGCGGACGCCTTGAACTGCCGCTGCTGGGGCTCCTCCTGCTTGTAGTAGCCGTCGTCGGCGTAGTAGCGCTCGGGACGTTCGTAGTAGAAGTCCTGTTCGGCGGCGCGGGGCGGGCCGCGGGGTTGTCGCACCACCTGGGGATTAGTGAAATATTAATGTAATGGAGGCGTAACAGAGTGTTGGGTATCAATATTTGCTGGTATAGACAGAGGGTAACAGAAAGATACTGCAACAATTTGGAGTGTAATAATCGAGAACGCGATATAGCGCCATTGCTGAATGGTGTAAAAATATAAGATACACGAAAGCATTGATTGTCTACTTGAAGTAATTATTACAATATATGGACATTATTATTATAATTATCAATGAAGGTTACTCGTGCGGTGCAGGTGAGGGCTGATGTTTGCCTTTACCCATCATTGCCGAGGTAATTAGAATTCAATGATGGACCCCTTTGCCCTACAGTCGGATGATTGTAAGACTAGTTTTTATATTATACAGTTGACCATCATGATATGTTAGGTCAATACTTCAAGGACAGTTACTTGGAACCAGATTGTCAACTAACACACTGCCATGGCCAAATACTTGCACGTAGGGTAACACTATATTACCTACTAATAGATATTGTTTAACAGTATCGTTGCAAATGGGCGTCCAACTTACTGGTGGCTCCGGCGGCATGGAGTAGGGGTCATCGTAGCCTCCGTAGGACGTCTCCATCGCGTTGCGGGCGCGGTCCAGGATGCTGATGACCTTCGTCTTGCCGGGCATGCCCCGCTGCATGGGGGGCGCGGGCGGCATGCGTGGGGGGGCGCGGCCCGGCGGCGGCGGGCGGGGGGGTCCGGCTGTGATAGTAGTTAAACATATCGGCTGATTTTCTTTTTCAAATCTATGTATGTACCCTACCTAAAAATATATTTAGGATACTATATCCTTCCTCTTTTAACTTTCGTACCCTTAGACCCCTTCCTTGTCATAATTTTAGAGGATAATATAAAGTTTGGTGAGGTTTAAGGGGGTCATCTTTGGATCTACTGAACCGATTTTGACAAATCTTTCACTAATAGGACGCCATTTGTGAGTGTTAGAACTTAATTTATTTTGCAAATAAATGCTTATTTTTGTGCAAATAAAAAACAACAGATGTACCACAACAAACACCCGAAACCGAGAAACTGTACAAAAGCGGTTTTCTAAATGACCTATCGGGGCGTCAAAGCGACTCTTAGTAAACTGGTATCCAAGCTATTCGATCAGGTAAAGAGCTAGTCCCTAAGAAGCGCGATATAACAATATTCCACGAAAACAAAGTCGCGCGCGGAGCGTTAATATAAATGTAAATCATTTGATTTCACGCCTGCTGAAGTTAATGCTGGAGCTATAAAATACTGTTGCTATTTATTTAAATGCGACATGACTAACGTGAGACGGGCGCAACGAAATATTAAATTTTAGATGCAGGAATAATGTTAAACTTTATCTTAAGGCTTTTTATACCTTCTTAATCCCTCAACCCCCAGGAGGCACTCAGGTGCCACGATAACAATTGATTTCAATTGTGTCTGGAATAACTCACGATCGAGGGATTAAGTGATTGAAATGCTACTGTTTGTTGAGTATTATTAGAATTATAATTATACAGGCTGTTAGATGCCATGAAGTGAAGCTGATAGAGAACACCAATGCATTATTTAATGTCATTGTAAAAACTGTAACCATATAGAAAACCGATTGATTTGTTAAAAACTGACAATTGATTTTTGTAGTTTTGAAGTACTTAATTACCTAGCAGTCTGGCATTGAAAGAGTTAACAACAGCTAATATAGAATAGATGCAAATCATCATTTAAATATTCCATTGATATCTAACAGTGGATTTATATAGGCTGATTAATGATGATGATGACTTTCATAATTAAATATATTTAAAATACAAACATGATCTGCTAAAAACTGCAGAAATTGTTTAATTGCAATTGAAACTTGCATAATATCATGTACAGCACTAACCTCTGTCCATCATGGGTGGATGCCTCATCATCTCCATACCGTCTGGTACAAGGTATTTCTTGACCTCTGCCAGTGCATATGCGATCCGCGCGTGAGCCTCAGCAGGGGGCGCTAGTGCTGACACTTCAACGTGGAGTTCATCGGTCAAGTGAGAGTATTTGGGGTCCAGGGAGTTGCGGAGCTCCTCCTCCTTCCGCCTGTGTAGATGAGAAATAATAGGAGAATAATTTTAAAAAAAGCAGGAGTAAAAGTAACAAAGGTCTTCTCACATTAGCTATGTGTTTTATACAACGAAATAGTAAATAAAAAAGCCATACAAGATACAGCAAAATCACAAAAACAAAAAAACTTCAAAATTAATATATAAACTATGTATGTCGATTATTTATGAGCCTTGTTATTTATATTCAATTTTTTTACATAATAAAAATGCAGAAAAAAATGCAGTAAAAGTGAATTGTAAGGAATAAGGATCATCGAACTACCTATGAGTAAGGGGAGAGGGTGGAGAAAATTTATATCTAAAAAACGACAACCCTCTACGAGTTCAAATAATGTTAGACTACCTACATAGGTACACACCATTTAGCCTAAACATTATGGACAAACATTTAAGACTCACATGGCTACTACCTAAAACAAATAGCATATTGATTCTTACCTATCCCTAATGGAACCCCTTCCTAGAACTGCCATTTTGCACATAGTTTCCTCTTGCATTTGTTTCATTGTGTTGCCTTTGGGCCCAAGTAGTTTTCCCACAAAATTAAACTGTGGACAAAGCAAGAAACATTCAAAATTTTATCATGATGTAACATAGTTGTTAACATACCTAGATATAGGATACAAGTAGATCCACTGACAGCCCGATAATGCGTGACCAGTTTTGATTTGTCAATGTGTGTGTTAACTACACGTACGTATCTTTAACATTTTTAGACTATCGATAATAATTGCAGTTTGTCGTTTGGAAAATAATGTTTACTGTCACACTGTTTTTATCTCGAGATTATGCACCTACTTTGCGGCATACCTAACCGCCCTCACTTCTTACAACTATAATAGTGGGCAGATAAATGTGCCCAGTGAGTATATTTTTTACATATAATTTAAAAATAAACAGTCTTAATTAATAAAAAAAATAAAAGCCATTGTTAATTAGTTTTCTTTATTTATTTCTTCAAAAGATTTTACCTTGTCATCTGCTGTGCCGTGTAAGCTTATCAATGGCAGTAAGTGAAAAAGAACAAGTAAACAAAATCGAATAAACATTTACATTCTGATGTATCAAACACTGATTATTGACTTTTAAACAAGATTATCTTAGTTATGTGATTCCTTACAGTTTCCTTCTTCAAATTGTTAAGTTGACATTCATTTGAGACGCTAAACGTAAAATAACATCAAATTTCTCCGGAAACATTCAAGATAAATGTCGATAATAGTATCGATAAATTTGAGTCAAGCTCTAGCGTACATGTAAAATATTTCGATAAATTATTTATCCACCAAAATAATGTAAATAATCAATACATAGAACTTTATCTATACGAAATATTAAAATGAACAAGTGGATTGAAATAATTTTATATTTACAACTTAACAAAAAGATCAAATTCAACAAAAATAACGCGTTTTTACGATGACGACTTTCTACGTATTTACCTGTGAAATGAGCAATTTTCTGGATTATTTTTGTGGTTGACTCCACAGGCACTCACAGAACATGTGACCATTGTTAGATAAAACTGTATTTACTTTAGATAATCTACGATGTACTAGATAATTACATAAAATGTTGAACTTTATATCGCATATGCCACTGGATGTCACTCTGTCAAATACGACAGGTCACAAAACGAAAAGATTTGTTTTCTTTTTCTATCTTGCTAGATTTCCATAAGAGGTTTTCTTCTATCTCGCAGGCTTTATCCGTCTATTATATTCTACGTTTATGGTTGTTAACATATTGGTTTACGATTGACATGAGAAAATGAGGTAGACTGTTCAAAACTTTAGACCATGGGTAGACTTCAGAACCATAGAAGAAGGCTATATTTCTAATGATAGAGAAAAATAGCAACACTTGGTTTAGGACTTTGTCAACAATGTCAACTAATATCATATAGACGGGGATTAAATGCAATATGTTCATTGAATTTAACATTATAAAAACATCAATATCATAAAAATCGGTTCAGCTGTTCTCGAGTTACAAGTGGTGTAACTAACATGACTTTATTTTATACATAATATAAGACATGTTAAATACAGGGTGTAACAAAAGGCTTACCGAAGATATTGAGGGTCAAAGTGAAATTTTGTTTCATGAAATCATCTATTTGTAAACTACACTTATTTCTTTAGAAACATGATGAAAATTTTGTAAAAACTTTTTTATAAAAAACGCAAAAGAGAGCAACCGCAATAATCCACACGCACGCACAACTATTTGTATGGAGTTAGGTCATAATCCTTGCCTGTAGCACTTCATGCGTGCTATACATTGCAGGCTTGATTTATTTTAAAATAAACACAATGTGTTATTTTTCCTCTATGAATGTTAGGTGTGCTAGAAATCGCTTGTGTCTTTCTCAAATTGAAATTAAAATTGTTCTTACCTGTGGGTGTTCTTTGACTGGTACCAAAACTTTGACAGTTACTTTAACAGGCTTGTCACGGAAGACATCCATATACTTGGTGTCTTTAGCGGGGATCCTCCCAGTGGTTTGTACTCTTGATACCTCTGAAATTATGTGATAAGTTTTCATGAGGTTAAACAAAAGGCGGCATTTATAAGGTTATCATGTTTGGTCACGAACAAGGAGGTAGGTCAATGACCGATATTATGGTAATTCAGCAGTTTTTGTTATTTTAATATCGGAATTTGGTGATAAATACTAAAGACTATTGTTTTCATCAACCAAATCAAACAATATTTTAATACCGTAACTGCGGACTTATTAAACGGCAACGTAAATAAAAGATTTAATATCACAAAATTAAGCATTTTTACCTTGGTCAATTAGTTTAGAGGAGATAGGGAATTTCTGATTATTGAGTTTGATCTTTTCACTCAACAACTCTCTCATGTATTCATCGGCTTTTTCATTTAATTTTGGTCCATCCTCGCCATCTTGTTCCATCGGCGGGCCGTCTTCACCTTGTCCGCCATCCATGTTTAAGTTGCGTTTAAAATCGCCACTATTGTAACCATTTTTATCAAACTTATCAGCCATTTTTGATAATTTAAAAATAGTCTATAAAACACTAAAGCTGCAAAACGAATTGCCACAATATGAAATAATTACACACAAGCGTCACTCGACAACATTGATTGAAGGGACGCCAATCAATCGTTTAAAAAATGGCTGGTGGCTGCTATGTAATGGTGTTGCCCAATGAAATGAATAGATTAGTAATCTTTTTTTTTAATTCTTAGTTTCTTGCGGCTTTGGGTTCTGATACTATGTCTATGGGGTTCTGGCGCTTTTAGTGTTGCCATTCAGTGAAATGTTAAAGAAAACGGTTAATTGGTTAAATCATCAAAAAATCCTTGTTCTCGACTGAATTGTGTTCTGTGGACTAACTTTATTAAACATTTAACTTATTTTCAACTCTTTTATTATTAGATTCTTACATAAAAACTTTCAACAACTTAGCGCGCGATCAGCAGAAAAAGTACAGTGACAGCTCCTAGTGAGGTAGGTTGTTTGTGGTGACGCGATAACGCGATAACGTGATTCTTACTACAAAATTTCTATGAGCTGTGGAATAGCGGTCGTAGAACGACGGTTCGTAAAATTCATCTTGGCCACTAGGGAAGGGTTTAGTTTTACCTTTTCAGCAGTAGGTTTGGCCTGCAGGTGCAGCCCCAAGTTTTTGCCAGTTATCTCAGCTAGTTCACCCAGTGTTAGCATTTGAATTGGATTGGATGGATTGAAGTTGTATGTAAATAATATGTCACCGCAATATTGTGAGCTACGTCAGATTACAATGAAATTCATGTGAACTTATAAAACCGGTAGGTTAGGTAACATTGAAATCCTTCAACGTTTGATTATAAACTGACCACTGAGCAAGTAATCACTACGTTTTAAAACTTTGACGAAGTTCACATTTTTACGGTGTCATATAATAATTTTTATTTTTTTACTAGTTGCCCACGAATAGAAACATAGGTAGGTATATTAAATCTATGCCCACTTCGTCCGCGCCAATTTGATCGCGATTAAGAAGTTTTTATGAATATATTTTAAAGTAAGTACTTCTGCCTAAATGATTTTTTAATATATTGTTTTTTATTTGCGCGGGCGGACAGCTAGCACCGCCTTCCCCTCGCCTCGCATGCAACATTACGTTTTTAAGTTGGTAATTGAGTGCCATGTAAATGGAGTCAAAGGCTTTTTATAGAAGTCCCATCTCTTTAACTAGTTACATACTCTTTGTGCCAGCGCAGCATCACGATCCACGTCTTCTTGCGCATCATGCGCGCGTGTGAATTTTGTTGATAAGTTATTTTAAAATTGTAGTACCACACTTAGAACCCTAGTAGGCCCTAGCGAATTGATGCATTTTCAAGTCGGCCTTTTAAGGCTTAGTACGTTTGACGTCGCGTCAGTCGTCATTATAAATAAAGTCTGACTATCAACAGCTCTCGTAATTTAATTTAAAAAGTGCATACTGCACAGTGAAAGGATGTCACAACGCGTCTCACAATAACTATAAGGATGCGAAGATCACATTTCACCCGTAACTACTGTTTTGCAACTTATAATTCTGAGTTAAACATTCGTCAAAACTAGAAAAAATGTTGCCAGGTATAGGAAAAAAATCCCAGATTTTTCATTTTTGTTTTATTTACATTTTTGTGTGGCATTAATTATGTACGATTTAATAAGTAAGTAGGTAATATTACAAACTGATAGTTTCACTTCTGTTATTAAATATTTCTAATTCGTACTTGCTTCTACTTACATATACCATCCATGAAAACCTCTACCTATTGGCAGGTGATACATTGTAGTGAAATATTATAAGAAAAGGAGCTGTCCCGTCGTGGCTACGCCCACTGCACTTTTTCGTCGTAGGATAAAAAAAACAGAAATAAAAGGTAAATCATTAACGATTCTTAGACCTACCCGATAGGCACACAAAATTTCATGAAAACCGGTCCAGCCGTTTCAGAGTAGTTTGGTAACAAACACCGCGACACGAGAATTTTATATATTAGATTTTGAATCAGTCTATCGTATTTTTTTTATTAACTAAAATGAATATAGATAATTAATGTACAATGCTATTTTCTGACGATTTATTTCACGACACATTTTGAAAACAATTTGCTTAAAGCTGAGGCCAAACGACCGTCATTTGATTGATTCGACCGTATTTTGAGTTGTGATTAGTTTGAGTATTTAATAGTAAATTATTTTGTTTTAAAACTTGTAATACCTGATCTAAACATGAGAGTCAAAATGACGGGTGTACCATAACGAATTAAATTATACCGGTCACCAAAAAAATTTACCTAAAATCTACCTTTTACTACCTCGCTCTAAAAAATCAGTACCTTCTTCAAAACGAAATTATTTCGAAATTAAAATACACCCGCCATATTGACATCAAGATGGCGGGTGTACTATAATATGTTTTTTTTTTCTTTTTTTTTTGGCACGGAACAGTCATTACAGTAAATAATAATAAGTAAAAAAGGTACCTTATAGACAATGTGTGCCTAAGAATTACTAAAATACAATTTTACATAAAACTAACAAAAAAATAATAATAACAAAGTTAACAAATCGTGGTTGGCAAAAAAAAAGATTAACAATTCATCATTTTTTGGACAATTTTCGACTTAAAACTATGTAGCGAATTGTGGAATAGATCTATAACATTTTTTTACTTGACAATCACTTATTAAATGTATATACACCAAAAAATGTACCTAAAGAGTACTTCAAGGTAAAAAACAACAAACATGATCAGTTGCACAGTTTCTGAGAAATACAAGAATCGTGTCTTATTTACTTAATTTCACTATGCTTTATTGATCTATCTATATCATCATCATAATCGGAGCGTTTGTCCAAGTTGCTGCCTAAGAAATGGAATACCGGGATCCCGCACGATTTTTGCGGGATCAGTCCCGCACAAAAATCTAGCGGTATCCCGCACGATTTTTGCGGGATCAGTCCCGCACAAAAATCTAGCGGTATCCCGCGGGATTAGCGGGACTGCGCATCGATATTCAGTACGTGGATGCGCCTAAACTGACGCCCGCGTAGTATTTCTAGAACGTGGGTAAAGAGTATCTCACCTTTTTTGCCACGTTCTGGCAGCACTGCTCCCGTGACTTAGCCAGATAGAGAGAAGCTAGCTAATGACGGAAGGGAACAAAGTAGGCAGTGGGAGCGGGGGCTTTCTTCAACGCGCGCGGTGTTTGCTTGCCTATTTTTTGTCAGAAGCTTCAATTTGTAATTGTGCGTATCGTAATCCAATAACACTCACTCTGAACTTTTGGCTTTTCCTGTACTAACACAGAAGGAAAAGTAAAGTTATATCGAACATTACTTTCTAAAAGCATAAAATTCGCATACGGCAAAATGCAAGTTGTGTAAATTACTGTTTTCTTGAGAGAATTCTATGATTAGGCGGTAGTTTTAAAATAAAAACCAAATTACCTACTTTAAGACGAATAACACCTTGGTCTGCCCGTGACCATGAACGCTGTAAATGGTTCGAAACGTCGGGTTTAAGCTAAACTATCTACATATTATAAAGCTGAAGAGTTTGTTTGTTTGAACGCGCTAATCTCAAGAAGTACTAGTTCGAATTGAAAAATTATTCTTGTGTTGGATAGTCCATTTATTGAAGAAGGCTTTAGGCTATACAACATCACGCTGCGACCAATAGGAGCGAAGCATCAGTGAAAAATGTTGCAAAAACGGGGAAAATTATTCATATTTCAAGGCGTCCGTTGCGTGCGCTGCGTAAACGGTTCAAGTTACCGAATAAATATAATATGCTTGAACGAATCTAGTAAGTTCGTCTTGTAAGGTAAGAATATAGTTATTGGAATCTCGTGTGATATCCGAATACGAAACGAGGTCCATAGAGACTCTCTCAAATGGTTCTGTTGACTGAGAAGTTATGATCATGGGTGCTTGAAAGGTTTTGCGTTGTATTTTATTACGTTGACAGATTAAACACGATTTATAAATAAAAATAAAATACCCAATCGCTATCAAAATAACAGAAATTGACGAGGACGAAGTCGCAGGCAACAGCTAGTCAAAAATAAATGCGTACTAAATCTGTTAAATATCTTTCATTTCAATTGTGTAAATTATTAATCATCAAAATAGGATGTAATTTTTTTGGTTTTATTATTAGTTCTCGATACACTTATGAATTTATGATACAGTATTGCCACAGATAATATAATACTATTGCTATCCTCTTACCAATGGCCACTTTTAGCATCACGCGGGATCCCACAAATACCATGATCCCGCGGGGCTAAGATCCCTTAGTCCCGCAAATACCGGGATTGAAATTATGTTGCGGGATTGCATTCTCTATTGCTGCCGTAAAATGCGCCTGGTGTCCGCCTTTTTAATTAAAAGTGGTTTACATACTGTTATCTTGAGTTTACGCGAACACTTTACATTGAAATTAAAGATATGTTTACGAATTCAGTACGCGTTTATTTTTTAAATTAACCCGACGCGACGTTTCGATTACTTTACAGCGTTCATGGTCACGGGCAGACTAAGGTTGTTGTTCGTCTTAAATTAGGTAATTTTAAAATTGTTTGAAACTACCGCCTCTAATTTTTATCGTTGGTTATGTTCCTTTTCACAATTTCTGACGAAAATCGAAACTCTTGCCCAACCTAGGGCCTAAAATCTTACATAAAAAAAGTAATGGAACAGCGCGGGAACAGCCTATAATCATCCCACTAATTCTTATTGAAATTAAGTAAATAATAAGACACGATTCTTGTATTTCTCAGAAACTGTGCAACTGATCATGTTTGTTTTTTTTTACCTTGAAGTTTCCAATATAGCGTTTTGACACTCATTTAGATATGAGAGTCAAAATGGCGCGTGTACCATAACAAATTAAATTATACCGGTCACCAAAAAAATGTACCTAAAATCTACCTTTTACTACCTCGCTCTAAAAAATCAGTACCTTCTTCAAAACGAAATTATTTCGAAATTAAAAAACACCCGCCATATTGACATCAAGATGGCGGGTGTACTATAATATGTTATTACTTGACAATCACTCATAAAATGTATATATTGTACTATGCTTTATTGATTCTTAAAAAAATAACTACCTAGAAGGTAGTTATTTTTTTTTATGAATCCTATTTTATAAAACCAATATCGATTACTTTTTTGATATCTAATTTAAATTTGAAAAAATCCATCCAGAAAATACAGTTGACAGTCTTCAAAATTTTTAAAAACTCTTCTCCGGGACCTGACTCACTTATTTGTGTTGTGAGTTTAGGTACCTTAAAATTTTAATTTCTGTTGTTTCTTATTCTAATTATTTTTTACGTTTTACTGTGTATTAAACCACAAATCACGATAAAATAAAGGCGCAAATCTTAAAAATTTGCACAAATAATATATTATATTTTCTTCTCATTAATGGTAATGACATTGTAAAATCTGTTACATTAAATGACAACAAAAACATGTGTCCAATGATTGCTACATTTTTTAGGCTTATTATATTAGTATTATTAATAAATAGGTACAGGACTTTGAAATTAAGTCTGCGGCAAGTTTTCAGTAAAATTGTTGTGAGAGATGTGGCACTGAAAATAAAGCAAATTAGTTTTAGCAATTGTGTTACATTAAACGTCGACATCAAAGATTGGCCGAAATTTTGCAGTTATTAACTATTTTTTTGAAGTTTCATAAGATAATCAATTAGGACTCCAAAATCTTAGAGATTCATTCAAAACGGTTAGATGGCTCTTAAACATAGAGGTTTGAATTCTAGAATATCCCAGGGGATCAATACTTATATCCGGGATAAAACTAGCCTATGTACTATTCCAGGCTATAAGTTATCTTTGCTTCAAATTCCATTTAGATCTGTTAAGCCATCCTGGCGTCATCGTGTAACAAACATTTATTTAAACCTTTACGCTTAAATATTGACAACATCACATACATTGTCCTGATCCCAAAGTGGGTAACTATTAAAAGCACTCGTATTGCGAAAATCAGAAACAACGCAGGTTCCACAAACACCCAGAGCCGAGAAAATGTAGGAGAACTCTTTTCTCTACATTGACGCGTCCGGAAATCGAACCCGCTTTCCCATTGAACCGTTGAAGACGTGTAGAAAAACAAAATCTTACCTGCAACAAAAATGAGGAGCAGGCGAAACCTTGAAACCGGTATGCACGCCACTCCTCCACGGAATCCACTGAAAATTGGAGAAAATATTGCAAGAAAAACAATATTGAAAATACGATATAAAAATTACTCTTGCCTTAGGCGGAAGTCGAAGCCACAGCCTTTCTCAATTAGGCCAGGGCTTCACAAACACACGATCCGCCACTGTATTAATATTAGCAGGATAAATAGTTCTGATTTTCTTACTACCTTAATAAGGTGTAATATATAAAATTAATTTTAAAAATGAAACATTTCTATGTATATGCTTTAATTGCTTTAATATCTACTTTATACATATTAATTACTCCTTGTTTTTCCTGTTTTGGATCTTGGATGTTGCATCACAATGATATTAAACTCGGGATGTGGCGCCATCATCACTTCAACTTTCTTGGTATGGAAACGTGTTATTAACACTTCATCAAATGGGTCCTGAAAAGATATTTAACTTTTTAAGGTTATGACAGAAAATGATTGTGTGTGTGAGATTCCTCTAAGTCAGCTATACTCAAAATGTTCTCCGCCTCTGCCCCGTCGTTAGGGTTCTACGAAACCGTTGAGGGAGCTCCCTTTCTGCGGGTGCTCCCTTCCTGTAGGTGTCATAAGAGGCAACTAAAAGACTTCCTGTAGGTGTCAGAAATGGCAGAAGGAGACGGTCAACTGCGTCTCTCCACGCATGGCGACGGCAAACTCCACGGGCAGCAGCGTCTCCCTCCACCATTGACCAAACTGCGATTGGCACTCACTTGCCAATAACACTGCTAAGATGTTATACATAGCTAGCTGTTCCCTGCCACGCTTCGCTGTGGCACCTTATTATCGAATGGTTTTAGTTTTTTTATTGTTTTTTATGTTTTTTTTTTCTTGGTCGAGGATAAATAGTTAAAAACGATTCCTTGATGCGGATTATATATCATGCTAAAATTTTAGCTCGATCGGTGCAGAACTTTTTGAGTTTTTGAAGCGTATACAAACCAACATAACATTTTTATATAATGGGGGCTATCGCTAGTGAATTTGCCACTACAGGCGCTAGTGTCGCGTGAGGTCCAATTTCATTCACTTTGTACTGGTTTTAGCGGAATTTGTTGCATAAATTATAATTTCTTTAATCTACCTGCTGGAAAGTGATCTCCTTCGTAAAATATCGCAAATACGGATTATTTGGCGATTAATGTGAACGCTTTAAAAGCGGAATTAAAAAAAGCGCAAAAATAGGCGGCCTCAAGAGCAACTATTACAGAAGTTAGTTTGTTGATATCAAGATAGTTGTTTATAAACAATATAACCTTAATTAGATTCAAGATATAACACTTTGTTTCGGCGCCAATCGCCTTTGACAGCTATACCTCCGGACCTCAGTCTACAGTGGCGCCAACTGGTGAGCAAAGAAACGGTAGTCCCCATTCTATACTAATAATATTATAAAGCTGAAGAGTTTGTTTGTATGTTCGTTTGTTTGAACGCGCTAATCTCAGGAAGTACTGGTCCGATTTGAAAAATTCTTTTTGTGTTGGATAGTCCATTTATCAAGGAAGGCTTTAGGCTATAACATCACGCTGTGACCAATAGAAGCGAAGCATGAGTGAAAAATGTTGCAAAAATAGTCGCGATCATAATAACAGAAATTGACGGGGACGAAGTCGCGGGCAACAGCTAGTATATAATAAGATGGACACATAACGTGGATTTCAGGTGGTTGAAAATGCACCGTGTGTAATAAGTATTACACGCATAATTATTAGTAAGTTTTCATACCAGTTCCTTTATGTATGCCTGGGCCATGAGTCCAAACCTCTGGAGCGCCAAACCATAGTTGGTTGCTTTAATCGTGCTGACGTTTGTAAGTACAGGGTCACCTAGTAGAAGTTGAACGAAAATTGTTAAGTAAGTACCTACTGCCTCGATATTTATTATGACGATAGCCGTAGATAAAAATAATACCTAGATACTCCGTCATATAGAAAAATACTAATATATTTACAATTCAAAACGTTCACGACTACATTTAGGGAACTAATGTCATGTTTTACATATTGACCTACATAAATTAAAGTTAAAATGAGGAAACTGTCAGTAATTTAAAAGAGCACCCGAACATCAAGTGGGCTTTTGCTTGGTGAGGACCATTTTTTGACACTGATTGTCGAACTATCTAGATTTCATGCTTATCTATGATACCTAATAACCTAATTTTGTTTTAGGCTCACCGAGAAGGCAAAAAAGAGAGGATGACGAGGAGAAAGGGAGATTCTTAATTCAACTCTTATATTACTATATTTAGCAGAAAATGAAAAAATATTTGAATAAACATTTTTCCTACCCGTTTAGGATGGGAACCCACTACACCCACCCAACCTACTACACCGCGTGCGTGGCTACTCAATTATCTCAGAAAAGTTAATTACAATGAACACTGCCCATTTTTTTGCTTAACCCTAGAAGCCCAATCTACGTCATTTTGACGTACACTCCGCCGTCAACTTTTGAACCAACTCAGTAGGTGCCGAAACCTAACGAGAGACTCCTGCATCACTTCGGTAAGTTTTACCATTTTGTATTTTATTTGTCGTAGTAGTTACCCATGATGATGCACGTCAGATTGACGTATGTTTGGGCTTTGTGTAACTTTTGCAAATTGTTATTATGTTATGAAATTGTGATTTTTATTTGAATATTGTTTTATTTTTTAACACAGTATTATATAATACGAACGAATACAGAATGGCGCCATGGCGTGTCGACAGCCGATGAATGCTGACGAAATAGCATCTATATTGATCATTATAATTGAGCACAGACTTGGAAACAAAAACGACTATCAAGCACCTACATTGAAAAGCTCTACTATCTGAAAATTTTATAAATATTATAAAAATTATGCCACAAACAACGTCAGAGACTTCCTGTGATATAATAGAGCCGAATAAAATAAACTACAACATTTTGGGTATTGCTTGTAAAATAAGGGAAGAATAACAAAAACACATTGCTAAAAATGCAAAAAAAAGCAAAAACAAAAAAAAGCAAAAATAAATACTATATTATGTTAAAACTGTATAGTTTTATTTTTTCAATAATAACTACTATGTGTCAAAAATAGTCCATTTAGTGTCAAGTAAGAATTAAAATATTGTTAAATCATGTAAAATTTTATAATAATATAAAAACAGTAAGATAATCTCATTTTCTGTGGGAATTAAAGTTTGTTCTAAGTAAAAGTAAAAATAAAAAATATTTTTATATTCAAAATATGAGTTTTTTTTTTCTTAAGGCTATATATTTAATGAGTAATACAAAAAATTTAGTAAAAACAAAAGTAACAGCCTATAATCATCCTATTGCAGGGAAAAGGCCTCCATCATTGAATTCAAGTTACCACAGCAATGATGGGTGTACTGGCATATTCACCACGCTTGCCAAATGCGGGTTGGTGATCACAAACCCGAGCAACGTTCGAAAATTCGAAACTTTTTGTTGCCCAACCCGGGATTCGAACCTGGGACCCCGAGATCTTGGCCCAGTATTTAAACCACTAGACCAATTTAGTATTATAAGAAAAAATATTAAATGCAGCGATTGCAAATTGTATACTTCATTTATAATAATAATAATAATAATAATAAAACTTTTATTTCATCAACAATTTGTCGTTAATCTAGGGCAAAGGTTGACTTTTTCTTTTAGTACTGTCGCACCTGTATCAGAAAAAGCCCCTCTTCCATAACATGTAATCAAAGTAACATTCAACAGTTCTTTCTTAGCAATAATTATATAAAACAAAAATAATAAAAAATAACAAAACTTAAAAGCAAAACAAGCCTCTTTCAAAGTGCAAAAGTGCAAAAGCGAAGCTACGTGTGGTGTGTCTATGTGTGTGTGTGTGGGTGTGTGGGTGTGTGTGGGTGTGTGGGTGTGTGTGTATGTGTGTGTATGTAAGTATAGATATGTCTAGGAGTCCCAACATCTAATTCAAATATCCAATTAAATATTATAATGTTAAGCATTCGCGTCACAGTTTAAGAAGCAGTTCTGTTTCATTATAATCTAATGACTTTAGCCAAACGGTAAACTTCGATCTACATTCCCTATACGTCACTCTATAAATTTCTAAAATTTTATTAAAAGAAAAGATCCTGGCCCCACCGATACTAATATTGCAGAGGTGTTTATATAAAAAAGGAATAAAAAAGGAATTTTTTACGTATGATTAGGCTTTAAGGATGCATAAATATGATTGGGGTTCCAGAGTCAAAGAATCAGTTTTAGAGGAGATTTGTATAGTTTATGCTACATTATTATTAGCGCCATCTCATAGTCATTGCCAAAACCAATTCTTACATGAAAACTCTCTCAAGCGCCATCTCTTAGCCGTTTCCAAAATCAAATCCTACATAAAAGCTTTCTTAAAAGGCTTTGTTATCCAACTGTGGCGGCATTTACGTATTGGATGGACCTGTGATGCGTGGTCCTATGGTACCTAGTAAATAGATGTCGCTACTTTACTTGTGGCGGGCTGTTCTTATACGATTCATAAAGTTTATTACCTTCTTTGTTTGTCATGACCACACCCTCAACAGAATCGTCCTCCATTAATCTGTCTATTATAGGATTGATTTTATTTATTTTAACTGTCTGAAAAAAACACGTATAAATTAATGAATAACCTACCTAATATTGTTTTTATTTACGCGAACACTATGTATATTGACGTCCCATTGGTCTTGTGTTGTGTTTTAAGTGATGCCGGGCCAAAATCTCGGGGTCCCGGATTCGATCCCCGGATCGGACAAGACAGAAATTTACGAAAATTGTTCGGCTCTGTGATAACCAACCTGCATGTGGCAAGTGTTGTGATGGAGCCAGTATTCAACATTGCTGTGGTAATTTGAATTCATTTATGGAGATTTTGCCCTGCAGTGGGACGAATAGTATAGCCTAAGCAGTCACTTAGTATCGCTGATCGGAACGTTGTAGTGTAGCGCAGTATTAAGTACATTAAATTGAGTGTTAATCCCTCAACCCCCAGGAGGCACTCGGGTGCCACGATAACAATTGATTTCAATTGTGTCTGGAATAACTCACGATCGAGGGATAATTTACTTTACTATACATTGAATAGAACCATGTTTTATTATTTACGGATTTAACTATTTTACATTATATTTTGTTTTATCCGAAGGCACACTTAAAAATTATAGTGTGGTAATGTTTAGTAAGGTTGCTATCGTCATAAACTTTTCAACCTACTTCAAAAAAGGAGGAGATTCTTAATTCGACTGGTTTTTTTTATTATGTTTTTTTAAAGCGCATTTCTGTTTGTAAATCCCAAAAAAATACGTTTTTTTATAATGTAAGTATAAAATTATAAGGATAAATAAAAACTTACCTTTATAATACAAATTAAAAAAAAATTGGTTTTGAATGATCCCACATAAAACTTACCGTATCTACCAGCCACTCATCGTGAACATCTTTTAATAGATTTGTAATTATTTTCATGATTTTACAGCGATTTGCAAAGGTTCTTCAATAGAATCTATACTCTTTCAAACTGCTGTTCCTTTCCTATTTCTTGCCTTTATGTTTATTTCTCTTGATATTATGAACGACACAGGCTGAATAGTCTTTCCCGGAAGCCACCATGATTTCATTTGTCCTTGTTTCAATTCGGTACGCAATCAGTTCGTCATTGATATCCTGGTGGTCATGATATTTGACGTTTAAAATCAGAAATCTAGATATTAAATCAGTATTTAAACTTGAAAAATTATGTCTCAGGTGGGACTAGAACCCGCATCTCCTCGCAATAAGCGCCGCGCCCGCCATGCGAGGTGATGCGGGTTCGAATAAACATAAATAAACATAATTTTTCAAGCTTAAATACTGCTGTTATAATTGCAATTAAATTGCTTGAATATCATACAACGTAATCTACATTTGTCAGTAACAACAACAAGGTAGAGGCTAATTATTAATCTGCATAAAAAAGGCGGGTCGCACTCTCCGTACAAATTGTAGGTCCATGACTAAATGACTACGCTTTAAGCTTTTTTTATTATCAATTAGTTACAAATACTATATCGCTTTCAGATTTCCCTGTACTTGTAGCGTAGACAGATAGATAGATAGATAGAATATTCTTTATTGCACACCAAACAGGGTAATTAAAATCAAATGTTTATATAAAAAGATGTACAATTTGGGCGGTCTTACTGCTAAGAGCGATTTCTTCCAGACAACCTTTGGGTGAGGATACAATATAAAAGTAAGGGGAAGGTGGAGCAGATAACTGAGTATTGAAACAAATTTTTGTTATATATATATACATACATTTGGCTGCATAAACCTATGCAAAATCATACATATTAAATAATAAGATCAATAAATACATACAAACTTTAACTAAATACATCTATAAAAAGACTTGGTATGTGAAAGAATTAAATGTGACAATGACTAGTAATTAACTTACTTAGAAACTAATGACTTCATTGAAGCGAAAGGAAATGTGCTTTAAGACGATTTACAGTTATTTGCTAAATTTCTAGATCAATAACAGAAAATACGTTTGCTTCTGTGAAAAAGTCGAAATTAAGTAGACCGTACATATTTCGAATTAATATTGATTTAGGATGTATGTGATTTTGACCACATAAATTAATTATTTTAAATCGCGTTCTAATTTATCGCCACGTGAAGTGGCGTTAAGCGTCGAGGTTTTTGTTATATTGGTGGTGGGTACTAAGAAATTGCATGCATTTTTGGGGGAGGGCGGCTTTGCATTAACAGTGCTTGCTACCTCGGGGTCCGTTCGGGTAGAGTGGTGTAGTACCTAGGCCGGCCCTAAAGACCGGATTTTGTTTAGCAGAATAATGTTCATTATTGATGACCCCCTTGGTGGAGTGGCGTACACACCGATTATCAAGGTGTCGCCTGCTCCGAGGTCCCGGTTCGTTTCCCAATGTAGAAAAAGTGTTATTCTACATTTACTTGGGTCTTATCTTCGTTGTTTCTGGTTAATACAAATTGTTGTGGCAACATCACATACATTATCTATGTGATGTTATCACAACAATTTGTAAATTCACATGTATAGGAGTTGACCTTGCATAAGTTTCTTACAATTTCTTTCAGCGCTCGATGTATGGCGTTGTTCAGACTTGGAAGTCTTGAGAGCATTGTTTGCGCCATTGCTTCTGACACTGTGCACATGTAGACTGAATCTAGAAAATAAAGTTCTATTTATCTTAACTTTTTAATATGGTGATTATGCCAGTACTCATCATTGCTGTGGTAACTTGAATTCAATGATGGAGGCCTTTTCCCTGCAGTGGGATAGTTATAGGCAACAGCCTATAACTATCCCACTGCAAGGAAAGTTTTTCTGTGTTCCGCTGATGTGTGGGAGAACCAGTACCACTGGGTAAGCTCGCTTCATCTTAGGCTTCTTCTTAACCGTATAGTTAAGTATGTAGTTAAGAGCAAGCCCATTATTTAAAAAAAAACTGATAAAAGTAACGGCCTTATTCCCTCTGCAATGCAAAGGCCTTCTTTGAATTCAAGTAACCACAGAAATGATGTAAATTAAAGTAAAGTAACAACTCTTCACTACATACTTAACTATACGGTTAAGAAGAAGCCTAAGATGAAGCGAGCTTACCCAGTGGTACTGGTTCTCCCACACACCAGCGGCAGAAGGGTGGTAACATCCAGGCAGCCTCTTACGAAGCCTACCACCGCAGAGGGATCTGTTAGCCGTCATCATTGTTTAGAAAACCAAAGATGCCCAGGGTGGACCACTAGGAGGTAGGATCCCACCACCCCAGTTTTAGTGTGTTCAAGGTTTTTTGCAAGACTGTACTTACTATGTTTGACAAAAATGACGCCAGCAACTGTAGGATGAGCTTCGATTCGGGCTATGGTCTCCAAAGTGTCACTCCCAAAGTCCTGAAGAAATGGAACTTTATCGTAGTGAAACTTAAATATTTATTTGGGGCGGCAAATGTGTAATCTAGCACTGGTAACAAACATAGGTACATCCACCAAACCTTTGCATAACATTATAATAGGGGTTAAAGTATAAAATTGCCGATTATTTTCCCACTTTTTATTTTGTTTATAGCTCTTAAGTATAGTCATATTATTGCGTAATTCTTTTTGTATTGTATCAAAAACTAAATAAAGTAACTTTTAACTAAAAAAAAAAATGCAATACTAGTGCCTATTACTTCATAGGAAGTCGTTGGAAAGACCCCTTACAATGTGTCAGCTGACCTTCTTGCTTCAATTAAGTATATTTGTATTATATACTTTGATTTTCAGAAATTTAAATACTATAATGCGTAGCTTTATAACCATCTAACTTTCACCTTTAATTGCATCGAAAACGATTCAGGCGTTTTTAAAAAACAAAAAAATTGCTAGTATGGAAAATGACTTTCTCGATTTCGTCTATACAAAACGGCAATTTCATATTTTAACACCTAATACTAGCGACTCATGCGACAGCGATGTGTGCGTGGAATTCAGAAAAAAAATATCCCACGGTAACCGTACAGTTTTCCGGGACATAAGGAACCCTATGTGCTATTTCAGCTTGTAATCTAAATTTCATCTTTATCCGTTCCGCCGTTTTGGCCTTTTTAAGTAACAAACAATTAAACTATTGCATTTAAGTATTATTGAGATAAAATTTAGATTGAGATTACGATAAAGATACTGTAAGGTTTATTAAAAAAACATTTATAATATCATATTCATATTCATTCATATTCATTTAATCACTTCATACCACAACAGCAGACAATACATAGGCCACAGATAATATAATACTACTCATAGGCACAGAAAGATGGTTAATAGTTATGCTATGACCTCGTTGAGGCATGCGTGAGTTACATTACAGTAAGATTATATTTACCTCCGGTAGATCCCTTCTTCTCGTCTGGTTTTTGTAACTTTGCGACATTATTTAGATAATAATAGATTAAAATTAAATCTACATTTATAAAATTACATACAAAACTTCCAAAAATATTAAAATGTACAAATCAAACCGTCTAAAAATATATTTAAAACGTATAAAAATGATAATATTGGATTTATAATTATCTACATGGCTATGGTTTTTGACCAGGGGCTTATTCAGCTATTTCAATCGCAGTTCGATCGTGATTAAATTGGACGATTTTGACATTTAGCCCATACTAGAACTGTCAAAAACCTGTCGTTCAATTACGATTGTGATACGATTCGGTAACGCGAATTAGGGGCCCTGTGTGTGTTGCCAGTGATGACTTACGGACCTGAACGTGGTTTCTTAGTATGGATCACATAAGAAGGCTTAAGGTCGCACTGCGGGTAATGAAGAGAGCAATGCTTGGTATTTCCCTGCGAGATAGGATCCGAAATGAGGAAATCCGTAGGTGAACTAAGATAAACGACATCTCTCGAAGTATTGCGGAGCTGAAACGCTGTTGGTTTTCGAATAAATAAAAATAAAATAAAATAAAATGAAGTGGCAGTGGGCGGGACACATAGTAAGAAGAACCGAAGGCCGTTGGGGGGAATGGTTCTGGAATGGCGACCGCGCACCGGACGACGATCTGTGGGTAGGCCTCCTACCAGGTGTACCGACGATCTGGTGGAGGTCGCGGGAAGCCGTTGGATGCGATTTTATTTAACTGATGGTTAAATATGTAAGGTTTTTTTTTAAATATTTCTCTCGGATGCTGTTGGTAAGTAATAACCGAAAAAATTGATGTAACTCTGCTGGCTTACAGCGTACACACCAAATCGACTGTATAAATTCATATAGAATTCCGAATTCCACTTTATCTATAGAATTGTTCATACTCATAGAAAAATATTCTTTATCGATTTATCGGAAGCACGCAGGGCCGGATCTATCATCTGGCTTTTTGGGCTTCAGCCCAGGGCCCCATGGATTTCAGGGGCTTTTTCCAGGGACTTTTTTCTTGGATTAGATTCCATCCCCCAGCTAAGTTAAGTCAAGTCAAAGTCAAAAACAGACGGTAATGCAAGGTAGGGAAAATAATTTTATCGTTTAGCTATGCTTTGAATTGAAGTTCGCAAAACGTAAAAACTCAATAGTTCTATCCGATGAATTTGATTTTTTGGTTAACAACATAAGAAAGAATTATTGTTACACACATCAATCAAATCGAAATAAAACAGCTTAGTAAATATAATTGGTCTATAGTAATGTTTTGTGATACTCGTAGAAGACGCTACGAGTATGATTTCATTACCTTCTTATCTTAACCTGTCCACGTATCTCGTCACCCTTCTTATTACTTATCTTCGAGTGCTTTAATTGTTTCTTTATCTACATTAAGCATAGATATAATGACATTAAGACTGTTTACTTGCAATTCAATAAGACTAAAGAGGTACTGAAAGATAATATCATAGCTGTCAGTCAATTGTAATAATATCCTACAAATATTAATTATACTCGTAAATACCCAAGTTTAAATGGATGTTTTTTACTCAAACACGCCAAAACTGAACAAATCTAAATTAAATTAGGCACGGAGATAGATTATAAACTGTAATAGAAAGAAAGAAATAAATAATTATTTGACACAACATCAACAAACAAGCACAAACATTAAAAAAAAAAAGAAAAAAAGTGCTAAAAAGGTTCCTGCTCAGCATTTGGGTTGATGGGATCTACCTCCTAGTGGTCCACCCTGGGTGGCATCTTTGGTTTTCTAAGCAATGATGACGGCTAACAGATCCCTCTGTGGTAGGCTTCATAAGAGGCTGCCTGGATGCTACCACCCTCCTGCTGGAGTCCAGCGCCAAACAGTGCCTCTGTGTTCCGCTGGTGTGTGTGAGAACCAGTACCTCTGGGTAAGTTCGCTCCATCTTAGGCTTCTTCTTAAATGTATAGTTAAGTATGTAGTCAAGAGCAAACCCATTGATTAAAAAAGAAAAAGTCGTGACAGCTAGAGGCCTATCACGATTTTCAGCGGGAACCCTAGGCGACCCGTTATCCCGGAAAAAGGAAAGGTTCCGGTGAGATAGTCACCAATTTAAAGAGTACGAAGTCGCGAGCAACAGCCAGGATTATGATTATGTAGGAATCCTGATACGATACCAATAATAGTATTAAATAGAAGTCCCGATTCTTTCAACCGTACTGACTTGACTAGTAAGAAAAATTATAGTTTAAAAAAAAACTAAAAAACCACGCTTTTAAAACAGATTGAACTAAAAAATTAAAAATAAAACTGTAGTAATCAATTGAAAAATTCATATTATTGTACAAAAAGCGTGGGGGGCTTGATTTAGATTGTTGTAAATATTTTATCAATAATTTACTATATCTGTGGATATCATAACAAGCACCCCACGCTTTTTGTACAATAATATGAATTTTTCAATTGATTACTACAGTTTTATTTTTAATTTTTTAGTTCAATCTGTTTTAAAAGTGTGGTTTTTTAGTTTTTTTTTAAACTATAATTTATTTTTTACTTTTTAGTTTAGTTTATAAGATTTGATTCCTTCTTTACCGACTGTAAGTCCAAACCTATGCAGGAAACATAATTGATAAAGATCGCGCGCTAGCTCTATCTCTTTTACTCCCTCTTACAGAGGAAAACTGGGAAAACTGTTATTAAATTATTGCATTGTCATCGGTCCTTGATACGTGTGCAAAGTTTCAAATTAATCAAACTTTTGGAAATCGGTCAAATTTATGCTCAAAGATTCCATTACATACGTAGATACATAGATAGATACAACCCAAGCTAATAAAAGCGTGGTAATAAAAGCGTGGTAAAAAGCCGGTCAAGTGCGGGTCAGACTGACCCACCTAGGTAAATATGGAGCCATTTCAGTTATTATTGGTCATATTTCCGTTTTAATCTTAACAACAAAACCAAAAACTAGAGACGAGTGCAGTGCAGTGCGATAGTTTTTTGTGCATAAACCAAAACTGACGACCCTAGCGCGACCGCCGAGTGAGGTATAAAAGTGAAGTACTATCGCCTTCTTCGTCGCCTGACCACCTTTAAGAGCAAAATCGCTTGCAGCTTGCGTCGTCTATTGTTTAAAGTGACGTTCGTTTTTGTGTAGTTCTGCACGCTATTTTCGTTTAGGCGTAGGAGAACCCCACCGTACGTACATACATGAGATTGACTTCTGTACTTATCTATTTTGTGCCCTTAGCGGCTGCGCGTGCGCCGATAGCGTTGCAAACGGTCTTTGGACTCGGGATCGGGAATGAGTCATGTCCACAAAGCGAACGAATGGCCAGCCATAACGTATGTGAAAATGTGATAATAAACAAAACAACAGAAATATTTTGAAACCATCACTAACATAAAAAAAGACCGGAACTACTCAAGGTGTATGCATGGTGCTACCCTAAAATACGTAAGAGCACCGCTCTTTCTTTTCCTACGGGTGTCGTAAGAGGCGCCTAATTTATTTATGTTAATAATAATATAAATATTTAGGTATTTATTTATACTAGTATTATATTATCTGTGGTGGTAGTATACGTCATCTAAATATCTCGTTTCTATTTCCGTTGCAAATGTGCAGTGCGTCATAATGCCGCGAGCTTCATACTAATGTTTATTTATCTTAGTAGAAAACATGACTATGATCCCGCGTACAGTTATCATCTTAAATTTCTTAATTATTTTGTTTTAATGCGAAGTGCGCACTGAAAATCAGCATCGTCTTTGACTGTTGCGACCAATGCTTTTTGGCACAAAGCATGTTTTTTTAATATCAGTATATAAACTTGAAAAAATATATCTCAGGAGGGACTCGAACCCGCAGATATTACCTATAATATATCTTTTCTTACTTTACATTAACGACCTGTGCTCAATGACACTGAATAAAGGTAGGTTATTTACTTATGCTGATGACACAGCTATAATTTTCTACGGAGAGAATTGGCCTGAAGTCCAGAAAATTGCAATGAGGGGCCTCCGGGTAGTGGCAAATTGGCTTAGGGAGAATTTACTGACTCTTAATATTTCAAAGTCTACTTACATGCAATTCCATATATCTAACAATCTTACTGTTAATGATATACATCTGAAAGTGCACTCGTGTAATCAGCAGTCGACTGATAACTGCCCTTGCCCTAAACTTTTGAAAACAAAAACGACTAAATATCTTGGAGTGATTTTAGACGACAAATTAAGCTGGCTTTCACATATAGATTTCATTTCATCGCGAACTCGGATACTCATTTGGACATTTAAAAAGCTTAGGCACATTGCTTATTTCGATTTATTAAAAACTGTGTATTATGCCTTAGCACAATCAATTATGGGATATTGTATAACTGGGCAGGAGCATGCAAAACATTTGTGATAAAATTAGAAAGAGCACAAAGACGTCTTATAAAAACTATGGCATTTAAACCATTTAGGTATCCTACAAATCTGCTATACCGCGAGTGTAAGCTATTGACTGTCAGGCAGTTGTACATCCTAAGATCAATCCTAAAGAAACATGTACACACTCCTTATGATCCTGAGATTTGTCGCAATAAACGCAGAATACCGTGTCCGTCAGGATGACTGGACCAAACGAAACATTTAGATGGGACCATTATTAAATAAATTAAATGGCCAGTCATTCTGACGTCAGGTTGACTGGCCACTGATGAGTTTTCATAGTATTAGCGTTGTATTTACCACTTTGTTAATGTAGATATTCACTACCTACGTGCTACTTTAACATATATTTTTCACATAATTTTGGGAAGCTTCTTTAAAATTTTATAAATAAAAACCATTAAAACGCCTGCACATAATTTACGATTTTTATGTCAGAATAATTGCTAGTAATCTTTTTGCAGGCGCTTAGTGGCTTATGAACAACTTACTGCGAACATACTAGTTAACTAATCAATTGCGTCGATTAGTTAACTAGTATGTTCGCAGGCACTTTCTAAATCACTTGAAATTATATAAAAACAAAATATCTGAAGCACTATAGCTATTCAGCGATAACTTGTTCATAAGCCACTAAGCGCCTGCAAAAAGATTACTAGCAATTATTCTGACAAAAAAAAATCGTAAATTATGTGCAGGCATAGTGCACATGGTCCCATCTAAATGTTTCGTTTGGTCCAGTCATCCTGACGGACACAGGATACACATACTGATTATTAATAGATGCTATACTGCATTTTCCAGGCGACAATATTCGTGTCTTTCGTCTGTACCTTATAATAAACTAAACAAAATTCTAAATTTTTATCCTCTTTCTAAACATGAGTGTAAAGGTAAAGTCCGAGATTGGCTATTGTCTCTAGATTATGATAGTACAGAAAATATATTTATTTAATTCCAAAATAACTTTGTTATAATCAACTCTACTTATGTCGTATAAAAATAAAATAAATATGCACATTAATATCAGATAAACTTTTTAGGCTATATAATGTGTATTTATATGTATGTTTATGTCCGGTTTTGTGCATGTCTATGTATTTATATGTGTATACTATATCAATATAATACTTATTCCGTTAAAATAACTAATTTTATATAACTTAGAAGAAAATTTTATTTTGTATGTTGAAGAAAAACAGATAAAAATTATTGTCATTTTTCTGGGAGAGAGGACTGATTCCTAAGATACAGATTCGTCTAGTTTGGGAATCAGAGTCATTAATTTAAATTGTAACTTTGTTATCAATAAAGATACCCATTTGAAAAAAAAAATTGAATAATTGCAATTAAGTTGCTAAGATATCAAATAAAGTATAACTCTTTTTAAATCAATTATTGTAAAATCATTCCACATTCACCATTATGGTTTTATGCGCCTCCAACATCTAAGAGCAACATTTTCACTTAAGTCAAAATCGGTTAAGTGTAGGTACCTACATCTTTGTAGTGTTTACACTGTTTTGAAGCAATCAAATTGCTGGTTTAAGTTGTAATAACTATTAGATGAATAAAAACTTGACTTCAATCCCCATCTAAGACGATTTCTTTTTTTTTAAGTAGGAAAATAAAATTTTCAAAGCCGCCCATTACAGGCCTTAGATAGACGTGACTTGTTTTTAAAACTTCCATCTTGCGACATTAGCTGGGACCAACGACTTAACGTGCCTTCCGAAGCACGGCTAACATCACCCCTTCTGAACCATCATCATCATCCATATTCATATTCATATTCATTTAATCACTTCATAATGTACATTTATAGATGGTCAATAGTAACATTATAACCTTCATAAGGCATTCGTGAATTCAAATTATTTAAACAAATCAAAGTTATAATTACATTTACATGTCATCATTAATTACATTCATACAATATTAGGTCATGCTAAGATTCCAAGATCATCAGCCAGTCGCAGTTATACCAATAGTAAAGAGAAAACGCTGTTCATCCTCTTCTGTTCTCATTAAGTAGTCCCCCTTACGACGCTCATAGGACGAGATGGATTGGTGCTCACATTGCCTGATATCATATTAACAATATTTAACTATTATTCATCATCATCATCATCATCAGCCTATCACAGTCCACTGCTGGACATAGGCCTCTCCAATTGCACGCCACTTAGGTCGATCCTCGGCTTCTCGCATCCAGCTCCTGCCAGCCACCTTGCGCAAATCATCACTCCACCTAGCCTGAGGGCGTCCTACACTACGTTTGCCGAGACGCGGTCTCCACTCAAGAACTCGTTTACCCCAGCGGTTGTCGGTTCTGCGGCTAATATGGCCAGCCCACTGCCACTTCAGCTTGCTAATCCGGTGGGCTATGTCGGTAACTTTAGTTCTCTGCCGGATCACCTCATTTCTGATTTTATCCCTAAGAGAAACTCCGAGCATAGCTCTTTCCATAGCCCGCTGAGCGACTTTGAACTTGTGGACTAGCCGTACCGTCAGTGTCCACGTTTCGGCTCCGTATGTCATGAAGGGTAGGACGCACTGATTGAAGACTTTCGTCTTTAGGCATTGTGGGATCGACGATGAGAAGACTCGACGTAGTTTCCCAAATGCTGCCCAACCCAACTGAATTCTTCTGTTCACCTCATCCTCAAAGTTGTTTCTACCTAACTGCAATGTCTGCCCGAGGTACACGTATTTCTGAACAATTTCGAGGACGGCGCCGTGCATCGCAATCGGTAGCGGTAGTACATGTTCATTGAACATAACCTTGGTTTTATCCAGGTTCATTCGCAAGCCGATACGCACAGAAGAGTCAGCCAGGTCATTCAGCATCTGTTGTAGGTCCTGCAGCGTTTCTGCCATAATGACGATGTCGTCTGCAAATCGCAAGTGAGAGATGTTATTGATGAAACTATTATTCAATCTAATGTATTACAAAAAAACATCAATGTTTTCCGATATCATACCTAACACAAATTTATTTTGGTCACTGTACAGCGGCATGCACTTCAGGCGATATTTTAGTTGCAAAATCGCTTCTATTGCCACCGAATAAGGAACCCCATTGTTTTGCCTGATGTATGTACATTGGCCTTGAGATTTTATGTTTGCATAAATAACCGCTAAATGTGACGCAAATTCCATAGACTACAGCGCTTCACATCAATATTGCCCTGAAGTTGTTTCATTTTGGTTTTTACTCAACAATTACGTATTTAAACTATGAAATATCAATAAAACGAATTAACTGTTTACATAACGACACGAATAGCAAAAAATATGTAAAAAAGTGATCGTATTTCTTTTACTAAAAGTATTTAAAAGCATGTTTGAAACAACTTCAGACTAGAACTACTTAGAAGTTGGTAATGACTAATGGTTTACTGATAACAGCTGTAGTCGGTCGGTTGCTCGATAGTAAGAGATACAATTCACTTTGTGTTTTGTATTAAATTAATTTATGATAATTAAATATACAGCTTTGTTAAGTGCTGTGATATAAATAGTGTTGTGATAATGCCCGTATCACGCAGAAGAGGTAAGTAATAAGTGACACTTTGTGAGACTGCAATAATAAGCTGTGTAAACAAATATATCTGTCAACTTACTCAGGACAATGGAGGTCATTAACAACAATTAAGTCTGTATCAGTCCACTGCTGGGCATAGGCCTCTGAAAAAAAGGTTTTCGCCATAAACGTCATACTAACCCCCCTTTTTTATATGGGATTCGACTAGTGGGGACCAAGCGTAGCAACGTTTGTATGGGCCACTTTTCCATTAATTACTTTCTTCACCCCCTAATCGGACCCGGTGTAGGTAAGGGTGCACAGTAAGGACTTAGCCGATTTCGCGAGGGTGGTGACGTCATACTAACCCCCCTTTTTTATACTGGATTCGACTAGTAGGGACCAAGCGTAGCAACGTTTGTATGGACCACTTTTCTATTAATTGCTTCCTTCACCCCCTGATCAGATCCGGTGTAGGTAAGGGTGCGCAAGGACTTAGCCGATTTCGCGAGGGTGGTGACATCATACTAACCCCCCTTTTTTATATTGGATTCGACTAGTGGGGACCAAACGTAGCAACGTTTGTATGGACCACTTTTCTATTAATTGCTTCCTTCATCTCCAAATCTGACCTTTTTAGTCATTTAAGTCAAAGGTCAAGGTCATCGAGGTCAAAGGTCAATGTTTTTTGGGTGAGAGGTCAAAATAAACGATTGGCAGGTAAGAAGTCACTACTCACTGTCAAATCATCGAGGTCAAAGGTCACCGAGGTCATGGCTAAAGGTCACAGAGGTCACGTCCAAAGATCACAGGGGTCACGTTCATTGGTGTCAAGGTCATCGGATTCAAGGTCAAAGGTCACTGGGGTTAAGGTCAAGGTCATCCAATATGGTATCCCCTTTCGATCCCCCCCCCCTCCATTTCCCACTTCCCCCGGGTCCCGAAGGTGTGTTTAGGCGATTTTGTTTTTTTGCCATTTTTAGTGCGCGCACCCTTTGCGACACGTAATTACTAGAAGTTAGAACTATGAAAAGTTAGCATTCTCAGCCAAGTAATATGTCTATTAATGGTGGGTTAATCTTAAGTTATGACTTTCTTAAGCAATAAGTAATTACTTCTTTATAAATACGGGTGTTATAGTCACATAAGTAGTTACTTTTAGTCAAATAATTACTTTAACTTGTTTATAAATATGGGTGTAAGAAAATTAAAACCAAGCAACGTGAGTCAGGCTCGTACACTGAGGTACATAAACTTGGAAAATTATGTCTCAGGCGGGACTCGAACCCGCATCTCCTCGCATGCCGGGCGGGCGCTATACCATTAAGCCACCGAGACCCTGCGACTTAGCGCGAATTTTTCAAGCATATTCTTAACGCTGTAAGCCAGCGTCGCTTCATCAAATGTTAGGAGTTTGCACCCTTAACACCCGAAAGAAACATCTTTGCAGATGTTTGACAGTCAGTTAAGATGAAACAGCTATATAGATACTTTATTTGATATTTTAGAAATTAAATTGCAATTATAATATCAGTATATAAACTTGAAAAATTATGTCTCAGGCGGGACTCACATGCGGGCATGCGAGGAGATGCGGGTTCGAGTCCCGCCTGACACAAAATTTTTCAAGTTTATATACTGTTATTATAATTGCAATTTAATTGCTAAAATATCAAATAAAGTATTGTACACTGAGGGTTTTTATCCCAGGATTACGGATTATTTACCTATAGCATCATTTTCTTTGCCTATAGGTACCTACTTGTGCTATAGATATTGATTCTTGGCGAGGTTTTTCTCGTTGCAAATTTTTGAGAAATGAGACATAGTTATACCTAGCCCAAATTATTTTTTGATTGCATAGATTTGATTTTCACAACTTCAAGTGAGTGCAAGCATTGATATTTAGTATTACTTAGGTTTTTCTGAGGAAAATGGTTGCGACGGAATTGACATAGTTCCTTTTTCTATTTAATCCCTCGATCGTGAGTTTTTCCAGACACAATTGAAATCAATTGTTATCGTGGCACCCGAGTGCCTCCTGGGGGTTGAGGGATTAAAGCATGGAACCTTACTTAGAAAAGTTCATCAAAATCTTTAATTTTTGTGTTTAAATTGCAAATTCGTACGATTCGTTGCAAAAGTGTGCAAAATTTATCTCAAATTTAACTGAACTTCGGCTTCGCCGCATATATAAAGAAAACATTTGGACGAATTCGGTGCAACAATGTAAGAAATAAATTTTACTCTATTAAATGAAGCATTGTTTGGTATATAGGTTATATAATTAAAGGCGACGACCTCCGTGGTGGAGTGGCGTACAGACCGGGTTGGAGGTGTCGCCTGTTCTGAGGTGCCGGGTTCGATTCCCAAACGGGTCAATACAGAAAAAAGTTTTTTAACATTTTCTCGGGTCTGGATGATTCTGGTACAGGTACCAGGAAAATGTCAAAAACCTGCAGGCGTTGTTTCTGGTTTCTAAAATACGAGTACTTTCGGTAATTACCCACTTATACCTATGTATGTGATGTTGTCCACATTTATTTATTTATAATTGTTGTATAATGTTGGGATCGGGACCAGGGAGTGCGAATAAAAGATGTTACTCGTTTGACTGATGTATTAAGAATCCCCGTTTTTTTTTTAAATGACCTATGCTGTGGCAGAAGGCCGTTACAGCTTCACCGGGCGGGAATCCCCGTTATAAACCTTAGGTCTATCTTATACTACGTTTCTACTTACGTAATGTGTCATCACACACAGTTGTTATTCAAAATTCAGACGCAGGGCAAGGCTGCTCAAGAGATGTGGACAGCCTGCAGTCATTGCTGGGCTCTGGTGACCAGCCCAGTATTAGGGACCTCGAGGAATGGCGCCCAGAACGTCTAGGATTCGATGGCCAACAGCCTTCTACCAGTTCCGCTACGGACAGGTAAGTAAAGTAATGTAATTCAGCCTAAAAAAGTAACAGCCTATAATCATCCCACTGCGCACTGCAGGGAAAAGGCCTCCATCATTGAATTCAAGTTACCACAGCAACGATGGGTGTACTGGCATAATCACCACGCTTGCCAAATGCGGGTTGGTGATCACAAACCCGAGCAACGTTCGAAAATTTGAAACTTTTTAGTTGCCCGATCCGGGATTCGAACCTGGGACCCAGAGATCTTGGCCCGGTATTTAAACCACTAGACCAACGGGGCGATAACCAAAGTAACAGCCTATAATGATCATATCATAATCATCCGAACTGAAGGGAAAAGTCCTCCCTCATTGAATTCCAGCTACCAAAGCAATGATGGGTACTGGCATAATCACTATACGCTTGCCAAATGCGGCGATCACGAACCCGAGCAATGTTCGAAAACTCAAACTAGATACCCGGGGACCGAACCCAGGACCGTAAAATCTTGGCCACTACCAATGAGGCGTTGGACGACGGGTATGATTAATCATTAATTATCTAGTACGTATCACAAAATGTTCAGTTGACTCTTTTTAACGGGCTTGCTCTTGACTACATAGGTACTTAACTATACGGTTAAGAAGAAGCCTAAGATGGAGCGAGCGTACCTAGAGGTACTGGTTCTCCCACACACCAGCGGAACACAGAAAAACTGTTTGGCGCTGGACTCCAGCAGGAGGGTGGTAGCATCCAGTCAGCCTCCTACGAAGCCTACCACCGCAGAGGGATCTGTTAGACGTCATCATCGGTTAGAAAACCAAAGATTCCGTTGCCCAGGGTGGACCACTAAGAGGTAGTACCCACCACCCTAGACTCGGTAAAAGAGTTCGGCGAAGTCGGGCTTAATAGCCTTATTTATAGCCAAAGGTCTGGCCGTATTGGGCTCTTAGCCCATGACTGCCAGGCAGACAGCGCAGATTACTACCCAAAAAGTTAAACGTCATTGAATTGATTTTCAACTTTAAGCCCAACAAGTAGATATCAATACCAATTGAGAAAATTTGACGTTTTGTGGTAGATCGTAGTGATGCTGTCTGTACAATCCCAAATAGTCAAGGTTTGAATGGTTTGGCAAGGGTTTCCCACTAGCGTTTGCAGATGAAGAAATTCGGTATCATATTGTTTAGAGTCGCCCAATTTGCTACCGATATTCTATACTGACAACTGAAGGAACTGCCTCCGACACTCGAGTCATCTAAATTCTCTTAGCTACAATGTCGTAACAGCTTTGGCTACAGCTACTGAAACAGCAATGAACGCACGATTGGTATTCTCTTTTAACGCTGACCGACACTAGCGCCGCAACCTTATAAAAAGCCGTGACAACAGCGCTCGGCGTGACGGCGACATCCGTGATCACAGCCTCAAGCTCGGGGATCTGTGCGTACCGTGATGATATTTTGCAAGGAGAATGTTTATTTATTTATGTTTTTCAGGAATCAGGTCCATCAATCCGCCCATGGTGTGAGGGTGTTGAACAATAGCAATAATATAAACCAAGATGATTTTATGGCACAGAAGCAACTGAACGATCGTCTTTTAGCCGCCATTAATAAGGAAACAGTTGACATCGAGGAGTTGAAGAAGTAAGTTTAAATCTAAAATAAGTTATTTCAAACTGTCATCCATTTTGATGTTATTAACAATTTTGGAGAACTTTATTAAAGATAAATACGGATTCAACTCGCGTTTATTAGGGTTTCATTATATTTTGTTTCATCCTGACGTTTCAAATACTACTTCGTTGATTGTCACGGGTGGACTAAGATGTTATTCGTCTTTATTATTATTTTATTACCGCCTCTTATTTTTAGGGGTGGTAGTTTTATTTAAGCGTCGTGCTTCGGAAACCACGTTCAGTAGTTGGTCCCGACCATTCCCAAGATGAAAATCGTAAGAACAAGTCTCGCCAGTAGGTATTAGGCTTCCTGGTAAACTCTGACACCAGATCATTCTAGCTAGATTAAAAATCACATGATATAAAAAACAAGAAGAAATTCAATTTGTTCAAGACCAATGTCAACATGTCATGTAATTATTTCCTAAATCAATAGATAGCGTTGCATGTACGATACATCGCAATTGTATGTACATGGATTTTTCAGCCAGATATATACCTATCTAGTAGTACCGATGTCATTCATTCACTAACCAGTTCAAGATAAATACAGTGCATAATACAAAACGTCAGTGTTTCATTTAACCTTTCGTTCATCAGTTCAACTAAGTTCATAGCCCAAACATATGGTCCTTTAAGCCGGATAGCAAGACATTTTTGAGTACAACCAGTGGTACATCAGACCACGTCTTCGCCCTCGCATTGGTTTGCTGCAGATAAGGTGTGAGGTTTTTCAACAAGGAGATGCTGGTCATCGTTGGCCCGATGTTGGCAGTAACTCATTGCTGAAAACTGTATGTTTTGGTATGACTGCAAGAAACTACTATCTAAGGCTATTTCCACGTATTTGAACAATAGGAATAAAAAAATACTTCAAGTAAAGATTACACAACTTTCTTATCTACCAGACTCCTCGAGGATGGTGCGGACCCCAACGCCTGTTGCCACGACCATTACGGCGACGTTTACGCCTGCCATTTTAGAGGGCTGTTCGATGAGGACACTCTGCCTGTTCTGGTGAGTGCAAGAAGGAATCATTATTATCAGCCAGTCCTGCTTCTAGAGCGGTCTATACAGCAGTCCTAGTCGCTTCAGAGGCAGGATCTTGCATATCATCACATTCAACACAGACGTGGGCATCATTGGCGACCACAGTTCAGCCCATGGTGGATTAAAGACATGGCTGCCCATTTTCTGCTGGCTAAACAAATTTTTTCACACCTCTGAAAATTATATATTGGGAACAGTACACTTTAAGTATAATAGGTGTCACAATGTAAACTGAGCTTGTACTTTATGGGAGTTCCACATGATTTTGGTTTTTCTTGTTCATGTTCTTCTTAAGGCCCATTGCAGTACTAATCTGCGAGCATTGTGTTATATCTTCCAAGGTCAGTCAAAATAACTACATCGTCGGCAAAGCGAAGATGTGTCAAGTTCTTGCCATTAATATTGATGCCATATCTTTTCTAATCCAGAATCTAGAAAATATTATTCAACGCAGCTGTGAACAGTTTCGGAGATATAACATCTCCTGCACATACACACTATCTTACGTCTCGATGCAGTTGTAGCTCTGGAGCTCTAATAGCGAAAGAGCGGGACCCCCCTACTCCTAATACAAGTTTACTTAAAAGGGGTGTCCCAAAACTATGTAAATATAATTTGGAACAAAGAAAGGAATTTTGAGTTATTGAATTTTGAATAGGACCGACATGCTGGCCTTTTTTACAGATACCTTAACACCTTGATATACCAGTAGTCGTTTAGCACCTTTGGAAAGACTGCAGCACCACCCAAGTCTCAATAAAATCCCCCAAAAAAGGAAAATAAAAGATTTCTCTTTTTTATATATCTTTCTCTCATTATCAGAAAAAGATTGGTATCCTGGCGTACGTATCAGAAGACTGGACTCCTCTCCACGCTGCTGCCTTCCGCGTTCTTACAGAGCCCGTGAAAATGCTTATAAAAGCTGGAGCTGACCCCACCATCTGCGATAGTAGGGGAAGAACAGCTCTGGACGTCGTTGGTATATCGTACTCCTGCTACATTATGAATGCTACTGATAAGGCGAAGTATGTATCGAAATAATAAAAATGTTTATCTTGCATTTTTAGGGTTCTGTACCTTAAAAGGAAACACACTCCTAATAGGATTCCTTTGTTGTCCGTCGGTAGTACCTACTCAGGTCTAAATACTCTAGAACTTGATAGGTAGGTATGTAAAAATATAACTTCTAATATAACGTAAAAAAAATGTTGTTATGCCACTAAAAATCGAATTTTATTTAAAAAAAATTAAATAAAAGTATGAAAGTAATTCTGTTTTATACTACTAAATAATCTGAAAACTTTACATTTTCAATAAAGTCATAATAAACGAAGCACGAGAAACAATTTTAGCAAAAGTAAAAATTAAAAGTCTGAACTATTTATAAATAGTACGTGCCCCTCGGTGGGCAAGTCCAACTCAATCTTGTTAAATATTTTTAGCTTCAAGGGGATCGTTATTACCTGCATTCACTTACGGCCGGTTCCAATAACCTATCTATCTTCAGTTTTGGCATATCGGAGATACGAAACAGTTACTATCTCTGTTCTTGCCGTCCAAAGAAACAAAGATAGAAGTTGTTTTCTATCTCCGATATGCCAAAACTGAAGATTAAAAAAAAACTGAAGATAGATAGGTTATTGGAAATGGCCGTTAAACATCTGTAGGCTTCCATAATATGATGACGGTTGTAACATTTTAAACTTTTCAAAATATTTGTCTTCTCAGCTTTACTGAAGTTGTCAACCGAATCATTAGAGCTGGTGGTACACACAATACCATGAAAAAGGGGGGTTTGAACAGATTGCCGACCCCCCTTCACACAGCCGCGAGGTTCGAAAACGAGGATGTAACAAATATATTGCTTCAATATGGCGCTTCTCCACAATGCTGGGATGAAGTTGGACATACTCCGGCAACTATGTGTGTGAATAATCCACAGGAAGACGTATTCAAGGTAAAAAGTAAAGTAACAGCCTATAATCATTCTAATGCAGGGAAAAGACCTCCATCATTGAATTCAAATTACCACAGCAATGATGGGTACAGTCATAACTATCACGCTTGACAAATGCTGGTTGGTGATCAATCACAAACCCGAGAAATGTTCCGAAATTCGAAACCCTTGCTACCCGAACCGGGGGTTGGGCCCAGGACATCTTCTCGGTGAAGACCAACGTTTACAAGATAGGCTGACATTATAAAGGTATGACTTGATAACGAAAAATTGACTTGATTCATATTGGGATCAAATCTCATCTCAGGCAGTCGCCTCTCACGATACTCATACTATGAGGAGGTGTAACACGTCGTTACATTTTTTGCATTTATTTTGTTTCAACAGCTCGTGCGCAGCTAAGGATTTTTACTGATAACGCCATCTATCCGGCTGATGGAACACTATAGGCGCAACTTTGTGTCTGTCATCCCACAATTCCTTTCTTTATCTAATAATTTGAATGTTATTTTTTTTTATATTATTACATTAATAGGCAAATGTCTATTTATGTTGACGTTTTTATGTAGTTTTCTACTATTTTCAGGGCTGAGTAGTTTTCTGCGTTGTTTGGCTTTATGTGTCAAGTTTAACTTTTGGTTCCAAGTCGTGACATGAAAGAATAAAAAAAAAAGTTACTTGTCATAGAGGGGAGAAGTTTGATTACTATAAAAGCGGACGCCATTTCGTGGCCAGCTGCTTCTTTTTCACATTTTTTATTTGGTCTTCAAGATTACTATCTTGATGGTGCGCAAGCGTGCCAATATATTAACATGCATGTAGGCATGTAGAAGCCAAAATGCTTCATTTGTGTTAAGTAAATCTATTTTCTCTTCAATTTGTCTCCTCATGGACTAACATTTTTTTTACTTTCCCTTGATGGATAAATTTACATGATGCATCGCCTCATCTTGGTGATTGTTGCTGCATTTTTATGGGCTTGAAATATCGCCCTCCTCGCTCCTAGCTACTAGGACATACTCCTGCATCCTGCGCGCATGTGCTCCAGGGACGGAGGGATATGTGTGGTTCTCCACGGTGATGTTATAATTTATTATCGGTGACATGATCTAATATCATGCTACTAGGTATTTATAAACATTTATTCTTTTGATAGTTTTCATCCATTGATGATACTCCTCAGCTCATAGGTTAGGCCAACCTTAGTTTTAGTCAGACGTGAGTGAAGGAATTCCTGCTTCTCAGCTTTCCTTCACTAAATCTGAGAATTTAAGCTTATAGTTAAGCACACAACTTTTGTTTAATTGCATAGTGGTAATTAGTTCTTAACTCTAATGTAAGTGTAATGTATGTAGCTCATGTATGTGCATCAATCAATAATTTTCTATATTAAACATATAAATAAACAAGGGGAGACAAAATTGAAAATAACTTGTTTTCTTTTCTATCTTTAATTCTTTAATTAACTCTTTCTTGCTTCTGAGTTAAAGCAAGTGGCGCCCTCCACAGTTTCTTAGTACAGTTCTCCGAGCGCTGAAGAAGAACCCACGAGCTCATATCTCTAAAAACACACCCAACATCTTAGCTTGTTTCAGAGGTAACTGGAATATTCGGTATGCAACGCCCCTCACGATACAACGGCAGAGTGGTGCATATATACGAGTATGCTTGGCTTACTGGTTGGCGATAGTTTGGCGTTTGTTCGGGCGAAGATGCTGACGGTCTTCTTCTAGCTTATTTAATTTAATTTATTTATGTGGACAACATCACATAACTACATTGTTCTGATCCCAAGGTGGCTAACTATTTAAATCACTCTCATTGTGGAAATCAAAATCACCCAGACTTGAGAAATGTTGATAAACACTTTTTAGGGTTCCGTTGCCGAATGGCAAAAAACGGAACCCTTATAGATCCGTCAAGTCTGTCTGTCTGTCCGTCCGTATGTCACAGCCACTTTATTCTGAAAGTATTAGCATGACACAGTTAAAACTTGGTAGGTAGGTGTATCCTGTTAACCGCTTAACGATTCTCATACAAAAAATAAAAAATAATGATATTTAAGGGGGGCTTCCCATACATAGAACAATTTTTTTTTTCTTAAGCCTATACATATGGGATATCTATGGATAGGTCTTCTAAAATGACAGAGGTTCCTGAAACCATTTTTTCCAAAAGTCTAACATTTGGAAGATAGACGCTTCCAAAGTGGTAAAATGAGTGTCCCCCCCCACTTTTAAAATAAGCAAATGAAAATTTTGGAAAAAAATAATGTAAAACTTAACAAATACTTTCAAAGAAAATTGGTTTGAACGAGATCGAACTGGTAGTTTTGAAAATCTAGCACATTTTCAACAACAGCAAACATAACTTTGTCCTCCATACAAACACTATGTAAAACAAAGTTATTTGCAGTAATCAAAATATTGTGGTATTTTTGTTAAACTTGGTATGGAACCCTCAGTGCGCGAGTCCGACTCGCACTTGGCCGGTTTTTCCTACATTGACCTGTTCGGGAATCGAACCCGAGACCTCGGAGCAGGCGACACCTTAAAAACCGGTGTGTATGCCACTCCGCTACGGAAAATCGTCGAGTTATGCGCGGCTATACATTTCGGTAATAGATTTTTATAGATTTTATCGTGAAGATTAAAATGAGATGTCAATCTACTTTCAGAGCTTGGTCGAAAAAGGGCCAAACGTGCAAGACTACGGGGGTAAAACGCCTTTGCGTGCTGCCGTGGACGCTGCCTGGCTGCCGGGAGTGCGTATAGCATTGCGAGCAGGAGCTGATCTCACTATAAAGGTACTTTAAATTAAGGCGACTACTAGAGGTAAATGCTGCCCCAATTGATTTAATTTTATTACTTCTAAACAAAATCAATTCTCAAAAAACTAGAAGAGTATAATTTTAGCAAAGGACCTGTAATACTTATTGAATCACTGTGAACTGCTTTTCATTCTGGCATTCTTTCGTATTCGTACATTATTGCTAAAAGCGGCTGCTTTTGGCGTTAGCGACAAACTTGACTTTATAAACAACTAAACGAGAAGATAACTGTGAAATAAAATAAATACTAGAGGTAATTTGCTAAAATGATACTGTTCTAGTTCTTTGAGAATTAATTTTGTTTATAAGTTAAAAAAATAAAACAATTGTGGGCAGCACTCAGCTCTTGTAGTCCCCTTAAAAGGTATAAGAAATTTAAACGGGAACATACCTCATTTTATTTGCCTGTGCATTTAAGTAGTCACCCTGTGACCACGGCCAATGCAACTCTATCGAAGCGTCAGGCAAATAATGCATGTTAGCGTTTATATCCCGCTATATCTTTTAAATAGTTATAATAGTTCCTAAAACAGTATTTAAACGTGATCATACCTTTCTTTTGAGGAACTCCGTGTGGCCAGCTCCGAGGTCCTGGCTTCGGTTTCAGGACAGGTCAAGTTAGAATAAAGTATGTTTCTGTATTATTGGAGATTTCCACAAGACAAGTTACAATATTTGCTTACTTTGGGGTCAGGTCAAGACAAGTTACAATATTTACTTACTTTGGGGTATTCAATGTGTTTGAAGTAAAGTATCAGGCTATAATCATCCCACTTCTGGCCAAAGGCCTCCATCATTGAGTTCAAGTTACCACTGATATGGTAGGTACAGGAGGAGCTGGATGCGAGAAGCCGAGGATCGACCTAAGTGGCGTGCAACTGGAGAGGCCTATGTCCAGCAGCGGACTGCGATAGGCTTATGACACCTATCAAGGTGCAGCCATAATCATCACACTTCCTAAATGCGGGACGGTCATCAAAAAACCGAGCAATGTTTGGAAATTGGAAACTCTTGTTGCTTGATTTAACCCAGAGATTTTGGATCGGTACTTAAGCCACGCGACCGATATTTATTTATTTTGTCAACTGTCATTTCGACTAAGTTACACAGACCACGGTCACCATGGTCACAGGCTAATAATAAATACTTACACGGTCAATAGAAGAGGTTATGCGGTTAATGCTCGGAAAAAAATCTTCCTTAAATAATTGTGTTATTCAAAATTACTTTGAATACTTTGACTTGTGTTAAACCAACTTTGAGTGGTTCTATAACTTTTAGCAACTTTCAAGTATTAAACCATACATTTCAATTGTTTTTTTAAGTGGCTTAAATACCCAAGATCTTGGGGTCCCGGGTTCGATCCCCAGGTCGGGCAACAAAAAGTTGGTATTTGGCCGCACAATTGGTAAGCGTGATTATGCCTGTACTGTACCCATCATTGCCGTGGTAACTTATATTCTATGATAAACGCCTTTGCCCTGCAGTGGAATGATTACAGACCTTTACATCACTGATGGTCAGATTTAATTATTTAGCTTAAAACGGGGGAGACACAGATATGAATGGAATCAGCTGATGGATACATATAATACCTACTAAATACATCGCATTACAGGCGGCTGACGGCGAAACGTCCATACATGCTGCAGCGTTGAAAGTTAAGGAATGGGAACCCAGCAAGATGTGGAATGAAAAAGTGGAGCCAGAAACTGTTATATTCAATGAAATAGTACTCGCAGCCAAAAACAAAAATGTCATCGACTACCCCAACGATAAAGGAGTAACAGCACTATTTCATGCTGTTAGGAAAGGCGACTACTTAAGTGTCAAAACATTTTTAGACAAAGGTGCATCAATAACATGTACCAACCCCAACAATGTGAGTGTTTTCCATGTTGCTGCGAGCCATGGACACCGTGATATCCTCAAAATTCTATTAGATTTTGATAAAAACACAACGAAGTTGATGATCAATAGTCTTTCAACTCCAGCTGGGAAAGGATATGCACCAATTCATTGTGCCGTGTCAGAAAATCATTTACCTTGCATCGACATTCTTAAGGCAAGAGGAGCAGATGTATGTCTAAGGACCGCTAGCAGTTGTCTACACATATCGAAAACGCCGTTGCACATGGCAGCAGCCAATGACAACGTCGAAATTGCTAACTGTATTCTTCGTCCACCAACATCTTCTGGAAGTCAGACGCCATTAGATCAGTTTGATGAAACTGGTTGTCTTCCACTGCATACTGCTATCCAGAATGGTAGTTTAAACATCATAAAGTTCTTTTTAAGCCTAAATGTTAGTTTGGCTGCTAAAACCCAGTCGGAAAGTCCTGAAACTGCTTTGGATATGATCATGGAACACATTCCGAATCCTACAGACTGGTTAGAAGGCGTCTTTGATTCTCACATTTGGTTAGATGGTTCGTCGAAGACAGATGTTAAAAAAAATGACAAGATTCTAATGCCTAAGCCAGATCGAAACGCAAATATGGATGTGATCATGGCGCTTTTAAATTCAGGCAATGAGCATAAGCAAAAAAGGTTGCTAGTTCATCCTTTAGTAGAGTTTTACATTTATTCAAATTGGCAATCAGTGAAGCGCTGCTACATCCTAAACGCAGCAATTTACACGTTTTTTTTTGCTTTCTTTGTAACGTTTGTGATATCAGTTTTTATGAGTAAAGATGCTCACCACAACAATATAGAATGGACCAAAATAATAATTGGGGGATGTGTACTCGCCTTCTTATTTCTAATTATTATTGCACAAGTAAGTACATAAGAGAACCTATATCATTTTTAATGCATATTTTGATATGGATTTCCTCAAAGTAACGACTGAGTCTGTAAACTTTATAACTTGGTGACTTGGCAGAGTATAATTGTTGCAGTCGAAAACTACTAATATATAAAATAAAAAAATTTTGGTTCATATGATCATAGTAATGAATGATAAGCAAATATATTCATATATTTTAGGAAGTTCGGATAAAAAATACCAGCATAGACGGTCAACGTTAACGCCATTAATAGTAGTGGTCACAGGTTGTCTACTTATTATTTCTAATAGATTTAATAATCTGTTTTAGGAATTCATTATGAACGTTGAAGGCAGTAGATATTTTAGGAAACCTGAGACCTGGGTCAAATTGGGTTCCTTAGGCTGTGCCATTATCTTGCCTCTTGCAATAATGGCACTAGAATGGAAGAATGCCGAATGGCCGAGACATGTGGCCACTGTAGCACTACTTTTGGCTTGCATCCAAATTCTGAACATCATCTCTCAGTTCCCAAGCTGGGGCTACCACGTGGTCATGTTTAAGAAGGTCTTTGTCAACATTATGAAGGTGAGCTTATAAAGTGTTCCAATCAAGAAATACGAGTATATTCATAATTTCCTTTTGTTACATCAAAAAATAAGTTTTACGTTTTAGAAATAAATGTTGACACTTCAATTAACATCCTTTTTATCTGTCAATCAAGACGTCATGTCTATGGTCAAAACAAAATATTGCCATAGACTTAGTAAGGCGATTGAAAACTATGACGTCACGAGTTACGGTACTCAAATGACTATGTTTTGATTTCAAAGCAAATAAAAATCTGATTCAATAAATATTTGAATTAAATCAGGATTTTCAGACAATAGATAAGGCATTCATTATGAAGGTGTAAATATAAAGAAATTATGTTTAGAAATATGGGTTTATCGAAAGTTTACCGTAGAGACTACAGAGATCGTTTCCAAGTTTCCAACCAACGCGTACGCCATTCCCCACCAAGGTACTTTAACATAGACGGAGATAGATATTTAAAGATTCTAAACTTGATTAAAAATAATATTTTATAAAAAAAAATGATTTTCCAATTTCAGTAATTTCCGTTTAAATATAATGTGTATTATGCAACAGAAACTACTCTTAAACTTTGGCAATAGTTTTGGGTGAATCCTTTCAGATTTTTAATTAATGAAAATATTTTTTCAGGTTCTAGGAACGTTTGCCATTCTGATCTTCTGCTTTGCGATCAGTTTCATGATACAGTTTCACTCGCAAATACCGTTCAATGGCCCTTGGGACGCGTTTTGTAAGGCTCTTTTATTTATGATCGGCGAGTTTGACTACAACTCCCTCTTTAGTGCAGAGAACGCAGAAAAACTGGGATCCTCCTTCCAAGTAGCCCGCGTCCTACTCATTGCATTTGCCATCGTGGGCACCATTGTCCTCGTGAACTTGATCAGTGTTATTGTCGGTGATCTCCAAGATCTTAAGAACGATAGCAATATCGCTACATTGGAAAAACAAGCCCGTTATGTGAGCTCTTTACACAAAGTAGACAATGCTATTGTTAGATACCTACGTCGTCTTCCGGATAAATATTACAAATTATTATTCCCCTCAATTGATGAACAAGAGATGCCAAATCATTTGCTAGATGCCTTTGTAAGCATTGGGCAGAAGAATAAGGAAATGAAAACGAAGTATATTGAACAGGAAATGAAGGTATTTGGAATAATAGGTAAAGAAAATAGTCATAATAAAGAAAGAAATCACGATGACGAAACTTTGATGAAAGAATTTGAAGATTTTTTGAAGTTGATCGATTAATTTGTAGCACATAACAAGATACCCAATTAGAATAAGAATCTGTCCCATAAGAGGCGTTGGCACCCATTTGGATTTTGAGAAGTGAAACTACTGTTCGAAAGAATATGTTCTGAATTACTTTGCTGCAAATATTACATCTTGGCCAGATTCCAAAGCAAAAGACTTATCCATAATTGTATCAGACCATTTCATTAATTGGTTGTATTTAATAATTTCGCTGTATAAAACATATTGAAGGTATTGTCAAACATCAACGTCTGTCGTATTTGACCTATAATTTTTATATTAACGGTTAATTTATAATAATTGTAATTTTTTTTATAAAAACTTTCGTACGGAAATTATTTAATTTAATAATAAAATAAATATCATAACTGTCACAATGTTTTTAATTTAATGTTTAGTTTTATAATGCCTATGTGAATTTACAAGTTAACTTTGTTTTGTTTTACAATATAATGCTAAAGATTAGCACTATATGTATAATGAGACAACAACAACTTTTAAAGCTTACAAATAAGACAAATAAGTTTTTTAAATCTAGAAGAATGAAACTGAAATTATTACAATTAATTCAGATAACAAATGCTTTTTAGCTCACATAATCTATATTTTTAAACAGTTTTTCATAAATAAATTGCTGTGTAAATAGAATATACTACTATATAATCCTACATAGATAAAGCATTTTTATTATAGGAATTTAATATTTCATCGCTTAACATAATTATGTTTTCATGTTTGTTATATTAGGTCTTACTTGTTATTATAGTACGTCAACTATGCGACTTCTAGAGCTAAGTGCCCCCAATTGATTTAAATTTATTACATCTAAAGAAAATCAAATCTCAAAGAACTAGAACATTACCTATATATAATTATAGCAAATTACCTCTAGTATTTATTGAATCATTGTTAACTGCTCTCATAAGAAGGCTCAAGGTCGCGCCAATGGGTCATGGAAAGAGCGACATTATACAAAGAACCTCAGAGCTGAAGGGGCTGCATGCGGGTCACATAATGCGACGCTCGCGATGGCGAGGGTCGGAGGAACCCGCTGGATACGCGTGGTACGGGACTACAGAACACGGAAAAAAGGTTAAAAAGGCGATGTAGGCGGGCCAGGCGCGCCGAGCAAATGCTCATAGTTCTGCCCAAATATGAATATAGTGTGATTGGTTACTTTTGACGTCGCGCGACCACGAAGTCAAAATAATTCGCTTGATTGGCGTTGTTTGAACTCGTTTATGTGGGCGAAAGCTTGTGTTTTTATGTGCACAATGGGGGCTATCGCTAGTGATTTGCCACTAGAGGCGCTTGTGTCGCGTGAGGTCCATTATCATTCACTTTTCACTGGTTTTAGCAGGCTTCTTTACATAAATTATAATTTCTTTAATTTACCTGCTGGAAAGTGAACTCCTTCGTAAAATTATCGCAAATATGGATTATTTGGCGATTAATGTGAACGCTTTGAAAGCGGAATTAAGAATAAGCGCAAAAATAGGCGGCCTCAAAGAGCAACTATTTCAGAAGTTAGTTTGTTGATATCAAGATAGTTATTTATAATTATTACTTTGATTAGATTCAAGATTTAACACTTTGTTTTGGCGCCGATCGCCTTTGACAGCTATACCCCCGGACCTCAGTCTACAGTGGCGCCAACTGGTGAGCAAAGAAACGGTAGTCCCCATTGTAGTGGGGCACAAGCGCACTTACAATATCACTATACAAACTTGAAATTTTTTTCTCGGGCGGACCAAAAAAAAAAATTTTCAAGTTTATATAGTGATATAATATTCTTTGTTTGGTAGATAGAGGTACCTATACACCTATACCTACTATTTAACTGAACGTGGGAGTATAAACATTGTTTCTACAAAGATAAATAAACATTTGTATGTAACACTAGTAAGTATGACGCACAGCACATTTGCAACCGAAATACCTACTAACGAAATGAACGAATGCCAAATCAAGCATTGTAAGTATCACATGTACGCAGATGATCTACAACTGTACCTCTCATTTAAGCCCGCTGAACTTCCCATTGCGATCTCCAAAGTAAATGAGGATTTGCAGAGATTGGCCGACTGGTGTACTTTAAATTGCTTAATTATAAATCCTAATAAATCAAAATTTATTATTACAGGGACAAAAAAAAATATCAGTAAGCTTGATGATACTGCTCTGAATATTATGGTAAACAGAGAACCAATTGAAAGAGCTGAAAAGGCCCGAAATCTGGGTCTGGTTTTTGATAGCCACCTAAGGTTCGAAGGTCATGTCATGGATTGTGTTAGGAACTGTTTCTATAGATTAAAGCTGCTGTACAAAGTAAGACCTTATCTTAGTGAGCAAGTAAGAATCACGCTGTGTGAGTCCATAGTTCTATCTAAACTTAATTATTGTGACACTGTCTATGGCCCATGTTTGTTAAAGAGATCGTCTAAACTGCTTCAGAGGGTACAGAATGCCTGTGCGCGTTTTTGTTTCCATATTCCACCACGTTCACATGTTACACCTTTCCTTAACGCTGCAAATCTTTTGAAAATGGAAGCACGTAGGAGGTTACACTTGGCATCCATGTTGTTTGGCATCATTGGCGCGGAAAAGCCTGTCTGTCTCTTCAGCAAACTGGTATGGACGCGTGATCGCAGTCGGTACCCCAAGAGAACTTGCACTCACATCTTGGTTACGCCTAGGCACCACACTGTGGCCTTTAGAGGATCATTTAGATTTGCCGCTACCCGATGTTGGAACGATCTGCCTCCGCCTGTGCGCGCCCTAAAAGGAAAACATTCATTTAAAAGTCACCTAAAACGACATTTACTAACTTTACAAAGGGCAAACCATTAATAAACTGTGTAGGTACTCACTATTGTAGCATGCGCGTCGTGCAGGTGAGGCTCATCGTCCGGTCCCGGCGCTTCTGTAGTGATTGGATAACTCTGGCGGTAGGGCCTTTCAGTCCGTCCGACACACTCACCATTTCGTGTGTACTATCGCGTAACCTGAAAGAATTGACAAATTTCTATCATAGGTTATTGTTACAATTTTTCGTGTTTTTATTTATTTTCTCATAGTATGTATGTATTTTGATAACTTTACTTGCCTACCGGTGAAACTGACAAGCTGCTGGTGCATAGTCGCTTGTAAAACGCCTGGGCAGGGTGTATTATTACTATTTAGCGACCATGAGTTGTTTAGCTATTGCTGCGTTCTTGATGATCAAGTCAAACAACACAATACAAGTATTGTAATCGATGGTTCATATAACATGATATTATGGGTTTTCCAATTAAATTTAAGACTGCTTACTTCTCAGCTCCAAAATGCATGTTGTATGAATTGCTTGTTTAACTTGGAATTAGTTTTATTGAAAAATCTTGCATGTATGTTTATATAATCACAAGGGCTATTTATGTAAAGGTTAGGTTAGGTTTATTGTGTAAAAAATTGTGTTTTGTATTTTACTCTTTGGTTTATGGATTGCATTTTTTTTTCTTACCTTGAGGCCTCGGCCCGATCCATGGAGCCAATAGCAAACTAGGCTGTTGTATTTATTTTTTTTTCTTTCTTTTATATTTAATATGTTCAATTTGTTTTTTTTTTTTCTTTTGTTATAAAATATTATATTAATTACGTAATTTATAAGGATACCGCGTAACGCCGGCGGTGGCGGATCGACTCATCGGGACCTGCCGGTTTTCTTCGGTCAGGCGTCGGACCTTTACCTGGTACAGGTTTCGGAGTCGGCCGGGGGATTGGGTAGAGGCTTGTTGGGTCTATCTGCCTCTGTCATACCTACGCTCCCAATCAGGGTCCCCGCTGAAAACCAGCGTCGTGATAAGCCCTAGCTGTCACGACTAATGCTGAGCGGGAACCTTTTGACACTTATTCCTTTTTTATTTTTATATGATTTTTGTGGTTTTTGTCTGCTTTTTGTGTCAAATAAAAATTTCTTTCTTTCTTTCTTTCTTTCTTTCTAACGATATATTTGGGTAACGCTAACGATTGTAGGTAAAGCAAATGTTATTATTCAGGAAGACGAAGTTGTTAATACCGACATTGGAAAATGGCCAGTACAACAATAATTGCATTTATTTCGGTTATCATGGGATCATGAAAAGATTCACATTGCATTAGTTATAGCAGATAAGATAATTAGTTATAGTGTTTTTATAACTAGGCGGCGACACGTCGAGTCGCGACAAGTAGGTAGGCACCTAGTGGTAAAGCTGACTTTCCGGCCATTTTCTAATTCTTCTTTATTTTGTATGTTATCTACGAATTTATATAATAATCAAGGAATAGATAAAAAAAAGTCTCGCTTAAAATCTAAACTTCAAACTGTCCAAGTTTTAAGATTAGAGCTCTTATTTGGTAATGATTTTTAAATTTGATTTAATTTAATTTGGTTTATGATGTATTAGTAATAGCAATGATGTTTAAAAAGTATACTTTTTAAATATCATTGTGTATTAGTATATTATAGATATTTAATGGTAGAAATTAACCTTACATACAAAACTAAATGTAAAATTAAAGAAGCTGCCCTTAATTGAAGTTTTTGTGATTATTTAATAAATAGAGTTCATACCTACTTCTGATGTCCAAGTATCAAAAATTAAAATAACAAAGTACTTAGTATTTCTTAAAGATGATAACAATCTTATCAAAAATATGCTATATGCTTCTTAACAGGTGATTCTGTAATTTAAACACAAAAAATGGACAAGTCAACTATAGGAACGAGTATAAATCAAAATCATAATCTTTAATTTCAATAAATCTAACGAGCACTGAGCCTGAGAGAATAGAGCCTGTCTTCACTTTACACCAGCGTTTCCCATTTAACGGGTCGCAATCCGGTACCAGGCCATCAAAATATAATATCGGGTCGCAACATTCCCGCCTTGTTTTAAAAATAATACCTTTCGATCGACGCATAAAAAAAACTTCTTTTTCCGCGAACTTGTATTCTTTAGTGAGTAAAAGAATCAGCAGCAGCTCCATACTTCGCTCTAAACTTTAGTGATTATCTATAATATTGACGACCATTTGGATCAGCGGTAGTAAACGCTGCTTCTGAGCCATGGGTCGCGGGTTCGATCCCCGCACAGTACAAATATTTGTGTGCATGAACATGTCTGTTTGTACTGGTCTGGGTGTTTTCTATATATAATAAGTATATATTTACAAAAAATAAAGGATATAAGTAAGTTTATCGGTTGTCTAGTACCCCATACGACAGGGTACTTAATAGTAGCTTAATTTGGAACTAGATGGCTCTGTGTGGCCCAGTGAGGCATGTCTTAAATATATATATATGAATCCCTATTTCCCTTGGTCATCGCATCACGCGTGAACCGCTGGACCGATTTCGCTAATTCTTTTTATGTTTTGTTTTATTATTGTCAGAAGAATGTTCTTATAAAAGAAAAAAATAAGAAAATTGGGCGTAAAATTAGAAAATTTAGGAAAACTTAACCACCATATTTAATTATTTCTAATTTAACCTTAGCGCATCAATGCGCCAAACGCGTCAAACGCCATTAGGTTACAGTAAAAAAGTTTAAATTGTCAACAATTTGGCAATAGTGGCGTTTGACACAATGCGTGCTACAAACGGTTACAATTTCCAGTGTGATAACATTTTCAATGTCGATAAATAAATATGTATCTGAATTTTTTGTTATTATATTATTATTTTTTTATTTAATTTTATAACATATAAATTACATTTTTAAATATCTTTATAAAAAAATAAATACATTTAAAAATATAAAAAATAGTTCCCAACCGGCATCGAGATCAGGGTCCAAGCTACCGGTGGTTAAGGCTCCAGAGACAGGAACCTCCTTACAATGCGGGCCGTGTCCAAGAGTACTGCCTTCTGTATCTTACTCTTGACCCAAGCGCCTAACGTGAGCCTCTTGAGGTGTTTATCGAGGCTCTTCAGCTATCAGTCCGTGGGCAGAGACGACTATCGGTACAATGACAGCTGAATCGACAGGCCACATGTCGACAACCTCATGAGCTAAGTCAAGATATTTACATTCTTTATCTTTTTCAGCCTTGAAGAGGTTGCCGTCATGCGGCACGGCGATGTCAACTATCATTGCATGGCGATCTTGACGATCTATCACCACAATGTCAGGCTTGTTGGCTACAATAGTCCTGTCTGTGATGATAGATCGGTCCCAGTACAATGTGACACGACTGTTTTCGAGAACTGGCTCAGGCACGTATTGGTAGTAAGGGACCTCCGACGACACAAGGTTGTATTTCAGAGCAAGTTGCTGGTGTATGATTCTGGCTACTTGGTTATGCCTGTACAAGTACTCGCCGTTAGCGAGACGCGAACAACCGGAAATGATATGCCTGAGGGATTCACCTGGACAGTGACATGCTCTACAAATGTCAACTGTTCCATCTCGCAGGATATATTTCCGGTAGTTATTCGTCATCACTACCTCGTCCATAATTGCACAGACAAACCCTTCGGTTTCCCCGAACAAGTCCCCGAAGCGTAGCCAGGTCACAGAAGCAGGAAGGTCTATATCAGGGCCGTGAAGGGCCCGATAAAACCTTCCGTGGAGCTCTTTGCTCTGCCATACCTCCTTGCGGTCATTATTACTCAAAACTACAGGCCTGCGCCAGTTCTCTTTACCTAAAGATAGTGGGGTAAATCCGCTATCCACTGCAACCACATCCTCATGCATACCACCTCTGGCATGGAGAAAATACTCCCTAAGGTTATATACCTCACGGTTATGCATAGTCTTGGCATTCAAAAAGCCACGACCACCACATTTCCGTGGGATATATAACCTCATTACAGACGAACGTGGGTGATGCATACGGTATGCGGTTAGCAATGAACGAACAGTCCTATCCAGAGTGTCCAATTCAGTCTGAGTCCATTTAAGTATGCCAAAGGAATAAGTTAAGACCGGCATGACCCACCCATTGTAGGCGCGCACCTTATTTCCACCTGACAATAGACTTTTTAAGACTTTTGTCAGGCGACCCAAAAAACGCTCCCTCAATGACTGTTTCATGTCGGTCCCATTGATTCCTAACGCCTGTGACATACCTAAATATTTATAAGTCTCGGTTGCGGTGAGAGCTTTCAAGCGAATGGAATCCGTGAGTTGGATCCCCTCGGATTCCACTATCTCACCGTGCTTTACATGCATAACCGCACACTTATCTACACCAAATTCCATACTGATATCGTTACTAAAGTTTTGTGTTAGCTTTAGTAACTCTATCAAATGAGAACGGCTGGTAGCAAGTAATTTCAAGTCATCCATGTAAAGCAGGTGCGATATTACTTTGCCACATCTCCGCAAACGGTAGCCTAGCCCTGATCTCTCCAGCAGTGTGCTGAGTGGGTTCAGAGCTAGACAAAACCAAAGGGGGCTCAGACTGTCACCCTGGAAAATACCCCGTTCTATCTTAATAGGGTCACCGTTACCAAGAGCCCGTCGAGATCCTGGATAGAGAAGTATAGTTCTCCACTGTCCCATACATAACTTAAGGAAGGTGCGCAGAATTGGATCTATTTTGTATAATTCCAAAACCCGCATGAGCCATGTATGCGGTACAGAGTCGTATGCCTTCTTGTAATCTATCCAGCACATCGACAGATCCCTTCGGTTCCGGCGAGCCTGCTGGCTTACAGTCGTGTCTATAAGAAGCAGCTCCTTAGTACCACGGGCCAGGCTCCTACATCCATTCTGAGAGGGTGACATTATCTCATTGTTTTCTATGTATTTTGAGATTTTGTCCCTAAGAATCGATGTAAGAACCTTATAAATTGTAGGCAGACATGTAATCGGCCTATAATTTTTAGGGTCCATGGTACTACCATTCTTATAGAGCAGATGGGTTTCCCCAGTTGTCAAATTCTGGGAGCGATCCTGATTGTAAAGCCGATTCGAATTGATATGCCAAGCAATCATGCGAACTGCGTAGCCACTTAATCCAGAAGTTCTGCAGTCCGTCGGGTCCAGGTGCTTTCCAATTAGGTAGCCGACAAACTGCATTGCTTACGTCTTGGGGGGTTATGTGTGTGTCTCCCATTTCCACAATTTGTTCGCATGATTGCTCAACATCTCCTATCCAATCGCCCTCAGAGTGAGTGATGGGAGTCGACCAAATGCTGCGCCAAAAAGTTTTCATGGCATCATCATCCGGCCGCCCTATATCACTACTTTCCCTGTCAGATCGCTCCCATAATCTGTAAACCGACCTCTGATCCCTTTGAAACATGAAGTTCTGGAAGTATCGATCCACCCGTGCCTTGTACCTCCGAATGCGGCTTGCCCATGCGTACACTTTCTGCTTCAGGAAGTCGATGCGCTCTGTGACACGTGACATAAAATCTCGGGGCTGAATATCTGTCCCGAAAAATGCCCGCCTCACAAAGCGCATCACTCTAGGGCGTGTGTTGCCCTCCTTGAAGCAGCTGAGCTTGCCAATGAGTACCCTAGCTTCGGTAATACGCCGCTCTATCCTGCACTGCCAAGCCGGTACATCTGGTTTTGGTCGTGTAGCTCTAGTATTTGGAAACTTCACTTTAGCTACACGACATATCGTAACGGCCGCGCAGTACAGGAGGGAGTGGGTATCCGTAAGGTCTTCACTGCTTTCAAAGTAGGATGAGAGCAACGAATCCAGGGTACACACCAGTGCCCTATTTCTGTTATGCATAGGCAAGCGAGGAAGCCGAGGTCTAAGGTGATGCGGCATAGATCGATACTCCCGAACTACATCCTCCAAAGTACTTCTCAATAAATCATTGTCTTGGGTACTTACATGAATATTCGTGTCACTCCCATTCACGTTGGTATTGTCAGTTGGCTGCAAAGCACATTGAGATGGAGCGACATTCGCTACACGTGGAAGGACGGGAGTGACACGGTTATCCCGTATCTCAGATCGTATGCGATCAAGCACGGTGTCAGTCAGCAGGTGACTACGCTGGATGACCCGTACCTGATCTGACAGTCGTTGTGCCGATACGTTGACGCAATTGGTTCAAGAGCCTGAAAGATAGACAGCATCCTCCCACGGTACGCGGTAAGGTTAGTTCCCCCCTCTGTAGCCTCAAAATATGCGCGCATGACGTTTTCATTCATAGTTTCCGTCCATCTCATGCGCCGCACATAACCACCGGGAGCGGGGGCCCTACTCGGAGCCGGTTGCCCCGTGAGCCCCAAGTCCCGCGGTGGCCGGCCTCTCCGCCGACGTGCAGGTGGTGGAGTCGACGGCGGAGAGAAGTACTCGTCGCTTTCGCTCGACGCTACTGCAGGGGCCGGTGACGGCGCAGCAGTCACTGTAGGTGCGCTGGTCTCCGGCGGCGGCTGCGAGGCGGAGCCAAGCAACGAGCCCGGGGGTCGCAAGCGTGCTTGTAGTCTCGTCAACATGTTTATTAAATCACGACATAATATTCATTCCGTTATAATTATGTATGAAAATTTGGTTGACAGTTATCTGTCACAACATTTCAATTTCTGGTTCTTGTTTATAATTTGTGGTTTCATTTTAAAGGTATTATTTATTGTAATAATTTATGGTGGTCGGTTCAGTATAAAATTGATTTCAATGGGTGGAACTGGATAAATAACAAATAATATAATATCGGAAACGAAAATATGTGTGTACACGTTGACAGTTTTTTTTTTATTATTATTATTATTTTATTTATTTATTTGGATTTTCAACAACAATGTACACTATAACTTGTACATGAAATACAATTATAAACGTTTAACTAAGTGCCCCATTACTTATAGAAAAGCACCTCATGCAACAAACAAGGCGTACGTTGTTAGGCTAAATTTGTTATTTAAAGATATGTGTTAGTTTACAAAATTTACTTCCTATTTACCTAAGAACTATCGCTTAGTGACTAAAGCCTTCTTCAGACCATACAATGAAGTTGTATTCAAGTCAATAATAGCCTCATGGTCTTTGTACAATGCATACATCCTGGACAGCGAACTATGTCTTATTTACCATATCGAAATTAATATTCATAGTTAAGACAGGACAACGTCTGTCGGGTCCGCTAGTTAGTGTATAAAAAGGGGCAGTGTAAAAATCACCGGGCCATGGCAGAACAATGATTGGGAAACACTGCTTTACACTCGTCTGTATGGGTGTGTGTGTTGCGTTAGATGACGTCATGCTCTTACTGATCACACGTTTACGGTTCAACGACTCAATAATTAACTAAAGCTTTGCTACTTTTGGCTAAAAAAAGCTATTAATTCTGACGCAGATGTAAAAGCATCTGTTACTAGGTGGTTGCGCGTAGTGTTGGAGTTAGTAAATTTATAATTATTACATCTGCCCTCCATGGCACGCACTTGGCACTGCCATAGACAACAACTCCTGTCATAAAAAAAGAAGATAACTGGCAGTCAAAATTCTTCAACTATATACTTCAACTCCTGGATACTTACTTCTTCTCACCTATAGTTCACCTAATAATTTTTACCTGAAAAAACCTCAAGCTTTTTCAATCACCTCAAGCTTTTCAATCATCAAATCACCGCACGTTCCTAGCTTCCCTGTCCTCGCTCACCAATTACCTTGAAAACCCACCCAGAAGAGAAGGGAACTGCAGCACCAGATAGGTAAGTGCCTTGTGCGCATAATTTGTTTTAATTGTAGGTTTAGTAATTTTAGTACTGCCGCACCATCATATTCTCCTGCGCCTAGGTATTTTGTCGTATCTTTTTTTGGTTGGTTTATCTAATAAACCTTCCACCCTATTCCACCTGGTGTGGCTATTTACACGCCACACCACTAGGGTTAAGATTAATAGATTTCTCTCAATAGTAAAGTACGCCCCGTGGGTCTAGTAGTCTCGGGGTCTCGGGTTCCATCCCCTGATCGGACAACAAAATGTTTCGTATTTTCGAATATTGCTTCGTGATCACCAACCCGCATTTGGCGAGCGTGATGATAATGCCAGTACCCATCATTGCTGCGGTAACTTGAACTCAATGATGGAGGCCTTTTTCCTGCAGTGAGGTGATTATAAGCTGTTACTTTTTAACTGTTGAGTACCTCCTTAGTAGGGTAGACTGGGTACGATTGAAACGCGTTATGATTGAAACAACTCAAATTTCTCTAAAACTATTATACGTACAAGCGCGACACGACGTTCCTTACTGCGTCGACCATGTTCGAATATTTGGTCAGTGGAGCGAAGAAAATGAACTAACGTAGTCGTGCAAAGGACGACGATGAAGAATTTTGACACCCAAAAGTAAGATTTTACTTTTTTTTTAATTTTCGATTTATCGTAACTTACTCTTGTATTCTACTATTTTTTCTTGTTTTATTGTATTGTGTACCTATTTAAGATTGTTTATATTGATATTGGAAACAGCTAAAGTTGTATATTAGGCTAAAAATTGGCCTTAAAATGTAGAACAGAGTATGGGTACGGTAGAAACAGTTTGTATTGTTTGAAACGTTTCAATCGTCCCGGTGTTTCAACCGTTCCTGTCTTCGTTTAGTTACCTACTTCCAGTCAAAACATGTTTACATTAATATAACCACATAAGTACCTACCTGATATCAACAAAGTTTACGCGTTCCTACTTTTCGTGTATACGTTTTGGTCTGCAAGATGTATTCGGGGTTATGGTCAAGTTAATTGTTTTATAACCCTTACAGATAATGAAGTACAGCTGCACAGTTGAATGTGTAACTTGCTAGTAAAAATTCCTTGAATGCTATTGTATTTTTAGACAAAACTAAGAACGCGGGTGCATTTATGGGTGCTGCCAGAGAAAAATAAGTTTTAAGGTGATAACTCGTCAACTTTGTTGATAGTATCTATAGTTCTTATACCTAATACCAATTTTCTTTATTTCTCAGATGCCTAGACAAAGAAAGCAAGCAATCAAGCAAGCAGACAGAAGTTCTCTTCTGTTTAAGACATTAATTATTTTATTATGAAAGATTTGACCCCAAATATGTACCATAAATTGCAGGTTTTAAGGTAGAAATAAGCTATCGTTGTTTTTTACTACTTTTCTAACCAGTAGTTAGCTTTGATGGGGTAAAGTGGTATTACTTAAAATAAGTGTATAAATAGATAAATAAATGTTCGATCTTGTATTAATCTTTAGTCATGATTGAAACATGGGTATAATTAAAACATGTCTGATTGTATGGTACATGATAATCTCTTTTTATGCTGTAATATGCCATTTTAGTTCATGAATAAATAAGAACCTTGTTAATTATGTAAAATGTGAATTCTAAGTTTAGTTTGTTTCTATTAACGAGACATGAAAAAGAAATTAGCTAACCTATAATACCAAAACTTTGTTTCAGTGATAATTTTAAAAATATACATTTTAACATTACCAAATTTTTATGATCTCATTGTATAACTGTTAAGTTAAAGATAACCGTTTAAACCTATTAAAATGTTTAATAATTCGAAAGATATCTAAAGTGTTTCAATTAATACTATATACTGTTTCAACTGTCCCTAGCATGGGGTCAATTGAACCGCTTTTCCCGAACCCCTTCTTTTGGTAATAACAGCATAGTTCATTGGGATAGAGCTACATAATATATTTTATTCATAAGACAGATAACAGTGCTTGTTATGGTTAAAATAGTTGATCTGTAAGTTTAATAGATACTTCACAATGCGCATTCAAAGTGAAATTGTTTCAATCGTACCCAGTCTACCCTACTCATAATTACCAGACATCATTACCTAACAGACAAAGTACCAAACACCCCGTTGCAGTTGGTAGAGTGGTTTTTAAGTACCGAACCAAAATCTCGGGGTCTATAGTTCGGTCCCCAGGTCGGGCAACAAGAGTTTAGAATGTTTTCTAAGCAAATAAATTAAATAAATAAATGTGGACAACATCACATACATTCGGATCCCAATTTGAGTAACTAACTATCTAAAGCACTCATATTTTGGAAATCAGAAACTACGAAGGTACCACAAACTCCCAGACTTGAGAAAATGTAGACAAACACTTTTTTGTACATTGACCCCGTCTGGGAATCGAACCCGTAACCTCGGAGCAGGTGACGGAGGTCAATTTGCTAAGTAAATAGAACATATTCTTTCTTCCAAGGACAGGATCCCTGAATGAAAAAGGCGGGACTCGAACCACAATCATCCGCCTTTAGAAAGAATCCTTGTTGTTTAATCCTTAGTTTAATCCCTATCCTCAGTTTTACAATTTCGGTACAAGATCCCAAAATCCAAGAGTTGAAATAAAACTTCAATTTCAGAACGGAAAGTTACCATTGGTATTATCAATCCATAAGAACCAAGTCTTACCGCGAGTCAAACTACGCACAACGCCATCTGTTGGTGGTGTGGAAAACTAAACTTATACTGTTCTATGACATATAAACGATAGTTAAACATAACATCAGTAATATTATAAATGTGAATGTAACTTTGTACACATATTCTTGGAGGTATCAGTTGAAGCACAGGCTATTTGGTATCCCACTGTTGGGCACAAGTTTCTGCACGAGCGATATAAAGTGCAGTTCACGCAGGCAGAGCGTTCGGGGTGGTGGGATCTACCTCCTAGTGGTCCACTCTGGGCAACGGCATCTTTGGTTTTCTAACCAATGATGACGGCTATCAGATCCCTCTGCGGTGGTTCGTAAGAGGCCGCCTGGATGCTACCAACCTCAACAGTGCCTCTGTGTTCCGCTGGTGTAGGGGAGAACCAGTGCCACTTAGTTTACTGGGTAAGCTCGCTTCATCTTAGGCCTCCTCTTAACCCTAGAGTTAAGTATGTTGTCAAGAGTAAGCCCATTGTATACAGGGCCATTGTGTACAGATTGATATATTAAAATTTGGTTAAAATTTACCAAATTTTAATATATCAATCTGCGAGACAAAAAACAAAGGACGTATTTTTTCTTTTGGTATAGCCCAGTACAAAAATGTCAAGATATTAAAGAATTTAGAAAATGACCGCCAAAAACTAAAATTTTTGATACGGCCGCCCTAGCAACACTTTTTTACGCGTCGCGCATCTTATTCATTAATTATGATACTATTCATATGTTTTTGATTTTCCTTTTATAACTTAACAGGTCTAGGATCGTAAAAATTGAAAACTATATCGCGAAAAATATTTTCGGGTGACAACTTAATTTACGTTTTTAACTTCTTAAAAAGGCTCTAAACACGATACTGAACGTCTATAAAAATTTTTCGAAAGTGGTTAATATTTCATCCTGTATATAAAAAGACGCATTCGAAAAGCTAGTCATTTATAAGCAAATATGTATATATGTATTATATATGGCCAAAATGCTCCCGCCATGAATTTCATATGGACGTCGTGAGGTCATGACTCAGTCGCGAATCGCGAGTTCAAAGGTGCGCTTGACGTTATCGGCGCACGCGCAGCGACTCAGTATGATATGCAATCTGGCCATCGACACGTTCTGTGACGCGCAATATCCCGTTTTCGGATATATCTAGTCAATTATACTCTACGCAAATACAAGTGCAAACACTGACGCAAAAAATTTACAGTGAATTGGTTCGTTGCGTGTTTAAATTTAAACATAGTTACGCATTTGTGCAAACAAACAAACCGTTTTGATTAAAATGTATTTTTAAGCGATGAATCAGTTAGTTTATGACGCCTTTAATCAGAGGACATGGAAGACAATAATTAATTATTTGAACAGTTCATTCCCAGTGTTATAAGTAGTAGCCTTTAGAAGCTAGTGGCAAAATTGTATTTTCAGTATTTATAAATAATTCGAAAGCGTAAAGCTATGCAAAGTTATTGCATGAATTAGATTTAGGAACAAGGTGTGGTAATATCGTGGTAATGCCTTTATCTCCGAGTGTGCGCGGTAAGTTGTATTTGGTTATTTTGCATTATGTAGATTAAATATCATAAGGCTGATTCAACTTTACCTTTTTTTTAAAGTAGGTATAAATAGATTAAAATACTTTTTTACTTTTCATTGTCTACATATAGGTAACCGCAGATAAGATAATAAGCTGTATAAATAAAAAATAATGTTGCGAAGCGCAAAACTCGAGTGTTATTCACAAATTACTTTTCTTATTTTATTAATGCACTAGGAAAGTTTAGTAAAATTAGCATAACTAGGTAGGTTGTAAGGTCTCAGCTAGACCTTACAAATTTATGTGTATGCTATTGGGTCAAAACAAAACAGCTTTCTAGCATTAGTTTTTCGCCAGATGATAACTCTTTCAAGGATGATACCTACTTATAGGTTATCTGGTAGGAAAAACCTGATCCTTGCACCAAAAGGATATTTTAACGATCTAACTAGCCTAGGATATGAAGTTATCTGGAAAGCTAAAAACTGATCCTTGCACCATAAGGATATTGCAAAGTTATAATTAGCTTAGAAAAGATTTTACAGCTGTTTCGTCGTCTTTTCATGTTCTCGATTGCGAGAACAACTTTCTAAGTAGGTATCTACACTAAGAACTATTCTTGCCCTTAAATTTATTGCATATAAGTACATAGGCAATGGGACTCTCTGTTCCGAAAGAAATAACAATTGGCCTTGACGTACTGAAGATAAATTGTCCCGAAAATATTATCATATCACAAGTTCTAAGTGCCGGGATTATGTCTTTACCTACTGTTGCTTTTTACAGCTTTATTGTTATCTCTCTGTTAGTATTTAATAATAATAAGATTGCAAGTAAGGAGTTATAAAGACACAAAACACTCCTAAATAATAAAATATTTACCTACCATTGCTATGGAGGCGACGAGATTAAAACCTGATCATTTCCAGGGCAATGGTCTTAATTAAATTACTATGTATATTAAGTATTATTGGGCAATTATTATAAAATGTGTTAATTTATCAATCTTTATCGTCTTTAATGAATAAATAAACATTTGCAGAAATAGTTCTTTCGGATTTTGATATCAAAAGCATCGACACTTCATCATCATCATTATCTCAGCCAAAAACGTTTACTGCTAGACATAGACCTTCGTCTGTCCACCTGGTTAGCCACCACCACCTACCCTCAGACCGTTGTCCGGTGTGCAGACGCCATTCCACAATCTTTCCGCCTCAACGACCATCGTTTCTACTACATGTTCCCCGCCCACTAGCACTCGAGCTAACCAATTCTTCGAGCGATGTCGATTGTTAAATCTTCTACCTATGTCCTCATTTCTGATTCTATCGCGAATGGAAATACCAACGTTCTCTTCATCGGCCGTTAAGCCCTCTTAAGAGACACATATTAAGCGACAACATTTCAGTTCCTTCAATCAGTTTATTGGCAACAGTTTGGGATGAACGGCATAAGTCCTTGCACTGAGGTTGTTTGGTCACGAAAATTATCCGTGGCTTCCTGAACGCTACCCATCTGGCTTCCTGAACGCTACCCATCTGATTTGAATTCGCTCAGTTACTAGGTTTGCTAACTGTATTTGAATTCTAAAATACATATTATTAAGTGATTAGGGTAATTGCAGAACATCACTTGTTCCCTCGCAAATCTCAGAAACTCTATCCTTATTTATTTTATCTTAAAGAAACACCCAAAAGCTATATCAGAATCACTTCGATAACAAAATTTAAACTAAAGCAGTAAAAAAATATTTTCATTTAAAATACCATGCATACGTGTGCGTACGTGCATAGTGTACATAGTGTACTATGCATAACACGTATTGGAATTGCAAGAAAAATTGCTGATAAACATATTATAGTAACGTTTTTCTTTCAAGACGTAGAGAAAGGCATCCCTGAGGCGGAAGAAAGCCGACAGTCACTATTAACCGCTGATCAGCAGTCCAGTAATGTAAAAAGCCTTGAAGAACTGCAACTTCAGGATCTAGATCCTGCGGTAGCCGATGATCCTCTGCCTTCAAGTCCCACAGAAGAAGAGTAAGCCTAATAACAGATTTCTAGATAGATAAATAGAAAAAATACTTTATTGCTCACCCCGTTGGTCTAGTGGTTTAAATACGGGGCCAAAATCTTAGGGTTCTGGGTTCGATCCTCGGGTCGGGCATCAAGTTTATTTTATTTTATTTTTTATTTATTGAGAAAACCAACAGCGTATACAGTAAATTTTAAATAAACATGTAGAATGCAAATGGTATGGCCAATAACAGGTTTCCCTAAATTACTAAAAGTACAAATGTTGTTGGAAGTAAGTACCCACAGTATGAGTAAAATATAACCATAGAACAAACAAGCAACTCAAGGTTAAATTTTAAGAAGATTATAAAGTGATATTTAGCCACAAGCCCTAAAACATCCAAATCTTGTGCATAATAATTGTTCAAGCAAGGCATGACGTGTAAGTTAAAAACCACAACAAGTTAAAATACTCAAATCAGATAGATAACTTTAAGTACATATTAAATAAGCATGTGTATATATAATAAATAAATAATAGAACGACATATACTACTAAAAGAATAAAATAGAGACATATTGAAGTTATGTTAACGTTACATTCTTAATTGCTTTAGTGATATCCTTTTTAAATGTAATTTTAGATTTTCCAAAGATGTCGATGTGTCCAAAATGCTTGTTATACGTCAAAGCAAGGCGTGAAAGAACTGAGTTTCTGTGGTACCTTGTGTGATGTCGAGGAGTATCTAACAAGGTCGTGTTGCGGGTGCGATACTTTGGAGTACGAAAGATGACTTTTGAGACTAGATTTGGACAGTCAATATTGCTATTTATGATATCGTACAACAAAGCCATGTCTAACACAACACGCCTCTTTTCCAAGGATAAGAGACTGTGCTCAGTACCACTGTCTGTGCAAGTAACGAAGTTATTATGACGCCGATAGTTAAGGTGTTTAGAAAATATTTTTTGGATTCTCTCAATACGGTTTTTGTAAACTTTGTACTGTGGAGACCATATAGAGCAAGCATATTCCAAAACACTTCTGACATACGCAAAGCATACCATTTTAATTGCATCGATATTCGAAAAAGGTTTACAAATGCGGAGAATAAAACCAAGATTTTTATACGCTTTAGTTGTTATACAGTCAATGTGTTCGGATAACGTCATTTTATGGTCGAAATATACACCTAAGTCCCTGACACATAGTTTCCGGCTGATTTCTACTCCGTCAAAGTGATATTTATGTAGAATCGGTTTAGGTTTCCGCGTAAATGTGATACACTCACACTTACCTGCATTAATAGTTATTTTATTTTTTCTATAGTACTCGAGCAACCTGTTCAAGTCTTGCTGTATCAATAGACAATCATGAACTGCGTCAATTTTAAGGAAAATCTTTTTGTCATCAGCATACATAAGGTAACCGGTGTGTTCCATGCAAGATCCTATGTCATACAGGTAGGCATTGTAAAATAGTGGGCCTAAGTGAGAACCCTGTGGGACTCCAGTAGGGACGTTAACTTAACTCGACCGGTATCCGCCTATAAAAACTGCCTGTGAGCGATTCGTGAGATATGATTCTGTCCAGCGAAGCAAGTCACCATGAATTCCAAGTGTTTGTAACTTGTTGAGCAGGATCACGTGATCCACACGATCGAAAGCTTTTTCGAAGTCGGTGTAGATCACATCAACCTGCCCACCATGATCCATATTCTCGAGAACAAAAGTGGAAAAACTTGCCAAGTTAGAAGTAGTGGATCGCTTTCGCAAAAAACCATGTTGCTGCTCGGGGATGGAGCGTGCAAGCGTGGAGTAAATCACATCATATACTACTCGTTCGAAGATTTTAGCAGCAATGTTTAAAATAGAAATGCCTCTATAATTTTTAATATCCGTACGCGACGCCTTCTTGTGTACTGGGACTACGAGAGCAGACTTCCATATGTGTGGAAAGATACCTTCACGCAGAGAACGGTTGAATATAAGCGTCAATGGAAGAGCAAGTGATTTAGCACAACGCGACCAAAACAGAGAAGGTAAACCATCACTACCAGCACCCTTATTTGTGTCCAAAGTTTTCAACATCTCTTCGACTGTGCTTGTGTTTATCTGAACGTTAGAAACTATGTCCGTACTCGTCTGTACCGTATGTACAGGTGTGCTGTTACTGCTAGGCACGCCGAATACACTATGGAAAAAAGAGTTAAAAGCGTTGCATATGTCTTTCGCGTCAGTGTACTCTGCACCCTCTAAACACATTTTCTTGGGATAGCCAGAACCACCTCGAGTTGCTTTGACAAATGTCCAGAATGATTTTGGATGCTTTTTGATGTTACTTTCACAGCTAGATTTGAATCTATTAAAACATTCCCTCTGAACACGGTGTTCTCTTGCTCGAAGTAGTTTAAATTCGTCGTAATCTAACTTATTCCCGAATTTTTTCCAACGCATGTGTGCTTTAGCTTTCTCCTTTATGATTTTAATTAAGGCCGATGTGTACCATTTAGGATATGATCGCTTCCCTGTGTTACTAAGTGGAACATGAGAACGAACACAAGTGTCCAGTATGTTGTACAAAGTGTCTGTAGCCTCGTCTATAGTCCCCGTACACAAAAGCGACCGCCAGTCCTGTTCTAAAACATATGAATTAATACAATCAAAATCGGCCCTCCTAAAGTTACGCCTGGGTGTAATATTTTCACGAAGAGGAATGATGTTTAAGTCCAAAACTATACCGCAGAATGAAGGATGCGCGCGATCCTCTTTGAGGAGCGGGGCACTCGCAGGGATAATATTTAAAGGCAAATTAGAAAATGCAAGATCTAACGTATTACCCGCGTAATTTTTTAAGGTGTTAAACTGCTTTAACCCGCGGAATGTAAGCGCTTCTATTAATTGAATACTCGCATCTTGTACCTCAGTAGACCCCTTTTTTATGGTTGTGTATCCGTCAGGGTTCCAGCAAATAGACGGTAAATTAAAATCACCAATTAATAAAAAAATATCGTTTGGACAAAGTTCAATAACACTGGCAACTTTTTGTCTGATAAAATTGATATTTGAAGGCATTTGACGAGATTCAGGGGGAATGTATGCCGCGCAAATATGTAAGTCGGAATTCGAAACGCACGCACTTGCAGGTATGGTAATCCATAGTATTTCAGTGGGGTTGCTCACACCGAGATCACGATGTACAGCTCCGAGTGTACGTCGTGTTAATATAAGCACGCCGCCGCCCGTACATTTATCACTAAAACAAAAGTCTCGATCGGCCCTGAAAACGTCATACCTATCGTCGCACAACTCGCCATCAAAAATGCCACTGTGCAGCCACGATTCTGTTAAAACAATTACATCGAAGTCGTTCGTCAGAATATTTAATCGTAGCTCCAGACACTTAGTCCTTAGACCACGAACATTCTGATAATAAAAGTTCAAATTATCATTAGCCATTTTTGTAAGCATTTCCAAAAGAAATAAATTGATAGAACATCAAGGCTACACAGTGCACAATAAAAGATTTTTTGTTTGCTTTCACCCACTTTAAGAATTTCCTTAATTTTCCATTTTTTAATATTACAATGCGACGCACTTACACATTTATATTTGGTATCAACGCACTGACAATATTTGATTACCTTTACCAATGCAACACATCTCCTCATACAACACTTACATGCATTCATAAGATAACAACGATGCATCCGAAACGAAATTACTAGTGGAACGTTATAGGTATAGTAGTTATGATTATAAAGAACAATCTGGGACTGAAGTAACCCAAGCAACTGACTCCGGCAGATAGTAGTGAGTAATGGCGCGATTTTCTGGTTTTGGGGGTAGAATATGATAATGTTTAATAGGATGCAACACAACGAGTCACTCAAAGACCCAAGAAATAAACATGAGTCAACAGAAGAGAGTGCAATCTTTTGGTGTAGCTGTGTATAAAATTTTGATAAAAAAAGAATGAGTAAAAATTGAACGTTTAACCATGTAGGTATTGCTGTGATAAATAATATTTGAATGTTTGATGCATTATCATTGTTTCCCGTTTGAATGTCGAAAGTGTCATGGTGTATCAATATAAATACACGACCTAACTCATAACAAGCAAAACCCATCGACAAAACGGACTGATATTTAATAAATTTGTGAAAATATAGTAAATAGAACGATAAAATACTGTTACTCATGTAGCGCAAGCAAAGAGTGTGGACACACCGTCGACGCACACTTATCGCGCGTATGTCTAATTGGTTGAAAACGCAAGTCATACCGTACATTGAGCACTCATTACGTGTGGTAAAAGAGTAGCATAAAGCAGAGTAGACAAACTGAGTTAGGAGATAACAATGAATTGCTTTTACATTACATAAGTAGGTAACGTTATTAAATAAAAAGTCGTGAAAAAAATAATAAAAAGCTATGAACTTCATTAAACTAATTTTGAAATGTCTCTTTCCTGTGATACTTGCAAAGCCGGCGCCGTGTCGTTCTTCCTGACATAAATTCTTCCGTTTTTTGACCACACATATTGATACTGTTTAAGTTTCGCCGTCTCCCTGCATTTCTTCAGTAAAAGTTTATTGAATTGTGTGAGATGCTCATTGACATAAACGGGTCGCACGCTGCCATGCATGCCGAGGTCTTTGGTGGTCAATCTATTCTTGCGTGTGCCGGAAATTATGTTGTCCTTCAGAAGACGGGTTTTTAACTTTGCAACTATATTTTTTGGGCGGCCCTGTTGCTTGAGCCTCGGAGCAACACGGTTGATCTCTATTATATCTTCATGGGCAATAACAACACCAGCGTGTTTAGCAATACACAGCATTATATCGCTCAAATTTTCATCTTTATTTTCCGGGACTCCGACGATCTCCAAATTCAGAAGGCGTTCCCTTTGATTATTACTATTAATTTCTAATTGTAGTAATTTGTTTTCAGTACTTAATAAATCTATTTTTGACTCCAGTGATTCGATTGTTCTCTTATTAGTGGCCATTGATTCCATTTTCTTAGTGACAGTATCGTATTGATCGCAATTGAACTGTACTGAGTGCTCTAATGCTGTGATCTGCTTTATAGTCTCATTATGCTTTAGATTGAGAGATTGGACTGACTTTTTTATCTCTTGATATTCATGACGGACGCTGCATATTTCTGACTTGATTTCAGCGAATGATGCATTTAATTTCTCCAGATCAGTCTTCAATACAGAGTCCAGGTTGCTTTTAATTTCAGATAACTCATCTTTGATTTCCATTTTCCAATCATTCAATGTACTACGTATTTCTGCAGTAAAAGTTCTGAGAGCCTCTGAGAAGTCGTCATCATGTTTCCGCTTACGTGCAGTAACATTGCTTGATGCATCAGATTCACTGATGTCCGGGTTGGAGCAGTAAGGCTTGTTTGGCGACCGATACATTATTGAAGTAGCACTTCTACACAACTGTTAAGTCTATGATATAACACACGACTATGCCACTAACTGATTTTAGATCTAATGTGTACTTATAATAAGGATTATTTTTGAATAACTGTGGCGGAGTGTAACCAACAACACGTCTACTCCTAATGGAGCTTCGAGCTCGAAAAAAAGAGAATTAGAATTTACAAACATTGCATTCGGAGATAGATTAAAGACTGTAATAGCCCATATGCTTCACAGGCCCTATTAAGAGACCAAGTCCGGAAAACTCTAGCCTAACTGGATTAGAGTTTAATATTATGCTACTTTGCATAAGGAAAAAAGTACTTGATATAGAATTTTACCATCTCGTATCGGATTTAATTACATGACCATATAGGTAGGAAGTGGCGCAGAAGAATTTCGTGATCCCAGAGCGATTGTTTGGCAATCTAGATAGGCCGATCGAAGAAACAAAGACGATCTCTATGATTAAATAATCAAATCCGAAACGAGATAGTAAAATTCCAGCGTTCAGAAATGAATAAATGTATGAAAATAACGAATCTTCAAACCTCAATAACTTGCTGTGTGAATTCCACAACTTTGGTGCCCTATTTTTTTTTTAAATTTTTATTTATTCATTTATATCAGGCAAAAAAAGGCCCATACAATAAATATCTTACAGACTAACATACATATAATAAACTTAACTAAAAATAACTATTTATTACAAGTAACACGTAATGAAGGCGCGACGTGTTGCGGAACAAAACACCTTTCGGCCAAAAATCTTCTTTTATGAAGGTCGACAGATGTTCGGTTGGTACTCTCACCATAAAGGAATTAAAATTCACGCTATGGCGGGAAACCAGCCGTTCGACCCTCAGAGTGAACTTGGCTTTATTTCTGATGTACTCCACAATATCATCTGATTTCGTGGAGTAATGCAGGCGGAACACGTACAACTGTGTTGTCTGGATAGCCGGCCGCAGCAGCTGGTTGTGTCCAGTCGGGGCGGTGCCGCAAAGGTTTCGGCGGGCTTTTTCCTTTCCACTTTTTTGAAACCGTCTTCATCACAGCCGTCTTCTTGTCTCTGTGGTACACTCTTAGAGACCGTTCGTTGTTGGTTACCCGTCGCTTTTGTAACCCGGGTCGGGTTGTCGCTTGGCGGGCAATTAAGTACCAAATGAAAAGTTCTACATCTGTGGTTCTACTAAGCATGCGCACCATTTTTTTTGTTTTCACTTACTTTGAAAAATGTCCTAAAATGTATGGAGCATGAATGTTCTCCTTTAGAAATCCTACAAGTTCTATTTCAATCAAGTTATATAATATACTTTTACATAAGTACTTTTACATCCTTGATTTCCATTTGATTACAGCAAGTTCTTCATCTGGCCAAACTTTTACCTGCGTCATTCAGATGATGTTGATACAGAACCTGTCTTTGAGCCTCCTCCAGCAGAAAATGCATTTGTCCAAGAATCTGAAGAAACACAGGAAATTTCTAACGCTGAGCTGACTACCATTGATAACAATGTTGAAGAACTTCATACACAGTTGACTCGTGTGAATCAAAGCAAAAAAAACGATAAGCAATCACATCACAAACCTGTCAAGCTCTTAAACAAGGATATAGTGGAGAAACTTGTTGAACATGGAGCTTTTCTAATGTGCTGGAATGATGAAGGCCAAACTCCACTGCATGTGTGTGTGGAACAGCGTTTGGAAAACGTTTTAAAGGTAAAAAGTTAGAGTTACTTAAGCAAATAATATGACGACTCTGAATTACAACTCTAAGGTAAATGCATAAAATGGACATGTTTATGTTGTTATTTTTATCTTACTCTTGACATTTTTTAATAATTGCAATTTATTCTATGAATATGGTAACTAATATGTTTTAATTGGCTTGCATGTTCATAAAGTACGAAAATTTGTAAGTCTGAAGAGATTAAATGTAAGGTACTACCATCCCTACGCATAATGGGCCAAGTGAAGCCTAAATGCAGAAAAGGGAGCCCGTTACCAATACTAAGATACTACAATGTATAAAACCATCATAACTCACACGCAAATAAATAATACTTTATTATATTTTTAGTAAGGCTAATACTAATATTTTAACTGCTTTAGTAACACTTATGTTCAGCAATAGGCGTAAATTAAATCAATTCTTTCACTTTCATAGATCATAAGCTTTCAGGCAATTAATAGTTTAAATCAATGTTCCAGGACCTGATCATGAAAGTAGGACCCGACGTAAAAGACCGCTGCGGCAGAACTGTGCTGCGTGCTGCTATTGACGCTGACTGGCTTCCAGGAGTGCTAGTGGCGCTGAATGCTGGTGCTGATGTAGCAATACAGGTGGTTTCCATACTTATTTGAATTTACATACATAACGGGTGTAAAAAAACCAAACGCAGATCCGAAAACCACGTATTGTCCCCATCATTAGGATCATTTTTCTCTTTAGGACCATACCTGGGAAACAGCTGGTTCCAAAGATATTGAGCGTCAAAGTCACAATTTTGTTTTCCATTTTATTACATAAACTGTTGCCAAAGATAAAGATAAAGATAAAGATAAAGATATATTTATTTGCAGAAACATGTGTGAGATATTTTGATGTTATGTTGGTGTTAGCATCAACATGTCGGGCCGATATTCGGCATGCAAATTTTTACAAAAGCTTCTCTAATTTCAATAAATATTAACAATGTCAACTTATACTTAATTATGTAATAATTTTTTCTCAAAAACAAAAAAAAAATTAAACATTTGTTAGAGATAGTAATGTCAAAATGTATCGATAAGAAAGTCATTTATACTGTAATAGCATTTGTCAATTAGTTTCTTTTTCAAATAAATTTTATTTTAAATAGACTGTTAGACATCAACTTATAACTTTGAGGAATTTTATTATATATTTTGGGAGCCATGCATACTACACTCTTCTTCAATAAAGCGGTTTTTGCTGGTTGCGAGCACAATTTGGTCCCATCACGACGGTTACGAACTACTTTATCCGACAATCGTGGAAACAGGTGAGGATTCGCTCTTACGAACAGAGATATCTCCATTATATATAACGACGGAAGTGTGAGAATAATCTGTGCTTAACAAAATATGGCATACAACTATCAGTGGTATGGAGACCAAACATAGCACGGATACATCGTTTCTGACTTTTAAACGCAATTTCTCTGTCAGTTGAGTTACCCCAGAAAATTATACCGTATCTAAGGACAGACTCTACCAGTCCATGGTAGGCAGTGAGTAGTGCGTCAATATTAACAATATATAGTAGAAAGTCTGTACAAAGCGAAACCTAAACTACTTGTTTTTTTACTAAGTTCATTTATATGATCTTTCCAACTTAGTTTTCTGTCAATTTGTAAGCCAAGAAATCTGCCATTGTCAACTTGACTTATGACGGTATCGTTGTAAGATACTTCAGTGTTAAAGGGGGTAATAGCTCTTTGGTAAAAATGCATTATGGTTGTCTTAATTAGGTTAATTATTAAATTGTTATTATGTAACCACGCGGATATACATTTTAGTGAATCATTTATGTCATTTTTATAAGTATTAATGTCATTACAATTTATAGTTACAGTACTATCGTCAGCAAATAAGGTCATAGGTTGTTTAGTGGCATTTGGTAGGTCATTTATATAGACTAAAAATAAGAGAGGTCCCAGTACGCTGCCTTGAGGGACACCATATTTGACGAAACGCTCGGTCGATGAGCTTATCTCTTCGGATTTAGTCTTAACGTTTATTTTGCTAATTTCCGTCCTTTGACGACGGTCTTTAAGATAGGACTGGAATAAACCTAGAACATTACCTCTAACACCATACGCCTCCAGCTTCTGGATTAGAATATTATGGTCGACATAGTCAAAAGCTTGAGTCATATCACAGTATAATGAGCATACTGGTGTTCTTTTATCAACCTGAGTTATTACATCTTTATAAAAGTCAAAAATTGCCATGTTTATGTTTTTGCTTTTCCGGAAACCTTTTTGCTCTTTACATAGAATGTCATTCATTTTTAAATGATTGTTTAGTTCATTGTGAATGTATTTTTTAAATACTTTGCTAAATATTGACATTAATGCAATAGGTCTATAATATTCCATTAATTCTTTGTAATTTTTTTTAAATAGTGGCTTTACTACAGACATTTTTAGATCGTCAGGAAAAATACCTCTTTGAATGCTTAGGTTTATAATAAAACTAATGTGCTCGCAAATGTTTTCATTTACAGTTTTTATTATTCTTGTGGAAATGCCATCATGCCCCACACTATTTGTGTTTTTAAATTTTTTAATGATGTTAAATATTTGTATTGGTGAAGTTGGAGCTAAAAACATGGAATTAAGCCTGCGACTAAGGTGTTTGGTAACATTTTGTCCGCGTTTCTCGAGTGGTTTAATTTTGTCAATGAAATAATCATTAAAACATTCCGCTATTTGTTTGGAATCAGTTATGTAACTGTTATTTACTTTTATTTTGGATATCGATGAAGTTGGTATTCTGGAGGTTGGTATTTATTAATAATTTGCCATATTGTTTTAGTTTTATTGTCACTTATTTTAATGTTATAATTATTACGAGCTCGCTTGGTCAAGTTTATAATTTTTTTAAAGAGTTTTGTGTATTTTTTATAATTTAATTTATTAGATGCAGTAGGTGATTTCCTGTATGTCCATAATAATTATCTTTTCTTTTTACTACAAATTCTTAATCCATGGGATATCTATTTTGTTTTTTTAGTCACTTTAATTTTAATTTGTTTATATGGAAAACATAAGTCATAGAAAAGCTGAAATTCCTGCAAGTAGCACCGGTATGCTAAATTTGGGTCATCGCTTTGGTACATATTAGCAAAGGATAGATTTTCTATGCACCTTTTGAATTTTTTTATGTTTTCTAGGCTATAATCTCGTACATTCTTGCGCCAGTATTTTAGTTTTATTATATTTTTAACAGGTACTTTTATAAGTTGAGCCGTATGGTCCGATAAGCCGAATTCTAACACTTCAGCCTTACATGTCTTTTTATAATTATGAGCGAAATTGTCAAGGCATGTCTTACTAACAAGCCTAGTGGGTTGTTTAAGAGAAAATTTAAAATTATAGTTCAATAGTAAACATTCTAGGTCAGCCGTTACATTATTATTTTTTAAGATGTCAATGTTGAAATCACCAGCAATAATTAGCAAAGGATACTTAAAAACTTTTCTACATACAAACATAGTGGTTGTTTTTATTATTTCGTTCATAATAAGGCATTATTAATTACAATACGCAATGTACGGCTCAGCGCGGACGACTTTTGAACTTAGCAGCCATCTCCAGCGCAGCGGCCTACGCTACAGCTGCTATACATTGCGCGCTACGAATTATAATATTTTTTTGAGTCCCATAAATAAAAATCATTTCCCAGCTATAATATTTTGTAATTTGGCTTGGTTTGCTTTTCTGATTGCGTAACTTCAGGGTCTGCGTTTAGTTTTTTTACACCCTGTATATACACACAGTAATAGAAATTTTAAAATAAAATTTGACAAATAATGCTGCCTTATACTACAACCGTAGGAAAACATTTTGAAGCTTTATGTTTGTAAGTAAATCATAAAAGTTTCGGGAAATTGTCGGAAAAACTGCGAGACTCGATTTCTGAACTTTTTATAATATGTACCTCCCTACAAATTGGTACGAAACCCTCGTTGGACGAGTCCGCCTCGCACGTGTCCGGAATCACTTACCACTATAGGGTATGCAAATCCAGTAACAAACACCATTCGCATGACATTTTATTCATTTAATTTGTTTTTTATTATTATTTTCAGGCACCCGATGGCTTGACTCCTCTACACGCCGCAGTAACAAACATAACTAATCATAATAAAGAATTACGAGAAACCATACTGCATGAAATACTTACGGTTGCCGAACAGAAAAACGTCCTGAACTGCCTTGATGCAATCGGAGAAACGGCGATATTCAATGCAGTGAGAAGCGGGTACTTAAGTTGTGTTAGACAGTTCTTAGACAAAGGTGCACTTATAACACACACTCCTAAAAATAATCTCAACGTATTCCATATCGCTGCTAAATGTGGGTTAGAAGATATCCTTCAAACGCTATTAGATTTTGATAACGATTCTACAATTTTAATGATCAATAGTCTAACAGTTCCAGCGGTGGGGGGTCTTGCACCCATCCATTTTGCTGTGATGAGCAACAATTTGGCATGCGTTAAAATTCTCAAAGCCAAAAACGCAGATATATGCATAAAAACTTCCAGCAACTCAAATGAATCGACAACACCCTTGCACATGGCAGTCGACAATGATAATTACGAAATTGCTGAATGTATTTTATTAAATAATGAATCTAATAAACAGGAGATGTTGCCAATAGAGCAATACTATGGCAAAGGTTGGCTTCCACTGCATTCTGCTATCTATAAAAGCAGCGAAAACTTTATAAAACTATTTTTGAAATATAACGCAAATTTGGCTGCTCAAACTCAAACGGAAAACTCCAAAACAGCCTTGGAAATGATCATGAAAGATGTTACAAACCCAACAGAGTTTTTGGAAGACTTGTTAGATTCATATATTTCATTGGATGGTTGTATGAATAGAGTCAAAATTGACTATAGTCTTCTGATGTCTGACCGTGGTTTGAAGGAGGAAATGGAAGTGATTCAGGCACTTTTAGAGACAGGGAACCAATTTAAGCAAAAAAGGCTGCTACTTCATCCTTTGATAGGAAGTTTCATTTACTTAAAATGGTGGGCGTTATCGCCATTTTACAGTCTAATATTATTAACTTACATTACATATGTAATGATGTTAAATTATTTTGCATTAAACCTCTTTTCTTACATTGACACTAAACAAAAACCTGGGTGGTCACTGTTGGGTGAGGGAGTCTTAATATTTATGCTTATAGTTTTCAATATTGTACAAGTAAGTATAAAAATAATGTGATGTATCTTAGGAGTTAGGACACAATAAATCCTCTAAGGTAATATTTTAATTCATAGACAGTATTTATACCTTTCATTTACATTTTAGGAGCTTCTTATGAACGTTGAAGGTAGAAGATACTTTTTGAAACGGGAAAACATTTTCAAATTAGGCACCCTGGCACTGGCAACTATCTTGCCTCTGCTGATTTTGATGCAGGAGTTCGAGGCGGCAAGGCATGTGGCTTTAGGAGCATTGCTTTTGGCTTGTATTCAATTTCTGAACATAACCTCTCAGAGCGAATACTTAGGGTATTATGTGGTGATGTTTAAGAAGGTGACTTGGAATATTTCTAAGGTAAGATTTTCTGCTAGAGCTGTAAATCTATTAATTTTGAATTTTAAAGTCTTGTATGGGCACCATCATGAAAAACAACATTCTTGATTGCTACCAAAAAAAGGGTCGAAACTGAAAACTTTTTAATTCCATTACAATTTCAGAAAAGATTCATTTAGTTTCTTATTGGTGTTATTTTACTCTATTAGCACCAATGAAAAATAAAATACAAACATACATACATATTATCACGCCTCCTTCCCAACGGGGTAGGCAGAGACCAAGGCCTTCCACTTACTACGATCCTGGCATACATCTTTCGCTTCTTCCACATTCATCAATCTTTTCATGCATGCTCGTCGGTTTAGAGTACTCTTGACCTGACCTTTCTTCAGAACATCCCCGATTTATTATTATCGTGATAGGTTCGTCTAGGCCTTCCTCTTCCAACGTTCTCTTTCACACTCGTCTTGTAGATCTGTCTAGTCATTCTTCTCTCATTCATCCTCTCTACATGTCCAAACCATCTAAGCATCCCTTTCTCAATCCTTGTGACAATATCTACTTTCACACCACAACGTTAATAATAAATACTTACAATTAAAGTTCAACTATTGAAAAGGACGCTCTAAACCATATGAACGTAACATATATATGTTTAAACTTATAAATTTAGATACCTTTAAGGCCACGGAATGTGCTCGAATTCAAGCTCTAAAATTATTGTTCTACTGTATTCGTGTTTAGTTAGTAATTCTACTACTGCACTTTTTAAAGTTAAAAAGTCTTCATGTCATATACTTCCCCTAGTAGCTGATGGGTTTATTATAGGGAAGTACCTACCTACCTTATATTTATTTTGTATGTACATTAAAGCAATCACAATTATTAAAATCTTATATTTTCAGATTCTGATCACATTTTTCGTCTTAATGTATAATTTAGCCTGCTGTTTCAAGATACTGTTTCGTTCACAATATCCGTTTGACTCCCAGTGGCATTCTATTGTGAAGACTATGTTTTTGATGACCGCAGAGTTTGAATATAATGAGACCTTCAAAAGAAAGAATGCTGAACGCCTCGGATTTTCCATTGAAATAATCAGAGCTTTATTTCTCATATTCCTTATCATGATAGCCATTGTCTTGATGAACATGATGGTTGGTGTTGCTGTAGATGATATTACTGACCTTAAAGCCCACGGCAAAATGGGAATGCTGGAAAAACAGTCTGCTTTTGTACGCTCTTTAGACACACTCAAATATAATCTCACGAAAGTAATCGTACCCAGAAAATATCGTAGAACACCGTTTCCAATAAAAATTACTTTCGAAAAAACAACTGTTAATAAAAAGATATTTATAAATATTCACAAATTGCCAAAGAGATTTCGTGATGCCTTTTTTAATATAGCCCAGAAGAACGAAGACAAAGATCAGGAAATGGTAAATAAAAACAATGAATTGGAGGAAGAGAGAAAGAGAAATGATCGACAATGTAATTTTTATGGCAAAACGATGGATAGGCTTGATGCGCTAGAAAATGTCACAGCAAAAAAAGCTTCTCAAATAGATAACATAAATAGTAAGCTAGACGTTCTGAGAGTAGAGTGCTTGGAGATAAAACAGTTGTTGAAGAATTTAAAAGTAAACCAAGATAAAGAAGTTGGCGGATGAGATTGACGCTGCTTTGGCCACTAATACATATCGAGCCATAACCGCCACTTTAGCGTAAGCGACAAAAACCAAACTTTTCAGAAGGTTTTTTTTAATATTTCAGATAATATATATATATCCACGCCGTATCCGACGACGGCGACTCCTTGCTGTCAAGTATCAGGTGATGCTAGGATGGAATGCTCTTAGGTGACTAGCAAAACCGAACTTCGTTTTGAAAATTCGGCTACATGGAACACAGAAATTTGTTGAACACAAAAATGTCATATCAATATGAAATTTACAATAGAGACATATTTTTTGATGATATACACCGTGCAATTTTAACCACCCTTAAAACGAAGCCCACGTTATGTTACCATTATGTATAACATCTTGGCAATGTTATTTAATATTTTTTACAATTTTTTTTTTATATCGAATTTCGGTTTAGCTATTTATTTTGAAATGCCCACAGATGTAGGTAGCTGTGTAAGATCCATTCAAACGAGACCCCGCAGCAGCAAAATAATACGTCTGGGCGCGTCACACATGTAGTCCACGAAGTATGGATTGGTCACGGCGTTTACGTCACCGTCAAGAAAACACGGAGACAGGTTGGTGGGGCTTATTAACTTAAAGTTCAGATACGGTAAATGTACAGTAAATGTACAGTTAAGTTTCAAAGAAGATATGTATTCCTTTGGATAGGAGTATGGAGTATCTCAATGTCTAAGAAGGTCCAAAAGCTTGAAAAGCCAACTTTGAGCTGTTGAGATACCCTGAGGAATTCTTCTTAACTTACATTTTTGTGGACGGACCTATCACTGAAACCCCATATGGGAGGCTTTAATCAGTTAAACCGGGCAGAGTGTGGCGAGCGCTGAAGGCGCTCAGCCTAGGTCCGCCACGCTAGCGGTACTCCGGTGCGGCCGAGGGTGAGGCTTCGCGAAGCGAAGCCTCAGGCTCGCTCGCACCGGGGCCCATACTAGCGGGCGTGATCGGGCCAGTGTGGGGTGCTAAGGGCACCCTACCAAATGGCGAACCCACCATTGGTGGCGCCGCCGGAACCGGAGATGCCGTGGCATGCCGGATCACGGTCGGGCTCCATTCTGGCGGGCCCGATCTGGGAGGGGGGATCGGACAGCGACCTCAAGGGCGCCTCTGTAGGCTCGGACCTCGGCTTGGGTCGCCGTCCGAGGGGGGGGCAGGTGAGAAGCGGCCAGGCACATGATTGTGTCGGCCGAAATGAAAGGCGGGACCACGCACCCGCCTCCGACGGGTGCGGTGTGGAGAACTACTGTGTTGTGCAGTAATTGAAGTGCTTAAGGCGGTGTTGGCTGTTGTGACATACGCGGTGATCGGATCGTCGGGGTCGTTCAGCACGTGCCTGGGCCGACGGCGTCGGAAGGCGACATCCCTCTGGGGGGTGTACGTGGCGGCTTCCGCTATGAGCGGATTGGGGTGATTCACTGCCTTATCGAAAAAGCGTTGAGAGGCTTCTTTCATATAGAGGGCAATGGATTGGATCTCGAGATCTTGGTGGATATTATTGTTGCGTACGAACCACGGGATACCCGCGGCCCGACGCAAAAAGAGATTTTGAAGTGTTTGAAACTTCTTAAGGAGGGATGGGGCAGCGTGAGCAAAAACCGGACTGGCGTAAGTCATCACGGGGCGGATGCAATCTTAACTTACAGAACATAGGCCTGGAGTACTTATCATCATATAAAAATACTTACGTCTTGCGTTGTAACAGACATACAACGCCATCTATTAACATTTCAGGTAAACTAAAAATTGACATCTAATACATTTGCTAAAACGAAAACCTAGCGCGAGGCAAGGTACAGGCAGCGCCATCTATGTATATGTTAGGGAACTAACATTATCTGAAGTTATGGTCTAACTAGCATTTTATGAGAAGTCATGATTATTACATATTTTGTTACATACTGTTACAAAAATTAATAAAAAAATGAATAAATGATGTTATGCATAATGGTCCAATAACGTGGGCTTTTACAGGTGGTTAAAATTGCACGGTGTTTAAAATGTAGGTACATAAGGAGAGTATACAGATATGGCAGAGTATTCAGTGTAATGATGATGTAATAGGGAGACAACTTAAAGGAATGTATTGAAATTCAATTTAAATAATTATATCAAACAAAAGACCGTTTGTAGTCACAATAATACTAACTCAGAAGTGAAGATAATTCCGCTCTAGAAAAGACTTTAACTAATAAATTTGTCAGCATCATCTCAATCAAACGACGTACATACACTGCTGGCTTCCCTTAAAGATCTCCATGCCGATGATCCCGTGCCGCCAGATCCCAGCGGCTTCCTGCGACCTTCACCAGATCGTCTGGCTACCAGGTCTCATAGGGTGCCCACAAACCAACGTGTGCGCGGTCGCCCTTCAAGAATCTGTCCTGGCCGGTTCTTTATTCATGTGACCCGCTCGCTGCTACTACAGCTCAGCAATTATTCGAGAGATGTCAGTTATCTTAATTATACTTATGCATTATAACCTACAAGAATAGTCTAAAATTTACTTTGTTAAATGTTTAAGAACCAATAAGTTGTATCTTGTTGTTAAAATATTGGTCTAAGTAATATTTCTCAAAGTTCCAATTAAAAATGTTTATACTTTTTCACTACTCGATCATTTGACTTTTATTATAACTAGGTATCTAGTTTCTCAATTCGTACGATCAAAAATGAGTGGCTTAGATTTTTTACAACCAATATGGACATTAATAATACTCTCAAACAAACTTATTGAATAATTAATGATGGTAATAACGTGGGTACCTACATAAAAAAGAGCTTATTATGTCTTAACAAAATCATACCACAGAAACACAATCGGCTACTTCAATTTCCATAATATGTACTACACACGGAATTCACATATTAATGTAATATGTAAATTCCTTGGTAGGTACTACAGGATGCAACATTTAGGCGAAATTATATGACCAGTCGTAACAACTTTTCTTGCCCGAAATATGACAAGTTATATTGGCCGATCCATACTATATATAAATCGCTCATTCATTTTTAATTATTTGACCCTGTTTTTTTTCTTCAAAAATTATATAATTTTACGAGCAGAACTACTATATCATGGTTTATTATTTCGCACTAATGCCACAGTACTATACTATGTAGTATGTAAATAAAACCATTGACTAGGACAAAGGGTCAGTAGCTCTGAGGTCTGATTTATTTATTTATTTTATTTATTAGGTATATACCACAGTTGACAATCATGGGTTAGGTAAATACTTCCAGGTTAGTACCTAACTTAGAACTAGATTGACAACCTAAATGTATACACACTACATGGCAAATTTAACAGTGTCACGTAGAGTAAAACTACAAACAGACAGACACCATTAAGTTACGCGAAAATAAAAAATACAAAATCAATATCATGAAATAAGAGATTCAGCACATACAATTATTAGCGCACATTTTATAAACTTAGGTGGAATGTTGTCTGGGCCAGCGCCTTTATAAGAATCCAAACTAGCTATTTTCTTCAAAATTTCCTCATCCCTCATCTCAAATCCCAAGAAACCTATTAGTCAGCGCATAGCCTAGATTGGAAGGAACAGGTTCAGTGCCTTGTTCTACGTATACCGAGCCAAAGTATTGAGACAATAACACACAGATTCCTGATTATTGCAGGCTGATTGATTCCCAAATTTCATGTTAGTTGGAATGTTTTTGGATCCCTAGATCGATAGTTATGGTATCGAAATGCATTGTTGCGATTAGAGTACCTATTCAAATCTACTTAAACACTTATACAAAGAAAGTCGTGTTAGTTTCACCACTTATAAGTCAAGAACGGCTAGGCCGATTTTTATGATTTTTGCGTTTTTAGATTTGTCGTCGTCGGGAATAGGATAATAAGTGTTATTTTAAAAACATTGGAAAGTTAAAGTAAAAATAACTAATAGGAAACTGTTTTTCTTTATACAAATTTCCAACCCCGCCATATTTAATGACAATGAATGACATTTAAGACGTCAAAATCAAATAATATTCTGGGGCGAAACGAAGTTCGCGAGGTCCGCTAGATTAATAAATTTAATCGAACACGCGACTTCGACGATTACTAAAAACTACCTACCTACGCTAACTATAATAAAACTTAGACTGACAATGAGTTGTTAAGGCCACAAATATATGATTAATACCTATTGATCATGTAATTATCGTGATCTGTATAAAAGCTAGGTATCATCTATGCTTCTCGATATGATAAGCGTATGGCTCAATAGCATCGCAATTGTATATTTTGACACATTTAATATGGAAGTAATGTCAAAATATACGATTGCGATGCTATTGAGCCATTTGTAAATTAGCAGAATTGGGGCCCTGGTTTCCGACCGCGCGATATAAGAGTCATCCCTCACGAGCACGAGACCGCACCGCAAGCATGATGTACTACTTACCTATGGTGAGAGACGCCGAGCGGTGCCGCTGGCTGGCATACAATTTTCTTGCGGTGCGGTGTCGTGTGGAACGGCTCTTATATATGTGTAGTTCACGGGTTATTCCCAGTTGCCCCCACCGGTATCGCCCCCACTGGGGGTAAACTGGGATTTTTTTAAAATAATGTCCCAGTTGCCCCCGGTGCGGTGCCTCAATTCGAAAGGGCAACTGGAAATTCAATTTTTAAACGTCCCAATCTTCTCCACATGATATATAACTATATATTTTTCCTTATGTTTATTAATTTAAATTAGAATAAAGTGTATTAAAGTGTTAATAATTGAATAGATAACAAAAGCAGGGCATAACCATTAAATGCAAATTGTTTTTGTAAAAGTTTAAACCCTGTATCGTGACTAAAGTTTTGGAAAAGTTGCCGGCCGGCTTTGACACTTAACTTGACAAAATTTGAAAGGACCTAACGGATCACCTAAAACCAGGAGAGTACTGTTTTCATAATACATATAAATCTGTAAATGCTTTGTTAAATCTCACTATATGTAAATTTAAATTGTATGGTACCTACGTATAAATAATTGAGGTTATTTTTTTAAGAAAGTTAAACAGACTAATAGATAAGTAATTGTTTCGCGGTAATTGTCGGTTGTTTGGCTACTGAAATACCTACTATCTCAACAACAGATACTGATCAAACCTCACGAAAGTGAGATACGCCACAATTCAATACGATTCGGTTCTGTTGTGCCTCTCTTTACTTGACGTAATAGTGGAAGTAAAGTTGACGATAACAACCCCTTAACCGCAGACAATTTACTCCTTATACTATACAGTAACACATTTACAGGTACATTGCAGTAGATAAATGATGATACTGGACAATATTAGTTATTAGTACTTAGTTAATTTTAAGATTGCACATATTCTATAATTTTTTTTTTGCTTACCTCCATAAATAAACATAATTAACTGCTCCAATTTCAATTATCAGCTCCTATTTAATTCAATTATAAACATTCAACCAATATCTTGTACAATAAATTAACAATAATAGTTCAGTTTTCTTGCCATATAAATCATAAATTATCTACCTACATAAACTTAATTTCTTTCCAAACCGTCTGTTGCACACATTTCTTTGCATTATTTCAGACCATACTAAAACACACACAATGGATACCCAGACTGGAATCATGACTCGCAAGATGACCTTTCATAACACTGAGATGAAACTTAAAAAGGCTCTCGATGAATTGCAGCAAAGTAGAGAAAGTTGTAGCCAGCTTCTTAGGGAAAGAGACGATAGTGAAGAGGAATTCAAAACGATCATCTTGCGGAATTCTCAACTTAAGAAAGAATTAGCTGATGTCCATGCCCAACTCGAAGAGGTCTCCATACACCGTAATGAATTATTGAACACGGTCAGCACGTTCGATCAATGCAGCAATATCTTTGAGCAGACTCTCAGACGGAACAACGAGCTTGAACATGAACTTAGAGATGCCAACAAGACCATAATTGATTTGGAAGATGAAAAACAAGAAAAGGACTGTGCACTGACATTAAACCTCTATGAGGAATTAGTAGGCACCCCCGGTGAATTAGCTTTCTCTCCAAAATTAAAATTAAATTATTCAAAAAAAACGGATGTCAAAGTTAATAGTAAAATTAGATTAAACAGTAGAAATAACATTAAAAAATATATCAAATTAAATAAATACATTATAAAAACAAATAAACTTGTTAAAAAGCAGAAATGCTTTTATAAAAATGTTCAGTTGAGAAAGCAACGTATTGATTTAGTTGATAGCCTGGAAATATATAGTCAAAAATTACAAGAAAGTAGGTTGAAACATGACTCTGACATATTACAATTGCAGGATGACATCTCGAAGTTGCATAAGTCACTGGAATCCATGACACTGTTATACAACTCTGCCCAGGACCAAATTAATGAACACATCCTGGCTGCAAACCAATTACTTGATCTTGGCAATGCTAATACTAGTTGTAAATCATTACCTAATATTATGATAAATTCAACTCAGTGCACTTACCAACAGAGAGTTGAAAATCCACAGTTGTCTTGTCTAAATTTAAGTAATGAGATTCAGGCAACATCTAAAGAGGAGTCGAATGATGTCATTTTATATTCAGATAGGCTAGGAATTGGTTACGGCTCTATACTAAACAATAAATTAAATTGCAATGTAATAAATAATTGCATGCCGGATGCATCGTTTGATGAAATAATTAAAACAATAGAAAATACTCAAACATGTTCAACCTCAAGTACCATTATTTTAATGCTAGGTAATAGTCAAAAAATTACCAAAAATAATATTATAAAATCATTTTCTATTTTAGATAAATTATGTGTTAAAAAAATATTCCTCTGTGCCTTTCCATTTTGTAAAAATAATTTAAATAATATTAATGCAAGTATTCACTTAATGAATACTTTATTATATAACCTATGTCAAAGACATAGTGACAAGTTTGTGTTTTTTGACACAAATAAATTTATTAACAATAGTTTTATTTTGACAGGCGGCTCTGTACACCTGCCTCATAAAATAAAAAAACAAATTGCTACTTTGTTAGCATATAATATTAATATTAACTGTCTTGCTAAAAATAGCAAAAATATAATTTATGAACATGTTAGTACTTGTACTAATTTAAATATTGTGCCATTGACAACCTCTGAGGCTTTAAACTGAGAGGAAAGACAAAAGCTAGGCCTGATATGTATTTCAATATTGTTCATCAAAACATACAAGGCCTGGCCGGCAAAGAGTTAGGTTTAGGGTTATTTCTTCAAGATTATAACGTTCATGTGATATGCCTTACAGAACATTGGATTAAAAAACACCAACTAATGTTAAACATTGAAAATTATAAAGTCGCTAGTTCGCTCATAAGGGAGTCTGCACCAAGAGGGGGGTCACTTATTCTTGTAAAAAATGAATTAAAATGTAAAGAACGCAAAGACATTGTGTCGCTCTCGGTTGAACGAACTATTGAACTAGCGTGTGCTGAGCTGGAACAATATATCATAATTAGCGTGTATAGCCCCCCCAAAGCTAATTACCACGTTTTTGAAACTGTTATGGATGAGGCTCTGAAAAAGCTCTCAAAATCGAATAAGAAAGTAGTGGTATGTGGGGATTTCAACGTTAATATATTAGAAGAAACGCAGTTGTCCACCCGGTTTCTTGATCTCTTTAAGTCTTATAATCTAATTAATCTTTTTAATGAACCCACCAGGGTGACGCCCACGTCAGCTACTTGCTTAGATAATATTTTTTGTGATGGTAAAGTGTTAAAAAAAACGATTTTAAATTGTCTTATTTCGGACCACAGCGGACAAGAAGCATCGTTCGAGCACCATTATGTCTCTAACAAAGTAGATTCTGTGTATAGGCAATTCACTTTTAATAAAATAGAAAAGTTTAAGGAAAAAATTAAAGTGGGTGTGAATTTGCTAAAGCCTAATGATCAGAATGTTGATAAATTATATGAGAATCTTTTTGGTTTAGTTAAAAATGAATTTGATAAACATTTTAAACAGAAAAAAGTAAAAATAAACAATCAGAAGTGTAAGTTTAATGAATGGGCTACACCTGGTATTTATAAAAGCAGAAAAACATTATATGATTTATATAGTTTAAAGGCAGATTCTCAAAACCCACATTTTATAGAACATGTTAAAAAATACTCTAAATTATTTAAATTAGTATGTGCCAAAGTGAAGTCAATATATCTTTATAATTTAATTTCGGCTTCCAAAAATAAGGCAAAAACCACTTGGAATATTATTAATAAAGAGACCTGTAGAGTAAAACCAAATAATCCTACCTACTCTCTCAAGTTAGGGGATAAGCTAATAAACACGAACACAGAGGTTGCAAACACATTTGAGACATTTTTTTCGAATATAGCTCCCTCTACTACTGAAGGGCTAGCTTCTTCTGCTGATCTAGCTGAATCCCTTCTCAGGTCTGTTGTCGAAGAGTGCAATTCTTCATTTAATTTTAGACATATAAACCCTGACATAATTACAAAAACTTTTAGAGAATTTAATATGAAAATAACAGAGGATCTTTGGGGAATTTCTGTCAATATTATCAATACAATCATAAGTTCATTAGCCCCTCAACTCGCTATTATTTTTAACAAATGTATTGATGATAGACAGTTTCCAACTTTAATGAAGTTTAGCAAAATCATTCCTTTGTTTAAGTCTGGCGAAAAATGTGACCCCTCCAATTTTCGACCTATATCTATATTGCCAGGGCTAAGTAAAATTTTCGAGAAAATAATGTTTAATCAGCTTTTATCTCACTTTAGTGTAAATAAATTATTAAATAGCAACCAATATGGCTTCAGAAAAGGTAGAAATACTACCGATGCTGGAGTTGCTCTCCTACAACATGTGTTTGAGGCTTGGGAGAGTAAGCTAGAGGAGTATTTTGTGACCTTTCAAAGGCCTTCGATTGTGTAGACCATGAAATATTACTTAAAAAACTTAAACATTATGGTGCATCGAATGATTCCTTGGATCTAATAAGTTCTTACCTTAAAGGCAGAATACAAAAGGTTTGCATAAATGGAGCTGAGTCTTCAGGGTCGGCCCTTGTTATGGGTGTCCCACAGGGATCAGTATTAGGACCCCTGCTATTTTTGGTTTATATAAATGACCTTCCCTGTTACTTACATAATCTTTGTGAGATGGTATTGTTTGCAGATGATACATCAATGATTTTTAAAACCAAGAGGGGCAAATCTTCATTTGACGATGTTAACAATACCCTCTCTAAATTATTGCATTGGTTTACAACAAATAATCTCTTACTAAATGCAAATAAAACAAAATGTGTTAAATTTACGATGCCAAACGTAAGGTTAGCTGCCCCTCATATAATTGTTAAAGATGAACCACTAAACTCTGTAGATTTTACTACCTTTTTGGGTATAACTGTAGACTCTCATTTGCAATGGAGTGCTCATATTAGGGGGCTGTCTGGAAGACTTAGTTCTGCTGCTTATGCTGTGAGAAAGATAAGGCAATTGACTGATGTTGGAACGGCAAGATTAGTATATTTTAGCTACTTTCATAGCATAATGTCATACGGAATTCTGTTGTGGGGCTCAGCGGCAGAAATTGAGTCAATTTTTATATTGCAAAAACGTGCTGTACGGGCTATTTACGGCTTTCGACCCCGTGACTCGCTGAAAGAGCTCTTCAAAGAGATTAATATACTTACAGTGTCTTCTCAATATATTCTCGAGAATATTATTTACGTTCGTAAGAACATACATTTATTTCTTAAGAAAAGTAACGTACACAATTTTAATACGAGAAATAAAGATAAACTTGCCGTTCCAGGCTTCAGACTGCGAAAAGTAGGAAAATCGTTTATGGGAAATTGTATCCGTATTTTCAACAAATTACCAAAGGATATTGCTGAACTCCCTGTACATAAACTTAAATCGTATGTTAAAGTTATTTTAATGAAAAAGGGCTATTACACTGTTAATGATTATTTAAATGATAGAAATGTATGGCATTAAGTTGTCCCAGCTCGTACTTGCTTAAACCTTGTAAAAATTATCTTACCTTGTAAAAATTTATTTAAAAAGAGGCTGACAATAGTGACCGAGTTTCTTGCGCTGCTTCTTCTCGGCACTAGCCCAGACTTGTCCCGAAGCAGTGGTAGGTTTAAATATTGGGACGTGTAAAAGCGCCTCCTGGGGCCTATTTGCAGAAATAAAACTGATTTTAACTGATTTTAACTGATTTTATGTTGCTAGAAGCGAAGTGAAAAATGTAGCAATTGTTTAAATAGTGGTTCTGAATGCCAAATGAAAAAGAATGTCTAATAGTATATAAAAAATCAAATCTAAGCTTATCGTGACCAAGGAATTAACATATTAATGTAATATTTAGATGATCGTAGAAAAATTGCAGATTTAAAGTTTCTTTATAAACTTATTAATAATCAACTTGATTGCCCCAGTCTTTTAGCAAATGTTACATTTAATACTCCCCGTAAGCTACCGCGCTCCTCTAGATACAAACTATGTTCGTTGAAACTGTTTAAAAGTAAGTTGGGTCATTTTTCGTCATTGAATCGTATGCAGTCATGTTATAACAAACTACCCAAAGACGCTAATGTCGATATATTTAGTGGGTACGGAACCTTTATTAAATCTATTACTACTCCCTCTCTTATGGCGGGATTGTAATTAACCATAATATCATAATGTTGTTATTAGTTTTCTGAATTTATTTATTGATTGTTGAGTTGGCACTGGAAGAAAAAAGGTATGATTGTTTATCGAGTCTTACATGAATGGTGACTCTAACTCGTAAACCTATTATTGTGTGTATGTTCTGCTTATTATGTAGATAAAATAGTAGGATATTTAATAAGATAAAATAGTATATTCTGTACCTGAGAAGCATTAAGCTGTAACTCACATTTCTTAAACTTTACAGGAGAGCCAATTTTGTGTCTGAATATGCCTTGTGGGAACTTTAATCAAGCATAAAATTAAAACAACAGGTTTAACAGACAAAAGTATTTATTAAAAATTAAGAATAACTATTCTAGATAATAGTACGTTATAGTTTGAGATCACTTTCTTTTTACAATAGGTTTTATTTTTCATAAACAAAAAAAAAAAGGCGTAACATACAGTGATATGCTTCTATCTTTAGCAGATATGAATTGTAGTTACACTAATAGTTTAAAACTCAAAACCTTCTATAAAACAATAAAAATAATAAAAAAAACAGGAAAAATAAAAAAAAACGAATCTCAATGTAGGTCAAAACTCAAAACTTTTCTAAAAATGAAAATAAAACACTAAAAATGTTCACTACGACCAAAATTTATTCTTTTATTATTGTAAAATAGATGAGAAAACAGTAAATCAACATAAAGTTGATTAAATAAAATTATTACTATGTATATTTGCGTTTATTTTCAGCTCTAATTCAGTCGACTATCCCTACCTATACTATTAATTATTATTATAGACGTAATGGAAACGATAAAACACTTAGTACCAACTCTCTTTTGCTACTTGTAATCTAAGTAATTCTTAAAAATTACCTTCATCTGGATTATGAGCCCAACTAATCTTCTACCCCTACTCGTTATATTATTGTTTGTCATTTTTCTCGATGTATTGCTCATCGCAGCGCCACTTGAACACAAGATACGTGACCTCCTCGCAGAGGCGCGATGCGGAATGAGATTGTTTTTTTTTTTTTTGACGGACCTATCACTGAAACCTTATATGGAAGGCTTTATTCAGTTAAACCGGGCAAAATGTGACGATCGCTTAAGGCGCCATACTAGCGGGCGTGATCGGGCCAGTGTGGGGTGCTAAAGGCATCCTACCAAATGGCGAACCCACCAGTGGTGGCGCCGCCGGAACCGGAGATGCCGTGGCGGAGATCACGGACGGGCTCTACTCTGGCGGGCACTATCTGAGAGGGGGGATCGGACAGCGACCTCAAGGGCGCCTCTGTAGGTTCGGACCTCGGCTTGGGTCGCCGTCCGATGGGGGGGGGGGGGGGCAGGTGAGAAGCGGCCAGGCACATGATTGTGTCGGCCGAAATGAAAGGCGGGACCACGAACCCGCCTCCGACGGGTGCGGTGTGGAGAACTACTGTGTTGTGCAGTAATTGAAGTGCTTAAGGCGGTGTTGGCTGTTGTAACATACGCAGACACGCAGTGATCGGATCGTCGGGGTCATTGAGCACGTGCCTGGGCCGACGGCGTCGGAAGACGACATCCCCCTGGGGGGGTACGTGGCGGCTTCCGCTATGAGCGGATTGGGGTGATTCACTGCCTTATCGAAAAAGCGTTGAGAGGCTTCTTTCATATAGAGGGCAATGGATGAATGGATTGGATTTCGAGGTCTCGGTGGATATTATTGTTGCGTACGAACCACGGGATACCCGCGGCCCGACGCAAAAAGAGATTTTGAAGTGTTTGAAACTTCTTAAGGAGGGACGGGGCGGCGTGAGCAAACACCGGACTGGCGTATGTCATCACGGGGCGGATGCAAGTTTTGTAAATTGTCAACTTATTTCTAAGCGACATTTTACTCTTGCGGCCGACTAGGTGGTATAGATAGTCGGTGCATGTAGAACTTCGCTTCGGTTACAGACACGTTTGATGTGCGCTGCGAACGATAATCGGCGGTCTAAGCTGACACCTAGATATTTGACCTGCTTGACCCATGGGATCCGCTGGTCGAATAGGGTGAAATGAGTGGGAACATTGGGGCAGGACGGATTAGAGGAGGGCGCTACGGGGATGTTCCGCCCGAAGTACATCGCTGCACTTATATCGGGGTTGACTTCGATACGCCATTTTCTAAACCATTCACCCAATTTGGTGACCGCGCGCTGTAGCGCTAGGATCACATATTTTGAGTTTGGACCGGTTTTGTAAATGGCGGTATCGTCCGCGAAAAGGGCTAGCTCCGTGTCTGGAGTCTTGGAGATGTCGTTTACGAAAACGGAGAATAGTAGGGGTGATAGCACAGAGCCCTGTGGGACTCCGGCTTTGATGGATCGAGGGGAGGAGAGGGTGCCGTCGTATCGCTGGTATCGCTAAAGTCATCGTACTTCGCACTAGATCACTTTTCGCAGGTATCGCACCGAAAGCTCAGAATGAACTGACCGCGGCGTCTTAAGTCCTGTTATTTATATATCTCAACATCGATGCCGGTCGTACATACCAGAATGTTCGTTTTCCAGAAAAATCACAAGGACGTTTAAACGTAAACAACTCTAGTGAGTTATACCATTTTGCGCCTTAATCTGTATACTTAAAGTCCAATGTCGCTTGCACTAACATCTTGTTATTACTTTGTGGTTCAACTTAGGTAGTTATGTACATTCCTCTAGCGATATCTCGAAACATCTAGCATGTCCGAGACAGTAAATTAAAAAAATATACAACGTGCATTTCAGTATTTATTGAATCACAGTAAACTTTTTATTTGGTTGTGTAAAAAGTCGAATTTATCGCTAACGCCAAAAGCGGCCGCTTTGAGCAATAGTGTACATAACGAAAGAATGCCAGAATGAAAAGCAGTTAACAGTGATCCGATAAATACGAGAGGTAATTCGCTAAAATGATACTATTCTAGTTTTTTGAGAATTGATTTTGTTTAAAAGTGTTGTAGAATGTTGTTTCTGAATGTATCTCAGTTATGACGGTGGATGATAAAAACACGTCGTACACTTTAATAGTTTATTGAGCACAGTTTATGTTTGTTCTTATTACAACAACACTCACAAGATAGATTAGGACACAGCTTGTGACTTAAACACTAGTTTTAAACATTCAAACAGTTAGGAGTCGAAAGACTGGAGCGGTTATTATGCCGGTATCACTACTGAATGGCGGCCCGATGCACTATATCGCGAGCGACCGGAACGAATGAACCGAACGAACGATGACCGCTCGGATCGGCCGCCGGAGGCCGTGGATTCAATGGGGGCTATCGCTAATGAATTTGCCACTAGAGGCGCTAGTGTCGCGTGAGGTCCAATATCATTCACTTTGTACTGGTTTTAGCGGAATTTTTTGCATAAATTATAATTTCTTTAATTTACCTGCTGGAAAGTTAAAGTGATCTCCTTCGTAAAATATCGCAAATATGGATTATTTGGCGATTAATGTAAACGCTTTAAAAGCGGAATTAAGAAAAAGCGCAAAAATAGGCGGCCGGCAAAAAAGAGCAACTATTTCAAAAGTTAGTTTGTTGATATCAAGATAGTTATTTTTAAACAATATAACCTTAATTAGATTCAAAATATAACACTTTGTTTCGGCGCCGATCGCCTTTGACAGCTACACCTCCGGACCTCAGTCTACAGTGGCGCCAACTGGTGAGCAAAGAAACGGTAGTCCCCATTGAGACATACGTACCTATAGCGACGTGCGCGCTGAGCACGACGTGGTGCGTGGACAGCGCCCAGGCGTGCAGCGAGTGCACGTGCCGCACGCCGCCCAGCGCCGCCAGCGCCGTTGCCAGCTCGCGGTAGCTGACGACAACACATAACCCATATTAATACTTAATTACTTAAGGCCCCGTTAGTTCGTGATTTATGGATACCGCCATCGATCGCCTAGTACGGAGCGCCTATGCGCACCGTGAGCGCCAGCGCTCGACAGTACGGGCCTTACGAGCCGCCGCGCTTATGTATTTTGTAGTTATTTAAACATAGTAATTAAGTATCATTTATTGAATCCAAGCTTAGCGAACATTTCTATAAATATTTAGCAGCTTTAAATATGCATAAAAATGTTATTTATAATGTCCGTAGTTTAGTCGTGAAATTGAAATAAAAAATTAAAAATAAAACTGTAGTAATCAATTGAAAAATTCATATTATTGTACAAAAAGCGTGGGGTGCTTGTTATGATATCCACAGATATAGTAAATTATTGATAAAATATTTACAACAATCTAAATCAAGCCCCCACGCTTTTTGTACAATAATATGAATTTTTCAATTGATTACTACAGTTTTATTTTTAATTTTTTAGTTCAATCTGTTTTAAAAGCGTGGTTTTTTAGTTTTTTAAACTATAATTTATTTTTTACTTTTTAGTTTAGTTTATAAGATTTGATTCCTTCTTTACCGACTGTAAGTCCAAACCTATGCAGGAAACATAATTGATACAGATCGCGCGCTAGCTCTATCTCTTTTACTCCCTCTTACAGAGGAAAACTGGGAAAACTGTTATTAAATTATTGCATTGTCATCGGCCCTTGATACGTGTGCAAAGTTTCAAATTAATCAAACTTCTGGAAATCGGTCAAATTTATGCTCAAAGATTCCATTACATAGATACAACCCAAGCTAATAAAAGCGTGGTAAAAACATTTCGAAGAGAGGTAGGTTTGTGATCTTTTTCTGTCGAGCGAAATTAATCAAATCGTGTAACCGTTAGCGACTGTGACTAGAATAGATTCTCAACTAATACATATATTTTTTTGAGACATTCAAACGCTGTTTTCTAGATTTAAAATAGGTTTTTGAAACTCAAAAACGCATCTCATAGACCTACACAGCATTAATCTATATACAAACGTATGACTGATTTTCACTGATGCTTCATTCCTTTTGGTCGCAGCGTGATGTTATATATCCTTTAGTCTTCTTCGATAAATGGACTATCCAACACTAAAAATATTTTTTCAATCGAACCTATACTTCCTGAGGTTTAGCGCGTTCAAACAAACAAACAAACTCTTCAGCTCAATAATATTAGTATAGATATTGCAACTCACCGGAAGCCCTTGGGCACGGCCTGCATGAGCATGGCGAGCGCGTCGCGCACGACGCGCGCTGACGTGGCCAGCACGAGCACGCTGAACACGAACGTGCAGATCGGGTCCACAATCTTCGCTTCGGGCTGCACGACAAATATATTCAAAACATAACTATTGTAGGATAACATAACATAACAGGATTTACCAGATCCCCTGGTTTATCAGCAACAAGCTCATATACCAGGATCTACAGCTGCCAACTGTCGGAGACGAGATTGTTATAAGGCCTCAGCTGTAAGTAACGACTCTCACACCATCCAAATACGTCAGTTCAGCAGCTGATGACCACTGAAGGCTTTTGTTTCAGATGACTGCACAGATCAAGCGTCAAGGGCAACTTAATACGATTTGAAAAATGAAACACACAATACAAAACAGGGGTAACAGAGTCAGTGGACTCTACCCTAAACATGCCATAAATACAGTGACTGACACGGACACAAAAGTGGATTATTGTAAAGTACTACAGATTGCTCCTGGACGAAAATAATAAAAGAGAAAATAATTACACGAACACAATACATTGCTATTAAAATTTACGGATTTAAGTTACGTTTATTAGGGTTTTAGTCTATTTTGGTTTATACGAAAGTACGACGAAGACACATCTAAAGACCACACTAATGCCATCTACCCTCAAAATTAACTTATTAATTCTGATGCCCAATGAAGGAGAGATATCAAAAGGTGATATTAGTAAAAAAAGCGTTTAAGGTACGCCCTAGACTCACCAGTCAGCTAAGAAAAATAATTGACAAATGAAGTGATCGATAAAAGTGCCTATGCTTTTGTTTAATTTTAAATAAAAGTTTTAATATAAAAATACACAAATGGTTTGAAGAATTGACAATGGAATCAGGAAATAATGGGGACTACCGTTTCTTTGCTTTGCTCACCAGTTGGCGCCACTGTAGACTAAGGTCCGGAGGTATAGCTGTTAAAGGCGATTGGCGCCGAAACAAAGTGTTATATCTTGAATCTAATTGAGGTTATATTGTTTATAAATAACTATCTTGATATCATCAAACTAACTTCTGAAATAATTGCTCTTGAGGCCGCCTATTTTTGCGCTTTTTCTTAATTCCGCTTTTAAAGCTTTCACATTAATCGCCAAATAATATATATTTGCGATATTTTACGAAGGAGATCACTTTCCAGCAGGTAAATTAAAGAAATTATAATTTATGCAACAAATTCCGCTAAAACCAGTACAAAGTGAATGATATTGGACCTCACGCGACACTAGCGCCTCTAGTGGCAAATTCACTAGCGATAGCCCCCATTGGAGCCATTGCAAAATAATAGGAGACGAAGCAAGCTTAGACGCAGAGGAAGGGCTGAACTAGATATATGTCTTAAAGGCTGGCTTACAAAAGCGGATCTCAGGATGAGAACATCGATAAATTTGCCTATAGTCTTTAAAATATAGCTTGATTAGTGTAACATTTCTCACTGAAAGTGACGACGTAACTTTGTACCAGCGTCAGACAAGTGAAAAACATTTGCACAAGAAAATTCATTGCTTTCTATGTAATCAAAATAATTATATAAAATCTATATTAAAAGTCAAAAACATTATAATTATACAGTAACAAAATTTAGTACTAACTAAAAAAGATGTCTGTACAAGGTTGCGTCATTTTTCATAATCACTATAAATAGCAATGGAATCATGAGACTATGAATAAACTAATTAAAACTTCAAATCAAATAAAGTAAATAGAATGCAGAAATAAACTTATGCTTACGTAGAATTTGATGAGCACCGAAGCGAGCAGTACCCCGCAGCTCTGGATGAGATCGCCGATTACGTGGATCAGGGCAGCGCGCAGGTTAATGTTCCTGGTAAAACGGAGTTGCCATTATAAAATTATAGCTTATATTTATGTTCTTGTATCGCTTTGAAAAACCATATAAAAGAAAGAAAGAAATTATGAAAGACAAAAATCAAATAGAACATTCGTGATGACGATGACGACCATTTGGATCAGCGGTAGTAAACGCTGCTTCTGAGCCATGGGTCGCGGGTTCGATCCCCGCACGGTACAAATATTTGTGTGCATGAACATGTCTGTTTGTACTGGTCTGGGTGTTTTCTATGTATTATAAGTATGTATTTACAAAAAAAAAGTATTTATATAAGTTTGTCGGTTGTCTAGTACCCCATACGACAGGGTACTTAATGTAGCTAAATTTGGGACTAGATGGCTCTGTGTGGCCCAGTGAGGCATGTCTTAAATATTTATTCGTGATAACTTTTGTCCACAAAACTGCTGAATAATGATTATGAAAAATTTACATTCCAAAAAGAGAATATAGCCATCTTTTTTTATCGTATTACTATTATTCAAGGCATCAGAGTTTTCCAAGCGTTCAGAAATGAGGGGTTTTTACGACTTTTATTTTGCGACAGAAGCCATGACCATCGGGTTACAACCCTTTTTGAACCATTTGTTGATACCATTGTTTTATAGATCCGACCGGGAATTTAATTGGACCTCTGCACCACAACACAAATTTTGTAATCACTGACCACGCAGCTGGGGCATTTCTATTTTTGCGACAGAAGCCGGGACCATCGGTTTAACGTGCCCTCCGAAATACGACTATAACAACGAACGAGGTTCCAGCACGTGCGCATGATCTCATATGCTGCTAAAGAAGCCGGGACCAACGCTTATCATGCCTTCCAAGGCATGGCTATGACCACACGCACACACATTTTAGATCCTAGACAATTTTGAAATTATTCCCTAAATTGACCTGAAAGGAATTAGACCCCTTGGTCTACTACCAAACACTAACCTACTTACGGCCGGTCCTAATAACCTATCTATCTTCAGTTTTGGCATATCGGAGATAGAAAACAATTTCTTTCTTTGTTTCTCTGGATGGCAAAATCAGAGACAGAAGATGTTTTCTATCTCCGATATGCCAAAACTGAAGATAGATAGATTATTTGGACCGGCCGTTAATGAACACTGACCTCGTATGCTGTGGAGCGACGTTGGCTTCAGCGCTCGATAAGTCCTTCAAGGTGTAGTCCCCGTTAACTAGCGGCCCGCCTGGAGGCTTGCGGTCCCGCGCGCGGCGTAAAAACCGGAACAACGAACGAGGTTCCGGCGAATGCGCGTGCGCGTGCATTTGCGCGTGCGCATGTTGGCACGCCGCGCCCCCGTGCGAGTGGTGGTGTGCTGCAAGCAAGATGAATAAATAATAAATAAATAAATGTGGTCAACATCACATAAATTGTTCTGATCTCAATTTGAGTAACTTCTTAAAGCACTCATATTTTGGAAATCAGAAACAATAAAGGTACAACAAACATAAACACCAAGAAAATGTAGAAAAAAACATATTTTACACCGATCCGTCCGGAAATTGAACCCGGGACCTCGGACCAGAAGACGCCTTGAAAACCGGTATGTACGCCACTTCGCCACGGAGGTCGTACAATACAATACATTTTTTTTAATTTGAAGCTCATCTAAAGGGTGAAACGCTAAATTTACAGGTTTACAGTTTGCTGCATGGGATCGAAATAATAAAGAAACTGGGACAATGCAGAGAACCTATAACCGTGGACCCGATTCAAATAGCACTTCTTTTTGTGTAGTCAGCAGTCTTGTTTGCGTCCCTCCCCTCCTAATTGCGTCCCTAGCAACACTGGTATAGGTACTGTGACTATGTCTAAGCCAGGTAGCTCATTATATATAACTTGGCAGAAGTACCATAACTCACCAATATCGGACGCGAAGCCGTGAAGCACCAGTCCCCTAATTCGCGTAACCAAATCGTATCACAATCGTAATTGAACGACAGGTTTTTGACAGTTCTAGTATGGGCTAAATGTCAAAATCGTCCAATTCAATCACAATCGAACTGCGATTCGGTTATGCGAATTAGGCCCCTGGGCGTGCACAACCCTGAATACAATGCCGCTACCTAAGGTCCCAGGACGTGTGTCTAATCCGACTGGTTTCCATTTAACAGCCAAGCTATTATAGCACCTATTGCCTACTACCGACTCACCAATATTGGCCGCGCAGCCGTGCAGTACCAGCGCAAGCACAACCCTGAATACAATACCACTACCTAAGGTCTCAGGACGTGTATCTAATCCGACTGGTATCCATTTAACTGTCAAGCTATTATAGCACCTATTGCCTAGTACCGACTCACCAATATCGGACGCGCAGCCGTGCAGCACCAGCGCAAGCACGACGTTGAAGGCGACTCCGCACCCGGACACGATCATCATCATGTCCGGCTCGATCTTGTACTCGCCGGAATGAACCCGGACGGCGGCCACGTACACGAACACGCCGGTCAGGATCCAGATCAGAAGAACCGACACCATAGCGCCGAGTACCTCTGGAACAATAGAAGAGCAAATACTTTTGATGTGAAACATCTATAGGCGCACGTGAGACCGATTTCTGGCGTGGCGACGCGTCGCCACGCGCAATCGACTGTGCGTTTCTCTCTCACTCGATCCGGCGTTAAGCCATCTCTTTCGCTCCACTGAGCTCGCAACTTAACCAACTTAACCAACTTAACCAACTTAACCAACTTAACCAACTTAACCAATTTAACCAATTTAACCAATTTAACCAATTTAACCAATTTAACCAACTTAACCAACTTAACCAACTTAACCAACTTAACCAACTTAACCAACTTAACCAACTTAACCAATTTAACCAATTTAACCAACTTAACCAATTTAACCAATTTAACCAACTTAACCAACTTAACCAACTTAACCAACTTAACCAACTTAACCAACTTAACCAATTGAACCAATTTAACCAATTTAACCAATTTAACCAATTTAACCAATTTAACCAATTTAACCAACTTAACCAATTTAACCAACTTAACCAACTTAACCAACGTAACCAATTTAACCAACTTAACCAACTTAACCAACTTAACCAACTTAACCAATTTAACCAATTTAACCAATTTAACCAACTTAACCAACTTAACCAACTTAACCAACTTAACCAACTTAACCAACTTAACCAACTTAACCAATTTAACCAATTTAACCAACTTAACCAACTTAACCAATTTAACCAACTTAACTAACTTAACCAATTGAACCAATTTAACCAATTTAACCAATTTAACCAATTTAACCAATTTAACCAATTTAACCAATTTAACCAACTTAACCAACTTAACCAACTTAACCAACTTAACCAACTTAACCAACTTAACCAACTTAACCAACTTAACCAACGTAACCAATTTAACCAATTTAACCAACTTAACCAACTTAACCAACTTAACCAACTTAACCAATTTAACCAATTTAACCAATTTAACTAATTTAACCAATTTTACCAATTTAACCAATTTAACTAATTTAACCAATTTCTGGAAAGTTGCATGTAGATCATTTTTCGAAAAATAAGGCCATAAAGAAGTTTCACTTCTTACGTGTGTACACTAGTACACGCACAACTTTTTTATTTTATTTTATTGACATTTTTAGTTCCTACCACAATCTGTTCTTTTCTGCATACTACTTTTACGAAATAACGTCGATGTTTCACATCTACCAGGCGTCCCGTGACGGCTCCATTTTTTTTTAGTACTTCATTCATTTCCATACTATTTATAAGTTGTTTGTTTTCCCTTCGTATCTTAACAGGCTTAGGATCGTAAAAATTGAAAATTATGTTGCGAACAATATTTTTGGGTGAAAACTTGACCAACATTTTAAACTTCATACTTAAAGGGGCTCTAAATACGATACTGAACGCCTATAAAATTTTTTGAAGGTGATGATAAAGACATCCTGTCCTGGTGTAAATGGAAAATACAACGCCTTGAAAGAAAATTCAACTTCCTTAATTGGGGCTTGAACCCATAATCATACCCTTCCGATTCCCGGGCGTCTGCTTTTACTGTCCCACCTAAAGCAGTCGAAGTTTTTATTAGCCAGGTAGCCAGTGCAGGGCTTTCTTTTCTTCCTCTCGACCTTAGTAAAACCCTCCTCATCACACTTATCAGCCTATGATGCCAGCGTCTTTGAAGCCGCCATGCAAATGCTATTCCTGGCAGCAGCTGTAGCATATGCACGCGTCGGGGTCAAAATCAAGCTGACTGTGTCCGGAGTCTTAGCAGTGTTGTCATGGATTAAGAAACCACCTTTACAGAGAAGATATTTGGAAACTACCAGCTGCTTGGGATCCCCCCATTAAACCACGATGTTGGGTAGGTATCAAACTCACCAGCTCGCATCAAACCATGTCGGTTATGTTCCTACCTACGCAACTACTTGGGAGCCCGTTAAATCATGATGTTGTGTATGTGGGTGTTGTGGGGTAGTGGGATTTACCTCCTAGTGGTCCACCCTGGGCAACGGCATCTTTGGTTTTCTAACCAATGATGACGGCTAACAGATCCCTCTGCGGTGGTAGGCTTCGTAAGAGGCTGCCTATCCAGGCAGCCTACCACCCTCCTGCCGGAGACCAGAGCCAAACAGTTTTTCTGTGTTCTGCTGGTATGTGGGAGAACCAGTGCCGCTTTCTGGGTCAGCTCGCTCCATCTTAGGCTTCTTCTTAACCGCTGATTTAAGTATGTAGTCAAGAAGAGCAAGCCAATTGATTATTATAAAAATAAAAAAGGTATCAAACTCACCAGCTCGCTTATACCCATAGGACATGTGCGCGTCGGGCTGCCTCTTCGCGCATCGGAACGCGAGCAGCGCCAGCGCGAACCCGCCGCAGTCGCTGAGCATGTGCGCCGCATCCGACATCACCGACAGGCTGCCCGCCAGGTAGCCGCCCACCAGCTCGCAGATCTGGAACAAAACAACAATATCAAAAGCCTGTAGGCTGCTGAGGACTGCCAACGTTTTTTAAGCCAAGTATTTTAATAAAGAAGTTTGTGGAGATCCTTAAGGGAGGCCTATGTACAGCAGTGAGCGTTATTTGGCTGAGATGGTGATAGTATTTTCTTTGGTGGTCTTTTTGTGGGTAGTAGTCATGCGTAGATCCGGAATCTCACGTAACCTGTCACTTCTCCTAGGGTGGCGGTTTGCGTAATGCATTTTTCCAGCGACAAAGAAAGGGGGTTACATTTGGGCAGTTCGAATTTTAATTTTATCATGAGACTTAGTCCTCATGTTAATGTTTCTTACCATGAAAAATCCGCATAGTACTAAAGCGATGAGCAGTTGCGGCACGGCGCTGGGTGGCTCTGCTTGCGGCTTCCAATGGCAGTGGTCCGCCACATCTGACCCCGAGGAGACAGGCACGTCTGTGTACGATTCCTGTGGAATTACAATGTGTTAGGTATTGCGTTCAAAGTAGTTTTCGTTTCATTGATAAGCTATTTATATTCTGATATGCGCGGTGAGGAGGTGGGGTGCGTGAAAGAAAAATCATGACTCCTAGGAGATTCATACAGACGGATTGATATGAAGATATGGATCGAAGTTCAATATTTACTAATAATAAGTTGTACAAATATTCTATTCCCATTTTTAGTAGGGTTTATAGGTAAGCATAATAACAACCAATATAAATATGGATTTTCGCGGAAATCCATATTTAGTTATGGATTTCCGCGAAGTAACGCCAGTCTATTAATTTTAACAACCAATATATTACCCGATGGGTAGTATACAATTGTAATATCAACTATACTTTATTTGATATTTTAGCAACTTAATTGCACTTATAATATCAGTATACACCGTGAAATTTTAGTGGTTGTTTTCCCGCAGTAAAATGATTCTATCTTAGTAGTGCAATAGCTTTGTGCAGTTTTTTTTTATTCAAATAAAAATTGCAGTTTCACGATTGTGATAAACGAAACTCGAAAGCAACCTCGAACCAATGGTACCAGCCGCGCCGCAGCCGGTCACCGGCCGGGGTCATTGCCCCTCGCGCGGTGCAGTTTATGCTGTATTACTTAGTGCGTAGAGCTTCTTTTGCTTTGAACATTGATTTCGTGCGGCAAGCAGTACCCAAACACGTCACATTTTGTGAAGATACTATCGTATCTCACGCTTTTGAGTTGATGATTATTTTTTTGATTAGTTGAGAACAACGATATCTTTATTTTCAAAAAATAACTCGCACGATTCGATGGTGCAACTAAAGGTAAATCGTTCTGTTGCGGGAAAACAACCACTAAAATTTCACGGTGTATAAACTTGAAAAATTTTGTCGCCCGGCATGCGAGGATGCGGGTCCGAGTCCCGCCTGAGACAAAAAATTTTTCAAGTTTATATACTGATATTATAAGTGCAATTAAGTTGCTAAAATATCAAATAAAGTATATAAATGGCTGTTTCATCTTAACTGACTGTCAAACATCTGCAAAGATGTTTCTTTCGGGTGTTGGGGGTGCAAGCACCTAACATTTGATGAAGCAACGCTGGCTTACAGCGTAAGAATATGCTTGAAAAATTCGCGCCATGTCGCAGTGTCTCGGTGGCCTAATGGTATGGCGCCCGCCCGGCATGCGAGGAGATGCGGTTTCGAGTCCCGCCTGAGACAAAATTTTTCAAGTTTATATACTGATAATATCAATTATGTTATCTAGACTTTAAAAAAAAAAAACATTGGTACATATACATGTATCACAGAACATGGAATGTTCTATTAGGTTCTATTCTTCTACTACAAGTAAAATTAATGTGTCATTTCTAGCAAAAAAAGTTTCGAAAGTTAAAACATAATCAGTTCGAAAGAAAAACATAATAAATGATCATTGGTATATCAGAAATTGGAATTGGCGAAAGCTTATCATGTAAATAAATAAATATTGCTGAATATCATTCCGTTACTAAGTTTAAGGTCAATTTTAGCGATATTTGCGTAACTTTTACAAATTCGAAACAATCTTTGCCTGACTTTTTCATGTGCCAAAGACAATACGGTGTTACAAACTTACAAAACCCACTCTCATCAAGCCTGTACCTACATAATAATTTAGAATTATGATTTAAGAGGACTAGTAGACCTAAGTGGCCTTGAGAATCGTAAGCACACATTTAAACAAACGTCGTCAACGCCGCCTACGGCAATATTCTTGGCTGCTATATTTTAAAGCACATCCCGAAATGACGCCATGATTTTCTAATAGATGGCATAACTATCTTTTTTTCGATGTCTCTAAATGCAATATTTATTTTATTTTATTTTATTTTATTATGACAACCAACAAGGAATAATAAAAAGAGGGAAAGAGCAATAAAAAATAGACAAAGTATCTTAACTTATTTAAAAGCAGAATACTTGTTTGTTTTAATGTTATTGTTTTGAACATTAACAATGTTCAAAACAATGTTACTAAAAATAAAAAAACGGCTTCGACAATATTTAAATTATTTATATATAAAATATTTTAATTATTATTTAAATAAAAATATTTAACCATTTTGAAATTAATGACACGATGTTTTCTTGATAATTGACACAACAAATTAGATAATTCATCATAATTAATTCATAAACTAAAAAAAGAAGTTATTATTATAACCGAAGTAATCTTTTTAAAATATATTTTTTTTTAGTGTTGATTTTTGTTAATATTTATCTAATACGGTGCTGGGATAAAACTTTCATCAAAATCGGTCAAGCCTAGGTATGATTTGGATAATATCATAACGTAGACGTGCATTATTTATTATGTTACTTTTATGGTTCATGTATGAAAACAAGTGTTTAAAAAAGTACAAATAAAATTACGCAATGGCACCTCTATTTTTAATACTGCCGTGCTAGCAATAACGGCAGTAACTCCAATTTTGGTAAAAATGAGTCTTATAGTGATCGAGAATAAGCATAAAAAGCTCTATCAGATGAGCTGACAGCCATTTTGATATCTTAATGGGAACTGACAAATGTTGTTAAAGATAAGGGCAGTAAGTCAAAAATGCGAAATATTTTCCTTAACCTAACAATAGTTAGTATAGTTACGCCGGCCTTACAAGCAAAGACATATGGCTAGGATATTATTATTACTTTAGATAAATGCAGTATCTGCATATTTGGAGTTGCAGGAGATGGTCAATATTGTGCATGAAGATTTGAACAAGAAAGGAATGAAAGTGAATGTAAGTAAGACAAAAGCAATGGTATTTGAAAAGGAGGATAGCATGACAGAGTGTAATATTTTGATAGGAGATAAAAAAGTGGAGCAAGTGAAGGAGTTTGTTTATTTGGGATCAATGTTTACAGCGGATGGGAGGTGTAATAGTGATATTGAAAGGAGAGTAAATGCCGGCAACATGGTGAATGGAGCGTTGCACGCTTTTATGAGCATTTAGAAGGTGTCCGAAAAGGCCCGCCTGGCTGTGCATGGAGGGGTGTTGGTTCCAACACTGATGTATGGAAGTGAAAGTTGGGTGTGGCAGAGAAAACATGAAAGCAGAATAAATGCAGTAGAAATCAGAGCGTTAAGAAGTATGGTTGGAGTCAATCTGAGTGACAGGATTAAAAATAGTGTGATAAGGGATCGATGTGGTGTAAAAGAGGATGTAGTGACCAGTATTGAAAAAGGAATGCTTAAATGGTTTGGTCATGTTGAGAGGATGAATGAAAGCAGGTTGACTAAAAAGATATATATGGCGAGTATGAATGGAAATGTTGGAAGGGGAAGGCCTCGACGAACTTATTTTGATCAAATCGGGGAAGTTCTAAAGAAAGGTCAGGTCAAGAGTACCCTAAACCGGCGAGCGTGTATGAAAATATTAATGAATGTGGATGAAGCGAAAGTAGTCTGTAAGGATCGTAGCAAGTGGAAAGATGTGACCTCTGCCTACCCCTCCGGGAAAAAGGCGTGAGTGTATGTATGTATGTATGTATGCATATACTGTGAATATTCTATGAAAAGCTTGTTTTGTATTCTGTACTAACTACTTAAAATATCAGCAGTAAATAAATATGCTGTGGATACATATATTAAACAAAACGTATTTTTTTATTAGATATTACTTACTTAGGATATGAGCAGTAACTTGGTAGATGGTATGGGAAAATAATTTTCTACTGAAATCTTTACGTAAACGACGTCTTACCGAATTCTCATACTAACTTTAACGTCATTACTCAGAACATTAGGAGTATGTATATAAAGTAATTATGATGACTTGTTACTTGACATATCTCAAATGAACTTTGAAAGTGATATTCTGGTACTAACATAGTGCAGACTTAGTCCTAGTAAACTACTTTCTCATCTATAAAGTTATATATCACATTATACTTTACGTCAACTCAATCAGAATGACGGTGTCGTTGCTTATGTTAACAATATTCTTCAAGTCCATATCGCTGAACCGAATTTGACACATGCATCAGGAATTCAGATTACCTGTGCTAATTGCATTTACGTGTATAAGAAGAAAAATGTGAATTCTTAAAAAGATAGTATTACCTACCTCGGCTACTTAATCAGTAAAGACGGTTTAAAAACAAGTTCAGAAAAGGTTAATGCTATAATAAACGCACCTGAGCTTTGCAATACTACGGAGTTAAAGAGTATATCATAATACAAAAGGAAGATTTTTTATTATAAGTAATTATGTTACGTTTTATTTTGATCTCAAATTTTGATTTGTATTGTTTGTATGATTGAAAGGCTATTACTCGTATTTTTATTCGATAGTATAAAGTACAGCTACTGCCAATTTTAATATCATTTGTAAGTAAAAACTTTTTAGTAACCAACTTATACTCGTATATATTTTAAATTTTAATAAAACTAACAACATAGATACGATATAATCGACTTGCTTGGTCCACCCACGCAAATCAATTATGTAAAACTTGTTGAATAAATGAGTAAATATTAATAAGTAAATACCTTTTGTTACTACAGTTTTAGTTTCTTTTCCTAAGCTTAAACCTAATATTAGTATGCGTTGCTTATCACAACAACAGTAACTCAGTACTTATTCCTGATAAACTAAGCAATCTATAGTAAGGTTGTTCGTTTCAGGCTAGATATAAAAGGTATTTTCTCATTTTAAATCGTTCTAATGAATAAAAAGCTAATTAAGTAAAGAACATACAAATGCTTTATTTGTGTTATAAATACGTTTCAACAATCACAATTAGGAAAGCTTAAAAAACACGAGTCAGGAAAACATAAAAATGCGCTAAAACTTTAGGCGCCATTTACTCCAAACTGTGCAAATCATACTTACTGCCGATATCGCTAGCACGGCGAAATATAGCTCAATGATTCACAGAATCACAGGTCAGTTACACCTATTCCACTTTCTATTATTGAAATGTTTATTTTTGTTTTAAAAATATATTTTTAACTTTTTTGTTATGTACAATTTGTTTATTACTATAGTTTTAAGACATCCACCAGACTCCCCACACCTTACTCCAATAACTAAGTACCATTTTTTTCGAAATTTGGATAATTTCTTGCAAGGGAAAAATTTCAACTCCGATGAGGCAGTACAAACCCTCTTCAAATATTTTTTTTATTGATTGCCGTCCGAATGTTTTTTTTAGTTAAGTAATTAATGAACTACCCATGATATGGCAAAAGTGCATAGATAACAATGGTACATACTTTGATTAAATAAATAGGTATATTTTATTAAAAAATATTTGACTAAGTTCCTCCCATTTTTTTTATTACAAGTTTTACGGAAGTTCCTCCCATACCAAACTACAATTTCATAAGTAGGTAAGGACCTAATAATTAATTCAAATGTTTATTTTTGTATCAAAAACATATTTTTACTTTTTTGCTATTACAAGTTGTATATTAGTATAGTTTTAGGTAGGTATACATACTCGTACTATATGTCAAAGCAAAAAAAAAAAACTGAATTCACTTTTATATACAAAATCATCATTAGGTACATAAAACTTTTACTCGCTGTCAATAATAAGACGAAGTCTTTTTCTGGAAAATTAAACGAAGTTAGGCAAATTTATAAGGGACAGTTTTAAATACAATAAAATTCATTCAAATTTTGAACTAACGCATTAAAAAAACTTTCAACATTTTCGTCTCTGCTTGTGAAATAAAAAAAATTTTTTGTTTAAAATTAAAAAAAAAGTTTTCTTAGGAGAGATACGAACATGCGATTTGTAGGATGTATGCTAGACTTGTTCGCCATAACACCAAGGTGATTGTTATCGAGCAAGTCGAATAAACAGGTTCTATGCTTCTTTAGAAAAATGTAAGCCGAAAAGCGCGACACGTCCACCTAGCATCAGGCATCAGCCTGCACTAATCGGTACACGGCCACTCACGCACACATGCATGCGTTCCATCAACTTTCATCCCAGAAAATGAGAATTAGCGATTTTCGGAAAATGCATACATTCAATTAAAAAACTGGAACTGTATTATAAGAGCTTGTCGTTTATTATACAATATATCAAAAGATTATAATGATTACGTGTATTTTACTAGGACTTAAGTGAGTTATAAATTTGTTTTAGAGGCATGTTCGTGATTTTTTTCTATCAAGTCAAATTAGTTGTATCGTGTTTTGAGAACAGTATTATACTAAAGTATATCCTGAAGACTAACATATATTTTTTTGGCTTGGTTTTTTGGAGTCTGACATAGATGTATGTACATTATAAAACTCGCGTTTAGCTCTTCTAGTCGCCTTAAGCCCACGTAGGCCACTTTTTTTTGACGGACCTATCACTGAAACCCCATATGGGAGGCTTTAATCAGTTAAACCGGGCAGAGTGTGGCGAGCGCTGAAGGCGCTCAGCCTAGGTCCGCCACGCTAGCGGTACTCCGGTGCGGCCGAGGGTGAGGCTTCGCGAAGCGAAGCCTCAGGCTCGCTCGCACCGGGGCCCATACTAGCGGGCGTGATCGGGCCAGTGTGGGGTGCTAAGGGCACCCTACCAAATGGCGAACCCACCAGTGGTGGCGCCGCCGGAACCGGAGATGCCGTGGCATGCCGGATCACGGTCGGGCTCCATTCTGGCGGGCTCGATCTGGGAGGGGGGATCGGACAGCGACCTCAAGGGCGCCTCTGTAGGCTCGGACCTCGGCTTGGGTCGCCGTCCGAGGGGGGGGCAGGTGAGAAGCGGCCAGGCACATGATTGTGTCGGCCGAAATGAAAGGCGGGACCACGCACCCGCCTCCGACGGGTGCGGTGTGGAGAACTACTGTGTTGTGCAGTAATTGAAGTGCTTAAGGCGGTGTTGGCTGTTGTGACATACGCGGTGATCGGATCGTCGGGGTCGTTCAGCACGTGCCTGGGCCGACGGCGTCGGAAGGCGACATCCCTCTGGGGGTTGTACGTGGCGGCTTCCGCTATGAGCGGATTGGGGTGATTCACTGCCTTATCGAAAAAGCGTTGAGAGGCTTCTTTCATATAGATGGCAATGGATTGGATCTCGAGATCTCGGTGGATATTATTGTTGCGTACGAACCACGGGATACCCGCGGCCCGACGCAAAAAGAGATTTTGAAGTGTTTGAAACTTCTTAAGGAGGGACGGGGCGGCGTGAGCAAACACCGGACTGGCGTAAGTCATCACGGGGCGGATGCAAGTTTTGTAAATTGTCAACTTATTTCTAAGCGACATTTTACTCTTGCGGCCGACTAGGTGGTACAGTCGGTGCGTGTAGAACTTCGCTCGGTTACAGACGCGATTGATGTGCGATGCGAACGATAGTCGTCGGTCAAGGATGACACCTAAATATTTGACCTGCTTGACCCATGGGATCCGCTGGTCGAATAGGGTGAAATGAGTGGGAACAATAGGGCGGGACGGATTAGGGGAGGGCGCTACGGGGATGTTCCGCCCGAAGTACATCGCTGCACTTTTGTCGGGATTGACTTCGATACGCCATTTTCTAAACCATTCACCCAATTTGGTGACCGCGCGCTGTAGCGCTAGGATCACATATTTTGAGTTTGGACCGGTTTTGTAAATGGCGGTATCGTCAGCAAAAAGGGCTAGCTCCGTGTCCGGAGTCTTGGGGATGTCGTTTACGAAAACGGAGAAGAGTAGGGGTGATAGCACAGAGCCCTGTGGGACTCCGGCTCTGATGGGTCGAGGGGAGGAGAGAGTGCCGTCAACTCGGTAACGAAAAGTGCGATTCGACAAAAAGTCCCGTAAGATGAGCACGAGACTGTCCGGCACTTTGAGTTCGTACAGCTTGTAAATCAAGCCGTTGTGCCAGACTTTGTCGAACGCTTTCGCCACGTCGAAGAACAACGCTCCCGTTCCCAAGGGGCGGGGTCTATTGAGACCGTCCAGAATGTGTTCCGTGAGGCGGTGCACCTGATGGACGCAGGAGTGGGAGGCTCTGAAGCCGAATTGCTCGTTGATTAAGAGATTGTTAGAGAAGAGGTAATCTCTTAATCGGGTAACTAATACGCGTTCGTATATCTTGCCCTTTAGGAGACTGATGGGCTATAGCTGGTGGGGTCGGCCGGGTTTTTACCCGGTTTACGGATGCCTATGACCTCTGCCTCTTTCCACGAGTCGGGGAAGACGCAGTGGGTCATTTTGGCCTTAATGATTGCCACCAATAGGCAGAGAAGTTGGGCGGGCAGGGCGCTGGACCTCATCGTTCACCATTTGAAGGTGGTCTTGGTCGAAAGAGAGGGTACTAAGGGAACACTGTGCCTTTAGACTGTCAGCCATGCATTCGGCTTTTTCGTTATCGTCAGGCGCTAACGATTGATCGGGTCTATGAAGGGGGGGGTATTGATGCAGATATGTCCGACTTAAAGGTTCTCGCCAGCTTCCAGTAGGCCTGGTGAGACGGCGAGATTTCTTTAAGTACATCGTCCCACCAATTGTTTCGGAGCTCCTTAATACGTTGCTTAACAGCACGCTGAAAGCCGCGCAAAAGAACCCGATTTTCCTCGGTGGGACACGCATCGTAGGCCCTGATGGCCGCGTTCTTGGCTCTCAGCAGTTCTCGCGCGTCATCAGGCAGCCTGAAACGATGGTTTACCATCGCCGGCACTTGCCTAGACGAATCGCCGATGGCGACCGAGATGTGAGGTTGATGTGAGGTGAGATGTGAGAGGTGAGAGCGTCGATCGCGTCTACAGCCTCATTTGGCGAAGACATGTTGTCGGGGATTGAGGAAAGTTGGGGGCTGTTACAATCCTCAAGTTTGACTTAAGTTTGTCCCAGTTTATCAATGACCTCATGTGGGGAGAGTATAACTCAGGGGAGCCGAGACGGGGAATGAGATTGATGTAACTCCCGCACCGTATTTATACGCTAGTGACCCCCCGCACCCTCTCAGTTGGAAAACACTCGTAGCAAAACACTGTAACTCCGCACTTACATTAAAATCCAACTGGATGATTGTTGTTGCAGAACAACTTAATTACCACATACATCAAATGGTAACTCATTATGTGTGCTGCATAAAACTGTAACTCCCCACATACATTATACTGCAAATGAATAAGTATTGATGCGAAACAATGGAACTCCCACATACAATACCCTGCAGCTCGGTAAGTGTCACTGCAGAATAATGTAATTTCGCAAATACAATAAAATGAGTTTAAAATTACGTAGTATTTTACTGTATTTCAGTTTACCATATAATGCTTCGCAACCCATTAAAACACTTACAGCATAGTGCGATTCAGAATTTTGTCTTCTCGTCATGTTATGGAACTACAGTTTCATGGCTCGATAGAGGATGAAAAATTATGCATAATAGTCTAAAAAACAGAAAATCGTAAAAAACAGAGTTACAGTTTAATGCTTCTCAGGTACAGTTAATGCATGTCGTGGCGGCCTATAATTAAGACTTCACATTTCGATTGTAAATTTTTTGCATGAAGAAATATAATTGTATAATGTGACTGTTCTTGTTGGTTGTCCTTAATAAATAAAAGTGGTCGATTCCGTGGTCGGATACCGGACACAGCATTGCGCAACACGTCGCCGCCTTCATTACGTGTTACCTATATGTACCTATATTAGTCTGTAAGGTATTTATTGTAAGGACCTTTTGTTGCCTGATATAAATGAATAAATAAAAAATAAAATAAATTAAAGAGTATATATATATATATATATATAATTAGTATTTTTTTGTGTAATGAAACAAACATATTTTTTTACCACCAACAGGAGCGAAGCATCAGTGAAAAATATTGCAAAAACGGGGAAAATTATTTACATTTGAAGGCTTCCCCCAAGCAGCATGAAAAGCTGTATAAAAGCTGTTTTTCAGTTCATTTTTATACTAAAAGCTGTATTTGAGGCTACAAAAAGGGCTGTTTAAGCGCTTAAACAGCTACTCTAAGTGCAAAAAGGTCCCCAACTTTTACAGCTTTTTGAATTAGTAGGGCTGTATAGTAGCTGTAGAAACAATATGTAAGCTGTACAGGAGCTGTATAAGGGCTGTTATTTGGTGTAAGGAGAAACCATAACACTCCAAATAATACTTTATAAGTATCTTTTAAAGATAAACAAATTTAATAGGAGTTTTAAGAGAATAAAAGATTAGAGTAATTGAAAAAGGGGTCCACTGATGCAGCCATTAAAATTTAATTGCTACCAAAAGCTTTCACAGTAAAGATAAATATCATATGGCATTTTAACAGATATAAAGGGAAAAGCCCTCTTATTAAAAAGGAGGAAGTTACGAGGAAAAATAAGTAGACATCCGGCACAAGCAAAGTTTGTTAATAAACCCCACCGCAAAACAGAGAAAACCGCGAGGAAACTGTATACTTCCCAGTTCAAGACTTGTTCAGTGAAATACAGTGACTTATCAATGGTGCACTGAAGTAATTTTCGTTTAACAATATTTTGCAATATAGCGGTATTTATTTATGTAGAAAGAAAGAAAGAAATATGTATAGGACACAAGAACATACATTAAAAAAATCAAACAGATTCTCAGAATTAGTCATGACAGCAGATGCTCAAATTTTTAGCGGGATCCCGATTTAGTTAATGTTTTAGCGGGTCCAAAAGTTAGGAATTTTCGAACATTGCTCAAATAAGTGATCACCAACCGGCGTTTGTCAAGCGTGGATATTATGCCTGTACCCATCATTGAACACTCTTGTGAATATAGTGGTTTTATAAAATCGGCCTACAAGGATGATTTAGAACTTAAAAAATAAAATACATCAATAATATACAGCTTTCCCTCTTTAATGACAGAATTGTGACGATTTTTTTGTTTTGATGATGTTGAATGTGGGGATTTTGTTAATTCTTCGAAATCTGGTGATAACGATTCTTCATTCAGTAGCACAAGTACAACTACAATTAATGGCAGTTTTCTGGAAAACAGAGTAAAACACGTTTTAACGCAACACTGTTAACGACACCGATAGGTTTATTTACTACATATTTTAGACTGCTAACTTTTTTTGTCGAGCGATAACGCAGCAAAATATAATAAACGAAACGCGTAGGTGCCCGGGGGAACATATCAATCAACTAAACAAAATATCATGTACGTGCGTCACGTTTTTTAAAGGGCTGGAAGACAGTGGAGGGGACATGTTTGCGCATGGCTACGTACCTACTGTTTTGAATTTATTAAAATTGATTTAATGTATGAAAATGAACATTTTGAATTAGAATAGACTGGTATTAATAATTTACTATACATATTTTATTTAGATGTAATTACCATCTAAATAAAATACTTTAGTTTCAATACGAGTAAAAGAAAAACATAAAAAAGTCATAAAACTAAAGAGTTTGTTTAGTTTAGACGCTCAAAACTCAGGAACTACCCGTAGGATTAGAAAAATCGTTTTAAATTTAATAGACCAATTCTTGAGGAAGGATAAGTATAGGCTATTTAACATAACGCTTTGAACCTTAGAAACTTAATGAAAAAAAAACAGCATACGGGCGGGTGAAATGTGGGGAACGGCTAGTAATATATAATTTGGAAGCAAAAAAAGCGTCAATACAAGGCGATAATCTAAGGTCAACTAATAGTGCAACGGCACAGGTAAGTCTGCCCCGCTACCGCACTTCACGCCGCCAAATAGATCGATAATAATCTACTCCTGCACAGTATGAGTCCCAAAGTGCTTTTAACATGACGCGACATATAAAATCACCCAGCATCGGTACTCGAGCTGCGCAGCTCAGGGCGGTACATTTATTGAAAATTAACGATAGTTAGTATTTATGGGATAATCAATTTTATACGCATCTCTAAAGATAATTTTATTATAAGCTATGAATTCCGAACTAATAAACAGCCTAAAAAATAAAAATATTATTTTATAACGCTGATTTAAAACCAAAAGGTCTAAAATAGAATTCATATCCTACATAGTACAGCCAATAAGATTATAACACTCTCCAATTATCGTCTAAGCTGTATAAGAAATTGTAGCCATTTCAAAACAAATGAAAACAAACACAATAAAATTATTAAATATTATCAAAGCAATATTTGATTATAGTAGCTTAAGCTAATTCATGATTATCAGCTTAAATAATGATGACTGTGTCCTAAAAACTATTATTTTTAAAATAATTTATATTATAACCTTAAAAGCACATAAGTACTTATTTTATCCGTATTTGGTAATTTTTCTCAAATATTTTTAATATTTTACGGGCGCACAAAAATATTGCCAATAAATAAGCATACATTGATGATAAAATTTTATCCGCACCCGAATTTTATCAATGTAGATCAATGATATTTAAAAAGTATAGATAGGTTATGCCCTTACAAAACTATCGAAATATCTGTGCCGCTTGCGAACAACTGCACACATGCGTAATTCTTATTTTGTCCTTGTCATACTCGTGAAAAGAACAATTACTTTCTCTTTCGCCTTGCTTGGCATCCATATTATATGAAGGATTTTAAAAGACGTCACAATGGAAACTACCGTTTCTTTGCTCACCAGTTGGCGCCACTGTAGACTGAGGTCCGGAGGTATAGCTGTCAAAGGCGATCGGCGCCGAAACAAAGTGTTAAATCTTGAATCTAATTAAAGTTTATTATTTATAATAACTATCTTGATATCAACAAACTAACTTCTGAAATAGTTGCTCTTTGAGGCCGTTTGTTCACATCAATCGTCAAATAATCCATATTTGCGATATTTTACGAAGGAGATCACTTTCCAGCAGGTAAATAAAAGAAATTATAATTTACGTAACGAAACCCGCTAATACCAGTGAAAAGTTAGTGTTATTGGACCTCACGCGACACTAGCGCCTCTAGTGGCAAATTCACTAGCGATAGCCCCCATTGTGACGTTTTAGGGACGCATATTGAGAGCGCATGTAACATTCTATTACTTTTTAAATATTATTGATGTAGGTACTCCACCAAATTTCAGATTTGCTATATATAAATTATTATTTTTACTTTAACGTATCAGTCATTTTATTCAATGCCATATAGCTAGCGCAAAATTAATCTTTTATTCTCTTAAAACTCCTATTAATTTTTTTTATCTTTAAAAGATACTTATAAAGTATTATTTGGAGTGTTATGGTTTCTCCTTACACCAAATAACAGCCCCTATACAGCTCCTGTACAGCTTCCATATTGTTTCTACAGCTACTATACAGCCCTACTAATTCAAAAAGCTGTAAAAGTTGGGGACCTTTTTGCACTTAGAGTAGCTGTTTAAGCGCTTAAACAGCCCTTTTTGTAGCCTCAAATACAGCTTTTAGTATAAAAATGAACTGAAAAACAGCTTTTCATGCTGCTTGGGGGAAGCCTTCAAATGTAAATAATTTTCCCCGTTTTTGCAATATTTTTCACTGATGCTTCGCTCCTGTTGGTGGTAAAAAAATATGTTTGTTTCATTACACATAAAAATACTAATTATATATATATATATACTCTTTAATTTATTTTATTTTTTATTTATTCATTTATATCAGGCAACAAAAGGTCCTTACAATAAATACCTTACAGACTAATATAGGTACATATAGGTAACACGTAATGAAGGCGGCGACGTGTTGCGCAATGCTGTGTCCGGTATCCGACCACGGAATCGTCGGAACAAAACACCTTTCGGCCAAAAATCTTCTTTTATGAAGGTCGACAGATGTTCGGTCGGTACTCTCACCACAAAGGAATTGAAATTCACGTTATGGCGGGATACCAGCCGTTCGACTCTCAGAGTGAATTTAGCTTTATTTCTGATGCACTCCACAATATCATCTGATTTCGTGGAGTAATGCAGGCGGGACACGTACAACGTTGTCGGGATAGCCGGCCGCAGCAGCTGGTTATGTCCAGACGGGGCGGTGCAGCAAAGGTTTCGACGGGCGGGCTTCTTTTTCCTTTCCACCTTTTTAAAACCGTCTTCATCACAGCCGTCTTCTTGTCTCCGCGGTATATACTCTTAGAGACCGGTCCTCCTCGGTTACCCCTCGCTTTTGTAACCCGCTCGGGTTGTCGCTTGGCGGGTTGGTTGGCAGCGGTGACTGCAGCGTATGGATGGACGTTGAGGTGTCGACGTACACACGCGTGACGTCTCCGCCGGGGCGGAGGGGGCGGCGGCGGGGCGTGCGGCGGTGGCGGGGGATGTTGCATCAGTATGCGCTGACGCAAAACTGCTGATGGATGCGTTTTGCCCTCCACGACGAGTGTTCACGTTGGCGGCCTCCGTTGACCTACTTACCGAAGCAGTGTTTCTTAATAACATGACTTCGGTTCGCAACTCACTGATGGTGTTTTCGGAGGCTTCCAATTTACACTGAACCTCGGCCAGACTCGTTTTCAAGAAGGTTATGTCCTTGAGCAGCCTGGTGACGTCGACGTGGTCGAATGTGACAAAAGGCAGCTTATGCAGATCCTTCGCCACGAACGTAGGCACATCATCAGGGTCGGTCTCCTTCAACAGGGTGATGATGTCCTGGAGACTCTTCGCACCTCCATCCCTCCGTCGAGATTGCATCTCATCGGCTTTCCCGATGCTACGGAAAAGCAGCTCCTTGCCACTGCAAATCTCGGCTTCTTTGAAGTTCGACTTGCAGATCTGCACGATGCTGACTTCATCCATGGTATCGATGGCGTTTTGGATAAAAGCCAACACTTCGTTCACTACGACTTGTTGCGAGCCCATAGTTAAATATTACGCGCAACGGCTAATGCCGCGCGTGCGTGGCGGTATTACCTAGTCTGTAATAACTGTCACGATCAAGAAACTTACATATATATATATTTATAACAAGGTGAACCGTGAACTGGGTATAAGCTGTGTTAATCGGTTTAAACTTAAACAAATTGTGTCGAGTTGGTTGCGTGGACTGGATTACGAATCAACGGAAAACTTGCTTCTTGTTTTGAAGTGACTTTCAAATATTTTATTTATTTTTTGGTTGCGCACATGTCTTAAATTTTAGTAGTACCTAGTACCTTTTTTCATGGATTGTATTAGTTATAGTATTTGTTATGTATATGTTTAATGAGGGTTTTACTTTCTTGCTTTCTTAATATAAAAAAGTAATTTAAGTGGGTACTCGCACAATTGATTGACTTGACACCATCATGTCTGCTACCTAGCACAATATACGTGATAATATTATTTCGGTGTTTTATTGGAGTTAACAGTGGCGACGAGTGTTAAAACGGACTAAAATGGATAACAAATCAGTGAAATTTAGTGAGTTCAATTCAAAAACGGACAATTGGAACAATTACATTGACAGATTAAACTTTTGTTTTGAGGCCAATGGAATTCAAGAAGACTATGTTAAACGAGCGAATTTCTTTACTGTGTGTGGTTCGGAAGTGTTTGAGACATTATCGGCGTTAATTACGCCGCTTAAACCTAAAGATGTGTCATTTGTGAAAATCGAAGAAATTCTAACCAAACATTATAGTCCGCGTCCTAGTGAGATTGCGTCATCATATAAATTTTATAATTGTAATCAAAAAATTGGTGATAGCGCCGCCGATTACATTGCCCAGATACGAAAACTAAGTTCATTTTGTAATTTCGATAATTTAGAGCGAATGTTAAGGGACCGATTAGTGTGTGGTATGAACAATCAGCATTTACAGTATGAATTGTTAACAAGACATAATTTGCTATATCAAGATGTTGTTGACGCTATGATATCATCAGAGAGTGCCGTAAAAGATGTTCGTATGATACAATCGACCTCGAGCACGCCAGCGACGGTGTCGGCGTCGCAGTGTGACGCCACGACCACCGGCGCGGGGGCCTCCTGCGTACAACATACACCTGAACCTATGGATATAAATGCAGTTCAAAGTAAAGATGCTATGCGTTTTTGTTATCGTTGTGGAGGACGACACGGAGGTACATGTCGTTTCGTGAATACAATATGCCGTTTTTGTAAAAAACGAGGACACTTAGAAAAAATTTGTATTTCGAAACAAAAGAAAGACAACAAGGATATTAACTATACAAATGAAGAATCAATGCTTAACGGTATTTATACTATAGATGGGAGGAATAGAACACCCCCGATAGAAGTACAGTTGTTAATATGTAATACGACTGTTGTGCTACAGGTGGACACGGGAGCTGCATTTACAATAGTTAATGAACGTACGTGGCGTCAGATTGGACGCGCGCCGCCGCTCCAATCCGCTCAGCTAGCTCTGCGCACATGGAATAACACACCTGTACACATTCTTGGACAAGCTACCGTTCCTGTTCAGTACAATAGTATTGCCCGTAACTTAAGCGTCATCGTGGCAAAAGGAAGTGGACCTAACTTGTTAGGCAGAGATTGGCTCGGACCATTGGATGTCATAGTTAAATTGAACTATATGTCTAATATCGAACACAAACAGTTACATGACTTGTTTTCAAAATACAAGGATGTTTTCAAAGAGGGTCTCGGTACCTACCGTGGACGACCGGTTGCCATTCATACCAAACAGGGTGCGACCCCAAAATTTGTAAAGGCGCGACCAGTACCCTATGCTATCAAAGAGCGAGTCGAGAAGGAGATTGACCGTTTGGTGCATGAAGGTGTATTACGACCAACTTCATACTCCGAGTGGGCTACGCCGGTGGTGCCAGTCATTAAAAAATCAGGAGAAGTTCGTTTATGCGGCGACTACCGGAGCACTGTCAATCAAGCAACTGAATCGGATACCTATCCTATGCCTACTGCAAATGAAATCTTTGCCTGTATTGCAGGTGGTAGAGTCTTCACGACTCTAGATTTAGATAGAGCATACACACAGGTGATCGTGACAGAGGAGACTTCAAAGCTATTAACACTTAATACATCGAAAGGTTTATATACAGTACATCGCCTAGCGTTTGGTGTGAAAGCATGTCCCGGTATTTTCCAACGTTTGATGACTGCTTTACTTGCTGGAGTGTCTGGTGTAGCTGTACTAATCGATGATGTCATTGTCAGTGGAGTTTCTACGGCCGAAATGTTACAAAGGCTAGATATTGTTTTAAACCGAATTCAACAAGCTGGATTACGTCTTAACAAAACAAAGTGTCAATTTGCAAAGGATAGAGTAGAATTTTTGGGATTCATAATTGATGCTGAAGGCATTCATCCAGCACCTAGCAAAGTTGAAGCGATATGGAACACACCTGCACCCAAGAATGTACAAGAACTACAGGCGTTTCTCGGACTTTACAATTTCTATGAAAGGTTCATACCGCACAAAGCGACGATTCTAGAAGCATTGCATAGACTATTAGATAAGACTAACGAATGGCGTTGGACTGAACGAGAACAAAGTGCATTCGAAACAGCAAAACGTTTATTGACATTCGACACTACTCTTGTACATTACGATTTGAAAAGACCTATAAAATTGACTTGCGATAGTTCAGAGTATGGCGTGGGAGCAGTACTATCACACACAATGGACGACGGACAGGAACGTCCTATTGCTCTAAGCTCTAGAACATTACACAAACATGAACGCCGTTATTCGCAACTGGACAAGGAAGCGACTGCCATTATGTTCGGCATACAGAAGTTTCATAATTACTTGGCGGGTAGACATTTTACTTTGATTACAGACCACAAGCCACTCCTTGGTATCTTTAACCCAAAAAAACAGATACCGCACATGTTATCCCCGAGACTGACAAGAATTGCTATAGCTCTTACATCACATAGTTATGAAATTGCATACAAACCTGGATCTGAAATAGTGGATGCTGATGGATTAAGTCGTTGGCCGTTACCGGTGCCGGAACAGTTAGAACAACAGCTGCATGAGGTGCTGTTAATGGCCGAGGTTCCAGAAGATTTTCCTTACAATGCAGAACAGATAGCAGCAGAGACTAAAAAAGATGCTATACTGTCTCGGGTAATTCATCATGTTCAACGTGGTTGGCCCAATAGGGTTACAGATAAAGATTTACACACATATTGGCTACATCGAGCAGAGTTATCTTTACAAAATGATTGTTTATTAGCAGGATTTCGAGTTATAGTACCTACTTCTATGCAAAAAGAGACACTAAAAGTATTACACAAGACACATTCTGGCATTGTCCAAACTAAGGCACTAGCGAGGAGCTATGTCTGGTGGCCACAACTAAATAACGATATTGAGACACTAGTTGGTAACTGTGAGATATGCCTATCTAATCGACATGCACCACCAAAATCTGTACACGAGTGGATTTCACCGACAAGACCATGGTCAAGGTTACATATAGATTTTGCTGGACCTTTTCAGAACAAATACTTTTTAATAGTAGTCGATGCCTACTCTAAGTGGCCTGAAGTATTTACCGTTAACAACATGACTTCAGCTACAGTAATTAGACATTTAAGAAATATATTCGCCACACATGGTTTATGTGAAACACTTGTCTCTGACAATGGAACTCCTTTTGTATCTAAGGACACAGAAATTTTCCTTGAATCAAATAAAATTAAACACTTAACAACGGCACCACACCATCCAGCTACTAACGGACTAGCTGAGAGGATGGTACAAACTGTCAAGGACAAGCTTCGTAAACTAAATTATTTATCGTGGGATGTTAAGATCCCAAACATGTTACTAGCTTTGAGAGCAATGCCTTGTGCTTCTACAAATAAAAGCCCTGCTGAGCTTTTGATGAATAGACGTCTACGGACACTTTTAGACACAATCCATCCAGATAATATTGACAATAGAAGGACAGAAAATCAAATAACTAATAATGAGCAAAGGAGAAACAGAGAGACTCAAGTTGGCCACAAAGTAATGTGTAGGAATTATAGTGAAGGGCCAAAATGGATACCTGGTAGAGTTGTGATTAAATCAGGACCCTCTCATTACAAGATTCAAACAGAGGATGGAGCAGTAATTAATAGACATGTGGATCAGCTGATCAAAGTTAAAACTGATAATCAATCTAAGGGGAAGGAAACAACTGTATCGCAAGACCTCGAACATAATGAAATGACAACTGATAACAGTACAAATAATACTTTTGACACAGCTACAAATGAAGTTATTGAAATACCGAGCTCTGATAAATGGGCTGAAATGTTGGGCATTCCTAGCACATCAGATGTCGTGTATGATGGAGGGAAAATTAAGAATAAATTTACCAGTCATAATAAAACTCCATATAGTAGACCTTAACATATTTATTTTGTTTATATTATAGGGTTGCTCTATAACTAATTAGTAAATGTACTTTCTCTTATAATTGTATAAATAAGTTAAAACTTATGTTTATGTTTTGTTAACTTTTTCTGTACCTGGGGGAAAGGTATGTTATGTATATGTTTAATGAGGGTTTTACTTTCTTGCTTTCTTAATATAAAAAAGTAATTTAAGTGGGTACTCGCACAATTGATTGACTTGACACCATCATGTCTGCTACCTAGCACAATATACGTGATAATATTATTTCGGTGTTTTATTGGACTTAACAGTATTGAAAACGGTAAATCTGTTACAATTTAAAATATATAAATATTAAAAAATATATAATAGAATTAGTATAAGTAAAAATCAGGAAGGAACTTCTACTTAATTTCAAATAAGCTCTGAGTTATATAGCGTTTAGGAAAGATTTAATTTTGTGTCAATGGCAGGAAGTATCTGAACTCCGTCATACAGGTTTAATCCTAGCATGGAGGTCAGAGATTTCATTCTATTCTGTATTAGTCTTACTGCGTTATATGTAACGTATTCCACTATTTCTGTTCTTTGTTATGAATAAATAAATTATTAAATATTTTATTTTTATTTTTTATTTTATTTATTAAGGACAACCAACAAGAACAGTCACATTATACAATTATATTTCTTCATGCAAAAAAATTACAATCGAAATGTGAAGTCTTAATCATAGGCCGCCACGACATGCATTGAATATACTATTTTATCTTATTAAATATCCTACTATTTTATCTACATAATGAGCAGAACATACACACAATAATAGGTTTACGAGTTAGAGTCACCATTCATGTAAGACTCGATAAACAATCATACTTTTTTTCTTCCAGTGCCAACTCAACAATCCATAAATAAATTCAGAAAACTAATAACAACATTATGATATTATGGTTAATTACAATCCCGCCATAAGAGAGGGAGTAGTAATAGATTTAATAAAGGTTCCGTACCCACTAAATATATCGACATTAGCGTCTTTGGGTAGTTTGTTATAACATGACTGCATACGATTCAATGACGAAAAATGACCCAACTTACTTTTAAACAGTTTCAACGAACATAGTTTGTATCTAGAGGAGCGCGGTAGCTTACGGGGAGTATTAAATGTAACATTTGCTAAAAGACTGGGGCAATCAAGTTGATTATTAATAAGTTTATAAAGAAACTTTAAATCTGCAATTTTTCTACGATCATCTAAATATTACATTAATATGTTAATTCCTTGGTCACGATAAGCTTAGATTTGATTTTTTATATACTATTAGACATTCTTTTTCATTTGGCATTCAGAACCACTATTTAAACAATTGCTACATTTTTCACTTCGCTTCTAGCAACATAAGGAAAAATATATATTTAGAGTGCCTTACAAATACCCAAGATACCGTATCCTGTTGCCACTTTGTCCACCTTTACGGAAAACTAAATTCGGTGCGAACTCACCCATTTGTAGGATTTGTAAGCTCTTTAATAGATTTAGTGACTTTGTTGATATACATAACGACAGACTGACTCTATTTTAAAAAAAAATAAAGGAGAATAGCGATAAAACTGATTAATTAATTATTTAGTATGATTAAATTGCTTGGTTTTACTTTAGTTTATATAATTCCCAGTAGTATTTTAAATAAGCACTATTATTGTATGTAGTTAAGTTTAGTTTTGCCATAAAATTGCATGAGGTGTTTACCTATAATTGGCTATGCATTTAGTTAAAATCTTAAATTGTGAATAGCTTGTAAGTGTCAATGTAATAGCTGTTGGTAATCCAAATAAATAATATAATAAAAATAAAATATACCTTACGCCGTAAAGTTTACGGCGTATCATGTGGGGACGACTGGGACGTTTAAAAATTGAATTTCCAGTTGCCCTTTCGAATTGAGGCACCGCACCGGGGGCAACTGGGACATTGTTTTTAAAAAATCCCAGTTTACCCCCAGTGGGGGCGATACCGGTGGGGGCAACTGGGAATAAACCGTGAACTCCACATATTTAAGAGCCGTTCCACACGACACCGCACCGCAAGAAAATTGTATGCCAGCCAGCGGCACCGCTCGGCGCCTCTCACCATAGGTAAGTAGTACATAATGCTTGCGGTGCGGTCTCGTGCTCGTGAGGGATGACTCTTATATCGCGCGGTCGGAAACCAGGGCCCCAATTCTGCTAATTTACAAATGGCTCAATAGCATCGCAATCGTATATTTTGACATTACTTCCATATTAAATGTGTCAAAATATACAATTGCGATGTTATTGAGCCATACGCTTATCATATCGAGAAGCATAGATGATACCTTGCTCTTATACAGATCACGATAATTACATGATCAATAGGTATTAATCATATATTTGTGGCCTTAACAACTCATTGTCAGTCTAAGTTTTATTATAGTTAGCGTAGGTAGGTAGTTTTTAGTAATCGTCGAAGTCGCGTGTTCGATTAAATTTATTAATCTAGCGGACCTCGCGAACTTCGTTTCGCCCCAGAATATTATTTGATTTTGACGTCTTAAATGTCATTCATTGTCATTAAATATGGCGGGGTTGGAAATTTGTATGAAGAAAAACAGTTTCCTATTAGTTATTTTTACTTTAACTTTCCAATGTTTTTAAAATAACACTTATTATCCTATTCCCGACGACGACAAATCTAAAAACGCAAAAATCATAAAAATCGGCCTAGCCGTTCTTGACTTATAAGTGGTGAAACTAACACGACTTTCTTTGTATAAGTGTTTAAGTAGATTTGAATAGGTACTCTAATCGCAACAATGCATTTCGATACCATAACTATCGATCTAGGGATCCAAAAACATTCCAACTAACATGAAATTTGGGAATCAATCAGCCTGCAATAATCAGGAATCTGTGTGTTATTGTCTCAATACTTTGGCTCGGTATACGTAGAACAAGGCACTGAACCTGTTCCTTCCAATCTAGGCTATGCGCTGACTAATAGGTTTCTTGGGATTTGAGATGAGGGATGATGAAATTTTGAAGAAAATAGCTAGTTTGGATTCTTATAAAGGCGCTGGCCCAGACAACATTCCACCTAAGTTTATAAAATGTGCGCTAATAATTGTATGTGCTGAATCTCTTATTTCATGATATTTGACGACCATTTGGATCAGCGGTAGTTAACGCTGCTTCTGAGCCATGGGTCGCGGGTTCGATCCCCGCACAGTACAAATATTTGTGTGCATGAACATATTGTCTGTTTGTACTGGTCTGGGTGTTTTCTATGTATTATAAGTATGTATTTACAAAAAAAAAAAGTATATAAGTAAGTTTATCGGTTGTCTAGTACCCCATACGACAGGGTACTTAATAGTACCTTAATTTGGGACTAGATGGCTCAGTGTGGCCCGGTGAGGCATGTCTTAAATATTTATTTATTACTATTTATTTGTATTGATTTTGTATTTTTTATTTTCGCGTAACTTAATGGTGTCTGTCTGTTTGTAGTGTTACTCTACGTGACACTGTTAAATTTGCCATGTAGTGTGTATACATTTAGGTTGTCAATCTAGTTCTAAGTTAGGTACTTACCTGGAAGTATTTACCTAACCCATGATTGTCAACTGTGGTATATACCTAATAAATAAAATAAATAAATAAATCAGACCTCAGAGCTAGTGACCCTTTGTCCTAGTCAATGGTTTTATTTACATACTACATAGTATAGTACTGTGGCATTAGTGCGAAATAATAAATCATGATATAGTAGTTCTGCTCGTAAAACTATATAATTTATGAAGAAAAAAAACAGGGTCAAATAATTAAAAATGAATGAGCGATTTATATATAGTATGGATCGGCCAATATAACTTGTCATATTTCGGGCAAGAAAAGTTGTTACGACTGGTCATATAATTTCGCCTAAATGTTGCATCCTGTAGTACCTACCAAGGAATTTACATATTACATTAATAGTGTAGTACATATTATGGAAATTGAAGTAGCCGATTGTGTTTCTGTGGTATGATTTTGTTAAGACATAATAAGCTCTTTTTTATGTAGGTACCCACGTTATTACCATCATTAATTATTCAATAATGTTTGTATAAGAGTATTATTTATGTCCATATTGGTTGTGAAAAATCTAAGCCACTCATTTTTGATCGTACGAATTGAGAAACTAGATACCTAGTTATAATAAAAGTCAAATGATCGAGTAGTGAAAAAGTATAAACATTTTTTATTGGAACTTTGAGAAACATTACTTAGACCAATATTTTAACAATAAGATACAACTTATTGGTTCTTAAACATTTAACAAAGTAAATTTTAGACTATTCTTGTAGGTTATAATGCATAAGTATAATTAAGATAACTGACATCTCTCGAATAATTGCTCAGCTGTAGTAGCAGCGAGCGGGTCACATGAATAAAGAACCGGCCAGGACAGATTCTTGAAGGGCGACCGCGCACACGTTGGTTTGTGGGCACCCTATGAGACCTGGTAGCCAGACGATCTGGTGAAGGTCGCAGGAAGCCGCTGGGATCTGGCGGCACGGGATCATCGGCATGGAGATCTTTAAGGGAAGCCAGCAGTGTATGTACGTCGTTTGATTGAGATGATGCTGACAAATTTATTAGTTAAAGTCTTTTCTAGAGCGGAATTATCTTCACTTCTGAGTTAGTATTATTGGGACTACAAACGGTCTTTTGTTTGATATAATTATTTAAATTGAATTTCAATACATTTCTTTAAGTTGTCTCCCTATTACATCATCATTACACTGAATACTCTGCCATATCTGTATACTCTCCTTATGTACCTACATTTTAAACACCGTGCAATTTTAACCACCTGTAAAAGCCCATATTATTGGACCATTATGTATAACATCATTTATTCATTTTTTTATTAATTTTTGTAACAGTATGTAACAAAATATGTAATAATCATGACTTCTCATAAAATGCTAGTTAGACCATAACTTCAGATAATGTTAGTTCCCTAACATATACATAGATGGCGCTGCCTGTACCTTGCCTCGCGCTAGGTTTTCGTTTTAGCAAATGTATTAGATGTCAATTTTTAGTTTACCTAAAATGTTAATAGATGGCGTTGTATGTCTGTTACAACGCAAGACGTAAGTATTTTTATATGATGATAAGTACTCCAGGCCTATATTCTGTAAGTTAAGAAGAATTCCTCAGGGTATCTCAACAGCTCAAAGTTGGCTTTTCAAGCTTTTGGACCTTCTTAGACATTGAGATACTCCATACTCCTATCCAAAGGAATACACATCTTCTTTGGAACTTAACTGTACGTCATTTACTGTACATTTACCGTATCCGAACTTTAAGTTAATAAACCCCACCAACCTGTCTCCGTGTTTTCTTGACGGTGACGTAAACGCCGTGACCAATCCATACTTCGTGGACTACATCTGTGACGCGCCCAGACGTATTATTTTGCTGCTGCGGGGTCTCGTTTGAATGGATCTTACACAGCTACCTACATCTGTGGGCGTCACAGCGATTTTCAAAATAAATAGCTAAACCGAAATTCAATATAAAAAAAAAAATTAAAAAAAATTAAATAACATTGCCAAGATGTTATACATAATGGTAACATAACGTGGGCTTCGTTTTAAGGGTGGTTAAAATTGCACGGTGTATATCATCAAAAAATATGTCTCTATTGTAAATTTCATATTGATATGACATTTTTGTGTTCAACAAATTTCTGTGTTCCATGTAGCCGAATTTTCAAAACGAAGTTCGGTTTTGCTAGTCACCTAAGAGCATTCCATCCTAGCATCACCTGATACTTGACAGCAAGGAGTCGCCGTCGTCGGATACGGCGTGGATATATATATATTATCTGAAATATTTAAAAAAAAACCTTCTCCTGTAAAGTTTGGTTTTTGTCGCTTACGCTAAAGTGGCGGTTATGGCTCGATATGTATTAGTGGCCAAAGCAGCGTCAATATCATCCGCCAACTTCTTTATCTTGGTTTACTTTTAAATTCATCAACAACTGTTTTATCTCCAAGCACTCTACTTTCAGTACGTCTAGCTTACTATTTATGTTATCTATTTGAGAAGCATTTTTTGCTGTGACCTTTTCTAGCGCATCAAGCCTATCCATCGTTTTGCCATAAAAATTACATTGTCGATCATTTCTCTTTCTCTCTTCCTCCAATTCATTGTTTTTATTTACCATTTCCTGATCTTTGTCTTTGTTCTTCTGGGCTATATTAAAGAAGGCATCACGAAATCTCTTAGGCAATTTGTGAATATTTATAAATATATTTTCATTAATAGTTGTTTTTTCGAAAGTAATTTTTATTGGAAACGGTGTTCTACGATATTTTCTGGGTACGATTACTTTCGTGAGATTATATTTGAGTGTGTCTAAAGAGCGTACAAAAGCAGACTGTTTTTCCAGCATTCCCATTTTGCCGTGGGCTTTAAGGTCAGTAATATCATCTACAGCAACACCAACCATCATGTTCATCAAGACAATGGCTATCATGATAAGGAATATGAGAAATAAAGCTCTGATTATTTCAATGGAAAATCCGAGGCGTTCAGCATTCTTTCTTTTGAAGGTCTCATTATATTCAAACTCTGCGGTCATCAAAAACATAGTCTTCACAATAGAATGCCACTGGGAGTCAAACGGATATTGTGAACGAAACAGTATCTTGAAACAGCAGGCTAAATTATACATTAAGACGAAAAATGTGATCAGAATCTGAAAATATAAGATTTTAATAATTGTGATTGCTTTAATGTACATACAAAATAAATATAAGGTAGGTAGGTACTTCCCTATAATAAACCCATCAGCTACTAGGGGAAGTATATGACATGAAGACTTTTTAACTTTAAAAAGTGCAGTAGTAGAATTACTAACTAAACACGAATACAGTAGAACAATAATTTTAGAGCTTGAATTCGAGCACATTCCGTGGCCTTAAAGGTATCTAAATTTATAAGTTTAAACATATATATGTTACGTTCATATGGTTTAGAGCGTCCTTTTCAATAGTTGAACTTTAATTGTAAGTATTTATTATTAACGTTGTGGTGTGAAAGTAGATATTGTCACAAGGATTGAGAAAGGGATGCTTAGATGGTTTGGACATGTAGAGAGGATGAATGAGAGAAGAATGACTAGACAGATCTACAAGACGAGTGTGAAAGAGAACGTTGGAAGAGGAAGGCCTAGACGAACCTATCACGATCAAATCGGGGATGTTCTGAAGAAAGGTCAGGTCAAGAGTACTCTAAACCGACGAGCATGCATAAAAAGATTGATGAATGTGGAGGAAGCGAAAGATGTATGCCAGGATCGTAGTAAGTGGAAGGCCTTGGTCTCTGCCTACCCCGTTGGGAAGGAGGCGTGATAATATGTATGTATGTTTGTATTTTATTTTTCATTGGTGCTAATAGAGTAAAATAACACCAATAAGAAACTAAATGAATCTTTTCAGAAATTGTAATGGAATTAAAAAGTTTTCAGTTTCGACCCTTTTTTTGGTAGCAATCAAGAATGTTGTTTTTCATGATGGTGCCCATACAAGACTTTAAAATTCAAAATTAATAGATTTACAGCTCTAGCAGAAAATCTTACCTTAGAAATATTCCAAGTCACCTTCTTAAACATCACCACATAATACCCTAAGTATTCGCTCTGAGAGGTTATGTTCAGAAATTGAATACAAGCCAAAAGCAATGCTCCTAAAGCCACATGCCTTGCCGCCTCGAACTCCTGCATCAAAATCAGCAGAGGCAAGATAGTTGCCAGTGCCAGGGTGCCTAATTTGAAAATGTTTTCCCGTTTCAAAAAGTATCTTCTACCTTCAACGTTCATAAGAAGCTCCTAAAATGTAAATGAAAGGTATAAATACTGTCTATGAATTAAAATATTACCTTAGAGGATTTATTGTGTCCTAACTCCTAAGATACATCACATTATTTTTATACTTACTTGTACAATATTGAAAACTATAAGCATAAATATTAAGACTCCCTCACCCAACAGTATTGACCACTCAGGTTTTTGTTTAGTGTCAATGTAATGAAAGAGGTTTAATGCAAAACAATTTAACACCATTACATATGTAATGTAAGTTAATAATATTAGACTGTAAAATGGCGATAACGCCCACCATTTTAAGTAAATGAAACTTCCTATCAAAGGATGAAGTAGCAGCCTTTTTTGTTTAAATTGGTTCCCTGTCTCTAAAAGTGCCTGAATCACTTCCATTTCCTCCTTCAAACCACGGTCAGACATCAGAAGACTATAGTCAATTTTGACTCTATTCATACAACCATCCAATGAAATATATGAATCTAACAAGTCTTCCAAAAACTCTGTTGGATTTGTAACATGTTTCATGATCATTTCCAAGGCGGTTTTGGATTTTTCCGTTTGAGTTTGAGCAGCCAAATTTGCGTTATATTTCAAAAATAGTTTTATAAAGTTTTCGCTGCCTTTATAGATAGCAGAATGCAGTGGAAGCCAACCTTTGTCATCGTATTGTTCTATTGGCAACATTTCCTGTTTATTAGATTCATTAGTTAATAAAATACATTCAGCAATTTCGTAGTTATCATTGTCGACTGCCATGTGCAAGGATGTTGTCGATTCGTTTGAGTTGCTGGAAGTTTTTATGCATATATCTGCGTTTTTGGCTTTGAGAATTTTAACGCATGCCAAATTGTTGCTCATCACAGCAAAATGGATGGGTGCAAGACCCCCCACCGCTGGAACTGTTAGACTATTAATCATTAAAATTGTAGAATCGTTATCAAAATCTAATAGCGTTTGAAGGATATCTTCTAACCCACATTTAGCAGCGATATGGAATACGTTGAGATTATTTTTAGGAGTGTGTGTTATAAGTGCACCTTTGTCTAAGAACTGTCTAACACAACTTAAGTACCCGCTTCTTACTGCATTGAATATCGCCGTTTCTCCGATTGCATCAAGGCAGTTCAGGACGTTTTTCTGTTCGGCAACCGTAAGAATTTCATGCAGTATGGTTTCTCGTAATTCTTTATTATGATTAGTTATGTTTGTTACTGCGGCGTGTAGGGGAGTCAAGCCATCGGGTGCCTGAAAATAATAATAAAAAACAAATTAAATGAATAGAATGTCATGCTTGGTGTTTGTTACTGGATTTGCGTACCCTATAGTGGTAAGTGATTCCGGATACGATACGTGCGAGGTGGACTCGTCCAACGAGGGTTTCGTACCAATTTGTAGGGAGGTATATTATAAATAGTTCAGAAATCGAGTCTCGCAGTTTTTCCGACAATTTCCCGAAATTTTTATGATTTACTCTCAAACATAAAACTTCAAAATGTTTTCCGACGTTTGTAGTATAAGGCAGCATTATTTGTCAAATTTTATTTTAAAATTTCTATTACTGTGTGTAGGTATATATGTATGTAAATTCTAATAAGTATGGAAACCACCTGTATTGCTACATCAGCACCAGCATTCAGCGCCACTAGCACTCCTGGAAGCCAGTCAGCGTCAATAGCAGCACGCAGCACAGTTCTGCCGCAGCGGTCTTTTACGTCGGGTCCTACTTTCATGATCAGGTCCTAGAACATTGATTTAAACTATTTATTGCCTGAAAGCTTATGATCTATGAAAGTAAAAGAGTTGATTTAATTTACGCCTATTGCTGAACATAAGTGTTACTAAAGCAGTTAAAATATTAGTATTAGCCTTACTAAAAATATAATAAAGTATTATTTATTTGCGTGTGAGTTATGATGGTTTTATACTTTGCAGTACCTTGGTAACGGGCTCCCTTTTCCGCATTTAGGCTTCACTTGGCCCATTATGCGTAGGGATGGTAGTACCTTACATTTAATCTCTTCAGACTTACAAATTTTCGTACTTTATGAACATGCAAGCCAATTAAAACATATTAGTTACCATATTCATAGAATAAATTGCAATTATTAAAAAATGTTAAGAGTAAGATAAAAATATCAACATAAACATGTCTATTTTATGCATTTACCTTAGAGTTGCAATTCAGAGTCGTCATATTTGCTTAAGTAACTAACTTTTTACCTTTAAAACGTTTTCCAAACGCTTTTCCACACACACATGCAGTGGAGTTTGGCCTTCATCATTCCAGCAAATTAGAAAAGCTCCATGTTCAACAAGTTTCTCCACTATATCCTTGTTTAAGAGCTTGACAGGTTTGTGATGTGATTGCTTATCGTTTTTTTTGCTTTGATTCACAGGAGTCAACTGTGTATGAAGTTCTTCAACATTGTTATCAATGGTAGTCAGCTCAGCGTTAGAAAGTTCCTGTGTTTCTTCAGATTCTTGGATAAATGCATTTTCTGCTGGAGGAGGCTCAGAGACAGGTTCTGTATCAACATCATCTGAATGACGCAGGTAAAAGTTCGGCCAGATGAAGAACTTGCTGTAATCAAATGGAAATCAAGGATGTAAAAGTATATTATACTTATGTAAAAGTATATTATTTAACTTGATTGAAATAGAACTTGTAGGATTTCTAAAGGAGAACATTCATGCTCCATACATTTTAGGACATTTTTCAAAGTAAGTGATAACAAAAAAAAAAATGGTACGCATGCTTAGTGAAACCACAGATGTAGAACTTTTCATTTGGTACAATAATTATTCATAGGGCACCAGAGTTGTGGAATTCACACAGCAAGTTATTGAGGTTTGAAGATTCGTTATTTTTATACATTTATTCATTTCTGAACGCTGGAATTTTACTATCTCGTTTCGGATTTGATTATATAATCATAGAGATCGTCTTTGTTTCTTCGATCGGCCTATCTAGATTGCTTATTGACTCACAAACAATCGCTCTGGGATCACGAAATTCTTCTGCGCCACTTCCTACCTATATGGTCATGTAATTAAATCCGATACGAGATGGTAAAATTCTATATCAAGTACTTTTTTCCTTATGCAAAGCTCGTAGCATAATATTAAACTCTAATCCAGTTAGGCTATAGTTTTCCGGACTTAGTCTCTTAATAGGGCCTGTGAAGCATATGGGCTATTCCAGTCTTTAATCTATCTCCGAATACAATGTTTGTAAATTCTAAACTTGATGACCGACCCGGGGATCGAACCCAGAACCCTGAGATTTCGGCCCCGTATTTAAACCACTAAACCCACGGGGTGAGCAATAAAGTATTTTTCTATCTATCTATCTAAAAATCTGTTATTAGGCTTACTCTTCTTCTGTGGGACTTGAAGGCAGAGGATCATCGGCTACCGCAGGATCTAGATCCTGAAGTTGCAGTTCTTCAAGGCTTTTTACATTACTGGACTGCTGATCAGCGGTTAATAGTGACTGTCGGCTTTCTTCCGACTCAGGGATGCCTTTCTCTACGTCTTGAAAGAAAAACGTTACTATAATATATCAGCAATTTTTCTTGCAATTCCAATACGTGTTATGCATAGTACACTATGTACACTATGTACATAGTTCACTATGCATAACACGTATGTATGGTATTTTAAACGAAAATATTTTTTTACTGCTTTAGTTTAAATTTTGTTATCGAAGTGATTCTGATATAGCTTTTGGGTGTTTCTTTAAGATAAGATAAATAAGGATAGAGTTTCTGTGATTTGCGAGGGAACAAGTGATGTTCTGCAATTACCCTAATCACTTAATAATATTTATTTTAGAATTCAAATACAGTTAGCAAACCTAGTAACTGAGCGAATCCAAATCAGATAGGTAGCGTTCAGGAAGCCACGGAAAATTTTCGTGACCAAACAACCTCAGTGCAAGGACTTATGCCGTTCATCCCAAACTGTTGCCAACAAACTGATTGAAGGAACTGAAATGTGGTCACTTAATATGTGTCTCTTAAGAGGGCTCAGCGGCCGATGAAGAGAACGTTGGTATTACCATTCGCGATAGAATCAGAAATGAGGAAATACCTACGTAGAAGATTTCACAATAGACATTGCTCGAAGAATTGGTTAGCTCGAGTGGTAGTGGGCGGGGAACATGTAGTAGAAACGATGGTCGTTGTGGTGGAAAGATTGTGGAATGGCGTCTGCACACCGGACAACGGTCTGAGGGTAGGTGGTGGTGGCTAACCAGGTGGACAGACGAAGGTCTATGTCTAGCAGTAAACGTTTTTGGCTGAGATAATAATAATAATAATAATAATAAAAATCATTTATTTCAGATTTACATCCATATATGATTAGTCAAGTTAGTAACAATTCTGACTTATTCTTATGTTAGTATTGTTAGTAATAATTGGATTATTTAACAATTTTGATTTACAAATTTCATTGCTTAAGCCCGCCCCATTGCAATCTCCACCCAATGTCTTTGTAATGGGCAGTCTTGTCTGGCAGCAATTACTTTCAGGATACTGTTGCCGCTTTTCCGTATGCGCTGCATTAGGGAAAAAGCTCTTTTGCGCATAATAGCATGAAAGCCATCTGTGTGTGAATCTGCAAACATCTTTGAGGCACAACAGCACCACGGCAGCGGCAACAGCATCCTAAAGGCGTTATTGTATTGTACACGCAGGACGTTATAGGCTCGCCGTGAATATGCGAACCACAGCCCACTCGCGTAAAAAGACTGACAGAACGCTTTAAATAGGGTCACTTTCACGTCTGCAGTGCAACGAGCGAATCTGCGAGCAAGCATATTACTTCTTACCGCCAACGCCCTGCGTTCCCGCTCTATGTCCTCGTCATCCCCTAAGTCCTCCGTGACAATGTGGCCCAGATATTTAAATTTTTGCGCGACTTTTAGAGCAACACCATTAAGATAGATAGGCGGTATCAAGCGTGGCCTATGTTTGGGTGCTTTAAAAACAAGTATTTCACTTTTCATGGAATTATATCTTAGACCATGCACTTTCACGTAAGCCTCACAGGTAGACAGCAGTTTTCTCAACCCCGTTATCGATGGGCTGAGCAGCACCATATCGTCTGCGTAACTGATATTATTAACACATATGCCGTCAACGTGACAGCCAACATGCGTGCTGCTCAGCTCCTCGATAAGCTGATTAACATATATATTAAATAAGAGGAGAGAGCTCAACCCTCCCTGCCTAACACCACATTCCAGCCCGTATTCGTCCGACAGGGCACCGCTCCATCTCACCTGATTCCTCTGGTTAGCATACCAGTACCTCAAAAGGGACGTGTACTGCTCCGGCACACCCGCATCTCTCAACTTGTCCCACAGCACATCGTACGAAACCAAGTCGAACGCCTTTGACAAATCGAGGAAACACAAGAATGTCCACTTTAAGTTGTTCTTGTCTGTTTTGACACCACTTTAATGTAGACTTAAATCGTCTTCTCGCCTCCGACATCTCGTCGAAAACGCGACCGCAACACGGCCGCCCCGCCAGTATCCAAATCTGAAACCTAAGTCGCGCCTCCCGGTGGGGACCGGCGACGTACTTATTCCATCCAATAACTTTATTTTTCCTTTTCCCACAATTTTCCCTATATGTTTCGATTGCTGCTTGTGATAGCGTATTTATAATATTACTATACATTTTATCAAGGACTAAATGATGATCTTTATTAGAGCAGAATCCATCACTACATTTACTAAGTCCCTGTGGAAAATTTATCATTCTTAACTTACGATGACACAAGTCATGATACCTTTCAGTCTGTTCTTTATGTCTTTCACCCCATAACACGCGATTTATAGGCTGCGATGTTACAGTTTCTGTTACATTAGGCTGAAGCTTATTAAGGTCACATTTTATTACAAGTGGATAGTGATCTGACCAATACACGTCATACAGTACTAACGCGCCAGTAACAGTATTTCGCGCCGAGTTAGTAACAATGCAGTGTTCCAACCATCTATTACAGCCATGAGCGTCACTATGATAAGTAAAAGTATTTTCACTACACAACTCTAAATCTACGCATGACCAAGTGTGATCTTTACAAAAAGTTAACATTTCATTACAAAATAGTTCCCGCGGGTGGGCATTAAAGTCTCCTAGTATATAAAATGCTCCAATCCCCTTATTTTCTTCTATTTCTATAATCGACCGAATTGTACCCAGACACTCACTAAACTCAGGTAGATTGATATACGAATCTGTAGGCATATAGACGCTAAAGATAACTATGGATCTATTACTTAGAGTTATTTTGACCGCACAGACACGAACGTTATCACAATCTATCACTGACACTGATTTAAACACACTTTTACGCCACAATAACGCGACACCACCGTACGGCCTTCCAACAAGTGGGCCCGCAGTAGTGTCAACGGCAGAAGTTCCAGTGCACCCAAAGTCGTCGTTAACTGTACTGAGCAGTGGCAAGTCATGAGGCATCAACCACGTCTCCTGAAGAGCAACAATGTCGGCAGACTGGCACAACGCTCTAATATCTTCTATTGATCTCTTGAAACACTTACAGTTAAAACTAATTAATTGACTGCAATTATCCATTAACTGTTATTTCTATACTCTCCGTATTTTTACGCCTTTCGTGAAAATTCACAAAACGCCGAAACGATATGCCCGGCATATGCATATAATGATGAAGTGTCGATGCTTTAGATATCAAAATCCGAAAGAACTATTTCTGCAAATGTTTATTAATTCATTAAAGACGATAAAGATTGATAAATTAATACATTTTATAATAATTGCCCAATAATAAAATATAATTACTTAATATACATAGTAATTTAATTAAGACCATTTCGTAGATACAGCACTACACTTTTATACAAAAAATGCTCAGTTCTTACAGTAAGACAACTGTTTATAATGTGTGCAGTGTTACGAAAACACAAAGACATACAAGTCAACAAAACTTGTCGCAAAGGCAAACGAATATGCTCTGCCCTGCTCAGCCGCATAAAACTTCTCTTGCAAAACGTCAATTTGATGTTTTTAGCTCAAGTCTTTATAATACTGCGAACAAAATCAATAGTAGTTTATCTGCCACACTTTGCATGTAAAAACAAAATTCGTTGGTGGTTATTGGGTTTAGATTACGTGGAAACAGAGAATATTTTCTCAAACCGTAAATTATAACTCACTCACACTCATACAACACTTACTCACTCAAACACACACACACTAACACACACATTAACACATTAACTAAGTGGTAATATAATATAATAATTATTAGTAGGTACTGTTATTTTTATATACATACATAAATATTTTTACTTCCTTTATAATGTTTCAAGTTAATTATAATATATATTATTCTACTTTATTAATTAGTATCAACAAAAACAAAATAAATCAATATTTGTAACTGGGGAGGAAAGGCGCTGGCAGCTGTGACACAGTTTATATTTACTACAGCTGGCGACGTAATTTTACTATTATTAATACCTAAGTTAACTACCTACTCTGTAAATGTTATTCTAACTTTGTAAGTGGAAGTGTAATAAATATTATAATAAATCTAAATATATTTTTAAGATATTTTTTTAAGATATTAAGATTGCCATGGAAATGATCAGGTTTTAATCTCGTCGCCTCCATAGCAATGGTAGGTAAATATTTTATTATTTAGGAGTGTTTTGTGTCTTTATAACTCCTTACTTGCAATCTTATTATTATTAAATACTAACAGAGAGATAACAATAAAGCTGTAAAAAGCAACAGTAGGTAAAGACATAATCCCGGCACTTAGAACTTGTGATATGATAATATTTTCGGGACAATTTATCTTCAGTATGTCAAGGCCAATTGTTATTTCTTTCGGAACAGAGAGCCCCATTGCCTATGTACTTATATGCAATAAATTTAAGGGCAAGAATAGTTCTTAGTGTAGATACCTACTTAGAAAGTTGTTCTCGCAATCGAGAACATGAAAAGACGACGAAACAGCTGTAAAATCTTTCGTAAGCTAATTATAACTTTACAATATCCTTCTGGTGCAAGGATCAGTTTTTAGCCTTCCAGATAACTTCATATCCTAGGCTAGTTAGATCGTTAAAATATCCTTTTGGTGCAAGGATCAGGTTTTTCCTACCAGATAACCTATAAGTAGGTATCAGGAGGAGGAGAATCTCCTTGAAGGAGTTATCATCCGGCGAAAAACTAATGCTAGAAAACTGTTTTGTTTTGACTCAATAGCATACACATAAATTTGTAAGGTCTAGCTGAGACCTTACAACCTACCTAGTTATGCTAATTTTACTAAACTTTCCTAGTGCATTAATAAAATAAGAAAAGTAATTTGTGAATAACACTCGAGTTTTGCGCTTCGCAACATTATTTTTTATTTATGCAGCTTATTATCTTATCTGCGGTTACCTATATGTAGACAATGAAAAGTAAAAAAGTATTTTTAACTATACTTTAAAAAAAGGCAAAGTTAAATCAGCCTCATGATATTTAATCTACATAATGCAAAATAACCAAATATAACTTACCGCGCACACTCGGAGATAAAGGCATCACCACGATATTACCACACCTTGTTCCTAAGTCTAATTCATGCAATAACTTTGCATAGCTTTATGCTTTCGAATTATTTATAAATACTCACAAAAGCGATACAATTTTGCAACTAGCTTCTAAAGGCTACTACTTATAACACTGGGAATGAACTGTTCAAATAATTAATTATTGTCTTCCATGTCCTCTGATTAAAGTCGTCATAAACTAACTGATTCATCGCTTAAAAATACATTTTAATCAAAACAAACCGCACAAATGCGTAACTATGTTTAAATTTAAACACGCAACGAACCAATTCACTGTAATTTTTTTGCGTCAGTGTTTTCACTTATATTTGCGTAGAGTATAATTGACTAGATATATCCGAAAACGGGATATTGCGCGTCGCAGAACGTGTCGATGGCTAGATAGCATATCATACTGAGCGGCTGCGCGTGCGCCGATAACGTCAAACGCGCCTTTGGACTCGCGATTCGCGAATGAGTCATGTCCTCACGACGTCCATATGAAATTCATGGCGGGAGCATTTTGGCCATATATAATACATATATACATATTTGCATATAAATGACTAGCTTTTCGAACGCGTCTTTTTTATATACAGGATGAAAAACCACTTTCTAAAATTTTTATAGACGTTCAGTATCGTGTTTAGAGCCTATTTATGAAGTTAAAAACGTAAATTAAGTTGTCACCCGAAAATATTTTTCGCGATAAAGTTTTCAATTTTTACGATCCTAGACCTGTTAAGTTATAAAAGGAAAATCAAAAACATATGAATAGTATCATAATAAATGATTGAGATGCGCGACGCGTAAAAAAGTGTTGCTAGGCGGCCGTATCAAAAATTTTAGTTTTTGGCGGCCATTTTCTAAAAATATCTTGTCATTTTTGTACTGGGCTATACCAAAAGAAAAAATACGTCCTTTGTTTTTTGTCTCGATGACTGATATATTAGGAAGATGGTTAAAATTTCACTCTGTATACAATGGGCTTGCTCTTGACTACATACTTAACTCTACGGTTAAGAAGAAGCCTAAGATGGAGCGAGCTTACCCAGTAACCTAAGTGGCACTGGTTCTCCCCTACACCAGCGGAACACAGAGGCACTGTTGAGGTTGGTAGCATCCAGGCGGCCTCTTACGAACCACCGCAGAGGGATCTGATAGCCGTCATCATTGGTTAGAAAACCAAAGATGCCTTTGCCCAGAGTGGACCACTAGGAGGTAGATCCCACCACCCCAAACGCTCTGCCTGCGTGAACTGCACTTTATATGGCTCGTGCAGAAACTTGTGCCCAACAGTGGGATACCAAATAGCCTATGCTTCAACTGATACCTCCAAGAATATGTGTACAAAGTTGCATGATTATCGGTAAAACAGTTTACGCCTGAAAGCGTAACAAACAAACTTACATTTACATTTATAATATTACTGATGTGTTTAACTATAGTTTATATATTGTCATAGAATATAAGTTTAGTTTTCCACAACACCAACAGATGGCGTTGTGCGTAGTTTGATTCGCGGTTAGACTTGGTTCTTGTGGATTGATAATACCAATGGTAACTTTAATAAATTTCGCTTCTGTTCTGAGTTTGAAGTTTTATTTCAACTCGTGGATTTTGGGATCTTGTACCGAAATTGTAAAACTGAGGATAGGGATTAAACTAAGGATTAAACAACAAGGATTCTTTCTAAAGGCGGATGATTGTGGTTCGAGTCCCGCCTTTTTCATTCAGGGATCCTTTCCTTGGAAGAAAGATTATGTTCTATTTACTTAGCAAATTGACAACCTCCGTGGCGGAGTGGCGTATGTTATACCGGTTTTCAAGGCGTCGCCTGCTCCGAGGTTACGGGTTCGATTCCCAGACGGGGTCAATGTACAAAAAAATTGTTTGTCTACATTTTCTCAAGTCTGGGAGTTTGTGGTACCTTCGTAGTTTCTGATTTCCAAAATATGAGTGCTTTAGATAGTTAGTTACTCAAATTGGGATCCGAATGTATGTGGTGTTGTCCACATTTATTTATTTAATTTATTTGCTTAGAAAACATTCTAAACTCTTGTTGCCCGACCTGGGGACCGAACTGTAGACCCCGAGATTTTGGTTCGGTACTTAAAAACCACTCTACCAACTGCAACGGGGTGTTTGGTACACACGGCGGCACATCAGACTATACATGTTGACCTTGAGACCGCCTTTATGCCCTACGTAATAAAAGCTGTTATCACAGTTCAACTGTTTAACTTGATGTGCTGTCGAGTGTACTTTGTCTGTTAGGTAATGATGTCTGGTAATTATGAGTACTAGGGAGGTACTCAACAGTTAAAAAGTAACAGCTTATAATCACCTCACTGCAGGAAAAAGGCCTCCATCATTGAGTTCAAGTTACCGCAGCAATGATGGGTACTGGCATTATCATCACGCTCGCCAAATGCGGGTTGGTGATCACGAAGCAATGTTCGAAAATACGAAACATTTTGTTGTTCGATCCGGGGATGGAACCCGAGACCCCGAGACTACCAGACCCACGGGGCGTACTTTACTATTGAGAGAAATCTATTTATCTTAACCCTAGTAACAGATGCTGTTACATCTGCGTCAGAATTAATAGCTTTTTTTAGCCAAAAGTAGCAAAGCTTTAGTTAATTATTGAGTCGTTGAACCGTAAACGTGTGATCAGTAAGAGCATGACGTCATCTAACGCAACACACACACCCGTACAGACGAGTGTGAAGCAGTGTTTCCCAAACATTGTTCTGCCATGGCCCGGTGATTTTTACACTGCCCCTTTTTATACACTAACTAGCGGACCCGACAGGCGTTGTCCTGTCTTAACTATGAATATTAATTTCGATATGGTAAATAAGACATAGTTCGCTGTCCAGGATGTATGCATTGTACAAAGACCATGAGGCTATTATTGACTTGAATGCAACTTCATTGTATGGTCTGAAGAAGGCTTTAGTCACTAAGCGATAGTTCTTAGGTAAATAGGAAGTAAATTTTGTAAACTAACACATATCTTTAAATAACAAATTTAGCCTAACAACGTACGTCTTGTTTGTTGCATGAGGTGCTTTTCTATAAGTAATGGGGCACTTAGTTAAACGTTTATAATTGTATTTCATGTACATGTTATAGTGTACTTGTTGTTGAAAATCCAAATAAATAAAAAAAAAAAAATAACAAAAAATTCAGATACATATTTATTAGGGTTGTACCGACTAGTCGCCGACTAGTCGGTAAAGCCGACTAGTCGGCCATATTTGTAGTCGGCTGAAAAGGCCCGTTTTTTTGCTAATATTAATATACCTAAAATTTCATGAAATTGAAATCTTTACTCTTATTATTTTTTATTAGAAATACAAAATCAATTTTACAATGTATTTTCAGTGCAATTTAGAACAGGTCAGGAAACTAGGAACCATTCGTTCGATACATAAACTGATTGGGTTTAGATCCAGACATTAAACAAGTAACAAAAAAAAAAGAAACTCAAAAAATTAAGATGACAATCAGATACAAGAAGGCACTTATAATAAAAAATGGCAATACAGTGTGATTAGAGCATGTTACTCTAATTATTATAACCTAAAGCAATAATCAGCTTGGCCGACTAGTCGGCCGACTAGTCGGCTAGTCGGCTAGTCGGCCAAAGTGATAGTCGGCCCATCTCTAATATTTATTTATCGACATTGAAAATGTTAACACACTGGAAATTGTAACAGTTTGTAGCACGCATTGTGTCAAACGCCATTATTGCCAAATTGTTGACAATTTAAACTTTTTTACTGTAACCTTATGGCGTTTGACGCGTTTGGCGCATTGATGCGCTAAGGTTAAATTAGAAATAATTTAATATGGTGGTTAAGTTTTCCTAAATTTTCTAATTTTACGCCCAATTTTCTTATTTTTTTCTTTTATAAGAACATTCTTCTGACAATAATAAAACAAAACATAAAAAGAATTAGCGAAATCGGTCCAGCGGTTCACGCGTGATGCGATGACCAAGGGAAATAGGGATTCATATATATATATTTAAGACATGCCTCACTGGGCCACACAGAGCCATCTAGTTCCAAATAAAGCTACTATTAAGTACCCTGTCGTATGGGGTACTAGACAACCGATAAACTTACTTATATCCTTTATTTTTTGTAAATATATACTTATTATATATAGAAAACACCCAGACCAGTACAAACAGACATGTTCATGCACACAAATATTTGTACTGTGCGGGGATCGAACCCGCGACCCATGGCTCAGAAGCAGCGTTTACTACCGCTGATCCAAATGGTCGTCAATATTATAGATAATCACTAAAGTTTAGAGCGAAGTATGGAGCTGCTGCTGATTCTTTTACTCACTAAAGAATACAAGTTCGCGGAAAAAGAAGTTTTTTTTATGCGTCGATCGATAGGTATTATTTTTAAAACTAGGCGGGATGTTGCGACCCGATATTTTATTTTGATGGCCTGGTACCGGATTGCGACCCGTTAAATGGGAAACGCTGGTGTAAAGTGAAGACAGGCTCTATTCTCTCAGGCTCAGTGCTCGATAGATTTATTGAAATGAAAGATTATGATTTTGATTTATACTCGTTCCTATAGTTGACTTGTGCAATTTTTGTGTTTAAATTACAGAATCACCTGTTAAAAAGCATATAGCATATTTTTAATAAGATTGTTATCATTTTAAAGAAATACTAAGTACTTTGTTATTTTAATTTTTGATACTTTGACATCAGAAGTAGGTATGAACTGTATTTATTAAATAATCACAAAAACTTCAATTAAGGGCAGTTTCTTTAATTTTACATTTCGTTTTGTATGAAAGGTTAATTTCTACCATTAAATATCTGTAATATACTAATACACAATGATATTTAAAAAGTATACTTTTTAAACATCATTGTTATTGCTAATACATCATACACCAAATTAAATTAAATCAAATTTAAAAAGCATTACCAAATAAGATCTTAAAACTTGGACAATTTGAAGTTTAGATTTTAAGCGAGACTTTTTTTTATTTATTCTTTGATTATTATTGTTACGGACACACGTCAATCTCGTTTAATTTAATATTTAGTGTATGTAATGAACCTTATTATTGTATTATTTTAGCTTTGAATATGTATGTATGTAAAGACTTTATATTTTATCACAAATAAACGTAATTTCTGTTAGGGCCTTAGTTTATAAGGAAATGTATTAGCGCAGGGCTTGTTTTATTTCAATAAAATAGCAAACCGGTTTCTTATTTCCACTTACAATATCTAAAGTATTAGGTAGGATCTGGTATGGTTGTTTAAAGGTACTGGGGTGAAGGAAAATAACTATAGGCCATCCCGCTCACGCGCGGCGGAGGTATCCTATAGGCTGTCCCTGTCCCCCTAACAGATTCTGAAGGTCGGTAGAAAAAACCCATGTAGGTAGGATTGTAAGTGGAAAAAATGTTAAGAAGCCTGTAGGTAGGTTTAGAATATGTAAGACAGAGATAGCAATACACACATCGGACCTCTCTTTTCTCCGAAGTTATTATGTGGGTGGATTGAGAAAGTGTCCAAAGAGTAAAAGAGACTATGTGTGTTCTATCTTTGTCTATCTAAGGAAAATCACGAATTTTGTATAGTCACTAGGCTGATTTAAGAAATGTAAATAAGAATAGGACGTGATCAGGCGAAAATTGTCCCTGCTCTCACGGTCACCTTCAAGAAAAAAAAAATAAACTCTGAAGAAATCAACAAGTGTTTTCGTCCGCATACAGTCCACTCAAGAAGTCCATGGTCGGCTTGTTCCTACAACCTACAATTGTATAAATTCGTAGATTACATACAAAATAAAGAAGAATTCGAAAATGGCCGGATAGTCAGCTTTACCACTAGGCACTTGTCGCGACGCGACGTGTCGCCGCCTACTTATAAAATCACTATTATCTTATCTGCTATAACTAATGCAATGTGAATCTTTTCATGATCCCATGATAACCGAAATAAATGCAATTATTGTTGTACTGGCTATTTTCCAATGTCGGTATTAACAACTTTGTCTTCCTGAGTAATAACATTTGCTTTACCTACAATCGTTAGCGTTACCCAAATATATCGTTAGTATTTCGGTTGCAAATGTGCTGTGCGTCATACTTGCCTGTGTTACATACAAATGTTTATTTATCTTTGTAGAAACAATGTTTATACTCCCACGTACAGTTAAATAGTAGGTATAGGTGTATAGGTACCTCTATCTACCAAACAAAGAATATTATATCACTATATAAACTTGAAATTTTTTTTTGTCCCGCCCGAGAAAAAATTTTTCAATTTTGTATAGTGATATTGTAAGTGCGCTTGCTCCCCACTACAATGGGGACTACCGTTTCTTTGCTCACCAGTTGGCGCCACTGTAGACTGAGGTCCGGGGGTATAGCTGTCAAAGGCGATCGGCGCCAAAACAAAGTGTTAAATCTTGAATCTAATCAAAGTAATAATTATAAATAACTATCTTGATATCAACAAACTAACTTCTGAAATAGTTGCTCTTTGAGGCCGCCTATTTTTGCGCTTTTTCTTAATTCCGCTTTCAAAGCGTTCACATTAATCGCCAAATAATCCATATTTGCGATAATTTTACGAAGGAGATCACTTTCCAGCAGGTAAATTAAAGAAATTATAATTTATGTAAAGAAGCCTGCTAAAACCAGTGAAAAGTGAATGATAGTGGACCTCACGCGACACAAGCGCCTCTAGCGGCAAAATCACTAGCGATAGCCCCCATTGTGCACATAAAAACACAAGCTTTCGCACACATAAACGAGTTCAAACAACGCCAATTAAGACGCTGACTGCAGCCGATGACCTTGAGCAATGAACACGCCCACAAATTTATTCGTCTTTGAATTTCATTGGAACGCGCCACAGCTATCACTGTCGATTCTCGTAGGAGTGACAGAGAAAAAGCGCATGGAATAGAAGGGCCTAAGTGCCAAACAACAAAATTCGTTGTGCAATTTAAAATTGCCATTTTATTAAAAATCTAAATCGGCCATTTGCTTAAGCAACATGTAATATACAATATAGCAAAATTTTATTATCATTGTTATACGGACTGCTGAGAAAAATGGTAATTTATGTATTTTCAGAGGCTACTTTGAGATTTTTTTCTATCGAGAAAAGTTTTTAGAATCGTGTTTTGGAAACAGCCACCTGGTCGAAAATATGATCCATTACAACTACATAGAATTTGGCAACAATACGAGCCATAGGCTTAAAGCAAAACAATCTTCATTGAGCTCAATTTGGCTCATGTCAGCGTCTTAAGCGAATTCTTTTGACTTCGTGGTTGCGCGACGTCAAAAGTAACCAATCACACTATATTCATATTTGGGCAGAACTATGAGCATTTGCTCGGCGCGCCTGGCCCGCCTACATCGCCTTTTTAACCTTTTTTCCGTATTCTGTAGTCCCGTACCACGCGTATCCAGCGGGTTCCTGCGACCCTCGCCATCGCGAGCGTCGCATTATGTGACCCGCATGCAGCCCCTTCAGCTCTGAGGTTCTTTGTATAATGTCGCTCTTTCCATGGCCCGTTGGCGCGACCTTGAGCCTTCTTATGAGCGCAGTTAACAATGATTCAATAAATACTAGAGGTAATTTGCTATATTTATATATAGGTAATGTTCTAGTTTTTTGAGATTTTATTTTCTTTAGATGTAATAAAATTAAATCAATTGGGGGCACTTAGCTCTAGAAGTCGCATAGTTGACGTACTATAATAACAAGTAAGACCTAATATAACAAACATGAAAACATAATTATGTTAATAAAAATGCTTTATCTATGTAGGATTATATAGTACTATAATCTATTTACAGAGCAATTTATTTATGAAAAACTGTTTAAAAATATAGATTATGTGAGCTAAAAAGCATTTGTTATCTGACTTAATTGTAAAATTTCAGTTTCATTCTTTTAGATTTAAAAACTTGTTTGTCTTATTTGTAAGCTTTAAAAGTTGTTGTTGTCTCATTATACATATAGTGCTAATCTTTAGCATTATATTGTAAAACAAAACAAAGTTAACTTGTAAATTCACATAGGCATTATAAAACTAAACATTAAATTAAAAACATTGTGACAGTTATGATATTTATTTTATTATTCAATTAAATAATTTCCGTACGAAAGTTTTTATAAAAAAAATTACAATAAATTAACCGTTAATATAAAAATTATAGGTCAAATACGACAGACGTTGATGTTTGACAATACCTTCAAATTGTTTTATTCAGCGAAATTATTAAATACAACCAATTAATGAAATGGTCTGATACAATTATGGATAAGTCTTTTGCTTTGGAATCTGGCCAAGATGTAATATTTGCAGCAAAGTAATTCAGAATATATTCTTTCGAACAGTAGTTTCACTTCTCAAACTCCACATGGGTGCCAACGCCTCTTATGGGACAGATTCTTATTCTAATTGGGTATCTTGTTATGTGCTACAAATTAATCGATCAACTTCAAAAAATCTTCAAATTCTTTCATCAAAGTTTCGTCATCGTGATTTCTTTCTTTATTATGACAATTTTCTTTACCAATTATTCCAAATACCTTCATTTCCTGTCCAATATACTTCGTTTTCATTTCCTTATTCTTCTGCCCAATGCTTACAAAGGCATCTAGCAAATGATTTGGCATCTCTTGTTCATCAATTGAAGGGAATAATAATTTGTAATATTTATCCGGAAGACGACGTAGGTATCTAACAATAGCATTGTCTACTTTGTGTAAAGAGCTCACATAACGGGCTTGTTTTTCCAATGTAGCGATATTGCTATCGTTCTTAAGATCTTGGAGATCACCGACAATAACACTGATCAAGTTCACGAGGACAATGGTGCCCACGATGGCAAATGCAATGAGTAGGACGCGGGCTACTTGGAAGGAGGATCCCAGTTTTTCTGCGTTCTCGGCACTGAAGAGGGAGTTGTAGTCAAACTCGCCGATCATAAATAAAAGAGCCTTACAAAACCGCGTCCCAAGGGCCATTGAACGGTATTTGCGAGTGAAACTGTATCATGAAACTGATCGCAAAGCAGAAGATCAGAATGGCAAACGTTCCTAGAAACTGAAAAAATATTTTCATTAATTAAAAATCTGAAAGGATTCACCCAAAACTATTGCCAAAGTTTAAGAGTAGTTTCTGTTGCATAATACACATTATATTTAAACGGAAATTACTGAAATTGGAAAATCATTTTTTTTTATAAAATATTATTTTTAATCAAGTTTAGAATCTTTAAATATCTATCTCCGTCTATGTTAAAGTACCTTGGTGGGGAATGGCGTACGCGTTGGTTGGAAACTTGGAAACGATCTCTGTAGTCTCTACGGTAAACTTTCGATAAACCCATATTTCTAAACATAATTTCTTTATATTTACACCTTCATAATGAATGCCTTATCTATTGGCTAAAAATTCTGACTTAATTCAAATATTTATTGAATCAGATTTTTATTTGTTTTGAAATCAAAACATAGTCATTTGAGTACCGTAACTCGTGACGTCATAGTTTTCAATTGCCTTACTAAGTCTATGGCAATATTTTGTTTTGACCATAGACATGACGTCTTGATTGACAGATAAAAAGGATGTTAATTGAAGTGTCAAAATTTATTTCTAAAACGTAAAACTTATTTTTTGATTTAACAAAAGGAAATTATGAATATAGTCGTATTTCTTGATTGGAACACTTTATAAGCTCACCTTCATAATGTTGACAAAGACCTTATTAAACATGACCACGTGGTAGCCCCAGCTTGGGAACTGAGAGATGAGGTTCAGAATTTGGATGCAAGCCAAAAGTAGTGCTACAGTGGCCACATGTCTCGGCCATTCGGCATTCTTCCATTCTAGTGCCATTATTGCAAGAGGAAAGATAATGGCACAGCCTAAGGAACCCAATTTGACCCAGGTCTCAGGTTTCCTAAAATATCTACTGCCTTCAACGTTCATAATGAATTCCTAAAACAGATTATTAAATCTATTAGAAATAATAAGTAGACAACCTGTGACCACTACTATTAATGGCGTTATCGTTGACCGTCTATGCTGGTATTTTTTATCCGAACTTCCTTAAATATATTCATATTCATATTCATTTATTCACTACATAATACAATTTTGCAGACAATACAGGCATATAGATGTTAATTTAATTATATTATGACCTCAATGAGGTATTCGTGATTTTATATATTATTATCATTATAAATTAACTTATTACAATCAGAATTACAATCAAATAAAAATAATAAAAAAAAATAAAAAAATAAAAACAGTGTCAGCACAGTGGTCACAAAAATTTCACAATATGTCATTAAGTTATCATTATACTATATGTCAAATAAGCTACTAAGTATGTCAAAAACAAAAAAAAACGAATAAAAATCAGTAAAATCAGTAAATATATGAATATATTTGCTTTTCATTCATTACTATGATTATATGAACCAAAATATTTTTATTTTATATATTAGTAGTTTTCGACTGCAACAATTATACTCTGCCAAGTCACCAAGTTATAAAGTTTACAGACTCAGTCGTTACTTTGAGGAAATCCATATCAAAATATGCATTAAAAATGATATAGGTTCTCTTATGTACTTACTTGTGCAATAATAATTAGAAATAAGAAGGCGAGTACACATCCCCCAATTATTATTTTGGTCCATTCTATATTGTTGTGGTGAGCATCTTTACTCATAAAAACTGATATCACAAACGTTACAAAGAAAGCAAAAAAAAACGTGTAAATTGCTGCGTTTAGGATGTAGCAGCGCTTCACTGATTGCCAATTTGAATAAATGTAAAACTCTACTAAAGGATGAACTAGCAACCTTTTTTGCTTATGCTCATTGCCTGAATTTAAAAGCGCCATGATCACATCCATATTTGCGTTTCGATCTGGCTTAGGCATTAGAATCTTGTCATTTTTTTTAACATCTGTCTTCGACGAACCATCTAACCAAATGTGAGAATCAAAGACGCCTTCTAACCAGTCTGTAGGATTCGGAATGTGTTCCATGATCATATCCAAAGCAGTTTCAGGACTTTCCGACTGAGTTTTAGCAGCCAAACTAACATTTAGGCTTAAAAAGAACTTTATGATGTTTAAACTACCATTCTGGATAGCAGTATGCAGTGGAAGACAACCAGTTTCATCAAACTGATCTAATGGCGTCTGACTTCTAGAAGATGTTGGTGGACGAAGAATACAGTTAGCAATTTCGACGTTGTCATTGGCTGCTGCCATGTGCAACGGCGTTTTCGATATGTGTAGACAACTGCTAGCGGTCCTTAGACATACATCTGCTCCTCTTGCCTTAAGAATGTCGATGCAAGGTAGATGATTTTCTGACACGGCACAATGAATTGGTGCATATCCTTTTCCAGCTGGAGTTGAAAGACTATTGATCATCAACTTCGTTGTGTTTTTATCAAAATCTAATAGAATTTTGAGGATATCACGGTGTCCATGGCTCGCAGCAACATGGAAAACACTCTCATTGTTGGGGTTGGTACATGTTATTGATGCACCTTTGTCTAAAAATGTTTTGACACTTAAGTAGTCGCCTTTCCTAACAGCATGAAATAGTGCTGTTACTCCTTTATTGTTGGGGTAGTCGATGACATTTTTGTTTTTGGCTGCGAGTACTATTTCATTGAATATAACTGTTTCTGGCTCCACTTTTTCTTTCCACATCTTGCTGGCTTCCCATTCCTTAACTTTCAACGCTGCAGCATGTATGGACGTTTCGCCGTCAGCCGCCTGTAATGCGATGTATTTAGCAGGTATTATATGTATCCATCAGCTGATTCCATTCATATCTGTGTCTCCCCCGTTTTAAGCTATATAATTAAATCTGACCATCAGTGATGTAAAGGTCTGTAATCATTCCACTGCAGGGCAAAGGCGTTCATCATAGAATATAAGTTACCACGGCAATGATGGGTACAGTACAGGCATAATCACGCTTACCAATTGTGCGGCCAAATACCAACTTTTTGTTGCCCGACCTGGGGATCGAACCCGGGACCCCAAGATCTTGGGTATTTAAGCCACTTAAAAAAACAATTGAAATGTATGGTTTAATACTTGAAAGTTGCTAAAAGTTATAGAACCACTCAAAGTTGGTTTAACACAAGTCAAAGTATTCAAAGTAATTTTGAATAACACAATTATTTAAGGAAGATTTTTTTCCGAGCATTAACCGCATAACCTCTTCTATTGACCGTGTAAGTATTTATTTTTAGCCTGTGACCATGGTGACCGTGGTCTGTGTAACTTAGTCGAAATGACAGTTGACAAAAGAAATAAATATCGGTCGCGTGGCTTAAGTACCGATCCAAAATCTCTGGGTTAAATCAAGCAACAAGAGTTTCCAATTTCCAAACATTGCTCGGTTTTTTGATGACCGACCCGCATTTAGGAAGTGTGATGATTATGGCTGCACCTTGATAGGTGTCATAAGCCTATCGCAGTCCGCTGCTGGACATAGGCCTCTCCAGTTGCACGCCACTTAGGTCGATCCTCGGCTTCTCGCATCCAGCTCCTCCTGTACCTACCATATCAGTGGTAACTTGAACTCAATGATAGAGGCCTTTGGCCAGAAGTGGGATGATTATAGCCTGATACTTTACTTCAAACACATTGAATACCCCAAAGTAAGTAAATATTGTAACTTGTCTTGACCTGACCCCAAAGTAAGCAAATATTGTAACTTGTCTTGTGGAAATCTCCAAGAATACAGAAACATACTTTATTCTACATTGACCTGTCCTGAAACCGAAGCCAGGACCTCGGAGCTGGCCACACGGAGTTCCTCAAAAGAAAGGTATGATCACGTTTAAATACTGTTTTAGGAACTATTATAACTATTTAAAAGATATAGCGGGATATAAACGCTAACATACATTATTTGCCTGACGCTTCGATAGAGTTGCATTGGCCGTGGTCACAGGGTGACTTCTTAAATGCACAGGCAAATAAAATGAGGTATGTTCCCGTTTAAATTTCTTATAACTTTTAAGGGGACTACAAGAGCTGAGTGCTGCCCACAACTGTTTTATTTTTTTAACTTATAAACAAAATCAATTCTCAAAGAACTAGAACAGTATAATTTTAGCAAATTACCTCTAGTATTTATTTTATTTCACAGTTATCTTCTCGTTTAGTTGTTTATAAAGTCAAGTTTGTCGCTAACGCCAAAAGCAGCCGCTTTTAGCAATAATGTACGAATACGAAAGAATGCCAGAATGAAAAGCAGTTCACAGTGATTCAATAAGTATTACGGGTCCTTTGCTAAAATTATACTCTTCTAGTTTTTTGAGAATTGATTTTGTTTAGAAGTAATAAAATTAAATCATTGGGGCAGCATTTACCGCTAGTAGTCGCCTTACTTTAAAGTACCTTTATAGTGAGATCAGCTCCTGCTCGCAATGCTATACGCACTCCCGGCAGCCAGGCAGCGTCCACGGCAGCACGCAAAGGCGTTTTACCCCCGTAGTCTTGCACGTTTGGCCCTTTTTCGACCAAGCTCTGAAAGTAAATTGACATCTCATTTTAATCTTCACGATAAAATCTATAAAAATCTATTACCGAAATGTATAGCCGCGCATAACTCGACGATTTTCCGTAGCGGAGTGGCGTACACATCGGTTTTCAAGGTGTCGCCTGCTCCGAGGTCGATCGTCGGTCGGTTCGATTCCCGAACAGGTCAATGTAGAAAAAACCGGCCAAGTGCGAGTCGGACTCGCGCACCGAGGGTTCCGTACCAAGTGTAACAAAAATACCACAATATTTTGATGACTGCAAATAACTTTGTTTTTCATAGTGTTTGTATGGAGGACAAAGTTATGTTTGCTGTTGTTAAAAATGTGCTAGATTTTCAAAACTACCAGTTCGATCTCGTTCAAACCAATTTTCTTTGAAAGTATTTGTTAAGTTTTACATTATGTATTTTTTCCAAAATTTTCACTTGCTAACTTTAAAAGTTAGAGGGGGGGACGACACTCATTTTACCACTTTGGAAGCCTCTATCTTCCAAATGTTAGACTTTTGGAAAAAATGGTTTTAGGAACCTCTGTCATTTTAGAAGACCTATCCATAGATATCCCATATGTATAGGCTTAAGAAAAAAAAATTTAGTTCTATGTATGGGAAGCCCCCCTTAAATATCATTATTTTTTATTTTTTGTATGAGAACCGTTAAGCGGTTAACAGGATACACCTACCTACCAAGTTTTAACTGTGTCATGCTAATACTTTCAGAACAAAGTGTCTGTGACATACGGACGGACAGACAGACAGACAGACAGACAGGCAGACAGACAGACAGACAGACTTGACGGATCTATAAGGGTTCCGTTTTTTGCCATTCGGCAACGGAACCCTAAAAAGTGTTTATCAACATTTCTCAAGTCTGGGTGTTTGTGGTTTCCACAATGAGAGTGCTTTAAATAGTCAGCCACCCTGGGATCAGAACAATGGACATAGTACTATGAGTTTCGTAAGAGGCGACTAAAAAATTAATGCTAGAAGAAGAGTCAGCATCTTCGCCCGAACAAACGCCAAACTATCGCCAACCAGTAAGCCAAGCATATATATGCACCACTCTGCCGTTGTATCGTGAGGGGCGTTGCATACCGAATATACCAGTTACCTCCTCATAGTATGAGTATCGTGAGAGGCGACTGCCTGAGATGAGATTTGATCCCAATATGAATCAAGTAAATTTTTCGTTATCAAGTTATACCTTTATAATGTCAGCCTATCTTGTAAACGTTGGTCTTCACCAAGAAGGTGTCCTGGGCCCAACCCCCGGTTCGGGTAGCAAGGGTTTCGAATTTCGGAACATTTCTCGGGTTTGTGATTGATCACCAACCAGCATTTGTCAAGCGTGATAGTTATGACTGTACCCATCATTGCTGTGGTAATTTGAATTCAATGATGGAGGTCTTTTCCCTGCATTAGGATGATTATAGGCCGTTACTTTACTTTTTACCTTGAATACGTCTTCCTGTGGATTATTCACACACATAGTTGCCGGAGTATGTCCAACTTCATCCCAGCATTGTGGAGAAGCGCCATATTGAAGCAATATATTTGTTACATCCTCGTTTTCGAACCTCGCGGCTGTGTGAAGGGGGGTCGGCAATCCGTTCAAACCCCCCTTTTTCATGGTATTGTGTGTACCACCAGCGCTAATGATTCGGTTGACAACTTCAGTAAAGCTGAGAAGACAAATATTTTAAAAAGTTTAAAATGTTTCCTACAACTGTCATCATATTATAGAAGCCTGCAGATGTTTAAGTGAATGCAGGTAATAATAACGATCCCCTTGAAGCTAAAATATTTAACAAGATTGAGTTGGACTCGTCTACCGAGGGGCACACACTATTCATAAATTGTTCAGACTTTTAACTTTTACTTTTACTAAAATTTAAAAAATGGAACGCCCCGTTGCTCTAATGGTTTAAATACCGGGCCAAGATCTCGGGGTCCCAGGTTCGATCTCCGGGTCAGGCAACAAAAAAGTTTCGAATTTTCGAACGTTGCTCGGGTTTGTGATCACCAACCCGCATTTGGCAAGCGTGGTGATTATGCCAGTTCTCATCATTGCAGTTTTAATTTGAATTTAATTATGGAGGCCTTTTACCTGCAGTGGGATAATTATAGAAAAAAAAAGTGGACAACATCACATACATTGTTCTGATCCCAATTTGAATAACTATATGTATAAAGCACTCGTATTTTGGAAACCAGAAACAACGAAGGTACCACAAACACCCAGACCCGAGAAAATGTAGAAAAACTAATTTTTTCTACATTGACCCGTCCGGGAATCGAACCCGGGACCTCGGAGCAGTCGAAACCTTGAAAACCGGTGTGTACGCCACTCCGCCATGGAGGTCGTCAGAATTATAGGCTGTTACTTACTTTACTAAAATTGTTCCTCGTGCTTCGTTTATTATGACTTCATTACAAATGTAAAGTTTTCAGATTATTTCGTATACCTACTTACTTGTAGTACGAGTATAAAACAGAATTACTTTCATACTTTTATAGGTCGAAGAAGAATATCAAATAAAATTCGATTTTTGGTGGCATAACAACATTTTTTTTTACGTTAACTTAGAAGTTATATTTTTTCATACCTATTAAGTTCTAGAGTATTTAGACCTGAGTACTACCGACGGACATCAAAGGAATCCTATTAGGAGTGTGTTTCCTTTTAAGGTGCTAAAAATGCAAGATGATCATTTTTATTATTTCGATACATACTTGGCCTTATCAGCAGCATTCATAATGAAGCAGGAGAACGATATACCAACGACGTCCAGAGCTGTTCTTCCTCTACTATCACAGATGGTGGGGTCAGCTCCAGCTTTTATAAGCATTTTCACGGGCTCTGTAAGAACGCGAAAGGCAGCAGCGTGGAGAGGAGTCCAGTCTTCTGATACGTACGCCAGGATACCAATCTGTTTCTGATAATGAGAGAAAGATATATTAAAAAAAGAGAAATCTTTTATTTTCCTTTTTTGGGGGATTTTATTGAGACTTGGGTGGTGCTGCAGTCTTTCCAAAGGTGCTAAACGACTACTGGTATATCAAGGTGTTAAGATATCTGTAAAAAAGCCAGCATGTAGGTTCTATTCAAAATTCAAAAACTCAAAATTCCTTTATTTGCTCCAAATTATATTTACATAGTTTTGGGACACCCTTTTTAAGTAAACTTGTATTAGGAGTAGGAGGGTCCCGCTCTTTCGCTATTAGAGCTCCAGAGCTACAACTGCATCGAGACGTAAGATAGTGTGTATGTGTAGGAGATGTTATATCTCCGAAACTGTTCACTGCTGCGTTGAATAATATTTTCTTGATTCTGGATTAGAAAAGATATGGCATCAATATTAATGGCGAGAACTTGACACATCTTCGCTTTGCCGACGATGTAATTATTTTGACGGACCTCGGAAGATATAACACAATGCTCGCAGATTAGTACTGCAATAGGCCTTAAGACGAACATGAAAAAACGAAATGTCGAATTTCCCATAACGTACAAGCTCCAGTTTATATTGTGACACCTATTATACTTAAAGTGTACTGTTCCCAATATATAATTTTCAGAGGTGTGAAAAAATTTGTTTAGCCAGCAGAAAATGGACAGCCATGTCTTTTATCTACCATGAGCTGAACTGTGGTCGCCAATGATGCCCACGTCTGTGTTGAATGTGATGATATGCAAGATCCTGCTTCTGAAGCGGCTAGGACTGCTGTATAGACCGCTCCAGAAGCAGGACTGGCTGATAATAATGATTCCTTCTTGCACTCACCAGAACAGGCAGAGTGTCCTCATCGAACAGCCCTCTAAAATGGCAGGCGTAAACGTCGCCGTAATGGTCGTGGCAACAGGCGTTGGGGTCCGCACCATCCTCGAGGAGTCTGGTAGATAAGAAAGTTGTGTAATCTTTACTTAAAGTATTTTTTTATTCCTATTGTTCAAACATAAAGTTTTCAGCAATGAGTTACTGCCAACGTCGGGCCAACGATGACCAGCATCTCCTTGTTGAAAAACCTCACACCTTATCCGCAGCAAACCAATGCGAGGGCGAAGACGTGGTCTGATGTACCACTGGTTGTACTCAGAAATGTCTTGCTATCCGGCTTAAAGGACCATATGTTTGGGCTATGAACTTAGTTGAACTGATGAACGAAAGGTTAAATGAAACACTGACGTTTTGTATTATGCACTGTATTTATCTTGAACTGGTTAGTGAATGAATGACATCGGTACTACTAGATAGGTATATATCTGGCTGAAAAATCCATGTACATACAATTGCGATGTATCGTACATGCAACGCTATCTATTGATTTAGGAAATAATTACATGACATGTTGACATTGGTCTTGAACAAATTGAATTTCTTCTTGTTTTTTAAATCATGTGATTTTTAATCTAGCTAGAATGATCTGGTGTCAGAGTTTACCAGGAAGCCTAATACCTACTGGCGAGACTTGTTCTTACGATTTTCATCTTGGGAATGGTCGGGACCAACTACTGAACGTGGTTTCCGAAGCACGACGCTTAAATAAAACTACCACCCCTAAAAATAAGAGGCGGTAATAAAATAATAATAAAGACGAATAACATCTTAGTCCACCCGTGACAATCAACGAAGTAGTATTTGAAACGTCAGGATGAAACAAAATATAATGAAACCCTAATAAACGCGAGTTGAATCCGTATTTATCTTTAATAAAGTTCTCCAAAATTGTTAATAACATCAAAATGGATGACAGTTTGAAATAACTTATTTTAGTTTTAAACTTACTTCTTCAACTCCTCGATGTCAACTGTTTCCTTATTAATGGCGGCTAAAAGACGATCGTTCAGTTGCTTCTGTGCCATAAAATCATCTTGGTTTATATTATTGCTATTGTTCAACACCCTCACACCATGGGTAGATTGATGGACCTGATTCCTAAAAAACGTAAATAAATAAACATTCTCCTTGCAAAATATCATCACGGTACGCACAGGTCCCCGAGCTGTTACGACATTATAGCTAAGAGAATTTAGGCGACTCGAGTGTCGGAGGCAGTTCCTTCAGTTGTCAGTATAGGATATCTGTAGCAAATTGGGCGACTCTAAACAATATGATACCGAATTTCTTCACCTACAAACGCTAGTGGGAAACCCTTGCCAAACCATTCAAACCTTGACTATTTGGGATTGTACAGACAGCATCATGACGATCTACCACAAAACGTCAAATTTTCTCAATTGGTATTGATATCTACTTGTTGGGCTTAAAGTTGAAAATCAATTCAATGACGTTTAACTTTTTGGGTAGTAATCTGCGCTGAAGTTGTCTGTACTTTCGTGGTGTTTTTTTTGACGAGCCTGGCAGTCATGGGCTAAGAGCCCAATACGGCCAGACCTTTGGCTATAAATAAGGCTATTATGCCCGACTTCACCGAACTCTTTTACCGAGTCTAGGGTGGTGGGTTCTACCTCTTAGTGGTCCACCCTGGGCAACGGAATCTTTGGTTTTCTAACCGATGATGACATCTAACAGATCCCTCTGCGGTGGTAGGCTTCGTAGGAGGCTAACTGGATGAACATTTTGTGATACGTACTAGATAATTAATGATTAATCATACCCGTCGTCCAACGTCTCATTGGTAGTGGCCAAGATTTTACGGTCCTGGGTTCGGTCCCCGGGTATCTAGTTTGAGTTTTCGAACATTGCTCGGGTTCGTGATCGCCGCATTTGGCAAGCGTATAGTGATTATGCCAGTACCCATCATTGCTTTGGTAGCTGGAATTCAATGAGGGAGGACTTTTCCCTTCAGTTCGGATGATTATGATATGATGATTATAGGCTGTTACTTTGGTTATCGCCCCGTTGGTCTAGTGGTTTAAATACTGGGCCAAGATCTTTGGGTCCCAGGCTCGAATCCCGGATCGGGCAACTAAAAAGTTTCGAATTTTCGAACGTTGCTCGGGTTTGTGATCACCAACCCGCATTTGGCAAGCGTGGTGATTATGCCAGTACACCCATCGTTGCTGTGGTAACTTGAATTCAATGATGGAGGCCTTTTCCCTGCAGTGCGCAGTGGGATGATTATAGGCTGTTACTTTTTTAGGCTGTTACATTACTTTACTTACCTGTCCGTAGCGGAACTGGTAGAAGGCTGTTGGCCATCGAATCCTAGACGTTCTGGGCGCCATTCCTCGAGGTCCCTAATACTGGGCTGGTCACCAGAGCCCAGCAATGACTGCAGGCTGTCCACATCTCTTGAGCAGCCTTGCCCTGCGTCTGAATTTTGAATAAAAACTGTGTGTGATGACACATTACGTAAGTAGAAACGTAGTATAAGATAGACCTAAGGTTTATAACGGGGATTCCCGCCCGGTGAAGCTGTAACGGCCTTCTGCCACAGCATAGGTCATTTAAAAAAAAAACGGGGATTCTTAATACATCAGTCAAACGAGTAACATCTTTTATTCGCACTCCCTGGTCCCGATCCCAACATTATAAAACAATTATAAATAAATAAATGTGGACAACATCACATACATAGGTATAAGTGGGTAATTACCGAAAGTACTCGTATTTTAGAAACCAGAAACAACGCCTGCAGGTTTTTGACATTTTCCTGGTACCTGTACCAGAATCATCCAGACCCGGGAAAATGTTAAAAAACTTTTTTCTGTATTGATCCGTTTGGGAATCGAACCCGGCACCTCAGAACAGGCGACACCTCCAACCCGGTCTGTACGCCACTCCACCACGGAGGTCGTCACCTTTAATTATATAACCTATATACCAAACAATGCTTCATTTAATAGAGTAAAATTTATTTCTTACATTGTTGCACCGAATTCGTCCAAATGTTTGCTTTATGTATGCGGCGAAGCCGAAGTTCAGTTAAATTTGAGATAAATTTTGCACACTTTTGCAACGAATCGTACGAATTTGCAATTTAAACACAAAAATTAAAGATTTTGATGAACTTTTCTAAGTAAGGTTCCATGCTTTAATCCCTCAACCCCCAGGAGGCACTCGGGTGCCACGATAACAATTGATTTCAATTTTGTCTGGAAAAACTCACGATCGAGGGATTCAAAAAATTCAAAAGTCAAAATTCCTTTATTTGCTCCTAATTATATTTACATAGTTGTGGGACACCCCTTTTAAGTATACTTGTATTAGGAGGGTCCCGCTCTTTCGACGTGGCGACATTTATAGAAAAAACATTGGAATAAATAAGGTATAACAAAAAAAAAAAAAAAAAAAATATGTGGTGCGTGTATTATGCGTGTATTGAGCGGGTGCTATTGTGTTTGAAAGGACGTGTTTGTGATTGCTTGTGTATTAAATAGAAAAAGGAACTATGTCAATTCCGTCGCAACCATTTTCCTCAGGAAAGCCTAAGTAATACGAAATATCAATGCTTGCACTCACTTGAAGTTGTGAAAATCAAATCTATGCAATCAAAAAATAATTTGGGCCGTATATGTCTCATTTCTCAAAAATTTGCAACGAGAAAAACCTTGCCAAGAATCAATATCTATAGCACAAGTAGGTACCTATAGGCAAAGAGAATGATGCTATAGGTAAATAATCCGTAATCCTGGGATAAAAACCCTCAGTGTACAATACTTTATTTGATATTTTAGCAATTAAATTGCAATTATAATAACAGTATATAAACTTGAAAAATTTTGTCTCAGGCGGGACTCGAACCCGCATCTCCTCGCATGCCCGCATGTGAGTCCCGCCTAAGACATAATTTTTCAAGTTTATATACTGTTATTATAATTGCAATTTAATTGCTAAAATATCAAATAAAGTATCTATATAGCTGTTTCATCTTAACTGACTGTCAAACATCTGCAAAGATGTTTCTTTCGGGTGTTAAGACGCTGACATGAGCCAAATTGAGCTCAATGAAGTTTGTTTTGCTTTAAGCCTATGGCTCGTATTGTTGCCAAATTCTATGTAGTTGTAATTGATCATATTTTCGACCAGGTGGCTGTTTCCAAAACACGATTCTAAAAACTTTTCTCGATAGAAAAAAATCTCAAAGTAGCCTCTGAAAATACATAAATTACCATTTTTCTCAGCAGTCCGTATAACAATGATAATAAAATTTTGCTATATTGTATATTACACGTTGCTTAAGCAAATGGCCGATTTAGATTTTTAATAAAATGGCAATTTTAAATTGCACAACGAATTTTGTTGTTTGGCACTTAGGCCCTTCTATTCCATGCGCTTTTTCTCTGTCACTCCTACGATGTGGTATGTAGATACCTTTTTAACATATGTAAATACCTTACCATTTGTTTCTGGTTCATCTCATTAAATACATTCTCTTATTTTTATCATATAACTTATAATTTCTTGTAATTTTATTTGTTTACTAATTTTGACACTAATATTAAAATTTTCTTGTTATTTTGACAGACATCGTTACCACTGGCAACCACCTTGTCAAATGATATATATTTTTTAATTATGTAAATTTCATCTAAATTTCGGTTAGGAGATATTGTATTTTGGCCAATTTTATATTAAACTTACCTTCTTTATGTAATTTTTATAACTGCTTATGTAAATATAGCTATAATTTTGAAATGTTTAAAAATAAATTATGGTTCCATCAATTTTGATAGAAATAGACGTTTTTATGTCAAGAAAGACGACTTCTTCTTATTCTATTGTGGCGAACTAAAGATTATTATTGGGAGAATTATCTTGGATACTATTTATTCACTACTCCTGGACCCTGGTACGGTCACGTAGACCGCCGGGCCTTCTCCATCTAGTGCTGTTGGATCCTGGCGGTCACGTAGACCGCCGGGCCATCTCCATCATTTCGGTTGGATCAGGCAGATCGCCGGACTATCTCACCTCCGCTGCGCAATTGGATCCTGGCGTGGTCGACCGCCGGGCCACCTCTATTTATCAAACCACTAAATTGGACTTACCCGTGTAAATTTAAGTTACGTATATATATTTTATCATACTTTTAATTTTAATATATTTAATTTATATCCTGTCTTGTATTTTATTTAACTCTTAGGGAATAATTATAGGGAGGTAGGTTCCCATTAACTTCTCTCTTTCCAAATTTTCTTTTGTAGCGTAGCAGAACCTAGGTTTCTGAGGGTATTCCTCTTCAAGGGTACCCCAGATATTCTGTTACGTTATAAAGTGCCGCCCCTCTTTTTCGAACCTCACCCTCCTTTTTCAAAATTCTAAAAGATCATCTGTGATCCTCTTTAATTTGAATACTTATTTTTGGCATAGATTCTTTAAATTTTATTCTTACCCTTCTTTAGACCACAACGACCCTGAGATATTTCCTAAATTTTTCAGCTCACACATACCTCGGCACTACTCTCGTCTTCATCTCCAGTCGACTGCTTCCTACGCTTTGACTCCAGACGCTCACACCTACCTCGACGACACTACTCCTGTCTTCGTCTGCGGTTACCATCTCCCTACACTTCGACTTCAGGCGATAACTTCTCAAAGCAATACAAGGTACAATTTCACTCAATATATTGAAAAGTTAAACTCTTGGTAATGAAACGGAACTTTGTGTTTTACTATTTCTTCAATTCTCTTCTCTAACTAGTAATTTGAAACACATTTTTTTTTTAAAGTCTACTCTGCTATTGCCTTTTAATAAACTAGTTTCGTAACTTAACTTCTCTTCTTTATGATAGGTGATTATCATAACTCGACTTTTCATTTTTACTAAACTAGTTTCTTTACTCGACTTTTCCTCTTCTCGAAAGGCGAGTTTCTTAACGTATCCTTACTTGATTTTATCTCTCTTTGAAAAGCGAGTTTCCGAACTCGACTTTTCCTTTCGAAAAGTGATTTAGTTAATTAGACTATTCCCCTCTTAGAAGTGGTTTTCTTAACTTGTCATTTTCTTTCTTTGAAACGCATTTTTCTTAAACGCGATTTTTATAACTCTACTCTTCCTATTACTTCAATATGGATAGATTAATAAAATTTAACCTTCTTAATAAGAATGAACTTCAATATGAAGTATTGATTAGATCTGAAACACCTGCTAATACTGTTTCCGCTTTAAAAGAGCAATTAATAACATTAAATATTCCCTCTGAAGAAATTACGTCCTCACCTCTTCCTTTAAAGGATGACTTAGACCAAGCAGAAGATACTCTTTCTTATATCGAAAGTAAAATAATTAATCTAGAATCTCATAAAGATAAAACTCTATTGTCAAAAACAGAAACATTTATCAATCACTTATATTATAGATTAGAACGTCTTAAAGCACTTCCACCTTATGTCGAATTGTGTTCTAATATTAGATCTAAATTCTATCTATTAAATAAACGTTTTGACAAAGTTATTGAAACTGAAGAACAACCTGATTCACTATTAGATCCAAATTCCTTTAGGCAACCCAATGTTCTTATATCAAATGATAATGATTCACCTCCTTTTGAAACAACTACTCAATCCCCAACAGTTCAACCTATTTCTTTATTTAGTGATCAAAACAAATCTCCTCAAGTTCTCTCTATTGATAATGTTCTTGAACCTACTAATTCCTGTTTTAATGCTAGTAATACAAATTTTGCTAGAGAGTTGAAATCCTTAAGCTTTAATGGTAAAACTTGTCCTAGATCTTTTATTCAAAAACTTGAAGAGTTTCGTTTACCTCGTCACATCTCTGATGATCTTTTAATTAAATATGCATTTGAATTCTTCTCTGGCGATGCTCTTCACTGGTTTCGTTTTCAATATCTTAGAGGTTGTGTTTCAAATTGGAAAGATCTTCGTGATAAGTTGATAAAAGATTTTGGTTCCCACGATTATGATTTTCAACTATTACAATCCATTAGGAAACGAACCCAAGGTCCTAACGAATCTATTATTGTTTACGTTTCTATAATGTTTGGTATGTTTAATCGTCTGACTAATAAGCTTTCTGAAACTGAACAATTAAATATTTTACTTAGGAATATTAGACCTTGCTATTCAGTTTTTATCGCTTTGAATGATATTTCTTCTATAGATAATTTAATTGATATTTGTCAGAGATTTGAAAAGACTGCTGATAGAGATAAAAAATTTGTTGAACCTAAATTTGATGATAATCCATTCGTTTCTGAATTCACTTACCGTCCTCCTACTGCTTCTACTTCAAAAGTTAGTTCTAATAAAGCTGTTCCAAATAATAATTTTCAATATTCTAATAACCCTAAATTTAATTATAATTCGAAACCCATCAATGCAGTTTCTAATTCTAATACTCCTCAATATAATAATAATTTATTTTGCCTTCGTTGTCGTACTAATGACCACTCTTTAAGAAATTGTTCTCAACCTAGATTTTTAATTTGTTTTAATTGTGGTTTAAAAGGTTTTAAGATTATAAATTGCCCTAATTGTTCAACTTCTAGTCAAACAAAAAACTAACTTCTGACTTGAATAACTACTTTGATCCTCTTGATTGGGAAAATTGGCTTATAACTATTAAAAACTTTTCTTCTTGTTATAAAACAACTTCCGTACTTTTCGATAAAGAAGTTGATTATGAAAGACCCTTTGTTAACATCTTGATTAATGACATAGCTTTTTCAGGCTTGTTAGATAGTGGTAGTTGTATCACTATCTTGGGCAATAATTCCCACTTAAGCATCTTAAAGTTAGGATTTAAGTTATTCAAGTCATCAATTCAAGTTGCTGTCGCTAATAGACAAAAATCCAAATCTCTTGGATATTTCAATTTACCAATTACTTTTAACAATCAAACTCATATTATTAAGGCTTTTGTTTTTCCTGACATTTTTCCTTCGCTTATCTTAGGATGGGATTTTTGGAAAGTCTTTAACGTTTCTTCTAAACTATCTTCTCTTAATTTAATATATAATAATCAAACTCAATTGAATACTGTCGATGCTAAGGTCTTTGATATTGACCATTTATCTGAAAATCAGAAAAATATTGCCTTAGACATTATAAATCGTTTTAAAAGTATTTCTTTTGAAGATAGAGGTAAACTTGGTCGTACTTCTCTCATTATGCATCGTATCGATACCGGTGATGCTCTTCCTATTAAACAGCGTTGCTATCGCCTATCTTTATGTAAACAGAAAGGCCTGATTTCTGAAGTCGATAAAATGCTAAAACTTGGCGTTATTGAAAGTTGTGAAAGCCCCTGGTTATCTCCGGTTTTAATTACTCCTAAAAAGAATGGAGAGTGGCATTTTTGCATTGATAGTAGGAAATTAAACTCCATAACACGAAAGGACTCTTATAGTCTTCCTTACATTTCTGAAATACTTGACAGTCTTAGGAACGCTAAATTCTTATCCAGTATCGATATTGCAAAAGCATTTTGGGAAATTCCTTTAAATCCCCTTGATAAAGACAAAACTGCGTTCTACGTTCCCACTAAAGGAATGTATAGATTCAATGTCATGCCATTTGGTCTTACTAATGCTCCAGCTACTCAGCAAAGACTTATGGATACTCTATTTACTCCTGAATTCGATAATAAAGTTTTTTGTTATTTAGATGACATTGTAGTTGTCAGTTCTACTTTTGAGGAACATATTTCTTTATTACTTAAAGTTCTTGCAAAATTAACTTATGCTAATTTAACTATTAACTATGAAAAGAGTCAATTTTTCCGTAAGGAGCTTAAATATCTAGGTTATGTTGTGGATGAACATGGTTTACGCGCTGATCCATCTAAAATTCAACCAATTCTTGATTACCCAATCCCTACTTCACCTAAAGAGGTCAGAAGATTCCTTGGAACATGTAGTTGGTTCAGACGGTTTATCCCTAACTTCAGTTCTATTGCTGCTCCTCTAAATAAATTAACCTCTACTAGTAAGAAAAAGGTCACTAAATTTATATGGTCTGATGATGCAAATTCTGCTTTTATTCAGCTTAAAAACTGTTTAGTTTCAACTCCTGTTCTTGCTTGTCCTGATTTTGAACTTCCTTTTTCTGTTCATTGTGATGCTTCAAATTTTGGTGTAGGTGCAATGTTGACTCAAGTTCGTGATGGCAATGAAGTTGTAATTGCCTATATGAGCAAATCTCTTAATAAACACGAACAGAATTATTCTACTACTGAACGTGAGACTCTAGCTGTTATTACAGCTCTCGAACATTGGCGTTGTTACCTTGATAACGGCTTACAATTTACGGTGTACACCGATCATTCAGCCTTAAAATGGTTCTTGAATCTCAATAATCCAACTGGTAGATTAGCTCGCTGGTCTGTTCGTCTGTCTTGTTTTAATATGATTTTAAAACATAAAAAAGGAAATCATAATGTTGTTCCAGATTTCTTATCTCGAAATTCAGACAATTTGAAAATGGTTCAACCTATTTCTAGAAACCCATTATCTTCTTCTGAATAGTTTAATCAACTTTATGATAGCTGTCGCAATAATCCTGATGCTTTTCCTAATTATCAAATTATTGATGATAAACTCTATAAGCATCTTCCTGCTTCTTATCCTCTCATTGATGATTTTGCTTGGAAACAAGTTCCTCCTCCGTCTGAAAGGTTAAATCTCATTAAAATAGCTCATGGAGAAAGTGACACTCCACATGTAGGTATTTTTAAAACTTATAAGAAATTATCACTCCTCTATTATTGGAAAGGTATGTTTAAAGATGTGTCGATTTTTATTTCTAAGTGTGAGACTTGTCTAACCTATAAACATTCCAATCATTCTCCTTTTGGTCCAATGGGTAAACCAAAAATTTGCTCAAGACCATTTCAATCTATTTCTCTAGACCTAATGGGTCCTTTACCAATGACTAGACGTCGTAATCAATTTATTTTAGTAATTACTTGTACATTTACTAAATATTGTTTAATTTTTCCTATCAAACGAGCTACTACATCTAATATTATTCTACATCTTGAAAATTCAGTTTTTCTTGTTCACGGGGTACCTCAAACTATAATTATGGATAATGGATCACAATTTCAATCCAATGAATTTAAAAGACTATTAGAAAAATACAATGTTCCATTTCCTTTCTATTCACCAAATTACTGTCCACAGATTAACCCAACCGAAAGGTATAACAGAACCATCGTTACTGCATTAGCTTCATTAGTCAATGATGACCATAGATCTTGGGATCTTTACTTACCAAAAATTCAATTAGTCATCAATAATTCTGTTAATCTTTCGACTGGCTTCACTCCATCATTTCTTGTTTTTGGTAGAGAACTTGTACCTTGTGGATCTCACTACTCTCAATGTTCAAATCTTGATGAGCTTATCTTCCTGCCTCGTGACATTTACGCTGCAAATTTAGGATTATTATCTTCTGTTTTTGATAAAGTCCAAGTTGCATTACATATCGCTCACTTAAAGTACGCTAAATATTACGATCAGAAACGATCATTTAAAGAATTTAATATTGGTGATACTGTATGGCGTAAAAATTATGTACAAAGTAATGCTGGAACCTATTTTTCAGCTAAATTGGCTCCTCGTTATATCAAAGCAAAAGTTATTCAAAAATTATCACCTTTGGTTTACTTGCTCGAAGATTGTAATAATAATCATAGAGGGAGATGGCATATCAAAGACTTGAAGATCTAAACAATTCTTCCAAATTATTACACACACTCTTTCGGATTTTCATTCATACACTCTTTATATTTTGGCAGTCTCAGTCGTTATTCCAAATTTTTTTCTGGTTCCTATACTTTCTGTAATGATTCCCTAACTATTTTTTATATTCATTTGTATATACTGTATAATTTTATTTTACTTTCTTGTTCTTTTTTTTTAACTTGTTACTAATGTTTAATTCTTTTTATCTCATGTCATTCATCTTCCATTCATAAACCTTTTCGGCCTTGTAAATATCCCTTTCCCAATCATTTTTTTTTCTCTCCCTTTCCCTTCTTTGTAAATATTTTTTCGTGAGCGGTGCATAACACACCCTATATTTAAAAAAGCCTTTATGCCGGATGGATCTGTCACTTTCTGACACCATTCGTAACTTTTCTCTTGTTTGGGAACCCTAGGTGTTCCCAAGCACTACTGAGTCCTTTAGCTCCACTTCTACTTCTTTGAGCCCTTTTTTTAAGCTCTCCTTTTCTACCTTCTCTACCTTGTTTCAATACAGAGGTGCGGATCGCAACACCTCTTTAAACTAAATAAGCCCATCGTGTCCCATGCCCTTAGAGCGAATGTGTATCCAATTGAGTTTGGGTCATGGATTTTCTGTAATCGTGAACCCTTACCCTAATGTATGAAAGGTCGTATGAAAGATTTTGAAAGATTGTATGAAAGATTTTGGAACACATTCTCAACCTCTAAATTTCTGTGTACTCATAAAAAAATTCCCTTAAGTAGTCGAAAATTTTTTTTTACTATTTTTGGGGAATATGTGGTATGTAGATACCTTTTTAACATATGTAAATACCTTACCATTTGTTTCTGGTTCATCTCATTAAATACATTCTCTTATTTTTATCATATAACTTATAATTTCTTGTAATTTTATTTGTTTACTAATTTTGACACTAATATTAAAATTTTCTTGTTATTTTGACAGACATCGTTACCACTGGCAACCACCTTGTCAAATGATATATATTTTTTAATTATGTAAATTTCATCTAAATTTCGGTTAGGAGATATTGTATTTTGGCCAATTTTATATTAAACTTACCTTCTTTATGTAATTTTTATAACTGCTTATGTAAATATAGCTATAATTTTGAAATGTTTAAAAATAAATTATGGTTCCATCAATTTTGATAGAAATAGACGTTTTTATGTCAAGAAAGACGACTTCTTCTTATTCTATTGTGGCGAACTAAAGATTATTATTGGGAGAATTATCTTGGATACTATTTATTCACTACTCCTGGACCCTGGTACGGTCACGTAGACCGCCGGGCCATCTCCATCATTTCGGTTGGATCAGGCAGATCGCCGGACTATCTCACCTCCGCTGCGCAATTGGATCCTGGCGTGGTCGACCGCCGGGCCACCTCTATTTATCAAACCACTAAATTGGACTTACCCGTGTAAATTTAAGTTACGTATATATATTTTATCATACTTTTAATTTTAATATATTTAATTTATATCCTGTCTTGTATTTTATTTAACTCTTAGGGAATAATTATAGGGAGGTAGGTTCCCATTAACTTCTCTCTTTCCAAATTTTCTTTTGTAGCGTAGCAGAACCTAGGTTTCTGAGGGTATTCCTCTTCAAGGGTACCCCAGATATTCTGTTACGTTATAACGAGAATCGACAGTGATAGCTGTGGCGCGTTCCAATGAAATTCAAAGACGAATAAATTTGTGGGCGTGTTCATTGCTCAAGGTCATCGGCTGCAGTCAGCGTCTTAAGGGTGCAAACTCCTAACATTTGATGAAGCGACGCTGGCTTACAGCGTTAAGAATATGCTTGAAAAATTCGCGCTGAGTCGCAGGGTCTCGGTGGCTTAATGGTATAGCGCCCGCCCGGCATGCGAGGAGATGCGGGTTCGAGTCCCGCCTGAGACATAATTTTTCAAGTTTATGTACCTCAGTGTACGAGCCTGACTCACGTTGCTTGGTTTTAATTTTCTTACACCCATATTTATAAACAAGTTAAAGTAATTATTTGACTAAAAGTAACTACTTATGTGACTATAACACCCGTATTTATAAAGAAGTAATTACTTATTGCTTAAGAAAGTCATAACTTAAGATTAACCCACCATTAATAGACATATTACTTGGCTGAGAATGCTAACTTTTCATAGTTCTAACTTCTAGTAATTACGTGTCGCAAAGGGTGCGCGCACTAAAAATGGCAAAAAAACAAAATCGCCTAAACACACCTTCGGGACCCGGGGGAAGTGGGAGTTGGAGGGGGGGGGACCGAAAGGGGATACTATATTGGATGACCTTGACCTTGACCCCAGTGACCTTTGACCTTGAATCCGATGACCTTGAAACCAATGAACGTGACCTCTGTGACCTTTAGCCGTGACCTCCGTGACCTTTGACCTCGATGATTTGACAGTGAGTAGTGACCTTTTACCTGTCAATCGTTTATTTTGACCTCTCACCCAAAAAACATTGACCTTTGACCTCGATGACCTTGACCTTTGACTAAAATGACGAAAAAGGTCCGATTTGGAGATGAAGGAAGCAATTAATAGAAAAGTGGTCCATACAAACGTTGCTACGCTTGGTCCCCACTAGTCGAATCCAGAATAAAAAAGGGGGGGTTAGTATGACGTCACCACCCTCGCGAAATCGGTTAAGTCCTTACTGCGCACCCCTACCTACACCGGATCTGATCAGGGGGTGAAGGAAGCAATTAATAGAAAAGTGGTCCATACAAACGTTGCTACGCTTGGTCCCGACTAGTCGAATCCAGTATAAAAAAACGGGGTTAGTATGACGTCACCACCCTCGCGAAATCGGCTAAGTCCTTACTGCGCACCCTTACCTACGTGCGAATTAGAGCAAAAATAATGAAAATTCTGGACCCCTCTAAAACCCCCCACACTAGTAAAACACTAGAAACTATGACCTAAAAAAAATATTTTTATACACAACCGAAAAGTCCCAGCTCCATACAAAATTTGACAAATTTTTTCTAAGTCCTGCGCACCCTTTCGTACACTCCAACCGATTAAGGTCATCAAATATTAGGGGTTAAAGTATGAAATTGCCGTTTTGTATGGACGAAATCGAGAAAAGTCATTTTTCCATACTAACAATTTTTTAGTTTTTTTAAAAACGCCTAAACCGTTTTCGATGCAATTAAAGGTGAAAGTTATATGGTTATAAAGCTACGCATTATAGTATTTAAATTTCTGAAAATCAAAGTATATAATACAAATATACTTAATTGAAGCAAGAAGGTCAGCTGACACATTGTAAGGGGTCTTTTCAACGACTTCCTTTGAAGTAATTGGCACTAGTATTGCATTTTTTTTTAGTCAAAAGTTACTTTATTTAGTTTTTGATACAATACGAAAAGAATTACGCAATAATGTAAAGTGGGAAAATAATCGGCAATTTCATACTTTAACCCCTATTATTCACTATTCCTTAATCGAGTTATAGAAGTGGGAACTATCAAAAGTTAGCATTCTCATCCAAATAATATGACTATTTATGGTGACCTATTTCCTTCACTTATGCACTAGGTACTAACACCTTAAGCTATGACTTTCCTAAGCAATAAGTAATTACTTCTTTAGAAATACGGGTGTAAGTCCCTATGCGTGCGCGAGAAATCCCGCCTAGGAAACCAATCGACATCATAATTTTTATTTATTTTATTTTTTATATTTCAGACAGACATGCCACACTGGGCCACACAGAGCCATCTAGACCCAAATTAAGCTACTATTAAGTACCCTGTCGTATGGGGTACTAGACAACCGATAAACTTACATACTTTTTTTTTTGTAAATAAATACTTATAATACATAGAAAACACCCAGACCAGTACAAACAGAATTATCACAACCACCTCTTCTTTTCCTATGGGTGTTGGAAGAGGCGACTAAATGTTAGATGGAAGCATGCAAACTTTTGTATCCACCAACATTCAAACTGCAATCGCTAACCTGCTTGCCAGGCGTGGCGATTATGGCGAAAACCTTTTTTTAGAGGCCTATGCCCAGCAGTGGACTGATACAGACTTGTTGTTAATGACCTCCATTGTCCTGAGTAAGTTGACAGATATATTTGTTTACACAGCTTATTATTGCAGTCTCACAAAGTGTCACTTATTACTTACCTCTTCTGCGTGATACGGGCATTATCACAACACTATTTATATCACAGCACTTAACAAAGCTGTATATTTAATTATCATAAATTAATTTAATACAAAACACAAAGTGAATTGTATCTCTTACTAGCGAGCAACCGACCGATTACAGCTGTTATCAGTAAACCATTAGTTATTACCATCTTCTAAGTAGTTCTAGTCTGAAGTTGTTTCAAACATGCTTTTAAATACTTTTAGTAAAAAAAAATCGATCACTTTTTTTACATATTTTTTGCTATTCGTGTCGTTATGTAAACAGTTAATTCGTTTTATTGATATTTCATAGTTTAAATACGTAATTGTTGAGTAAAAACCAAAATGAAACAACTTCAGGGCAATATTGATGTGAAGCGCTATAGTCTATGGAATTTGCGTCACATTTAGCGGTTATTTATGCAAACATAAAATCTCAAGGCAATGTACATACATCAGGCAAAATAATGGGGTTCCTTATTCGGTAGGAATAGAAGCGATTTTGCAACTAAAATATCGCCTGAAGTGCATGCCGCTGTACAGTGACCAAAATAAATTTGTGTTAGGTATGTTATAGGAAAACATTGATGTTTTTTGTAATACATTAGATTGAATAATAGTTAAATATTGTTAATATGATATCAGGCAATGTGAGCACCAATCTATCTCGTCCTATGAGCGTCGTAAGGGCTACTTAATGAGAACAGAAGAGAATGAACAGCGTTTTCTCTTTACTATTGGTATAACTGCGACTGGCTGATGATCTTGGAATCTTAGCATGACCTAATTTCGTATGAATGTAATTAATGATGACATGTAAATGTAATTATAACTTTGATTTGTTCAAATAATTTGAATTCACGAATGCCTTATGAAGGTTATAATGTTACTATTGACCATCTATAAATGTACATTATAAAGTGATTAAATGAATATGAATATGAATATGGATGATGATGATGGTTCAGAAGGGGTGATGTTAGCCGTGCTTCAGAAGGCACGTTAAGTCGTTGGTCCCAGCTTTTGTTGCAAGATAGAAGTTTTAAAAACAAGTCACGTCTATCTAAGGCCTGTAATGGGCGGCTTTAAAAATTTTATTTTCGATTTAAAAAAAAACCTCGTCTTAGTTGGGGATCGAAGTCAAGTTTTTATTCGTCTAATGGTTATTACAACTTAAACCAGCAATTTGATTGCTTCAAAACAGTTACACTATAAAGATGTAGGTACACCTTTACTGATTTTGACTTAAGTGAATATGTTGCTCTCGGATGTTGGAGGCGCATAAAACCATAATGGTGAATGTGGAATGATTTTACAACAATTGATTTAAAACGAGTTATACTTTATTTGATATCTTAGCAACTCAATTGCAATTATAATATCTCCTCGCTGGAGATGCGGGTTCGAGTCCCTCCTGAGACATAAGTTTTCAAGTTTATATACTGATATTAAAAAAACATGCTTTGTGCCAAAAAGCATTGGTCGCAACAGTCAAAGACGACGCTGATTTTCAGTGCGCACTTCGCATTAAAACAAAATAATTAAGAAATTTAAGATGATAACTGTACGCGGGATCATAGTCATGGTTTCTACTAAGATAAATAAACATTAGTATGAACCTCGCGGCATTATGACGCACTGCACATTTGCAACGGAAATAGAAATGAGATATTTAGGTAACGTATACTACCACCACAGATAATATAATACTAGTTAGTACTACCACCACCAGTCCGCTGTTGGACATTGGCTTCTCCAAAGTGAGTAGGCCAATAAAAGCTTTGCAGGCGATTTAGCGATAGTTAGGCCAATGATGGAAAGAAGTCGCCACTGCATTCATTCAGGCAGCAATTAAATAATAAATAAATAAATAATGATAATATTTAGGACATGCCTCACTGGGTCACACAGAGCCATCTAGTCCCAAATTAAGCTACTATTAAGTAGCCTGTCGTATGGGGTACTAGACAACCGATAAACGTACTTATATACTTATTTTTTCTAAATATATACTTATAATACATAGAAAACACCCAGACCAGTACAAACAGACATGTTCATGCACACAAATATTTGTACTGCGCGGGGATCGAACCCGCGACCCATGGCTCAGAAGCAGCGTTTACTACCGCTGATCCAAATGGTCGTCTTTTAAAAATTAAGCACTTTTATTTAAAATTATAACATATTATTTTGTATTCCCGTTCATTGCATGCATACCCTCGGTCCGGATGTGGAGAGACTGGCAATCTGTCATACGGGTCTCCTAGTACAGTCGCCGATCTCTCACTAACGGCCATTTCCAATAACCTATCTATCTTCAGTTTTGGCATATCGGAGATAGAAAACAACTTCTGTCTTTGTTTCTCTGGACGGCAAAAACAGAAATAGAAACTGTTTCCTATCTCCGATATGCCCAAACTGAACATAGATAGGTTATTGGAACCGGCCGCGGCCGTACGACGTTTACATTTTTCATGTTATCCAGATAGATACAAAGTTTATTTCGTCTCTGTGAGAGAAGAAATAAATAAATATTTATATTATTATTAACATAAATAAATTTGGCACCTCTTACGACACCCATAGGAAGAGAGAAAGCGGTGCTATTACGTATTTTAGGGTAGCACCATGCATACACCTTGAGTACTACCTATTGTACACGGAAAAGGTTAGTTTGATTTTTAAAACATCTCGAATATAAAATTATTGTATGCAAAACATCTGTGAAAAGAAAAAAAAGTGTTTTAATAATCAGGTATCTGTATTTCTGGAAAATGAAACTTCTATAAAAGAAATTTATTATTTGCAATATTATGTATCTGGTAATCAAAACTTCGCTAAACCGTTTTCGCATTATTGAAATTCGAACTGAAAAGTTTCGAAAGTTAGATAGGTTACCCTTCTGTACTTATCTATGTTGTGCCCATAACGGCTGCGCGGTCACGTGGGCCAATAGCGTTGCAAACGGTCTTTGGACTCGGGAGTGAATCACGTCCACACACAAAGCGAACGCATGGCCAGCCATAACGTATGTGAAAATGTGATAATAAACAAAACAACAGAAATATTTTGAAACCATCACTAACATAAAAAAAGACCGGAACTACTCAAGGTGTATGCATGGTGCCGTTACATACACACTTTTTTATTTGCTAACATGATTTATTCATCGAAAATAAAACAAGTAAGTTTTGGTATTTATTTTTATTGAAAAAAATAATCGAAACATGCATAATCGTTGTTAATAAATCTGTACTATATCATGCCTAGTACTATTATTATACAAAATTTTGAAATTTCTTAAAATAACTATACTTCATTTCACTTAAATTTTCTGTGTTAAAAACATAGATATTAATCCATGTTTTTTTTTACATCCTTATCAACTCTAATTATGTTTACCCCGACTCGCCGTGGTCACTTCGCCGTGGTACTTGTCTGCCCAATACTAGAGTGTAATTTAAAAACTTCCCGCAGCGCCGGAGACGAGGAAATCCTAATGCATACAATGTGTGCTTGCTTGCATGTGTGTTTGCCTTACTTGCATGTTTGCTTGCTTGCATATATATACTAGCTTGTTTGCATGCAAACATGATTGCTGGCATTCTTGCCTGCTTGCTTGCATGTGTGCATGCATGCATGATTGCTGGCATGATTGCATGCTTGCTTTGCTTTTACCTATTTGTACATAATCACTTTTTCATTTGTTAACATTTATTAATCGTAAAAAAAAACAAGTAGTTATGTATCGTCTAATTTGTTTTTATTTAATATATTTTTTGTCTTTTAATAATATTAGAAACGTTTTTCTGGAAACTGAAATATCTGATAATTATATCTTTGGCATATGTTGAGTAAGATTTCAAACCATATAGAATAAAAAAAAAATAACAACCGAAAATCGGAATATCAGCAATATGTCAATCGTGTTTTCGGTATAGTAAAAACATGTAAAATAAAAATGTGGCAAAACGTTTTCGGAGACATGAAATTCGTACAAGACTTAAACAATTCGGTTTTAAAATAGGTAACCGTACAGAAGTCAATCTCATGTTACATACAACAGCACGTCAACCTACCACAAAACGTCTTTTCTCAATTGATATTGATCTCTACTTGTTGGACTTAAAGTTGAAAATAAATTCTATAACCTTTAACTTTTTGGGTAGGTTGACCTGCCGTTCTCTGTACTTACCTCAGGTGGGGGGTCTGCTACGTGTATTTAAAGTGGTTACTTTCAAACGAAAATAGCGTGCAGCACTACACAAAACCGGACGTCACTTTAAACAATAGACGACGCGAGCTGCAAGCGATTTTGCTCTTAAAGGTGGTCAGGCGTCGAAGTACTCGTAGAAAGTAAGTACTTCACTCTTATTAATCCGCCACCGTCGTCTTGGGCGCCGCAGGCGGCTTTACGCTCTGCATATGCCCTTCCTCACAAGGCCTCGGATGACCGACACGAGGGTGTCAGTTGTCCGCTAAAGGAGGCCTGTGGCGGTGTTGTGTGTGTCCCACACACTGCTTACTGGAGACCGGGGGGAGTACTTCTTCCCCCTAAAGCCGGGTGGCGCTCGCTAATCAAGCGAGCCATAGCCAGAGGTGGAACCGCGTTTGATTGCCCGGGGTAAAAACGCCCGGGGCGTTGACCCGTGGTTCCGACTCACTGAATGGCACCGGAGGACACGGAGGGTGGTTTAGTGGGTAGGGTTCGTTAACCTCGGACGAGCCCCACATAACTCTGTGACAGCCCTCGATGTCGCAGGGTATGCGTAAATGCATTCCCCCGCCTCAAAAAAAAAAAAAAAACTTTGACCTATGCACAACTACTATCGCGGTAGTGGACTCGTATCTAGTTATGTTTCGTTTTGTTGTTGAGATTAAAACAGAAAATACGGAAATATAACCAATAATAACTAAACTGGCTCCATATTTGCTTAGGTGGGTCAGTCTGAGTCGCACTTGACCGGCTTTTTCTTTGTAGTCAAGTCGGTACGGTTGTAAGAATCTCAGGACTTCTACTTAATACTATTATTGGTATCGTTTCGGGATACCTACATTATCAAATACTAGATATTGCCCGTGATTTCGTACGCGTTAAATTATATGCTATCCTAACGGAACAGCGCTTTTTTCCAGAATAACGGGTAGCCTAGGGTTCCCGCTGAAAACCAGCGTCGTGAGAGGCCTCTAGCTGTCACGAGTCACGACTAACGAACTTTTTTGGCACTTATATTCTTTTTTTTCCTTTAAATGTTTGTGCTTGTGTTTGTTGATGTAAAAAAAATTAAAGTAACAGCCTATAATCATCCCACTGCAGGGAAAAGGCCTCCATCATTGAATTCAATTTACCACAGCAATGATGGGTACTGGCTTAATCACCACGCTTGCCAAATGCGGGTTGGTGATCACAAACCCGAGCAAAGTTCGAAAATTCGAAACTTTATTTTTTCTTTTGTTGCCCGACCCGGGAATCGAATTGTTGATGTTGTCTCAAATAAATATTTCTTACTTTCTTTCTTTCTATTACAGTTTATAATCTATCTTCGTGACTAATTTTATTTAGATTTGTTAATTTTTGGCGTGTTTGAGTAACTAAAGATCCTTTTAAACTTGTTCATTATAGCATAGGGTTATAGTATAATATTTGTATGATTTTAATACAATTTACTAACAGCTATGATGTTATCTTTCAGTATTAAGTCTTATTGAATCGCAAGTACCTAAACAGTCTTAATGTAGATAAAGAAACAATTAATGCACTCGTAGATAGTACTAAGTAATAAACTATATAAGGAGGAGACGAGATAAATAGGTTAAGATAAGAAGTTAATGAGTTATGGTGTCCTCTTTCACAAAACAGTGCTATAGAACAGTAATATTTTACTAAGCTGTTTTATTTAATTTTTTTATTAATTAATAAATATTTGCAACAATCTAAGGCCACAATATAAGGAATATCAGTATTTAAACTTGAAATATTATGTCTCAGGCGGGATACGAACCCGCATCTCCTCGCATGCCGGGCCCGGCGCTTTACTGAATTTTTCAACTTTGAACACTCATATTATAATTGAAATTTAATTGCTTATAACATCATATAAAGAATATAGGAATATTGTTGTTCTTATGTTGTTAACCAAAATATCAAATTCATCAGCTAATATGAGTTTTTCGTTTTGCGAACTTCAAGGTAGTCAAGGCTTCAAGTTGTAGTTTGCTCTTGGGTCCTTTGATTTCCAGGTGAATATAGAAAAACAATCTCGTGTCTTTGTATTTGTGGTACCTCCGACGTTTCTGATTTCACAAAAAAGGGCTAAAATGTGACTAAGTTACAAGATCAGAACAATGTATGACGCTGGATACAAAAAAAATCATTGACAAATTATTAGCTCGCTAAACGCAAAAACTCAATACTTTCTGTATCTGTCTACACAACTAACAGGGGCCTTATTCAGCTATTTCAATCGCAATTCGATCGTGATTGAATTGGACGATTTTGAAATTTGGCCCATACTAGAACTGTCAAAAACCTGCTATTCAATTACGATTGTGATACGATTCGGTTACGCGAATTAGGGGCCAGACAAATCTTGGGTGTATACTTCATAGGTACTTACTTGTCGAACTACAAGCTAACGAATCTCACATTATAGCATATTATAGCATATTTAGAGAAAATAGTAGCGCTTATAGCCCAATGCTTCTTAGTGTTCAGTCTTTGTCACTAATGTTAGGCAACGCTGGGAGCGGTCACTAGTTAGATGGGTGACCGTTTGTGGCATCATATTTTGAGCGCTTCCATGCTTCGGAAGGCACGTTAAGCCGTCGGTTCCGGCTGTTGTCGACAACAGTCGTTGAGCCCTGTTGGAGACCTTGAACGGCTTGAGAAACGTCCAACGGCGGGGTGATGTTGCCACAGCGTCGCCCTCGCCATCCACCAACCCGCATAAGGCCAGCGTGGTGGAACTAAGGCATTAAGAAAGGAGAGAGACTCGTGATCACAGTGAGCGAAATGGGTTGTTACTAGAGAAATACAATTCCTTGAATTAACATTTCGACAGGGATTAGAACCACAACCTCCTGCTTACCGGGAGACACCCAGACATTTAGCGTACCGACGATTTTATTCCAGTTTCATTCCATTATGCTGTAGGCCAGCGGAGTATCATAAAGATTTTCGGTTAGTACCTACCTCCAATATCAGAGAGAAATAGCTTTACAAATACCCACATATTTAACCATCAGTTAAATAAAAATCGTATTGCCGCGATGTTATCAAACAAACGCTACTTCATAGCCATGCCATCATGACGCCCACGGCTGGACATATGCCTCCCCCAAGGATCTCCACAACGATCTCGCGCCACCCGCATCCATACGGCTTCCCACGACCTTCACCAGATCGTCGGGCCACCTGGTAGGAGGCCTACCCACAGATCGTCGTCCGGTGCGCGGTCGCCATTCCAGAACCTTTCCCCCCAACGGCCTTCGGTCTTCTTACTATGTGTCCCGCCCACTGCCACTTCAGCTCCGCAATACTTCGAGAGATGTCGTTATCTTAGTTCTCCTACGGATTTCCTCATTTCTGATCCTATCACGCAGGGTAGTATTATATTATCTGTGACGCAGGGAAATACCAAGCATTGCTCTCTCCATGGACCGTTGTGCGACCTTGAGCCTTCTTATGTGACCCATACTAAGCGACCACGTTCAGGTCCGTAAGTCATCACTGGCAACACGCACAGGGCCCTAATTCGCGTTACCGAATCGTATCACAATCGTAATTGAACGACAGGTTTTTGACAGTTCTAGTATGGGCTAAATGTCAAAATCGTCCAATTTAATCACGATCGAACTGCGATTGAAATAGCTGAATAAGGCCCCTGGTCAAAGACCATAGCCATGTAGATAATTATAAATCCAATATTATCATTTGTATACGTTTTAAATATATTTTTGGACGGTTTAATTTGTACAATTTATTATTGCATTTTAATATTTTCGGAATATTTGTATGTAATTTTCTAAATGTGGACTTAATTTTAATCTATTATTATCTAAATAATGTCGCAAAGTTACAAAAACCAGACGAGAAGAAGGGATCTACCGGAGGTAAATATAATCTTACTGTAATGTAACTCACGCATGCCTCATCGAGGTCATAGCATAACTATTAACCATCTTTCTGTTCCTATGTATTGTCTGCTGTTGTGTTACGAAGTGATTAAATGAATATGAATGAATATGAATATGATATTATAAATGTTTTTTTAATAAACCGTATCTTTATCGTAATCTCACTCTAAATTTTATCTCAATAATACTTAAATGCAATAGTTCACTTGTTTGTTACTTAAAAAGGCCAGAACGGCGGAATGGATAAAGATGAAATTTAGATTACAAGCTAGGTTCCTTATGTCCCGGAAAAATGTACGGTTACCGTGGGATATTTTTTTTCTTAATTCCACGCATACATCGCTGTCGCATGAGTCATGATGAGTCTTTAGCAACTTAATTGCACTTATAATATCAGTATATAAACTTGAAAAAAAAATTCTCAGGCGGGACTGCGAGGAGATGCGGGTTCGAGTCCCGGCTGAGACAAAATTTTTCAAGTTTATATACTGATGTCATGATAAGTCGCTGGCAACAGTTAGTATAATGTTATGCAAAGGTTCTGTGGATGTACCTATGTTCGTTACCAGTGCTGGATTACACATTTGCCGTCCCAAATAAATATTTAAGTTTCACTACGATAAAGTTCCATTTCTTCAGGACTTTGGGATTGACACTTTGGAGACCATAGCCCGAATCGAAGCTCATCCTACAGTTGCTGGCGTCATTTTTGTCAAACATAGTAAGTACAGTCTTGCAAAAAACCTTGAACATACTAAAACTGGAGTGGTGGGATCCTACCTCCTAGTGGTCCACCCCGGGCAACGGCATCTATGGTTTTATAAACAATGATGGCGGCTAACAGATCCCTCTGCGGTGGTAGGATTCGTAAGAGGCTGCCTGGATGTTACCACCCTCCTGCCGGAGTCCAGCGCAAAACAGTTTTTCGGTGTTCCGCTGGTGTGTGGGAGAACCAGAACCACTGGGTAAGCTCGCTCCATCTTAGGCTTCTTCTTAACCGTATAGTTAAGTATGTAGGTAAGAGCAAGCCCATTATTGATTAAAAAAAAAACTGATAAAAGTAACGACCTTATTCCCTCTGCAATGCAAAGGCAAATTCAAAAACTTCTTTGAATTCAAGTTACCACAGAAATGTTGTAAATTAAAGTAAAGTAACAGCCTATAAGTATCCCACTGCAGGGAAAAGGCCTCCTTCATTGAATTCAAGTTACCACAGCAATGATGGATACTCGCATAATCACCATATTAAAAAGTTAAGATAAATATAACTTTATTTTCTAGATTCAGTCTACATGTGCACAGTGTCAGAAGCAATGGCGCAAACAATGCTCTCAATACTTCCAAGTCTGAACAACGCCATACATCGAGCGCTGAAAGAAATTGTAAGAAACTTATTAGAAATTAACGTGGCGATAAACTAGAACGCGACTTGAAATAATTAAATGAGGATAAATTCAATATTTAGTCTACAGTCGTTCGAAACAGTTATGCCGCAAAAAAACGTTTAAGTATTTCGACTGTCTCACAGAATTAAATTTATTTTCTGTTGATCCAGATATTTAGCACGTAAATGTCTATGCTACAAGTATAGATAAATCTGAAAACGATATAGTATTTGTAATTTATTGATTATAAAAAAAATGAGGCGCAGTCATGTACCTACAATTTGTACGGAGAGTGCGACCCGCCTTTTTTATGCAGGTTAATAATTAGCCTCTACCTTGTTGTTGTTACTGACAAATGTAGATTACGTTGTATGATATTCAAGCAATTTAATTGCAATTATAACAGCAGTATTTGAACTTGAAAAATTATGTATATTTATGTTTATTCGAACCCGCATCACCTCGCATGGCGGCGCGGCGCTTATTGCGAGGAGATGCGGGTTCTAGTCCCACCTGAGACATAATTTTTCAAGTTTAAATACTGATTTAATATCTAGATTTCTGATTTTAAACGTCAAATATCATGACCACCAGGATATCAATGACGAACTGATTGCGTATCGAATTGAAACAAGGACAAATGAAATCATGGTGGCTTCCGGGAAAGACTATTCAGCCTGTGTCGTTCATAATATCAAGCGAAATAAACATAAAGGCAAGAAATAGGAAAGGAACAGCAGTTTGAAAGAGTATACTCGTAGATTCTATTGAAGAACCTTTGCAAATCGCTGTGAAATCATGAAAATAATTACAAATCTATTAAAAGATCTTCACGATGAGTGGCTGGTACATACGGTAAGTTTTATGTGGGATCATTCAAAACCAATTTTTTTTATTTGTATTATAATGTTAAGTTTTTATTTATCCTTATAATTTTATACTTACATTATAAAAAAAACGTATTTTTTTGGGATTTTCAAACGGAAATGCGCTTTAAAAAAACATAATAAAAAAAAACCAGTCGAATTAAGAATGTCCTCCTTTATTGAAGTAGGTTGAAAAGTTTATGACGATAGCAACCTTACTAAACATTATCACACTATAATTTTTAAGTGTGCCTTCGGATAGAACAAAATATAATGTAAAATAGTTAAATCCGTAAATAATAAAATATGGTTCTATTCAATGTATAGTAAAGTAAATTATCCCTCGATCGTGAGTTATTCCAGCCACAAATGAAATCAATTGTTATCGTGGCACCCGAGTGCCTCCTGGGGGTTGAGGGATTATCACTCAATTTAATGTACTTAATACTGCGCTACACTACAACGTTCCGATCAGCGATACTAAGTGACAGCTTAGGCTATACTATTCGTCCCACTGCAGGGCAAAATCACCATAAATGAATTCAAATTACCACAGCAATGTTGAATACTGGCTCCATCACAACACTTGCCACATGCAGGTTGGTTATCACAGACCCGAACAATTTTCGAAAATTTCTGTCTTGCCCGATCCGGGGATCGAATTCGGTACCCCGAGATTTTGGCCCGGCATCACTTAAAACACAACATAAGACCAATGGGACGTCAATATACATAGTGTTCGCGTAAATAAAAACAATATTAGGTAGGATATTCATTAATTTATACGTGTTTTTTCAGACAGTTAAATTAAATAAAATCAATCCTATAATAGATAGATTAATGGAGGACGATTCTGTTGAGGGTGTGGTCATGACAAACAAAGAAGGTAATAAACTTTATGAATCGTATAAGAACAGCCCGCCACAAGTAAAGTAGCGACATCTATTTACCAGGTACCATAGGACCACGCATCACAGGTCCATCCAATGTACGTAAATGCCGCTACAGTTTGGATAACAAAGCCTTTTAAGAAAGCTTTTATGTAGGATTTGATTTTGGAAACGGCTAAGAGATGGCGCTTGAGAGAGTTTTCATGTAAGAATTGGTTTTGGCAATGACTATGAGATGGCGCTAATAATAATGTAGCATAAACTATACAAATCTCCTCTAAAACTGATTCTTTGACTCTAGAACCCCAATCATATTTATGCATCATAAAGCCTAATCATACGTAAAAATGACGTATACAATTTGAAATCGCTGCATTTAATATTTTTTCTTATAATACTAAATTGGTCTAGTGGTTTAAATACCGGGTCAAGATCTCGGGGTCCCAGGTTCGAATCCCGGGTTAGGCAACAAAAAGCTTCGAATTTTCGAACGTTGCTCGGATTTGTGATCACCGACCCGCATTTTTCCAAGCGTGGTGAATATGCCAGTACACCCATCATTGCTGTGGTAACTTGAATTCAATGATGGAGGCCTTTTCCCTGCAGTAGGATGATTATAGGCTGTTACTTTTATTTTTACTAAATTTTTTGTATTACTCTTTAAATATATAGCTTTAAGAAAGAAAAACTCATATTTTAAATATTAAAATATTTTTTATTTATACTTTTACTTAGAACAAACTTTAATTCCTACAGAAAATGAGATTGTCTTACTGTTTTTATATTATTATAAAATTTTACGTGATATAACAATGTTTTAATTCTTACTTGACACCAATGATATTTAAAAAGTAATAGATATGTTACATGCGTCTTTAAAAATCCTTCATACAATATGGATGCCAAGGCGAAAGAGAAATTAATTGTTCTTTTCACGAGTATGACAAGGACAAAATAAGAATTATGCATGTGTGCAGTTGTTCGCAAGCGGCACAAATATTTCAATAGTTTTGTAAGGGCATAACCTATCTATACTTTTTAAATATCATTGCTTGACACTAATTGGACTATTTTTGACACATAGTAGTTATTATTGAAAAAAAAAAAAATACAGTTTTAACATAATATAGCAATATTGTTTTTGCTTTTTTTTTGCATTTTTAGCAATGTGTTTTTGTTATTTCTTGTTATTTTTTACAAGCAATACCTAAAATATTGTAGTTTATTTTATTCGGGCTCATCACAGGAAGTCTCTGACGTTGTTTGTGGCCTAATTTTTAAAATATTCATAATATTTTCAGGTAGTAGAGCTCTTCAATGTAGGTGCTTGTAGACGTTTTTGTATCTAAGTCTGTGCTCAATTATAATGCTCAACATAGATGCTATTTCGTCAGCATTCAACGGCTGTCGACACGCCATGCTGTATTCGTTCGTATTATGTAATACTGTTTTAAAAAATAAAACAATATTAAAATAAAATTTCATAACATAATAACAATTTGCAAATGTTACACAAAGTCAATCTGACGTGCATCATCGGTACTACGACAAAATGGTGTAACCATAGATTTAATATAGATGATAGATTGGCAATTGAATCCTGAAAACGAGACCAAAACTAGGTTACGCTAGTGTGCATAAAGTGATCATGTGCGTGAGATAAATAGTGCAGGTACTGCATTGTCTGCTTGCTTTCGATATCGATTCCATCGACACAGTTTACGTTGACGCAGGTGACTTATTTTTTAGTATTATTAAAAGAACGCCAAAAAACTGCAAGTAAATACCTAGATATGTTTTTTATTTTATAATTACTTATCCCCGAACAAAATCAATTTATTGTAAAAAATATCGTAGGCTTTACTTGCCAGTATTTAACAATTTTGCCTCATTTTGCGATCGCGATCGCCAAAGTTGAAATAAAACTGATATTTATTTTTCAATTACACATTACAAACGTACACTAAATATACATATATTTAATGTATAACTAATGGGGATTGATGGGGGCTTGAACAATATGGAGATTGATCCAGAGCGTAATTTTACAGGCTGAACGCCTCTGTGTTAAAAACACTTAGGGTCCAAATGTAAACTGCAAATGCTCGAATATTTATTGGGCGAACATTCTTTTCTATTAGGCAATTTCAACCATTTCTAACGTATTTCAACAATTTAGGCTGTATGCGGTTTACTATGTGAAATATGTCAGCTAATGAAATGTCGATAAGATATCATCGACAACGTCAATCACTAAAATACAAAAGTGACGTTAGTAATTGCTGAAATTCACGTATTTTATATTATTTTTAATTGAATTCATATGAATTTAAATCCTTGTTCTGATGAAATGCCCTATCAATTAGTATACAAAATTTTTGTCAAAGCTCTGAAACATTGCATTTTGCTGCTGATAATCGCGATTGTGTGTTGACGTGTGAAATGTACAATTATGTTGGTTCCTTATTTTAGATGAGTTACTTCCAGGTACTGAACATGTAAACATAATGAAAATACATCAACTCGACACTTTTTTACAATAATAAAAATGAAACTAGTAAAACTAAAGGGAATATTGTGTTGCGCGTGACCAAAGAAAATTATCTTCATTTTCTTTGCGCGTGACAGACGTCAGAACTCAGAAAAACGCTACGGGTTCTTAGCGTGTACGTGAACGGCCTTGTGATTTATCTCGCTCTATCATATAGCTGCATTATATTCTCTCTTTTCATTGCCAATCTAACAGCAGTATATTAAATCTATGGGTATAACTTACCGAAGTGATGCAGGAGTCTCTCGTTAGGTTTCGGCACCTGCTGAGTTGGTTCAAAAGTTGGCGGTGATCCGATTGCGCATTCGAAAAATACAGAGTATTTTCACCGGAGTGTACGTCAAAATGACGTAGATTGGGCTTCTAGGGTTAAGCAAAAAAATGGGCAGTGTTAATTAAAATTAACTTTTCTGTGTTGAAAAAATGGATGGATGGAATCCTAAACGGGTAGAAAAAATTTTTATTCAAACATTTTTATTTTCTGCTAAGTATAGCGGAATATAAGAGTTGAATTAAGAATCTCCTTTCTCCTCGTCATCCTCTTTTTTTTGCCTTCTCGGTGAGCCTAAAATAAAATTTCACGATAAAGAGGGTCAAAATTAGGTTATTAGATATCATAGATAAGCATGAAATCTAGATAGTTCGACAATCAGTGTCAAAAAATATTCCTCACCAAACAAAAGCCCACTTGATGTTCGGGTGCTCTTTTAAATTTCTGACAGTTTCCTCATTTTAACCTTAATTTATGTAAGTCAATATGTAAAACATGACATTAGTTACCTAAATGCAGTCGTGAACGTTTTGGTTTGTAAATATATAAATATTTTTCTATATGACGGAGTATCTAGGTATTATTTTTATCTACGGCTATCGTCATAATAAATATCGAGGCAGTAGGTACTTACTTAACAATTTTCGTTCAACTTCTACTAGGTGACCCTATACTTACAAACGTCAGCACGATTAAAGCAACCAACTATGGTTTGGCGCTCCAGAGGTTTGGACTCATGGCCCAGGCATACATCAAGGAACTGGTATGAAAACTTACTAATAATTATGCGTGTAATACTTATTACACACGGTGCATTTTCAACCACCTGAAATCCACGTTATGTGTCCATCTTATTATATACTAGCTATTGCCCGCGACTTCGTCCCCGTCAATTTCTGTTATTATGATCGCGACTATTTTTGCAACATTTTTCACTCATGATTCGCTCCTATTGGTCGCAGCATAATGTTATATAGGCTAAAGCCTTCCTCGATAAATGGACTATCCAACACAAAAATATTTTTTTAAATCGAACCAGTACTTCCTGAGATTAGCGCGTTCAAACAAACAAACATACAAACAAACTCTTCAGCTTTATAATATTATTAGTATAGAATTATATAAAAATGTTATGTTGGTTTGTGTACGCTTCAAAAACTCAAAAAGTTCTGCACCGATCGAGCTGAAATTTTAGCATGATATATAATCCGCATCAAGGAATCGTTTTTATCTATTTATCCTCGACCAAGAAAAAAAAAAACATAAAAAACAATAAAAAAACTAAAACCATTCGATCATAATATGCCACAGCGAAGCGTGGCAGGGAACAGCTAGTTATGTATATCTTGGCAAGTGATTGCCAATCGCAGTTTGGTCAATGGTGGTGGGAACGGATATTAAAGCAATTAAAGCATATTCATAGTTATGTTTCATTTTTAAAATTCTATTTATATTTTACACCTTATTAAGGTAGTAAGAAAATCAGGAACTATTTATCCTGCTAATATTAATACAGTGGCGTATCGTGTGTTTGTGAAGCCCTGGGATAGTTGAGAAAGGCTGTGGGTTCGACTTCCGCCTAAAGCAAGAGTAATTTTTCTATCGTATTTTCAATATTTTCTCCTATTTTCAGTGGATTCCGTGGAGGAGTGGCGTGCATACCGGTTACAATGTGTCGCCTACTGCACCAAGTCCGATTTCCTGCACTGGTCAATGTAGAGAAAAAAGATTTTCCTACATTTCCTTAACTCTGGGTGTTTGTGATACCTTCGTTATTTCTGATATCCTCAATACGAAGTGCTTTAAATAGTTACTTAGTTTGGGATCACAACAATGTATGTGATGTTGTCAACATTAGTAGTGTGTTATTGTTCCTTCTATATCAAATTCGTTCGGTCGCTATTGCAACCTCACTCTTTGATATAGAAGAAACAATAACACAAATGGAATTATTAGTAGCACAATGGAAGTCTGCACTCAAACCGGTTGTTAAGATGATCTTCAACTGCTCTGCTTTTAATTGCCGACATGATTGTGAGGCCATCAGTCCGTTGAAGCCTATCAACCACTACGGTCAACTAAACAAACCTGTTATGAAATTTCTTAAACAAAAAGAATCTCTTAAATTAGAATGTATCTGGCCCACGTCAACGAGAGAGGTTAGGCGTCATGGAACATTACTACTAAACACTATTCGCAGTATCGTTTGTGGTCCTTCAAACTGTGGAAAGACAAACTTAGTTATCAGTTTACTCCTACATCAGAAAGGACCACGATTCCGCAACCTTTATGTTTATTCAAAATCCTTGTATCAACCTAAATATGTGTTTTTAGAAAAAGTATTGGATAGAGTTGCAGACACATCTTATTTTAAGTACAATCATAACAATGAAATTTTGAGTCCACATGAAGCTTTACCCGACTCCATTATCATATTTGATGATGTCGCTTGTGAAAATCAAAACAATATACGCAATTATTTTGCCATGGGTCGTCATAAGAATATTGACTGTTTTTATATCAATCAAACTTACACTAAAATTCCGAAACAGTTGGTGAGAGATAATGCTAATCTAATCATATTGTTTAAACAAGACGACATAAATTTAAGACACGTCTACGATGAACATGTAGGGTCTGACATGACGTGGTCTCAGTTTCGTGAAATGTGCTCAACTGTTTGGAGTAAACCTTTTGATTATGTTGTTATCAATAAAGACTGTGAACGAAATAAAGGCGGTTATAGAATGAAGTTTGATACTTTCATAGTAGTAAACTAAACTTCATAAATAGCTCTCATATTAGTAAGCAATCAGTTTAGCTAGAGACTTCAAACAGAGTAGAATCTTCAACAATGGAACGAAACTTAAAAGAACAAATTGTAAAAGCAGCAACAGCTGTAAAAAGAAAGGTGGAAATGATTAAAGATTTAAAAAAGATCAATGATGCGACTTTAGAAAATATATTCAAACCTATTGTTAAACCACTTACTATGTTAACTAGTAAAACGGAAGACAACCATCATACAAATGAAGAATTAAATCAAACACCAGTAAAAAGGAATAAGTTTAGCGAAAGCGAGTGTTCAAATACTTCTGAAGATTTTGAAGAACCTCTTGATGATGAAGAATTAGATAATGATGATACTAAAACACCTAATAAAACCCTTACTACACCGCAAACAGAAGTTCAAGACATCCATGAAAACTCATTTAAATCTCTTCAGTCATCTCCAAGCATTGCCAACGATTCATTATCTTGGTCTTTGACGTCTGAAGCAATGAATGATGTTCCTTATGGTGTTAAAAATGTCAAAGGAAAACTTATGCTCGGCAAAACCCGTGTTTATGATGATGACCACATTCTGAAAGTTGGATGTCGCAATTTAAAAAAAACTATTGGTCTAAAAGAATTATTATATAAAAAGACACCAAATTTAGATGTGATTACAAAAGAAGACTTACAAAACTATAAATTGTTACTGATGGATACTAATGCACACAAACGTAGTTTTGATCCATCAAAACCAATCAATAGTAACAAAGGATTTAAATATATGCATGTGATAAAACCTTTGTTTAAGTTTTCAAGAACCCTTACAAGTAGTGTTGAAAGTCTTACACGAGGAGAAGGCATCAACATCTTAAAAGAAGTCAAGAAGGATACTGATTTGGTTTACTGGGACGATCCAAACGAGTTAGTAGAACGATTAAAATTACTTGTTCCATCATGGGCAGCTGGTAACACTGGAGTTTATAATGAAATTTATTCAATTATCGAGGAATTGCAGGAAGCTGGTATCATTAAAAACATAAAATATATAAAGCTTCCGTCTAAAGGAATAGACAGTATCATTAAACTACAGAAACCGACAAGACGGCAATGAATATAGACAAATTTGGACATCACGTTCATAAGCGTTTACGACTGTCTGAATTTACTGATATTCTTACTGATACATTAGTAAGGTCAGATGCAGGTGATTTTGATTTAAAATCATCAAGATTAAAAGGATTGCAACTTCCTGAAAAAAATGATGAGGCTGTAAACAAAGAATACGTGGATAAATGTTTTCAAGAATTAAATAATGAAATGAAAGCTATACAAAGTAATATAAAAAAATACCTTAACAATTTAGAAAAGTTAACAACCAAAAATTTTAGTACATTATATTACACGAAAAAAGAAATCGATCTTATGATAGCGCCAAAGTCTGCACAGAATGAGTAAACAAGATATAGTAAACGAGCTACACAAAGCAGCTAGGAGAAATTTCTTCCGTAGAAATACGATCCTCAAAGGATTAGATGATTTATGGCAAGCTGACCTAATGGACTTTCAAAAATATGCAATCTTTAATAAAGGATATAAATATGTTCTCATAGTAATTGATGCTTTATCGAAATATGTATGGGTTAGACCCTTAAAGTCAAAATCAAAAAAATGTGTTACTCTTGCTATGCATAGTATATTATCTGAATCCATACGAAAACCCAAAAATTTACAAACAGATCTTGGTACAGAGTTTTATAATGATTATTTCAAGCAGTTAATGGAAAGTTACAATATAAATCATTATTCCACATACTCAGTTAAAAAAGCTTCCATAGTAGAACGAGTCATAAGGACTATAAAAAATAATCTTTACAAACTGTTTAGTTTACATGGAAAATATCAATGGTATCAAATAAATTTAGATTTATGTGTAAAGAATTATAACAATGTCGTGCACCGCATTACAAAATTTAAACCGATCGACGTTAATGATTCAAATGAGGGTCTAGTCAAATCTAACATTTTAAAAGCCCAACAGTCAAAACTATGTCATAAATCGACTTTTCAAGTTGGTGATTTCGTTCGTATAAGTAAATACAAAGGAGTTTTTTATAAAGGTTACACACCCAATTGGTCGACAGAAATATTTCGTATCGTAAAAGTCAACCAAACCAATCCTCGAACATATCAATTAGAAGACAAACACCACCAAAATATTCTAGGTTCTTTTTACGCATACGAACTACAAAAATCTAAGTTTCCTAACCTTTATCTTATTGAAAAAGTTATAAGGAAGAAGGGAAACAAGCTTTTAGTAAAATGGCTAGGTTTAAGTGATCAAGAAAATAGTTGGGTCAACAAAAGTGACTTAGTGGTATAAGTACATATATATATATATATATTTATATAAACATATTATATATATATATATATATATATATATATATGACAATAACTACTTCATCATCTCACTTAATGCTTATCAATGAAAGAAGGCAGTGGTATAGTTAATAGCTTGATCGATCATTTACCGTTCGAGTTGCATTTGCCTGGATACCAATTTTGTGGTCCTGGAACACAACTTAAGAAACGACTACTTAAAGGCGATCGTGGAATTAACAAATTGGATGAGGCTTGCATGCACCACGATATTGCTTACAATAATAAAGATTCAAGTATTCGACGTGAAGCTGACTTAGAACTTTTGAATATGGCTAAGAGAAGGTTAAAATCTAAAGATGCCAAGAAAGGAGAGAAAATAGCTTCGTGGATAGTTAAGAATGCGATGAAAGCAAAAATAAATGCAGGTTCTGGTATAAAATCATTTAAAAAAGTTATTAAAAAAATCAAATTTCAATTAAAAAAGAATAAATCCAAAGACAACCACTCTGCCATAAAGTATGCTTATGCAGCTGCAAAGAAACTATTTGCTAACAAGAAAGGAATACGTTTACCGCGATGTATTCCACTCCCGAAATGCGGAGGACTATTACACTCATTCCTATATTTGCGGGCCTATCAGCTTTAGGTTCACTTGCTGGCGGGGCAGCAGGTATAGCAAAAGCTTTTAATGATTCTAAAGCTGCACAAAAGAATTTCCAGGAATCTGAAAGGCATAATAGAATGATGGAGGCGGTGGCTCTTGGAAAAGGGTTATATATTAAGCCTCATAAAAAAGGAGCAGGCTTATATTTGAATCCATCAAAAAACTAATTAAACGGCTACCCAGGCGTGCGCTCACTAATCTAGACTTATTAGAACATACCAGTGATATTCCTTATTTCCGTGGCGTATTCATGAGAGATACGTTACCTTTGCAACCAAAAAAGATAGAATGTAGAATACTGAATTTGGATAGTAACAGAAATTCTGGTACGCATTGGGTGGCCTTTGTAAAGCACAACAATTATGTAGAGTATTATGATAGTTTTGGTAATTTAAAACCACCGTTAGAATTTGTTAAATATATGTCTAACTACCCCATATACTATAATTATAAGCGATATCAAAATTTTGGTTCAACAAACTGTGGTCATCTGTGTATAAAATTTTTAAGAAATTATTGGAAAAAGTATTTATATAACATGTGCAGTAAATAAAAATGTCAGTATAATTATGTCTTTCACTGTATCTATAACTGGGAGAGGATCTTCCTTAACAACAAACTATTCTCCAACGTTGGAACTTCAAGGGGACTATGAATGTGGTCTTTTGTATTTTTCAACTTTCAATTCTATACCTAATATAGATGAAAGAAACAATAAGTTTTATTATGGTAAAAATGAAGTCATTACAATTCCTGAAGGGTCTTACGAGCTTCAAGATATTTGTAATTACTTAAAAAGTAACATAAAGAATGCTGTTCTAAAACTAACTTGCAACAACAACACATTGAAAACACATATATTTTGTTCGGAAGACGTTCATTTCAATAAACCGGAATCACTTGGTAGAATTTTAGGGTTTGGAATGGAAACAATAAATGCAAATATAAGTACAGAATCAAAAGACCCTGTCAACATTCTATCAACAACCATCGTGAGGATCGAATGCGATGTAGTTAGCGGTTCATTTGTTAATGGGAAAGCAAGTCATATAATTTATGAATTTGTTCCTAATGTACCACCTGGATATCGAATAATTGAAATACCTAAGAACTTGATTTATTTTCCGGTTAACCAAAGCTCAATAAGTGCTATCAATATAAAGCTATTGGACGGTGAAAACAAAGAGATAAATTTACGTGGCGAAGAAGTACAACTGTATTTACACTTCAGAAAAAAATGATAAATTTTAATAAAAGCCCTCCTACATCGCATACTCAATTCAGTTCTACCAGAACACCTCACAAAGGCACACCGCTTAAGCTAAAAAAGCAGCTTACTAAAACCAACATAGAATTTCTTAAGCTGATTGGCTTGATAAAATGAGTATTTTAAATATATCACAACAAACGTCATACGACAACAGCATTGAAAGTTTTGAGTATCATTCATACAAACCATATGTGACAAGTTTCAACAAGAATGATGAAATACGGATTCCTATTAATCAGCAAGACTTGTACGTGCTACCTTTTCTAAGTAGTTTATATATTGAGGGAAAAGTTAATGTCTATACCGCTAGCACTAAAGAAAAAGTATCGAATATACATTTTGTTAACAATCCGGCACTGTTCCTCTTTCAAGACATAAGATATGAACTGAATGGAGTAGAAATAGATAAAATTAAAAATGCAGGTATCACTACAACATTGAAATCTTATCTATCTTTGAATGAAAATGAATCTAAATGTGCAAGAGTTTGGGGCTGGTCAACTTCGGGAACAAACAATGCTAGCGGTGGTGCATTTTCTGCTTCGATACCGTTAAACAAGATACTAGGATTTGCTGAAGACTATGAAAAAATTATTATCAACTGTAAACACGAGTTAGTGCTACTCAGAAGTAATACTAATCTTAATGCACTTAAGTTAAACACAGGTCAAGTTGTAGATGATATTATAATCAGTAAAATTATTTGGCGAGTACCACACATAAAAGTATCAGATCGCGAGAGAATTAACCTATTAAAACATTTAGAGAAAGATCGCGCTATACCGTTAGCGTTTCGTAATTGGGATTTGTATGAATACCCCTTATTACCAAAAACTCGCAAGCATACTTGGTCTATAAAAACTTCTTCGCAGATAGAGAAACCACGGTTTGTAGTTGTTGCTTTACAAACGAATCGCAAACATAACGGCCAATTGTCAATGGCTGAGTTTGACCATTGCCATGTGCGTGACGTAAGAGTATTTTTAAATTCCTCTTATTATCCTTATGAAGGACTGAATATAAGTTTTTCAGAAGACAAGTTTACTTTATTATACGAACAGTATGCAAGATTTCAACAGTCGTATCACAGACGTCGGCCAGAGCCGTTGATGAGTATGAAAGAATTTAAAGACGTTGCTCCCTTATTTGTAATCGACTGTTCACGACAATACGAAACGCTAAAAGGGTCGATCGATGTAAGAGTTGAAATTGAAACAGATCAAGAAATTCCTGATCAGACAGCTGCTTATTGCCTAATTTTAAACGATTGTATATTTGAATACAAACCACTGAGTAACATTGTAAAGAAATTATCATGATTAGTGACACAATATTTGTGGATCTCCAGGGGTTCAAAAATATGAAAAATGAATTTATTGTAAAAGAATTTGCTTTAGCCACTCCAGAGTATACGCATATATTTCTAGTGAAACCACCATATCCATTCACTACATTAACTATTCAAGAAAAAAAACAGATTTACTGGATAGAAAAGAACAGAGGTTATCGATGGAGTGAAGGCTATGTTGACTACAGAGAATTTCGTAGAATTATTAAACCTTACTTGAAAGACAAAAATATTATTTTAAAAGGAGATGAAAAAATAAAATGGGTACAAGATCTATGTGCTGAAAATAATATCATCGATATAAGCGGCTATGGAATTCCTAATTTAAATACTCTTTGTGAACTTTATTGTAAAGAAACTTTCTTGTACAACTGTATTAATCATAAAAAAATCTGCGCATTAAAAAATGTTTTATGTATTAAGAAATGGTGCTTTGAAAACAAAGTAATTGTTTAATTTTAAATAAAATTTATTTATCATAACATTTTCTTTAATTTTTACTACGTTTATTTTCCAATTGATATAAATAAAAAACAACACATGCCGTTTAAAGTTTTATTAAAATTATTTTTACAAAAACCTTCTTTGATAGTTTACTTACACTTATTTTTAAGCTAAATACAGTTATCATATTACATAATGCACTAGAAATTATCACCACAAAGTTTTTTTGAAATTTTCCTTAATATTGTTTCTGTAAGGTCCATTATCTCGTCTACTGGTTCCTTCACCACGTACTGAGCACTTAATAATTCATTATTATTAGCATCGCCGAAATTGGAAACAGAAGTTGCTGCATACGAAGGTTCATTCGTCAAGTCTATAACTTTTATTTTGATTAACTTCATTCCTTTCTGCTCCTTGGTGATAACAAATGACTTCAAGCTCTCATGACTCGCTTTTCTTTTTAATTCTTTTCTCTGTCTAGGTTTCTTTTCCTTTTGCTCTGGTTCGTTGGTTCTGTGAATCATGTTTTCAAACTCTTGAGTAAAACCTTCCAACGGATCTTGCGCATACTGAGAAAAAAGATCCTGAGAATCCGACATTATCTGTAATAAACAAAGTTAAAATGAAGTAAAGTTAAATTTACAAATACAGTGATATTTATATTTTTTGATGCGAGTAATACTTACACTAATGTAATCGTCCGCTCGTGATAAATTGTAGGCTATAAATGAAATACTTTCATAGCATTCAATAATTTTGCTTATGATGCAATGACGCAACACATTTGACCTGGATACATCACACTTCCAAAAATGTGACCTACGCTGTAGCTGTAGAAAAAGAGGTTAGGTAATAGGTATTTATGCGACTTATAAAAATAAAAACCAACATTATGTATATAATTATTTATTTCATGTAAATCTAATTTAAATAAATAACAATAAACTAAAATCTAAGGCAATTAAGATACGAGTACAATGACTAAGTCTAAAATAAATTCTTATGACCCCATGCCCAGGTTGTAATTTTATCAGATAAAATGAATCGTTTATCGTCTTGATTTGATAAAGCTACTTTGTTAACACTCTGTGTAAAAATCTCATGCTTAAGGCATTTGAACAATATATTTTTCTTTCGAATAATTTTATCATCTAACAAAACCGATTTGTAATCAGTTGATGATAAGTCTCTGACTACATTTTTCTTAACACCTTTAGCCTTTTTAAAACATTTTGAATCTGTTTTGATGCAGTATAACTTAGATCGAAGACCTATAAATTCAGTCATGATTTCGCCTCCTAGCTCATCTTTAAAAAGACCCGGTATTTTTTTATTTTTAAGAGGTAAGCCAAATACGTTATCAGAGAAATAGTTACTGGTGTCAAAAAAGCTTGTAAAATGTTTCTTTAAATCTAGATAAAAATCTTCTGTTTCAATTTTGTAAACAAAGCTGTCGGTATCAGTATAGCATAGCTGTATTTTGTCACCATAGTGTGGCTTGACAACAGAATAGTGGAATTGATACATGTGGCTCTTAGAGAGCTCTAAAACAGCAAATCCAATATAAATTGGTTTATCTAATATTATCCTTTCCGGTTTCATCTGGACAGCAACTAAATTATTAGAAAAAATTGTGGCACTATGAAAATTAGGTCGTGCAATTAATCTATCCGCTGACATAAACTTTTTCGTTTTATTAGTTTTATCACACCACTTATTGACCAAACGCACATCCACTCTTTTTTCACTGTCCTCTAAGGTTTTCCCAAAAACTGAATTGTTCATCAATTTAAAAAGGTCTTGTTGAAAAGTTGTTGTGGCTTTTTTCCTCAATTCTGTGTTTAAATTTATGTATCTAGCTAAAAATGGGCTTTGTCTAAAACTGAGAACGCGATGAATTTTATTTAAAATAAGACCATTATCAATGCATGTTTTTAAATATACATAATGTATAACATAGTTATATTTAGAGTATAAGTTAGGTATCAGTTTACAGGTCTTTCCACCAGGAGGAATGAATTTTTCCGGACAAAATGGATAGTCGTTATGAGTTTTATGTAACTTTTCCGGATATATTAAGTCTACTTCTAGAATGTATCCAAATTCAGACTTTTCATCGACTTCCGTAATATTCAGCTGGTCTATTTCACATTGATCTAAAAGTCGGAAATTTGAGACTGGTAAATATTGACACATGCTGTAACCATACAAATTATTGCAATCGATGTAAACTAAAAATGAATCAGGTTCAGTATGATCATAATGCGGTATGTATTTATTATTAGCTTGAGCATATCGCGTTGAACACAAGCAAATGCCACCGCGGATTCCTTTTTGTATAAATCGAACTATTTCTAGATCAGTTAGTAATTCTAACCGAATACCTGTTTTAAGTAACATCGCGTCAAATGAAAGGCTTGGAGCTGTTAAATAAAAAGCTGGGTCTAATTGGTAGTTTGATTTACAAATAAATCTAAAGTTTTCAAAAATGTCGGTCAATAGCAATACATCAGTTTTGAGGTAAAGATCAGTGTACTCTCCCATATCTTTTATTATAAAAGTAGACCAAACTTTTTGAGCATGAGCAAAATCATCATCACTTATTTGTTCATCAGTCAAAGAATTGTAGAAACCGCTTTTCGCAGGAAGCTGCCGCTCGGAATATGATTTCCACTCTTTCATATGATCATACGGATACACTCCTTTACGCGTTAATAACGAAAATTCAATTTCTTTAGGAAAATATTGTTTCAAGTATCGAAAATCAGTTTTTTCTAAGCCACCTGCTAATTTTTCTAAACTAGTCCCTAGGAATTGAAAAGAATCAACAAATCGGATTTGAGCAAATGATTCATTGTTTAACTTTAAAAACTTTGTAAAGGAAATGTAATGTTCTTTATTTTTAGCAATAACTTTAACGGGTCCTTTGCTTTCAGCTAATTCTTTTATAAACAAATGACAATCATAACCAGCTAAATTATGGAAAAAGACAGGAATTAGTTTAGGCACACTGAACCTTAGATTACAGTATTGGTGTGCAGCCCCTCGAAAACGTCCTGTAAGATGGCAGTGATCTCTCACTTTGTCAAAGATTATTAATTTATTACAAATATGACAAACATCGGCACGAGCGAACACTTCTGCGTCATGTTCATCGAATTCCATTCCAATGTCTTTATTCAATATATTGTATATATTTTCTATGTCGTTATATAATTTATGAAGAAACATTGCAACACAGTCCTTTCCTCGGTATTGTACGAATCGATTCAAATTATTATCAAATGAGCACACTATATGATACGAAAAAGCTGCAGGAACGTGTTTTTGACGTGGAGAAGTAAAACTCGACGTAGGATTGGGTTCACAACCTTGAAAAGGTAGAAGAAGAGTTTCGAAGTCTGCATACACAACAAAAGGAACATCTTGTTTTCGTTCAAAATGTTTGAATTCTAGATACGTTCCCTTATTAGGTAGTACCGTGCTAACGCCGCTACAGGTATGGTTGTCTAATTTAACATCGCTCGTGAAAAACAACAAACAATCATCGCAAAAATACAGTGTTCCGCGATGTTTAGTTATTTGACTTCTGACAAGTCGAGATAGGTTTTTTATTAAAACAAAATGACACTGTATATTATTTTCCACCAAAAGCAAATTAATTTTAGTTCTCGTCTTCGATTTAAATTCTGACTTATATATTGGTCCTACAACGGTTCGATTATTTTTTAGCGCATAGACATTTATACTGATTTTAGGATTATTATATTCAAACTTTGAAATATCACTGAAAGTTACGGGAAATGACATACCATCAATATTTAAAACGTCTTCAAAATTCGGATACGAGGATGGTCGATCACTATTATTTTTAGCAGGATACAGAGCAGCAAGGATACTCCACAAAAAGCAGTGTTTATCCTTATTCCGAACGTTGATACACGCCTTTTTCTTTTTGATCGCCAGTGGTAGATCCACATAAGTGGAACCGGACCCTCTTAGTGGATCATATTTATTAATATTAACTTCCAGCGAAACATTGCTCAAAAAAGTCCATCCGCTATCTCGGTACTACTAACAAGTATTTCAAACATCTTATTGAAATCATAGTTACGACTAATCAAGAAATTTTTGGTAGCAAACGATTTAACATCATGGGTGTCATCTTTAAATAAAAAAAAGTTAGAGAAATATTCAAAATTAACTTTAAAGCTTAAATGATTTTGTAAGGCGAGCTCCAAGAGTCTGTTAATCCTGGCAGATATACTATGCAAAAACACATCAGGCCAAGAGTGCTCATACTCATCTGCAGGCGTTATTTTGTAAGATGCTATGCGACCACGAAACGCAGTTGCGAGTAGCACCACGTTCTCTTCGAGCGTCTGCGCCGCAGCGCTGCGGCGCTTGTGCGCGGCGCTGCGCATGTGGCCTACCCACTGCTTGTTACCTACTTGAACAGAACAATCAGAGCAAAAAGGCATTTTTAACTTACACAGAAATACTAATAAAACTCAAAAACTACTATACTTAACCTAAAACTAATTGACAACTATCTAAGCACTTAGGACTATTTTATTTAACTATAACATACCTATCTTTATCATTTTTAGATGAATAATTTGGCTATCTACTTTGTAAACGGTGTTAAGAACTGCTAATGAATCTAACAAGTAAAATTATAAACTGGGCGTTAGAGGTCAATAATACAAATAATAATTATGTTATTATTATATTTCCTAAATGTATTTTTTAAAACTATAAACACTAAAATACCTTTTATTTATAATTATCATAAAATATAGGTTTGCTATCGCTAAATAACTCGGACTTAGTTTTCTTGAGAAACTTCTGCAAGTAGTCCCACTCAGGCTGATCAGGGTCCAGCTGCACCTTGAGCGTGACGAGCGCCTTGGTGTACCGCTTCGCGGGCGGCGCCTGCGCGGCCTCGTCGGCTCTGTAGACGCGCGTCTCCACGTAGAAGCGACCGGTGAGCGGCGCGCGCCGCACCAACGAGCCGTGCGCGGTCCTGCTGCTAAAGCTGCTGTCGAGCCGCTTTTCCTGACTTGATGCGCGCGTCGCGTTCTCAGTGGCTACGCTTTCCTCTTCATCCGACAGCAATCCGAATATGTCGAACGTTTCCTTTGTTTTCGACTTGGATTTTTTGGACGGATGAGATCTGTAACGAAGAAAAATACAGTATAGTAATTATTGAAAACTTGGGCGATCGGTACAATCGATAAATTATTAGTCCGCATAGATATTGTACAAAAAAAACCTTAACTAATGCTCTGTTACTTAGTATAGTACTATAAAACTGAAAGTCGTTACGGTTAAATGCCTGTAATATTTACCTGATAGACGAGTTGATAATTCGCGATGTCGGTTTTCTCTTAGGCGTGGCTTTCTGCGCAGCTTCTGTCTCAGAGTCAGACCTGGAAATATTTGTAAAGTTTAAATTAGGGACTCTTGTAACATGATTAGAATCTTAGTTCGCACTGAAAGAAACAAGTTGTTTTAAAATAGTTACAGTCGACCCAATCCACTGATTACAGCATATCTAAATTAATGTGAATACTAACTATCAAACAAATCATACATGAACCGTACAAAATAATGGTAAACTAAGTTATAGTCTTACCTAACGTTATCTCGGGAGGTTGGTTTTCTTTTGGGTTCGGTCTTCTGCACCGACTCGAACGAATCAAGCTCAAAATCAGACCTGAAACATAAAATTTTATATTATGAATTTGAATTGAAATGAATGTAGGTATCATACTTCCATACAGTCAAACTTCTAATCTATCTCTAAGAGCTAGGTCTAATTCGAATACAAAAAAATTCAGACTTATGAGTCTAAAGTAAAGTTAATTAGTTTAGTAAGTACTACTTACATATTAAACACTCACAATTACTACAGCTGAAGTCAGATGTGATTGAAGACTCCTCAAGCAGGGTGACGTCACTGGAACTGATTCCTTTCTCGGAGCACTTGAAGAACACAATGAATTTTTGGCCCATCCTCTACGAATTTAAAGGAAAAATATTGTAAATTCGGCACAATGTGTTAGGGTTGTCAAAAAACTTTAACGCTTAGGTTCATGAGTATCATCTTGACTTAACGAATATACACAGTTATGTTTCAAACAAAACAGCAGGAAAAGTAATAAATATACTTTCAAATTACTTTTCATCTAGTCAACTAATACATATAGGTAAAATAAACAATTATCGTTTGATAACATTTAGAGGGAACATTCATTTATTTATAAATTAAAACTTGATTGCAATAGTTAGAGAAAAATATGTAAAACAGGTGTATTTGATACCAAAAAGCATTCTTTACCAAGCGAGATTAAGCTTAACAGAAATCTTTTGACGGCAGTGCGATTCTAATTCACTGATAAAATAAAAAAATTGATCCCATATAATAAAACATAACAAGTTACAAATATTAAGTACAATAGGTACTACTAAAAAGATTAAAAATGATTAAAAATCCTACTTTGTATTTTTACTAAAACTTCTTGGTAAGTATTAGAAAAAAATGACAACTTAACGTAAACGAAAACTGTGTCAACCCTAGCGCATCGCGTCATACTGCAAATTCCAAACTCGATTGCGCATGTAACCTCATTTTTGTGATTGCAAAATTTCCTTTGTCGTTTTAATAACTTTTAATTATTTTAATATTATTAATATGAACTATAAGTTCGTTATCTCAACTTAATGTTGGTGATATCTTTATGTTTGACAGCGGTATAATCTGACTTTAAACTATGCTGTAACCACTACATAATATTTGGATTGAAACTCTAGAAATGAAATGAAATGAAATGAAATGAAATGAAATGAAATGAAATGAAATGAAATGAAATGAAATGAAATTTATTCGCGTATGAAAAAGGGTACAATATAGATCTTATTTTATAATAAAGTTCAGCTTTTTCAACTATATAGAGATAGCATGCAAAATAGCAAAATATTTAAACAAAGCAATCATATACTTTATTTGATATTTTAGCAACTCAATTGCACTTTTAACATCAGCATATAAACATTACAACAAAATACAATCAAATGTCGAATAAATCGAAATAAATTAAATTATAGTAAATTAAATGTCCAGCACGATACATATAAAAATTAAACAAAAAACAAGTCAGGTTTTATTTTAGGATTAATAATACAGTTGTCATAAAAAATAAAATAAAAAATTATAAAAGATAAATTTTACTTTCATTCATAATGTCATAAAATCATTACTATTTTCCCTATGCTATTACTAACAGACAATTGAGCTGCATTAAACACACAACACTATCGAAGAGCCTGAGCTAAGATAATCCTGTATTCCAGGACTCCGATTATTATCATAATGTCATTAAATTAAATTAAATTAAATCATCAATTAAAATTAAGGAATTCATTTACAGAATAAAAACAATGCCTATTTAGCCAACTGTAAAGGGCGCACTTAAATCTACTAAACGGCAGGTCCTTTATGTCTTGGGGTATTTTGTTAAAGATTAAAATACACATCCAATAGCAGTTTTTCCTAAATTTAGCACTCCTAGGAATCTTATCAGACACTAGTCTATTGCTATTTCTGGTATTCCGCATATATACATCTTTGGCTTGTTTAAAATAATGCATGTTTTGCTTAACAAACTTCGAAACTTCAAATACATAAAGACATGGAAGTGGTAATATTTTAAGATTTTTGAATAAAGGTCTACATGACTCATCAGGTGCTGTGCAACATAATGCCCTGATACATTTTTTTTTGTGCAATGAATGCCTTGTTCACGTCAGTACCATTTCCCCATACAATTATACCGTAACGCAGTACAGATTCAACATAGGCAAAGTATGCTGTAAGGGCTGCACTTTTAGTAGCAACTTTAGTTAAATTGTACAGTGCATAGGAAAATCTATTAATTTTGTTGCATATTTTTTCCACTTGGGTCGTCCAATCTAGTTTCTGGTCAATCCATAGGCCAAGAAATTTCGTTACGTTAGTACCCTGAAGTGGTTGTCCTTCGAAATGAATATTTGTAGTCTGGTTTATTAAATTATTAAAGTTAATAAAATGGGTTTTGTCAATGTTTATAACTAAATTATTATTTTTGATCCATAAAATTATTGTTTCTATTGTACTATTTATGTCGTTTATGTGGTCATCTATACTTAATTTATTATTAGTTTTGACTATCACGGATATATCATCAGCGAATAGGATGCATCTATGCCTAACTATCTCTGGAAGATTATTAATGTAAATTAGGAACAAAAGCGGTCCCAAAACACTACCCTGTGGGACTCCAAAATTGTTTTCTCTAAAATCTGATTTATACTTTTGGACAACAGAGTTAGAGTCAAGTTTCGCTATTTCGACAGTTTGTTTCCTATTTATTAGGTAGGTTTTCACCCAATTTAAAGCAGTTCCTCTAATGCCACAATTTCCCAATTTATCCAAGAGTAGTTTGTGTGATACAAAGTCGAATGCTTTCGACATGTCAAAGAAGAGTACAATTGTATATTGTTTATCGTTAAGGCACGTGAGGGTCTCATTAACCATGTCAAAAACAGCATGTGCAGTTGATTTTCCTTTTTGGAAACCGTACTGATTGTGCTTCAGAACATGGTATTTGTCAAAAAAAGATGTAAGCTTGGCGTGCATCACCTTCTCATAAACCTTTAGACCTAGACCCTCAGTTGTGAGTTGTGAGGCTAGGTTTTTAACCATCTGACCAACAATAGATTAATTTAGGTGATAGAATGAGTGAAGAGCATGTCAAGTTATCGATCTAATGTTAATTTAACTACATTAGTTTCTATATACACATTTCAGTTTGTTTTAAATAATTTATAACGCTCATTCTGAATAACATGTAGTGCCTGCATATTAAGAATAGCACTATGATTTCTCTTCCCATGGACGTCATAAGAGGCAACTAAAGGAGACTAATATCTTATCTTAAACCGTGATAGCTAACCCTCCTGCAAGCATTAGCGATTATGACAAACATTTTTCTTTTGGAGAGATCTGTGTTCAGCTATAGATTGCTATAGGCTGATGATGATTATGATGATGATAATTCTGATCAACCAATTTGACCTATGTACTATTTAAGTTTAATAATCTCTTGAAAAAGTTGATGTGATCAACGCAAAATTAAAAATTCAGTGTACATTCAGTCATATTATAAACGATTCATTATGAAGTTTATTCAGCAAAAATATTTTTATTGTTGAATTTGCTTTAACATAGCGTCAGGCAAGTCTGTTGATGTAATCAGTGCTAAACTAAAAATTCATTATACATTCAGTCATGTTAAAAAATTACTCATTATGAAGCTTGGCAAGCAAAAAAATGATTTTTGTTGAATTTGCTTTAACATATCGATAGGCGTTTGAGATTGAATCGTTAGTTAAGAGATGTTTAAAACGAAACTAGTCTGATTAATATTAATGTATTGTTGTATTCATAATAAGTTTCGCAAAAGATTAGTTACTCTAGCTCATCAGAACTGCCTGCTATAACTACTTAATGTCTACTGTAGTTTGTGCTGCCAGAATAAAAGTTTAAATGATTAATTAAAAACAAAAGTCCTATTAATGTAACTGTACGGAGCATAATCATGACAACAAGAGAATTTCTACCAGTGAACTAATCGCAATCATAATATAAGCTCTAACATTCATTTAATTGCTAACCGACTTAAGAAAAGACGATTGTGAGTAAAGTGTACTTAAATGGTTAGGTACATTTACTTAATCAATGACTTGATTAAGTGATGAGCATAATGACGTGACTGTCATTATGCTGTCACCACATCATGAGATAAATAATTAACACGTAAACATTTTTAATGGTTTGGTTAGAACTAAATAAAAGATTAAATTTTTTAATTGAACTTCGTAATAAGTTCTTTCACAATGTTGACACTTTAGATACATTACTTATCTTTAAGTAACTATTCAAATTGATATTATGTTTATTGTGATTAATTATTTCATGTTATAAGTTTAGATAGATTCATTGTAGGTTTGTAAACTTCTTACAGTTTTTCATATTTCATTCATTGATTTCACAATTGCCTATAATAATGCAGGAATGCATACATGTGCGGTATCATATTGCAATTGCAACACGTCCGTTAGCGGGTAGCGGGTAGAGGGAGCGGTACCTAAATGCTGACGCTTCAAATTTGCACCAGTTCATTTATTTGTCGAGCGTGGTCATATAGTTCATTAGTATTTTAGAGAACGCCGCGAGCCTTGTACTCGGTTAGGTAGAAAGCATTCTAGGTGCTAGTTCGAAAACCATTAAGACAAAAACAGTTCCAAGTGGCTAATACCTCATTACAGTTAACTAACATTGGTACGACCAAGCGGGCTAGAGTGAACCACTCCCAAGTGAACGGTTTTATCTCTAGGTGCCTATGTTTTTTTTTTCTGTACATAAAACGGCTAATCTCGGTACGACCAAGCAGGCCAGAGAGAACCACTCCCAAGCGAACGGTTCAATCTCTGGGTACCGACGATTTTTCGTTGCATGAGTGAACACCATAAGGACGGGTCCGAACGGAATACGAATGATGCACGACCAAACGGGCTAGAGTGAACTTTATGAAACTGAGCGAACTAAACAGTGTAGTGTGTTAGTTATTTGAAAAACCTGAACGTAACAGAACACGACTAAGTTGGTGAGTTAATAACATATTTCATGTTAGATGCATTCTAAGCAGACCTGCAGTGTAGTGTAGATACTTTCATTTGTGTTCCATTTGTGTTATTGTTCCTTCTATATCAAATTCGTTCGGTCGCGAACGAATTTGATATAGAAGGAACAATAACACACTACTAACATTTTAATGGAGACTGAGGGCCTTCTGTACCCACGGGGCCCTGGGCTGCAGCCCAAAAAGCCCTTAGTTAGATCCGCCCCTATAAGCTTAAAAAATTAGATAAATGTTTGTTACACGATGACGCCAGGATGGCTTAACAGATCTAAATGGAATTTGAAGCAAAGATAACTTATAGCCTGGAATAGTACATAGGCTAGTTTTATCCCGGATATAAGTATTGATCCCCTGGGATATTCCCGATGTCAAACCTCTACGCTTAAGAAGTAGTTGGTAACAGCTAGAATATTAATAATGCGATCGTTTGGATGGATGTTTGTTTTACATTCACGCTAGGATTACTGATCTGATCTGAATGCAATTTGGCACGGAGATAAATTATAGTCTGGAATAACATACCTACATATAAACATGCTTTTTTATCTCGGACACTTGTTCACTTCTCGTTGGGGCATGCGTAGTCTTAGGCAACAGCTAATAATTATAATGTCGATGTGAAAGGCGGTATGTCTATTACTTGATCATTTATTTATTAATTTGTCGAGACTCAGAAAGATCGACTAAGCGGATTAAAAGTGAGCACAAAAAAAAAAGAAGAAGAAACAAAAATATATACATTTTAAATTAAACACACACTGAAACAAAAATAAGTGAGATAGGTCCCGGAGATGAATTTTTTTTAATTTTGCAGACTGTGAACTGTATTTTCCTTCTCCTGCCATTAAGGATAAATTTTTTTCAAATTTAAATTAGACATCAAAAAAGTAATCGATATTGGTTTTATAAAATAGGATTAATAAAAAAAAATAACTACCTAGAACTACTTAATTAAGAACCATATCTTTTTTCGTCTATCGGAAATCCAGTCCAAGAATTGAAATCAGGTCTTTGCTAGGGCTGTACATGTTTTAGAAGTGCACCCTCGAATGGGGCTTTTAAAATTTCATACGGTTGAGGTATGGTCAGTGGGGCCGGGTTAACATTTCAGGGGTGCATCGTGTTGGGTGACATAGTATACGTTGTAGCCAGTAAGATAGTTTTACTATAACTTTATTAGCCAAATATTTTAAAACGCTGTGACGACCGTCATGGCCAAGAACGACCTGTGTCTCAATATAAAAGTTTGACCAGTGCATATTGAGTGATGACTGGCTGAAAACCCACTAAATCTATTAATGCTATTGGGATTTTAACTAAAAAATACCCACAGGCCATAAACATTAACATATGAGCGATGACTTATAGAACTTAAACGTGGTTGCAGGTCTCTTATGAAGGCTCAAGTTCGCACAGCGTGAGGAAATCCATAGGAGAACTAAGATTACCGATATCGCTCGTAGAATTGCTGTAGTAGGAGTGGGCGGTTGCTTTCAGAAGCTTGCGGAAACCTGAGGAAGATGCTAGCGTTCTGGAGTCACCTGGGATGGTTAGAGTAGAAGACAGGAAACACATACAATGGCCCTATAGAGAGGCTTAGCGCGGACAAAGCCCAGACAACACAAACAAGTAGGCAGGGGGAACTGTTCTGATTATTAAAATTTGCATGCTTTTAGTATGTCTAGATTTTTTATTATTTTCAACGTTACATATTTTACCTATGGTTCCATGATAAGCCAATAAATTGGTCATTTTACAAAAATCTACTGTTTATATTCGCCACTGTGACCCAGCAGTTGAATTCTTTTCGTGTACCCAAGTGTGCTTAGGCAACCGTCTGGTTATTTAATCCAAAGACTGCGCCTCAGCCATTTTCGGCTTCTCGAGAGCATCGTCGTTCTTCAACTATTGAAATATGTACTGCCTCCTGCAGTTTCCTTTGCGACATCAGTTTAGAGAAATATGTACATATTTAAAAAGATACTGACAAATCCTGTCATTTGGAATATACCAATCTAAGTTATACACAATGTATATGTTTAAAAGTAAGCATTCCACTGCAAGGTAAAGGTCTCCATCATTAATCCAAGTTACCTAGCAATGATGGGTACAGGCATAATCACCACTTTTGACAAATGCCGGTTGGTGATCACTTATTCGAGAATATTCCTAACTTTTGGACCCAAGGATCGAACTCAGGACCCTAAGATCTTGTCCCGGTATTAAAACCACTAGACCAAAGTCTAGATCTGTGAATTTGCTGAAACATTAACTCAGTATCTGCTGTCATGACAAATTCTGAGAATCTGTTTGATTTTTTTAATGTATGTTCTTGTGTCCTATACATATTTCTTTCTTTCTTTCTACATAAATAAATACCGCTATATTGCAAAATATTGTTAAACGAAAATAACTTCAGTGCACCATATGATAAGTCACTGTATTTCACTGAACAAGTTTTGAACTGGGAAGTATACAGTTTCCTCGCGGTTTTCTCTGTTTTGCGGTGGGGTTTATTAACAAACTTTGCTTGTGCCGGATGTCTACTTATTTTTCCTCGTAACTTCCTTCTTTTTAATAAGAGTGCTTTTCCCTTTATATCTGTTAAAATGCAATATGATATTTATCTTTACTGTGAAAGCTTTTGGTAGCAATTAAATTTTAATGGCTGCATCAGTGGACCCCTTTTTTAATTACTTCACGTACACATATTTCATGTTCAACTGTTTCAGCTCAATCATTACCTAAATTAAGCCTAAGTTTTACTTGTCCTGTTTATGCGCATTACTTACCGATATTAATGTTTGCTATTTATCTCTGCAGGCGTTTCTTTTCCCCACTATAATCTATACTAATATTATAAAGCTGAAGAGTTTGTTTGTTTGTTTGAACGCGCTAATCTCTGGAACTACTGGTTCGAATTGAAATAATATTTTTATGTTGGATAGTCCATTTATCGAGGAAGGCTTTAGGTTATATCAGAAATTGTCCCGGACGAAGTCGCGGGCAACAGCTAGTATTGTAATATAATGACTCTTACCTTTCTTTCGTCGCGGTGAGCACATCATTCTTTGTAACGTATTTTTTGAGGATAATAAGTATTATTTGGCACCATAATAATAAATGGTAGACAGTACCTGTTATTTTTATTCTATGCTTTGATTTTAACTGGGATTAGGTCACAAAGAAAGCCTTTCCTAGTTACCTCCCGTGACTTTTCAGGCTATTACCCCATCTTATGGCGTACAAAAACATTTTGAAAATTACATATTTAATTCTTTTAAGTAAATTACAAAATGCATAGTATACAAACGTGTTTGTAGGTAGGTACAACTTATTATATTACAATCAAAATGTATAAAATATGTAAAATGGCCTGCACAACAGGTTAAATACTGGAGTATCTTATACAATTGAATTAGGTACGATATTGCAACAAAATTTGTAGTTATATGTGCTAGGCACTATACATTAATTTGAATAGCATTTATGTTTAATTCCGGATACTAATCATGTCAAAACAACTATTTCATAATTAATAAACAGCTTATTAAATACTAATACCTTAGAAGTTTTTGTAATTAAGTAAAAAAAAATAAGTTTCTTCACTTGAGGGCCATAGTCTACTACGAATAAATAAACAAGACGGTTGCTTTATTAATTAATCTTAGCGGAACCTTCCTAGAGGCAGCTAAATTATTGTTAATTTTGTAATTTCTAGATTCAGTTTGAATTAAATGAAGTTTAAGGTAATAAGCTGACATGAACAAATGAATCAAAGCTTCTAAATATGTAGTAAAAGCCTATAACTATCCCACTGCAAGGAAAAGACCTCCATCATTGTAATCATGTTACCACAGCAATGATTGGTACTGGCATAATGACCACGCTTGCCAAATGCGGGTTAGTGATCACAAACCCGAGCAATGTTTGAAAATTCGAAACGTTTTGTTGCCATCCGACCAATTGACAAACCTAAATATAATCTAGAATTAATAAACATAACAATTACTTTTAAAAAAATCATTATTTTTAGTTAATAAGTATTTTAGCATAGGTATTTAAGAACTCTTTAACGTTAAAAGCCTCGACAACATATTTTAACTGACTGTTATAATTTTGTTAACTAAGACTGCCTAGTTTACTTTCCAGCCTTAATAAGAACTGTTTTATTTCTTCCATCTCTAACGACATCTGGTCTATTTTGACATTTAGAGCCTCTATCGGTGATTTTGTATCTGTCAAAGTTGACATTTGTTCTCTAACTCCTGTCATTTCTCCATCTAAATGGTTTAGCCTCTTCATTACCTCTTCATGTCTTACTTTGTTCCTACCTGGTCTATCCTCAAAGTTCTTAAATGCTTCTGTCTTATCTATGTCTTTTTGTTTTTTCTCGACAATTACTTCATGTATGCTTTGCAGCAATTCCTTGTAGTTCTTGAAATCTAATTCGTCATCTTGCTGTTTCTTTTGCGATTGAGCCTTATCGAAGATTGCATCGCGGATTCTTGATGGCATAATTTTATAGTATCTCCATCTAGGTTTTCCAGGTCTTAGAATCACAATACCGTTTACGTTTCTCTTATTTTTAATTTTACTGTTGGCCCGTCTCGGCAATATTCTCGTAAATACTTTGTTGTATACCAGAGTATCTAAAGTACTAAGGAACTCGACCTGCTTGTCCAATCTTCTGATATTTCCAAGGAGTTCGAGATCAGTAATATCATTGACAGCCACACCAACCATCAAGTTCATAAGAACAATGGCGGCTAAAATGAGAAAGGCAACGAAGATGAGGCGGACTATTTGGAAGGAAAAGGCGAGTTCTTTGGAATGCTCCTCGTCGAAGAGGGAGTCATACTCGAACTCGGATGTCATCATGACGACGGTCTTCACAAGGGCGGCCCAAGGACTGTCAAAAGGAGTTTGAGAGCGGAATTGTATCATGAAACTGAGGGAAAAACCGATGACCAAGAAACCAAACGTCAACAAAATCTGAAAAGAAAACAAAAGTTAAGTCAAGGTCGAGGTCTTTCTCAAAGTTTACCTATTGTATGTATTTCGTTGTACGCGTCACATTTGTCTCAAAAGTGTAACGGAAATAGAGATTTTTTTCCTTAAAAGCACGATATTACCTTGAACACTCACCATACACTTGCTGTGACGATATACAGAAATACATTTCCAAAGAGTTTTAATTACTAATATACTTGGGTTTTTTTCTTACCTTTACAACATTAGTAGCAACCTTCCCAAACATCAGCACATAATACCCCCAGTTTGGAAATCGAGATAGCAGAAACATCATCTGTATCCAAGCTAGAAGAAGTGCCCCCGTAGCAACATGTCTTGGCCATTCAGCCTGCTCCCACCCATGTATCATGATTGCAGGGGGTAGAATGATTGCTAGGCCTATAGAGCCGAATTTCACCCAAGTCTCTAGTTGTAAGAAATATCGGCTGCTTTTGACGTTCATGTAGAGTAGTTCCTAAAAGTAGGTAAATTTAAAATACATGGTTTACATTCAAAAGGAATTAAAGTGACGCTAATACTTACTTGCAACAAAACCAATGTGATAGAAGCATATACCACATATCCCCAAGCTGTAGAATTAAGCCAGTCCGGTTTCGTTTCAAGGGTGTCTTTATAAAAGAATACTGATATCGCAAAAATAGTCAACGACATTACAAAAAATCCAAAAAGGGCTATAATTGTATAGAAAAATGGTAACAACGCCCTCCATTTAAGATATAAAAAACTTTCTATCAAAGGATGAACCAGTAATCGTTTTTGTCCATATCTATTGCCAGTTTTAAGAAGAGCCTCAATTACTTTCATTTGTGCCATTTCACATGGGAACAGGCTTAAACACCACGATTACCAAATGCGGGTTTGTGATCACAAACCCGAAATATGACCGGAAATTTAAAGCTCTTGTTGGTTCGGTAATTAATCTATTAGGCCAATAGGGCGTTTTGTAAAAGAAATCATAAACATTGGTTCACTTTTACCTCTGAGAATCAACGGTAATGTTGTAATAAAACGCTGAACCAGCAACGTCCAGAGCGGTTCTGCCCATCTCGTCGCAGATGTTAGGGTCAGCTCCGGCGGCCAGTAGGAGACGTGTGCACTGCTTCCGAACACATGACGTCGCTACGTGAAGAGGCGTCCATCCTGATTGCAGCAGCGGTAACTGTAAAGAACTCCTGTACAATCTAAATTTAATTAAATCTTGGACGAAATCCATCCCATCTAAATGCCCATCGCTATCGGCAACTCAATAGACAGATATCTAAGTCTTTGAAGAGCGACCTTCGTCAATTTAATACCCGACGTATTAAAGAGGCCATTGAGCGGAACAAAGGCTCCAAAGTGTTCGCCAGAGATCTGTCTATTGGGCAAAGCCAATTGACGAGGCTGAAAACTGAGACAGGTAGCATCATTGCGTCAACACCTGAAATCCTGAGGGAGATTGAGAGTTTCTATGGACAGTTATACTCCACGAAAACACCTGTTGAAAGCAAGGCTAAAGACCCTAGAGCCAAGCTTACCCGACACTATTCTGAAGATATCCCGGACGTCAGCCTGTGCGAGATTAGAATGGCTCTCAAGCAGCTTAAAAACAACAAGGCGGCGGGTGATGACGGAATCACAACAGAGCTCCTTAGAGCGGGCGGTAAGCCGATACTTAAGGTCCTCCAGAAGCTCTTTAATTCTGTCATCCTCGAGGGCAATACGCCAAAGGCATGGGGCAGAGGCGATGTGATGCTGTTCTTCAAGAAGGGTGACAAAACTCTCTTGAAGAACTACAGACCCATTTCGCTTCTGAGCCATATCTATAAGTTGTTTTCGAGAGTCATTACGAATCGTCTCACTCGCAGGTTCGACGACTTCCAACCTCCCGAACAAGCCGGGTTCCGAAAAGGCTATAGTACCATAGACCACATTCATACGCTGCGGCAAGTTATACAGAAGACCGAAGAGTATAACTTGCCACTTTGCTTAGCGTTCGTGGACTATGAGAAAGCCTTTGATTCGATTGAGACCTGGGCAGTGCTGCAGTCTCTCCAAAGGTGCCAAATAGACTACAGGTACATCGAGGTACTAAAGTACTTATACCAAAACGCCACCATGTCGGTCCGATTACAGAACCAGAGCTCTAATCCGATCCAACTACAGCGAGGTGTGAGACAGGGAGACGTTATTTCTCCGAAACTGTTCACAGCTGCGTTGGAGGATATTTTCAAGCTTCTGGACTGGAAAGGACGCGGCATCAACATCAATGGCGAATACCTAACACACCTGCGATTTGCCGATGATGTAGTTCTTATGGCTGAGACCTTGGAAGACCTGAACATTATGCTCGAAGATCTCAGTAATGCTTCTCAAAGAGTGGGTCTTAGGATGAACATGGACAAGACGAAAATCATGTTAAATGCCCATGTTGCACCCGCTCCAGTTAACGTTGGGAACATTGCACTCGAAGTTGTTGACCACTATGTTTACCTGGGACAGATAGTCCAGTTAGGTAAGTCCAACTTCGAGAAAGAGATCTCTCGTCGAATCCAGCTCGGATGGGCAGCGTTCGGGAAGCTCCGGCATATTTTCGCGTCCGAAATACCTCAGTGTCTCAAGACGAAAGTCTTTGACCAGTGTGTGTTGCCAGTAATGACCTATGGAAGTGAGACGTGGTCGTTTACTATGGGTCTCATAAGAAGGCTCAAGATCACCCAGCGAGCAATGGAGAGAGCGATGCTTGGTATTTCCCTACTCGATCGAATCAGAAATGATGAGATCCGCAGGAGAACTAAAACAACCGACATCGCTTGAAGGATTGCATCGTTGAAGTGGCAGTGGGCGGGACACATAGCGCGGAGAACCGATGGCCGTTGGGGCGGAAAGGTTCTCGAATGGCGACCACGTACCGGACAACGTTCCGTGGGCAGGCCCCCCACAAGGTGGACCGACGATCTGATCAAGGTCGCGGGAAGCCGCTGGATGCGGACAGCACAGGACCGATCGTTGTGGAGATCCTTGGGGGAGGCCTATGCCCAGCAGTGGGCGTCGTTCGGCTGATATGATGATGATGATGATGATGATGGACGAAAGGGTGGTTAATTCATCCAAGATCTAAATGCATACGCTCTACCAGAAGCTATAAATACAATCGTTTAAATTACTACATGTAACTTATTAGTTAGTCTTAGAGTAGAATTAGATTTAAGTAAGTATTAATAAAACAAAAGTGTTGATTTCATTCATTTATAACTGATACCACTGAACCAATTTTTATGATTTTTGACTTTTTTGTATTTGCCTTCATCCAGAATGGGATGATAATTATTAAAAATATGATAAACATCAATAAAAAAAAACTCTTCTACCTCCAACCCTTAATAGTTATACTAGCTGTTGCCCGAGAGCGCGACTACGTTCGCGGCTAAAATTATATATTTTTTTTAAATAAAAAGTATCCCATGTTACTTGTAATACCTTGAAAAATAAGTGTAAAGTTTCATGATGATCGGTCAAGTGTTTTTTAAGTAAAAGCGTTACAAACAAACTTACATTCAAATAATATTAGTAAGGATACGACAAAACAACCTTTATCGGTTCAGCTAGTCCTACATAACCTGAATCACGTAAACAGCTTAAACATTTTTCTTAAATTCTAGTATGCAGGGGGTTTTGAGAAGAATAAATAGATCTAGCTTTCACTTTTAGAAAACGTCGTTTATTTTGTGTTTTGAAGCAATGAAAAACTGCTACAATATCATTCTAATGATTCTAATGATATTGTACCATACACAAGGTTTTACAAACTTAATGGGAAATTGGACGGTCCCGAAAACCTGTTCAAGTTCAGATGATTATATCGTTACCTTTTTTTTCAACCTAATTTTAATTCATATCTAAATATAATTTCTGAAAAACACAATTTACCAAAAAACCTGGATACCCTTGGTTATTAATCAGCTACACTTACCGTCCCTTCAATGCTTCTGCAGTCATGGTCGATGTTGTCTTTCCAAGTGCTGGGCAGAATGCTCTTCACCTCTCCCACATCGCAGCGAACGTTCGCTAAAGCTTTGGTTTTCTCGCTAAGTTTCTTTACGTCTTCTTCTGCTTCAGTAGACATGCTGTCATTGTCCACTCGGTCGTGCATGTCTAAAAATATTAATGAATGAATCAATAAATAAATAAATACATTTATTACTAAGTTACTAATTTTTTTATTGATTTATTTAATACAATAAATAAACATAATATGGGATTAATGCCATGTAACATTGTCTACCAGTTGACCACAAGGCTGGCATATTTATAACAAGCCTCCGTCAGTAAACAGGCTACTTTCCAATGCAAGCAACTAAACTTAATCCAATTCTCGTCTAGTAATGTAACCTAATGTAGTATTGTGTCGTGTAGTGCCTATATTTTAAAAGAATTGCACTCCCCCATCTCTTCATATGGGTGTCGTTTGAGGCGGTGGAAAGGGGAACTGGCAGAAGAAAACGAGCAGCAGCGTCTTCCATCATACCCCATTCCGAGAGCAGCGATTATGGAAAAAACCTTCTTTTGGAGAGGCTTGTGTCCTGTGTGCTGTGTGCGGCTTATGTGCTGCCTGACTGAAATAAGCTGATAATGATGACGATGAATATATTAATAACCATGTCACTTAGTAATAAACATGCGATATCATATCCCATCAACTCATAATTTCACATAGCTAAATTCCATGAATGCTATATTTACAGTTAGCGCGTGAGGTGCATACGTATCAGAAGCGCGTAGAGCATCGTGCTCCTGTGCGATCGCTTTTGAAGATTCACTTTATTGGTACAGGGCAGTAGCTTATCAGTTCCAGAGAGAAGCTCCACGCTGCGAACATCCCTGAAGGACTGCAGGACCAGGGCAGCCCCAACAAAACTCTGAAGGCGTTTCTGTTGGTGAATACCGCTTGACTCTTTCTTTTATATTCCGTCATTGTCCACGTTTGGATCATGAGGCAAATATAGTGCATTTATCGATAGCAAGAACATGCAAATGACTAAAACCTATTAAATAGTAAACAGTACTGGCAAGTTGTAGAGTTGGTTCTAAATTTTTGAGCACTTCTGTAAACTGTCTTTGTGACAACAAGAACTTTTGCAAAGGAAGAGTTGCGATTTGTGTTTTGTAAACATTTTGATATTTACCTACTTAGTTTGATCATGGAGATAGCACAAAACTTCATGGTAATATTATTATTATTCATTATTCTGATAAATCTATTGATATAAATGAAAGGGGAAGATATGACACTAGTGTCCTTATTTCCTTCGATTAAGTTGACTGCCATCGATATTTTATAGAGTCGATCAACTAAAGAATGGCCAAAAGTTTTGGTCTTGTGCTTCGTTGTCTAATGAAATTCGGCATCCAGTGATGTGGTATTATAGTCGATCAACTAAAGAATCAGCAAAAATTTCAATCTTGTGCTACGCTGTCTAATAAATTTCGGCCTCTAGTCATGTGGTTATCTCGTTTATGGAGAATGAGTTAATAGTTTAATTATTTTCAGGGCCCACTTGCGACTAACACTATGAACAGAATTAACGAGAATGGCAATGTTGTTGGAACAATCATCGTCAACTGCGAAGGTATTTATAAATTCCTTGTTATTGTTGTAACCATTATTGCAAACTTAATTCCATGTCAAAGTAAAACGTTTGCTTGTATGCATGACACGTCTAAGGTGATGGACGAATAGTTAAGGTACACTGATATTTAGTAACTTAGCCTAACCTAACTCATTAAAGAAATGGCGAATTACACGTTTCAGTGACCAAGGAAGTTTCATAAGGGAACGTCGTTGCGAATCAGATAGGATCGCCTCTAATTCTCACTTCTCACTATTATTTGATTTATCTTATACTTACTGACACATATCAAAACGATATCATGCCATACCATTCAAAATAATGCCTGTAATCTAGTAGTAGTAGTTTCGACCCCCGGATAAGGCAACAAAAGTTTGGAATTTTCGAATATTGCTCGGGTTTGTGATCACCTACCTACCCGCATTTGTAAAGCGTGCAGGCCCCTAATTCGCGTAACCGAATCGTATCACAATCGTAATTGAACGACAGGTTTTTGACAGTTGGTATGGGCTAAATGTCAAAATCGTCCAATTCAATCACGATCGAACTGCGATTCGGTTACACGAATTAGGCCCACAATCGTAATTGAACGACAGGTTTTTGACAGTTCTAGTATGGGCTAAATGTCAAAATCGTCCAATTCAATCACGATTGAACTGCGATTCGGTTACGCGAATTAGGCCCCTGATTTGCCTGATCGCCTGTACCCATCATTGCATTGTTAACTTGAATTCAACGATGGAGGCCTTTTCCCTGCAGCGGGATGATTTTATGCCGTAACTTTACTTTACGCAAAATACAATAGTAGCTGACAAGCTTCAAGTAGTCGTTATTATATGACCAGGGTTCCCGGAGACCACAACCCTGGACAGTTTGACGGCGGCAACATACTCCACACATATGCGGAACCTTTCCCATTACGCCTCAAACGCTCTCAAGGAAGTAGTGAGTGGCTTGTTTTTATTATATTTTTTTCTTTCCTTCTTTTTTAAAGCATCGACACTTACGCAAAAAAAATATGTTTTTGCTGCATAAAGGTATGTCAGTCACATAATTCTGTGAGAGATTTATAAGAATTGTGTTGATTACCATGTTTGAATAAATAAATAAAAAATAAATAAATGTGAACAAAATCACATATATTGTTCTGATCTCAATTTGAGTAACTATTTAAAGCACTCGTATTTTGGAAATCAGAAACAACGAAGGTACCACAAACACCCAGACCCGAGAAAATGTAGAAAAACACTTTTTTTTCTACTTTGACCAGTCCGGGAATTGAAGCCGGGACCTCGGAGTAGGCGACACCTTGAAAACCGGTGTGCACGCCACTCCGCCACGGAGGTCGTCGAATGACGTTCAATGCATACCATATTTGAAAATAGGATGTAAAAGTGGGCCCAGGCACAGACTTTTTAGCCTGGTCTAGTCTAGTAGTTGTAGTAAATACTCTTAGGTTTATTTGACGTTAAAAAATTGATGTTAATAAAATATCGCATTATTGAAGATTTTTTTTGTTTGTTTTTAGGATGTCACCGACGATTTATTGGTTCTAAGATTAGTATCAAAGAAAACGGAGGCCGTAGTGGCACCGGATCATGAATTTCATCTCATAGTTGTAATGAGACGATCTTAAATATTTAGAAACATTTTTGACACCGTCTTATATAGAATAACTTATTACTTCTAAATCAACTGTTGTATATACATACCCCCAAATATGATTTTGTGTATGATATTGTAGTGACCACCGACTGCACTCAAATCATAACACATCTTTTTAGCAGTCGGCTAAGTCCGAACTTCGACCCGCAGTTGTACGCGCACCGCGACTGTACACCACCGCTCGCGCATCCATCGATCTCTAGCGGCCGTTTGTAAAAACAGTGCGAATCTACCTGCGACGGCGAATGCACGCTAAAATTCCTTCCGCGCCTACTCACGTAACACTCGTACCTAACCGCGATTCAATTTGTAAATTCGTTTTGTTAAAAAGTGATAGACATTAATTTCTTGACTTCCTTTATTATAAGTGAAAGTATTGTGGAAAGTAATAAACTATTTTAATAGCAACGTAACGGTCATATTTGATTTGAATCCTAGAAACCGTTAGGACTTTGCTATATCTGGTGACCCATCGACGAAAAACGGAGTCTAAGAATATTAAGAAGACCATCACAATGGCCATACCCAATGAAGAAGCTATGAATCGTGCTGCTGCTGCTACTGCTGGGGACAACTCTGAAGTTTACCGTGTTGGCGTTCGAGTTCCACCGTTCTGGCCTGAGGAACCGGCTGTTTGGTTTGCCCAAGTAGAAGGTCAGTTTATATTATCTGGCATTAGTGCTGACACAACTAAATTTTACTACGTGGTGAGTCAGTTGGACCATCAGTATGCCGCAGAGGTGAAGGACATAATTATTTCACCACCCGCAGATAACAAATATCAAAAATTAAAGTCTGAATTAATAAAACGCCTGACTTCTTCTAAAGAAAGCAAAATAAAACAACTATTAATGCACGAAGAACTTGGAGATCGCAAACCATCCCAGTTTTTGAGACATTTGCAGAGTCTCGCTGGCCCAGCAGTTACAAACGATTTGATGCGCACAATTTGGTCGAGTAGATTGCCTAGTAATTTGCAAACAATTATCGCTTTACAGAAAGATAGCCCTTTGGAAGCCGTAGCGGATTTGGCTGATCACGTTCACGACATTGCACCATCCAGCGCAGCTCAGGTAGCCAGTACATCATCCGGACTGCCAGGTACTGCTTTTGATACTATGTGCCAAAGAGTAGCAGATCTGACGCGGCAGGTAGAAGCCTTAGTACTGAATCAGAACCGCCAATCAAGACCAGCTTCTCAAAGCAATTTCACTAGAAATAAGTCTAATTCACGGCAACGCTCGAACTCTCGACACCGTCACCAACCTGAAGGTCATCCTCATTGTTGGTATCATTTTAAATTTGGCAATAAGGCTAAGAAATGCGTATCGCCGTGCAGTTTTTCTCATCAACAGCAGGGAAAAGAGAATGGCAGACATTAATGGCCGAAAATGTCTGCTCCACTTCTTCAGGCCGATTATTTATCACAGACCGACTGTCAAAGCAGCAGTTTCTTATAGATACCGGCTCAGACGTTTGTGTATACCCTCGTTCACTCGCATGCGGACCACGAAACAAAACTGATTACAACCTATTCGCGGCAAATGGTTCCGTGATATCTACATTCGGTTGGGCACACTTAAATATTGACCTGGGACTGCGACGAGTATTTAACTGGAGATTTGTAGTGGCTGATGTAACTAAACCTATAATTGGGGTAGACTTGTTATCCTATTATAATCTTTTAGTAGATTGCAGAAATTATCGCTTGATTGATGGACTCACGAGCTTGTCTGTGACGCTGCCAGCTAGGAACGGTGCAGAAGCTATCGGATCAGTCAAAGCTGTAACTGGAAACACGGTATACCATCAGCTCTTACGTGAGTACCCAGAAATTACTCGTCCAGCAGGTACGCATAAGGAACCAAGGCACAACACTGTGCATCATATTAAAACGACTCCAGGTCCACCTATCTCTAGTCGTCCTCGTCGACTCCCGCCGGACCGACTCAAAATCGCACAAAAAGAGTTCGAGGATATGGTTCAACAAGGTATAGCCCGCAGATCGGAGAGCCCATGGTCTTCACCGCTACATTTAGTTCCGAAGAAGGATAGTGGATGGCGGCCATGTGGTGATTACCGAGCACTTAACGCTCGCACCATTCCAGACAAGTATCCCATAAGACATATACAGGACTTTACACATCTTATAGCTGGAAGTACAGTATTCTCCAAGCTCGACCTCGTTAAAGCCTACAATCAGATACCGGTATTTAGCGACGATATTCCGAAAACTGCTATCACAACCCCGTTCGGGTTGTTTGAATTCACTTACATGACGTTTGGTCTAAGAAATGCTGCACAAACTTTTCAAAGATTTATCGATGAAGCGCTTAAGGGTCTTGATTTTGTATACGGATACTGTGATGACATTTTAGTGTATTCTAGAAGTCAGAAGGAACACCAGCGCCACCTACGCGAACTATTCCAACGACTTACAGACTATGGTATACTTGTCAATTCAGCGAAGTGTGAGTTTGGCGTCTCAAAGATAACCTTTTTAGGCCACGAGTTATCGGCGGAAGGTCTTCGCCCTCTCGAAAGCAAAGTGGAAGCTGTTCTGAATTACCCTGTACCTAAGAATATTAAGGAGCTTAGACGTTTCCTCGGCATGATTAATTTTTATAGAAGGTTTATACCAATGGCTTCGTCAATACAAGGTCCGTTAAACAACGAATTGGCAGGTCCTAAGAAAAAACCATCTCAGTCCATTCAAATGACTACAGAAATGCTGGAAGCCTTCAATGCCTGCAAGTCTGCTCTGTCTACAGCTGCAATGCTGGCACATCCAAAAATAGACTGCGAGTTGGCTATACAAACTGACGCATCAGACACCGCAATTGGTGCAGTTCTGCAACAGCGTGTTAATAGTTCATGGCAACCGCTTGCATTCTTTTCTCGCTGTCTCAAACCAGCTCAGAAGAAATATAGCCCGTATGACAGAGAGCTCCTGGCCATTTATGATTCTTTAAGACACTTTCGTCATATGGTTGAAGGCAGACCTTTCACCATATTCACGGATCACAAGCCACTTACCTTTGTTTTTTCTACGAGACGAGATAACTGCTCACCTAGACAATTCCGCTACTTAGATTACATTTCTCAATTTAGCACAGACGTACGGTACGTTCCGGGAGCTGAAAATGTAGTAGCAGATGCGCTTTCAAGAATTGAGTCAATGTCTTGTTTGAATTATGATTCGGTTGCACACTCTCAAGATTCAGATCTTGAATTGCAAGAGCTTCTCAACAAAGGTTCATCACTGAAATTAGAGAAAAAGACAATTCCAGACTCAAAAGTCAAGATATATTGCGATGTATCACAGCCCACAGTAAGACCATACTTACCAGAAGCATACAGACGCAAAGTATTTGATGCTTTTCACAAATTGAGCCACCCAGGTGCCAAAGCATCGACAAAACTGATCTCACAAAGATTTATTTGGCCTGGGATAAGGCAAGATTGCCGCAAATGGACAAAGGAATGCACAGATTGCCAACGCTGTAAAACCTTTCGCCACACATCCTCTCCTACCTCTTCCTTCTCCACCCCATCAGAACGCTTCTCACATGTCCACATGGACATCGTAGGGCCGCTAACCATTTCATCTGGTTTCAGATACTGTCTCACAATCATCGATCGCTTTACACGATGGCCTGAGGCGTACCCACTACCAGACATCACTGCTGAGACATGTGCTCGCACCTTCATCGCCGGTTGGGTAGCCCGATTTGGTTGCCCGCAAAAAATCACCACAGACAGAGGAAGGCAGTTCGAGTCGGAGCTGTTCCGCAGTATCGCCAACATACTTGGTGCTGAACATCGACCTACAACTGCTTATCATCCTGCCTGTAATGGAATGGTTGAACGGCTACACCGACAGCTCAAGGCATCCATCATGTGTCACGACAACATCAGCTGGACAGAGGTACTTCCATTAGTCCTTCTAGGGATTCGCAGCGCCTGGAAGGAAGACCTAAGAGCATCTGCAGCAGAACTAGTATATGGTGAACCATTACGCTTACCTGGCGAGTTCTTTACTCCTTCCAAAGACACTCCAGTTGACTTCAGTGACTTCGCATCCCGACTTCGGAGACACATGATGCGCCTCAAACCAGAACCTGCAAGTTGGCATTCTAATAAGACATTCTTTATACCAAAAGAATTATCTAATGCAGACTATGTCTTTCAACGTCTTGGTCCTCCTAAGAAATCTCTTCAACCGCCGTACACAGGTCCATACAAAGTTTTAGAGCGAGGAGAAAAGACCTTCAAGATAGAGGTACGAGGCAAGGAGATCACTGTTTCCATAGACAGATTGAAACCGGCATTCATTAGTGACGGGGAAAATACCATGAGTGGTAGCAGTCGATCCCCTACTCAAGAGAAGAGAACTAGAAGTGGACGCATGGTGCGCTTTACAAATCACTATCGACCCTAGCAAGTAACGGTCTCGGCGAGGGAGTGATGTAGTGACCACCGACTGCACTCAAATCATAACACATCTTTTTAGCAGTCGGCTAAGTCCGAACTTCGACCCGCAGTTGTACGCGCACCGCGACTGTACACCACCGCTCGCGCATCCATCGATCTCTAGCGGCCGTTTGTAAAAACAGTGCGAATCTACCTGCGACGGCGAATGCACGCTAAAATTCCTTCCGCGCCTACTCACGTAACACTCGTACCTAACCGCGATTCAATTTGTAAATTCGTTTTGTTAAAAAGTGATAGACATTAATTTCTTGACTTCCTTTATTATAAGTGAAAGTATTGTGGAAAGTAATAAACTATTTTAATAGCAACGTAACGGTCATATTTGATTTGAATCCTAGAAACCGTTAGGACTTTGCTATAATATTGTCAAAAAATAATATAATTTTTTGTAAATTAAATTTTGTGGAATGATTGGTTGGAATCTTAAAGTAAAGTTAGGGTAGGCGTAGCGTAGATGGCGAAGTAGTAATTTAATTCGGAACTCGGTAGTAGAAGGGGTGCGAAACACTACACGAACCAGGTCATTGGAAAGCCAGGTCACTTGGCACGTGGGTTGGCGATGGAAGTTTGGCGAATGGTGATAGGAAGACGCGTCCCCGTCTTCTTCTAACCGTAATGCTTTAGCTGCCTCTTGCGACATTCATGTAAGGACCCTTTAAATGTCCTGGACATGTACGATGTGACCTGGACCATCCGTTTAATTACCCGATCGGTCTACTATTTGTCTATTTTTCGAATATTTCCACTTAAAATTAGTTAAAATCAGTTTTATTTCTGCAAATAGGCCCCAAGAGGCGCTTTTACACGTCCCAATATTTTAACCTACCACTGCTTCGGGAAAAGCCTGGGCTAGTGCGAAGAAGAAGCAGCGCCAGAAACTCGGTCACTATTGTCAGCCTCTTTTAAAAATATTTTTTTACAAGATAAGGTAATTTTTAAAAGGTTTAAGCAAGTACGAGCTGGGACAATTTAATGCCGTACATTTCTATCATTTACATAATCATTAACAGTGTAATAGCCCTTTGTCATTAAAATTACTTTGACATACGATTTAAGTTTATGTACAGGGAGTTCAGCAATACCCTGTGGTAGTTTGTTGAAAATATGAACACAATTTCCCATGAACGATTGTCCTACTTTTCGCAGTCTAAAGCCTGGAACGGCGAGTTTATCTTTATTTCTCATGTTAAAATTGTGTACGTTACTTTTCTTAAGAAATAAATGTATGTTCTTACGAACGTAGTAGGTACAATAATAGTCTCGTAAATGTATTGAGAAGACACTGTAAGTATATTAATCTCTTCGAAGAGCTCTTTCAGCGAGTCACGGGGTCGAAGGCCGTAAATAGCCCGTACAGCACGTTTTTGCAATATAAAAATTAAATCAATATCTGCCGCTGAGCCCCACAACAGAATTCCGTATGACATTATGCAATGAAATTAGCTAAAATATACTAATCTTGACGTTCCAATATAAGTCAATTGCCTTATCTTTCTCACAGCATAAGCAGCAGAACTAAGTCTTCCAGTCAGACTTGTTTCCATATCCGTCCATTTCCCAAGCCGTCAACATTCCCAAATGGTCCACTTTCCTAAAAGCTCCTACGGGTGGCCCTAATCTATTCTTTTTATGTGCCAGCACTAACTGAAAAAATGAACACCATTGTAAGGTTGACAACAAAGTACAAACCTTCAGGAAAGTCCAATAGAATAGCCATCTGCCTCGCGTTCCCAGCCCACGCTGCTAAATGAAGCGGTGTTCGTCCCAGCTTGTCCAGCCTGTATTTCTCGGCTCCGAACTTCACCAGCAAGGACAGGGCATCACCACCGCACAGGGCTGCGATGTGGCAGGCGGAGACGAAGTCTTGGCGACACGTGGCGTTTGGGTTGGCTCCTGCCTTCAGGAGTCTGTGAAATGATCATTGATTATCATTAATTTTAAGCATTCATAATTAACGGTACAATCATCCCATTGCAGGGTAAAGGCCTCCATCATTAAATGCAAGTTATCACAGAAATGATGGATACAGGCATTATCAACATGCTTGCCAAGCGGTTTGATGATCACAAGCCCGAGGAAAGTTAAAAAAATTCGTACTTATTGCATTTCGATATTATTTGGCCGGGATATAAAGTTGACTCTGACATTAAATCAATGCCAACCATCCAATCGAGGTCAGTTTTAGATGAAAATTTTGTATCGGCCTGTGTAAGCCTTACCTTTCAACTTCTTCGACATCCTTCTCCTCGATAGCAGTCAGTAGTTCCGTATTAAGTCTTCTTAGTCTTCGGTCGCTCCGCCTCCATTTCTTCGGTAGACCGTCCACGCCTTCTGTCACTGGTGTATTGTTGACAGTTGATATTGACAGTGAGACTGTTGATCCCGTCATGTCGTTGTTGGATTGGTGGAAACGAGGATGGTTCCTGGAAAAGATGGGTGGATTTGGTTTTACCACATTATCATCATAAACTCAGTCAAAAGACCGCTGGCCTCCCCCAAGGATCAGTAAAATCATAAAAATCAGTAAAATCAGTAAAAATCTGTAAAATCAGTTTTATTTCTGTAGTAGGCCTCTGGAGGCGCTTTACGTCCCAATATTTAAATCCACCACTGCTTCGGGATGAATGTGGGCTAGTGCCGAGAAGAAGCAGCGCAAGAAACTCGGTCACTATTGTTAGCCTCTTTTTAAATAAATATGTTTACATAAGATATATGTCAGTGCGAGCCAGGACAATTTAATGCCAGCCAGACATCACCACAACGATCGATCCTGCACCACCCTGCGGCTTCCCACCACCTTCGTCAGATTGTCGGTCCGCCTGGTGGGTTGTCGTCGTCCTATGTCGTCAAGTGTTTAGGAGTCACAATGTTTATATTTTTCATCACATATTGTGGGGCGGCAAATCTTACAGGGCTAAGACGCGAATGTTTAAAATAGGGATACACCCCTGTCTTCTACATAATAGATATTGCAAAATTTTACACCCCGTGTCGTTTAGAAGAGTAACATTAGCTAAAAAATAATCTTAGAATTCTATTGTGTGTGTTTTTACACGTGTCGCGCAGACACTACTTACTATAGATAATTCAATGCAATTTTTACTGATGAATACAAATAATAAAACACAGACAGTCCACTATACGAAAAAAGTTACGACGAGATAAATTGTAAAAAAATTGACCCGTTGCATTTTTCCCTTGACTTCGGATCCATATTTTCCATGATTTCGGTTGAATAACAGTTTACCTTAGTTCCGAAAGGCTGATGTTGCTGGGCCGGTTGGGTAGGTGGTGATAGGATCCCTCAAGGCCTAGTAATGGCTCCAGGTGATCATCCTCCTCCGTGATGCCTTGTTCTACATCTGAGAATAAGATAATAAAAAATATGTACCGATTTACTTTCATGATTACTATCACAAGTGATAAGAAGAACATACCAGTCAGTTTTTCGTGATCTTGGCGCTCTCTACAGTGTGTAAATATTGGAACTCCTAAAACAGGGTACCTATCTACATGATATGGACTGTGGACAACCAGATCTGGCAACTCTATTGTAATTTCCATAGACAATCTATGGTAATTACATTGTCTTTTGACTTTTGCTTTGCCTAGCAACAGGGTATAACTTGGTTTTCGGTAGCTATCTATCACATTTATTTATTTTTATTTATTTTATTTTATTTTATTTATTAGATCACCAACAAGATTTACATCAGTACAAGATACAGTAACACATGACGGTAAAAAACTAATCTAAATAAATTATATCGAGATGCACGTGGCAACCTTGTTGTGACATTAACATTGACATTGAGTTGTATTATTGTAAAAATACTAACACATTACGTTGTAATATTATTTAGTAGATAAAAGACGTCCACAGAACATGGGAAAAGGTTAGAAAGGCTGTAATGCACCATTTGTATGAGATCCAATGTCGCCGCTTGTTCAAACAACGCCAATCAAGGAAATTCTTTTGACGTCACGCGTCCAATAGGGTCGTGCTACGTAGAAAAAAAAAACAATCGTAGCGCTCACTTACAAGCATTTGCTCATAACCTCTGTGCCCTGTGGCGCGCCTGCCCCGCCTACATAGTCTTTCCAACCTTTTTCTATGTTCTTGCCCGTCTCTAGGCATTAATCCTCCTGATCACTTCGCAAATTCGTGAGTCGACACTGTTAGGTTTTATTAAAAAAAGACGCGTGGCACTCGGAGACTGCCGCGGTAAAGCTATTGCATAGCATTTTTTATCAACTTATGCAATTATAAAACTAAAAAGTATCACCGCTGTGCCGGTCGGAGTGGGGGATGTTAGGTTATTTTCGTTACGGAATTTCTGGATTCGGTCTCCACGCTCAAGGCCCGCGATAGAAGCTATGCAATAGCTTAATAATAAAACAATTGTAAAATACGTTCTGCAATGCATGTTAAAAAAAGTTACAGCCTGAAATATGTTCTATCAGTTCTCACATAGCTACCTCTATATTTAAGAAAATATGAAATTAAAACAAGATCGTTGCTTTTGGATATTTAGTAGAAATATATTTATAATGAACACACTATAAAACATCAAACAAAATAAAAATATTCAATGTTCGGACCCCACTACACCCATAGAACGGGTAGAGGGGTGCTATGCTATGCACACTGACACCACATAACACGAATCTTAATTTGCTAAACATTGATCTATTTGAAACAAACCTGCGTGCGAGAAACTACGTTTAACCCACTTATTAGGTTTACACAAATCTCTCTCTACACGTAACATTTATTATAGACAAATCTCTTTCCCTACACATAACAATAAAATCTCTAAGAAACGACATAAAACCACTTTGACAAACAAACACCACTTCACAAGTATTAGTTACAGTTAACACTTTCGTAGACAGACCACGGCTACTGTCAAAAAAACATGTCCGTAAACGCGCTAAGGCAACACTAAAGTCTCAATAAGCGACACGTTACTCGTATATCAGTCTGTCTCTGACTGTTTGTATGACGACGAAGGAGACAGAATTATGCAATTTTTTTTTCACTTTAGACCCAACTCGTTTTAGTTTTATAAGCATTGTAAAAATGATGCCTGAATACAAAATACCGCGCAATAGTATATAATAGATTGTTCGTGAAATTGCTCAAATTGACGCTTGAGTTCTAAAACGAGGTAAGACCAAAGACAAAATCTATACTTAACATTATAAAGCTGAAGAGTTTGTTTGTTTGTTTGAACGCGCTAATCTCAGAAGTTACTGGTTCGAATTGAAAAATCCTTTTTCAGTTGGATAGTCTATTTATCGAGAAAGGCTTTAGGCTAGGCTTTGCTACTAATAGGAGCGAAGCATAAGTAAAAAATGTTTCAAAAACGGAGAAAATTATTCTTAATTGAATGCTTCCGTTGCGTGCGCTTCGTTCTTCAAGTTACCCAAATAATAAATACCCAAGTAATAATAGGAATTGACGCGGACGAAGTCGCGGGCAACAGCTAGTCCATACTAAGATTACAAATGTGAATGTAAGTTTGTTTGTTACGCTTTCGCGCGACAACTACTTAACTGATCATCATGAAACTTTGTACACATATTCTTGGAGGTATCAGAAGGAACATAGGCTATTTGGTATCCCAACGTTGGGCACAAGTTACCGCACGCGCGATATAAAGTTTATTCACGCGGGCAGAGCCGTGGACGAAAAGCTAAGCAGTAAGTAATAAAACTGCACGATTGTAAATTGCCATTTCAGGTAAACGACACACTCGCGGTTTCAAATCCGCTAAATAAAACGGCCATCATCGGCATAATTATTATAGACTAGCAGACCCCGCGAACTTCGTATCGCCTCAGATATTAGATTTTGACGTCTTAAATGAGTTGAATGTCATTGTCATCAAAAATATGGCGGGGTCGGAAAATCTTATGTTTGTACGGGAGTATAGAAAAGTGTTGCTTTTTTACTTTTTCAGGCAATTTTCAAAAAAATATCTGTGTAAGAACCATCCTCGTACTTCAAGGAATATTATAAAAAAGGAATTATCGAAATCGGTTTAGCTGTTCTCGAGATTTGCGCTTAGCAACACATTCAGCGATTCATTTTTATATTATAGATGACTCACTTTTCGCGTGTGAGCTCTGAACGTGTGAATTACCTACATGGTACTCGTATATTGAGCGGGCGGAAACCTGTGCATGTTTTTAGCGCTTGTAGGCCAGCGTTGTTTCATCAAATGTTAGGAGTTTGCACCCTGAACACCCGAAAGAAACATCTTTGCAGATGTCTGACAGACAGTTAAGATGAAACAGGCTCTATTATTTTGGTAACAATTTGGTTTACAAACCTTATATTATTATCATTAATAAAATAATAATAAATATTTAAGACATGCCTCACTGGGCCACACAGAGCCATCTAGTCCCAAATTAAGCTACTATTAAGTACCCTGTCGTATGGGGTAACTAGACAACCGATAAACTTACTTATATACATTTTTTTTTTGTAATTTTTATTTATTTTTTTATTTATTTAAACTTTATTGCACAAACACTAAAATGAAGTACAACAGGTGGACTTAATGCCTTAAGGCATTGTTTACAGAAGCAGTGTTTACTACCGCTGATCCAAATGGTCGTCGAAATTGCATAAAAAAAAGTAACAGCCTATAATCATCCCACTGCAAGGAAAAGGCCTTCACAGCAATGATGTTTACTGGCATAATTACCACGCTTGCCAAATGCGGGTTGGTGATCACAAACCCGAGCAATGTTCAAAAATATGAAACTTTTTATTGCCCGATCCGGGGATCGAACCCGTGACCCCGAGATCTTGGACCGGTATAAACCAACCATAATAAACCACTAGTCCAAACGGGGCGTGCTCATATTGCAATAATTATTGACATGCGTTTGGTTAATAGTACCTATCTTAATTCCTATATTAGGTTTGTCTAGCTAGATACTATCATAAAAGACAAGTAGAAATCTTGACGCAACTCTCTTCTTTATCTCTTGACGGTTCTTTTGATTTTCTAGCCAATGGGTATTGGTATTGGTAGCCGGCTCCCTTTTACCTCCCTCCCATTACGCGTAGGGGGGATTGGAGTGGTTCATAAACATAATATATCTATGGAGTGGTTAGTCTCACCATCCCAAATCCTTCCAGAAGCACAGAAGTCTTTTAGGATATTCGCAGGCGTTTGAAAGGGAACTCGGTGTGCCGAGGATAGATGCCCGATAGGTAGCTACCCCTGTGCATTCCAAAATCACATGGGCATCCGATTCTGCCTTTTCTAGGCAGCCTCTACTAGGGGGCTGTCTGTGGCATTAATGGTAAAGAGATATTTATTTAGGGGGATGTGTCTGTCTAGCCAATAGGATCACAATATAAAATTTCAAAATAATGACTTAGGTCGCGTTACAACTTGATCTACGAAATAGTGATGATTCACATCTCGTGGCCATGTTTGCGCCGGGCTGAGGTTGACGGCGATTTTCTCACATAACTAGTAAAGTAAACTGTTTCAAGGTTAAGTTATTTAGCTCGTGTCAGTAATTGTTAAAAACCTTTGATTTTGCATTGGTTAAAATTATAAAAACTGTCCCAATGAGGATATTTAAAAAAACACTTTTGAGTTCGTGATTTTTGTTGATAAATTATGTTTAAATAAGTTAGCTTTTTCTACGCTTTGGAGTAAAATTTAGTATTAAAATAACAATAAAGATTAACGTTTATTCTATTATACTAAAAAGGATCCTTAGTAATATTATAAACGCGAAATTTGTATGTATGGATGTTTGTAATTATTTTACGCAAACCTAGTAGACTTGGGTAGTTCCTGAATGAATGACACAATTGAAGTACTTCACCTATCTAGTCCTTAAGTATCAACTCACTCACTCTAGTCCAAAGCAGTTCATTTAGTTCAGTAACTCAGTGATATGAGAGTAAAACGTTTGGATATATTTGTCGTACCGTAAGAGCAAGACAGATGCATGGCCCGGCTCGCGTGACCCCGGTGAAAGTTCAAGCTAGTTTCGCGCCTAATCTGACTCCTTAATATTTGAGGCAATGCACGCGAAAATATTCTTTATTCACTATGACTTAAGACTTAATATGGTTACAGTACCTGCTGGGTATAGATGTTAATATTAATTGACAATGATATGGATGTCAAAGGCAATTTTTAGTGTTTGTATAATTTTGTTATTATAATTGATTTATTAAAGTTCCTTCATACTTCTTATTTAAAGTACCTTCATAGTACTTCATACTATGAAGGAAAATCAGTTTTCTATGTAAAATTTTTGGTATTCATTATTTACTACGTTTTATAATCGTAGTTATTGAGCTGATATCTTCTAAATGTTTAATTAGTAGTCATTAGAATAGATCTGTCCACGTTAAATACTTTCTTTTATGCAATGCTATTGAACTGAATATGAAGTAGTAGTGAGTTAGATAACCAAACTAGATCTACTGAACTAAATGAACTAATTGAACTAGATGAGTGATACATATCTTTAACTCCCACTGAACTGTATCACTCATTTCACTTCAATGAACGATTTTGCGCACCTCTAAAACCTACTGAACAGATTTTAAATAGGCTCTATTTTATCTGCGACCAAACCCACGGGACAGAGCTAGTCATAAAAGCAAATGTTTGGAGGGATGTTTAATCCTTAATGTAAGCTATCCTAACAGCCAGATAGATTGTCTAGAATAGCATATTATTATATGCAATTTAAACGATCAAGGCATTTTTTATCCCGACATAACAGACAGTTTCTGTGGAATAGTCTCGATTTCAGTATTACAAATTCGTACGTACAAATTCTTTCGCTCAAGCCAGTTTGTAATAAGTTTTTTTGGAATTTTATGATTTCATAAACACTTTATATCTAACATTACTATTTGGGTGTCCCATTCTATTCCAAAAATATAAAAATAACATTGACTTTTCAAACTTACACAAAACATCATTATTTTCTATTACCAACATTTCTGAGGAATATTCTCATACTTTTTGTTTACGATATCAATTTCAGTCTCTCACAAAACTTTCAATTACTTTACTATCTTACAGCTTTAGAGTTAGATATTGCTTGAAAGAATCTTACCAAACTGTCTTACACCCAGCTATGTTTGTGGTAAAAGTGGTAAAGAAAATAACATAGAAGTAGAAATATTGTGTTCTTACATAAGGCACAACTTTAACAACTCTTGCCCCTAATTCGCGTAACCGAATCGTATCACAATCGTAATTGAACGACAGGTTTTTGACAGTTCTAGTATGGGCTAAATGTCAAAATCGTCCAATTCAATCACGATCAAACTGCGATTCGGTTACGCGAATTAGGCCCCTGATCTATACAACAACGTCAGCACACAGAGGCGGCGGTTTGGGCTTGGGGGTGCACAGGCCCCCGCGCCTTGTAATATATTTTACTATTTGGCTTAATGTGAAAGAAATACGAGATATTTCTGATAAACTATGTATCTATATTATGTCAAAAAATCAATTATACCATCAGAGGGCCTCGCAAAGCGCTTGCCAATATTATTAGAGGGCCTCGCGAAATGTACCTCGCCCACATTAGGCCTTGCGTCACCACTGTCAGCACATACATTAGGTTTAACAGTGAGTTGCATACGCTCTAAATTGATTTTCACGTTGACATGTCGAACCCTAAAGTCAATAAAAGACTCGAATGGTGCATCTCTGGGGATAACAACTTATGTATTTAGTAATTTATTATCATGTTATCTAAGTATATTTTCAATATGATTTCTCGTAACTGCCTTGTGTTTTTAAATTGTATTTATAATAAGTTAGAAATTGTAATAACCTTCTTGCATGTGGCATATCTATTTTTTTTTATTTGGCACACAACCAGGTTACATACAAACATTGACAAAAAAAAAAGGGAAATCATAGTAGCATCTAGTATGCAACCCAATTATAGGTGAACACAACATTAAAAATATAATAGACAGGGAAAAATCTAGAGAAAACATGAAAATGAAACATTATTTAGAAAAAACATGAATTAAGCGATCATCCTCCCAATGTCACGAGTACTTTAACACTTACGCTGTATGATACAATAATATGTAAATTGTCTCAAGCTGTTTAAGTCTGAAACCATATCTAGGTATACTAATATTATAAAGTGGAAAGATTTGTATTTTTGTGTGTGTGTATGTTTGTATTTAATAAACTCAAAAACTACTGTGCCGATTTCAAAAATATTAGAGTAAATATATATTACTTAAGATGTTTATCACAGAAAATGTTCATTAGAGCAAATAAAATTAGGTAAAATGAAAATATAACAACAATACGTTAGATCAATTGATCATTATATGTAAAATGAGATTAGGTCAAGTAATCATTAGTGTTTTTGTCATTATATCAAATATTATACACCCGTATAGTTGGCACTGATATAAAAATCAACGTCCATCATTCAATCAAGGACAGTAATTGTAGGTGTCATTTTTGTATCGGGCTGTGTATCTAGTTCATATTATAATATAACTAGCTGTTGCCCGCGACTTCGTCTGCGTTAATTTCTAGTATTATGATTGCATTATTTTTGCAACATTATTCGCTGATGGGTCGCTTCTATTGGTCGCAGCGTGACGTTTTATACCCTAAAGCCTTCCTCGATAAATGGGCTATCCAACACAAAAATATTTTTTCAATTCGTACCATTAATTCCTGAGATTAGCGCGTTCAAACAAATAAACAAACAAACACTTCAGCTTTATAATATTAGTATAGATAATATTTTTAAGAAATGCCTCGCTGGGCCTCACAGATTATATGTCGATAGTTCCAATATTGTTGTAACTTTCTATGCCTTATCGTTATCACGTTGAAAATATGCATTGTGTTGATCCAATCCGCCGGTCGGGTGAGCACGGCTGAGATACACGCTTACGACCCATATAAAATGAACACCATCTATAGTGTGTTTTCAGAAATCAACGTGAGTGAAATTTGGTGAGATCTACACTATATACATATAATATTATAAAGAGGAAAGATTTGTATTTTTGTTTGTAATGAATAAACTCAAAAACTACAGTGCCGATCTCAAAAATTCTTACACCATTGGAAAGCTACATTCACCTTGAGTGACATACGCTACATTTATTGCTAGAAAAGATTAGGGATCCTTACTAAAACTTAACTCCACCCGTGCGAAGCCGGGACGTGCCGCTAGTAATATATAAAATACTAGCGGACTTGGCAGCCGTTGTCCTGCCCGAATTAGCGGCGACACCTACCGGGTGAAATTGTTTATTCAAACGATCCAGAAACCCATTGAAATGTAACTATAATCGCAAAAAAAATCGGTCCAGCTGTTTAGGAGGAGTTAGGTGGTAAACAAACGTACGGAAGAATTACATATTATAAGATTGTAGAACAATGTAATGTTAATCAAAGTGAAACATTTAGGCGCGTAATAGATTACTCAGATATATTTTTTGCAGCCTTTCGTCCATTTGAACTCGCCTACGAAGTATTCCTTACTGTGTCGCCATGTTATATCTCATCATCATCATCATCAGCCTGCGGCTGTCAACTGCTGGACATAGGCCTCTCCCAAGGCACGCCACTTTTTTCGATCTTGAGCCTTTGAGCATCCAGTTACTGCCATCCACCTCGCGCAGAACGTCGCTCCATTTAGCACTATTTTTAACTAATTTCTAGCTATTCGCTCCGGCTTTGCACTAGTTTACCAATGAAGATCATACAACGCTAGTCTGTTTAAGATCTTGTTTACCATTTAAAAACTATTCATGTGAATATTTCTACAACTAATTCGTTGAACACTTCACGACCTACTGTACTAAATTAAATAGGCGTTGCAAATATCTCCTTTATGTTTCCACCTTACCTCTTTGAGACATGATTGAAAACACTTTGGCACAATCACAAAACACTATAGTATACCACTTCTACACACTCAACACGTAATATAAACATTATTTCTATAAATAAGTATCATGTCTAACGTCTCCGACTATGTCTTTGGTAGTCTTACGTAAATGTTTATTTGCGATAACACAGAGTTAGTAAGAACTAGAGGCGTCACGCGACCGTTTACAACATGCCATTTTCCTTATAGACCGTAAGCGTTTTGTTCTGTATACTTAACAGTACAATTAATTATTAAAATCTGGTTTTAAATGTACTGTCATAAGCCGTCTGTAATTCTTTAAGTAAATACAGTTATAGGACCTTTCTTGATAACAATTAATTAGCGCTAGTGTGATATTCTACTGATTTAAACTTCCATAGTTGCTATCACTAGAGTTACAGCAGGGCCTCGATAATCCGTACCACAGCTAGTCCGAACGCCTCTATAATCCGAACGACCCCCCCATACCCCTGCGCAACCGCCGGCTCTCACATTTACGGTCTCGCAGTGCCACGCAGTGCGTTTTAGGTAGTACACGTATCGCTTTTTCGGAACCAGTGTCAAGGATTCCACATACTCAAGCTGTGTCTCGCTTAAATACTTGTTTAGAATTGGCAGGTGAAGCCGACATTTCTATTCCGGAAAAAATGCTGTTACGTAAATTAAGGGATAAAGCATTTTCTATGTCGCTAAATATTACTCATCAAAGCACTATATTGGAATTCTTTAAAAAAGTCTGATAAAGTTTTATTTAACATACATACTTAAATAAATACATTAAAATGAAAAAAAAAATGTTTTATTTCTAAAAATGCCTTTATAAATGACTACATACTATAATCCGAACGCTTCGTACATCCGAACAGGGTATACATTTTCGGTGTTCGGATTATCGAGGCCCTGCTGTAATTGATACGGGGTTTGTAACTAAGGTACATGGTATAAACCCCGTATCAATTAACCCTAGTGATATTCTACTGTTTCCTCTTACAAGTAGTTTAGATTGCATTATTTATTTGAAAATATGTACTGAAAATTTATTATACCTGTATTATATGAGGTAAATTTCAAATCTGAAGATACCAATGCTATTCGATTCCTACGAGCATAATAATAATGTTTTGATTTGTTAGTTTAACTGTTATAAAAAAAAGTTGTGCGTGTACTAGTGTACACACGTAAGAAGTGAAACTTCTTTATGGCCTTATTTTTCGAAAAATGATCTACATGCAACTTTCCAGAAATTGGTTAAATTGGTTAAATTAGTTAAATTGGTTAAATTGGTTAAATTGGTTAAATTGGTTAAATTGGTTAAGTTGGTTAAGTTGGTTAAATTGGTTAAATTGGTTAAATTGGTTAAATTGGTTAAATTGGTTAAATTGGTTAAATTGGTTAAATTGGTTAAATTGGTTAAATTGGTTAAATTGGTTAAATTGGTTAAATTGGTTAAATTGGTTAAATTGGTTAAATTGGTTAAATTGGTAAAATTGGTAAAATTGGTAAAATTAGTTAAATTGGTTAAATTGGTTAAATATTATTTCACTTTACCTTTTTGCTATCGTCTGAACCAACCGTGGTAGGAGCAAGAAAAAGATGGCGCGTAACCGAAAAATCTGACGCGTCAATGTGACGCAAAACGTGACGGTAAATTTTTTCCAACGCCGATAAAGAAGTTTCACTTCAATAATTTAATTAAAGATGCTTAATAGTAAACTTGGGCATCCTTTTTAAAATAAGATCTTTTTTTTCTTAAACATTGTTTTTTTCATATGGCTTCTCTGATGTATTGTAAGTTCTGTCCTATTCCATTCTATCGATGCATAGCTCTACGTGTATTCCTGTTATCGATAGATAAGCGCTGTGCCAGTGCTGACAAAGATATCCTTGGAGATTTCCGGATAAGCCGAACAAAATAAACAGATACAGTATTTTAGTGGGTAGTTTCACGATAAAACTATATTGTTTGTAAAGTAAGTTAAGTAACCTATAATCTTCCCACAGCTGGGCAAAGGCCTCCATCATTGAATACAACCTACCACAGCAATGATGAGTACAGGCATGATCACCACGCTTGCTTACACGGGTCGGTGATGACCACAAACCCGAGCGATGCTCGAAAATTTTTACCTCTATTTGCACGACCGACTCTAGTGGATCGAACCAAGGACCCCGACCTCTGACTTCGATCCCCAGACAATGTGAGAAATACTCTTTTATACACCGTGCAATTTTAACCACCTGTAAAACGAAGCCCACGTTATTGAACCATTATGCATGACTTCGTGGCAGTGTTGTTTTTTTTTTATTAAAAATATTTTTTTTAAAATTTTAATTTTTGATTCAGACTTTCAATTTTGTAACATGCTGTGACGCGCCCAGACGTATTATTTTGCTGTGGCGGGGTCTCGGTTGAATGTACCTTACACAGCTACATCTGTGCGCGTCACATCCTTATCTATACTATAATATTATAAAGCTGAAGAGTTTGTTTGTTTGTTTGTTTGTTTGTTTGTTTGTTTGAACGCGCTAATCTCAGGAAGTACTGGTCCGATTTGAAAAATTCTTTTTGTGTTGGATAGTTCATTTATCGAGGAAGGCTTTAGGCTATATAACATCACGCTGCGACCAATAGGAGCGAAGCATGAGTGAAAAATGTTGCAAAAATAATCGCGATCATAATAACAGAAATTGACGCGGACGAAGACGCGGGCAACAGCTAGTTTAAAATAAATAACTAAACCACTTTTTAATAAAAAAATAAATAAATATTTAATAAAAAAAATAACACTGCCAAGATGTTATACATAATGGTTACTTATTGAACACGCCCCGTTGGTCTAGTGGTTTAAATACCGGGCCATGATCTCGGGGTCCCAGGTTCGATTCTCGGGTAGGGCAACAAAAAAAAAAAGTTTCGAATTTTCGAACGTTGCTCGGGTTTGTGATCACCAACCCGCATTTGGCAGGCGTGGTGATTAAGCCAGTATCCATCATTGCTGTGGTAACTTGAATTCAATAATGGAGGCCTTTTCTCTGCAGTGGGATGATTATAGGCTGTTACTTACTTACTTTACTTTAATGTGGGCTTCGTCTTACAGGTGGTTAAAAATGCATGGTGTATAGTTTCGGCACATGAGTAAAAATCCCTACAGAGTACAAGCTTCTTGACTTTTAAACTATTCTGATGGGGCTGACACCTGTTGCAAGTCAGAAAAAAAAGGTAGTAAACATTAAATACGTTAAGTACGAGTACCTACCTACATACTAAAAAGTGTATTTCAAAAGGTATAAAATATAAGGTTTAGTGTAATTTGACAATACTAAAGTTAAATTAGTTTATAAATGGCTAACCCTAAATAATTTATTTTTCTTCAAATATTTCTTATTTCTTTATAACGTGTGTTACAGTCTGAATCTAATACCTACAGTTTCCTTAAATAACTGATCGGAAAATATTCGCATGGCATGTCAAAAGATAATTAATTTATAATTTTATTTTATTACTTATTATCACATTATTAAAATAATCTTGGTATTTTTTTTTTCATTTTACCAATAAAATAAACATAATTATCTGGACCTGGCAGTATTTTAAGGAACCCGGCCTGTAGATATTATGTTACCTGCATTAAAGCCTTTACGATGAATAAATAAGGAATCATTGCTTATATTTAAGGCATTTTCCGATAGGATTTCGATTTCTTGCACTTGTGTCGATCCAGACATTTCCTATACAATTATCATGCAACAAACCATAGCAGTGCGTAACTGACCCTTTGTTTATTTAGATTTAACACCAATTTTCCTTAATCAATATTATATAAATAATTGAATCATAGAAATGTTAAAATCACAATTCGTCAGCCAAATCACTCAAATAAATGTCGTCTAATCCGCGCGACGTGCAGGCGGCGCAGCCCTGTCATTTATACCGCAACTGAACCGGCGAAAACCAGTTCTTACCCCGGCGACGCGTCGGTGAACGCGTCGGTGAGATGTCACGCGTACATCGCCGCGCTATGTGTGAGAGGAACAACAGCGGGCCGCATATAGGTAGCTTGTATTCTGGTGGGAATATTTATTCATGTGGTTTCGGTTCTGGATGTCAGTAGTGTTTAATCTTTGTTTTTGATAGAAAAAAAAAGGTTTTGATGATGATGATGCCTTATTGCAACAAAGGTTTTGATGATGATGATGCCTTATTGCAATAAACTCTTTTTACCCCTTGCGCGATTACGGCTTGGTATTGTAGCAAGAAGCCACTAGACAGTCACCATCTATCATAATTATAAGCCATAATAGATAGCCATCGCCATGTAGATCTATCTACAAAATATAAGTAAGAATTCTAGTTAGCAAAATTAGTAGACGTGTGTTATTTAGTGTTGAAGGCTCTAGTACGGGTCAGCCTTTTATTTGTGCGAAAGATAAACAACAGACTTCAGTTGTAAACTTCGTTCGCTCTCGTCAAATAACCTACTATTTGTTCTCGATTATTTCTCGATTCATTTAGAATAGTGTGTCAGTTAACATTACCTTAATGTATTTACGAAGAGTAAGTATTTCTATTCTAAAAGGAGTACCAACCGTAAGACCTAGAAAAAGACAGGCTGCACTGCAGCGTTATTTACAGCTGGGTAAGCTGCGATCGCCAATCCCTTCGTTGCTATTACGGCAACAAGCTCCATTTTTACGTTCATTTTTGATGCAAAATTCTTCCTTCCAGCAGCAGGCTCCGTAAGGCCTCTGCCTCAAATTTCGCGGGCAGCGGGGCGGGCAAATGTTTACGCTGCTCGCCCGCGGGACTAATTGTGTCGCTCCAGCGCATACATTTGCAGTGTCCGCGCCACTTCCGCCCCGCTGCCCGATAAATTCAAGGCAGAGGCCTAAGGGGCCGCCTGGCTCGCGACCGGTAGGTCCCATTTGTTTATGGACCTATTTCTACTATAGAACAGTTTGTGCCTTTTGTCTCAAATTATTACATACAACAAACTAAGTATGTAAACTTCTTAAAAAGATATTAGCGGTCAGAAGAATTGTTTTCAGTTTGTAGTTATAGAAAGAAGTATTGTGAAACTGCTGTTTTGCTTTAATTTTGCATAGCAAAAATATTATATAGCGAGTTGTTTCATTTTTTGATAGTAAACTACGTGGTATTAACGTCAGTGATTAATGTCATTCACATTTTATATATTTCATGGAAGAATTTGGGAAAAGCGATTCCCATTTAGTTCTGTGCATTAACAGACAAATAAAAACAGGAGCAAAAGCTAGTATGTAGTAATGGGACTGTGTATCTAGTATATTATCAATGATTCATACCCTAAAAAAACGACTTGAGATCCTCCTCTTGTTTATCTTCGGTTGAAAAAGACACAATATATCTTGAAACACGATTCGAGAACCGTTCTAGATCCGAATCAGTGAAGTGGCAGTGAGTTGCAGTGGTACCACACCACAATGATAGGGGTAGCACAAAGTTAAGGCCGCCGAGACTTAACCCGGTTTAATCTAACTTGGCCCTCTCTTATTGTATTTACTCTTGCTTGATATGTACTCTGTTTGTATAGGACAATAGTTTTATTTGATTAACCAGCTCGACACTTGAGATGTTGTCGTCTAGGCAAATTTTGACTATTATTTGAAGGCCTGTGTAATTTATTGACATAAGTTTAGACTAACAAATATTTAATATCCATAACAGGATCAACGGAATTTTGAAATTATTACTAGCGCTTAGCCCGCGACTCTGTCCGCGTGGGATCAGTCTATAACGCTCTACATAGAGGTCACTTAAAAGTTTTGGAATCGCTATTTGGCATTCTGTATACTAAATTTTGCCGTGTAGCGCCGGCACATAAAAAGAATAGCTACCCCCTCTCTTCCCGTGGGTGTCGTAAGAGCCGACAGAGGGAAAACTGCCATCAGGAGATGGGCAGCAGCGTCTCCTAGAAGCAACAGGCCATACTGCGATCGCCAACCCGCCTGCCAAGCGTGGCGATTATGGCAAACCCCCCCTTTTGGGGGAGGCCTATGCCCAGCAGTGGGCGTCGTTCGGCTGATATGATGATGATGATGATGATACTAAATTATGAAAATATTAAATTTACAAACACACATCCCTCCCTCCCACATACATCTTGATGATCTTATAGTAAATAAATAAAGTAACAGGCTATCATCATTCCACTGCAGGGCAAAGGCCTCCATCATTGAATTCGAGTCACCACAGCAATGATGGGTGCTCGCAAAATCACCACGCTTGCCAAATGCCGAGTGATCACAAACCCGAGCAATGTTTGTTATTTCGAAACTCTTTGTTGCCGGACCCGGGGATCAAACCCGGGACCCCGAGATCTTGGTCCGGTATTTAAACCACTAGACCAACGAGGTGCATATAGTACCAATTATAAAATAAAAATAAAACCGGCCAAGTGCGAGTCGGACCCGCGCACTGAGGGTTCCGTACCAAGTTTAACAAAAATACCACAATATTTTGATGACTGCAAAAATAACTTTGTTTTTCATAGTGTTTGTATGAAAGACAAAGTTATGTTTGCTGTTGTTGAAAATGTGCTAGATTTTCAAAACTACCAGTTCGATCTCGTTCGAACCAATTTTCGTTGAAAGTATTTGTTAAGATCTACATTATGTATTTTTTCCAAAATTTTCACTTGCTTATTTTGTTGTAAAAGTTTGAGGGGTGGGGGGGGGGGCACTCATTTTACCAATTTGGAAGCGTCTATCTTCCAAATGTTAGACTTTTGGAAAAAATGGTTTTTGTAACCTCTATGTCATTTTAGAAGACCTATCCATAGATAGCCCATATGTATAGGTTTGAGTAAAAAAAAAAAATGTTTTAGTTCTATATATGGGAAGCCCCCCTTAAATATCATTATTTTTTATTTTTTGTATTAGAATCGTTAAGCGGTTAACAGGATACATCTACCTACCAAGTTTTAACTGTGTCATGCTAATACTTTCAGAATAAAGTGGCTGTGACATACGGACGGACAGACAGACAGACAGACAGACTTGACGAATGTATAATGGTTCCGTTTTCTGCCATTTGGCAACGGAACCCTAAAAATGAACAACATCACATGGTCTACATTGTTCTCATTCCAAAGTAAATAATTACTTATAGCACTTGTTTTGTGGAAATAAGAAGCAACGAAGTATAAAATTATAATTTCTCAAAACTCACAAAATTTTATGTAAATCGGTTCAAAAATTAATACTTCATAAAATCTTCTATCACCCTTTGAAGGGGCGAAAATTCTTTCTTTTTCATAGTATTAGTGTAGTACTGCAAAAGTCGATTTTCCACTTTCCCCATACAAGCTCCTTAAGGCGACTACTAGCGCTAAGTGGTGCCCCCAATTGATTTAATTTTATTCCTTCTAAACAAAAGCAATTCTCGAAAAACTAGAACAGTATCATTTTAGCAAATTACCTCTGATGCAAATCACCTTACATGATAATATGATATCATAAATACTTACATTTTTATAGGAATTGAAGCTTTATAAGGTCTCTGAATGTTAATTAATTACGTATTAAATAAATACTATTCCACATTCGCAGCGCTATAATCAAACAGCAATAAAATCAGTCAAAACACATTTATGCTAAAGATTAAACCCATAAATAATTTCATTTGTAATACCACAATAAAACGTAGAACCCAATTTCGCCCTTACGGCATTCCTTAACGGCTTGCCGTAAAATTGTAGACGTACCAACCCACACTCTGAACAAAGACTTCTATTTACCAAAGATGAGTTAAGACTTTAGCAAACTGGGTATAAAATTTATGCCTATGAGCTTTGCTCGTGCTGATTTTAACTGCGTTGAGAGGTACGCTGTTGGCAGCGGCTGGATGGGGGAAACCCAAGATAGAGACTTGTGGCGTGAAATGAAGGAGGTTTACGTCCAGCAGTGTACGGTCAATGGCTGAAGATAGAGGCCAACGTCCAGCAGTGATTGGTCATTGGCTATTTGTTAATTTTTGTCTTGAAATCATCCTTTGAAGAGGTTGAAAGGAGCTTGGAAGTGTGTAGGGAGAATCAATATTTCCTTAAGCCTTTAACGGCCTTGTAATTAGACATAATTAACATTTATTTTTTGGAGGTCATAGGTGATCCCCATGGCGCTTAATGTGTTGATTTGGTATAGATTATACCCCTCTGAGAGCGATTTCCAATATTTTAAGTAACCATTAATAAGAGCGATATAATTGGGAATAATAAGCATATTAGTGTATAGAAAACCCATATAAATACATAATTAGTAGGCAGAAAACATTTTAAATAGTAGGTAGAAAACTTGCTCCTTTCAATTATCACAAACCTGTAGTTAACCATTCTGTTCCACATTTTGTATTCTCTACCTACGTAATGTGCAAACAATGTTAGCCGGCGACACGTGTCGCGGTGCAATTTGTCAGCAGCATACTATTAAAATATAACTTACCCGGGACACTGCACTACACCAGTATATGGTGATATTAACTGGTAGTAACATATTGTCCTTAAGTTGTTTTTTTTAAACTCCGCTAGATGGCAGCAGTAATGCGAACATAGAACTCGGAGCTTTGATATACGAAATCAAAACCCGTTAGAGCGGATTACCAAATACATAATTCGGGTTATTCACCAACTGGACACAAGAGACGACACTGTAGGTAGCTCTAGTTGGTGAAACTTAAAATTATTATCATTTATTGTTTCGTCATTTACGGATACGGATACATCAGGATCAATAAGCGTGAAAACATGAATGTGATTTATATTAAGTTTGACCATGTGGACACACGAAAAGAGTTTGATGTGTCCAAATGACGAAATAACAAGTAATAATATTGTAAACTAGCTGTTGCCCTCGACTTCGTCTGCGTCAATTTCTGGTATTATGATTGCGATTATTTTTGCAACGTTTTTCACTGATGCTTCGCTTCCATTGGTCGCAGCTTGATGTTATATAGCCTAAAGCCTTCCTCGATAAATGGACTGTCCAACACAAAAATAATTATTCAATTCGAACCTGTACTTCCTGAGATTAGCGCGTTCAAACAAACAAACAAACAAACTCTTCAGCTTTATAATATTAATTTTCTCTTGTGTCCAGTTGGTGAATTACCCCATAACTTTTATTACAACTGATTCTAATTTTAATATGAGACGGAAGTAGTTGCCAAATTTCGTAGTTAATCCCTCAACCCCCAGGAGGCACTCGGGTGCCACGATAATTATTGATTTCAATTGTGTCTGGAATAACTCACGATCGAGGGACTAAATTAAAGGCTCTACTATCACATGGCTCTACTTTTATTATTATTAAAGTGGCACATAATTGTATGGAATGGAATAGCAGCTGACAGATTGCGGTCAGAGACGCCGTTTGTAACATTTTTCGTGACACGTGGATTTTTTTTACTGACCCATCAACCTTTTCTGGTCACATGAGTAACCCCACAAGTCAAATGGCATACAATATTCAAGCGATGAATTTGTCTGTTGTGCCACAAGTAGCGTGAATACAGCAGACCCATAACCGTCCTTACTTATCATGAATAAACCAGTAAAATGGGGTCGTGTGGTGTATCATAAGACAGTACCAGCTCTACTTCTCTTTATCATAAGCCCTGTCGCGGACTGCTAATTGGCGCGAATCAATGCCTGGGAACAAAAACATGTAGGGTACTCGTGTGTGTGTGTGTGTGTGTGTGTGTGTGTGTGTGTGTGTGTGTGTGTGTGTGTGTGTGTGTGTGTGTGTGTGTGTGTGTGTGTGTGTGTGTGTGTGTGTGTGTGTGTGTGTGTGTGTGTGTGTTTGTGTGTATGTGCATGGCGTAGTTTTTGGTGAGCAGGCAAATCAATTATTTCAAACCTTTCTTGCATTATTAACAAATGCAGCGAAATTATGTTCCCTTCTAGTGGTCTCTAACCTCCCCTTGCTTGCTTGCTTTACTTACCATTCTTGCCCATTTAGTTACGAATGCAGCCAGGTCCTCATCGCAGTGTCACTTTCTGTTCTTTTTCCAGCACCGCAATCTCTTCCACTTCATAAACACCCTATTTTTCTACACAAAAAACCACGTGTCTATGACACATTTGCCTATTTATTTTTATTAGTTAATTCTACCTGTGTTTTTTTTTTGTTACGTCATTTCACTTGCTCATTCATTGTTCCTTCAATAAATATGTTGCACCGCTGACGGTTATAAAGTTGTATTTTAAAACTAGCTGTTGCCCGCGACTTCGTCCGCGTCAATTTCTGCTATTATGATCGCGACTATTTTGTTATATACCCTAAAGCCTTCCTCGATAAATGGATTATCCAAAACAAAAATATTTTTTCAATTCGAACCATTACTTCCTGAGATTTGTATGCCAGCCTCCCAACTTCCAGGGGCCTTATTCAGCTATTTCAATCGCAGTTCGATCGTGATTGAATTGGACGATTTTCACATTTAGCCCATACTAGAACTGTCAAAAACCTGTGATTCAATTACGATTTGGTTACGCAAATTAGGGGCCAGGTAAAATTTAAACAAATTGGGAGTACTAATCCCGTTTGATAGACAACGGCCTAATATTTTCAAAAGAAACATTTAAATACGTTTCAAGAGCATTAGCAGTAAGCCTTCTGTATCTGCTTGTATCATGTCAGTACTGTAGCTACGAACGGATCAAAATTTCTGAGAGACAAGACGGGCGCGCCGGCAGCTTATGCATCTTTTATCAGAGCTTTATAAAGGACCCTGTATAACAAAAGTGGTTTAGTCAAACTTAAGTTATAGAAAGTTTATTAGAACCCTAGTCGGAAGCCAGAATGACAGCAGTGGGATTTGGTTCATCTGTAGAGTTAATTGATACGGGGTTTATACCATGTACTTAGTTTTATGAGAGCCATGATCACGGGAGAACTGATCTCTATGCGGGTAGTTGTTAAGAGCAGACAAATCGGTCTACCCTCCGTCGTAGTCTTTTATTACACACATCACCGGTACCACTGTTTGAAAACTCACTATTACTACACTTCTGTTCTCGACACACAAAACTTACAGTATCCAATCGAGATATTGGTTAATCTGATTCAAAATAAAATTATCAGTCTATTTCAGAAAATTGGCCTCTTCAAACGACGACCTTGCTATAATCGAGAAATGTGTCTAGCATAAAATATATCTTTGTATGACACTTTTTTTTGGAAATAAACAAAGGTTTTTGGGGACGCCCCGTTGGTCTAGTGCTTTTAATATTGGGCAAAGATCTTCGGGTTCTGGGTTCGATTTCAGTAGTTCTCGGTCAGGCAACGAGAGTTTCGAATTTCCGAACATTGCTCGGGTTTGTGATCGCAATTAGCAAGCGTGGTGATTATGCTAGTACCCATCATTGCTGTGGTAACTTGAATTCAATGATGGAGGCTTTTGCCCTGCTGTGGTACTATTATAGGCATTTTTTATTGAGATAAAACTGTAAGAATATAAATTTATTTTAACAGCTCTCTCAGCTAGTCTCGTGGTACAAGGTCGTTAGCACATGGCATCTCCAGGAGACGTCTATTTTGCAACAAGTTATTAAGTCAGTTAGCAATTCACAAACAAACTAGCAAGTGTAAGTGCCTCAAGCTTCCAAGTTACGTAGGCAATTGTGAATAATTCGTGCTCATACCTTCCTGATACATGTGTGCCACCATACAGGTTGCAATGTACAGATGAGAGCATGAAAGATATACACTGGGGCATCTTAACCTCGTTGACATAGGGGCGAGTTTGCAACGAAAATGTTTAGCTTTACGTGCAGGCCACTGTACTTAGACTAGGCACACTTATTTAAGCTTTAATTACTGGTTCTAGGATGTCGCATCATCTACCTGGACCCAGATTGTGTATTGGTTCAGCGTTCTGCCGACTACGCAAGGGTCCCGGGTTTGATTCCCGGTAAGGTGAATTTGGGAAACGATCGTTCCTAAATTAAATTGGGGTTGGAAAGGGGAGGGGGGTTTATAGTCGAGATTCGGAAGGCTTGTTAAGCCTGTTAAACCGCTGATTCCGGCTTCTGTCGCATGATGACAGTCATAAAAACAACTCACGTCAGAGACTTGCGACAGGCGGCTTAGAATACTCTGACAGTGACAGCCACAGAACGTGGAAAAAGGTTGGAAAGGTTAAAAAGGTTAAAAATGCGCCTTTTGTATGAGAACCGATGTCGCCGATTGCGCCCCACTACACATAAACAAGTTCAAAGAACGCCAATTAAGCCTATTCTTTTAGCGTCTCGTGAGTCTTGACAAATAGGGTCGCGCGGCGTCAAAAGAAACCACTCACAGCACTCACTTATATTCATGTATGGGCTGAAGTATGAGCATTTGCTTATAACCCCCGCCTATATCGCCTTTCTAACCTTTTTTTCGTGTTCTGTGGTACCAGCACTACATGGTGCAAAACATGAGAACCATAGGTATTTTGATTACTGTGCACTGCATGTTTTAAGCAAATAAAGAATAAGGAATTATCAATTACGAACATAGATCAATACAAAACTAAATACAAAAAAAAAGTTGGATTCAATTTATCCAACTTTAACCCCCGTATTTATAAACAAGTAAAAGTAATTACTTGACTACAAGTAATTACTTGAGAGACAATGGTGACCAATTTCTTTCACTTAAGCACTAGGTATGAACACTTTAAGTTATGACTTTCTTAAGCAATAAGTAATTACTTCTTTATAAATACGGGTGTTAGTTATGCACGTAAGAGATATTATGCTGCCTTTTAATAACTTGGACCGTTCCAAGCGACATTATGTATAAGTCTGTGTACTGTGTAATTAGCTCTTATATTTTACCTATAATTATAAAATATGAATTTAGAAGCTTTAATACGTCACAAATAATCCTGCAAAATTTTCTCATACAAAAATTTCATTTTTTAAATTTAATCTACCAGAAGTTTTTCCATAAAGTATATTAATATTGGACGTCCGTACAGGGTAATATTGAAATGCCACCATACATGGATTCCATTCCGTATGGGCTGTGTATGCAGGTACACAGACCAAATCACATCATAGACTGTCATAGATTTTATTTCATATTTATTTTCACAGAAAAAAACCAGAAACAAATTTAATTTATTTTAATTTTTATATGATACACACTTTGGGCTTTAACTTAACTAATTACTTTACTTTAAATTATAGAGGTTTTACTAATGTTAATCTTGAATAAATAATAGAAATAATTATCTCAGTTAATTGACTAAATATTTTATTGTTTTATTATCATCATCGTTAATCTACTAAGTAGTATTTTTAAGTACGACTGTTGTTTATTTAATTACATTTTCTAAGAAAAACAATATATTTTTGCAAATTAAGTACATTCTGAACGCTCCGTTGGTCTAGTGTCACTAATAAACCACTAGACTAGTGGTTTATTAGCTACTGGGCTAAGATCTCTGGTTCCTGGGTTTGATCCCCAGGTTGGGCAACGAGAGATTCGAATTTCCTAAAACTGCTCAGGTTTGTGATCACCAACACGCATTTGGCAAGCATGATTATTATGCCAGAACCATGGCTGTGGTGATTTGAATTCAATGATAGATTCCTTTGCCCTTCAACGAGATGATTAGAAGGCGTTAGTTAACTTTACTTTATAATCAGATTCTGTTTGAAAGAAAGAAAGAAAGAAAGAAAGATTTTTTTTTCACATTAATGGATAATAAATAACAAGAAAACAATGCACAAAACATTCAATAAAGAATAATTTAAATTAAAACTAATGGAAAAATTGAGTGTCAAAAAAGGTTTCCGCTCAGCATTAGTCGTGACATCTAGTGGCTATCACGACGCTGATTTTCACTGTAACTAAAAAAGCCACCTACATCTACATACTGTATGATTTTCCCTTTGTCACGCGTTACTCAACTGCGCAATTATGTTTCTTCCAAAGCAAATTATCCTAATTAGGCTTTAAGCACGTGACCTCCTTTTAGAAGGAGATTAAAAAGTGTAATGAGGTAATTATGTGAATAATTTGAAATTAATAAGTATCCTTATGTGAGTGGTTTGCGATGCATGTAAGTAATTAGGCAGCGTATTAATTTTAATACAGTTATACAATATTTTGTATGCGTGGAATTTAGATTTTGAAAATATTTGTCGTTGTATCTGTTTTTTGCCGGGATTAAAAGTGGCATAAATGCTATTCCTGCCTATCTTTGTGACTCTTATCTCAATCCATTCAAATGTTTTGATTGGATGGAGTAACAAATTAACTTAGTATCCATATTTCCGTTTTATAGTCACACAACACAACCATTAGTAGGAAAATAAGAATTAGTTAGAAAACATAGACATATAGATAAGTACATAACCTTTAGTAAATGTTTTGGAACTGCTTTAAGCAAAACATTGCTGGTGTAAATAAAAAAAAAACATGGTATAAAAATTTCGACTACCTCAGGTGGGACTTGAATCTAGAACCATCGCCTACTGGGTGACTGCTTTAAACAATTGTGAAGCAAAACATTGTTTGGGTCGACGAATTTATTCAAGGCTTTTTACGTTGTAAGCCAGCGGAGTCTCATGAACATTTTCGATTAGTACCTTCCAACATCCGAGACTAATATTTTTACAAATATTTATCAATCGGTTGAGGTGAAATAGCTTTTTAATGTACACACGGCGGCACATCAGATTATACATGTTGACCTTGAGACCGCCTTTATGCCCTACGTAATAAAAGCTGTTATCGCAGTTCAACTGTTTAACTTGATGTGCTGTCGAGTGTACCTATTTAACTGTTCTTTAAGCAAATAAATTGCTAGTGCAAATTATAAATACAGTTCCTTGAATAAAAGTTTCGCCTACCTTTGGTGGGACTCGAACCCATAAACTTTCTCTTACCAGGCGACTGCTCAAACACCCGTATTTATAAAGAAGTAATTAATTATTGCATAATAAAGTAATAACTTAGGGTGTTACTACCTAGTGCTTAAGTGAAGAAAATGAGTCATTATTTGGCTGACTATGCTAACTTTTGATTAAGGAATACTTATTGTCACATAAGTAATTACTTTTAGTCAAGCAATTACTTTTACTTGTTTATAAATACGGGTGTAAGCATCGAGCTACTGTACCCAGCAGTGGTAGTAAAAATCTTGTGCGATAGGTTTTTTCGATATAAATTTTACGGTCACGCACATATGCATACAGCCAAGACATGCATATCTTGGCTGTATGGATACATGTATGGATTGATGAGTTATAAAAAAAATTTACTGGTGCGTCTGTGGAAATGAGTAGTCTACGATTGTGTTTTACCTGTCGTATTATCAAATTCCTGTGCTCTGAATGTTCCATCGAGGCACGTGATAGCCTCATCGTGGATCTGAGGTCCTCACCATTTGAGATATGGTCACGGATTATAAAATATATATACAGTATTTCTTGTCATTTTTTCCCACCACGCCATATTTGATGACATTTTAAAAGGTCAAAATCAAATAGTAATCTAAGTAAAATAAATGTGGATAACATCACATACATTGTTCTGATACAAACCCGGAGAAAATGTAGAAAAACCCGGGAATCACACCCGGGACCTTAAAACGGGTGATTTGAAAACTTGAGGACAAATTTAATCAGATTTTTTATACGGGAGCCCAAATAAAGTATTAAATTCTTTCTGTTATGTGCTGGTATAGTGGCAACAGAAATATTCGTCTGTGTCTTCAACGGTATAGCTATCACGGTTGATGAGATCCAGCCTGGTGACAGACAGACAAACAGACGGACAGTGAAGTCTTAGTATTAGGGTCCAGTTTTTACCCTTTGGGTACGGAACCCTAAAAAGGCACTTGTTGAAATGTCCTAGTTTACCTAACCCTTTTTTGGCTGGTTAAAAATACAGTGTAGTGAGTGACAGTTCAATTAACTCTGCTATAATATTCATTAAACGGCTCGGCGGTGTCCACTTTGATATTCACGCAGTAATTAGTTTCTGCCAACTAGTTGATGTAAAACTTAACCCGTTTTAGAGACATAATTATAATTGAAAATGAATTCCTCGAATAAAAACGCCTAACTTGGAGAGTCACCGATAATGTGGGTAAGTTACCTTGGCCCAGGGAAAAAGACAACCTCCGTAGCAAAGTAGTGGCTTTAAAAATAAATATTTTCAGACATGCCACACCGGGCCACACAGAGCCACGCTGCGGCAACATCACCCCGCCGTTGGACGTTTCTCAAGCCGCCCGGAGGCCTCCAACAGGGCTTAACGACTGTTATCTCATGATAACAGGTGGGACCGACGACTTTACGTGCCCTCCGAAGCACGGAAGCGCTCAAGGTATGATGCCACAAACGGTCACCCATCCAGTTAGTGACCGCTCCCATCGTTGCTAACATTTGTGACAGAAACTGATCACGAAGAAGCATTGGGCTATACATAACTAGGTAGGTACTAAACAAAGTAGGTAGGTACTAAACAAAAGTGTCCGGGAAAGTTTTGACCTTTTAATTCATCTTTTGATCTTGTTTAACTGCATACTTTCTTGTGGTATGATAATCCGATTACACTTTTCGTTATATTTTATTGAGAGCATCATAAGTAAATTTTATCGAAAACTAGCTCTTGCCCGCAACTTCGTCCGCGTCATTATCTTTTATTATGATCGCGATTTAGAAGTTTTTAAAATAATATAGCCTTCCTCGATAAATAGGGTATCCACAACAAAAATATTTTTTTTTATACAATATTTTTGTTTTGGATACCAAAACATTGGAACAAGTGCTTAAGCGGGTGTTAATGAGCGGAAATTACAAAATAATTTAAAAAAATTCATGACTTAACTAACCAAAACATGCCTTAACCCTTGATGTATGTCAAAAGTAACCAGAGTTCATCCGCAGATGATCGTCTAATGGAATGGTAATAAGTGGTAATGGGAATGCTGTGTTACCTATCAACGGTTGGTATGTATGGATAGTGCTAGCTGCGAGACGCGGGCGTGGGCTCAATGATCGTGATTCGTGATTCAATGTAATTTATTGATTGTGATTACTAAGTTTGTATTTGAAATCTTAACTAAGATGCCTGGTTTTCAGTTAGTCCGGAATGACCGTATTGATAGATCCGGTGGAGGCATTGCAATATATATCCGTTCACATATTCCCTTCACGATAGTTAATGTATCTCCTCCATCAGCATCTTCAGATGTAGCTCAACATATTTTCATCGAAATTTGTCTTTCCCACGCAAAACTTCTACTCGGCGTCTTCTATAGTCCTTCTCTTAAAGTTGACTACTTTTCTGCTTTTGAGAGGACTTTAGAAGATCTGACTCCTTTGTACAGTCATACCATACTGATGGGTGATTTCAATACATGTTTACTAAAAAACGACACCCGCTCCACTCGCTTAAGGTCTATTATTTCCTCATGTAATCTAAACATTATTTCTCGTCAGCCTACCCACTTTTTTCCAAATTGTGCACCTACTCTTCTTGACCTAATGATTGTCACATCTACAGACCATGTTGCAAAGTATGGTCAATGTCATGCTGATGCCTTTTCATATCATGATCTCATTTATTTGTCGTATAGGGTCCGTCCTCCAAAAGCAAAGGCGAAATTTCTATTACAGCGTAATTTTAGTGGCATGAACCTTGATTCTCTAAAACAAGATGCAGCTGATACGGACTGGTCTGTGATCGAAAGTGCTGAAAGTGTGGATGAAAAGGTCGCCCTTTTTACTGATCTGCTCTTTCAATTATACGAAAAGCATGCTCCAGTTCGTCCTGTAAAAATCAAACATGTTCCTGCGCCTTGGCTTACAGACGAATTAAAATCGCTTCGAGACAAAAAACATCGTGCTAAAACGAAGTTTAAATTGGACCCGTCTGAACAAAACCGCGAAAAATATAAAATATTACGGAATCGCTGCAATAGGCTGTGTAGAGACGCTCAAAGACGCCATATTCACAAGTCAGTAGAAAATGGAGATCCAGCTAAAGTCTGGAGATTCCTTAAGTCCATTGGAGTTGGAAAAACACGTAATGAATCTTTCCCTAAAAATTTCAATCCAGATCTTTTAAATAAGCACTTCTCTACGTCTGTTGCTATTGATAGCGTAACAAAAACTAATACAATTTGTCAACTCTCCTCACTTCCAACTCCTGACTATTCATCTTTTAGCTTTAGGCAGGTATCCGATTGTGATGTTAAGAGAAACATTATGTCCATAGCCTCTAATGCAGTGGGAAGTGATTGTGTTAGTCGAAAAATGGTGCTCCCTCTGCTAGATATTCTAACTCCAATAATTTGTCATATCCTCAATTATTCCCTTTCCTCAGGTGTCTTTCCCGCACTGTGGAAAGATGCTCAATTAATTCCACTACCGAAAAAAGCAAACCCATCCTCGTACTCTCATTTTCGGCCAATATCTATCCTTCCTTTCCTCTCTAAAGTAATGGAGCGCGTTGTTCATCAGCAGCTTGCTTATTTCCTGACCACAAACAATCTTTTAAATCCTTTCCAATCCGGTTTTCGTCCTGGCCACAGCACTACTACTGCCTTAATAAAAATAACGGACGATATTCGCCTTGGCATGGATAATCAGGAACTCACCGTGTTGGCGCTACTTGATTTTAGTAACGCTTTTAACACGGTTGACTTCGATATTCTGCTCGAGTTGCTTCGTTCTCTTAACATATCTCCAACGGTGCTTGACTGGTTTCACAGTTACTTGCATGGGCGCCGGCAGCGCATTCGTTCAGAGGATTCCTTCTCTTCATGGTGTGATATCAGTGCCGGCGTCCCTCAAGGTGGCGTACTGTCTCCTCTCCTCTTTACAATTTTCATCAATTCGATTACTCAAAATTTAAAATGTTCTTATCACTTATATGCAGACGATCTCCAAATATATTTTAAAGGGCACCGTGAAGACCTTTCCAGAGTTGTAGAGGTAGTTAACGATGACCTTCGTAGTATACTAGATTGGAGCAAATCCTTTGGTCTTCAGGTGAACCCTACTAAAACTCAGGTAATTGTTGTTGGAGGTGCTAGGCAGGTTGCTAGAATTGACTGGTCGGCCTTACAACCTATCATTTTTGACGACGTCCCAATTCCTTTTAGCAAAACTGTTAAGAACCTTGGCATCCATATTGATAGCACTTTGACTTGGATCACACAAACTGCGGAAGTAAGCCGAAAAATATTTGCATCGGCGGCGTCACTCAGCAAACTTCGAAACTTCTTACCAGTGCCCACTAAAATTGCTCTTGTCCAGGCTTTACTGTTTCCTATCTTGGACTATGCAGATTGTTCTTACTTAGACCTAAACGAAAATCTTCTCAACAAGCTCGAGCGCCTTCAAAACTTCTGCATTCGAATAGTTTTTGGTCTGAGGAAGTACGACCATATAACTGAATACCGGGTTCAACTCAAGTGGCTCCCTATACGACTTAGGCGGGACATGCATATTCTTTCTGTATTATTTACAATATTATTTAGTCCTAAATCACCTCCGTATTTAAAGGAACGTTTTAAATTTCTGCAACCTGCACAGGATTGTGAAATGCGGTCTTCCAAAAAACTTTTACTCAAATTCCCTCCCCATTCAACTAGCTACTATTCACAATCGTTTACTGTTCAGTCCATTCGCCTGTGGAACTCCCTACCTCTGACTGTCAGGCAATCGGAATCAATAGCGATTTTTAAAAATCGCCTTAAGGCACATTTCCTTTCTCTTTAATGTAGTCATTAGTTTCTAAGTAAATTAATTACTAATCATTGTCACACTTAATTCTTTCAAATACTAAGTATTTTTTATAGATTTATATATTTATAGTTTGTATGTATTTATTTATTTATTTAATTATATATGTACGTTTTTGTATAGGTTTATGTAATCAAATGTATGTATATGTGTTTATCAAACATTGTGTATTTATTTATTGTTCGGTGTTTGTAAATAAATTTTGTCTTTACAAACTTAGTTATCTGCTCCACCTTCCCCTTACTTTGTATTGTATCCTACCTAACCCAAAGGTTGTCTGGAAGAAATCGCTCTTAGCGATAAGGCCGCCTATATTGTACATCTTTTTATAAGCATTTGATTGTAATTACCTTGTTTGGTGTGCAATAAAGAATATTCTATCTATCTATCTAAGATTTGTGTGATTTTATCCGTCGAAAAAACTTATATCAATTTGATACGTTTAAGCATTTTTAGATGTATCAACCGTGGTATCAACGCAACTTTTTATGAACCTAATCGCTTATGAGATTTTTTTGTAAGGTTGAGAATTGTACCTCTAAAGAACTTGCTCCTGTAAAGAAAATTACAAATAATAAATAATGATAAATCTCTTCTTACAAGACGCGCATCCCACAACCAAAACTGAAACCGCTTACTTGGCTTAGGCTTGTGCACGTATGTCGGAGATGGTCCGTAGCGAGCAGGCTTGGGAGGCAGTGGCCACCTTCTGCGACGACGTCATGTCACAGAAGGAGGCCGCCGAGAGGGAGAGAGTGCGAGATCCGCACGGTAGGCCCCGCCAGGATCCCGGGCGGCAGGTGCGGGGGCACCAGCTGCCTAGCACAGGGGACCAGGACGGCGCGCTGTTCGCCCAGCGCGTCGTCCAGAGGTAGGAGTGGGGTGTCGTCACAGCACCCCCTCTCAGGAGGTCTGCCCTTTTCAGGGCGGAGGTGGCCGCTGGCGGGGTCCGTGGACTGTCGAGTCACCACAGACCCTGCCCTCAGTCAGCGCGGCGGGCGACGCGGGTTTTTAGTGGGTATAACCCTGGGTTCCATTCCAGGAGCAGCGCGGGCGCCGGGAGTCCCACATACCGCCCTGCCCTCCCCCGAGCAGTGGTGATGATGCGTAACTCATTTTCGTCGCGGAAAAAAAAAGGCTTGTGCACGTTAGCGTAATATCGAAGTGCTTATTCTTACTTTGAGAGTAAAAATGTACGACAAAATAATATGATGATAATTAATTTATAGCCTCGAAAAGGCTGTCAATGGTGTCCTACCCTTTCAACCTAAAGTAGTACATCAATGTCAACTTTGAGACTAAAAAAATGTTAGGATAAAATAATGTTATGTAATTAATTTGTTACCTCAAAATCGCTGTCAATGGTGCCCAACCCTTTCAGCCTAACGCAAGAGAATTATTATGTAGATAGCGGATCGTCGAGTTAGCGCGAGAACCTTGGCGGCTCTGCGTTATTTTGTGACGGTAATGAGTCAAAGTACCTAAGTGTGCCGTATGCTTTCAGCTTCGAGATAAATGCAAGTGTATGAGTAAATGCGAACAATATTACGAGTACATACATTGTTAATTAAGGAATTCAATAAATTCAAATTGAAATCGATATACGAGTATTATCTCAAATTAAGAAAGCAATTTAAAAAATCTTATGCAACAAAGGGCTTCTGTCTTCTTAAATAAATTCTGATTTACAGGCATTAAATTTAATGAAACTTTAAATTAATTATGTTTTGTCAGTCATTAAAAAAAAAATAGCGTCACCCCTTCTCTGCATATGGGTGTTGTAAGAGGATTTACTAAAAGAGGACTGCCAGAAAAAGACGGGAATGAACATTTTCTATCATTGGCCAAACTGCGATCGCCAACCCGTCTGCCAAGCGTGGCAAATATGACATAGTTCTCCTTTTTGAGAGGCCCGTACCCAGCAGTGGACTAATATAGGCTGAAAATGCAATTCCTTGAATAAAAACAAAAAACAGTCCCACTTAAGAAAGTAAAAATATTATCATTCAAATAATTGTTTAAACAATTTATATTACCTATTTAATTGCTTTTCACAACATTAATTTGGGCTGATTACGATGATGGCATAACACTTGTTTCCTGAACTGTTTATCATAAACGAATTTGGGGACCCAGTGGGCGAGTCCACACTTGTCACCGGTTTTTTGTCAATTAAGAGCACCCGAACGTTGTACAAACAAACAAAATGTTTCCAATCGTTTTTTATTTAATCCCTGATCAACAAATTCCCATTCGAGTTTACAGTTTGACGGACAAACGTACAAAAACAAGGTTTTAATCCAGTCGTTACGATTATTTATGAAACGGTCTAAAAGCAAATTAATTTTCGGCAGCATTCGAACAAATTAATGTTTGGTGTAAGTTATAAGCGACGCCATCTGATGCTGGCTGGAATTAGAATAACAAAACTTTTTTTCATTATCTTAAGAAAGTGTTACCAGAAGAAAAAAAAACTGCGATCACTAACCCATCAAGCGAGGTGTTAAATAACAATATTTTCTTTTTAGAGGCTGTAATAGAAATTTGGTGGTGCTATAAATAATTTTGACTTTGTTTTTGGCTTGTACTTAACATAATATAAATTAGTCTAATCCCAAAGTAAGAATCATATAAGTTACTACGGATATTTATACCCAAGGAATGATAAAAGAATATCTACATTAACCAGCCTGTTACGAGAAGCTAGTAGTTTGATGTTTAAGGCAAATTACTGGGGAATCACTGACCTGCACGCGGTTCTTGAAGTTGCTTGCTGGAGGCCTCCAGATGATGTTCCCTTTGAGGTTCGTGGACTGTATAGGTGCAGGTAGCTCTGGATAATATTGTCGAACTATTTTCTGGTTTGATTTAGATATGATTTAGATGTAGATTCGCGGAGCGCGCACAAGTCCGTGTAGGTACGGAATTTAATTGGGACACAACTGCCAGATGGCAGCCATATGTTGAGAATCTTCTTTTTTAATTGCGTTTCGTTACTCAGGTTGTGTTGTGCCTCAGACAGTTCCCAAGTATATAAATTGAATTTAGAAAAAAAAGAGAAAAGAAATATATACTTTATTTGATATTTTAGCAACTTAATTGCACTTATAATATCAGTATATAAACTTGAAAAATTTTGTCTCAGGCGGGACTCGAACCCGCATCTCCTCGCATGCCGGGCGGGCGCCATACCATTAGGCCACCGAGACACTGCGACACGGCGCGAATTCACAATTCACAGCTTAAGAATATGCTTGAAAAATTCGCGCCGTGTCGCAGTGTCTCGGTGGCCTAATGGTATGGCGCCCGCCCGGCATGCGAGGAGATGCGGGTTCGAGTCCCGCCTGAGACAAAATTTTTCAAGTTTATATACTGATAGAAAAGAAATATATTGTTGTACTAGATAACTAAGCTAAATATTGAACACAGTCTATAACCTGCGCCCAGGATCTGGGCGCTGGCGACATATTGGAAATTGGGATATACTACTCCACGAAAGCCGTCAAAGACACCAGGCAATGTAGAAAAATACTTTTACGTTGACCCGTCCGGGAATCGAACCGGGGACCGCGGTGCAGGCGACACATCGAAAACCGGTGTGTAAACCACTCCACCTCGGAGGGTTGTCAATTTAAAGACAAGTCAAAACAGTCATTGTTGTCTTTCCAGCGGCCTTTAACAAGTTTCTTTCTAATGGCGTATACGTAAGACGAAGTGATAAAAAAACCGGCCAAATGCGAGTCGGACGCGCGCACTGAGGGTTCCGTACCAACTTTGACTGAATTAGGGGTCCACTTACTTCCACTTAGTCAAAATACCCCAATATTTAATTGACTGCAAAAATAACTTTGTTTTTCATAGTGTTTGTATGAAGGACGAAGTCATATTTGCGGTTATTAAAAATGTGCTATATTTCAAAAATTACCGGCTTGATCTCGTTCAAACCAATTTTCGTTGAAAGTATTTGTTAAGATCTACATTATGTATTTTTTTCAAAATAATATGCACTTGCTTAGTTTAAAAGTTGAGGGGGGGAGGGGACACATTTCATCACTTTGGAAGCGTCCATCTTCCAAATGTTAGACTTTTGGAAAAAATGGATTTAATTACCTCTATGTCATTTTAAAAGATCTATCCATAAATACCCCATACGCATAGGTTTGAGTAAAAACATTTTATTAGTTTTAGTTCTATGTATCCTTAAATATCATTTTTTTATTTTTTGTGTTAGAATCGTAAAGTGGTCAACAGGATACACCTAACTACCAAGTTTCAACTGTGTAATGCTAATACTTTCAGAATAAAGTGGCTGTGACATACGAACGGACAGACAGACAGACAGACAGACTTGACGAAACTATAAGGGTTCCGTTTTTTGCCATTCGGCTACGGAACCCTAAAAATGACATTAGCTTGTGAAACGAACGTCGTATGTCATTTCATAAATTTTCTATCTATTGGTCGAGTATATTCGCTCGCTACAAGAAAGAAACTTGTCTAAGGCCTCAGTATTAGTATTTCTCTCTCGCTCCCTCTTATAACCAAGGCCGCACCATGTCACATATACGATTTTAATCAGAATGGTGGCTATTTACAACTTTATCGACAAACAGTCTTTATGGCCGTATTCGAAAATTTCTCGTAATTTAGTCTTGAATGCTATGAAAATCATATACACCGTACATTTTCAAACGCCTGAATCGCGAAGCCCACGTTATAATACCATTGCGTAGAAAACTTAGGTAGTGTTATTTTTACTTTTTATTCAACACAAATAATCTTAGAAAAATATAAAATACTAGCCGCGACTTCGTCCCCGTCAATTTCTATTATGATCGTGATTAAAAAGTTTAAAAAAAATTTAGCCTAAAGCCTTCCTCGATAAATAGACTATCTAACACAAAAATATTTTTTCAATTCGAACCAGTAGTTCCTGAGATTAGCGCATTCAAACAAACAAACAAACAAACAAACTCTTCAGCTTTATAATATTAGTATACATAGTTTGATTCGGCTTACGGACGTAGCTGTTAAAGGTTCATTCACACCGACCCCGCCACAGCAAAATAATACCTACGTCCGTGCGCGTCACAGCATGTTTCAAAACTAAAAGTCTGAAGTAATATTCAATACTAGATGTTGCCCGCGACTTCGTCCGCGTCAATTTCTGTTATTTTGATCGCGAATATTTTTGAAACATTTTTCACTTATGCTTCGCTCCTATTAGTCGCAGCGTGATGTTATATAGCCTAAAGCCTTCCTCGATAAATGGACTATCCAACATCCAACACAAAAATATTTTTTCGATTCTAACCAGTACCTGAGATTAGCGCGTTCAAACAAACAACCAATCAAACTCTTCAGCTTTATTATATTAGTATAGATTTTTCTTAAATATTTTTTAATGATAGAATAAATAACACTGCCACGATGTTATGTAGTATTTACATTCGTTGTCGGCTTGGCTTCGTTTTTCAGGCGGATCAAAACGCGAGATTGCCAATATTAAAAACATCACTCACTCCTTTTGGAGAGACCTTTGTCCAGCATCGTAATAATATAGACTACTGATGAACTAAATTTAAACCTTACTAATCTACCTAAATACCCATTATTAAAATTTTCAAACGCGATCTCCTTAATATTGCAAATCCGATCTCTATCCTTAATACTGTTGGGAAGTGATTAAAATACCAGCTTCATTACTAAAACTTTAAGGCAAAAACTGTTGGATTACGAACTTATGAGCCGGCTAAATGAGGACGTCATTTTAATAAAACGGATTTTAGATGAGAATGAAACTGAATTTAATTATTTATTGCTGTGCCGGATGGTCTAAAGTTAGCAACACCTCTATACAGGTGAAATTTTAATCACCTTCTTTTTAATACAAGAATAAACGAGACAAAAACAAATGACGTAACTATTTTTTCTTTTAGTATAGATAGCCCAGCACAAAAATGTCAAGATAAAGCACTTAGAAAATGTCCGCCAAAAATCTAAAGTTTTTGATCAGGCCTCCGAGCAACACTTTTTTTACGCGATGCGCATCTCATTCATTCATTACGATATTATTTATAAGTTGTTGATTTTCCCTTCCTTCATACCTTAGCAGGCTTAGGACCGTAAAAATTGAAATCTATGTTGCGAAAAATATAACGCCTATAAAAAATTTGGAAGTTCATGAAAAAGTCAACTGTATAATACGAGTATCATACGTTTGAAACTACACCATGCGTTGTTTTTTAGTTTTAATTCATATGAACTAACATATTTCAGTTACAATGTCAAGTCAGTCTCGAAACTGTGTTGAGAGCACACGCCTAATTTAATTGCTTTAGAAATATAAAAATCGGATTAAGTAAGATTGTACCTAATTGTTTGCTATACACCGTAAAATTTTAGTGGTTGTTTTCCCGCAGTAAAATGATTCTATCCTTATAGTACAATAGATTTGTGCAGTTTTTTTTTCTTAAAATAAAAAAATAGCAGTTTCACGATAGTGATAAACGAAACTCGAAAGCAACCTCGAACCAATGGTACCAGCCGCGCCGCAGCCGGTCACCGGCCGGGGTCATTGCCCCTCGCGCGGTGCAGTTTATGATGTATTACTTAGTGCGTAGAGCTTCTTTTGCTTTGAACATTGATTTCGTGCGGCAAGCAGTATACCCAAATACGTCACATTTTGTAAAGATACTATCGTATCTCACGCTTTTGAGTTGATGATAATTTTTTTGATTAGTTGACAACAACGATATGTTTATTTTCAAAAAATTACTCGCACGATTCGATGGTGCTACTAAAGGTAAATCGTTCTGTTGCGGGAAAACAACCACTAAAATTTCACGGTGTATAGATACGAAACTAGTGCGAGTGACTATCGGTCGGTTATAACTATTTAAAGCGTCTCGTGTTAATAACCGTGCCGTGAAACGAAACTGTGACTATTTAGCCGTCCTTGTTTATCCTGAGTGAACTACTATGTCGATCACGCACAGCCCGCCCGTCAAGTCTGGTTCGCATCCGGATTTATACCGCCAACAAAACGACAATACCGCTGACGACATTTTTATCAATACCCGAAAACGTAAACAACCGGATCATGGTATAGATATGCTGTTAAACCAAAAATTTCAAATGTTTGAGTCAAAATGGGACGATTGGAGTAGTAAAATGAACGAGATGATTACTACATCAGTCACCGAAATTGTGAATACAGAAAAACTGTCGATTATCTCGTCTGCAATTTCTGATGTGAATGTATTGTTGCAGAGACTGAATTCTGAGAACACAGTGATCCGTAAATCTCTTTCAGACATACAGAGCAGAGTAACGGTACTGGAGGAATCTGCTTCTTTTTCATCGGACCATGAGAACGAATTGAAAGATCGTGTGATAGTAATAGAAAAGCAACTCTCAAATACCTGTACAATAACTGACCAGGTTAGCGTTATACAAAATAAGCTAGACATGATGGAACAACAGGCACGCGAGTGCAATATTGAAATATCAAATCTACCCGAGCGCCGGAATGAAAACCTGCTATCACTTGTAGAACAACTGGGTACAGTGATGAAGGTCCCCATACCGGCAGCCAGTGTGACAGCTGTGCATCGCGTACCTCATGCATCACAAAACAATCCTCGTCCCAAAAATGTCATAGTAAAACTAGCTAGTAGGATATTACGTGACAATATAATTGCTGCTTCGCGCCTAGTGAAAGGTCGATTAACCTCAGATCAATTATCCATACAGGGTACAGTGCAAAACATATACGTTAATGAGCATTTAACATTGCAAAATAAGCTTTTATTTCGATCAGTTCGAGAGGAAGTGAAAAAGCATAATTACAAATATGTTTGGGTCAAACACGGTATCATACTCGTACTTGTGCGTAAAACTGATACATCACCTATACAAGCTATTCGTAATAAACAAGAGGTCTCAAAGCTTAAATAATTATTGTGTTATAATTACACATCAAATATTGCTTAATTTCAGTAAGTTTAAATGTGATGGCATCTGTAATTGTTACCCACATCTAATAACATAAGTATATTTTTTCGATCTTGTTGACAGTATTCTCATGTAGTAATTTGCTATATTATAGTGTTTTGTTAAGAACTAAATTTACCAAATTAGATTATATGCAAACTTTTGATTTTGTGCAGTGTTATTTGTGTCGTTTAACGGTAATAAATGATGTTCTAATGTCGATCTTTAAGTTTACTTGTTTCGTCACAATATTTACAGTTTTTGAATACATACCTGTATACTACTACTTATACCCGATAGCTTTTCCCAATATACATTTAAATATACCTTTTAAACTTACCACGGCCTCTAGTTAATATGGGTTCTAGCATTATCTCCATTTATTACCAGAACTGTAGGGGACTAAAAACAAAGCTTAATACTGTTTATATGAACATTTTGTCGCACAACTATCATATTATCATATTGACAGAAACATGGCTGAACGAAAACATATTTGACAACGAAATAATAGATCAACGTTATCAGCTGTTTCGCTGTGATAAAGATTTAGCGGCAACCGGCCGGCAGGACGGCGGCGGCGTTATGGTGGCGGTTCAACGTGAGCTCGGCGCGAGAGCCGTCCGCCTCGGGAACCCCGCGCCCCGCTCATGTCGCACCGCAGACCCGTTCCCGATCGCATGCATAATAGATAATATTTCTATTGAACTTCAATTAGGTAAAGAACAACACTTTGTGAATGCGGCCTATATTCCACCTAATCAGCCTATCCATGTTTATGAATCATTTTAAAATTATCTACTTAACTTATTACAGACTTACACAAATAGATGTCACTTGTTTGGGGATTATAATTTGCCGTCTATCGACTGGGTTTATAATACAACCTCTAATATATTAGAACCTATAACCTGTAACACATACTTAGCCAATACTTAATAAATCTTATATCAATTATCGGTGGCTATCAACTCAATAACTTGCATAACAATAAACATAGAATACTGGACCTATATATTACCAATACTCCTGAAAATATTCTAGCGGCTCCGCCGATGTACTTATTGCCACCGGATCCACAGCACCCTCCATTCTGCGTAGCTATATCGAGTCAGACCAAAATAACGGGAATCACTGGAAAGCCTCACCTACAATACTGTTTCAAAAAAGCTGATTACACATTAATTAATGAGGAGTTATCACAAATAGACTGGGACTCATTGATTTTGAACAAATCCGTTGGTGTGGTGTTAGCGGAATTTTATGAAATTTTATATAAGATCATTAAAAAACATGTTCCCAAAAAAAAAGTTAAATCATCACATTACCCTGTTTGGTTCTCTCCGGCATTGATACATATTCATAAAAACAAAAACCGTGCATGGATTAAATGGAAAAAAACAGGTAACCAACTGGATAAGTTGAGTTTTGGTATATACAGGAGAAGATTCAAGGATGAATGTGATAGGTGTTATGTAAATTACATACAGCTAGTGGAAAATAGTATAAAACACAACATGAAGTATTTCTGGACATATGTTTCAAATCGAAAAAACTGCTCTGATATGCCATTACAAGTCTACTTTAAAAACAAAACTGCAACTACTCCAACTGATGTATGTAATTTATTTTCACAATACTTCCAGTCTGTCTTTGAAAATTCATCAGTCCCAGATGGTTTTTGTTATGATGATATTGAATCAAATACTAATATTTTGAATGATGAATTAAATGTCCACAGCATAGTTTTATTAGAACTTGATGTACTTAGACAACTTCAGTCTTTGAATATCACTAAGGGGCCTGGCATTGATAATATTCCTCCTATTTTTCTAAAACTTACAGCTTCCTCGATTAGTAAACCACTTCAATATATATATAATAGACTTCTTGTGATTGGTGAATACCCTGACATATGGAAAGCAGCTAGAATAGTCCCAGTGTTTAAAGTTGGTTTTAAGCAGAATGTGGAAAATTAAAGGCCAATTTCAATCTTACCTATATTGTCAAAAATTTTTGAGAAACTAGTTCGCAATAAATTGTATCCTTTACTACATACAAAGATTCTACCCCAGCGACATGGGTTTGTACATAAAAGGTCAACTTTAACTAATTTACTAGAATATACCTCTAAACTTTTTGACACAATGGACAAAAATAAACAAACCGACTGTATTTACACTGACTTTATGAAGGCGTTCGATCGCGTGGACCATAAAATACTATTGGAGAAAATTGCCTTTAATGGTATACGAGGAAACCTGTGGCGCTGGTTTAAATCCTATATTAGCAACCGAACTCAAAAGGTAGTGATTCGAGGCTATGAATCAGATACAGTTGAAGTAACTTCCGGTGTACCTCAAGGATCAGTCCTTGGGCCACTCCTATTTGTGATGTTTATCAATGATATTGAAAAATGTTTCTCTTTTTGTAACTTTCTACTATATGCAGATGATTTAAAGATTTTTCATGCAATAACAACCTACAATGATCATTTACGCTTTCAAAAAGACCTAGACGCATTTACTAGTTATTGTAATGTTAACAAATTAAGCCTGAGTATTACTAAATGTAAATCAATCACATTTACTAAGAAAAAGATAATCAGCCATTTCCAATACAAACTAGGAAACATTATCTTAGAAAAAGTGGACTGCATAAAGGACCTGGGATTGTTGCTCGATTCGAAATTGAATTTAAATAAACATATCGACAGTATAGTACGAGTAAATAAAGCTTTTAAAATGTATGGTTTTGTGGTCCGTGCTGGACAACAATTCAAACTACCTGAAACCTATTTATACTTATATAAGTCCCTTATTAGAAGTCAGTTAGAATATGCCGTACCAATTTGGAACCCCTTTTATAAGATATATAGTGATGCAATTGAAAATGTACAAAAGAAATTCCTGCGGTGTGTTGGTTACAGATGCTATCATAGTTACTTATCATATGACTTACTATTGGAAAAGTTTAAATTTTTAAGACTTACGGATAGACGGACACTATTAGATATGATTGTACTGTATGACTTGTGTCAAAATAGATTTGATGACAATGGATTAACAAGTAAACTGAGATATTCTGTTCCTAGTAAACCTTCTATTCGTTCCTGTCGGCAAATAAAAACATTTGCACTTACAAAATGCGGGTAGACGGTCACCTTTTAATAGATTGTTTAAGGTATATAACTGTAGATTTAATGATGTAGACTTATTTAATACGAAACCACTTAAATTTAAAAGTAAAATTCTGTTAAAACTTCAAGAAAATTGATATAGAAAGAATAATTTTAAAATATTTTACTTCCCTTCCTAAGATTTACAGATTTTTTACTGTATTGGTGTGTATATTTGTGCATGTAGTTGTTTTCCTGTTCATATTTAATTTCTTTGTATTTAATTAAATTGTTTAGTTATGTTGTCGGTAGATATTATACTTATATAATTTACAACTTGTCTCATAGTATCTTGCTAATATTGTTAACATCTTTCAGTCTTGCTCATTTCTGCTCTCAGCAGAGAATATTCTTATACTTACATTACGTGGACAGTGTTGTTGGTCTTAGAATTAGTAACATTTATTAAGTATGACTCTAAATTAAGAATAATTGTAAGACTGTTTGTTGTCCTAAAAAATGAAAAAAAATATGTGAGACAACCTACGACTATTATAAGTTTTACCTTTTAATTTAATCTTAGCATTAACCTGTGATACGCTCGCCCTATACCCGTGCGCGGAAGGCGTTCCAATACTGATACAGCTCCGGCGTCACGTGATACTCGGGCCTGCTCCGCGGAAGGAGCTCCGGAGATACTTCCGTGCGCTTATCTGTTGTGGTAGGGCGAGCTCACATGGTGTTAATTAAAATTATGGAAACGATATTACAAAATAAACTTCAAATTTTCATGCTTTCATAGTGGCGAGTGGCGAATGCTAAGCGAATTGAACATGTCGCCACAATCGTTGGTGTCTCCGACTGACAGGTTTTAAACACCGTTAATACTTTGTTCTATTTGAATATTGTTGGTCACGATTATTCCACAGAATAATAATTAAAATTAGATTTAAAATGTTCTCGACATAACCTCGCATTCTGTTTCAGGCTTTCAGCATAGATTTGCTAGCATAGCGTCCTATTTTTGAATCTATGAATATATGGAGCCACATAATGAAGTACTATGTATTCTTTACGATAAATAAAGTAAGTTTATAACGTAAAAATAACGTGTTTTGTATAACTGTTATGAATGAAACGGTCAATCAAGAGACTTTTTATAAATATACCATTTCGTTTCGCATACGAAGTAAAGAAACCAAATTGTTTCTTCCTAGAAATTGGTCCTGATCCTAGTCAAAGGCAGGACTATGATCTGAAAATAGCTGTTACATTTATCATCACAATTAACCAATATTAGTCAGCTGGACATTAGTTTCTCCCTTGGAATAATAATATAATAATAATAATAAATATTAAACACATGCCTCACTGGGCCACACAGAACCATCTAGTCCCAAATTAAGCTACTATAAAGTACCCTGTCGTATGGGGTACTAGACAACCGATAAACTTACATAAATAGTTTTTTTTTGTAAATACATACTTATAATACATAGAAAACACCCAGACCAGTACAAACAGACATGGTCATGCACACAAATATTTGTACTGTGCGGGGATCAAACCCGCGACCCATGGCTCAGAAGCAGCGTTTACTACCGCTGATCCAAATGGTCGTGATGATGCTATAAGCTGGGTATTACTCTTCGCGATCAGGTAAGGAATACCGAAACCCGTAGAAGAACTGGGCTAACCGCCATAGCGGAAACATAGCCAAAGCAATAGCAAAAGAAAGTGGAAGTGGGCGGGCCACATATGCCGCAAGTATGACGGAAGATCGGGGAAGAAGGTGTTGGAGTGGAGACCACGGACAGGGCGCAGAAATGTGGGGAGGCAGCTCGCGTGATGGACTGACGATTTGTCACGAGTGGCAGGGAAAGACTGGATGCGGAAAGCACTCGACCGTATAGCATGGAGGAAATTGGAAGATACCTATACTCAGCATTGGGTAGATAAAGGTTGAGAAAGAATGGCAATGCTTTGCAGGCGTTTTAGTGATCAAAGTTTAGCCAACATTGGAGAAAATACCATGCCAACAGTGGCCCTTTAGTGGTACTACAATCGTCTGTTACGAAAGCCTTAAGACGGGTAAAGGTGGTGCTATTATTTTTTACGTTGGTACAACACACCAGCATAAAGGAGCATATTATCACTATGATGGATGCATTTTTTGCAATGTAACAGGTCTCCTCGTAAAGGTTAATAATCTTTTAAAGCCTCTGCAATCATTTTTCATTTTTCCGTGTCGTAAATTTTCAACAATTTCCAATACATAACGGCAGGAGTGTGTGTCTGCCCTAAATTATAATATTTTGCGTCGGGCTGAAGGGTACAATGTTGGAGATAGGAGTTTTATGAGGGCTAACGTACAAACCTAGTTGGCTTTGAACGCGTGTGCTACAGTGGCAGCGAGGCGATGTTTTTTATTACTATTCTAAAATCTAGAGAACTTAGTATTTAAAACCGTATAGCGGGATTTAAACGCGACCATACCTTCTTTAGTTGCATTTCGCACAATTACTATTTATAATTGTTTATATTGTGGCACTAGTACCGTTAGCTCTTAGCTCTGTTGCATTCAATCCCAATTACTAAGCCTTGTAATATTAGGGGTTAATATATGAAATTGCCGTTTTATTGTAATAGGTTTTTTGAATTGACATAGAATCTTCATGGTTTGAGGTTTTCGAATGAAACTTTTTACACATGGTTTCTATGATGTTCTTCTTTTAAAAAATGTGAAATATTTGAATATCGACTTTTAATTGTTTTTGTTATTTAACTTAGACAAGAAAGATGGATACTGCGAAAATTCGAGTGATTTTTGAATACGAGTTCCGACGCGGAAGTAACGCGGCAGAAACAGACCGCAATATCATTGTTGCGTTTGGAGAGGGATCTGCTAATGAACGCACCGTGCGATTTTGGTTTAAACGCTTTCGTGATGGAAACTTCGACTTGAAGAACCAGCCACGAGGAAGACCGCCCACACAGGTGATTAACGATGAATTAAGAGAGATGGTAGAAGCCGATCCTAGTCAAACTACCCAGGAATTAGCGGCATGGTTTAACGTAACCTTACCCACAATATTGACTCATTTGCGTCAAATCAATACAATAAAACAATACGAAAAATGGGTGCCTCATGATTTGACTGATGTGCAGAAAAAAACGCGTGTTGAAACTTGTGTTGCCTTATTGAATCGGTACAGAAATGAAGGAATATTAAATTGAATTGTGACATGTGATGAAAAGTGGATTCTTTGTGATAACCGTAAAAGAAAAATGCAATGGCTGACCCCAGGTCAAACGCCACAACAGTGTCCTAAAGCAAAACTTACCAATCAAAAGGTAATGGTAACTGTTTAGTGGTCTCCAGCATGGTGTTATTCACTATAGTTTTCTCCGATCTGGTCAATCAATAACGGCAGATGTCTATTGTGCCGAACTCCGAACAATGTTGGCAAAACTAGCAGTAAAACAGCCCCGACTCATGAATCGATCTTCACCATTATTGCTTCATGACAACGCGAGACCTCACGAGAAACCGTTTTGACCCTTCAGGAACTGCAATTAGAAACCATTCGACATCCTCCGTATTCGCCAGACCTTGCTTCAACGGACTACAATTTTTTTCGTGATTTGGACAATTATCTACGTGACAAGAAGTTTTCTTCCCAGGAGGCAGTACAAAATGCTTTCACACAGTTTGTGCAGTCTAGATCCTCAGAGTTCTATCACAAAGGCATAAATGACCTTCATATTAGATGGCAGCAATATATAGATAATAATGGTAACTATTTTGATTAAATAAATTTGTTTAAAAATTAAAAAATAAACAATTTTGATTTTCAGTACAAATCGGCAATTTCATACTTTAACCCCTATTATTTAAAAATAAAATAAAGTTGTTTAAAATCGTAAATCACATATTACTTTTATTGTTTTGATCCTAATGTATGTTACTATCAAAGTGCCTGTTTTGTTGAAATCAGAAACAACGAAGGTACCACAACACCCAAATAAAGTAGTTTAAATATTTTGGTTTTACTATACATTGACCCGACCGTGAATGCAATCCGGACTTCGGAGTTGGCTGGCATCTGTCGGGTTGGCTGAACACCGTGAAAACGCCACTCTACTATGTAGAGGGCATCTTAATATACCTATACTATATTACATCCGCACGTTCGCTATCTCCTAACTCCTAAACGGCTTGACCAATTTCATTTCAACTTTGTGTGTATATTTTTGATGGGTTTCTGGATGGTTTGAAAATATAATTAGAACAGGGAGGTGGCCCTGCTCTTCCCTGCAGAACAATATCTGCCAGGTTTTACTAGTCAAATATTATATATAACGATGTGATGTCATTTGGTTTGCTTTCAGCAGATTTTCGACGACCATGATAGGATTCACCCTGTGATTGCCAGATCCATTACGTTGTCGGGACACGGGGCAGTGCCTCGGCTTTGCAACTCAGGTGAATAGGGCTCTGTAACGTGTTAGAAGGTGAGAATACTCTGCTTGAATAATAGAATCGAATATAATCTTATTTATTTGCGAAAGGAAGAGTCTTCCCTGCCTAGCCATAAGTAAATGACCCTACCTAAACTGCTTTTGACTTCCAAATTCAAATGGTACCGAAGGGCATAAAATATCGCTTGCACTGGAGTATCAGTAGGTCAATAGTTTTATGACGGGCCATTTTGTATGAACTTAGCTCCTAGTTTATTGGCAGTAAAGATATAGGTTGGTGTCGGGATTCGGAAGACCGTCGATACAATAGGCCGTCGATATTTGAGGTTTAATAGAGGTCCATACCTCAGGAGGATAATTTAAAAAAAGGGTTTACTTGACGATAATTTAAAAACAAATTTGGTTAAAAAAATAAAACATTATTTTTTTGTAATTTGACTTTTATTAAATATTGTAATAGCATAATTATACTTTTTTCTACATTGACCCGCCCTGGAATCAAACACAGGACCTCGGAGCAGGCGACTCCTTGAAATCTGGTGTGTGCGCCACTCCGCCAAGAAGGTCGCAATGGAAGTGAAGAAACAAATAATTTAATTATTAGTTTTACTATTTTAATTTAATAATAATTTTAAAAGTTTGGTTAGGTTAGGTTAATTTTCGAACATTGCTCGAGTTTGGCGGTACCCATCATTGCTGTGGTACCCATCATGGCGGTACCCATCATCATTGCATTCAGGCCCGTTCCCTACAGTAGAATGATTTTAGGCTGTTGCTTTACATACAGGGTGAAATTTTAACCCCTTTCCAAAAATTTTATAGGATTTCGGTATCGTATTTAGAGCCCGTTTACGAAGTGAAAAAATGTAAATCAAGGTTTCACCCAAAAATATTTTTCGCAATATAGTTTTCAATTTTTACGGTCCTAGGCCCTATAAGGTATAGAGGGAAAATCAAAAACGTATGAATAGTATTGTAATGAATGAATGAGATGTGAATCACGTAAAAAAAGTGTTGCTAGGCGGCCGTATCAAAAATTTTAGATTTTTTGCGGACATTGTCTAAGTGCTTTATCTTGACATTTTTGTACTGGGCTATACTAAAAGAAAAAACACGTCATTTGTTTTTTGTCTCGTAGATTGATATATTAAAATTTGGAAGGTGGTTAAAATGTCATCCTTTATATATCATAACAGCGTTAATTATGATTGTTTCTCATGTCAAACTATAGTGTAGAGTGATATAACTTAGAATTATGACATCGATGCAATACTGTTACTGAAGTTTATTCCCAGTTCTGGCCGTGACAAACCCTTGTTCTCCTGAGCACACCTATTTATATTGCTATCTTTAATACCTGCTACCCCTGACAGTACAGTTATGCATCTTCAGTGAAAAGTGATACATCTCCAAAATATAGGTTTTCAAACTTCGTTGTTGCAATTTTAAACATAAAACTCAAAAAAGGTAAGTAATATTTTACATTTTATATGAATAAAATAATAAATTGACTGTTCAAAATGTCCGGTTTTATGGAGAGATTATGATTTTATTATTTAAAAGCATATAGACACAATCAAATCGCCGTCTGGCTTAATTAAATTATTTATTTTTAACTTTATTCAAGTGCCATTGTTAAAGACTAATAATGCCTACTTTCTAGTTTATGAACCTCTTTGTCAAGCGTCATTTGTATTAACCTCGTGGTAAGTGGTACGTTTATGCCGGGAAAGTAGCCTACTGTCCATTTTTTTAAACCATATAGGAACCGATTCAAATTTCCACAAAAAAGTTTCCACAATCGTGCGTTACAACAATACACGGAGAAAAAGGTCTAGTTTTACTAACCAGAATTTTGAGGAAGTTAACTAGAAAACATAGTGCTATACGTGACAACTATACATTTTGTAAATGGTATTTTAAGAATCTAGTTTTTAGTAACGTCTATTTTCTGGTACATTAAACACATTTTTCGGTACACTTTACCGTCAAATTTGTACTGCTAGAAATACTTAAACATAGTTGTGCTCATTACTAACTCATTATTTTAATCATTACAAAGAAAGTAGTAACTGATACTATTTGACATGTTTCGTACACTTAACTTATTGACCAGATTTTTTTAGTATTTGCAATTAAGCGACTATTTATCCTTAAAACTAATTCTGATAGCACTTGCAGTTTTTTGTTAACTTTTAATAGATTTGTTTTTACAAGTCGTTCTGGTAGTATTGTAAAATATTTTTTTCTCCGTGTATAAATGCTTTTTCAGCAGGTGGTTAGCTGCCCCTTAAAAGATGGACCCCATTTTTATGAACTTTTGACTTCAATTCATAAAAATACTTTTTTTATGATTTTTTGACATAAAATCATAGAATATTATTTTTTGTGATATTTACCTTAAATTAATAAAACAATATTTTATTTTACGCACACCCACTCACACACACATTTGCATTAAAATATCGACGAAACAGTGAAGTTGTTTTAATACGATACAATGAAAATACAAAATTCGATTGAAGTCCAGTTGCACCACTATTCACACATAGCACAGAGTTATTAACGACTTGTAGTTTCGAAACGGAACATCGCTTCGAATGAATGTCGTATCATTTGTTCAATTGTGACAACTCTGAGTGGAGTTGTCTTAATACTTGTAAACAGAGACTAATTTATTGTAAGTGCACATTTCTCATACGCCCGAGTGAGCAGAAATAAGGTTTGGATTGAGAAATATTGTCTTTCGGATTACAGTTACTACTAACTGTTGCCCTCGTTCGCGTTTCTGTTATTATGATTGCGATTATTTTTGCAACATTTTTCACTGATGTTTCACTCCTAATGGTCCTTTTTAGCAATTCAATAACAAATGCAACTTTAAAAAACCCTTTTTTGTCCATAGTCCCTGTGATAGTCCCTGGAATGTACCATGGGAAGTATTTTACTCGTGGTCCCTGAATTTAGTATAAGCCAACTAATTTAAAAAGGTATAATAACTTAAATGTATTCGTGGTACATTCCAGGGACAGGGACCATGGACAAAAAAAGTAAAAAAGACCCAAGTAGGTCAGTCAAAATTGCTTGAATTCAATTGGTTGACCTCCGTGGCGGAGTGACGTACACACCGGTTTTCAAGATGTCGACTGCTCCGAGGTCCCGGGTTCCATCCCCGGACAGAAAAAAAGTGTTTTTCTACTTTTTCTCGGGCCTGGGTGTTTGTGGTACCTTTGTTGTATCTGGTTTCCAAAATACGAGTGCTTTATACAGGATGAAATTTTAACCACTTTCCAAAATTTTTATAGGCTTTCAGTATCGTATTTAGGGCCCATTAATGAAGTAAAAAATTTAAATCAAGCTTTCACCCGAAAATATTTTTCGCAATATAGTTTTAATTTTTTACGGATAAAGGGAAAATAAAAAACTTATGAATAGTATCGTAATAAATGAATAAGATGCGAATCGCGTGAAAAAAGTGTTGCTAGGCAGCCGTATCAAAAATTTTAGATTTTTTGCGGACATTTTCTAAGTGCTTTATCTTGACATTTTTGTACTGGGCTATACCAAAAGAAAAAATACGTCATTTGTCTTTTGTCTCGTAGATTGATATATTAAAATTTGGAAAGTGGTTAAAATTTCATCCTGTATAGTTATTTAAATTGGAATCAGAGCAATTTATGTGTGTGAAGTTGTCCACGTTAATTTTATTTTTATTTCAAGTAAATGTGTTTTTAAAAAGTTGATTGCTTATGCTAGCATTTAAATATATTTTTTTTACCAATCCACAAACATATGTTGATCTAAATGTTATTTTTCTGCTTCTTCTCTGTAAAATATAAAATAGTAACAGCCTATAATCTTTCCACTGCAGGGTAAAGGCATCCATCATTAAATTCCATTATTACCCGCTTGATAAATACGGAATAGTTATTATTATAGTGATCACAAACCCGAGCAATGTTCGAAAACTCGAAACTTTTTGTTGCGCGAATCAGCGATCGAACCCGGGAACCCCAGATCTTGGCCCGGTATTAAATTACTAGACCAACAAGGCGTAAAATATAATAATTGTATTAAATAATCATCAGGAGAAAAAGTTAATCATAAGCTAATTTGAAACAGCTATAAAAACAGCTTTAAGGTATCATTTAGAATGATTTGTAAATTGATCTATACAATATAATTATCGATAAAATTTATTTATTTAATAATTAAATAGAAGTACTTAGACACTTAAGACTAAGAAATACTTAATAATAATATAATATATTCATATACCTTTAAGGTAAATCATGGCTGTACCTAACAATATTTTATACCTACCATCCTGTAATACCCATGGTTAGCACCTAGGTTTCAAATCAAATCAAATCATTTATTCATTATAAAAGATTTGATTTGATTTGAAACAGAGCTTCTGTTCCTTTTGTGTGTCGAAAGAGGTATCTAAGCGAATACAGCCAGAAATGCATTGGCAGCCGCTTCTTCTCACCCGTATGCTGAGCGTGGTTATTAAAATGGTAGAATCTTCTTATTAAAGGGGCCTGCGTCCAGTAGTGGACTGATGTGGGCTAAATAAATGGGTTATTTCATGCTTTTCGTCGGTTAAATATTTGTAAAAAAGTTTGATCCATGTAAGTAAGTAACGGCCTACAGTCATCCCACTGCAGGGAAAAGACCTCCATCATTGAATTCAAGTTACCACTGCAATGATGGGAACTGGCATAATCACCACGCTTGCCATTTGGCATTTGCGGGTTGGTGATCACAAACCCGAGCAGTGTTCCAAAATAGAAACTTTTTGTTGCCTGGCCCGGGGATCGATCCCGGGACCCCGAGAACTTGGCCCGGGAATCCAAAAGATAACTACTTACCAATAATCAGTCCATCAACTTTTTGCAATGTTTTCCCATTACACTATTATCAATTTTATTTCAAAGAACTTTGTTTGCAGAACAATAAATCACTGAATTAGTACCTAAATAGAATTCTTGGAAACACATTGAATTTGCTTTATAGTGGGTTTTATCACGCGATTTTATATCTGATTAATAGAAAAAAAATGTTGATTATTAAAAATTCAAATTTATAAAAAACAATACATTACTTAAATCCATTGTTTTGCTCCCAAGTTGGCGGCAATTAAAGCAATTATTTTGTGTAAAACAACGTAGTACAGACAATACCTAAGTTTCTGAGCCACGGGTCGCGGGTTCGATCCCCGCACAGTACAAATATTTGTGTGCATGAACATGTCTGTTTGTACTGGTCTGGGTGTTTTCTATATATTATAAGTACTCGTATATATCTACAAAAAAAAGCATATAAGTAAGTTTATCGGTTGTCTAGTACCCCATACGACAGGGTACTTAATAGAAGCTTAATTTAGGACTAGATGGCTCTGTGTGGCCCAGTGAGGCATGTCTGAAATATTTATTATTTTTATTATTTATTAATCTACCACAAAACGTCAAATTTACTCAATTAATATTGATCTCTACGCGTTGGACTTAAAATTTAAAATCAATTCAATGACCTTTAACTTTTTGGGTAGGTTGACCTGCCGTAGTTTGTACATAAATTTAGTAAGTGTTGTACCTACCTGTTACCATTTATTGATATCAAGCAAAAATAGGCAAAAAATGGTGTTTTGGGAGCCTCCCTTTAATATTGATTGTATTTTGTTTTTAGTATTTGTTGTTATTGTAGCAATATAAATACATAATTTGTGAACATTTCAACTGTCTAGCTATCGCGGAACTTGAGATGCAGCCTGGTGATAGACAGACGGACAGACAGCAAAGTCTTAGTAATAGGGTACCGTTTTTAAACTTTGGGTACGGAACCCTAAAATATCGTTCTTTAATTGACTTGGCTGAGCATCGAAACCGAAACCATTTGTATTGCGTTGTAGGATAGACGTCGTGCCACTACATCAACCGGGTCGTGTCAACACACTAGTCATTTTATCGTACTAGCTGCTGCCCGCGACTTTGTACGCGTGGAATTTTGAATATCTTTATAGTATATTGATCGCACGGGAACCGTACCTTTGTCCGGGATAAAAAGTAGCCTATAAGTTATTCCAGCTAATAAACTAACACCGTGCTAAATTTTATTCAGATCCGTTGGATCATTTTAGCGTGAAAGGGTAACAAACATCCATACATTCTTACAAACATTCGCGTTTATAAAATTACTAGCTGTTGCCCGCGACTTCGTACGCGTCAATATCAGTTATTTTTGCAACATTTTTACTGATGCTTCGCTCCTATCGGTTGCAGCGTGATGTTATATAGCCTAAAGCCTTCCTCGATAAATGGACTATCCAACGCAAAAATAATTTTTCAAATCGAACCAGTACTTCCGGATATTAGCGCGTTCAAACAAACAAACAAACAAACAAACTCTTCAGCTTTATAATATTAGTATAGATATTGATAGGATATTCCTTGGGGGAGGCCTATGCCCAGCAGTGGGCGTCGTTCGGCTGATATGATGATGATGATGAATGAATGACGAGGAGTTTCCGAAGAATTTGTTGTCGATTCCGTTTAAGTGAATTTTATTGAGATCACGTTAGAAGAAAGTGTCAATGAACTCGAAGGGAGAAAGATTTAAAAACACAAGTTTCTGAAGTGAAACTACGGGAGGTAGTAAGAGTATAACAAATTGCGGAATTATTCAAACCCGTACGAATGTAGTTTGCCAAGGGTCGGAGTCCGGGAAGTTATGATAAACCTTCGTTTTATTGTTCTTTGCCACTGTTTCTCGAACTGTCAAAGATGACATCTCCAGAAATTATATTATTATGGTGTGTGATTTTATTACTATTAGGTAATCGACAGAACAAGGATCATCTTTAATGTCTTTATTTATCTTGACACCTTGGTTGGGATCAATTAGTGGTTTCTTCATTAGTTTTGTAGTAAGAATAAAAATGCTCAAATGTAGTCCTTATTACATGGCTATAAAAATATACAATAGAATACCTCACAACATAAAAACATTTACAAAAAAATTAAAAATATTTCTAGTTTCTAACTGTTTTTACACCCTTGAAGAGTTTTATACACAAAATAAAGAATACCAAATCAAAATATAAAAATATAGTATAAGGTCAACTAGTGTGTACCTATAATAAATAAGTTCACTGTATAAATTAAAAATTATAATATTAAGTTATCTTTACTTTTTATCCTTTAAGATTGCAACACCTGAATAAGGTAATTAAGTAGTTAAGCTCCATTGTCTAGTTTCTAAGATCTCTGTAAGATATACACTTAATTAGCAATAAATATATATTTGAATTTGAATTTGCTCCCTACTGAAAACGTATCTGACTTTGTTTAATTATAAATATATTTTGCACACTTGCATGCAGGTTGAATACATCTGTTATGATTTAAGACCTTTGTATAATTAGATGTTTTCATGTGAATAAATAATTTTATTGATTGATCTGTTTGGACTGGTCTGGGTGTTCTATATTTATAATTAAAAATTTACAAAAATAAAAGTATGTAAGTTTTTTTTTATAATCAATGGTCTTGCTCTTAACTCTACGGTTAAGAAGAAGCCTAAGATGGAGCGAGCTTACCCAAGTGGCATTGGTTTTCCCACACATCAGCGGAACACAGAAAAACTGTTGGGCGCTGGACTCCGGCATCGGTTGTAGCATCAAGGCAGCCTCTTACGAAGCCTACCACCGCAGAGGGATCTGTTAGAAAACCAAAGATGCCGTTGCCCAGGGTGGACCACTAGGAGGTAGATCCCACCACCCCAATCGGTTGTCTAGTACCAATAGTACCTACTCTTATAAGTTTAGTAGTAGCACAGTAGTAGTGTGTCTTCAAATATTGTTTATAGGCGTGTGGAGTTTTAATCTGGCCCGTTGTTGGCCACTGACAAGGCACCGTTTGCTTTACCTGTTTAGCTCATGATTTGTTGCGATGGCTGTTCCAGTAAAAGCTAACTTAAAAGATTCAAACTAATGTGGTACCTAATTAGTTTTTTCTAACATCGGACAAATAAATTTTGACCAGTAATGAGTTTTGACTATGATTTTTATTTTAGTACAAAGAGTTTCCAAGACTCTTTCTCACTAGTTTGTTTTTAAGCGATTCAATTGAAATTCATAGTTTGAGAAGCAGTGTCAAACGCAACCTCTGAATGTATATTGCTTGTTTCCAAAACTTAAGAAGTATGTAACGGCAGTTTGCCGAAAACAAGATAGTCGCACAAATACGCAGAGGTTGAGGAAACACTTTCGGCCGGTCCTAATAACCTATCTATCTTCAGTTTTGGCATATCAGATATAGAAAACAACTTCTGTCTTTGTTTCTTGGGACGGCAAAAGCAGAGATAGAAACTGTTCCCTATCTCCAAAACATCAAAACTGGCGATAGATAGATTATTGGGACCGGCCGTTAGTAGGATGTGTATGAAATTCTAGTAAGTTTTATTTTTTACTGCTCGCGACTTCGTTTTACGTAAATTCTGCCTATGTTATACCCTGATTCCAAAAGTACCTCTTTCCAAAAAATATTGGTGATCCACGGATACCATGTCTTGTATTTTTTCGGGGTGAAGAAGTATTCTGTGTGTCCTAACTAATTATCAACTTTGTGTCAATTTACTACCTAATTTGTGTTCTGCCGTACTGGCGTGTTTGACTAACAAAATTCGATCCAATCTTTCATGGTCAAAACACAAGAGTTTATTGATTCGGGACTATTTTATGAGCTTCCGAGTTCCTTTGTGATCATGGCGCTAGTAACAGTATTGGAATACTAAAAACATAAAAATAAAGTATAAATTGGCCTTTGATGCATCCAAACTTCCTTATTGTGTTATCTGTAACACTTACCTTTTAAGAAATTTATGATTTAATAGGTATAACTTTGATGTGATGTTAGTAAGATAAGATTCATTCCGGGTTTCAACTGGCTATCAACGAGTTTTTATCTCAATCGGATCAGCGGTTTAAGCGTGAAGATGTAACAGACAGACAGACCTTATAAGCATCTATAACATTAGACAGACAGACAGACGGACAAAATTTTACATTTATATAACGTTAGTATAAAATCCTTAACATTTATCTTGAAAATACGTACCAGGGTAGCATAGATTTGAAACAACGTATTCGGTGCGTAGAATTCTAAACGCCTTTGACTATTAAGGTAACCAGCCAGTACATCGAGGTACCGGGCTCTCATAAAGTTTAGGCGGCAAACAGTCGCCACATTCAATTTGATATCATCCTTATCGTCATTTTTTTCATTTGTTATTTTTGAAGTAGGTAAGTACCAGCGACACATAACCTTAAAGAAGTATATTTGGTGTTAAAAGCAATTTTAACCATTTGCTTTCTAAATAGTTTTTGTCATGTTTTTGTAAACTTAAATAATTATTCGAATCAATTACTGTTTTATTTATTTGCCTCTTCATTGGGGTTCTATGAGATAAAAAACAAAATTATTTGCGTAATGAAGTTGTAAAGTACCAGGATTTAATTAAGGTTTACGTGCGCACAAATTTATTTAACAGAATAAAATAAAATAATGTTTTAAACTAGCAGTCACAAGTACCAGGATCACATAAGTATCAAGCTAATACTTCCTGTGTTACATTTATGTTACGCTTAGTTCAAATCACAGAACATAGAAAAATGGTTAGAGGCGATGTAAGCGGCTCAGGCGCGCCACTGAGGTTATGAGCAAATGCTTGTAAGTGAGCGCTGTGGTTGGCTTGATTGGCGTTTTTTTAGGTCGCTTATGGGTAGTGGGGCGTAAGCGGCGAAATCGGCTCTCATACAAATGGCGCATGACGGCCTTTTTAACCTTTATCCATGTTCTGTGATCTGAACTAAGCGCTCACCATAAATGTAACATATTCCATACAGATTCTTATCATATTCTACAGATGTTCACCCATTCTAGCGTGATTCAGTACAAATATCCATCCAAATTTTCGTTTTATAATATAAGTACGAACTAGGCCTTTGTTGTCTTTCTCTTCTTCCTATGGATGTCGTAATAGGCGACTGAAGGAATTCTGCCAAACTGCGCTAACTCGCCAAGTGTGGCGATTATGGCAATCTTCTCCTTTTGGAGTGGGCCATGTCCAGCTGTGGACTGATTCAGGCTATTGATGATGAGCGGCGTAGTTTTTCAGTGCTTTTACGAAGGCATGACTATTTTTAATTGAAAACAAAACACATTGACGGTTTTCGAAGCAATTTATTTAATTATTATTACACTATTATTTCAAATACTAACATTAATATTACTGTTTATCCGCTAAAATCATTTGACACACATTAAAAATTAATTTACATTTTATTTTTATATTTCTATCCATCTGAAAATTATACTTAAAATCTTTTAGGTTATTTTTTATAAATTTAAAATGTAATGAAAAATAAGTTCAATCCAATCTATTTTTGAACCCATTGGACATTTTAATAATATTTTTTTATTTTAACATTAGGTACTTATATTTATCTGTTACATTTGACGAAATCCTTATTTTAAACCTAATTTTATTTAAATTTAAATATTTACACTTTTAACAATATGATTTCCCTAAAAACGCATGCTTTTATTAATGCATATATAATGTGTAGTTTATAATTAAAAAGGTCTGATTATTTCAAAAATGTATGTCAGCACGAGTTTTAAGATGTATGGGAATTTACATAATTTTTTTGTCAACACAAATATTCACTTTTATTCTGTAACTGGTTTCGCCTTTCCACCAAAATCGATACAGCTATCATTTTTATTATTAACTACCTACCTACCTAGACTAATATATTTTTTGATAATACAGGGAGCGAAAAAGTAGCGACCGCATATACTTAGGGGTGATTAGAATCCACTACAAAAAAACCCTATATTTATTTAATTTAGAAAAGTCGATGCCGAAATAAAACCCATGCAAATAATGAAATAAATCACCAATTTTAAGTTCATATCAATTAACAGCTTTTGAAATGCTCCAGCTACACAATAGTGGCGTAACTCAAGATTTTCGATATTTTGTTATGGTTAATAAATAATTGTTTTTTTTATGTTTAAATAAAATATAGTATTACAATTTAATAATGTATTCTCTCAGGGAGTTTTGGAAACCACGCAGCGCTGGGATTTTATTAAATTTTTTGCAATTTCTTTTCTAATCTGTGTATAAATACCAGTTCTTCTTTATTTTTTTGATTTTCTTTTATCATTCCAATCATCCCTGATAGTTAGTCCTTACTTTTTTGCACCCTGCACTGGTTGAACCATTCACAAAGAGCATGCTTCGATAATTATTTGTATTCTGTGTACTTATATTGACTTTTAAATTTATTTAATGTGTAGATAAAACATTTTTAAGAATGAATATCGTGTGCCAGTGTTAACATTATATATTTAGCCTATGAGTAAGTGTTCTTTATTAATATGAAAGAGTTTTTTAGTGCCATAATGTTTATTCACAAAAATTGCAGTTTGATAATTTCATTAAATATGTCATTCCAGATAAAAGTGTTAATATTATGCAATAATATAATTTTTAATCATTTTATTACGTAAGTGATGAAATTATCATACGCTATTTTCGTCTGTAAAAACGTTAATAAATAAAGTATTTCAGGTATAATATTTCGAAATATATTTCATACTCACTATCTCATTGATATAATAATTTTAAATACTTCATCGTTTCTATATCTATAATTTGGCTTAATTCTACATTATAATGATATATATTTATATACAAAACTTTTCCTAAAAGGCATAGGATAATATTTTCAATACACCATGGTCCTTTACTTATAATCTATACAATAAGTTATTTATCGTTGTCTAAATCTAAATTATATGTATCGTTAAGCTGGGGTTCATTAAAATTGACGTAATAATAAAAAAAAAAGTTTATCTGTAAAAAAAATAACTAATTGAAAATAAATTTATAATTATAAAACGTGTTTCATCAGCTTATTTAGTAAATATTATAAATAACTTCTTTATAGGGTGTGTTTCTACTAAACAAAAATAACGAATTCTTCTCAAAGCAACAGGGAAATCACAACAACAGATGATTCTTAACATCACACTTATATTTTTTATTTCATATATTCACATATCATATCCAAACGGCTGAATGGATATAGATGAAATTTCACAGAGATAGGCCATAATAATAGCACACTTTTCATACCAGAAAAAATAACTAGCCTTGGAGCAGCTGTTTATATTAGGTGTTAAAATATGAAATAGCCGTTTTGTATGGACGAAATCGAGAAAAGTCATTTTTCCATACTAACATTTTTTTAGTTTTTTTAAAAACGCAGGTGAAAGTTAGATGGTTATAAAGCTACGCATTATAGTATATAAATTTCTAAAAATCAAAGTATGTAATACAAATATACTTAATTGAAGCAAGAAGGTCAGCTGACACATTGTAAGGGGTCTTTTCAACGACTTCCTTTGAAGTAATAGGCACTAGTATTGCATTTTTTTTAGTCAAAAGTTACTTTATTTAGTTTTTGAAACAATACAAAAAGAATTACGCAATAATATGACTAAACTTAAGAGCTATAAACAAAATAAAAAGTGGGAAAATAATCGGCAATTTCATACTTTAACCCCTATTATTTCAACAGAACAGAAAATAGTTATCATTTAAGTAGAATGACTCCCTAATTATATGAATGAAATCGAACAATGAATAGTCTTGTTACTTACAGACGAAAAGTGACCAACATCAAATTTGCTCAAATAATATTCCGTTTGTAAGGCAATCAACGAAATACATACTCATTAGATCATAACAATACTTATGCAGGTAAAAGTAGTAAAGTAATAGCCTATAATCATCCCACTGCAGGGAAAAGGCCTCCATCATTGAACTCAAGTTACCACAGCAATGATGGGTACTGGCTTAATCGCCACGCTTGTCAAATGCGGGTTGGTGATCACAAACCCGAGCAACGTTCGAAAATTCGAAACTTTTTTTTTGTTGCTCGACCCCGGAATCGAACCTGGGACCCCGAGATCATGGCCCGGTATTTAAACCACTAACCAACGGGGCGTGTACATGTTATGCAGGTACTAAAAGAATATCATTAACTACTATTTATTAATTTGCCTAGTAAATATTTAAATTATGATTCATTGAATTCGTTCGTTTGACTAGAATTATCATTACAAAAAAAATGCTTGGAGCATGGACTGGAAATATCTTTTTGTGGGCCGGACTAATTGAGTAATTTTGTTAAGTTAGTAAGTTAATAAAGAAATTTGGACAGCATCGGATTCATTGTTATGATCTTAAAGAAAGTAACTTTTTTCAACTCTTGTAATGTGGAAATCAATAACAACGAAGGTACCACAAATACCCAGATATGACCCGTCCAGGAATCGAACCTGGGAAGGCGTGGACACATCTCCACCACGGAGGTCTTCGTCAAATTACTGAGATCACAGTTATATGGTAAGTTAAGTTTTATAATCGATTCCAAAAATCCATTTATTTCAACATAGGTACTAAAAATTGTTTTCTTTAGGTACAGTTCATGAAATTAAAAAAATGTAAACTTTTTTCAAAATAAAAAAATAAATGTCTTGATTACTGCAAAACTTGAGCCCTTATATCCTTGGGAAATATGTTCTTCAAGGCACTTTGCCCACAAACAAATGTTCATAGTCCATTTTCTTAATGCAAATATAAATTATACAAACTATAACGAACAATAAATTTTCTCGACATTAACTTAATGTAATTAGAATTTCACAGAAAGATGTGTTTATATTTGAGAGTTTTACGAATTTTCAGTTGTATTCAAATAAAGGTATACGTCAATAGTATCATAAAGGTAATATATATTAAAAAATAAGTTTTAGGAAATTCAGTGCATACAAAACGTAAGAATTATATGGATATACAATAGTAATATTTATATAAATTGTGGTCGATGTTCATGTATTTTTATTTTTATTTTGTAAGTATAATTTTCCTAGTTAAAACAATATTATAATTATGCTAAATTGATATTGACGCCAACTCCTGTGACGAATTCATCCCTTATGAGCGGCAGCAGGGCAGTGTGTCTGTAAAAAATAAAAAATTGGTAATGTAAAAATATATAATGCAGTACAGATATTTGTGTGCATGAACATGTATGTCTACTTGTACTGATCTGGGTGATTTCTATGTATAATAGGTATATATTTATAAGAGAAAAATTTTGTAAGTAAGTTTATTGGTTATCCAGTACCCCATAACCCAAGCTACTTAATACATAGTAACTTAATTTGGGGCTAAATGGCTCTGTGTTGCCTGGTGTGAAGTGTGAAAATATTATATTATATTATAGGTAGAGATCGCTGCAAGCGATAAGACCGCCTAAATTGTACTAATCTAAATCTTACTCATGTGTTATTTTTCAATTTTATGGTGTGCAATAAAGTGTATCTATCTATCTATCTATCTATATTATATTATAATTTAATAACCTATAATCTTCCCACTGCAGGGCAAAGACTCTCGTCATTAAATTCCAGTTATCACAGTAATAATGGGTATAGGCATAATCGCCAAGCTTGACAAATACAGGTTGATGATCACAATCCGTAGCAATGTTCGAAAATTCGAAACTCTTGTTGCCCGATCCGGGGATCGAACTCAGGACTCCGAGATCTTGGCCAGGTACTGGCTCTTTCTATAAGTAAATGTAAATCATACATCTGGACCATTTCTTTGTAGAGTTGAGAGAACGTAGATAATCCTTTTTCTTCCTATCCCATGATTATTTTATTTAGGATAAGTTTTCCAGAGTTTCCCAAATCACCTGATACAGACCTCTAGCGCGGCTAGGAAATCTAACACGAGATTATCGCTAGAAGAAAAATCATATTATGACAGGAACAAGAAAACATCGAAATGCAGCCAAATACGCATTGATCATTAAAAATGAACCTTAACTCTATTAGCATAAGAATTTAGCTTACTTACTCGTGTGGCGCGGGCCAGGCGGGCGCGTGCTTGTGCGTGGCTGCGCGCGCGCGAGCCAGTAGCGTCATGACCGCGCGTTTAGTCGGCGACATGGCGGCCCGCGCGCCTCCCAGCAGCGGCCGCTTGCGCGCCGTGCTCGCAGCCGCCGCCCCACCCGCACCTGGACAACGTGATGTTACGATGAGTCGGTAGATGGCACTGTATACAGTTACATCGCGATGACGTTTCACTTGACATTCATTTGTCAAAATAGCACCGGAATAATGAAGTCTCTTGGGAAGCTTTGCTGAGCAGCCTTAATTTTTTTCAAACACGTCCGATTTATTATTAGCTCACTTAGTCAGGGAGGAATTTAGGAAAATATATTTTCTAAACTGACCTAATCCGGGATTCGAACCCGGAACCCCTTTGCTTTTCTATTCTACAGGGTGGATTTTAAAATTGTTGTGATTTTTCTACCAAAAGCGTAGTTATTTCCAAGGATCATAATAATAATATATTTAGCAACCTGTTTATTGAATCATTTAATAATCATACATTTAAAAATCTTAAGCCCATGCAGGTTTAAAAAAGCTGGGCTAAAGATTTCGTAAGTTCGAAAATTTATAATTTTCCTAGAATTATATTTCAACTTTGAATATAATGTTAATGAGACCTCTAAATAAGAAAATATAGTAAATCTAATTATAGTTACATTTCGTGGTAAGACATACAACAAAATTAAACATCATTATCATAATTGGACTTTGATAACTTTATTGACAAAAAAATAATAGTATGTAAAATTTAACAAAACATTTGCTGGATTTAATATATAAAGTTACAAAAATAGCTTTTTTTATAGGTGGATAGATACATACATCTACCTATTTATGTTATGAAGTAATAAAAAATAAATTAAAATAAGTACTAAGAAAAAATAAAATAAATAAAATAAAATAAAATAAATTAATTTCGGACTTTATGGTCCATAAATTACTGGTTGCTAATAAAAATACAAAATTAAACAAAAATTTAATTTAAATATCTGCCTCGGTTAGAATAGAAAACTCATTAGTATAAAATAAAGTGAAAAAGTCCGCCAATTTTGAGTTGGTACTGTTTTACTGTTTAGTAATGTTGGTTGATAAGACTGTCGTTTCGTTACAGATATATCGTTTTCTACACTGACTCAACCAGGAATCGAACCCGGGACCACTGCGCCCCACTGGCACCGACCGCGAAGTTGTAGGTTTAAAGCACGTCTTGTTATTGTGAAATTATAATACATAAATATAGGTTTCTACATTGTTCCGTCAGCGAATAGCATCCAGGACCTCAGAGCCGGTGACCCTTTGAAAACCGGTGCCCAAGCCACTCGACCACAGAGGTGGTCAAGTATTTTGCATATTAATAGGTACTTCCTTTTGTAAATTTCAATCAAACATTCATTTTAAAACAATAAAAATCGGCCAAGTGCGAGTCGGACTCGCGCACGAAGGGTTCCGTACCATTGATTAGGTAAACAACAGTAGGTACCTATATTAATTTAGTTAATGTAGTACCTACCTACCTGTTACCATTTATTGACATCGAGCAAAAATAGGCAAATAATGGCGTTTTTTGTATGAGAGCCCCCCTTAAATATTTATTTTATTTTGTTTTTAGTATTCCTTGTTATTGCGGTAACAGAAATACATAATTTGTGAAAATTTCAACTGTCTAGCTATCGCGGCTCTTGAGATACAGCCTGGTGTCAGAGCGACGGACAGACGTACAGACGGACAGACAGCGAAGTCTTAGTAATAGGGTCCCGTTTTTACCCTTCGGGTACGGAACCCTAAAAAATGTGCGTATTACCTTTTGTTTAGTATTAAAGTTATTCCCAAGGGAACAATGTCAAAATGCTTTTGTTGAATAAAGTAAATCTAAATAACGGCACAAAGGCACAAAGTTGCAAATGTCACTGTTTCAAATTGAGTCGCGACACTCACAAAACGGTGTCTAGACAAAATGGCCGATAAAGATTCCAAATTTTACGTTAAGATCCGAAACCCAAGTGAGAAGCGGATAGATCTATAAATCAGTAAATACAGCTGATTTACGATTCTTATAAGGAGTTTACCAATTTTTTGCTTAAGATGGTGTAGTTCCTTATTTTTCTTCCCGTCTAAATATCTTTCAAGGATAACCTGGTAGTAGAGTTTTTAAAAGCCGCCTATTTAACAAGTCTCTGACGTGACGTGATATAAGCCGGGACTAATGGAAACATTTTCAAATTTAACTTGAAGATATCAAATGGAAAATATGTCTGATAAAAAACATACAATATTTTTTATTTGTAAATTATTAACAGGAGCTAAATTTTTTTTTTAAATTTTAAAAATCAAAATTCAATTTAATTAAAAAACATGCTTTATTATGAATAAAACTATAAAATTATACTATTTGTTTATTTCCCAACAAGTTCAATACCTACTTGTTTCTAGTGAATTAAACCAAGCTCAGTTGACAAATAAAATTTTGCGAGCTTAGTTTTTGTTTGTCTAAATCCACAACAGACGAAGAGTTTTCAATTAAGGAACCGAGGAACAGTCTTCGTGTCTCCGGACGTTCAATTAAATTACAAAAGATGTCGCCACTGTAGACGGTTGAAATAGAAAAACCCTACCCTATTGGGTTTCAATTATCTTTGAGGTAGATGTTAAAATATCTTGGATTTTATTACAAAAGTATTTGCGGTCTGCATTTGAGACAGCGTTGATTGGAAACGTTGTAATTAAAAACGGTTATTAATTTCTTAGTTAAATTAAAATGTAACAAATTTGCCAACAAAATAATAGGGGTTAAAGTATGAAATTGCCGATTATTTTCCCACTTTTTATTTTGTTTAATGGCTCCTAAGTATAGTCATATTATTGCGTATTTTTTTTTGTATTGTATCAAAAATTAAATAAGGTAACTTTTGACTAAAAAAAATGCAATACTAGTGCCTATTACTTCAAAGGAAGTCGTTGAAAAGACCCCTTACAATGTGTCAGCTGACCTTCTTGCTTCAATTAAGAATATTTATATTATATACTTTGATTTTCAGAAATTAAAATACTATAATGCGTAGCTTTATAACCATCTAACTTTCACCTTTAATTGCATCAAAAACGGTTCAGGACTTTTTAAAAAAACTAAAAAAATGTTAGTATGGAAAAATGACTTTTCTCGATTTCGTCCATACAAAACGGCAATTTCATACTTTAACTCCTAATATTTAGGCAACCATTTTGGATCAGCGTCTGATGATATTTCTAAAATATTATTTTGTTCTTCCCTTTATTTAAATTCTTAGGTTTGGAATTAGAACTATCGAACAAAAACATCAAAACATTACCGTTAAAAATATGCTTTTTAACTATATTACCTTAATGTATTTGCATATTAAAACACGAAATAAAGTTTAAAACTATTTGCTTTAGTTGGTCGACCATGTTTGTCATTTGAAACGAACAAAGAAAACATAACTCATAAATAACAAAATAAAAACAGTAATACAGATTTCTAAGAGTTACAAAGTATTATTTAGCTTCGTATTTAAAGACTAAGCTTAAAACTAATTATTAATAATTTTAGATGTCGCAGTCGGTCGCACAGATACCAATAAATCTAATTGAACCGTAAATACTGAATGGATAAAGTATATTTTATAACTTGATTAACCGCTGGCTGTTTCAAAGGCAATATCAGAAGTCTAGAAAGTATTATTCTCTTTTATGTGAGGTATATTAATACGGTAAATTTGAATTTGTGTAACATTTGCTATATAAAATATGATCGTTATGTGCGTATTCGCGATATTTGATTTTCTTTTGATGTATAACTAAAAAGCTTGGTAACTTCTTATGTAGCTGAAGTAAGAGTTCATTATTCTTGGAATGAGAAGCAGGTTTGTGAACAATTATTTTGAATCGAAGATAGTTTGTAGGTACAATCTCGGTGGTTCACAATAATTGTACCTACTTGACGCCTTAAATAAATATTCTTTAACCTAACCTAAGATTTATCAATCATAGATCATACTAATTAAATCAAAGTTAGTTTCCAATCAAGTGCCAGTAAGAATATCATACTACACACCAGACTATTTACTAATTGATTTACATTTAACGATTGTAATCGTCAGCTTTCCTCATTTTACTATATGCTTGGGTGCTGAAGTATTAAGGACGTTTAAGTGGCTTTTAAAGTTTTAAGCTTAATCCAAACATTTTGAGCTTAGTTTAAAGGCTAGTAAAGTTCGACGTACCGACCTTGCGTCGCCAAGGCGTGGACGGCAGCCGGTTTCACACCGCGCAGGGCCGGGTGGGTATGGAGGACCCCGCCCAATACTGGACTGCTTAGTCCCAGGATGTCGCTGCCACCTAGTGTTAGTTGCGAGCGCTGTTAGTTCACGAGCTTGATTTAAAGTTGTAGTTATTATTTGACGTTATGTTGATAGTAAGAAAAGAAGGATGAAGGATTTATTTAATTTAGAATGTTTTTATTTCTAATTATTTCATTACGAATTGAACCAAAATACAATAGTGGACCATTTTCTGGATTTTTAACGTTCTGATTTAACTAAAAGTGATAAGTACAGTTTTTCATTCCATTAATGACTTTAATTTGTTAACATTTCGTAATGCAATTTTAATGCTTAAACAAGTATACCTACTTAATACTCGTTTAAGTATTAAATAGGATGCAAAGTCTATAATATAGTCTTTAGTCTAGACTGTAATTTAAAAAAAAAGACCTTTGCGATTTCGGTCGCGTGACATTGACCGTGGTCACAAAGCGAAGAAGAATCGAAAAAGGTAGGTACGAGTATGTGGTAGTGTACCAGCTACACAATACATACGTTTTGATAATTAAAAATATATAAAACGCCAAATCCTAACAGTACTTTAAATCAAGCGTTCCAGTTTTAAGCTTACTCAAACTTCAAGCTTAGTTTTTATTTTTGAGCTTAGTTCTTGTTTTAAGCTTAGCTGTGTCTTACCTTTGTAAAGCTTACCTAGTATAGAGTTTTGAGTTAAAAGATGGTGTGTTGGTGGCTGTTGAAGCACTCCCCCACCAACTAGTACTCCATGGCCAGTGTGTCCTGCTGCCAACTATAAAAAAATATATTAAGTTAATGGATAATACCTACTTTATGTTGATTAAAACGTTTATAATCACTTATTAAAGGATTCGTCAAAAATCGTGCCTCTGTGTTGTCGGTCGCACCCATAGATATAGGATACAAGTAGATCCACTGACAGCCCGATAATGCGTGACCAGTTTTGATTTGTCAATGTGTGTGTTGACTAGTGACGTACCTTTAACATTTTTAGACTATCGATAATAATTGCAGTTTGTCGTTTGGAAAATAATGTTTACTGTCACACTGTTTTTATCTCGAGATTATGCACCTACTTTGCGGCATACCTAACCGCCCTCACTTCTTACAATAATAGTAGGCAGATAAATGTGCCCGGTGAGTATATTTTTTACATATAATTTAAAAATAAACAGTCTTAATTAATAAAAAAAATAACAGCCATTGTTAATTAGTTTTCGTTATTTATTTCTTCAAAAGATTTTCCCTTGTCATCTGCTGTGCCGTGTGAGCTTATCAATGGCAGTAAGTGAAAAAGAACAAGTAAACAAAATCTGAATAAACATTTACATTCTGATGTATCAAACACTGATTATTGACTTTTAAACAAGATTATCTTAGTTATGTGATTCCTTACAGTTTCCTTCTTCAAATTGTTAAGTTGACATTCATTTGAGACGCTAAACGGGAAATAACATCAAATTTTCCGGAAACATTCAAGATAAATGTCGACAATAGTATCGATAAATTTGAGTCAAGCTCTAGCGTACATGTAAAATATTTCGATAAATTATTTATCCACCAAAATAATGTAAATAATCAATACATAGAACTTTATCTATACAAAATATTAAAATGAACAAGTGGATTGAAATAATTTTATATTTACAACTTAACAACAAGATCAAATTCAACAAAAATAACGCGTTTTTACGATGACGACTTTCTACGTATTTACCTGTGAAATGAGCAATTTTCTGGATTATTTTTGTGGTTGACTCCACAGGCAATCACAGAACATATGACCATTGTTAGATAAAACTGTATTTACTTTAGATAATCTACGATGTACTAGATAATTACATAAAATGTTGAACCTTATATCGCATATGCCACTGGATGTCACTCTGTCAAATACGACAGCTCACAAAACGAAAAGATTTGTTTTCTTTTTCTATCTTGCTAGATTTCCATAAGAGGTTTTCTTCTATCTCGCAGGCTTTGTCCGTCTATTATATTCTACGTTTATGGTCGCACCCAATTTGAGTATATATTGATTTTAAAATATAATTTAAAGATTTGCATGAATTTAATTACATTAAATTTTAAAGAATGATTTAATTAAAAATGCATAATAACTTGAGAACAGAAACAAACGGCTTAATTAGTTTTTACTTCTGTTATAAAAACGGTACAGTCAACAACACAGTTAATGTAAACAAGTTTTAAAATATTGAATATCTCAAACGGTTATTTACTCTACATTAATAACTGCGATTGTCAATCCGCCTGCCAAGCATGGCTACTATCGGCCAGTTCCAATAACCTATCTATCTTCAGTTTTAGCATACCGGAGATAGAAAACCACTTCTGTCTTTGTTTCTCTGGACGGCAAAAACAGAGATAGAAACTGTTTCCTATCTCCAATATGCCAAAACTGAAGATAGATAGGTTATTGGAACCGGCCGAACCGTGTTCTATAAATTTTAATATAGACTGATTATGATGATGGGGATACCTTAAGACCCTGGGAATGACAACGCGTGGTGTATATATAATAGGGGTTAAAGTATGAAATATGAAAAAATACATTTTGTATTGTATCAAAAACTAAATAAAGTAACTTTTGACTAAAAAAAATGCAATACTAGTCCCTATTACTTCAAAGGAAGTCGTTGAAAAGACCCCTTACAATGTGTTAGCTGACCTTCTTGCTTCAATTAAGTATATTTGTATTATATACTTTGATTTTCAGAAATTTAAATACCATAATGCGTAGCTGTATAACCATCTAACTTTCACCTTTAATTGCATCGAAAACGGTTCAGGCATTTTTAAAAAAACAAAAAAATTGTTAGTATGGAAAAATGACTTTTCTCGATTTCGTCCATACAAAACGACAATTTCATACTTTAACCCCTAATATATGAGAGTTATTGTGCCTGGGCTCTCTAATTAACCCACTGCAGGGTAAAGGCCTCCATCATTGAATTCAAGTTACCACAGTAATGGTGGGTAAAGGCATAAACACCGCGCTTGCCAAATGCGTGTTGGTGATGAAAAACCTGCAAAACGTTCAAGTTCTAGACGCTTTGTGCCCGACCCGGGGATCGAAGCAGGGTCCCGTGATCTTGACTTGGTTCACAAACCACTAGACAAAATGTGCTTTATAGATATTATTGAAGAAAAACTGATATGGAAGGCAGAGGTGTGGTGGGGTTATATTACCGGAGTAACGAAGATATTCAGCATGAAGTTCTGACACCAGACCACGGTGTCAGGATATTCCGAGCCGCTTAGGTACACACTCTGACTAAGGCACAACTTAAGCCAATTTAGAAGAGATCGTTTCCTTTATTTTCTCAACCAGAAGTGGAACCCAATACACTTGCGTAGTAGATGGCTTACCGCACTACTACACTTACGGCCATTTCCAATAACCTATCTATCTTCAGTTTTGGCATATCGGAGATAGAAAACAACTTCTGTCTTTGTTTCTCTGGACGGCAAAAACAGAGATAGAAACTGTTTCCTATCTCCGATATGCCAAAACTGAAGATAGATAGGTTATTGGAACCGGCCGTTACTGAGTTGTCATGAAAAGTACAAGTAGGTACATACAGAAAACAGAATCCGAAATCAAGCTAACGTAAGAAAGCAAATTGGAACAGGAATCGAGACGTGCGATATGTATCGAGATAAAACACAGTCGCAATTTGGAGCGAAATAGATTATGTTCAATATTGCAGACTCCTTCTCAATATTCATGGTGAATTGAAAAAACTTAGAGGTAGGAAAATTTAGAAAGGCTTCTGAAGTGAGTTAATTTGGACTGATAATGAATAACAATAATTGTCAATAAAAAAAGGTTTATAATATTTATACCGTCAAAAATTCGTTTCAATATTGTTGTAGTTAATATCATTTCTTTTGGTTCATCACCGATTTGTATTTGCATACAATTTTATAAAACACATGTGTTTTTTCTTTTTTTATTAATATTGTTTTTATAAATGAAAAATGACGTAACTATAACTGCTAATCACTTATTTATTATTCTACAAACAAAATTATTTGATTCGATTTATCTGATTCTATTTTAATATATTTTAAAAACTTGCTATGCATTATTCGTTCACCGTAAACGTCGACTCTGCGTTCCGGCTCGATGGCTTTTTGTATTGATTTTTAAGTAATTTTCGAGTTGTGTACTTTTTTGGGCGACGGAGCGAGATTGGGTCCTGCTCCTGCCTTTGTGACATGAATTTTTGACCTTACTTAAAAGTTGCGATTCTCTTGTAGCAGCCTACAATAATATAATAAAAAAAAGCTTCTTTTGCAACCTTTCTAAATCAACCAAAGATTGAAAACACAATCTAGTAGTATATGCACATTTTCGGATATTATTTTCAGTGACGATTAGGTGAATGGATTCCTTTAAGTTTACTGATGGCGATATCTTTGTATAGGTAAAGACGAATAGTATTGTAACATTTGAATCATAAACGCTTTACAGTATAGCCAACGGTGCAGGGGAGACACTGTTGCTGACTTCTTCCCCTTAGGTCTCTCCATAAGTCAAAATCAAATTCAAATTCAAAATATTTATTGCTAGCTAAGTCACATCTTACGACACTCATAAGAAGAAAAGTAGTGTTAGCTGTTATCGCACAATACTTGCCTCTACATTTGGGCAATGTGGTACTGTAAAAAAATACTTGATTGTCCCTTAAGACGCTGACTGCAGCCGATGACCTTGAGCAATGAATACGCCCACAAATTTATTTGTCTTTGAATTTCTTTGCAACACGCCGCAGCTATCACTGTCGATTCCCGTAGGAGTGACAGAGAAAAAGCGCATGGAATAGAAGGGCCTAAGTGCCAAACAACAAAATTCGTTGTGCAATTTAAAATTGAAATTTTATTAAAAATCTAAATCAGTCATTTGCTTAAGCAACATGTAATATACAATATAGCAAAATTTTATTATCATTGTTATACGGACTGCTGAGAAAAATGGTAATTTATGTAAATTCATAGGCTACTTTGTAATTATTTTCTATCGAGAAAAGTTTTTAGAATCGTGTTTTGGAAACAACTACCTGGTCAAAAATATGATCAATTACAACTACATAGAATTTGGCAACAATACGAGCCATAGGCTTAAAGCAAAACAATCTTCATCGAGCTGAATTTGGCTCATGTCAGCGTCTTAAAGTTCGTATGTTTGTGTACCTGATGATGTGCAGCGGTGAGGTGGTCCGGGGCGGGGGTGGGCGCAGGGGGAGAGAAGTCCCTTGCGTTAGCGCCGTGGTTCACTGGTATACCGCCCGGCATCGCCGCCTGCGCAGCCACCGGCTGGACTATTGAGATCTGTATACAAAATATTAAGTTAATTGATTCGGTGTTTATTTAACCCTGTTAGGTTAGATAGAGTTGTACGACCTTAAATGACCTACTGTTAGTCGTCAAGAACAGAAGTGCGAGTCTCCAAACAGTGGAAACATTATCGTGGATAATAAAAGAATGCGACGGCGGCTGAATCTAATTGTCTGCTCTTAGTAACCAAACACCCGCAGATAAATCAGTGTCGAAATAAACTCAACTTATAAAGGTAAGTACTGAATTATGACCTTATGTACCTTCAGAACCATCAATAAAAACTAACTTAAAGCCACCCTCCTTATCTTCTTTCTTTCCACTGAGATTTAGACTCTCTTGTGATCACTCTTTTTTATCTCATTAAAAAAGTAAAGTTATGGCCTTTAATTAATCGCTAGCATCCCAATGCAGGGCAAAGGTCTCCATAATTGAATTTATTTTAATAAAATAAAATTACTTTAGTAACGATGGAAACACGCTTGCCAAATGCGGGTTGGAGATCACAAACCCGAGAAATGTTCAAAAATTCTAATATCTTGTTGCAAGCCCGAGATGTAATAGGCTGCTTCTGGGTATGCTCGCTCCATTTTAGGCTTCTTCTTAACCGTAGAGTTAAGTATGTAGTCAAGAGCAATCCCAATGATTATAAAATAAAAGAGGTGCAAACTCAGGACCCCAATATTTTGGTCCCCTACTTAAACCAGAAGACCAATGGAGCGTTAGTAAGATTAAGTATTAAGTGATAGATTGTTCTTAGATAAAAAACTGAGCTGCATGAGCTCATTCTGCCATCCCTCTTCTATCATCAAGAAAGCAAATGAACTGCAGGTTATCACTCCTTCTTGGTCAATATTCCACCACTGCTTACAAAGCTCTTTGCTTCTTTCATCGTGATGCGCACTGCCAAGAAGTGGAACGGTCTGCCTGCGTCTGTTTTCCCCAATGACTACAACCCAAACATTTTAAAAGCCTTTTTTCATTTCATTTTAAGAGTAAACAGGCTGCTTCTGGGTAAGCTTGCTTGCTAGGCTTCCACTCCAGTCTAGGGTTCAGTGTAAAGCCAAGAATAAAGTCACAACCTATAATCATCCCACTGCAGGGAAAAGGCCTCCATCACTGAATTCAAGTTACCACAGCAATGATGGGTGTACTGGCATAATCAACACACTGACATCGATATATTTCATGCGAAGTTTGGTTTCGTCGCTATTTGAAAGAACTGACGGCCAGGCCTGCATTGTGGTTTCTGTTTTTTTTTGTTGTTCTCATTTAATTTTTGCTTAATTTAGTAATTCCCTAAGCTTTTAATATTAACATTCCACTGGTTTTTTGCTTTTAATAAGTGTATATATTGTAAAATTCGTTTATGATGTACCTAATTCGATCTCTCGATCAACAGAATATATGTTAAACCTAACCGTGGAAACTAATTAGGCTAGTGTATAATTTATTTGTTTATAAGTTTAAATGTAATAACTCATGCTGTTGTTTCCTTAATAAAGAAAAAAAAAAAAAAAAAGCTTGCCAAATGCGGGTTGGTGATCACAAACCCGAGCAACGTTCGAAAATTCGAATCTTTTTGTTGCCCGACCCGATCGAACCTGGGCCCCCGAGATCTTGGCCCGGTATTTAAACCACTAGACCAACGAAGCCAAGAGCAAACACATCCACAATAAATAAACTTACCCTATGTTTGTTGCTGTCCCTAAGAGGTAGGGTCTCCTCGCTGCCGCTGCGGGAGGAGTCGGGAGGCGTCATCCTCCGTTGGTCGTTCTGTGAGGACAGTATCTGCATCTCCAGCATCTGTTCCTGGCGGATGTCATCGTTGTAGTCCTGAGGGATAACAATTTGGTGTGACTATAGTGTTACTGAATACTATACCAAGTGTAGTCGGCTTAGAATAGGATAGCACTTTATTTCACTGAGAGTGTTGTAAAATTACTATAGAATTACTAATAAGAAATTTACACAGGTTAAAGAAGATCAGGCTATCAGAAAATGCCAAATATTCTGAATTCAAATTGATCTTATGCGTTGTAATAAAAGTTGTAATTTAGTAGGTTGATGTGCTGTCCACTGTAAAATGGGATTTACACGTGCAAAATTTATTGTTTACATAAAATAAATAAATGTAGAAAACATCATACATTGTTTTGACCCAAAAGTACTTATTTTGAAGAAATCCGAAACATCGAAGTTACCAAAAACACCTATACCCGAGAAAATATAGAAAAATACGTTTTCCTTTATTGACCCGTCCAGAATCAAACCAAAGATCACAGAGTCTTGAAAGTCTTGAGGCATCTTGAAAGCCTATAATATAATTAACTTTAAGTATCGAGTTATCAAATGATATTTTCGTTTGTACGTAGTCTTACTACTGTAAACCAACTCCGTTCAGCACCATCTATGGAAGAAGAATATTGATTTGATACCTAGTTATTGATTACGAGAGTATGAGAAATTATGAAAGAGAAAGTATGAAAAATTGAGTTCATGTTAGCATGTTAGTTTTCATAATCATAGCTTCTTCCCATTAGAACAGTAATTTCACGTACTTTGTAAGCTCACACGCTAAGTTTATTACTAAATTCCTCATCGTCTGATATTGCATTTCTGAAACAATGTAGGGAGTCGAATAGTTGCTATCTGTGTAAACGCAACTTTACGTATTTCAAGGGTAAGAGTTAATTGGATTTTACATAAGAAAGAATTATACAAACATATTTTTTAATATGATATAACTCAATTGGAATTACAATATCAGTATTAAAACTTGAAAAATTATATCTCAAGTGGGATCAAACCTGCATATCCATGCATACCACGAGCGAAGCTTTACTAATTAAGCCACAGAGACACATCGTCTCAGCGCCAATTTTTAAGGGGACTACTAGAGCTATATATATTGATTTAATTTTATTACTTCTAAACAAAATCAATTCACAAAAAACTAGAACAGTATTATCTTAGCAGATTACCTCTAGTATTTATTGAATCACAGTAAACTTTTCATTCGCGTCCGAAATACCTCAGTGTCTCAAGACGAATGTCTTTGACCAGTGTGTGTTGCCAGTAATGACCTATGGGAGTGAGACGTGGTCGTTTACTATGGGTCTCATAAGAAGGCTCAAGATCAAATCAAATCAAATCAAATCAAATCATTTATTTCGCAAAAAACATGGTACATAATAAGTTATTATAATTTGAAAAAGAATCACATGTTTCGCCAACTTGGTGGCATGCAAAAGAAAACAAAGAAATAACATAATTATAAAATTAGTCACAATTATTTATAAAATTTATACATGTCATAGATACCAATAGAATGTCACCTATATAAATGTCTTAAATAAATTATTAAATGTCACCTAAATTAAAATGTCCAATTTATATAAAGATTCATTTCATGTCAAAAAATTCACTTAAAGAATAAAAACAATGACCAATAAGCCAGTTGCGTAGGCATTTAATAAATTGTGCAGTAGGGAGCTGTCTTATGTTTATTGGAATATTATTGTAAATCCTAATACACATTGCAAAACAATTTTTTCTGAAAAATACGCTAGATCTAGACTGCGTCAGAAGACGAGTGGTGTCTCTCTGTCGCAGTCTTGAGTCGACGAAAATTTTTTGTTCAAAAAACTTTGGGTAGCTGCGGACAAAAGTTCCGGCTTCCAAAATGTAAAGCCCTGTCAGTGTAAGTAACCTTAATTTTCTAAGCGAGCGATCACCCAGCGAGCAATGGAGAGAGCGATGCTTGGTATTTCCCTACTCGATCGAATCAGAAATGATGAGATCCGCAGGAGAACTAAAACAACCGACATCGCTCGAAGGATTGCATCGTTGAAGTGGCAGTGGGCGGGACACATAGCGCGGAGAACCGATGGCCGTTGGGGCGGAAAGGTTCTCGAATGGCAACCACGTACCGGACGACGTTCCGTGGGCAGGCCCCCTACAAGGTGGACCGACGATCTGATCAAGGTCGCGGGAAGCCGCTGGATGCGGACAGCACAGGACCGATCGTTGTGGAGATCCTTGGGGGAGGCCTATGCCCAGCAGTGGGCGTCGTTCGGCTGATATGATGATGATGATGATGAAACTTTTCATTTGGTTGTTTATAATGTCGAATCTGTCGCTCACGCCAAAAGCGGCCGCTTTTAGCAATAATGTTCAATATGAAAGAATGCCGGCATGAAAAGCAGTTAACAGGGATACAATAAGCACCAGAGGTAATTTGCTACGGTAATACTGATCTAGTTTTTTGAGAATTGATTTTGTTTAGAAGTAATAAAATTAAATAAATTGGAGCACTTAGCTCTAGTAGTCCCTCCCTTTAAATAAATTTTACTGACGTGGAAACGATGCATTACTATTAGGGGTTAAAGTATGAAATTGCCGTTTTGTATGGACGAAATCGAGAAAAGTCATTTTTCCATACTAACAATTTTTTAGTTATTTTAAAAAGCCTGAACCGTTTTCGATGCAATTAAAGGTGAAAGTTAGATGGTTATAAAGCTACGCATTATAGTATTTAAATTTCTGAAAATCAAAGTATATAATACAAATATACTTAATTGAAGCAAGAAGGTCAGTTGACACATTGTAAGGGGTCTTTTCAACGACTTCCTTTGAAGTAATAGGCACTAGTATTGCATTTTTTTTTAGACAAAAGTTACTTTATTTAGTTTTTGATACAATACAAAAATAATTACGCAATAATATGACTATACTTAAGAGCTATAAACAAAATAAAAAGTAGGAAAATAATCGGCGATTTCATACTTTAACCCCTATTATTATTGTGTAGCATGTAGGCACTCTACGGTGCCGTAGCAATCCGTAGCAATCTACTAAGTACTGATCAACAGAACTTGCTACATAACATCTTAGCACTGTGTCTTCGTAACATGAGTTGTAGCAACTTAAGTGCGATTATTCTTTACAGCTTGTGCTACGATATACATACGAGAAGCTCCCATAAATTAAAGTTTGAAAGAAAGAAAAAAGTCTTAAACCAATGAAATATTGACACTAATAAAGTGAATTGATTTGCTTTATAGAGGGGATGAAGCTTGTTCCCTATTATACTGCCCTAAGCAAACCACTTTTAGTTTAACACTAGTAAAGCGGACAATGGAGAGAGCAATGCTTGGTTATTCCCTGCGTGATAGAATCAGAAATGAAATCCGTAGGAGACCTAAGATAACCGACATTGCTCGAAGAATTGTAGAGCTGAAGTCGCGGTGGGGGAAAATTTACTACGGCAAAGCCAACAGGTTATAATTTTAGCAGTCTATGGCCCGTATTCTAGAACATCGCTCAAGCAGAAATCATGACTTAAAACTAGATTTAAGACGAGATTTTATTCTAAAATTGCACATAAGCATAGATTCGCTGATCAGTGATCACATATTATGCTTATTCTGAAACGTCACACAAGCGCCAATCGGCGCTGAGTTGAGATTTGATTTGTGCTTACTCAAGAGACTTCCTCAGCACGCTTGAGTAGAGATTTGTATTTATTGTTATCTACGATAATCGTAAACGAAGATTTGTCCCTATTTGTCATATGACAAATATCGAAACTAAGTATCGAAAAATCTTCGTTTACGATGCTTTGCGTTTGCATAAGCAACAAATAGTTTTAATTGTTTTAATTGCATGTAACGAAACAAACTGCAGGAAAAAATAAATCGTACACGAAAACAGACTTGTATCATAGACAAATCGGAATTTCTCCCTAAATCTAGTTTGAAACTCGTTTCAACTGATACTAGTTTGGAATGCGTTCTAGAATAAGTGACGTACTCGAGTGTTGTTTGAATTCAAATCACTCAAGCAATGATTGAGTGATTTGAATTCAAACTGCGCCTGAGCGACGTTCTAGAATATTTTTACTTAAGAAACACACAATATTTTTACTATCGTTAACTTCACACTAAAAAGCTATTTATTTACAAGCCAAATTATAAGTATCAAATTACACGAAAACTGATGACGTCAGATGTCATGTCAAAAGTTTTATTTTTTTTCGAATCACCCACAAAGTGTGGACTAGGTTACTGTTTTGTCCAAGGAGTTATAATTCATAGAGAAAATAATAGACTAACCGTCGTCTCATGTGTGAGTGAAAGAAATATACAAACAAGGCATTTTTTGTCGCGTGTCGTCACGCAAGATAAAACAGTTGCTGTAGTCACTATGCGCCATTAAGGGAAAATATGAAGTAGTGAGTACGGCCACTATTGGCAATTCAGGGGTATGTATAAATAATATTTGGGTATTTATTTTGGGGCTAAACTATTGAGCCGATTTTATTGAATAAGGTATCAATCGATTCCTTCTTTTATTCCGATTAACATAGGTTACTTTTTGTTAAAAAAAAATGCTACATGACGAATGCTATAAGAAGATACATAGTAAGAAAAACCGATATAGCCGTTGGGGCGGAAAGGTGCTGGAATGGCCATAGTATGGTGGACCAACGATCTGACGAAGGTCATGAAAAGCTGCTGGATGTGAGTGGCGCAGGATCAATCTTTAGTGGCAGTGGGCTTACATAGTAAAAAGTCCGGCCAAGTACGAGTCGGACTCGCGCACGAAGGGTTCCGTACCATTGACTAGGTAAACAACAGTAGATACATAACCACTGTTACCATTTATTGATATCGAGCAAAGATAGGCAAAAAATGGCATTATTTGTATGTTTTTTTTTTGTTTTTAGTATTTGTTGTTATTGCGGCAACAGAATTACATAATTTGTGAAAATTTCAACTGTCTAGCTATCGCGACTGATGGACAGACGAACAGACGTACAGACAGCAGTCTTAGTAATAGGGTCCCGTTTTTACCCTTTAGGTACGGAACCCTAAAAACCAATAGCTGTTGGGGCCAAAAAGTTTTATCTCCGGATGTCGATCTGTGGGTAGGCTTCAGGTCGTTGGAAGCTACTGGGTGCGGGTGGACCAAGATCCTTAAGGACACCTTTGTCCAGCAGTAGGCGTCTCTTTGTTGACATAATGACGATGAATCAATACTCACAGGTACTAAGAACCTCCTGAGCTCAGCTAGGGCATACGCGATCCGCGCATGCGCCTCGGCCGGCGTCGCGAACGCGCTGATCTCGACGTGGAGCTCATCGGACAGATGCGCGAACTTCGGATCGCCTGACACACGCAGCTCTTCTTCCTAGAAGACAAAAAGTTATAATCAGAAAATCGAAAATACCGCCTGACTGTTTCATTAAAATGTCCATCTTTGTTATAACGTGATCTGATCCTTACTTATAATGTTACTAGTGTGTTAATTTAAATATTTTCAAAACAAACTGCTACCTTTTTACCCGCGGCTCTGCGTCAGTGACACTTTACATCATTTAAAATAGTCTACGTTCTTGCTAAGTCCAAATCTATCTTTATACTTAATTTAATTAAAATTGTTTCAGTAGTTTAGGAGTTAAAGCGTGTCAGACAGACAAACTGACAGCCAGACAGACGATCATAAAAAGAGTAAAGTAAAGTAACGGGCCATAATAAACCAATTGCAGGGTGAAGGCCTCCATCATTGGATTCAAGTTACCACAGCAATGATGGGTACTGGCATAATCACCACGCTTGCGTAATGCGGGTTGATAATCTCAAATCCGAGCAATGTTCGAAAAATTTAAGTTCTTGCTTCCGACCTGAGGACCCGAAGATATTGGCCCGAAACTTTAATCACTAGACCAATGTGTCAGACAAACAGATACGATTATTTTCGCATTTATATTATTAGTAAATAAGGTACATCTTTGATTACCTTCTGTCTATCTTTCATGGACCCTCGTCCAAGGACAGCCATCTTGCACATTGTGTCCTCTTGCAGCCGCTTCAAAGAATTGCCCTTTGGACCCAGCAGCTTGCCGACGAAATTGAACTGTGAACAAAATAGCATAGAGTTTAAAATACAACAAACGCATGCGCAGGACAGAACATTTGTAGTGACGCCAGTCGAGAGAACATTTTTTTGTCTTGTAGAAAAAGTTGGAAGGTGGTTTAAATTTCATCCTGTATATCAGACAACCTGCTTGGTAAAGTGGCGTGCACACCGGTTTTCAAAGTCTCGCTTGCTTTGAGGTGATTTTGGTTCATCGTTCCTGATTTTAACTAAACAAGTGTTACTTATTTAAGGATCAGGAGAATGTATGTGATATTGTCCACATTTATTTACTTGTTTATAAGAAAATAAAGTTTCAAATTCTTAATATCAGTATATAAACTTATGTCTCAGGCGGGACTCGAACCCGCATCTCCTCGCATACCTTGCGCGGCGCTTTACCATTTAGGCACCGAGGCACTACGTTACAGACGTCCATTTTTCAAGCATATTCTTATCGCTGAAAGCCAGCGTTGTTTCATCAAATGTAAAGAGTTTTTGCAATCATAACACCCGAAAGAAACATCTTTTCAGATGTTTGACAGTCAGTTAAGATGAAACAGATATTTATATACTTTACATGATATTTTAGCAATTTAATTGCAATTATAATATCATAAACTTCAAACATTATGTCTCAGGCGGGACTCGAACCCGCATCTCCTCGCATACCGGGCGCGGCGCTTTAAATTGCTAAAATATCATGAGTATTTAAAATACTTATTTATTTAACGCAACTAATATATCCATCCAATGTGCAGGAGAAACATAATTATAATGACGGATGCGTGTACCCATCTGTTGTATAGTTTTTTCCATCAAGGTAATGGGTCGCTACCATATTCACTTTTCACTGGTTTTAGCGGGCTTCGTTACATAAATTATGTTTTTTTAAATTTACCAGTTGGAAAGTAATCTCTTTTGTAAAATTATCGCAAATATGGATTATTTGGCGATGAATGTGAACGCTTTGAAAGCGGAATTAAGTAAAGCGCAAAAATAGGCGGCCTCAAAGAGCAACTATTTTAGAAGTTAGTTTGTTGATATGAAGATAATTATTTATAAATAATAAACATATTTAGATTCAAGATTTAAAACTTTGTTTCGGCGCCGATTTTATAAAGTCGCCTCTGACAGCAATACCTCAGGACCTCAGTCTACAGTGGCGCCAACTGGTGAGCAAAGAAACGGTAGTCCCCATTGCCCTCATATTTCAATTACAGTGAAAAACTGGTCTAGTACGAGGTAGACTCGCCTACCGAGGGTTCCGTATAAGTTCATAGGTACCCATTAAGACCATGCAAACCGTTGCTGAACATCTAATTGATTGATAACGTTGTTTAACTAAAACCTATGAACAATTTGTGGCATTTAACAAATGTTTGTGTTCAGAATTTTTCCTATGCTTGTGGAATAAGACAGTGTCATCAATTTCATAGTTCTTAATCAACGCAAAATACCTAACTACTTCATAAGTTTTGATTCCATTGAGAATGTCATCCGCATCCGAAATCATCCGCATCTTTTACGGCCGGTCCCAATAATCTATCTATCTTCAGTTTTGGCATATCGGAGATAGAAAACATCTTCTGTCTCTGATTTTTCCGTCCAGAGAATCAAAGACAAATATATAAATAAATAAATAAATATTTAAGACATGCCTCACCGGGCCACACTGAGCCATCTAGTCCCAAATTAAGGTACTATTAAAGTACCCTGTCGTATGGGGTACTAGACAACCGATAAACTTACTTATATACCTTTTTTTTTTTGTAAATACATACTTATAATACATAGAAAACACCCAGACCAGTACAAACAGACATGTTCATGCACACAAATATTTGTACTGTGCGGGGATCGAACCCGCGACCCATGGCTCAGAAGCAGCGTTAACTACCGCTGATCCAAATGGTCGTCTGAAATGTTGTTTTCTATCTCCGATATGCCAAAACTAAAGATAGATAGGTTATTGGGACCGGCCGTTAGACGTTAATTTAGGGAACAGTCCCTTATACTTACATTTACCTGTTTCCCCGAGATATAAGGTTTTGACAGATGCACATGTGGGAAACACATTTATTACAATACTTATTTATATTCATAATATTTATAACAACATATTTACAATATTAAACATATTTATTTACATAATATAACATTTAACACTTATACTAAAATATTTATTTACAATGCAAAATACAGTTCATTTCAATAATAGGGGTTAAAGTATGAAATTGCCGATTATTTTCCCACTTTTTATTTTGTTTATAGCTCTTAAGTATAGTCATATTATTGCGTAATTCTTTTTGTATTGTATCAAAAACTAAATAAAGTAACATTTGACTAAAAAAAAAAATGCAATACTAGTGCCTATTACTTCAAAGGAAGTCGTTGAAAAGACCCCTTATAATGTGTCAGCTGACCTTCTTGCTTCAATTAAGTATATTTGTATTATATACTTTGATTTTCAGAAATTTAAATACTATAATGCGTAGCTTTATAACCATCTAACTTTTACCTTTAATTGCATAGAAAACGGTTCAGGCGTTTTTAAAAAAACTAAAAAACTGTTAGTATGGAAAAATGACTTTTCTCGATTTCGTCCATACAAAACGGCAATTTCATACTTTAACCCCTAATATTACACATAATACATTCATTCATCACACTTGCACATCATTATTAACATTAAAAAACTAAAACATAAATAAAATTAATTGCACGAGCAAACCCGCGCGTAGTATGCGGCGAGTGTTGTATATCTATGCGCTATAGCTACGTGCGAACACCGCGCACCGATCGGAAGTTCGTTCGACTCCTGCGCATTGCGAATGCTCGCCAGTCGAGAGAACATCGTTAGACGCATATAACCCGTGCTCCTCGCCGCGCGCCGCCGATGCTTACGCGCTCGGTTACGTAATTTGTATTAAGGCCCGAGTTCACCTACAGACGTTTAAGTTTAAACAGCGTATAAAAGTGTGGGTGAACTCGGGTCTAGACCCAAGTTCACCAACATTTAAACAGCCGGTAAACAAGATAACAGAGTGACGATTAATTTGACACAATTCCCATACAACATATGTCAAATAATATTTTAAACGCTATTTAAACTTAATCGTCTGTTGGTGAACTCGGGCCTTAGACGTTTCATTGTGCGCGTTTATCTTCTTGTGTTTTGTGCATCGTACTTTGACTTCTACTGTGCAAATTCGTCTCCTATATGTACTCCTTCTTGTATGTTCTGTGTATCGTAAATAAACGACATTAATAGTGCAGTTGGACTTGTTCACTTTAATTCTACACGTACACAACTAACTGGAAGTGCCCCAAACACTTCCATACACAAACAGACAGTAAAGTGATTCTAGAAGGTTTCCATTTTTCCTTTTAAGGTAGGTACGGTACCCAAAAATAAAACTTTGAGTGAAACTATAAAAGCAGAGAAGTGTATTTTTCATGGTTCTTTAAAGTACTCGTAGTATGACAAAGTGTTTGTGCGCTTATGCGAAAAACTGTTTTTGAATTTGTAATGTAAAGTAAAATTTATTGATTACCTATTAAGGTAGACTTCGGAGCAATGCGGCTTGCGGCTTGCGTCGTGCGACATGCGTCACTTGCGGCCCACGCGGCCATGCGGCTGTACTCTGAATTAAAGGAGTGTATGTAACCGTCGCATGCGGCCGCGACGCTTCGCTCGGAAAGGGTTTCATACACTCCTTTAATACAAAGTACAGCCGCATGGCCGCGTCGGCCGCAAGTGACGCATGACGCACGACGCAAGCCGCAAGCCGCATTGCTCCGAAGTCTACCTTTAGATATTTTCAGTATTTTATTCTATTTTTCGTATCTTAATTTTGTAGATTTTTGCATTCATAATGCTAGTAAGACATTAAATATTATCTTAATAAGATAATAATATGTGTTGTTTAAGGTTAGTTATTTTTTTTTCGAAACAATCTATCGAAGCTTTGAACAACAAGCTTTACTTACCATTGATGTGCCATAGATATACGAGTACAAATATCTCCTAAAATTACCGGTCCAATTAGCACCTGGTTATCCGGATAAATCCAGTTGGTTCCGGCTCCTGTCATGTATAATTGAATTGGGTGGAAATTGAACCGGTTCGCTATGAGCATTTTGTTAATTTCACTAATTAAAAGCGGTAATTTTTGAACGATATTTTGCAGCATTAGCAGTTTTGTTTAAATCTAATCGCTGTGTGATGATAAAAATTTGCTTTCATTTGTATTTTTGATTTGTTGAAGTTCAATTCGGCACATATCAAATAAAAGTTAATAAGTTTTTGTTGAAAATAATATTACGATATGTAAATTTAATTAATTATAATTAAATTTACTTAATTAATTGTAAGCAAAACGTTTTTAGAAACATAATTACCTTTAAAAAGCATTAAATAATTATAATTGATAATTGTCAGTAATTTCTTGTTTAACACCCATTTTAAACTAGTGGCTTACATTAAGCTTTACGTCGTAATACTTTTCATAAAATTAATTACCCATGTTTTTAAGGCTGTCGGCCATATTTACCTACCTATTTATCCTTTGTGGTGATGCTTGAGCTTTGTCTTATTTATTTATTTACATACTTTACTGCATATCCAAAGAGACTAAAATTGGCGGCCTTAATGCCAAAAGCATTGTACCAGTCAACCACTAGGCCAAGCAGAGATTATACCTATGTATAGGTGCAAAGAAGTGAGGAGTAAAACTAATATAACAAATGTAGAGAAAAAAAAAGGCAAATCAGAAATCAATAAGAAAACAAAAAAATAATAATTTGTAATAAATACATACAAACTAGCTACATACATAGTAAAATAATAAATACATATAATAATTCTTATTACGAAATATATAAAAAAATACCGGTAATCAGTCGGCCAGGTTAAACGTTATTCGTGAAGACATACAAAAAAAATACCCGTCTTATTCAGAACTAAGAAGTACCTTCTTTGTATATTGCAATATAAAATTAATAACTTCATATCGGCTTATTCGCATCTATGGCTACACAGTCTTCCTTTTCATTCCATCATCTAATTCTATTAACCCTTATTATCGGTACAGAATAAAGAGGGCTGCAAATATACTCTTTGGAATTGAGTGCGTGCTTGAACGAAGTGCTTAAGTGTCGAGTATCTCTTGATTGGATCTCTAATAAGAGCATTTGTGCACTCACTTTTCTATGAGAGGGAATAAAACAAAAAGTTAAGATCGAGCCGGGAATGTCGATTATGGCGACTACAACCTTAATTATACCTCTATTATTCATTGAATCACTGTTTCATTCTGGCATTCTTTCGTATACTACATTATTGCTAAAAGCGGCCATGCATTTTGGCGTTAGCGGAAAATTCGACTTTATAAACAACTAAATGAAAAGTTTACTGTGATTCAATAAACATTAGAGGTAATTTGCTAAAATGATACGGCTAGTTTTTTGGGAATAGATTTTGTTTAGAAGTAATAAAATTAAATCAATTGGGGCAGCACTTAGCTCTAGTAGTCGCCTTAAGAGTTTTTTATTAAGCTTAGAATAACATCATAAAATATAACATATTTAGTCAAACGCATGCGCTATCTGCCATGACTATAATTATACTGGGCAGGGCAAAGATCCCCAAAAAATAATATTTTTTCACCAAAAATTGAACCAACAAAAAGCGTGAAATGTATCAATTTTGAGTCGGAGCAAATAAGAAATCACCGATCATCTGTTTAAGTGTGACCAAGATTTTATAGAGTATAGATCAATGTTGGTCCATTCAAATAGATATTATTTTAATCGAACAAAAACATCATCGAAATGTGTACGTGAAAAAATATTTTAAGTCGAATTCATATCCTGTTTTGTTTCGTTGATTTAAAAGTTTGATTAAGGAAACCTTATCTCTAATTTATTTAATCATCAGGCGGGTATATTTTTTCCGGTATGTTGTACGTTGCAACCTTTTGTAAAAATATGAAGCTTCAAATTGGTGTTTGAAAGCAAGTTAGTTTTCAATTTACCAATAGCTGTAGAATCGTTCACTCTGTGAGTACACTATCGATTTGCGATTAAGGTCACTGCACACTATCCAGTGAGGTTATATACCACCATACAGACTTTTTGTTAGGAAGCGATTATTCTTTCTCTCTTGAGTAACATTCGTTACATTGAATCGTATTGTTATGTGGATTGAAATACATTGATTTTCGAAGGTACTTCAATCAATAATTGGAGTGGTTCCATTTGCAGTGTACTATTATGGGAACACGGTCGATTTTTTATGTCTTTGGATTGATAATGATAAGTATCGCACTGGGATATATTTTTTGATAATATATTTATTTTAAAAGAGGCTGACCATAGTGACCGAGGCTCTTGCAATGCTCTTTCCGGAACACACTAGGCCTATGCACGTAATCACAATAAAACTTGCATACTAGCTCTTTGTCCAATGAATATTTTAAACATACTAGTGCAATTATACAACACTAGCTGTTGCCCGCGACTTCGTCCGTGTCAATTTCTGTTATTATGATCGCGATTATTTTTACAACATTTGTCACTGATGCTTCGCTCCTATTGGTCGCAGCGTGATGTTAAATAGCCTAAAGCCTTCCTCAATAAATGGACTATCCAACACAAAAATATTTTTTCAATTACCAGTACTTTCTGAGATTAGTGCGTTCAAACAAACAAACAAACAAACAAACAAACAAACAAACTCTTCAGCTTTATAATATTATACAGGGTAAAATTTTAACCACCTTCCAAATTTTAATATATCAATCTACGACAATAGAAACAAATGACGTATTTTTTCTTTTGGTATAGCCCAGTACAAAAATGTCAAGATAAAGCACTTAGAAAATGTCCGCCAAAAATCTAAAATTATTGATACGGCCTCCTAGCAACACTTTTTTTACGCATTGTGAATTTCATTAATTGATTACGATACTATTCATAGGTTTTTGATTGTCCCTTACCTGAAGTCTAGGACCGTATAAATTGAAAACTATATCGCGAAAATTATTTTTGGGTGACAACTTTATTTACATTTTTTACTTCATAAATGGGCTCTAAATACGATACTGAACGCCTATAAAAATTTTGGAAAGTGGTTAAAATTTCATCCTGTATAGATTTCACAGTCTATCTTACACGGCTGTATAGTTGTCAAGAAAAACACATCTTTTTCACAACTCAATCTAAGTTTCCCCGTTCCCGGTTCTCCCGTGGGATACGTTTGTTTAAATAGATATCGGTTTGCTATTAACACTGTGGGGTGCTTTTCCATTAGTCGCCATGTTTGCACTGCGGACACGAAAGAAATAATAAAAAAGTTCCGGTTTTGCAGAGGCCGTTTTCTTTCGTGATAAAATAATTGAATACCCTAAAAAAGGATCGTAGATATAATTTTCTTTTAGTAGAATGGAATAAAATTGTATATTTGTCAAGAAACAGGGTACAATCATAGATATTTAAAATAATCATTATATCGTCAATTTGAGTTTCAATCATATCGTCACACACACACACACACACACACACACACACACACATACACACATACACACACACACACACACACACACACACACACACACACACAGTATTCCGTATTACTTTTATAATTTATTATTTATTTAGATTTTAACTTTTTGGCCCTTTGACTGTATCATGTTCCAGTAATAAATTGGAAATCCATAATTGGCTGTAAGTACGATCTGTATAAGTGTTTTGTATTTTTTTTTTTAAGAGCTGTAGATTTTGTTGGAATATAAAATAAAATAAAAAATAAAATTGAGAACCCACTGCTTTTTTGCAACCATAAAGTTTTGCGGATGTCTACTTACTTTAAGTATGTGGTAATGCTTATCAGACAATAATTAAATATTAAATATTTTCAGTACAAGTTCCATCGATCTGCCGATCTCGATATTCATTTAGTATTGATATGCTATGAATTTGTATTACCTTCCTACATTATCTTAGAATTGTCAATCGAAATTGGAACCAATATAATAATAATTAAGGGATCAATCATAATAATTAACGTTAATTTAATACATTCACAAAATTAATATCTACTATTACTTAAAGCTCGGTAGTCCTTAGAGGCAGCGTTTTCGAGTTTTCAAAACCCATCTGAGACTTTGAAAACAGCGCTTTAAAGTCTGGAAAAAATATATGTATAAATAGATTCTTAAGTAAAGAATCTAGTCACATTCGTTATCGGTTACATGATTTGATGACTTGGCTGGATATAAAAAAATCACACAGTACATACACCTGTTTGTAATGTTTTTTTAAATATAACAACTAAACTACGGACATTTGATGTAACATTTTTCTGCAAATTTAAAGCTGCTATATATTCATAGACATAATCACTTAGTTTGATTTCATTAAATGATATACTTAATTACTATGTTTTAATAACTACAAAATACGTGAGTGCGGCGGCTCGTCAGGCCCGTACTGTCGCACGCTGGCGACCGATGGATATCGATCCCGAAATGCCGAACTACCTGGCCTTAACAACCAACCAAAACACGGGCTGACTTACAGCGTATATAAAGCCTTGTGTATTTTAAATTTACTTTACACCAGCAGCACTTTTTTTGTTTAGAAAATAATTTTAAAAACAAAAAAATCTGATTTAGTTGCACCTATTTGTTGAATATTTGTAAAAAGATTTCTTTCGGATGTTGGAGGTAGGTACAAACTTCAAATATTTATGTATCTCCGTTTGCTTACAGGGTACAGCCTTGTGTTTTTTTTCAATTTATACCAGTAATTGAATTTCTTCGTAACCATTGTAGTTAAATAAAAAAACTACACAATCAGTGACAAAAACGCCCTTACTAAATGAGCACCCACTGATTAATTGGGTGCTCTTCTACCTTAATTACATTTAAGTTTAAGGCATTTATGTACGCTTGAATACATTAAGGTATCACAAATGACATTCGCCGCTTCCATTTCAGCATGGACAGTTCGAAATGAACTTCTTGTAAGGGTGGGACTGTGTGATTTCTACCTCCTAGTAATCCACCCTGGGCAACGGTATCTTTGGTTTTCAAACCAACGATGACGGCTAACAGATCCCTCTGCGGTGGTAGGCTTCGTAAGAGGCCGCCTGGATGCTACCACCCTCCTGCCGGAGTCCAGCGCCAAACAGTGCCTCTGTGTTCCGCTGGTGTGTGGGAGAACCAGTACCTCTGGGTAAGCTCGCTCCATCTTAGGCTTCTTCTTGACCGTATATTAAGTTTCATTTTTAGTGAAGGAATTGTAATAAATTCTCTCTCTCTCTCCCTCTCTCCCCCTCTCCTATCTCCCCTCTCCCCCCCTCTCTCACTCTCTCTTAGCAGAAAGTGTCGTTCAAAAAGTGTCGTTACAATTTTTTCCATCTTTCGCAACGCGCGATAAGGAACTTTGTACCAAGAAAAAACTAATTAATCGATACATAATAAGAACTAGACATAAAGTCCGATGCGAAAAAGACACTTAAAACTGTCAACTTCATAACCCGGCTAAATTATGTCGACATGCAATAGTATGGACATTTATGTCATGTGTCTATTCGATTGATATAGAATGTACTAAAAGTGCGCCCTCATGTCTAATGAGTGCACATCTAGTTGGGACCAATTATACTATATTAAAACGAAGCAGATTTGTTATAAGCGCGCGTTGTGAAGACTCAAATACGTCCTAATTGAGGAGTTTTGTACATAGTCTGAGTCGAGCGCAATCACGAGCGGTAGGTTATCGTTAAAAATTATAGCCATCTCTTTTATTTGCGTGCTATTTCGCATCTTTTGTTCTGCTTAACGGTAAAACTTGTCAATGTGTGCAGTTTGGATTGCTCGGAACAGAGGCCTTACTCCGCAACACAATGTCCGTATATTCAAATCCATCTGGCCCTATTACTCATACCGATGTCTTAAAGTATCTGAAAGGGACAGATATATCCGTAAATACGAGCTTCGTGTTGCAGAGCAAGGCCTCTGATTTAATACGCAAATCACTATGAAGGTAACATTTATCTATACTTTAAAAAAATATCATTGGTTAGGACACTTTTTGGACACTTATTTGTCTTATTTTATATAGTGTCGTTGTTAGAATCAGATTTAAAACTTTTTCATCTTCAGTATAAAGAAAGAAAAACTCCACATTACGTAAGTACATGAAGCTGTACTATGCGAGTTGTAAAACACATGGAGGATCAAAAGGGATCAGGTCACGCCCTTATTCGAGAGCTCGACAAACAGACGGTCGGTACCGACTCGTGTGTGGCGTAAGTCAGAGGAATTAATTAGTCTAGACTGAATAGCTTGTGTGGTGTCAGTGAAATAGAATACCTATACCTTTTCTCGTCCTATTGGTGTCGTTAATCAGTTTAAGCGTAGACAACATCTTTTTAAGATTCATATTACGGAAAAAAATATTTAACTTAATAGGTGATTGATAAGAATGAATTGAAAATGTAATAGGGGTTAATAATTTTCCCACTTTTTATTTTGTTTATAGCTCTTAAGTATAGTCATATTATTGCGTAATTCTTTTTGTATTGTATCAAAAACTAAATAAAGTAACTTTTGACTAAAAAAAATTCAATACTAGTGCCTATTACTTCAAAGGAAGTCGTTGAAAAGACCCCTTACAATGTGTCATCTGTCCTTCTTGCTTCAATTAAGTATATTTGTATTATATACTTTGATTTTCAGAAATTTAAATACTATAATGCGTGACTTTATAACCATCTAACTTTCACCTTTAATTGCATAGAAAACGGTTCAGGCGTTTTTAAAAAAACTAAAAAATTGTTAGTATGGAAAAATGACTTTTCTCGATTTAGTCCATACAAAACGGCAATTTCATACTTTAACCCCTAATATTATTAACTGTTCGTCCCGGCTTTGCACGGGATTATTCATATGTAGGTTATGTAAGCAAATGGTCTGTTTTTACTTCATATACTTTTCATGCGGATATTTTAAATATATTTTCTTCCTTAAGTACTTACCTATAAGCCTTGTCGTAACCATCACAAACAATGACATATATTACTTACTGAATGTTTTGGTTTAGTGCTCTGAAGGCCTAAACTACTCGTATGTAGTCAGGATCCTACAGGAAAGAATAAATAAAAGGCAGACTGTATTTAGCTGGTAATTATTACGCGAGATAGTACAACAATGAGCCCGACAATACGTCCGAACGCGACCGTGGCTAGTGAGAAGTTTCGTGCTGTCATTTTTTTTTTTTGAAAGGGTCTATGCAGTAGTCGTGCGGCCAGCGCCCGCGCCGTTGTGTATATCGCTGGTCCTCGTCCCGCGCCAGGGGGCGGGTAGCCGGCGGCGGCGATGCGTTCACTAGGTTTGTTTTTTTACGGATCTCAATAGATAGATGAAAGAGTGCCAAATGTAGAATATAAGGCAGGGCTTAGTTGATAACATTCTCTTGATTACACACCAGGGCACCTGACAAATGAGACATAATAAAAAGTGTTTCAATTTAACATATTGTTAAATATTTCTTGTGTTGGAGATACATACACGTATTTTAAAGCATTGGTAATACTTCGCTAACCTAAATCCTAAAATTCATCGGCACAAGTAATCCCTTAGTAGCTCAAAGGTTACGCCGGTGGTTTAGTTGTCAAGTTGTGGGTTCGTATCCTACCTAAGGCTATAAAGTCTTAATTTGTCACACGATTCCAGCTACATTTCACCTCTACTCCCATGTCACTGTTTCTCGTTATATCCATCGTTTATGAGTACGAGTGAGTGAGGTTGGAGGGCCTCGGAGTCACGCTCACTGCTGGAGAGCTCGGCAAACAGATAGCCGCTTGTAGTTCAACCATAGCGCGTGGTGCAAGTAGAAGAAGCCGGCGAGTTTGAATTAATTATATAATGGTACTATTTGGTTGGTAAAACTGTTTTTTAGGCACCTAAATTGATAATATGGTTGAATGTATATAAACTTGAAAAATTTTGTCTCAGGCGGGACTCGAACCCGCATCTCCTCGCATGCCGGGCGGGCGCCATACCATTAGGCCACCGAGACACTGCGACACGGCGCGAATTTTTCAAGCATATTCTTACGCTGCGAGCCAGCGTTGTTTCATCAAATGTTAGGAGTTTGCACCCTTAACACCCGAAAGAAACATAGAAACATATTTGCAGATGTTTGACAGTCAGTTAAGATGAAACAGCTATTTATAAACTTTATTTGATATTTTAGCAACTTAATTGCACTTATAATATCAGTATATAAACTTAAAAAAAATTGTCTCAGGCGGGACTCCAACCCGCATCTCCTCGCATGCCGGGCGGGCGCCATACCATTACATGCGAGGAGATGCGGGTTCGAGTCCCGCCTGAGACAAAAAAAAAATTTTTTTAAGTTTATATACTGATATTATAAGTGCAATTAAGTTGCTAAAATATCAAATAAGGTAAATATGGTTGAATATTTAGGTTTAAAGTTATTAAAAACTGTTTAATCTTAGCTTAGTGCGTTGTATTTATTCAGGCTATAAGAGGTGCATAATCAAAAACTAGGATGTTAGGTATAACGTTTAGGCTGCGTTTCCACTGACGCGGAGAGGAGCGGAGAGGAGCTTAGCGGTGCATGAATTGACCAATCACAATGTTTCCACCGAAGCGGGGCGGAGATTTAGGGCATTGTGATTGGTCAATTCATGCACCGCTAAGCTCCTCTCCGCTCCTCTCCGCATCAGTGGAAATGCAGCCTTACCCAAATTCATAAAATCATAATGATATACAATAATGCAAACGATAGCTACAAAATAAAAATAAAAACTATAAACGATCATTTGACCCAAAAAAAATTGTTAATATAAAACTCAATAAGTCACACAGGAATTGCTTAGTTTAAAAAAAAGACTTCAATATTTTTTGGAAAAACCTATCTTACACCACCCTTTACTATGGGATAGATGAGCACAGCCCCATTTTAGAAACTCTTATACAACAAAATTTCAGATTTCAAATACAACATATAGTACAGTCTCAGACATTAAGAGTTAATGGGCAAACAAACATACGGACTGACGAAACTATAAAGGGTCTTTATCTTGCATACGAACCCCTAAAACATAATAGTGACTCTATTTGTGCCTGTTACCTAAACATGAAACCGCTGAAGCGATTTAGATAAATATTATTAGGCAAAAATTTTTTTTTATAAATACTTGTCCTGCTCTTGACTGCATACTTAACTATACGGTTAAGAATAAGCCTAAGATGGAGCGAGCTTACCCAGAGGTACTGGTTCTCCTACATACCAGCGGAACACAGAAAAACTGTTTGGTGCTGGACTCCGGCAGGAGGGTGGTAGCATCCAGGCGGACGAAGCCTACCACCGCAGATTAATCTGTTAGCCGTCATCATTGGTTAGAAAACCAAAGATGCCGTTGCCCAGGGTGGACCACTAGGAGATACATCCCACCACACCAAAACCTCTTGAATGGTTGAAAAAATTGCACATTTATTTGGTATCCCGACAAATTTACGGGATAATTTAAAATTCTAAATTCCACGCGTTCGAAGTCGCGGTTAGAACTAGTATCCTGTATATTACACCACACGTTCGCGTGTTGGGCTAAAGTGCCGCTGTTATAGTCAGGCGCATATCAACCCATCAGACGCGGGATGGACTCATTAATTAACAGAATTAGTTCATTGTTCGCACAGAATTAACGTTATTTGAGGCTTAGTGGAAATGTCCAACAAACAGGGACACCTAATATGATACTTGTTTATGGAAATACAATGCGTTGAATATAAATTAGGAAAAAAAACCAGTTCAACCCGCAATTTATATGCCTAATGAACAGTCTGAAAATATTATTTGTTTATGTTTTCTATTATGAAATCATTGGTGGGTGAGGCCAACTTGCACTTGGTCTTGTCCTTGACAGAGTAGTAAATAGCAAAATATGCTAAATGTCTGTTTAAAAACAAAAAAATAAAACAGTTCACTATCATCGCCCTCCCGGTCTATAGGCCTCCCAAGCAGAAAGATTTTTTTAGCAATTTCGCCAATGTTGGAAGGAATACGCTGCTTTTTCTGGCAGTACCTACACAAGAAACAATAATAATTATGCCATACACTCATAAATCAACAAAATCTCTTATTTTGAGTTTTTTCGTGCGTTTTGTCATTGCGACTTTTGATCATTGTTCAATGGGGACTACCGTTTCTTTGCTCACCAGTTGGCGCCACTGTAGACTGAGGTCCGGAGGTATAGCTGTCAAAGGCGATTGGCGCCGAAACAAAGTGTTATATCTTGAATCTAATTAAGGTTATATTGTTTACTAGCTGTTGCCCGCGACTTCGTCCGCGTCAATATCTGTTTATATGATTGCAATTAACATCAATATTTTTTCCCGTTTTTGCAACATTTTTCACTGATGCTTCGCTCCTTTTAGTCGCAGCGTAATGTTATATAGCCTAAAGCCTTCCTCGATTAATGGACTATCCAACACAAAAATAATTTTTCAATTCGAATCAGTACTTCCGGAGATTAGCGCGTTCAAACAAACAAACAAACAAACTCTTCAGCTTTATAATATTAGTATAGATAAATAACTATCTTGATATCAACAAACTAACTTCTGGAATAGTTGCTCTTGAGACCGCCTATTTTTGCGCTTTTTCTTAATTCCGCTTATAAAGCGTTCACGTTAATATCCAAATAATCCATATTTGCGATATTTTACGAAGGAGATTACTTTCCAGTAGGTAAATTAAAGAAATTATAATTTATGCTACAAATTCCGCTAAAACCAGTACAAAGTAAATGTTATTGGACCTCACGCGACACTAGCGCCTCTAGTGGCAAATTCACTAGCGATAGCTCCCATTGGGAAAAAATATTTAACTCGTTCTCTCTAACAAATAATTAACAACCAATCGTGCTCAATCAATGGCTACGTTCGTAGCATCGTAGCACCTGCTACAGACTACGAATCGGTAGCAGCTGCTACGAATTACGGAACTTCGCTAGTCTAGGCTTTCAGCTAAATGTTGCAAGTTTGTCAGAATTGGACTTTCACCAATACTTGTACATACAGCCAATGCTGCTTCATCAGTGAAGTTGGAAATTATATCGATTGATGTGTTAGGCTATTAATAAGTTATCAATATAGTTAGATCAATTTTTTAAAACAATAAAACTAAGTCTTGGTAGCTACACCACCTTAAAGTAAAGAAAGAATAGACCTTTTTTTTAAATTGTAGCATTGGTTGGATACCTTTTTGCCCCATAAAACATTGGGAAATAACGAAGTGACGTAGACGAGTGAAAGACGTGAGAGAGTGTGAGATGAGCCTTCTTGTGACCACAAATGCTTGAAAGTATTCATAATATCGATACAAATCAGAATATATTGAAAAACCCTAATAAACGGGAGTAAAATCCGTAAATTTATCCTTAATTTCTATGTTTATTGTACGCGTAAACTAAAAAAAACAATATTTTGTAGTTTCTTTTGTGACATATGTATATATATTTTTTATTGTCAATATCGTTTCAAGACTGCAACATTAATGTACCACAGTACCTTCACCGAAATCTGTTGTTTTTCCACCACTTACGAACTAATAAGACACACAATTCATACTAACTTATATTCCCATATAAAAGGTAACAAACTGCGCTTCATTTGTACCTTTCTCCCTCGCAATACTACCTAATATGTGATAGACGACGTCCGGTATATCAAACGATAGTACCATTCGCGAACACTAAGGTTTCATATAGATAATGGGCAATTTTTTCAAAGTAACGATGACGAGGTACGAGAAATTGGACATGGTCATAGGCACAGGTCGTTCAGAACAGACAGAACAAGCTAGAAAAGAATTGAGCGTTTCCTATTGTGCTATTTTAATAAAGCTGGCACAAAATGGATACCGCGTAACGCCGGCAGTGGCGTGTCGACTCATCGGGTGCTGCCGGGTTCCTTCGCTCAGGCTTCGGACCTTTACTTACTAGTACAGGTTACGGAGTCAGCTGGGTAGTGGCCTCGTGGGTCTATCTGCCTCTGTCACACCCACGCTCCCAATCAGGGTCCCCGCTAAAACCAGCGTCGTGATAAGCCTCTAGCTGTCACGACTAATGCTGAGCGGGAACCTATTTGACACTAATTTCCTTTTTTTTTGTTTTACATATTTTTGTACTAAGTGTTTGTTTTTGTGTCAAATAAATATTTCTTTCTTTCTTTCTTTAAAATTTATTTAAGCATTTCTCGCACGTCAAGAAAATAAACTAAAAGATTTAAAAACACTTCAACTCTATCTTATTGTCTTACTTTTCTTAAATAAATGAAGGTGTACTGCCAGAGGAACACGGGCAGACGGGCAGCAGCATCTTCTCTGCACCTCTGGTCAAACTGCTATCACTAACTCGTCTGCAAAGCCATTGTAACAATTTTTTTTTTGGAATGGGCTTAAATCATTTCTTAACATAGTTTTTGTGAAACTCATGAGGATCAGGTATTTTAACATGGCATTTTTCAATCATTTTTTATAAATGTGGACAACATCACATACATTGTTCCGATCCCAATTTGAATAACTATTTAAAGCACTCATATTTTGGAAACCAGCAACAACGAAGGTACCACAAACACCCAGACCCGAGAAAATGTAGAAAAACACTTTTTTTCGGGTCTGTTCTCTGTCCGGGAATCGAACCCGGGACCTCGGAGCAGGCGAAACCTTGAAAACCGGTGTGTACGCCACTCCGCCACGGAGGTCGTCGTATTTCTTTTACTCTTATAGTTTCAACATCTTTTCAAATTAATTGGAACTATCTTTGAGGTTAACTTTTTTTAACAAAAGACCAAAACCTTTTCAGTATGTACCATATTTAATGCAAATAATAGGGGTTAAAGTATGAAATTGCCGATTATTTTCCAACTTTTTATTTTGTTTATAGCTCTTAAGTGTTGTCGTATTATTGTGTAATTCTTTTTGTATTGTATCAAAAACTAAATAAAGTAACATTTGACTAAAAAAAAAATGCAATACTAGTGCCTATTACTTCAAAGGAAGTCGTTGAAAAGACCCCTTACAATGTGTCAGCTGACCTTCTTGCTTCAATTAAGTATATTTGTATTATATACTTTGATTTTCAGAAATTTTAATACTATAATGCGTAGCTTTATAACCATCTAACTTTCACCTTCAATTGCATCGAAAACGGTTCAGGAATTTTTAAAAAAACTAAAAAATTGTTATTATGGAAAAATGACTTTTCTCGATTTCGTCCATACAAAACGGCAATTTCATACTTTAACCCCTAATATATGAATCTTACGACAAATGAACAATCATAAAAATACTTTTTCTTAAAAAAATATTGATACCTATATAAAATGAGATTATGTGCTAAATAAAGTTTATTTTTTTGTAAATTATGGAATTATTAGAGATACCTCACGATGTAAAAATAAGCTGTTTGTTCTTATTGAACATGACCAATACCCAGCGTTTGTAACGGGATGCCTTAACAGCCGCTCGCGGCCAAATTCGGGCCATTTTTCTTTGAACTAAGCATATTTGTAGGCCTAGAGACTGGATACTACAAAAACTAACACGTTCTAATGACTACTGCATTATTGTTTTATACCGTGGTGTCATGGAAACTAATATAGTTTCTCTTCGAGTTAGAGGAACCAAAAACGATGATGAAACTCCACTGGCTTACAGCGTAAAAAATCTTTAATAAATTCATCGACAAAAAAAAGCCTTGTTAGCTTAACTGGTTAGAGCAGACAAGTAACAGGTTAAGTAAGCGGAAGTTTGTAGTTTCCAGTCCTACGAAAGGCAGTCGAAATATTTTATTCAAGGAATTGTACTTTATAAGTAATAAAGTCTAAATACTTAGTCTACGAACCTGATCAAAAGTAAACATTTTAAATAAAATTATGACAAAATAAATGATTTGTGTATTTATATCATCGTGTCAAAACAAATATAAATCAACAATTTAATAATATTGTGCATTTGTAACAAATTATAATCTGAAATGAAAATCAGAACCACGCATTTTAAAATGAGGCTAATTGCTTGTTTGATTGAAAATTAATGAGCTTATTAAACCGTGTTTTTGGTTTGATTCTTGTGTTTTTTGTTTATTGTTCTGTGAGAATTTTTAATAAATATATTATTTGTAATTCTCTTTTTGTGTTTAATTAGCATTCATATTTGGTTAGATTTCAGGTATTTCATTTCCTGTTTTTTAAAGTAGTCAGTGTCAAGCAGAATATTTTTTTATATTTGGTACATTACTTTGAATGAAAAAGGGCTTTAAGCCTTTAACTGCCGGAAAGCTAGACACATTAGCAAATTTTGTGTTTGGGGCTCACCGGTGACCCCCATAGCGCTTACTGTTATGTGAATGATTACTACTATTAATGATTATAGGAACGATACAATGTTTGGCATTTAGCATATATTTGTAAACAAACATTTTATAAAAGAGGTTGAAAATAGAGGCCGAGTTCTTAATATTATTACTGAATCCATTAAAGGGTCGTTATATACCTATTTAATATAATATAAATATACTTAATTGAAGCAAGAAGGTCAGCTGACACATTGTAAGGGGTCTTTTCAACGACTTCCTTTGAATTAATAGGCACTAGTATTGCATTTTTTTTTTAGTCAAAAGTTACTTATATTTAGTTTTTGATACAATACAAAAAGAATTACGCAATAATATGACTATACTTAAGAGCTATAAACAAAATGAAAAGTGGGAAAATAATCGGCAATTTCATACTTTAACCCCTATTATTTACCCAACGTTTCGGCTGAATTGCACCAAGCCGTGGTCACGGGCCGACCGGACCGGCCAATAAATAGGTAATATATACCTTTATAATACGAGTATTACACGTGATAACGACCCGTTAATGGACTTAGTGGTAATACTATGTGTTCAAATCGCGAAAGTTTAAAATCATTAATAGCGTATTTTTGTCCCAAAGTTAAGTTAAGTTAAACTATTGAGACAAAGCGCCTCCAGAGGCCTATTTGCAGAAATCAAACTAGTTATATTGATTGCCTCCCCTCGTAATAGACGACCAGAGACCTTTCTCTCTTACCGTCTTTGAGTATCTGAAAGAGACAGATCTTTGTTTGTACTTCCTGTTTTGTAAGTAGTAGTGCTTTAAGCGTGCAAGCGTGGTGATCATGCCTGTTTGCTATGATAACCAATACCCATATTGCTATGGTAACTGTGACAATGATGGAGGCCTTTTCTCTGCAGTGAGATGATTAAGGCCGTTACCTAGTAGAGCTTCAGTACCGTAATGAAAGTGAAAGCGGGCCCTCGGTCTAAGAAAAAAAATGCTATGTACGTGTTATACGCGTCGATTTGCGCGGCGTGATGTATCTCCCACGAGATGCCATTTGTAGTGATAAAGATGTTTAGGTGAAATTCTTTGTTAAGCCATTATAGCCTTTATTGGATGGGAGTCATTACCTTGTGGATTGTAGGATATTTGCTGGAGGGCAGTTCGTGTTGTTAGGCAACACGCTATAAATTTCTGAGTTTTATGGCTGATGGATCTTTTGTTTGGAACTTTTTGTAGAGCCTTCCCTTAGGATTTCTACTAAGGTCGTTCCCGCGACACCCACATACAGCAACTTCCCGCAACCTTCGTCAGATTGATAGTACACCTGGTGGGGGCCTACCCACAGATCTTCGTCGGTGCGTGGTCACTTTTCCATCCCAACGGCCATTGGTTCTTCTTGGCCGACGTATCCCGGCCACTGCCACTTCAGCTCGCTGTGGAGAAAAATCTTAGGGCTATGCCCAGCTGTGACCAGCAGTGACCGTCGTTTGGCTGACATGATGATGATGATGATTTGTAGAGCTATTAGCTAAACTGGCATACTTCTTTCTGCCTTAGAATCAATTGTGGTATGATAAATAACAGTATCGGCTTAGAAAATCTATCATGTGATTTTATAAAAATACGTCTTGTTTAACGTTATTCCGCAGGCTTGAAGCGTAAAGCCTTGAATAAATTCTTAAATAAAAACAATGACGGATACACAAACAATGACTGCAAATTTCCTCAACTGATATTGATCTTTATTTGTTGGACTTAAAGTTGAAAATCAATTCAGTGACCTTTATCTTTTTGGGTAGGTTGACCTGCCGTTGTCTGTATATAAACTTTTGCGATTATAATATAATATTAATATTAATAAAGAAGTAAGGATATTAAAATTTAGTGAAGCACATTAAAAAAAAAATTTTGGTTTTGATCAATTTCTCATACTTTTCAGTAATGTATCAGAAAACAGTGTATTACATAAATAAGACGATTTATTTATTGTATGGTTCAAAGATTACAATCGCTTTTGTTACAGCGAAATTCGAGTCGAAGAAGAATTGATGTTTTAAATCTACAGAAATAAAATATGCCGTATCCAAAATGTTTTTTCATCTGTAAAGATATCTCCCACACTATGAATGTAATACGTTTGGTGAAAGAAACTAGTGAGTTAAGTAAATTAATCGATAAGGTGATTGTTTTATCATCAACAGCGTACATCACTTTATGCTGGGTTAGGCCTCTCCTAACCCATTTCTATCTTTCAAAGTTACTCCTCCTATTGGAGAATAGGAGGAGTAACTTTGAAAGATAGAAAGATAAAAATTTGCATGGCAATAAGGCACACTTCAGAAAAATAAAGGGCACGATAAGAAAAAAGAAAAACAGAATATTGAATTTGCCAAAATCGTTTCACTTGGCAAGGTCCAGCTCCGTTTAGGATAGAGAAAAGATGTCGTCTGTTTTTGGTTTACTTACTCCTTTAGCCCCTGGTTACGGTAGCCATAAGAAGAGATGGGGAGGTGCTATTCTGTTTTTGGCTGCAACACACGGCAATTCATTACCAGCCCATATAAACAAGTCTTGCTTTTGATTTTATATGTCATTGCGGTGTTTGTCTACAATTGACTTTGTACTTAGTACCGATTAAAAAAAAAAAAAAAAAATGGACAGCTGGACACTGGCCTCTTCAAATACATGATTTTGCCATGATTGCCACATTTGCTACGCTTAGCAAGTAAGTTCGCGATCGCATTTTGGAAAATGGTGGATCGATTTCAAAATAATATCTTTTCTATACTGTCTCGGGTCCGGGTGTTTGTTTACCATTAAACAAGTGATTTAAATAGTTATTTACTATGGGATGTTGTTGTCCGCAATGAATGTTTTACCTTTTAAAATCATTGATGTCATCATCATCATCAAACCCATTGCTGAACACAGGCATCACCTTTAGCGACTGCGTTAACGAGTGTCGCCAATAATTATTACGAGACTGATCGCTATCCCATTAGCATTACGTAATAGGTCCCAAAAGCATTGCAAGAGCGGGTAACATTATATTTTTATTAAAATGTTATTGATTCTCATAATAATATTAGAGCGAAAATATATTATGTGAGAAAAGATATTGTCACACGGATGGAGAAAGGGATGTTTAGATGGTTTGGGCATGTAGAGAGGATGAATGAGAGAAGAATGACTAGACAGATCTACAAGACGAGTGTGAAAGGGAACGTTGGAAGAGGAAGGCCTAGACGAACTTATCACTATCAAATCGGGGATGTTCTGAAGAAAGGTCAGGTCAAGAGTACTCTAAACCGACGAGCGTGCATGAAAAGATTGATGAATGTGGAAGAAGCGAAAGATGTATGCCAGGATCGTAGTAAGTGGAAGGCCTTGGTCTCTGCCTACCCCGTTGGGAAGGAGGCGTGATAATATGTATGTATGTATGTAAATATATTATGGTTTAGGTATGATATCTATTCTAGTATATTTTTATAGGTTAGATTTTTACAAAACTTAATTATGTAGATTTTTAACTTTCATGGTCACTAGAGTTAATTGATTCAGGGTTGTCATATTATGTTACAACAACTGAGAGTTAATGTAATCCTCAGACCATTGAGGTCTAAAATATATAATTATTGAAATTAAATTGTTTGAAGGCAGTGGCTAATAAACTAGTGATGTTCAAGGCTCGAGGCCTCCGAGTCCTTTTGGCTAGAGCTCGGTGCCGTTTACAGGGCTCGCCTCATTTTTATAATGCTCGACGACTCGGGAGTCTTTTAGGGCTCGTGCCTTTTTGAAAGCTCAAGCCTTTTTGAGAGCTCGATCGATCTCGAAACTTTTTCAGAACTCGATAGACTCGAGCTCTAATATTACGCTAAAAAGGTCTCGTAAACTCGCAGTCGTCGATCAATCCGTCAAAAGATTTGAGCTCTGTAACTTGTAATTTGAATTATGTACACCACTGTTTTAATTTATTATTTATTTACGTAAAATTAAAGTCAAAAACATAAATTTTAATTTTTATTGTGAATGCTTGCGTTTATTTCAAGACTCGAGCTCTTTTAGTCTCGAGCTCTTTTGGTGGCTCAAGCTCTTTTGATAGGTTTAAGCTCTTTTGAAGGCTCGAACTCTTTTAAAGCCTCGAAGCATGGCTCAGAGAACTCGCGCCTCGGCTAGGCTCGGGACTACGAGCCTACCAAGCTCACTGAGTCCTGCCAATCCGCCTCGAGGCTTCAAAAGCAGAACTCGACGCCTCGAGGTTTTTACATCACTTTAATAAACCAGCATCGCAATAGCACGATTCATTCTCCTCCTAACACTCATTCATCACCTATACGCAAACCCATCCATGACAATGTAATAATTACTTACAATTACATCAACTAAATAAAAATGAAAATAATACCTTCGGATGGTCTCTGACTGGCACCACGACCCTCACACACACTTTGACGGGTTTGTCTCTTGTGATGTCCAGCATTCTCCTCTCCCCTCTCCATTCACCTGTCGACAAGTAAAAAAATATATTAAAACATCTCACAAAACACCTCAACTGTTTGTTGAGTTTACGAAAACTCTATACTCTGAAATGAAAGATATGTTTACCTACTGATTTTTATATTGGCGCTTATACTACTTTGTTTTTTTTTGTTTTTCCCGACGATTCGAAAACTTTACAGCTTTGTAGTTACAGGTACACTAAGGTAGTCTTAAAGTAGGTAATTTAAAATTGACGCGAACTATGAACCGTAAACATACCATTTATTTAATCGTTCATTTTGTTTGTTAGTAGCAAAATCTAAAATGGTAAAACATTGTCATTTCATCCCACTGTATATTAAGGACTCAATAAAACATACATTCAAAACATAAGCCCTAAGCGTCATAAATAATGGGACTGTCAGCCTGAACAAAGCTGCATTTTTGCATGAGTACGCAATAAAATGGAATGCCAATGCTCGTATCGTATAGAAAAAATAAAACACTCCAGCCAATCAGTCAAGAGCACGCGCCCAAGCCCCCACTCGACGCGGCGCCGTATTTAATCCGCGTTTGACAGCTGTCATTTTTCCCGCCAAACGCGCAACCTTTGCCGGTGTATTATTTTTCACGGGACATCGACCCTAATCGAATGTCAATTGCGTATTCCGAATGACAGCGGATTTGCAATAAATAATAGCTTTTATTTTCTACACAATAATAAAAAAAAAACAGATTCATTATTATGAAGTGAAAATTTTATTGTGGTAGGTTTAAATATTTGGACGTGTAAAAGCAGAAATAAAATATTTGGGGCCTATTTGCAGAAATAAAAATGATTTTAACTGATTTTATTTTCCTAAATCAGCAGAGCAAATACACTAACAATCTTCGTAACATAACGAAGCAAAAGAGCCTTACCACGATGCAGTAGTACGTGTTATTAAAACAAATGCAGATGTCATAAAACAATCCAATTTACGGTATGTTTGCGCTTTTAATTTGGTATTTTTAATTTTTGTTTGGTTGGGAGTTGTTTTAAGCCAGAAACTTTACTATTGGTCCTGAAGATTTCAATACAACGAGTCACGTTAGTAGAATGTCTCTTTTGTAAAAGAAATCTCTGAAAAGGACATAAAAAAGTTTTAAAGTTAGAAACTTACAGTAAAAAGCCTTGAATAAATTTGTCGACAGAAGGAATGTCTGGGTAGGTCAATGGTCAGCAGTCATCCGGAAGCAAAAGTTTGTGGGTTCGCGTCTCACCTCAGGTAGTCGACATTTTTATTTATATATCTGTAAATGTATGCAAAATATTTTTTTTTTACCTTTATAGGGATCTGCGTTGTCCTCTGATATATATTCAGGGATCTACTATAGGTTTTTTTTTAATTTTCTCTTTATTTCTTTATTTCCTAACATTATCTCTAAAATAATTTTGCAAAGGAATTTTTATTTTTATAGTCTTCATTCATTCAGTACGTAAGCAATCATCGAGGTAAAGCAACGGTATGTACGGTAATATACAGACAAAAACCTTTTTAAAGGTTTTGCGAGACCTTACCTATAATATATAATAAAGATATTTGTTAACTAACGACTACAAAACGTAAAATTTTCCCAATTGATATTGATCTCTACTTGTTGGCCTTAAAGTTGAAAATCGATTCAATGACCTTTAACTTTTTGGGTAGGTTGACCTGCCGTTGTATGTGCCTTAAAATTTAAAATAGCCCACTATGGTCGAGTCCAACTCGCACTTGACCGGTTTTTATTATATTAATACCTATCACCACCAGCATTGAATGCATAAGACATTAAGCAGTCTTAATACGATATTGCTTGCAATAGCGTTATCTGCGTCTAAACATAACGTTTTAAATTTCAACTTATTCCAACTGCGCTGTTATATGCTTAGCGATATTGTTATCTGTAACGGCTGATGCACATCGCAATGAAAGTCTAAGTGCTGTTTATATGCAGTCCACTAATGGCGGGATCGTTTAACCTAATACTCCGAACTCCGATATAGATACCATTTAGGTAATATCGCCTTCTTCGTCGCTTGACCACCTTTAAGAGCAAAATCGCTTGCAGCTCGCGTCGCCTATTATTCGAGTCCATTTAGTCTGTTTTTGTGTTCTGCACGCTATTTTCGTTTATAAGTGGTTAGTGGAGACCCCCACCGTACGTGCACGGGACACGGTCACGAAGAATGACGACGAGTATCAGATCTCCATGCATACCGGGCGCGGTGATTTGTCTAAGCTACCTAGATATAAAGTCACTGGGTAAATTTTCCAAGTATGTTTTAATCGCTGTAAGCCAGCGTAGTTTCATCCATGTTAGGAGTTTCTTCAATGACGACCTGCGACAAAATTTTTCATATTTAAATACTCAGTATCAGATTATACAGGTCTCTTTCAAAATTACACCTTTTTTTAAGGCGGCGAAATGCATTTATGCATACTTTGCGACAGCTGGGGCCGTCCCAGAGTTTTTTTTTTTTTTTTTTTTTTTTTAATTTATTTATATTCAGTTGTACAATTAGTTGTTACATTTGTATCATCTGCCAAACTGCTCAGCAGTTTGTCGGCAGTAGTTCTCATCTAGTATGTAAGTACATTAGAATCTTAGCAAAACCAGAAGACGAGTTATTATATTTCTTATAATTACAACATTTAACTAACATTGTAATACTGTAGCGCCGACACACACCACTTGGTAGGCAAAAGTGTAAGGCACCTTTGCCACCAAGCAGTGCCCATCAGCGCCACAGGATCACGGGCACAAGGAGAGATAGTGTTTTTTTAATATACTCTTCAGTTGATGTTTAGAGCTCACAGCCTGAATCAGATCTGGTGGTAAATCATTTATTAATCTCGGAATAATACATCGCCTGGTTCGTTTCCCATAATAGTTTTTAGATCTTGGCACTACATATTTTTTCCTTTTCGATTGTCGTATAGGATGCCTATAGATGCGCTCCTTTTTAAACTCGTTATTATTAAATTGTTCTATTATTAACTTCATGTTGACTTTTCTATCTATAGGTAAAACTTCGCATATTCTAAATAATTTCTCATATTCTTTATTACATTTATTTTTGACCTTTTTGTTTACCAATAATTTTAAAAACCTTATTTGCAACGCTCTAATTTTGTTGATATAAGTCGGGAACGCAAGACCATAGGCACCCAATCCGTAATTCATAGTGGACTCGGCTAGTGCGTGGTACAGCATATATAATATTCCTGTACTGGTCATATATTTTAAGTGACATAGTTTTCCTAATATGCTGCGTAACTTTTTACTGATCTGTTCAACATGTAGACTCCATACAAACTTACTATCTATAATCAAACCTAAATATTTATATGAAGATACTTTTTCTATATATTGACAATTACAGTTGAATAATTCATTATTATTATGCAAACATTCGTATGTGTGTCCTTTAATGACAAAATTTATTTGTTTTTCATGTTTATACGGCGATGCTATTAACATACATTTAGTTTTGTTCAAGTTAAGTATGATGCCATTGTCGTGCGCCCATTTGATCAGGTTATCGAGATCTTGTTGCATTTTTGACTGGATTATTTTTGGATCTTTGTTGCTATATATTAAGCATGTGTCATCTGCGTAAACATACATTGAGCTAGACTTTACGACATTACTCATGCTATTTACGTGTATAATATACCCTACTGGTCCAAATATAGAACCAGTCGGGACTCCGTACTTCATTATACCCTCATTACTTTTAACTCCGCTGACGTTGACTTCTATTGTTCTACCTATAAGATAGTTTTTGATCCACGTATTCGTAGGTCCGCGAATGCCGCACTCGTTCAGCGATCTCAGCAAGTCACCGTGATCCAGTGTGTCAAAAGCTTTTTTGAAGTCTATAAATACAACCATTACAAATTTTTGATCATTAAGTGCATTGTTGACATCGTCTGTAAATTTAGCTAGTGCCATTTCAGTGCTTCTTTTCGGTCGAAAACCGTATTGCACGTCAGTTATTACGTTATTATTCTCTAAAAAATCGGTTATCTGTTTAACTAATATTTTTTCTGTGATTTTATTTAATACGTTAAGTATGGCTATAGGTCTATAATTAGTGAATTCTTCATGTGACCCCTGTTTGTAAATTGGTCTTATTATTGCCTTTTTGAGCTCATTAGGATAGATGGCTTTTTTTAGAGACATGTTAACAAAGTTGGCAATGACAGGACTTATACTCTTTCTAATAGACTTCAAATCCCTAACCCTAATTTGATCCGTACCCGGTGACTTGCTGCAATCTAATTTGTCTATAATTTTTATCACATCCTCGGCTGATACCATCTTAAATCGAAAACTCATGTTTAACTCGCTTGTATACTGTTGTCTATCTAAAAACCTATGATTACACTTATGCTTAATATTATCGATCTCGTTCGTGAAAGTGTCGCAAAAAGTATTACAAATAGATTTTAATCCTAAGCTTTTTCCCATATGACGTTCAATAACAGTATCAACCGAGGATTTATTTTTTCCGATCCACATATTTATCTTTTCCCAGATTTTACGCATATTTCCTTTACAGTTATCTATATCCTTTCTTCTATAGCTATTTTTATGTTTATTTATAATTTTTTGTACTTTATTTCGGTATTTTGTATATTCTAGTCTGTAGTTATTATTACTAGGGTTTGATTTCCACTTTCTAAACAGTTCATCTTTATTTTCTATCATATTTAACAATGTTTTATTCACCCATGGTTGATTATCTCTCCTTTTACAGTTAATGTGTACCCGTGAAGTTTCGTATATATTACAGAAAATAGATTTAATCATGCTATATAATTTAATTGGATCTTTTATCTCTAAAAGTTCATGCCAATTCTGCTCTTTCAACTTTCGTTCTACGGCTTTATTGTCTAAACGTGTTATGCATTTATTTAGTGGTACACTATTGCCTATAACAGCTGTTAGTCCCGTTATAAAATGATCTGACACTTTGAACCTTAATACGTACGCGTGCACTGAACTTGCTTTCTCAGTTCTCACAAAGGCGTGGTCGATGCAGGACGTAGTGCGCCGTCCCGCTATAATTTCCTCACGAGTAACGTCTTGTATTCCGCTCTGTAGTCCCATCGATGATAATGTATTTAAATAATTATTCGAGATGTTATCCAAATTGCCTTCCAAAATATCGATGTTGTAGTCTCCCATTATTATAATGTCTTTCCTGTACGGTAATCGCTGTAAAATTTGTTCTATCTCATAAATAAATAATGTTTTGTTCAAATGTGGTGGTCTGTATCCAACTAATATATCAATATCGTAGTTATTTATATTCAAACTGCCATGCAACAACTCACAGTATGTAATGCTTGTGTCATAAGTTTTGAAGTTATGGCATTCTTTTATGTAAACAAAAATACCACCTCCTTTTTGTTTTATTCTTGTTTTTGAGTATAAATTAAAGCCTTCTATGTTGTATAAGTTCGCTTCATTCTCTTGTACGTTAACTTCTGTTAAACAAATTATATCTATGTTGTGCATGCAGTTTTTAATAAGTGCTAGTAGTTGATTAAAGTTTTTTCTTAATGAGCGTATATTTTTATGTAAAATATGTAGAACACTTTTATTTTTATTTACATTTATATCATCGTACCATGTTTTAAGTTTTGTGTATCTCGTATATTCTATATCTTGATAAGATGGTTGTGGGTCGAAGTTGGATGATTCAGTTGTATTATCCATTTTATACTATAAATTATATTATTAAATCAAATGTCTGGCTACTCTTGATTTTTTTCAATTAGAAAAGACTTGATATCACTCTCATGACGTATTTGGTGGATTTTTTTGTCGTTATCGTTTTTTCTTATAAGTATTCGAGCATTTTGAATCCATATATATTTATATGTGTCTTTTAGCTGTGTCTTAACTTCCCAGAAAAGGCGGCGAAGCCTATGTGTTACGTTTTCATTTATGTAGATCTTTGTTTCGTTGTTATTCTTAAATATGGTATTGTTAGTAAAATGCTTTTTTCGGCAGCCAAGCCACTGGGTGCGATTTTCACGTGACACGAGTGATATAATTATTGGTCTTGAATCATTACTGTTTTTAAGTTTGCCTACTCTCCATGCATTTCTTATTGTTTCTGGACCCAATTCCAATTCTGCTGCAATCATTTTGGTTATCTCTAGAGCGGAGATACCTTGCTTTTCCTGAACATTTATCAATTCAATATTGCATTCTAATTCTTTTTGCTCTAAGCTACATACTCGCTCTTCTAATGCCTTGTTACATTTATCCAAAAATATATTTTTCTGTGCTAAGTCTTTTATTTTGTTTTCTTGCGTTTTAATAGTTTTAGTCCACTCTTCATTTGAGTCCTCAAGCTGTATTACTTTTCTCCCAAGATAATCTATTGACTGGTCTATCTCTTCATTTGTTTTCTGTAGCTGACTTACTGTATTTTTAATTTCAGATATATCCTTTTGAAAGCTCGAGAAGCGAGATTCTTGTTGTTCTTTAATGACATTTAAAGTCTGTAGCATTATCTTCATTTCTTCACGAAATGATTCAATTGTTGTATTTATTGAACTCAATGCGTTTTCCGAGCAACAATTATTATTCTTTGGCATATTGGACATTTGTGAGGTGGATGACTCACAGTCCGATTCATCATATATCCGTTTCTTCCTAGGATTTACCCATTCGGCAATAGATGGTGGTTTGTCTTTCATAATCTCTAAATTCGTATCCGACGCATACATTTTCGTTTCTTTACCCGGCGGCGGCGTACGCTTCATTTAGGCCTAAGTCGATGTTTCCGAAACCTCCAAGCAGTAATAATGACTAATCCTGTGGGCGGGGCAACTCCACTCGATGCGCAGGAGGCGGGCACTTGTTGAAACTGCACTTGTAGTAGCTGCTAATATCTCATTCGTCCTTTTTTAATGCTGCACTATTTGCTGTTGCTGTCTTTATTTAATCACGAAAAAGTATTGTACACGGATTTCTTAGAGACAAGCACGTCCGGACGCTTACGCTCACACATGAGAACTGAGGCTCATCTAAGGTTACTGGAGCTAAGCCCTCCTTGTCCATTGCCATTAAGTGAGTCGGAACTATGAGATGATGGTGTGCTTCCAAAGGTCTTCAACAAACAGTGCGTGGGACGTATATATGCTTTTACATAACAGCTACAGGCATCCTTTGCCGGATCATCACCACCGTGCCGGTCATCTTTGATCTCGTGAGAAACCCAAGATGGCGGGTTATAGGGACGTCAGGCACGGTCTTTCACCTTCTCTCAGCTGCTTCCTTTTGCGAGTACGTTCTTACAGAAGCTAAGCAAAAGCCAGTCACTTCTCAAGCGAATTGTGAAGATTATGGCTAAGAGGTCGAGACCATTATGTTTGCTGTAGACCTAAAAGGGACTGATGAAGGAGCAAATACTCAAGATATCATCAACTTAAGTGGAATCGAAGTGAAAGATATATTTACGAATTAACACGCGCTTATTAGGAATTTAAAATTATATTTTTGATATTATAGCGACATTTCGAACACGTTCAGCACACGCACAGCGTTCATGGACACAGGTGGACTGTTTTGTTTTTAAATCCTAATAAATGCGACTTAAATCCGTAAATAGGTATGTCCCACTTTAGTTTCTTTTACAATAGTACCTCTTTTCCATGTTCTGTGGATGTACGTTTCTTATTACTGAACATTTTTAGTCTAAACAAGTTATCACCATGATTTATTTGTTCAGTTGACTGTCAAATTTTGTCTCCTGATGAATTCTAAAATTATATTTTTAATGTGACATCAAAGAGTCGCATAAAAACAGTTTATTTAAATAGACACCGCGTATGCTAAAATAAAATAAACTTCGCTTGTTGTCTAGAAAAACAGACGAAACCAAACCAAAGGGATTCTCGGTAAAGATAATGAAATAAAGTTTCGTAAAACTTTTTATTATTGTAAACGGCAAAACTTTTTTGGTTTCTTTTTAAAATAGGCAAAGACAAACTAGATGGTTCGACAAAGTTAATTTAATTTTTCACGTTTCACACGAGTTTTCTTTGTACTATTCAAGAATATTATAAAATACAGCTTCTAACACTAGTTGTCAGGAAGACACAGCGTGACAATCTGTTTAGGATTCTGTAGTAAATATTTAAAACCCTGATTGGTTTACTACGTCCATCCGCGCTTACTTGTCAATAAAAGTGGTAAAATTAAATATTGTAAATAATTTTCATTTAGGCTTTTTTTACCTGTAATGCGTCAAGGGGGTTCTTCTTCTTCTTTTATAATATGGCGAAGGCAGTGTTTTGGCCAAAGCCACACGATTCCGCCAATGTCACGAAAGGGGAAAATACAGTGTTTTTTTTTTTATTTTAAATACTAAGGGCGGTTGAATTAGTATTTTTATCTATCCCAGAGTGTGGGCATTTCTTGGATCCCGCGAACTTCGTATCGCCTCAGAATAATATAATTGGATTTGACGTAAGAAGTCACACTATGTCATTGGCATCAAATATGGCATTTATCTTACCATGTTGTTACACAGAAAATGAAATAATATTGCGACTATAATTTGAGATGTAAGCTATCCTATCTTTCAAGTTGGATCAAATTGCATACGGTATGCAAATCAAATTTGAAATCGGTTCAGTAGTTTAGGAGTCCATCGCGGACAAACAATGTGACACGAAATTTTTATTTATTAAGATTTTTTATTCGTTTCTCTCTGACCAATCTCGAAACCCACGCGGACAATGCCGCAATCAAAAACCATTTTTTTAACAAATAATGAGGAGTAATAAACTGAAGAAAAACCTGTTTTTATTATCTTAGTTTCGAAACTTATCTTATTAAAGTCTAGTGGAATAATTTCCAGAGATATGAGGCAGTTTTATTTATGGTAATCGCCTGTAGTAACGGTAGCCGGCTGCGAGATATTTTAATATGTACGAGTTTTGTGAATTCACCTGCATCGGAATAGTGACGTGAAAAATTATGAAGGACTAAAAACGGGACAGCCATTTGTGGTTTATTTGTAATTATAAGTAAACGTACAGTCATTAGTCACAGCAGGTAGAACATATTGCTTATAAAAGATAAGTTGAAATATATTTTATACATTTTTTCCTGTATTTAAAAATGTTACGGATTGTTTACGCTCTTTATTTAATTTACTTAAATTATAATATGTTTGTTTCCATTTGCTGCGCGTGGCAGTTTCCTCGTAGGTATCTGCGGAAGACCAGCGTTGTGGCATCCTTTAAGCCGCAACATATGCTGAGTAGATACCTATTTAGTACCATGTGTTATAGTGTTATTATTTTAACTATTGCAAAATTTTGTTGTGGTACTGAATAAATTTATTTCTATTCTATTCTATTCTATTCTAGTTCAAAATTTGTTGTCCAAGCAGAAAAAAAAGTTAAGTCACATAACACACACAAACAGGCAAAAGTTAAGGCTTACATGCCTCTATAGACGGCTCCGGCTCCCTGCTGTTGGTGTTAGTAAAATCTCGTTGGGGTTCGTTCGTTAACCACTTGATGTTTTTAGTAACTTTTTAAAACACTCCTCTTACACAACCTCACGTATTTTGTTAGAAAATATGTAAAAATTTCAGAATTACCTTTTATCTTCCGGAGAATCGTTGCTACCGGAGAAACGCACCGCATTTTAAATGTGTATCTTATTATAGACCAAGGATCGCCCTTTCCCCAAGTGCCTGTGATATTTTGTGATTCTTAGCGAACCTATTTTGATCTTCATATGACTACTGAACAATCCCTTATTATCAGGAATTCTGGGGTCTTACATTGTTAAAATTAAAATGGTACCAAAGTGGGACATGTCCCCTAAATCAGTCAGTATACTGCCCAACACTACTCCAGGTTACGAATTTAAAAAACTATGTCAAGATCTGACTTTCAAACTCCAATGAAAGAGCTCGCCTAATTTTCGCATTTTTATTTTTGCTGCTGATTCGTGCGATAGCGATGGAGTGTTATAAATTATTATTTCTTTTACAACAACAACGGCAGGTCAACCTACCCAAAAAGTTAAAGGTCATTGAATTGATTTTCAACTTTAAGTTCAAATAATATAGAGATCAATATCAATTGAGAAAATTTTACGTTTTGTGGTAGGTTGACGTGCTGTTGTCTGTACATTATACTCGTCACTTTTCTCCTTTCACATTTAAGATCAGTAAAAAAAAACTTTTTGGGGTTATTTACTCTTAATAGGCAAAAAAAGACGTGTGGCACTCGGAGACTGCCGCGGTAAAGCTATTGCATAGCATTTTTTATCAACTCAGGCCGATACAACAAATGCCACCTAAAGGCGGGTTGCTGAACTAAAGAGACAAGCGTGATATTTCAAAAAGTCATTAAAAGTTCTGCTATTCATCGATAGATGGAAAAACTAAAAACTATCGCCGCTGTGCCGGTCGGAGTGGGGGGTGTTAGGTTATTTTCGCTACGGAATTTCTGGATTCGGTCTCCACGCTCAAGGCCCGCGATAGAAGCTATCCAATAGCTTAAAAAACTAATGACCGGCATACATAATAAGACAAATTATTAAATTAACGTTTCGTTAAACGCAATCCATTACTGGTTCGAGTAACTTATAAAGAATTCATGCTTTCAATGTTATATTATCTGCATAAAATAAAATCATTGCTCTCGAAGTTAATTGTTATCTACGACGTAAAAGAGATAAAAATGCAACAGATGACAAAAACTTACTTGAAATATTCAAAATTGTGTTTCTCATAAAATGTTGCCATCGGTAAGTGGAATCCCACTTACCGATGGCAACATTTTATGAGAAACATAATTTTTAATTGGAATGTTGTATGCAATCGCATACACGGACTTTTAAACAACATTCCAAGACAATAAAAAACATGATAAATTTGCTCGTCATATTTTTGTAAATATTATTAGTTATACTTGTGAAGGACAAGATAAACATTTGTTAATTAAAAACAATTTAAAAAAATTCTATACAGGAAAATAAAAATTTATTTTCCTGTATTTATTCATAATTTCATTTTATTGCTTTAATAACAGTCCATAAGAGGAAATACAACGGCCGTTTGTCCATACAAACGTAGTCCTCTGTTTCCTCCCTGGATAATGCTAGTAGAGTAATAATTTTTATTATAAAAATCTATGGCCACTATTAGCATGTTTCTATGTTTTCTGGTTTTCATAAATTAATTAATAAAAAAGATATGACCCCTCAAAAATCAAAAAAATTCTCCAGATTTTCCGCTGTTTTCAAACATCCAGAAAACAAATTTGGCTAAATTTTAGAAAAAAAGGAAAACATACGAACACGGCCAACGCCTTTCTTTAATTTTTAATGAAAAAATTATTTAAATCGGTCTAGTTTTGTAAAAGTAATCGGGGGACTACGAAACGTTGATTTGTTGTGCTTTTAGTAGGTATTTCCGGTCCAAGAAGCAGTTGTCTCTATCACACTCTGCGGTGAATGCGTTTGGCACTGCGCGAAAGCAATAGATTTTACAAATACCTATTTTTCAATTCTCTCGCCCGTAGTGTTTCCTCTTAATAATACATATAATTGCAAAAGTGTAAAGAGCGCTACATAACCGAGAGAGGGCGATATTACAGCATAGCTTGTGCTCATAACTTTTTCATGAAATGGGAATTAAAGTAGGAACAGGAATAAAACACGCTAACCTAGATTCTAGTATCTTTACTCGCTTTTCAAAGCAATTTAACATCGCAGATAATCATGAAGCCAAAATAGAATTGTTAAACTAAATTGGTCATGCATTTTATTAGCTTGCATTTATTTCAAAATCATATTTGTATTATTGGCGGTACTTATTTTAGTCATTTTAGGAATTGTATTTTCAACATTAAAATACCAAAATAAAGTTATATTTATCTATATCATTGTCAGCTAGACGAAACCCAGGAAATATCACCCCAAAAGTACACAAAAACTCCATTAAACCGTTACATTTAAAAAATAAAATTTCAAAATCCCCAAGCCGAAACTTTAATAAAAGTTTTATCTGAACGAGGCCCGCAGTTATCACGTCCCATCCGCTCCCGGCACTATTTGGCAGACAATACCGGATGGAACCGCCTTGAACCGGTTCGAACCGGGTGTTAACTGCCGAAAGCCGGTGCTGCGGCGGTATCGCGCGACTAGATGGACCAGTAGCTCTGATAAAACGGGTAATGGAAGCCACAAGGTAAACTAATGCAGAAGATTGCTTATGATATACTGTGTAATAATGTAACATTTGTTTTTATAAAGACTATGATTTGATATTATCTTTCTTTACGGATATTATATTGTGATTTAAAACTATGCGGTATACTTGTTGATATCGTTACTACATTCATAAAAAATATACTTTTAACATTTTTGACGTTTGTAACTTGCTTTTAACTAGAAAGGGCCTTGAATTTAAATATAGTACCTTTTTTTGCTTTATAAGAAGTTTGTTGTTGTCATAAATACAATTTGTTAACTAGTATATTTTTAAAATATTGATAGAGGTATGTACCGTACCTTTTTGTATGATAAGTTATTTTCCAACTCTATGTGTATTTGCTGGTTATATTTTACTTTCCTCTGATTTATTTCCAATGCAAAATTATTTTTCTCTATTCAAAGGCTTTTTACACGTAATGACGTTACTAATTACTTATTCTTGATAGCTTTTCTTTTCACTTCCAAGCAGTCTTTCTGAAAATTTATATTTTGTGGTACAACGCTCGCATATGATGCCATGCAGAGCATGACAAGCCTACTAAAAAGGCCCTCCACCTAAAATTCTGCACAGAAACAGCCACTTAGATGTACAGAGCTGCGAAGTATGTTTACTTGTCAAAAACTATTTATTTTCATTGGTAAGGTGAAAAGTCACTAATTAACGTTTTTGATCAGATTCGGAAGGCGCTGGTTACAGACTTTTTATATTATGACGAGCTTCAAGTTTAATTCTTTAGAGAAGGCGAGTGTTGATGCACGTCGGAAAGAGTCACAAGTCCCGGGAGCTACTCGGAGTTTCTCTTTCTGCCACACGATGGACCTGGCACCAGCACGGTGAATCCATGGAACGCTAAGAAGTTTGTGTCAACGTCTATCATTACTCTACAGAAATCTGGACCAGCAGCTTATCATCCTTTCCAAGCACAACCACAAATGAGCCCCGTCCAAACCAAAATCGGTTTAGAAAATATGGTTTCCCATATTTACCCGATTGGGAACCCATAACCCTTCCGTACTCCGTAGCATGCGAACGAACCTTCGCACCATTTTACTAACCGGGTCTTGCAACACGGCAGGCTTATTATACAGTTTTTGATCATTATTGCAAACAGTATTTTTAAGTCATTTTGTATGATGTGGATACAGACAGAATGATTTCCTAATCCTGCATTAAACTAATACAATTGAACACCAGTGGACGCAGTAGCCGTCACAAGTTTAAACAAGTTATCTCCACAATACACAAAACTTCGGCTGTATAAACGAAACAGCGATATCTGGCGGGAAAATCTCGTTATAACTGGTCCTATCCGCTTCAAACCGGTTATGAAGTGATGCGAAAATTGCTATTCTGACAATCGGACTTCACAGAAACAGAAGATTGGTTAATTGGTATGCTGTTTGCGTACAATTGTGAGGTAACAAGGTGCCATTGGTGGGATCATGGATGCGATTACGAGACTTCCCTTTGAATGACAATAGTACTAGTTATGAATTGAGATTGGAAATATGATTTGTAAATCAAACTTATTTTTATGAATAATTTGGTAGGTACGAAATATGTTGTTATTACAGTTTTTCATTGTTGATTTAGATTACATGGTATAACTAAGGTAATAAAATGCACAATTCAGTATGTGTGATTCGGTGACGAGACTAGAATACAGAAAAATAATATTTTAAATATTTAAGTAAGAAAAAAAGTATCGTTATTTATAAAATAATTTAGGGAAAAAGCTTAAGTAAAACTCTCATGGTGTTAATTTTTTTCTCATATAAGTATTTAATAAAGTTTAGTATTATTTTATTCTTATGTCTGGAGGAATGCGAACACTTTTATTTAGGTCTAGTGTTATTGCTTCGTGTATCAATATTTTACTTTATATTTATGGAATTTAAACATTCTAGACACACTTGCCGAGACTTACTATTTGAAAGGTTTTTATGTTCCAACTATGTGTATAAGTCACGTTTTAGTAGACTAGAGCCCATTTTTTTTGGGAAAACTCGTAAATATCAAAGCGGCACGGAGGATAGGTACGATGTACCCTTTTAAATAAAATATTGTTCTATAAAAACATGCTAGATACAATTCAGAGCAAGCTGGAAGATTTGCGAACGCTAATACCATATTACTTAAACAGTAATACAGCGACAAAAGATAATAGTATCCATAGTACCTATCCCTCTTATCGCATTTGGAGTTTTCTGTCCCCTGCTGCCCTATCCAGCTCAGGCTTGCAGATATCGAGAACTTTCTGTGCGCGAACAAACTTTTAACTGAAAGCCAGATCACATTAGATGCGGGTTTTCACGGTTCCGTTGTTACGTAAGGACGATGTGGACAAATTGTATATACACAAACAATCTCATACATTTTTAGATAATATAATTAAACTGACAAATAAAAAAAAGTTAAGAGAGAGCGCCACCTGCCAATATTTTGGAACTTAGACATGCGTGACATAATTAGAATGCCAGGGTCAGGATTCTTCCAACATAGTGCAGAGTTTCAGGTAATTAAATAATGTTCCTTTTGCTTAATTTTCATGAGATACCCATATTTCTGTTTAAGGATGTAGAATAAAGGACAAACTCGATAGTGCAAGGTGTATGTAAAAACCGGCCAAGTGCGATTCGGGCTCGCTCACGAAGGGTTCCGTACCATTGACTAGGTAAACAACAGTAGGTCCTACATAAATTTAGTTAATGTAGTGCCTACTTGTTGCCATTATTGATATCGATTAAAAAAGGGCAAAAAATTGGGTTTGTCGTATATAGCGTTGTCAGGCGTCTGGATAAATCCGGACATAGGTAGGCTTTATGATATCGTGTCCGGCCAAAATAAATGGTGTCCGGCTTGTCCGGCTCTTATTAGGTTTTTTACATTTTGCAAACGAGCGAGCGCCGAGCCGACTGTCGGTCGATCTCGCATTAACAAAAAAAAATACAAATATTTATGGTAATAGTCAAAAAAGGTTGATTTTACATAAAATTTTTTCGTACCTATTAATACTGAGACACAAAATCCTCAATAATGCAGGGTGTCCGGCCTATCTACACAAATGTCAGGCCAAACTGGCTGGTCTGTCCGGCTATTAGGTTTGGTGACCTGGCAACCCTAGTTGTATGAGAGCCTTCCTTAAATATTTATTTTATTATGTTTTTAGTATTTGTTGTTATTGCGGCAACACAATAAATTACATAAATTGTGACAATTTCAACTGTCTAGCTATCGCAGCTCTTGATAAACAGCCTGGTGACACACGGACAGGCGGACGGACAGCGATGTCTTAGTAATAGTGCTGGACACTATTACCTTATTTAATATTTTTACCCTTTGGGTACGGAACCCTAAAAACTGATAACATTATGTTTTTTGATTATTTCTTAAAATACATGGACAATATTATTAGAATGATTTTTCATGTATGATTTATTATTTAAATACGTCGGATTTAACTCAAATTTAATTGGTCTAGTAAAAAAAAATTATCATTTTGTGTATTTATGACATGGCTCTATCGTAGTGCCACATTGTTTTCAAATTGTCTCCATACTCATTAATTGGTAGAAATAACCTTAATAGCGTAGACAAGTAAATAAACTGATCAGTAAGAAGTTTCTGTCACGAATGTTAAGCAGCGCTGGGTGCGGTCACTAGTTGGATGGGTGACCGTTTGTGGCATCATAGTTTGGGCGCTTACGTGCTTCGGAAGGCACGTTAAGCCGGCGGTCTTGGCTGTTGTCACAAGATAACAGTCGTTAAGCCCTGTTGGAGGCCTTCGGGCGGCTTGAGAAACGTCCAACGGCGGGGTGATGTTGCCACAGCATCGCCCTTGCCGTCCACCAAAGCAGACTAGGACGGCGTGGTGGAACTAAGGTCTTAACCTCTCACCATATAAAGAAGAGAGACCCGTGCTCAACAGTGAGCGTAAATGGGTTGTTACTTTTTACTACTATTAACTATAATATTAATACCATAATATATATTTAAAAATTCTAAACACTAAGCATAAGCAATATGAAATCGTCAGACGTGTTCCGAAACTAGAATCCAGGTGTCCGAATTCACAGAACTAGACAAGCAGGTCCGCCGCAGATACTAACTAGTTGAAACTAGTTCAATCGAGTTAGCGCCAGCGGTAACCGGATAGAGCTGGGTATAACCGGATCGGCGGACGCTCAATGGCAACCCAGAAAAGTTGTTTATTCGAAATAACAAGATGGGTAGGCTTAGGGTTAGTGCTTTTGATTTTTTTTTGGTTTTAATTATAAAATTGGAATAACCATGACCCATTTATGATACCATATTTTCATGTCGTTTATATCTATATAATTCAGTGTTCCTACTAATACTGGTATTATAAACGCAAAATTGTGGATGGATTTACTGAGATATGAGTGCTTTTTGAACAACCTGAAAACCGAAGCCCGCGTTATGTGAAAGAAAAAACTAATAATCGGTAACAGCCGCCCGGGAAACGAGCCACTCCTAAGACAGTCAAAGAACTGTATAACTGTATAGGTACATAAATAAGCAATTCAATTGTTTAGGAAACAGTTTTAAATATTAGTTTTACTATATTACATCACATCCAGTTATAATCATCATTAACAGCGTATAGGTACTTGTACAGTCAACACGTCACACCTATAATAATAAATGTCATATTTTCAACTCTATGCCAAACATATAAAGATCAATATAAAACATAATGTTGGCATGTAGACTACGTAGATTACACACGAAATGTTAGTTCTAAATATTGATACAAGAATATTAAATATATGGACTTCAATACAAAGGTCTGTTAACAAAGGCATAATTTGCGATGTTATCAAAGCGGACCCATTAGTAAGTTTATTTTAGTAACGCTGATCGTATCTCATTAAATAAGGAATTGACTTACATAACTTCTGATTTTAGGGTAACACAGCCAAATACATAAGGTTCTACATTCTTAATCAAATCAACACTAAAACTTACGAGTTTTTCGACGACCAGGCTGTCTACGCACGGGCGGTGTTAAAGATAAAAGTGAGGCATGATGACAGACGCACGGCGCACGATCGGCAAAATAAATGGCGGCGAACACCGAGCGAACGTTTGGTTCGCGAGCAAACATCGAACACGTCCTTCAACATCTTCTTAGTTCGCGGTCTCTGATTTGTATTGTAAAAGTAAAGTAACAGCCTATATTCATCCCACTGCAGGAGCAGTGATGGGTACAGGCATATAATCACCACGCTTGCCAAATGCGGGTTGGTGATCACAAAGCACGAGCAATGTTAGAAATTTCGTAACTCTTGTTGTTCGGGGAGCGAACCCAGGGCCCCGAGATATTGATCCGGTACTTAACCAAACGACCAAGAGGGCTTTGCAATGATAATGTCCTTGTCCAGAATTATACTCAATCTATATAAAATACAGTTTTTTTTTCATTCAACCTCATCTACCATTGAATGCACCAACTATTCTTCAATACACGACTGTTAACGAAGCCATTAAAAAATTCGGTCAGATAAGACGAAAATTACCTATTAAATAAATAACCAAATTGAAGTCATCGCTAATCAAGCAATCACCAATGACACCTTATTACCAATGATTTAAAGATGCATGACGCGCCCGGTATTCATGGAGATGCGGGTTTAAGTCGCGCCTTAGAAGTAATTTATCAAGTTAAATCCGAGGATATGGCATTTTGATAGCAATAAAAATCATAAAATCACAGATCAGTAAACAGTAAATAGTGAAAATCAGTTTTACTATATTTCTGCACGGAAGCCTAGGAAGACCTAGGTGGAGGGTTAGCGTCGTGCTTCGAAAGGCACGTAATGCCTTTGGACCGTCTTTGGTTGCAAAATGGAAGTCGTAAGAACAGAGGCCAGTGATTGGCGGCCTGGAAAAACTAGACCCTCCTTGAAGAAAAATCAGAGGAAAATAAGAAGTCCATAAAAATAAACTCAAGCTTTACGTAGTTTCCAATCAAAATTGGGTCAAAAATATTAAGATTTCTGTAAGATGATAAACTTTTGTAGGTATCTCTTCGTTCCATGAACATTGATTACATGTATTTATTGTTTAAATACCTCGCAAAAGCACTTTGCACTTTAAATCTGAATTTTATTCGATTCAATATCTTCTATTAAGAAAAAGCTGGTTAGATAGAGAAAAGCACTCAAAGAGTGTTTGCTTTCAACTTGAAAGTGTTTACTTTCAACATATAGCCAATAAAGTAGAAAAAAGGGTCCATAAGTTTTAGATTCTTTTTTTTAAATAAAATTGGCAACCCTTATCCAGTTTTGGCAGATTGGTTCCGGCGAAAACTAGTATTGTCCGGCGTAAAACGGCTCTGGCATTTGGTTTCGTTATGAGTTCGGATATATTTGCGAGTTCCTACTTCATCCTTTGATGTTTGACTATTCAATTATTTCGGTTCATTTAAAGATTTTCTATGTACCTTTTTTGGGTTCAACATAAACACACACACAATATTCATTCAAATTTTAAACATTTCTTAAGTGAACGTCTTTTACAATGTTAATGAGTAATATATTTTATAGATAAGTTTCATTAAATAATAATGCAAATTTAATATGCTATAAACATAATAATATGGCTACCTAAATACATTTAGGTACTAACCATAGTCGTACTAAAACCTACAAAATGTGATATATGTTTAAAATGTATACTTAACTTATAATACTTCAAATTCGCTTCCAAATTAAACTTCTATTTTCAAAATGTTCGAGGCTTGCGTACTAAAACAAATAATATGTACATTAATTCAGCCAGTTGTGATTATAATGTTATTATTCTGAATGAGACTTGGCTTAACAATAGTATCATGGATTCGGAACTTTTTACGTGTAACTATAACGTTTATAGGCGAGACCGTGAAACGAGTCCCTTACAACGTAAAAAAGGAGGAGGTGGTGTCTTGATAGCAGTTTCAAAACAAATAAATTCACGCATACTAAAAAATTACGAAAGCAGTTGTGAGGATTTGTGGATTGAAATTGATATTGTAGTGGATAAAAAAATTGATAAATTATTACTATGCACGGTTTATTTTGCACCACCGGTCTCTAAGGAACATTTTGAACATTTCTGTAATAACGCCAATTTAATTGTGAGTAAATACAACCGATCCCTGATATGCGGTGACTTTAATATGAGTAATATAGACTGGGTTGGTAAGCCGCTATTGCCATTAACACCAATAACCAATTCAAGTAACGCAACTTCAGATGAACTTTTAGAGTTTATGACTTTGAACAACTTACATCAAATTTTATTAATTTGTTAACTTTATTAATATCAACACAAACTTCTATTTACAATCCAAAACTACACTAAAAATTTTTATATATAAAACATAACAGGAAGGAAGTAAAAAATAAAAGTAGTAAAATTAATAACAAAGTAACCTTAAAGTCATAAAATATAAAAGATATCAGCCCCAGCGCAGCCTCCGGGTATGGTGCCCAAAACGCTGGCAGCATTACCTCTCTGGATTGCAATGCTTATCCGCTGCCCGAGGTAGCTGCCAGCCTTTTGATCACCAGTTGCATCGGTAAGCGTTTTGGAAAGCTCCTTAAAGAGAGCATGGGCACTTGGACCCCAAGGACCCATAGTCTCAACACCAAACGGCGCAAATATGTAGCCTTCATTTAAGGCTGCATATTTGCGTCGCTTCAAAGCCTCAGCAGATGCCGCCGCCGCACATGCAGTAGTGGAAGTACTACTTATATGGGATGGCGCGAGTGTATCCACACAGGTTGCATCCCATATAAGAGGACGACCTTGTTTCCAAGGAATGAGAGTCATGCCGTCAGGTCTCCTGCCGTCGTCACGGCTGATGCCGCTAGGCTCGAGCACAGCGGGCACATTGACGGCGACCAGAGCTCTGCGGATGACGTCATTGATACTAGCATGGCGGGAGACACGACCAGCGCTTAGTTGGCAGGAAAGACCATGGTGCCCAAACTCACTGACGCGGTCACCACAGCGGCAGTGATGGGGGTGATTTGTTTTGGCGCCAATTCTTAAAGCAACTGATATAGTCAGAGTGGTCTTGTCAAGCAGGGTCCCAATATTGACTGATGGAAGAGCCTGTAGCCAGTAACCGGACTCTGCTTGAGAGGCAGCTAGAAGGCGAGCACGCTCTGTTGCATTATCAGAAGAAGCGAATAGCTCATTCTGGATTTGCAAACAAAGAGGCTCATCCCACTGTCTCTGGGAGGCAGGTGATGAAGGAGGATCAATCCTCGGGCACGCAGCTGACCAAGCATTTCTTGCTTCTGCTAAGTAAGCCAACTCCACTGAGCCTGACAAGGGACCCAGTATTTTATTATAGAGATTGGCTGTACTGTATGCAGAAGAAAGAAATGCTGGCAGTGCAATACTTGCAATTTTGCGCGTGCCGAGTCCTCCGAAACGTACAGGAAGGGTGGCCTGTGTCCAAGAACTTTCTGTAAAGTTGCAATTTAGAATTTTGGATAGAGTTATTTGAAGAATATAATCTAAATTATGTAAAAGGTCTCGAAAGCGCCATAAATGGGTACAGCGAAGAAAATACGTAAATTTTGGTGCAAAAGTGCAGAATCGAATCATAAATAAAGCCATATGGGGGTTAATTTCGAAAAGTCGGTCGGAGGACTGCTGAAATTTGGAAATTTGTTCTTGAATAAATATAGGAATTGCATCATCTAGAATTGGGGCTCCAAGGAGGCGAAGCGATTTTCTGTCAAGAATTTTAATGTTTGGTGCAAGTGTCGAAAATTTGGTAGTTAAATCTTGAATTTGTTGGAAAGAAAATTTTGAATTTGGAATAAATAATTCACACTTAGAAAAGTTTAATTCAAGCCCCATGGTTTTAAATTGATCAATAATTACACTGAGATCTGATAATACAGTCAAGGCATCGCCTGCTATGGTTCCGTCATCTAGATACCAAACGTTAAATTTGGATTTGAGGGATGATATTATGGGATGGATAGCTAAGCTAAAAATTGCGGGCCCGAGGGGATCACCTTGCTGACAACCTATCGATGAATACAGGAGATTATTTCTAAACATCAATTTTGAGGGTACGTTGTAACATTGCCAAAGGTATTTAAAAATTTGCGGTGTTTTTTCTTTTACCTGTTTTAGTAATGCTCCTCTATCCACAGAGTTAAAGGCATTTTTAACATCCACCTTTAGCAACACTTCGCCTGCATTGGTAGAAAGAAAAGCGCGGATGGCATGGACAGCTGCCTCGCAGCCACCCTTTACTCCAAAACCAAGCTGAACCGGCTGTAAAGTGTCGCAAACGGAAGGTAAAATAAATCTGCATGAAATTTTGGATGTAATTCGGCGAAATGTAGAACCAACTGCAATAGGACGAATTCCACCATCTTTTTTCTTTAAAGCTATTAGGTTAGCCCCATAAAGAACATCACAGATTTCGTCATTTACTTTACCGGAAAGCATTAAGTTTATCAAAAGTGTTAAGTTATGTAAAAGTACCCTGCCAGTGTCGCCTACTGAAGAGGCAAGCAGATCTTTTAGATGTTGAGGCGATAGTCCATCTAAACCACTGGCAGAGCCACTTTTAAAGGAAAATATGGCATTACTGACATCATCCTCCTTAGCTGAGAGATGAGTGCAGTCAGGTTCAGGCGGAGCAGGTAGATGTAAAGTGGCAGCAGCAGGTGGATGTTTATCTGCAAGTGCGCTGAGAGTTTCCTGGCAGTCTGGGGCGACCATATCATTGCTAAAAAGAAGATTTGAAGCACCTCTGAGATCACCATCACTAATTTTAGATTCAATTAACTTTAAAGTGTGATTTAAATTTAGTGGCCGAGATGGAGTGATAATCAATTCATTTATGGAACGGAATAAACGGCAATTTTCTCTAATCTTTTGTGATAACGAAGAAATTTTACAATTGCCTGAGTTTGGTGTGACATTGAGTATGCGATACGAAAATGTAAGTAGCTCTTTCCAACGGTCAATTGAGTTCTCGGTCACAACACGCTCGATACATTGAGAAAGAGAAGTCGCGACCTGTTGTCGGGCACTGCGAGGAATTCTCTTAATAACCGGGAGAGATTTTTTAAAATTTCCTAGAATATGCCATAAAGGCTGGTTGTTAGAATTATGTGTATTATGGGGAATCTCGGAGGCTGTGGCCTTATGGCATCTGCCAACGTGGATTTTAAGGCCTCGGTTTCCATTAAAGAACCGAGGTTGTGAGCAATGGGGACATTGTACGAGCTGAACGTCCCCGATACTGCCAGGAAGAGCATTTGACGATTGACTCATCGATGCCAAAACAAAGAAGAAGAAAAGGTACTTACTGTAAAAGAATAAATATACATAGCATACAAAAACATAACTTTCTGAAATATTTACAAATACTATTCACCATCAGTCACGAACAAACAAGATGTGTCAACTTGAGTAATGTGTTGCTATAACAACCAGCAGAAATATATTATTTCATTGGTCCCACTAAGGAAGTAATGGCTTCGTATTGGTCCTTTGGTTCTTCCAAAACAATTAGACAGCTTTCAATGGCTTTAGTAGCAACCGTCAGATGACTTTATCACAGCTGATATTGTAAAAACATATTAATCATGGAAAAAGCGTACTAGCATAGTTGTCTGCGTTTTTGCTCAGGCTAGAAGTATAGAGCAGTAAAGAACTATTCTTTTAGCTAGCCTTACTTATGAGTATAATTTTAAATAAATAAAATTATTCAAGAGCCGTTTGACACATTTCACAGCTTTTTTTTTTTTTTTTTTTTTTTTTACTTACATCAAATTAATTATATATCTAACCAAAATAACAAAGTGTTGGACCTAATACTTACGAATATACCAATTAATAGTCTTGTGTGCCCACCAAAAACCCTAAGTAAAATTGATCTCCATCATCCCGCGTTAGAATTTGATACTATGTTTGACACTTCCATTGACACTTTACAAGCTAATGTTAAATCCTATAAAAACAATTTCCACAAGGCAGACTATGACAGCATCCGGAAACTCTTAGCTAACACTAATTGGTCCCATGAGTATAGCACATGTACATCGGTGGATTTGATGGTTGATAAATTCTACCTGATACTTAATTCTGCGATCAAAAAATTTGTACCTATTTCACCTTCTGCCCCAAACAATACTCCTGTTTGGTACTCCAAAGAATTAAAACTCCTGCTTAAAGAAAAAAAATAATTCCGTGTCCGCTTCAAAAAATATAAGAACCCACTCGATAACTTATCTTTAAAATCATTGAAAATAAGATGTGATACTTTAATTAGTAAATGCTATAATAAATATATACAATTGATCGAAGACTCTGTTAAATCTGACCCAAAAATATTCTTTTCATACATAAAACAAAAAATACAAACAGTGCTTCATTCCCGTCTTCAATTAAATATGAAAACACAACTGCTTCAACTGGTCCTGAAATATGCAATACTCTCGCAGCATTCTTTTCAAGCTCCTATGGTGCAGGTGACGATGACGTCCAGGTTGACAGTAACTCCAGCAATAAATGTGAAGTCTCCTACCCATTGAGCACTATATCCTTGTCTGAAAAGCAGGTTTTGCAAAGTCTGGAATCCCTTGACAGAGGAAAGGGAGCTGGAACCGATGGAATACCTTCCATTTTTGCTTTTAACTGCGCTAAGCAACTGTCCTCACCACTTACATCTATTTTTAACGCATCGCTCGCTTCAGGTACGTTCCCATCGGTTTGGAAAAGGGGCCTGGTTGTGCCAATCCATAAGTCTGGCGACAAAAATAATGCAATGAATTACAGACCCATTACCATTTTGCCTGTGTTCGCTAAGTTGCTAGAATCTTTGTTATGCCCTTATATAACGTGGCATATTAAGAGTGTATTGACGGACTCCCAACATGGATTTATTGCCGCTCGCTCTTCCAACACCAATTTAGTGGACTTTGTTGATGAGATATCTGGCTTTGTAGATGACCGCATACCGGTGGATGTGATCTACACAGATTTATCAAAAGCTTTTGATAAAGTACCACATCATATCCTGCTTCAAAAATTATCCCAGGTAGGGTTTGAAGGCTCTTTGCTTAAATGGTGCTCGTCGTACTTACGTGATCGGTCGTCGAAGGTTGTAGTAAGTGGTTTTGAATCAAACCCTTTTCCTAATTTATCTGGCGTTCCTCAAGGTTCCCATTTGGGGCCAGTGTTCTTTAATATATTTATGAACGATGTTACCTCTTGCTTCCTAAATTGTAAACCATATCTCTATGCAGATGATCTAAAGTTAATGAGACCAATTAGGAATACTCATGATAAAATACTGCTTCAAGACGATTTAAATAGGTTGGGTTGGTGGTGTGAGAACAACAAGATGGTCTTGAATATAGACAAGTGCTGTTTTATTCATTTTACTCGTAAGCACAGTGAGTTACCGGGTGGTTATACAATATCTGGCAGGTGTATTCGTGAGGTTGGGTCCGTTCGTGATCTCGGTGTTATTCTTGATAAGCAATTAAATTTCAAGGAACATTACGACCACATAGTAAATAAGTCATTAAAATGCCTTGGTTTTATTATCAGAAACACTAAAACTTTTAAAAACAAATCGAGCATCTTAAGGTTGTATGAGAGTTTAGTCAGATCTCTCTTGGAATACTGTTGCATAGTTTGGCATCCACATTACGAAGTTCATTCCAACAAAATTGAACTCGTGCAGAAGAGATTCTTGTATCACCTCTCATATAAATTTAACATGTGTAAAAGCCTTAAAAGTTATTCAGACCGATTAAATTATTTTAAACTGACATCTCTCAAAGATCGCCGAAAAATTTTAAGTCTTTCATTTCTTCATAATTTAGTCAATGGTAACATAAATTGTTCACAACTGCTTCAAAAACTAAATATCACAATCTCCTATAACCTCCCACGATTCTCTAGATACTGTCTTTTTAAACCAAAACGTTCTAAAACGGACCTTGGTCATTTTTCTCCCTTGAACAGACTCCAAGCCGACTATAATGCTGTTAGTAAAAATATGTATATTGATATATTTGGTTTTAGCCTGCCTACATTCAAAAATAAATTACGCCTACTTTTTCTAAAGGATAGAATTTAGAAATACAATAACATTTATCTACCTTAAAAGGTGTTAAATGTATTTGTTTATATTTGACATTTTTAGCTAAGGGAAGCCTTATGCTCCCAACTAACTTTGTTTGCACTTTCCGTGGCAACCTATAATTAAAACGCACCAACTCTTGTATAATATTTTGTTATCTTTAGCTTTTAAGGTGTATGATCTTGTTGGTTGTCCAAATAAATAAAAATAAATAAAATAAAAAAATACATTAAAAGTACTCTATTTATTTCAAATAAACAAATGAATTTAACTGATTATCTTTATAACTAATTCATCTCTTTTCTCTTTGATTTTACCCATTTAAATCACAGCTTGATATTAACGCGCCATTTTACCTAAAACTTAATTACCACAAATGATACCTACAGCGTTAGGCTACGGATAATAACGCCTTTTTGTGTAGGCGCTCAGATTTTATCTCAAAGAGGTACTTGGACGCAAAAGGGAAGACTCCGTACCTCTTATAGTGATGGGAAGGCTTGGACGCTATTCTTCAATTTTTTATTTTCTTTCGTAGAGTCATTTGGATTATTAATAATATGTTTAGTATTATTTAAAAAATCTAAATTTTTTTTAAATGTAAAAAACTTTTTAATGAAGAGTAATAATTTGAAAGTAAATGGTTAACATATTTTTTTATTTTTATATACAATGGGCTTGCTCTTGACTACATACTGAACTCTACGGTTAAGAAGAAGCCTAAGATGGAGCGAGCTTACCCAGAGGTACTGGTTCTCCCACACACCAACCGAACACAGAACAACTGTTTAGCGCTGGACTCCGGCAAGAGGGTGGTAGCATCCAGGCGGCCTCTTTCGAAGCCCACCACCGCAGAGGGATCTGTTAGCCGTCATCATTGGTTAGAAATCCAAAGATGTCATTGCCCAGGGTGGACCACTAGGAGGTAGATCCCACCACCCTATAATAATTAATAAAATATTTTTTAATGTTAATAGCAAAATATTATGTTTATACTACCATTATAATCGTAAATGTATTGTAAAATTCAGTAAAAATCTCCGAAAACGAATGTTTATTTCTTAAATAGCTTTTCTATTCACAACTCATGTACCTACCCTATTGTTTTCGCCATTGAGCCTTCGGTGGGGTAGATTGTGCATTATTGGAAAGCTAGTGATGGACTAAGACCCAATAAATTTTAAGTTTTTAGCGATCTTTTTCCATAAAATTATAATCCATCTAAATGTATCTTAAGAGCGCCGCTACAATTTAATAGTACCTCCTAGATTGCATTTTTTTCCAACTGTCTCAATCATCATCATCATCATCAGCCTATCACAGTCCACTGCTGGACGTAGGCCTCTCCAGTTGCACGCCACTTAGGTCGATCCTCGGCTTCTCGTATCCAGCTCCTGCCAGCCACCTTGCGCAAATCATCACTCCACCTGACCTAAGGGCGTCCACCACTACGTTTGCCGAGACGCGGTCTCCACTCAAGAACTCGTTTACCCCAGCGGTTGTCAGTTCTGCGGCTTATATGACCAGCCCACTTCAGCTTGTTAATCCAGTGAATTGAAACAACGGTACGGCTAGTCCACAAGTTCAAAGTCGCTCAGCGGGCTATGGAAAGAGCTATGCTCGGAGTTTCTCTTAGGGATAAAATCAGAAATGAGGTGATCCGGCAGAGAACTAAAGTTACCGACTGTCTCAATGTGGATAATAAATTCCAAGAAATGGTTCGAATAGTAAAGCAAATGCGAATAAGAATTATAAGTTCAAAGTAAAATTTGAAGTTATAAAGATAAGGATAATGATCCACCAGGTGGTGGTGGTGGTCGCGGTATGCCACTGTATAAAGTAGCTATGGACCGATTGTTGTGGAGATCTCTAGTGCAAGCCTATGTAAAGAAAAAAGAAAGAAAGAAAGGAGGACGAGGAGATGCGGGTTCGAGTCCCGCCTGAGATGTAATTTTTCAAGTTTATATACTGAAAGAAAGAAAATTATTTTTTTGGCATCAATGAACAATAATATAGCATACATATTATAGCATTAATAAAAAATAAAATAAAATAAAAACAACAAACAAAATCACAATTTAAAACCAAAGACGCCAAAAAGGTCTCCCGCTCAGCATTTGTCGCGGCATGTTACATGCATGCCACGACGCTGATATTCTGCGGGAGCTCATGCATATGTCCAACTGTGGTTATCGTTTAGTGAAGATAGTGAATTTGTTATTTAATCTTATTAAAAGTCGTGTTAGTAACACCACAAAGTCAAGAACGACTGGAAGGAATTTAAGATTTTTGTGGTTTTGCATTTGTATTCATCAGGAATCGGATAATAAGTATTAATAAAAACGTTGGAAAGTCATATATTAAGCAAATTTTTAGATAGTTAGATAGGTACTCTTTATTACTCACCAACAAATTACATTTAACACAGGATATAAACTAAGAATTGTACAATTTCGACGGATTCATCGCTAGAGAGCGATCTACCTGAAGGTTGTCTTCCAGACAACCTTCAGGTAGAGGACAGTAGAAATAGAGGTGAGAGGGGAAGGCGGCGGAGAGTTTTAAAATGTGAACATTACAAAATATAAATTAATATACATACATAATACATAATATTCAAACTACATAAACTACACAATCATATTACACATATAAATTAACACCCAAAAATACTTATAGATATTAAATAATTTTTGTTCATATATTTTTTCAACTAACGCCATATTTGATGACTATGACATTTAAGACGTTCGCGGGGTCCGATAGTAGTAAATAAACTTCAATGTTGATGTCGATAGTAATCGCATCGCTATCTGTGAGAGTAGGTATCATTAGCAGAAAATGTCGAACAGATCTGTACTGATCCCGACAGAGAATAAAGAGGATTTGGTATTTTAGCAGCCCTTTGTGAGTCAAGTGTTTGGTTGAGATCCTTTTGATTATTTCGTGTGAATACCTAGAATATTAGCTTTTTTATATAAACGATTTAATGATTTGAATTGTGGCCTTTACTTAAATTCAACGTGTTATGACTTTTAGTAGATCTTTTTTTCGGTCCAATTATTTGAATGACTGTTCAGCGACTTAGGCGTAAGGGGGTAACAGACAAACATACTTTTTCACGTTTACAATATTAGTACATATATTTAAAGCATCTTTGATTTTATTCGACATCAATCCTTATATTTCCGCATGTTTCTCTACGTTTAAAAATAGTGTAAATAAATTCTAAAAGAAATGAGAAATATAAAACCAGGCTCCTAACATCAATCTACGGCTTACCTAAATCTCTCTAACTCGTATAACACCTTCAAAAACCCATAAAACTATGAATCGTTTTATTCTCTTATTCATACCTCACGCGGCCCGTAAGAGCTATCATAAATGATATTTACGACTTGTACCGCCGTAAAAATATCCATTGGTGTTCTAGGTGAGTATTTAATATAGCTGTGAAAATCCGAATAACCCTACTACAGAGGTTAGCACTAAACAAATAGGTTCATAAGTCAACCTTTACTCCGTGCTTTTTGAACCGCCTGAAAAACGAAGCCCAGCGTAAGCTTCGTTTTTCAGGCGGTTCAAATGTAACTATGAATATTAACCATAAAATATTTAGGTTCATATGTAACCATTTTGTGTAACATAATTGGCATCCTTTGGCACGTAGCCTTTCAACATAAAATGGCTAAAAATTTACCATCTTACATGGATCGCTTGTGACAATGCAAGATCCATAATCTGCAGATGCGTAGACAGAAACTGGATCAGTACTTCTTATTAAAATTATTCATGCCTCGTTGGACTTTTCCTTGCTCTTGCAACAAATAAACCTTACTGTTCCATGTAAGCCAGTAAGAAGCTCGCGCTTCATAAAACCTTTTTCATCTGAGTTATTCAAGAGTAATTTGAGTCATTTTTCACCTATGGACAGAATTCAGTGTCACTACGGAGTGCTTTCAAAAAGCTCAGATTTGGACATTTACATACTTAAAGTTTAATACTTTGAAAACACGTTTAAACCAAGCTCTCAACAAGATTTATACTATATAGGAATATAGGTTTCGTTTTGTTTTCGTTTTTTAATTTTAATGGATCGTTTCCTATATAACTACAAATTTAGTCGCACACGTGGACTATGTTCAGTCTCAAATGGATCGTGGTGTCCAAGTGGACGCAGCCTACTTTGATTTTAAAAAGGCTTTCGACCTGGTTGACAACGACAAATTATTGCAGAAACTAGCCATAATTGGTTCCACGCCTGGACTACTTAAATTTTTCTCGTGTTACCTAAGTGATCGCTCTCAGTATGTTCGATTAAATGGCTATGAATCTGATGTGTACTTTACAAGGTCCGGAGTAAGTCAGGGCAGTACGTTGGGACCAACCCTTTTCTTGGTATTTATTAATGACTTACCGGAAATGGTCTCTGCCTCTGAATGTCTGCTCTTCGCAGATGATCTGAAGCTAAGTCTGGGTATTGAAAGTGAAGCCGATGTAGTAACTTTGCAAGGAGATATTGATGCTGTGGCTCAATGGAGTCAAGACAACCATTTACCTTTTAATACCCACAAATGCAAAATTATTACTTTCCCACGCAAATTAAGACCCATTATGCATAATTATAATTTATTTGACGCTCCTTTGGAAAGAATATGTGACATTAAGGATTTAGGTTTAATATTAGATTGTAAATTAGATTTTCTCGCGCATATAATAAGTATATGCAAGATGGCGCACAGGATGTTAGGATTTGTTATTAGAACCGCGTCCCAGTTTACTAATCCAACAGTAGCAAATGTCTTATTTTTTGCATACGTGCGCAGTAAGCTTGAATATGGAGCAGTAGTATGGGATCTCTACGAAGAGAAATATATACTTACTCGTATGATCGAAAAAATACAACGTAAATTTGCACGATGGGTCTATAAAAAGTCTCTTTTCGTTTCGGGTATGGTTGGTATGGTGACTCTTGAGGCTTCGAAAAGCTATGCTCTTAATAGTACAATACCTTTCGATAATTCACCTGAGGATCGACAGTCCACAGACATTAGAGAAATTAAACATCTTAGTTCCTACAATCCCGTGGGACTCAGCAGGTCTGGTGGCGTCGCGCCGCAGGCCGCGCCTGCTGGCCCTGCCCGCCGCACGCTCGCAGCGCGCAATGCACGCGCCCACCAACCGCGCTTTGTGTGTTATCGGGGACATACTTGCTCAGCACCATGAAATTTACCTATTTGCGGACAGTTTCGGACACCTGTGCAGTCAATTCCTATTATTTATTATTTTATTTGACTCCTTTTATGATATATTGTATTATAATTACTATTATTTTCTATTTGTATTCCTTTTGACATGGATTTTGTTGAACATTGTTTAGTTTTTTTGACATTTATTGTTTAGTTTGATTTTTTCTAATGACATCGTAATATTGTATTATTACGAGTATTAATTATTATTGAATGTAATTTAGTCTTTAAGGCGCTTTGGATTATTTTTTTCTGTTAGCTTTTAAGATGTTTGTGAATAAATAATATAAACGCAACGTTATCTGTAATTTTGTTTTTTAACCGTGCGTTTTATGACACTTATGTCGCTTCCCAGCTAGTACATGTCTTGGCAGCTTTCAATTAAGGCAACACTGTAAAATTGTACAATTGCGAATGTTTTTATGCTATCGAATGTGTGTCTTGTAAGCTGTCCTTAAATAAATAACATCATGGCACTGTTATCTATTATTTCGAGAGCTAAAATCAGTTAAAAATCAGTTAAATCAATTAAAATCAGTTTTCTAGAGATATATAGCCTATATCACTAAAGGTGAATGTAGCTTTAAAATGGTGAAAGAATTTTTAAAATCGGCACAGTAATGTTTGAGTTTATTCATTACAAACATACACATACAAAAATACAAATCTTTCCTCTTTATAATACTAGTGTAGACTAGTCGTCGAATTGTTATGGAATACAAAAAATTTAATGAGTGACACCTAAAGTATACGTTACTTCATCCCAACATGTAAAATTTACAGTAAAGTTATTTGCAAGCGCATCTTTCTTGATGTTTTAGCAATGAGTAGAGTTAGCGAAAAAAGTTGTGTAAAATAATGCACCGAAAACTTATTGTGTTCTTCAATAATTAAATATCCTATACTAATATTTTAAACACGAAAGTTAGTGGGTGTGTGAATGTATGAATGTTTGGTACTTACTCGTTTTTGTAAAACGCTTCAAGCTGTCATTAATGACATAAACTAATATTGTGAGATCACGTAGATATTTTTAAAATTATAACTGATTCCAAAACAATCTTTGCCATGGAAGGCGTTTTGATATAACTTTCCTCGGGCTTGGATTTGATGTTCCTATTCGAAACTTAAGGGATAGGAAAATCAGATAATTACAAAAGGAATGACAGATACAAAACAGAAGAATAAACAAACATTAAAAATAAACAAATAAAACTTAAAGAAGTAGAAAAAAGCATATAAAAATATTGAACCGGTCTGATGACCAATTCGTAACACCAAGTATTTCGTATTTACGTGGTATCGGGGAAATAGATAAATTGACATCATTAGTTACATTTTATTTTATCTTAACTAGTCGTTTTAATCTTAAAATATCAAGATTATACACTTTTAAGTTCAATCCTCCAATTCCTTCATCTTTTCATTCTCTAGGTATACCCAGTTTCTTTTTGTTTATCTATCACTCATATCATTCAAGCCATCTCCATAACGCATCATTCAGTAATGGGCCGTGCTTTTTGGGGTGGTGGGATCTACTTCCTCTTGGTCCACCTTGGGCAACGGCATCTTTGGTTTTCTAACCAATGATAACGGCTAACAGATCCCTCTGCGGTGGTAGGCTTCGTAAGAGGCCGCCTGGATGCTACCACCCTCCTGCCGGAGTCCAGCGCCAAATAGTTTTTCTGTGTTCCGCTGGTGTGTGGGAAAACCAGTACCTCTGGGTAAGCTCGCTCCATCTTAGGCTTCTTCTTCACCGTAGAGTTAAGTACCCATGTAGTAAAGAGAAAGCCCATTGTTTATAAAAATAAATGCTTTTCATTTTCTTTTAAATTTTCAATCCACTGCCCATTTTGATGCATACCGATAAATCACTCGGTCTCGTTCAATTATTCATTCTTTAACTCACGAGTTCACATAATAGTATACGTCTGGTTTTGCCGACCGTACAACATTATTGAAATAAATTCCGTGATAAAATATTCTCCCGAAAAGCGCATACGAAAAAACCGAACATTTGGAGCGAAAAGCAACACTCGGCTCGCGCATCGGTGGCGGCATATTGCATAATTATATCCTGCATAGTGTTTCAGTTTTACAACGAGTTTTGAGTTTATTTATGAAATAATTTCTTAATTTAACGAATTTAAAAGTACTTTCAAGACAGCACTGAAATAATAGCACCATACCTATTACGTACTGTCTTACTCTACTCTTTCTATGATAGTCGTAAGATATTTGTTTGTCTCGTTTTTATATTAATCAGTTATAATAAGAAGAAGCACTGCGAATATAACGCCCCGTTGGTCTAGTGGTTTATACCGGACCAAGATCTCGGGGTCCCCGGTTCAATACCTGGGTCGGGCAACCAAAAGTTTGTTCCCGATTCCCGAGCAATGTTCGAAAATTCGACCCTATTCTATTTCGACTTATATTTTCAAAGAACAAAGTAAATTCAATTAACTTTTTCCATAGTAATAATTATTGCAGTTTTATCAGCCAGCATTTATTTTTTCTTGGCTAGTAATCATGCAAATAAATCAGCCAGCATTAACTTTTTCTTGGTGCTATGCTGTATTAACTGCCAGAATTTACGTATTTTGGTTACAAAAAGTTTTTATTTCTCACTTCGTAGGCTTTATCACAGTTTCGGAACTACGCTACTCACCAAATATACACCAAGCGACGCTTCTACCCCTCCAACTTGCACTTATGTTGTTCAGTCAGTGTGTCAGTGGGAACATCGTCCGACGCTATTGCATTTAAAAATATTGTCCTACTTATATCTGTTACCTGCTCCATTTCTGTCTCAAAGAATTTCATATTTCTAGAGCTTGGTTGAGGTTTTAAGTCATAAGAGAAAGTAATAGCGATTTGCAGTTGTTATTAGTAAAAAAAAAAGTTATGGTTGTGACAGAATAACAGGGATTCGTCTTCTGCAAAAACTGAATCGCAAAACTAAATGCATATCAGTGTCAGAAACACGTCCACATTAGTAATACCAATTACTTTTGTAAGCAAGGATTTTATTGTAAGTTTTATGTAACGCGATTTCAATAGCCCCATTAACTTACAATTGAACGGATTGTTTGATTTTGGTCACAACTACAAAGTACAAAGTGCTGTCATCGCTTATGTATTCATATATGTACTGAGCTACAAGCATTTATCCACGAGTGTATCAGTAGGTATAAAACTCATTCTACATTTAACAATATTGTCCTATCTGTCCCAGTTTGTCTCAAAGAATTTTATATTTCTAGAGCTTTGTGAACAACTGTAATTCATAAGCGTAAGCGAGAATGATTATTGTTAAGTAAATAAAAGCGGTAGTTTTATAATTTTAAAATTAGCTTTATTCCGCAAGACAAAATACACCACAGTCTACCCATAACCACAAATGCTGCAAAGCGTTCGAAACGTTAGGATGAATACAAATAAAATATCACAAAACGCTAGTAGAACCGGTAATTAATCTCATAATTGGATTATATGTGACATTTAAATTTAAAGTTCACTTAGTACAATACGGTCGTAAGTGACTACAACCGATTCTGTGCATAATTACGCATAAATTGGTGCTTTTAAGGGTAGAATTCACCAACAGACGTTTAAGTTTTAAACAGCGTGTAAAATATTATTTGACATATTTTGTATGGGAATTGTGTCAAACTAATCGTCAATCTATATTTACCGGCTGTTTAAGAATTGGTGAACTCGGGTCTAAATATGTTTAGTTAATTTTTTTTTTGTTATCTCCACTCGGCAGACGGATATTGCGATGACAATTAATTTCTACTATGTCCTAGAGTTTAAGCACTATAAACTTCAGACAAGAGGCACAAATAGACCAAAGTGAACTGTAAATCACTCATCACAATTTTATTATCAGCCCACATCAGTGCAGTGCTGGACTTAGGTCAACCCAAGTAAGGATTTCATGAATATCACCACGTTTGCCAAACTGGTTGGCGATTGCCAATGGAGACAAGACACAGGTGCTCGTCTTCGTCAGTCCACCTGTCTCGGATGCCTCTCGGTAGTGTTACATTTGTACGACGTGGCGATGCCACGTTGAGCGGTTAAAACCGTCTTTTTATTTTTTTAAACAATTGGCTAGCTCTTGACGACATACTTAACTCTACGGTTAAGAAGAAGCCTATCGTCTTCTATCGAAATATGGAAGTTGTTGTCAAAAGTCACGTTAGTCTTGTAATAGCTGGCCACGAAAAGTCTAAGAACAGATTATCCTGCAAAGAATAACTTATTACAAGAAGGATGGCACAATTCGTAAAAAATCAGAACATTCTCATGAATGTGGACAGCATCCACATGCATTGCTCTGATTTTAGAAGAGGAAGGCCTAGACGAACTTACCACGATCAAATCGGGGATGTTCTGAAGAAAGGTCAGGTCAAGAGTACTCTAAACCGACGAGCATGCATGAAGAGATTGATGAATGTGGAAGAAGCGAAAGTTGTATGCCAGGATCGTAGTAAGTGGAAGGCCTTGGTCTCTGCCTACCCCGTTTGGAAGGAGGCGTGATAATATGTATGTATGTATGTATGTAATCATTTAAAGCACTTGTTTCATGGAAATCAGGAAAACCGAATTTACCGCCTAGACCCAGGAAAATACAGAAAAATACTTATTTAATACATTGCCCTGTCCGAGAATCGAACCCTCAGAGTAAGCATCAACAACAACACATAAGAACTCGCCACTCCACTACGGAGGTCTGTCTCAACTTTTGATAGGGTAAACGCTTACGCTTATGACTTACAAACACTTCACGGGCTGTTGCGTCCGGATCTCGCGGCGTTAGAGGTACGGACCGCTACCTCCATAATTGCCCGCGACGCCGTTGGGCTAATTTCGCCATTATTTTTCAGCGGAGACGTTTCTAAGAAACTTGTTCATGGTGCGTGGAAATAGTCGGTTTTTAAAGAAGATTCCACCTTAAAATTGTCCGAGAATTTTGTGTCTGCGGTGAGTTGTGCGCTGTTAAGAAACAGGTGAATGAACTATTACGAGGCTTACTTATATTTTGTAGTGGCTGACCTAGTGAACTTTGGACCGTCTTAGAATAATGACTGTTCTGTTTAACATTTACGAATTAATTATGGTTTAGAATATATTCTCAATTGTTAATGTAACAATCAACATTCATCGCATATCCCTCAGTCGCATATAAATGACTATTTTTCTACTGTACTTCCGAACACACTTTGACTTGGCACAACCAAATGAAAAGTGAGGAGCTTTGTTTTAATTTTGACCCCCCTAAATGTTCTACAAAATTTTTATCAATTAAGTATGACGTGGTAGCATCATGAAAGTATTAGGGTTAGGTGATAAGGTGGCGTGGGAAAAATGTATGAGAAAATACAACTTCTTATTTTTTTGACACTGTTTCCAATTCTTTCATTGATATTATATATTCGGGGCAAGTTATTGTAGATCCTGTTTAGGCACAGCAATGAAAAGTAGTAGATAGTTCAAACGAAACATACGGATTAACTTTACGTTTATTTATTTAATAATAATAGGGGTTAAAGTATGAAATTGCCGATTATTTTCCCACTTTTTATTGTGTTTATAGCTCTTAAGTATAGTCATATTATTGCGTAATTCTTTTAGTATTGTATCAAAAAAAGTAAAGTAACTTTTGAATTAAAAAAAATAGAATACAAGTGCCTATTACTTCAAAGGAAGTCGTTGAAAAGACCCCTTACAATGTGTCAGCTTATATTTGCATTATATACTTTGATTTTCAGAAATTTAAATACTATAAAATGCGTAGCCTTATAACCATCTAACTTTCACCTTTAATTGCATCGAAAACGGTTCAGGCGTTTTTAAAAAAAACTAATAAATTGTTAGTATGGAAAAATGACTTTTCTCGATTTCGTCCATACAAAACGGCAATTTCATACTTTAACCCCTAATATTTATTTTTCATTTGAATATACAGTATTCACGTAAATTCTGTAACCCGGTTTTTCAGGCATGTCTTTATATGAAACTCTGGATATATTTTAAGCAATTTAGGTAGCTAATACTTAAAACATAGGTTGGATATACTAACGCCCCGTTGGTCTAGTAGTTTAAATACCGGGCCAAGATCTCGGGGTACCGGGTTCGATGCACGGGTGGGGCAACAAAAAGTTTCGAATTTTCGGTTATTGCTCGGGTTTGTGATCACCAACCCGCATTTGGCAAGCGTGGTGATTATGCCAGTACCCATCATTGCTGTGGTAACTTCAATTCAATGATGGAAGCTTTCTGGAGTGGGGTAATTTTAGACTGTTATTTCACTTATTACTTTTTAGATTAGACGTTATAGGGGGAAAATGTTGCTTAGATTACGTTTAAGTTTTTAAATTAAGGTTTAAATCAACGATAAAAACACACAAATGGTTTCAAACAAAATATCAGTAACCAATCATCAGTCATCATTTGTAATCGGTGAATAGCTTCATGACTTTCTTGTATTTTTTTAATCCTCAATACAGATAAATTGAATAAAACTTTATCTCTAGAAATTTTAATTCGAATACCATCTAACACGTTCGCAGACCATTACGTATAGACATAAAAATACCCATGTCACCGTAATTTAGTCGGAAGATTAATTACTAAGAGCAAAACAGAAACTGCCTGTAAAATTCAGACTCTTTAATTCGTAAACTCTTGATAATTTATTGGCAATTATTTTAGATTTTCGCTAGTAGTAACAACATGTTAACTGTGTTGTTGCTAGTTTTACATATTGTATTTGCAAAAAAGTGTTTCAATATACAATACTCTGCAACACGAAGCTCGTATTTACGGATATATCTGTCTCTTTCAGATACTTTAAGACATCGGTATGAGTTATAGAGACAGATGGATTCGAATATACGGATATTGTGTTGCTGAGTAAGGCCTCTGTTATTTTTATTTAAAAAAATAAGAATTTCTTTGATGTGATTTATGTGAATTATCTTTTAATAACAACAAATTATCTCAATAAACATGTTATTTATACCAATTTTACGAACGAATGCGTAATCATCATCATCCATCACTAAACGATGAACCATTTGATGAACGGCCTAGGCGTCAAATTGTCTGGCTAAAACTAGATAGCATTAATAGACTCAGGCGTTACTTTGCGCAAATCCATAACTAAATATGGATTTTGAAAATTATTCTGCTTATGATTCCGAGTGTTAACACCGGCCCTAACAATGATTGAGCAAGCTCTATTTCATGCAGGAAAACTTCTAACTTCACGTGAAGTGGCGAAACGCGTCGAGGTTTTTCGTATAATAGGTGTTGGGTACTAATAATTGCATTAACTGTACTGCATGCATTTTTGAGGGAGGGCGGGCGCGGTTTTCCTGCATGAAATAGTGCTTGCTCAATCAGTGTTAGTACGGGTAGTGTGCTGAAGGTACCTAGGCCGGTGTTAACAAGCGGAAATCATAAGCAAAATAATTTTCAAATCCTTATTTAAAATAGATGTCGCCTACACCACGTAACCATCTTCCATTTAATTACAATCTAATTCAGTTACAAACGTGAATGCAGTTCAAAGCAACCTAAATCATATCCCGCCAACCTTTAGCCACGCCATTAACGTAATCTCCCGAGACATCCCTAGAAACAGAACGACCGAACCGAAGCACTTGAGTTATAACGCCGGGAATAGAACACTGGACAATTTGGATGTGATCCAACTGCATCTTTTATGCATACGACACGATGACAGATGTAAGGAATCGGGCGTGATTGCAGGGATAAATGTATACGGATACTGGAATTATTTGAATATTGTGCAATTTATATTCATTGCTTTGTAGTTTTTATTTTAAATAGTTATTAACAAGTAAAATAATTAGAAAATAAGAAAACCCGACGGCGAAATATCAACTTATGATCGATGCACTAAAAATACCAAAATGACAAATTATTACAAACTTACAAAATTGACTTGAACTGACTGAATTATTATTTTAATTAATACTTTTAGTTATTAAATTTATACGTATGACTTATCTATATTCCTTTATTTTGATGCTCCACTTGTTAAGAAAGTTAAAAAAAAGGCGCCAGCGAGTACGCCATTCTTATATGAACAACACCTGTATAAAGACACTCGTGTTTTGAAAAAAAATTTACGATATCTTAACTGTCGGAATCTATTCAGCTGTTTAGAATATACTTACGTGGGTACGAAGAAATTTACAAACTACTTATGCGCGAAATGCATAACCATTGTTAGGAAGTCAGTTAAAAAAAGTAAATTAACAGCCAATAATTATCCCACTGCATGGCAAAGGCCTCCATCATTGAATTCAAGTTACCACAGCAATGATGGGTACAGGCATAATCACCACGCTTATAAATGCGGGCTGGTGATCACAAACGCTCGGATGTTCGAAAATTCGAAACATTTGTTGTCCGACTAGGGAATTGAACCCAGGCCCTGAGATCTTGGCCCAGTTTTTAAACCACTAGATCAATGGGGGGTTGTTTAAAAAAGTATTTTCCCATATTTTCTCAAGTCAGTGTCTAGAAGAAGAGGTGGGGGATCATATTCGTGTTTCGTAAGGTACGTCAAGCCGTTGGTACCGGTTTCTGTTGAAAGATGGAAGCCGTAGAAACAAACGTCAGAGGTCTGTGATAGGCACCTTACACTACTTCTGACTCCACACTTTCTTTGAAGAATAGTCATACAAACAGAAGACGAAACATCTGGCACATATATGCACCTTAAAGACCCACTGACAGCCGTAATTTAACTGACAAGTCACATATTATAACTAATGACTAGTATTATGAGCTAATCTTAAATAAGTTGTAGAATAATATGCATTACTGTTTTCATCATAAACATTTGTTGGAAATTATCGTAAGATTTGCGATACGAACAATTTGACAACGGATAATATCGATCAACAAAAAGTTTTCTAAAACGAACATTGCTTTGGATTGTGATCATTAACCCGCATTTGGGGTGGTGGGATCTACCTCCTAGTGGTCCACCCTGGGCAACGGCATCTTTGGTTTTATAACCAATGATGTCGGCTATCAGATCCCTCTGCGGTGGTAGGCTTCGTGAGAGGCTGCCTGGATGCTACCACCCTCCTACCGGAGTGTGGGAGAACCAGACAATGCCACATTCTGGATAAGCTCGCTCCATCTTAGGCTTCTTTTTAACCGTATAGTAAGGTATGTAGTCAAGAGCAAGCCCATTGATTAAAAAACATAATAATTGGTTAGCATGGTGATTATGCCTGATACCCATCATTGCTATGGTAACTTGATTTTAGTGATGGAGGCTTTTGCCCTGCAGTGGGATGATTATAGGCCATTACTTTACATTCTTTACCAGTCCACTGTTAGACACAGAAGGCCTTTAAAAATATCAGTTTTTTTTGTAACTTAATTGGTCAAAGCATGCCGGGCGCGGTGCTTTGTCCAAGTTGAATTCGAGTCCTGCCTGAGGTTAAATTTTTCAAGTTTATACACTGATATTATAATTGCATTAGATTGCTAAAATATCATATACTAACCGTATAAAATAGAATGAAAACTAGTGCTTTTAAAATTTATGTACCTATTAGGCCAATATCAGTACATTACAAACGCTTGTATTATTGGAATGGCTGCTTTAATAAACACTTTAGCACTTAATATTATCGTTTCAATGTGCCTGAGTAAATAAATGCTGATGCTGAATATCACTGGCCAGTACCATTGCGTACTTTGTAAATAAATATCGTCTGGTTTAAACTAGCAACGTGTTTCAATCGCCATTTTCAATTTTAGGTCTTACAGAATGATAGTTGGACTATTCAAATATGAAAAAAGTCGACTTCAATCAAATACCAATTACTACGCTAAGGGCTGTATTTGATTCTCATTCAAATTCAGAATTCAAAATTGTTTATTGTGTACAAATACAGTACATGGCATAATAGTCGTTGGAACCTCTTTTTAAGTATGAGAAGTCTCGGAGAAAAAATTCAGTCCGTCTGTTTGTATTTCTGTCTGTAACGTATACGCGCCTAAACTGATAAAACTTAGTGTGAAAATAGATTTGACCTTGAGAAACGATATAGGTTATTTTGTATGGCATGTTTCTATGTAACGTGTAAGTACTTCTCTTACACGGCCAGAGCATCAGGGAAAAAGCTAGTTTTCATAAATAATAATAATAATAATATTTAAGACATGCCCAACCTGTCGTATCTATGGGGTACTAGACAACCGATAAACTTACTTATATACTTTATTTTTGATAATACATACTTATAATATACATAGAAAACACCCAGACCAGTACAAACAGACATGTTCATGCACACAAATATTTGTACTGTGCGGGGATCGGACCCGCGATCCATGGCTTAGAAGCAGCGCTTACTACCACTGATCCAAATGGTCGTCTTTTTACCAGTCTAACTAAATCTTTGAAGTGAAAGATATACCTACCTATGTATCTATTTAAATCGCGTTTAATAAGATTTTATATAGGTACTGGGTTTGTTGTATTAGGAATTATGGATTTAGGAAATTATTTTGCTAATAATTTCCGCTTGTTAATATACCGGCCTAGATGACGACCCTCCCTCAAAAATGCATGCAGTACAGTTAATGCAATTATTAGTACCCAACACCAACCAAATTATTAGTACAGTTAATGCAATTATTAGTATTGTATTGGTGTTGGGTACTAATAATTGCATTAACTGTACTGCATGCATTTTTGAGGGAGGGCGGGCGGTTCCTGCATGAAATAGTGCTTGCTCAATTAGTGTTAGTGTGGTGCAGGTGCTTCCTCAAATCAGTGTTAGTGCGGGTAGTGTGGTGAAGGTATCTAGGCCGGTATATTAACAAGCGGAAATTATTAGCAAAATAATTTCCTAAATCCATAATTAGTAATGGATTTCCGCAAAGTAACGCCTGAGTCTATTAATTTTGTTGTATTAGGGGTTAAAGTATGAAATTGCCGTTTTGTATGGACGAAATCGAGAAAAGTAATTTTTCCATACTAACATTTTTTTAGTTTTTTTAAAAACGCCTGAACCGTTTTCAATGCAAATAAGGGTGAAAGTTAGATGGTTATAAAGCTACGCATTATAGTATTTAAATTTCTGAAAATCAAAGTATATAATACAAATATACTTAATTGAAGCAAGAAGGTCAGCTGACACATTGTAAGGGGTCTTTTCAACGACTTCCTTTGAAGTAATAGGAACTAGTATTGCATTTTTTTTAGTCAAAAGTTACTTTATTTAGTTTTTGATACAATACAAAAAGAATTACGCAATAATATGACTATACTTAAGAGCTATAAACAAAATAAAAAGTGGGAAAATAATCGGCAATTTTATACTTTAACCCCTATTATTTTGATTTATTAGTTTTGTAGGTATACTTTATAGCATTCGTGGTCACGGTAAAGATGTAAAGAAGGAAGAAAGAAAAAGGTTCCAAACATAGATGTATCAAAGAACAATAATAATATGGAATCCTAATTAAGGTTCTTTTTTTATAATCGATGGGCTTGCTCTTGAATTCACACTTAACATAGGCTAAGAAGATGCCTAAGATGGAGCGAGCTTACCCAGAAAGTGGCACTGGTTCTCCCACACACCAGCGGAACACAGAAAAACTGTTTGGCGCTGGACTCCGGCAGGAGGGTGGTAGCATCCAGGCATCCTCTTAGGAAGCCTACCACCGCAGAGGAATGTTAGCCGTCATCATTGGTTAGAAAACCAAAGATGCCGTTGCCCAGGGTGGACCACTATGAGGTAGATCCCACCACCCCAAATGTTCGCGTTTATTAATGTTCGCGTAAATTCTAAAAACGACAACATTTCGATCGAAATCGTCCGTTGAATTCATCTGAACTATGAAAACCGACGATTACAACGAACATTAACAAATGGACGCTGTCCGGTGCCAGATTCTATTCGGGTACAAATAATCATAGCGGGATGCTGATACAACTGTAAATTAGCTCGAGATTTACGCTCGACGATAGAAAACTCACTAATGTTTGAGGCTTTGAGCCACTATACCCCACAACCACCAGTTTACCGTATTAGTTATGGCTTTAAATTACTGCCCAAAATTACTGCGAAAAGAGATGTATTTTTTCAGCTCATATTTATTTACTAATCATAACATCTTTAATAACAGATATATCCAACGCGATAGAGAGGTAAAAATATCAATACAAGAGCCAAATAATCAGTTTAAAAATTAATTTAAATAACAAACAATATATATAATACATTTGACGAGATCACTTAAGTAACCCCAGAACACTTGGGGTAATGTACCAAATGTTTACATCACTTCACACGTTAAAACAATGAAATATTGTGTTTATTCAGATATGGCAATGAACTTCGCGATATATATTATGTAATTTTTCAAGATGGAAGCTGAAGCTGCGGCCATTTTGCAATACATGACTGTCAATTACATGAATCTTTAGCATTAAAGTAAAGTAAGAGCCTATTATAATCATCCCACTGCAGGGAAAAGGCCTCCATCATTGAATTCAAGTTACCACAGCAATGAGGGGCCGTCCTCAAATTACGTCACAAATTAAGGGGTCTTACTTTTTGTGAATATTTTTCGTAAAAACGCGTGATAAGGGGGGAGGGAGGGGGGTCTTAAAAACCTAAAAGTTTCGTGTACCGTAATTTATGGATGACCCCTGATGGGTGCTGGCATAATCACCACGCTTGCCAAATGCTGTGATCACAAACTCAAGCACCGTTTTTAGTTGCCCGATCCGGGGATCGAATCTGGGACCCCGAGATCTTGGCCCAGTATTTAAACCACTAGACCAACGGGGCGCATTAAAAGTATAGATCTTATTTCGGGTATTCTATAAACTTGGTTCAAACAAAATCAGTAAAATCAGTTTCTTTTTGCAAATAGGCTCCTGGAGGCGCTTTTACACGCCGCAATATTTTAACCTACCACTGCTTCAGGACAGTGTTGAGAGGATAGCTCAAAAAAGTTGATCACTAGTGTCAGCCTCTTTTTAAATAATTATGTCAACAAAAAGATCTAAGCCAGTGCGTGCTTAAACAGTTTAATGCCATATAAGGTAAATTGCATCTAATAAGGGCCGGGTTTTTTGGAAATCGTTATAAATCAATTTTGGAAAGTGGGATTATTTGGAAGAAAACACGGTCAAATAAACTGTTTCTGTTTGAAGAGAACTTATTGTACAAAAACAACATGCCAATGACCAGTTACTTCCATAATAAGTTTTTCAAAAGTATGTCGATGGCCCTTATCTGGCAGTAGGGCTCTAATTAAGGTCCATAAATGAATTGTACGATTTAAGGCGTCATTTACCAGAAAAATGGCACCTTGAGAAAGCAATGGCTTTTGATTTATATTAAGTTAATGGTTTCCTAATAATAAAACGGAAATTAATATAAATTAGTATGGTGGCCCTTAAAAAGTCTTAAGTTATTTTGATAAGTTACAACTTAACTATTTTCTAATTAAAAATAAAACTAAATGTAGTTTAATTCCAATTTTAATTAACTTTAGTAAAGCAAATCACTTAATTTTACTAATCAGTCAACTTTTCAGATTTTGTTCTTGGACCTTATTAGGTATTAATTTACTCTCTTTAGTCTGGACCTTAATATTTGGAAATAACAAATAAACTTTCACCACAGCTAAAGATTAAAAGATACACGTGCAAGTAAATTAAAAGTTTGTGAGTAGTTACTTAGTTAATCAATAAAAATAATTATAGACAAATACAAAATATTGATTCAGAATATTCATTTAAAAACTCGCTGGGACGCGTAGTTATTAATATTTATAAATTAAAAAAAATAGTTAAAATAAATCTGCCAAGATGTTATTCATAATGGTTACATAACGTGGGCTTCGTTTGTTAGGCGGTTCAAAGGGCACGCTGTATTGTATTTTAAAGCAGCTGAACTTTCAGACATCTGTGTGTTATTTAATCATCTAGGGCATTCTAAAAATTTATCTAAGACCATCCCAAGCCCCCTTATCTTTTTTGCAAAGGTTCAATTGTTATTAACTAATACTAATTACATTTATTGATGTAAGAGCTAAGTACTAACATTCATGTATGAGCAATGTCTATATCTGAAGCTACTGTTGGTTTGCGTACGTAATTAAAACCTAGAGATCTAAAATAAAGAATAGGTAAATGTGTTGCAAAGTATAAAACACATTTTCAAATCCCAATAAAGTCCAGCCCTTATTCAGAGGTAATACAGTGGACCTTGTTAGGTACTGAGATATATCTTGAGAAAAATCATCAATAATCGAGAAAATATAATTTATTTTGGTATCTTTCCCTGGAAATCCACATTCTGAAAGTCTTTTAACATTATAATTGCAGGAATTTACATAACGGTTAGAGTTTACTACAAAAATAACGCTAATAAAGATCACAATATTTTATAAATCGAGTCAAGCTGACTTGAGTTCGCACAGGGAGTCACTGACAAAAAGACGATCACGAAAGCAATGAACGCCGGTGCACTTCAGTGATTGGGTACAGGGGATAAACCGCACAATACACGTTTTAGTATAAATTAAAAGTCTTGAAAGTTTTAAAAGATGGACTTTATTTGGAACTGGCCCTTATTAGGCAGACCTACCTTATTTCTATCATTTAAATAAACATTAATAGTATGGTAGCCCTTTTAGACATCTGGTTCGAATATTTTATGACATTTTGTATCTACGGCCAAGTGGGCACGGTTGAAATTAAATTTCCAGGGAAACTAATATTCATCTCTGTGTCTACTGTACTAATAGACGGCGCAGTTAGGACGACAGTTAGCACAATATTACGTGTGGCCATGAATGTTGACGACTTTTTTGAAGTGAAACTTCTTTATCGGCGTTGGAAAAAAATTTACCGTCACGTTTTTCGGTTGCGCGTCACAGCGTCACATTTTCACAGCGTCAGATTTTTCGGTTACGCGCCATCTTTTTCTTGCCCCTACCACGGTTGGTTCAGACGATAGCAAAAAGGTAAAGTGAAATAATATTTAACCAATTTAACCAATTTAACCAATTTAACCAATTTAACCAATTTAAATAAATAAATAAATAAATAAATATTTTTTTTTATAAATAAATATTTAAGACATGCCACACTGGGCCACACTGAGCCATCTAGTCCCAAATTAAGGCACTATTAAGTACCCTGTCGTATGGGGTACTAGACAACCGATAAACTTACTTATATACTTTTTTTTTTTTTGTAAATATATACTTATAATACATAGAAAACACCCAGACCAGTACAAACAGACATGTTCATGCACACAAATATTTGTACTGTGCGGGGATCGAACCCGCGACCCATGGCTCAGAAGCAGCGTTAACTACCGCTGTTCCAAATGGTCGTCATATTTTACTAATTTAACCAATTTAACCAATTTCTGGAAAGTTGCATGTAGATCATTTTTCGAAAAATAAGGCCATAAAGAAGTTTCACTTCTTACGTGTGTACACTAGTACACGCACAACTTTTTTATTTACATATATTTATTTATTGTCAAGGTGGTGTACCTTGATAATAATTGTTGTTTAACAGCATGATATATTATTGTATTAGTTAACATAATAGTCTTACATTAATTTTGTAAAGTAGCCCAAATGAGCGGACTTTATCCTGACGTCTTTCTGTAATTTTTTTTATTTTTTATTTTATTTCTATTTTACCAGTAACATTTTATTTTGATAAATGAATTTTGGTTAAACGATTTTGGCATTACTTTCACCATTTTGGGATTCCATACCCAAAGGATAAAACAGGACCCTATTACTAAGACTTCACTGTCCGTCTGTCCGTCCGTTAGCTGTCACCAGGTTAATGATATTATATTAAAACGAAGCAAATATGCTATAAGCGCGCGCGTTGTTAAGACTCAAATATGTCCTAATTAGGGCGATTTGCACATAGTCAGCGTGGAGTGGAGACGGCTATTTTTTGACGATTACCGCTCGTGACTGCTCTCGACGTGGAAGTCGTAAAAAACGCCCTAATTAAGACGTATTCGAGTCTTCACAACCCGCGAGCATATAACATATCTGCTTCGTTTTGATATATCATTGGTCACAAGACCATAAATTATTATACGAGATTATATTCGACTTCTATAATACCATAACAAATTCGCCAAACCCCACCCTACCCCCGTTTACGGTTATTCGAAATAATAAATAACGTTACTACAACAGATACCGGAGATGAATTACTATGAAACGTAAATTCAGAACATCTTGAGCTCGGCCTAAGACGTAAATAAACTGGCTTTTATTTTAATACTTTTTGATTGGTGCAAGTTTGAAGGTAGAGCGTTTTAAATCGCAATTCTTAAGAATAATAAAGGTTAACTTCTGAAATTCCAAACATTCCAATTACGAGTTCCTCTGCGATCTGTGTTAGACAGAAAACTGTCACATTATAAACTTTAGCTCGTTGAAAAAAGGGTTGTTTTAACGTTTGCAATACTTTGAAGGTTTGACGAAATGGTGTCATTTCAATACGCGACATGGAAGGAAATTCAGTTTAGTGCATACGAATGAGTGTTTGTTCAGGCGACGGCAAAGTAGGCTAAATACTGGGGCATCTTATTCAGTTGATGTAATATTAAATGTGATTTTGCAACAACAATGTATAGTCTAATCAGGCCACTGTACCTTAAATTACCACCAGATGAATTTGCATTGAGAAATAACAACACTGAATCGGTTATAATAATAATAATAATAATAATCATTTATTTCAGAAAACAGGTTCCATATACAAAAATTCATTACATTACAATAGAATACATTCATTACATTAATTACATTCATTAATTTATTAAAAATTGAAATAATAATAATAATTTACAAACATAATAAATAATGTCTTAATTAAATTAAATTGAAATAAAAATAAAAACAGGATAAAATTAAATTAAGTTAAAATTTTAGTCAAAAATTATACCTACCTAAGGCTCACCCAACTAGCACAGTCGTCCAATGGTGGCTAATAGGACACTCGTACTTACCACCCACCGCCTGCGCACTGTTTTATAAACATTAAAAATGTACTTTTAGATTTGTTAAGGTGGACCTCTATTATTAGCAACAAAATATAAATTTGGACATTTCCACTGAAGCATCATTGACAATGATTTTGATTTGAACTACGCCAATATATTCAGTTACTATTGAAGTTAAGCCCCTGTTCAGTTTGAAAGAAAAAAATCAACTTTAAAAATCGAAAATTAACAAACTATGAATAAAACCGGCCAAGTGCGAGTCGGACTCGCGCACGAAGGGTTCCGTACCAAAACGGCCAAAAAAAATGGGTTTGTTGTATGGGAGCCCCCCTTAAATATTTATTTTATTTTGTTTTTAGTATTTGTTGTTATTGCGGTAACAAAAATTTGTGAAAATTTCAACTGTCTAGCTATCGCGGCTCTTGAGATACAGCCTGGTGACAAAGCGACGGACAGACGGACAGGCGGACAGACGGACAGACAGCGAAGTCTTAGTAATAGGGTCCCGTTTTTACCCTTTGGGTACGGAACCCTAAAAAGCGACTTTATACTTTCCCCATAAAAAACATTTCAAAATATTTTGATCACATAGCACCGTTAATTTTTAAAATTCGAATCACATGTTTTTTTTTGCATTAGAAAAGTGTTCTTTTGATTTTGCACCACGCCCAAAGCTACGGCTGCAGTTTCCTATTTGCATCCATGAGATGGCGCCGCAGTAGCATTATTCACGGCAAATATTCGCACAGACCAACTTTGCAGTTTACCTGAGCATAAGGATGCTAAAGTTTGGATATTAACTGTAGATACTTTTACAGTGTCTTTCGAAATGAAATGGAAAACTAGAATATAAGACTTTCTATGATATTTAAGCAATTTATTTGAAATTATAATAACAATATTTAAACTTGAAAAATTATGTCTTAGGCGGGACTTGAAACCGCATCTTCTCGTATATATTAGGGGTTAAAGTATAAAATTGCCGTTTTGTATGGACGAAATCGAGAAAAGTCATTTTTCCATACTAACAATTTTTTAGTTTTTTTAAAAACTGCAATTAAAGGTGAAAGTTAGATGGTTATAAAGCTACGCATTATAGTATTTAAATTTCTGAAAATCAAAGTATATAATACAAATATACTTAATTGAAGCAAGAAGGTCAGCTGACACATTGTAAGGGGTCTTTTCAACGACTTCCTTTGAAGCAATAGGCACTAGTATTGCATTTTTTTTTAATCAAAAGTTACTTTATTTAGTTTTTGATACAATACAAAAAGAATTACGCAATAATATGACTATACTTAAGAGTTATAAACAAAATAAAAAGTGGGAAAATAATCGGCAATTTCATACTTTAACCCCTATTATTTGCAGATGTTTCTGCCTGGGACATAATTCTTCAAGATAATTCTTCATAATAATTTAGCTATTTATTTTGAATACCTATAAAGGTGGGACCTACTTAAGACAATCGAATCTTCATTAAAGAATTCGTATCTTAAATAAATAGTCAGCAATTTATTTGCTTAAAAACAATTTTAAAATATTCGGTGTTAAGATTTTAGTTCTGTTAAAGTACAAAAAGTGTTAAAGGTGGATTTATATTTGTCTGACGTGACGACACGTGCTATGTCGTGACGTGACGGCTAGCGTACACATTATAGTGTCGTGTTCTGACGCCTGCTGACAATATTTTGAATCAGTCTAGCCGTAGGTTTTGAAAACGTAAAACGTTTGATATGTTCTCTCAAGAGTCTTCAGATTCTGATTCAGATTATGAAGAAGACGTTCAATTTTTAATCATGGCAACACTTTTAAAAAAGCAAAGAAATAGAAGAAGATTCTGGATTCATCCAGTCAATAGACAATAAAGAGAGGATAATGGCGAGTTTCATTGTCTCATCAAAGAGCTTGAGTGTGATGCTGAAAAATTTCATCAGTATTTTAGATTGTCAAACGCCCAATTTAATTTAATTTTTATTTTTTATTTTATTTAATATAACTTATTTAACAACTGACGCGTCAGGACATAACACAGGCGCGAGCACACTGATCTGATGGTTCGTGGCGGCGCCGGTTCCCCGCTCCCCCCAACCCTCAGCCCTGACGCGAACTGGGATCGCTTCTGATGCGACATGTCAGATCGCAGCACGACACGTCACATTGCACTAGTATGAACGTTACCATACTAATGTATGGAACCGATTGCGTTCTGATGCGTCACGACACAACACGTCAGACAAATATAAATCCACCTTAAGTGTCACTTGTTGTATTTTTTATCATAATCATCAAAGAGTACCTACCTACACAATTTTCAGTACACACAATAAAATTTAAAAATAAATAAATATTTTAGACATGCCACACTGGGCCACACAGAGCCATCTAGTCCCAAATTAAGCTACTATTAAGTACCCTGTCGTATGGAGTACTAGACAACCGATAAACTTACCTATATACTTTTTTTTTGTAAATACATACTTATAATACATAGAAAACACCCAGACCAGTACAAACAGACATGTTCATGCACACAAATATTTGTACTGTGCGGGGATCGAACCCGCGACTCATGGCTCAGAAGCAGTGTTTCCTACCGCTGATCCAAATGGTCGTCAAAAAGTTTTGTTCACGTTGTTTAAACACAAGAAACTGATATCGGCTTTCTTTTTTTCGATATTTTGCCACTGTTTGAAGCGCCATGACCGTGGCAGATTTTCTCTTCTTTAAGTTTTTCCGTGGTACATTAGAAAACCTATAATAACCAACTCTTATGAAATCGAAGTAATTAGGACACCCTAACAACGAGGTACAATTCACTAACCCAAAATGCAGGCTATCGGCCGTGGTACCGCAACATGAATAATTCAGGATCCAAGCCAAACACCTCTATGCATAAGTTGCGAAGCGCGGTCGACCGAAATCAAGTGCAATTTGCAACCGATAAAAACAAAGGATGCTTTTAGGGATCCGTTTTTCAAAAGAAAAAAAATAGTAAAAGTAGCATCACGATTATTTTTAAAGTTTTAAATTGCGTTTGCATCAATATGGACTCCGGTGATAGGTTCAGAAACAAACAATTATATTAAAAACATAACTCTCCTTCTGACGCAGTCGGTTAAAAACTATGCATATGGTAACCAGCCGACAGTGCCATCAGTGCCATCTCTGTCACGTGACTTCACACGTTGTTTCAATGCTCTAAGGTTCACACAAAAAACAAAACTGTTAGGTATGCCTTTTCCGTAGTTACTACATGGACTTTGGGATAAATTATACCCTGTATGTTATCCTGGTTTTTAAGCTAAGTAAAGTTTCATTATAGTACGTTCAGTAAGTAGTTTTTGATTAAAAGAGCAGTTAAGAAACATCCATACATTAACTTGGCTCCAACAAGCAATGTATGAAACAAATATTAGGGGTTAAAGTATGAAATTGCCGTTTTGTATGGACGAAATCGAGAAAAGTCATTTTTCCATACTAACAATTTTTTAGTTTTTTTAAAAACGCCTTAACCGTTTTCGATGCAATTAAAGGTGAAAGTTAGATGGTTATAAAGCTACGCAATATAGTATTTAAATTTCTGAAAATCAAAGTATATAATACAAATATACTTAATTGAAGCAAGAAGGTCAGCTGACACATTGTAAGGGGTCTTTTAAACTACTTCCTTTGAAGTTATAGGCACTAGTATTGCATTTTCTTTGTAGTCAAAAGTTTCTTTATTTAGTTTTTGATACAATACAAAAAGAACTACGCAATAATATGACTATATTTAAGAGCTACGAGTATAAACAAAATAAAAAGTGGGAAAATAATCGGCAATTTCATACTTTAACCCCTATTATTAGTCTTTTTTAAATGAGCCTATATTACTGAATGTACCATTTTATTACTATTTTATGTTGTATTTTGATTGATCCAGATCCATTTCACATTACAAAACTCTATTTCACGCAGCTATTATCAAGATTGTATTTGGAAATACGAATAAGCAGAATTCAAAGGCGAAGCGATTAAAACCTCAATACACTAGCATACTGGCAGACAACACGGTCAGTCATTTGGATTTGAAATTTGAAATTCGAACTGGTCACATTTCGCGCACACGATTCTGACAAATCCTTGTTACTTTTCGGCGTTCTAAGCTTCGATATTCGGAATTCAAATTTGCAATGTTCTGTTGCCGGCCGGGGCAGCTTTGTTTTTTCTTTTTCAACCCTTTCACGTACGATGAAAAAATAATGCGATGGGACTTTGAGAGTCAATCAATCTACGTTTTTTGTACTGTTGCCCCATGCGAAAGTTTAATCCCTCAACCCCCAGGAGGCACGCGCGTGCCGCGATAACAATTGATTTCAATTGTGTCTGGAATAACTCACGATCGAGATTTGTTAGACGATTGAAAATGTTTTGCTTGGTAAAATTTTCATGGGCAAGTAGGTAGAGATTCCATGTTTTTAAATAACTTTTGCTATAGGACCAGTTTTATATTGAAAAATTGTGTTCACCAACCCGCATTTGGCAAGAGTGGTAATTATGCCTGTACCCATCATTGCTGTGGTAACTTGAATTTGCTCTGCAGTGTGATGGTTATAGGCTGTCACTTTACTTTTACTTTTTCAAGGTTAAAAAGATTACCGTTCGAAAAGGCTTTCGGCACAGATTATAACTGAAGTTCGTACCTGTAACAAAAAAAGACAATTTAGCAAACAATAATTTGACTGCGCCAAAAATATTCTTTCAAGCTTAAAAAGTAAAGAATACACAGAAGAAAAGAAGAATTATAAGCCAAATTTTATAGTTGTAAGTCAACGGAAATACCCATTTTTTACCCTTTTCTTAGAAGTTTTAGGTTGGCTTCCGAAAAAGGACTATGGTTTTAATTTAAACTCGGTGCCTCAACGCGTTCCCGGTATATAAACGGTCTGTGGTCTATGCAGACAGCCGGATGGACGGTTAGAGAGACTGACAGACGGACAAAAAAAATAAGGGTTCCGTTTCACTTTCGAGGTATGGAACCCTAAAAATGATAAGTATTTTTCCTATTAAAGTTCCAAACTCTAAATATCTTAGGTTTAGGTTTAAAGAGTTTATTCTCATAAGAACTTATGCTAATACAGTTCACCTAAAATGAGATTTAGAACAACTTAATATATTTTTTTTTAACATTTTGGCGCAGCGCAGCTGCATTAACAATTTGTACAAACAGTTTAGTTATAGAAATTAGAAGTTAGAATTAGAAATTAGAAATTATTTATTTGCATAAAACATGGTTATTAAGATATTACAATAATTTATAAGTAAAAGAATCACACGTTTCGCCATCACGGTGGCATGCAAATTTCAGACAAATTGTCACAATATTTTATTATAATAATGAGAATATATTATGGAATCTAAACATTAACATTAATATTTGTCTAGTTATATAAAATGTTCAATAATAACACATTCTAAATATGATGAAATTAAAATTTAAAAAAATACAAATAAACAAAGAATACAAATGAAAGTCATAATATTATATAAAATGTCAGTCGAGAAAGTATATAATTAAATCATTTTATGTCAAAAAATTCATTCAGATTATAAAAACAATTGTCAATCAAGCAGTTACGTAAATATTTCACAAACATATTATGAGGTAGGTGCCTTATTTGTGCTGGAATTTTATTATAAATTTTAATAGACATCGCAAAACATTTTTTTCTAACAAGTGCATTTTTACTTATTTGTGATAAGAGTCGAGTTGTGTCTCTTGGACGCAATCTAGGGTTTACTACATCATTTCGTTTAAAAATTTGTGCGTTGTTTCTTATAGAGCGGGGATTCTTAAGCGGGGATTTCGGGATTTACTAAAGCGTGGCAGATTAATATATAGGGGAATACCTTGTACCCGGTTAAGTACCTCCACCAAATATGAGCACCATATATAAGGCCGAATTTTTTTTGCACATTATAATAATGGCCGTGATTTTGCGTCAGATCGAAATCGTCCGATTATTGAATGGGAGGTTTTTTTTGGTGTACTTATCACCCCCTTAGAAAATCTGACGCGCTCGATCAATTTTTTTTTTCATTTTGTACCCTTACAACACCGCATGTACAACCACCCGCATCATGCAAATGATCAGATTAACATACGTACATTATTAAAAATACGTAGGAGATTGATGCTATCAATATCTGACGCGCTCGAATATGTCCATGCAATAGTTTTAAAAAAAATCTATAGCTGCTTCCCCCACCGATGAAAAGGTATATATTATATAACATTTTTTTCTTCTTATCATCTAAGCTTTGCAACCTAATAGGTCTCTGCGACGCTCGAGTAAATCCCCATTTAGCATCGTGGGCTCCCCTACTATTACAAGTAGACCGAGTTCTAAAACATAGAGCCCTGTGAGTGAGAGTAATTTTAATCTCTTAAATAACGGACGACACGTCTCAATAGGTCCTACTCCACAAATTGCCCTCAGACATTTCTTTTGCATAAGAAACACTTTATTTATATCAGGTGAATTTCCCCATAATATGAGACCATACCGCAATATTGATACCACATAACCATGATAAGCAGTCAATGCCGTTTCTTCCCCAGCTGTACATCGCAACCGTTTGAGCGCATAAACAAACTTACATAGTTTTGAGCATAGATTTGAAACATGTGGCTTCCAGATACAATGTGAATCTATTGTGATTCCAAGAAAAGCTGTCTCATATATTTCCTTGATTTCTTGACCCTGGCAGACTATACTTAATTTAAAACGATTTGTTCTGTAGTTGGAAAATTGCATGTAAGCTGTTTTTGTCACATTCACGCAGAGGCCGTTTTGAGTGAACCATGAATTAACACTTTCTATGGCTGAATTAATTACATGCTCAAAATCAAAAAATAAATATAAAATAACAGGAAAAATACTTGTTCTCTTACTTTCAAAATTTTCTGCATTTAATTGATTTCATGTCAGTTACAATAAAGCATTTCATTCCTTTTGATTCAGTTCAGAGGGCAAACATAAAACACAATATAAAAGCAACAGAATTCAAAGCAACTGAATGAAGTTGAGTAAATAATAATCTCTAGAAGGGCCGAGGTATTTCATTATTTTGAAAGAGAGCAACACAATCATATACAATGTTTATTACAGCTTAAGTTCATAGCGGCAGGTTCGTTCCAATCAAATGTTTTGTCATTGTCATCAGTGGAGACTTTATTGGTTTATGATCTAAATTTGTACTGTTGGTTTCCCTACAATAAATAAAATAAAATAAAATAAAAATAAAAGTAGTTCTATGTTCTACATAGGTTCTAAGAAATGGGATAGCGCTAGTTTTTTGGACCATAGGCCTAAGGCCTAAGGTGAAACCCGTAGTCACAGTTCAAAAGGCAACGAAAGGATACCGCTGATATAAAAAAAGAAGAAGATGAAGATGACGAAAATTATGTATGACCATTATGTATAACATCTTGTATCGGCCTAACACAGCTACATCTGTGCGCGTTACAGCGTGTTTCAAAATAAATAGCTGAACCAATATTTAGGATTTTATTTAAATTTTTTATGCTAAAAACATGAAAATAACACTGCCAAGATGTTATACATAATGGTTCTATAACGTAGGCTTCGTTTTACAGATGGTTGAATATGCACCGTGTATATGTTGTTTGTAAGAATTGTTCGTAATTATATTCATAAGCTTATTTGCAGAAAAGTCAAACCACCGCAAAATGTAAGTATGTAGTATTTTTTTATATCACAATATATTCGAAAAGAATACGTTAATACTAACAATATATCATTATTATTTCTTTAAATAGTGATAGCATGTTGTCTATCGCATATAGTTTATACGACTCAGACACAAACTTTCGAGCTTACTGCTTCTGTTTGAGGAAGGCCTCTCACAAAAATATAAAGAGGATTAAGTTTTCTGCCGACGGCAAAATATGGCTGCTTGGAATTTCATTCCTTTGAAGAAAGGGATGTAATGGAGAGACTAATAAAGGTATTTATAGTTTTTTTTAAACGAAAATAATCTATATATATAAAAATGAATCCCTATTTCCCTTGGTCATCGCATCACGCGTAAACGGCTTGACCCTGCTAGACCGATTTCGCTAATTCTTTTTTGTTTTGTTTGTTATAGTCAGGAGAATGTTCTTATGAAAGAAAAAATTAAGAAAATTGTGCGGAATATTAGAAAATTTAAGAAAACTTAATCACCATACTAAATTATTTGTTATGTAACCTTATTGCTTTTGACAATTTAAACTTTTTTAATGTATGGCGTTTGACATAACATTGACAGAATGCGTGCTGCTAATTTTAATATCATCAAATATAGGCTAAAAAAAACTGAAAATTGCACATGGCCAGTAATGTGTCGCCTGTGTCGGAATACCAACAAAACTATCTATATACCCTGCAGAATAAAAAACAATAAAGAATGTTGTATATCATAAAGCATAATAATAATAAACAAGATGTGTAATTTTTTGACGTGACAACGTCTTATAAATTGGTTTGCCGGGTGACACTTCAAGAAACTGCGTTACGCTCCGCTCACGTTATGCGCTCACAATGAGAGCGATTGAGAGGCACGCGTCCCTTCCAGTCGGGCATGGTTAGCCCGCCTAAGAGCGAGAGAGACAGACATAAAAAGTGAAAGGCACGCGTCCCTTCCACTCGAGCACAGTTAGCCCGCCTAAGAGCGAGAGAGACAGAGCGAAAGAGAGAGAGTGAGAGAGATAGGCATACACACCGGTTCATGTCTTGCGCTTCTATGAAATCCAGTTCAATAAAATTTTGTTAATATGAAATTCAGTGCGAGATTCTTTGTATAAATTAATGTTTTAAATATAATTCTTTGTATAAATAAATGTTTTAAATTGTCACTATTATTTCATCCTTCTTCCTACTATACGAATGAATATTCACATTAAAATTATTTTACCACTCAAAGTCGTTGTCACGTAAAACTTTCGCCCGTATACCGACTTTACAGGCAACCAATTTTTTTTTATTAAACCATTTCGTAATCAATATTCATAGTTAGACAGGACAACGTCTGTCAGGTCCGCTAGTGAACAATAAAATTATGCATAGTTTTTTTGAATTTATATAAACTCAGTTCCTATCTGCTTAATGTCATTGGTTATGATCAGATTATGCACTTATTGTTTTCAGCCTTAACTTTTTACATAAAAACAATTACTGCACAATCTGAGCAAATTCAGATCTAAGTTACTCATTTTGGGTAGATAGGAATTAACTGACAGTAGTAATAAGTGGTGGTAATTTTTAAGGTACTTTTAAAAGATATTTCAAATGAAGAGTTAGTTATTTCGATATTTCTCGCGATAATGGCGCTTGCAACAGTGCCGAAATATCGGAAACTCATAAAAAACAAGGTACATGGTAGAAATCTCGAAATAACTAACTCTTACGATAGTGACAATGAAAATTTAAAACAGTATATAGGTATTTCAAATTACTTTTGTAAAAAACGGTGCCTTAACCTCCTTTATAGACGATTTCTAATATAAAAGTAATCTTTATCATTTGGGACTAACAGTATCTTCATGCTACAGGGTCTAGTAATTTTTAAGTTTATTCATTTAAAACATACGAATACATTATCTTTCCTCTCATAATGTTAGTGTAGATTTAAAGGCTTATAAATAATACATTGCCTGATTCCTATGTATATTACAACCGCCTAAATTAAATACTAATCGAAAAAAATGGGATGTAATGCCTGATATAATCGCAATAATATCGATGAGTCTAAGCTATCATTTAACCAGGCAATGCTTAAATTGACTTTAAAAGCCGCAAGGTGCAAAGACCAATAATGATATCGGCTTACTCGGCATCAGTAGCAAACTAGTCTGGTAAAAAAAAACAATTTCGACATTCTATTTGAAATGCAGTCAAAAAACTTATTTTTGACGTGATAACGTCTTTAAAATCGTTTTAGTCGGGTGACATGTTCAGAAACTTGTGTCACACCAATACCTCACGAGCGCGATCGCAGGTATAACGAGAGAGAGACGGACCGATCTCCCGTCTCATCTCGAGCGCTGCCAGTCATTCCGTGAAACTTGTCACGCGGAATCCTCACGAGCGGAGGCTGGCATAGCGCTCGAGTGAGTGGACCGATCTTCCGTCTCTCTCACTCTAGCGGCATACAAACGAATGGAGATTTTCTCGTTATCACGTAAACATCTCGATCGTAAACCTACTTTACAAACGACCAATTTTTATTTTATTTCAAACTGCATAAAGAACGAAATGCAACGTAAATATTTGTTTTACGTAACCTTCTGTACTTTTTGTTTCTTTTCTTTAAGTAACTATTGGCACAAAATTCAATTAGTGCTGAACAAGCCAACAAAACCTTTTATCATCAAAACATTGAGAACAATCAAACACATAAAACAACAACAATAACAATTATTCAAAACATCGCACCGATGATTCTTCAATCTATTTCAGTAAAAGAGCTTAAAATAAATATTCATCGACAAAATTTCAATGCATATTCATCGATAACCGCACACCACTAGACCTAGGTCGACCTGAGTGCTCAGCCCACAAACTTAACCTAATAGGCAGGCGAATGAATCGTAACACTAATCTAGGTTCAGTGCTAAACTTGGCTAGACATGAAATAATTGCTTTAGTGAGTACCTACCTACAGTCAACGCCGAGAAATACGTAAACTCTTAGTGTTTTAGCAATTTTCATCTTAATTCTGTGACCACGAATATAAATAATCTATACTAATATTATAAAGCTGAAGAGTTTGTTTGTTTGTTTGTTTGTTTGTTTGTTTGAACGCGCTAATCTCTGGAAGTACTGGTTCGAATTGAAAAATTATTTTTGTGTTGGATAGTCCATGTATCGAGGAAGGCTTTAGGCTATATAACATCACGCTGCGACTAATAGGAGCGAAGCATCAGTGAAAAATGTGCAAATATAAAAACAGAAATTGACGCGTACGAAGTCGCGGGGAACAGCTAGTATAATATAAAAAAGTAGAAGAAATTAACAGCCTATAATCATCCCACTGCAGGGAAAACGCCTCCATCATTGAATTCCAGTTATCACAGCAATGATGGGTACTGGCATAATCACCATGCTACAATATAATATAATAATATATAATACTACTTGTTGCCCGAGACTTCTTTTGCGTAAAAAACCTAGGTTTAGTTTGAATCAAAGGTAGGTTTTAGTCTGAAATATCAAAGAACATAGGCTTCTTTTTACCACGCTTTTATTAGCTTGGGTTGTATCTATGTATGTACTTAATGGAATCTTTGAGCATATTTTTTACTAATTTCTAGAAGTTTGATTAATTTGAAACTTTGCACACTTATCAAGGACCGATGACAATGCAATAATTTAATAACAGTTTCCCAGTTTTCCTCTGTAAGAGGGAGTAAAAGAGATAGAGCTAGCGCGCGATCTGTATCAATTACGATTCCTGCATAGCTTTGGACTTACAGTCGATAAAGAAGGAATCAAATCTTATAAACTAAATTAAAAAGTAAAAAATTAATTATAATATCAGTATATAAACTTGAAAAAATTGTGTCTCAGGCGGGACTCGAACCCGCATCTCCTCGCATGCCGGGCGGGCGCCATACCATTAGGCCACCGAGACACTGCGACATGGCGCGAATTTTTCAAGCATATTCTTACGCTGTGAGCCAGCGTTGTTTCATCAAATGTTAGGAGTTTGCACCCTTAACACCCGAAAGAAACATCTTTGCAGATGTTTGACAGTCAGTTAAGATGAAACAGCTATTTATATACTTTATTTGATATTTTAGCAACTTAATTGCACTTATAATATCAGTATATAAACTTGAAAAATTTTGTCTCAGGCGGGACTCGAACCCGCATCTCCTCGCATGCCGGGCGGGCGCCATACCATTAGGCCACCGAGACACTGCGACACGGCGCGAATTTTTCAAGCATATTCTGACGCTGTGAGCCAGCGTTGTTTCATCAAATGTTAGGAGTTTGCACCCTTAACACCCGAAAGAAACATCTTTGCAGATGTTTGACAGTCAGTTAAGATGAAACAGCTATTTATATACTTTATTTGATATTTTAGCAACTTAATTGCACTTATAATATCAGTATATAAACTTGAAAAATTTTGTCTCAGGCGGGACTCGAACCCGCATCTCCTCGCATGCCGGGCGGGCGCCATACCATTAGGCCACCGAGACACTGCGACACGGCGCGAATTTTTCAAGCATATTCTTACGCTGTGAGCCAGCGTTGTTTCATCAAATGTTAGGAGTTTGCACCCTTAACACCCGAAAGAAACATCTTTGCAGATGTTTCAAGTTTATATACTGATATTATAAGTGCAATTAAGTTGCTAAAATATCAAATAAAGTAAATTAATTATAGTTTAAAAAACTAAAAAACCACGCCTTTGAAACAGATTGAACTAAAAAATTAAAAATAAAACTGTAGTAATCAATTGAAAAAATCATATTATTGTACAAAAAGCGTGGGGGGCTTGATTTAGATTGTTGTAAATATTTTATCAATAATTTACTATATCTGTGGATATCATAACAAGCACCCCACGCTTTTTGTATAATAATATGAATTTTTCAATTGATTACTACACTTTTATTTTTAATTTTTTGGTTATATCTGTTTTAAAAGCATGTTTTTTTAGGTTTTCAAACTATAATTTTTATCCTGAGAAACTATTCAGTTTCAGTGGGATAAATAATGTTTCTTTATGATATTGATAGGGATTAATATGCATTTGTATTAGTGCTAGTTTTGGGGGTGAAGGTGGTTTCAAACTACACTATACTATTGTGCTATATAGTATAGCAATTAAGGACCTAATGTAATAACTTTTATTTATTTATTTATTTAAACTTTATTGCACACATTTACGAAACAAATGTACAAAAGGTGGACTAAATGCCCTGCGGCATTCTCTGCCAGTCGACCATTGGGCTAAACAGAAATGTTTTGTGGGCGGTGCAACAGATGAGAATAAAACAAATATTTAAAAACAATGTAATACATAAATACAATATATAAATAAATGCAACATATAAATAGATACAATATATACCTAAATTATATTATATAAAAATATACATAACAAACAATGACGAAAATAGTGGAAGTATAAGGTCTATGATGACGATTGCAATTTACGTAAAAAATGTGACCGCACATATTTCTTGAAAGCATATTTAAAATATGGTACAGCTAAGTGTGAACGTGTCCACAATAATGTATGATGCGCGTTATTGTTGTGCTATGAACTATATGCTATCAGCTATTATATTAGAGCATAGTCTGAAACCACCATAAGAGTAATACTATTAATAGCTTTTGCTATTATTTAAGTCGGTAACAAAATACAATCACTGACGATATTCTTGCATTTCTTTAGATTAGTTTTTCCAGAATTTTCTTTATTTAATCGTATAGCTGCAGTGTATGCAAAAAACATTTAATCTCGTTTTCTATGGGAGATTATACTATTTCCAGTCTTTAAAACTAATTAGAGTGATATTAAGTCAAAAACATAAAAATACCGTGTCGCCAAGGAAAATGACTCTTAAAACAGCAAAAGCGACATAAATGAAAGTAACAACCCTACTATGAAACTAATAAAAACAAATACTGCCCTAAAACTTGCGCTGCCGTTAAATTATATACCTTAATCTGTAGACTTAGAGTTTATTTACACTTGCTAGGCTTAAAATACCTACAGGATGAGATTTTATGAACTGTCACTGTTCTTTAACAAACGGTACCTACCTACTAACATAACTTTCGTATTAAAATGTTTAATGCCTCAACAAATTTTGTACAGTGCCTGCCTGTACATTTTTGTTGCAAACTCGCACCAATATTAAAGACGTTAAGATGCCCCATAGCCTAATGTGCTGATGATTGTACCAGATAATATGTACGTAGTATGACAATGTATTGGTGATTCTATACAACTTTATTTAATTTTAGAAACAATACAAAATGAGGTTCTCGAATCGGTGCCTTAACATAGGTCGGTACATTGTGTAGAGAGATAAGTTTCAAAAAATTAATTTAAAAAAATAGGCAGTAAAGATAAAAATTTAGGACATTTTGAGTTGCCAATAAAAATCAACGCTCAACTTTATCCTTATTATTATAATAAATGCGGAAGAAACTCTGCCTGTCTGTCTGTTACCCTGTCACGCCTAAGCCACTGAAGCGATTTCGATGGAAATATGTACTAAAACATATTGGGAAGTAAGTATAAATATATTTAGGAACTAATTGATACATTGTATATTTAATACCTAAACAGAGCAGTTTTCCAAAAGCAACAACATTTAATCGATAATTATAATTTTATAATTTTTAATAAAATTGATCCCCATCCTATTAGATCCTGAACACCCTGTAGGTATATTTTAACCACCATGTTGTTAACACAAGTCTTACCTGCAAATACTCCAATGTATCCACATTAAGGACCGGTCTAGAAGGGTTGAAGGTGTAAAGGAGAACGGGGATAGTTGACTATAGTAGAATGACTATTGATTTTTGGGATCACAATATCGCTATACATTGAGTTTATGTTTTTCCTCTGTCTCAAAAAAACTGCTAAAAGTTATTTCAGAGTGGATTGTAGTTAGTTATTTATGGCTAAACTATTATGGCCGTAATGGTCACTCGGGCAATGGATATGAGCACTGTTGCACGTAAGAAGCATCTACTAAAACCTACAATCTGAATCTAATCTCAACTTCTACGCACTATCCCGAGTAATTGTTTGGCATCGCAATGAACTATCTTGTCTTTTGAACTATTTACAAAGTTATTATTCACGTGTGTCCTAAGGTATTATTAGTTTTACACACGGGAACTTGACAAGATTTTTGAAACTACCATTTTATCAGTAGTTTCTACATGTGTTTCATGACAATCCGGTAATTTTTCACATCTAATACCTATTACTACACTGTCTAGTTAAACTATTTAGCAGCTGATCAATCCACCCATAAATTAAACTATCTCCAGTCTCTGTTTTATCGAAACTAAGCGAAAACCCTTGAAGCAGTGTTTCCTATCTAAACTTAACGTAACACGCTTAAACAAGTCAAGTTTTTAACAGTTCATCTACATACCCCGAAGTTACCCGGTCTCCCCTATTGTCTCGATACGGGCCATTTGTTTGGGAACCTGAGAACGGGCTTGCGGAGATTTGACCCGTTACTTTGGGATCCCTACCGATAACTTTATGTTTAAAAAGGTTTATTCTCCGACGAATCCTTCATGAGTCGTGTTGCTTTTAGGTGTGGAGATGAAAGTAAATAATATATATTTTTTGGAAACTCCACCGCTTGGGAAGTGACACAGAAAAAGCAGTTTGAAATGTTTCAACTGTTTTTTTATGAATTTGAAAGATATTTATGTATTTTTTATGCGGCAGGCGCTTGCTATTTTTGCATGTTGAAAGTTGGTGTCGATAAATTAGTTCCAGTGGTTTCCAAAATATACCAGCATATTTAGTGTTATCAATACTTTTGTTAAATCTCTCTTGATGTTGTAACACTCTTCCAGATCTAAACCAAGTTAGATTAAATCTAAAATAGCTTAAGGTAACGGACCTGGGAGCTTTGAGCTGGCAACACTTTGAAAACCAATGTAAAGACAACGGCAGGTCAACCTACCCAAAAAGTTAAAGGTCATTGAATTGATTTTCAACTTTAAGTCAAACACGTAGAGATCAATATCAGTTGAGAAAATTTGATGTTTTGTGGTAGGTTGAGGTGCTGTTGTCTGTAAACGCCACTCCATTACTAGAGTCGTATTTACTTAACATTTTAATTGTTAAAAATTTGCTCAAAACTACTCACCTTATCTTATAAGCTAAATAAATATTATTACTATCACAAAAGACAAGGACACTGGTCCTATTTGTCCAAATTAATCCTCCATGTTTGGTTAGGATGAACGGACAGACAAAAAGCGTTTAGATTTATGGACACCACATATTTTTGCCCGCCATCCTCTTGTTGTATTTGGTACTAACACAACATGGTGTGGAAGGGTTAAGTCTGATACATTTGTTTCTAGGAAACCATTCAAGTTGAGTTATCAGCAAAATGTTTGATGTTGAATATAGTTAAATACAAATGTTAGAACCAAAGCCCCTTATAATTGGCTTTGGTTCTAACATTAGTATTTCATCTGGTTGGCAATATGGACGGCCAACGGATTGAAATCTATAAAGGTGATCTATACAGGTTAAAAATTTAATCACCTTTCAATTTTTAACACAACAATCAACGAGAAAAAAACCATTTTTTTCTTTTGGTTTTCTTTTTGCACCTAGAAAATGTCCGCTAAAAATTAAAATGTTTGATACAGCCTCATAGCAACAGTTTTTTACGCGATGCGCTTTTTATCAACAATTATGACTACGAGTATTACCTTCACATCGGCTTCGGATCGCAAAAATATAAAACTATGTACCTGCGAAAAGTGATCAAGTGCGAAGTAATCTTCGACCTTGGCGATACCAACGGATATTTTCTGACGACCATTTGGATCAACGGTAGTTAACGCTGCTTCTGAGCCATGGGTCGCGGGTTCGATCCCCGCACAGTACAAATTTTTGTGTATGAACATGTCTGTTTGTACTGGTCTGGGTGTTTTCTATGTATTATAAGTATGTATTTACAAAAAAAAAGTATATAAGTAAGTTTATCGGTTGTCTAGTACCCCATACGACAGGGTACTTAATAGTACCTTAATTTGGGACTAGATCGCTCAGTGTGGCCCAGTGAGGCATGTCTTAAATATTTATTTTATTTTAAATATTTATATCAGAATGACTCTGCGGATTGGCAAATTTATTGGAACCAACGATCTCAGCGACCCACTAGACTACGATTCTTGTGATTTGGCTTGTGTGATAGTGTTTGCGACCTGTTCATCACCTAATAAATTCTTCCAACAAGTCGATGGTGTTTTATCTAAATACCGAACCCCACGTTCGTTACAATAGTAATTAAAATTAGTTAGTTAGGTAGTCAAAATTAAATCGTGAAGGCAATCTTAAAATGTTTGCTTTTTCTTGTAAACCCCTATGATTGCAAAGAGGTAGAGATTGATTGTCAATGATATTGGGACTATCAATAAAACCCAATAGTCTAATTCAATAACGTAATTTTGTCATTCTGATGTGATTTTCTCAAAAAATAAATGAAGGTAAATAAACTTTAAATGCATATTGAAAAAAATCTAGGTAAATATCAGAAAAACAAATGAAAGTAAAAAAAAAACAGGTAAATTTTGATCAAAACCAAAGAAGTAAATATCAAAGCGTGTCAGTTTCAGTCTGAAACCTGGAACAGTAAGTTTATCTTTGTGTCACAGTCACTTATTTAGAAAATAAACCCTATTTTTGGCCAACTTTAGTATTACTCGTATTATAATTTTTTGTAAAGTAATGTTAATTATCTTAAATAGTTCTCGATCTCTCTCAACTTTGTCATTTTTGCAGCACAAAATTTGCCAAAATTTACATTGAATCCTCTTGACATTTTGCGTGTTTGACCCAATGCGTATTTGACCTTTACCGTACTCGTATGATACCGTATGGATGAGTAGGTCAAGTATCCAGCTTTTAATAACGTTCGGTCACGACGAGTGCAGGCTGAACTGTTACTGATTCCAGGGATCAATATGCTACGTAAATCATAAGGAAATATTGATGACAAATAAATCGGTTTCCTATTGCATCACTCCCTTCTGAATACAAATCCCGCAGCGGGAATATACCCATTGATAGGAATCATAAGCTAAGAGTGATGTGAGTTACTAGTGATGGTGTTCTGATTAATTTATTAAATGATACCAGAAATTGGTATCACTGGACGGTACAAAATACGCACAGTACGCTAATAAACAGCACTAGATCAATGACTTTTTGAAATGTAAAATAAGGCCTACAGGTAAAAATAACAGGCAAAATACTGTTTTAGAGTTAAAAATACTTTGAGGATACTCGACTTATTTTGTAATATTGAACTTTAAAATTAACCTTATGTGAAATATAATGAATATTCAAACATAAAACATATTTATTAATTTAGTACAGCCATTCTCGAGAAATGTGCTTCCTTTTAGGATTTCCTTTAAATTTATAAATATTTTAGTAAACCGAAAGAAGCTTGTATGTAGGCATGTTATTACAAAGATTTAGTGGTTACATTATCATTTTAATAAGTAGCATTGAAAACCATCATCAACAACAGCCTATATTAGTCAACTGCTGGGCAAAGGATTCTCTAAGAGGCTTTTCCAAAACCGCTTTATTAAAAAAGAGTGTAGTATGCATGGCTCCCAAAATATATAATAAAATTCCTAAAAGTTATAAGTTGATGTCTAACAGTCTACTTAAAATTTATTTGAAAAAGAAATTAATTGACAAATGCTATTACAGTATAAATGACTTTCATAACGATACATTTTGACATTACTATCTCTAACAATTGTTTAATAATCTAATTTTGTTTTTTTTTTGAGAAAAAAATATTTTCATAATTAAGTATAAATTGACATTGTTAATATTTATTGAAATTATTGAAGCTTTTGTAAAAATGTGCATGCCGAATATCGGCCAGACATGTTGATACTAACACCAACATAACATCAAAAAATCTCACACATTTTTGTGCAAATAAATATATCTTTATCTTTATCTTTAGGCAGGCTGATTGAAAAACGCAGTTTGGTCAATTATAGCAGAAAAAAACACTGCATCCCGTTTTCTTCCGGCAGTAAGCAGTCCTTTAGTTGCCTCTTATGACACCTATCGTAAGGGAAGGGCATCACTATTTTACTTTTATTTTAATTTTAAAATATAAGTAGAATTTTATATAACATTGACAATCTAAAGATTAACAAAGTGTAGAAAAAAAACTTGGTACCAGATCTTAGAAAGTCCACTTTCTCCTCACTAGGCCATAAAAAGGACATGTTTTATGCTCCCTCCTGCGTGTTACCTAATGTGTTTTGAATTATCCCGGCACCTGAAGCAGATGATGGTTCGGATTTACGATGGCCACTAATCTTTTATGTGTCACAAAAGAAACTTGATGCCATCCTGGGCATAAGTTCTTGCGCTGACTATATTCTACAATGGAAATCTTCGGTCTTCTCTAGGCACCATTTTTCTGATGCCTAGTTAACGCTAGCAGTGAATGATTCGCGTGGCAACGACTACCGACTTTTAACTTTTATTTTGGCGCGGCCCGCATCGCGCTTACAATTTATGTTACACTGTATTTATTTGTTGCTCAGTAAATCAATTTCTAATGAGCATCTTTAACTATATATTTCGCGATCACATGAACATGAACACAGGGTTGTTTTAATAAACTTTAACCTGCTGAGAGCTTGAGTGTGGGGAATGAGCAGAATCATTTATTTCTGTAGGGCCATCTTCATCACCATGACTATATTAGTTTACTGATGGAAGGAGGCGTTTATGGCGAAGTCCTGCATTTGGAGTGCCAAATGAAGGACTTTCCCATAAGCGCTACGTTGCTGCAGGCGGGGTTGAGATCGCAATATGGCCAGAAAGTGGACGGAGACCTGGTGGAGAAAAGACGCTACAGTAGAGTCTTTAACCATCATCATCACCAAAAGACCGGCAGTAACTGCTCGTCTTCTTTTGGCAGTACCTAAGCACTCCCTTAGTATCTTCTTGCGACACGCGTAGGAAGATAATTACTATTGTTGGTGCTATTATTTTAATGTGCTGTCAGCAACACAATCAATCCACACGACACAATAATTATAGTAATATTCCCGCGGTAACACGATAAAATCGTTGTATTTGGTAAATCACATGCCACAGACAATAGATGGCGCTGCCGGTTGGTAATATTTTTTTAAGAACACATTGTTTGCACTCATGAAACCGATTCTAAAGTCTATGTAGACCAAGTCGCGGGCAAAAACTAATATAATCTATGTTTTATGAACGTTACTCTGGAAATGATAATCCAAGTTTCATATTCCTTTATCCGACCACCGATATTAAGCTAAAATAACGTATATTCTCAGGCAACCACCGCTTTTAATATTGTAACATGGTTTCCGTCCGTGAGTACAATCAGAACCAAAATATCTATTAAGACATAAAATTATTATATTTCTCATTTACGAGATTCACTACAATCACATCTGTTTATGGCAAACATCCTTCTATTGGAGAATTCTGTGACCAGCAGTGGACTGATATTGACTGGCTATGATAATGATGAGTTAAATTAAAATAACCCTTCTGTCTATGAACTTAAAACACATATTATTAGTTCTAAAGTATTGTAAAATAAACTTCCATTCTTGGAAGTGTGGGAAAACATCCTTGTTTATATCAAGTACCCAAGGCTAATCTTTTATGAATTCTTAGCTGAATTAAAGTTTTAGAACACATTATGTGGCAGACTGTACACTGAACAAACAGTGCATGCGAGTGAATTTGCCAACAAACATTTTAGTTTATAGTAAAGTCTTAGAGCACCGGGTCTCCTAGTGGGTTTGTTTTCTTTATTTAAGCAAAGTCAAAGATAAATAACGCAAAAGCATTGTCTCTATAATACTTTTAGAAAACTGGTCCTAACCCTGCTCGAGGGTTTAAGTACTTTATTTCTGTATACATAGAACAATTGCAATGCATTAGTTGATAGTGTTTTAGGTACTTATAATTGTTATTGAAACTAGGAGTGTAACAAGAGATAACTAAAGAAAAAATGCCAGAAAAAGAGGGGCAGCACCAAGCCTTCAAAAAGCTCCAGTAGCATTTTAATAAACGCATACCTTTTCACAGTTTTTTTTGTTTGGTACAGCCCAGAGAACAAGGAAAAAGGGTTTTAGTGTTCTGTGGTACTGCCATTCAAATTAAGACTATCCCTTATTTTCCATGAATAACGTAAGAGGCAGTAGCCTCGTCTCTCTGCTATTGGTCAACCTGCTTTCGCAAACCGGCCTACCAAACGTGTTGATTATGAGGAAAACCTCTGTTCGGAGAGGCTCATATCATCAGTTAAAATCAAAATCAGTTAAAATCAGTTTTATTTCTGCAAATAGGCCCCAGGAGGGGCCGCTTTTACAATATTTAAACCTACCACTGCTTCGGGACAAGTCTGGGCTAGTGCCGAGAAGAAGCAGCGCAAGAAACTCGGTCACTATTGTCAGCCTCTTTTTAAATAAATTTTTACAAGGTAAGGTAATTTTACGCAAATACGAGCTGGGACAATTTAATGCCATACATTTCTATCATTTAAATAATCATTAACAGTGTAATAGCCCTTTTTCATTAAAATTACTTTAACATACGATTTTAGTTTATGTACAGGGAGTTCAGCAATATCCTGTGGTAATTTGTTGAAAATACGAATACAATTTCCGATTTTCCTACTTTTCGCAGTGGACTGATGTAAGCTGATGATGGTGATGAACTTTTTTGGTTACAAAAGATAGGTGCTTTTTATAGTGTCTTAGTTTAAATGTTTTGTCTGCTGTTGTGTTATGAAGTTATTAAATGAAAATGAAAAAATGAAAAATAATTGAATGGCTTTTCAACTATTTTTTTAGCCTTAAAAGTGAATATGTTCTTTTGTGTGACAGCAACTCTTAGTTGATACATTGTGAAATAAAAAAGAATTATTAATATATGAGACATAAAATAACAAACCGTTTCTATTTCACTTAAGGCTGATTTTCAATTGAAAGATAAAAAAAAACTTCGAATAAAGTACACTCGACAGCACATCAAGTTAAACAATTGAACTGCGATAACAGCTTTTATTGCGTAGGACATAAAGGCGGTCTCAAGGTCAACATGTATAGTCTGATGTGCCGCCGTGTGTACAATATGGCGAATTTGAAAACGTCAAACCCATAAGATGATACTCACATAAAATGACATTTTAAAATAGGTCGCATTTTATTTTATCAGTCAGATAATATGTTTCTGACTATTGAAAAAGCGGTTTAAAAAAAAGCTATTTAAAATGTTATAACTTTTATCCAACCTCTGTGCGTGGAAAGCGCAGAGTTTTTAATTTATTAAAGGTAAAACAACACTGGCAAGCAGCACAATGGCTTTCCAATTTTTATGCCGCGGGCTATCTCGGGCCAAACGGTTATGTTCCATGGTCGGTCTTAAAAAATATTTCGTTTTAAGATGGCGTCGTGTCGTGTCGTAAAATAACGTAAGTGATTTCTATATCAACAGTATTGAAGTAATTTTGCGTGATCAGGGATCGCTCGTAACCTATGTTCAGTACCTTTACCTAAATTATTATATTTTTATAAAAAAACTCTTCCGGTGATTGACTTTTCTAGTCCATTTTACTTTTTAATACATTCATTCTTTTACATTTTTTTACAGAATAAAATGCAAGCGAAGAAAAGAGCAGCGGAGTGCAGATGTAGCCCGTAGCTTGTCAACGCAGTTATCTTGACTGAGGACGTAACTTTACACGCCTCGGGACACACCCGGACACACAGACTTGGCGAGTGTCAAGCATAGTTAGCATACTTTAATCTTTTGTTTTAATTGTATACCCTAAAACATACGTTGTCGGTTGCTAATAATATTTTTTGATATGGAATGAAAATACCTTAGTACTTCTTAGCATTGTAACGCGTAGTTATGCATATTATTATGAATAAGTACCTATATTTGAAGGTTTTCAATGTTGATCCCACAGCAGATATATAATTGTTATACAAAATTAAGTACATACCTATATTTACTATAAGTGGTTAAAAATTAAAGGACATTGTCAAAAATCTGATAAATTTATTCAGTTGATGACTTGTTAGAACAAAACGTCAAACTACTTAAATCTTAAATCAATGATCAAAATAACGTAAGCTTTTGTCATTTGTAGGTTACTAGTAGGTTATTATGTAAAATTATAAATCAGACATATAATTAGCAACCGAAAAACGTAAGCACCAAATGAGCGCCATTAGAACATATTTTCGGTGCTCATTTAATTAGTAGCTTTCAACCTAAACGTAATCGTTTAATGTCAATGTCAGGTTAAATTTCCACTATGGAAAGTACAAAACCTGACAACAGCTATAGGGGGATTTATTAGCGGACATTTTGAATTGTCGCTTTTCTATGGGTTAATTTTTATAAATAACATACAGTTTTTTTTTTCTATATTTGTACCACAAATTTAAAAATTATAATTGCTGAACTGATAGTACTACTGATGAAAAGAAAACACGCAATCTGAAGGTACCTACCATCGATTATTATTAAATATACGCTCTTCAAAAAATGTATCAGTAATCCACTTGAGCAGAAACAGAACGCGCTTATAACAAATGGCAACTGTCATGGCCGCTCTTTTTGGCGCGAAACCACTCAGTACAATAAAATATGGCCGACGTTATAATAGTGGTTAAAAGGCGGTAGTTTTCTTTGCACTGACATGGGTGTGACTTGTAAAATATTTGCAATGGTAATAGCCTTTCTCTTTGAGAAGAATAAAATGAAAAATATCTTTAGTATGATGTAAGTGGTATTAGAAATGATTTGCGTTTTTTTCCCTTTTTTTGGCATGCACGGTTTGTACGCCACACAAATGGTTTTAAAGGTTGGGAAACGTCTAAGGAAGGATAAAAAAAAGGAACGAAATGCAGCTAATACTGTTTTTTAAAAAAAGGTTCAGGAAAGAGGGTACAGGAGTGAAAAAAATAATAAATAAATATTTTATAAATATTAATAATACATTATAGTACATAGAAACAAAAAAATACAATTTAATATTGTTCAGGGTCATATAATTGGATAAAACATTGCACCTTTTTATGTTGAGTTTTTTTTTGTTTTTGTTTCTCTCTGAACCGGCTAAGGTCTAATACCTTGCTGCCAAGTCATTAGTATTTTAGTCATTCTAACTAAATACATAACATAATCATAAATACTTACTTAGACATAATAACTTAACCCAACTTTACCCTTAATTAATTTAACTCATTGAAATGTATGGGTACTTTACACATTTCAAAGATCAAGTAAGTTTTATGCGGGAAACTCGATCCGAATCAAATAGGACTGCCTTTATTTATTTTAGAAGCGGTCTCGTTCTGTTCATTCGAATTAGGGCACCGCAAAATAACCAATGAAAACGCGCTTAACTAGTCAGTGTGGCCATTTTGTTAACTAACTAACGCAATATAGTGCAATGTTGCCATATTCATATTAGTGATGCTAGAATATTTAGAGGTTATGTGATTGTAATGCCAACATACCTATGTTAAAATGAAGTCTGGTGCAACAAATACTCATAATCTTATATGCATAATGTCAAAGGAATGTACCAATTGCAACGAATATAACCATACAATTAAAATTCTGTCAGATTTTAGCTAGAGTTTAAAGCGTGTTCAGTGGACTGATCTTTTTAGCTTTGAGCACGTTTTATTTGGGAGGAAAAAGAAACAGTGCTTTCGGCATGAATGATGCACTATTCCGGAACAAATTCTTTCATTTCACTGTTACTCCATTTTGCCTTTGATATGAAAGAAAAAACTTTCTTTTTATTTTTTTAATTTATGATGGCTTTTGAAAAATATGTTAACATAATGGACTAACTTGAAACTATTAAAACTAGCGGACCCCGCGAATTTCGTATCTATCGCCTCAGAATAGTAAGTAAGTAGTAATTTGACGTCTTAAATCATATTATCATCAAATATGGCGGGGTTGGAAATTTGTGTAAAGAAATACAGTTTCCTATTTAGTTATTTTAACATTAACTTTCCAGTAATTTTATTACTTATTATCCTATTCCTCACCCAGACAAACTCAAAATTATAAAAATCGGTCCAGCCGTTCTCGTGTTATAAGTGGTTTAACTATCACGACTTTATTATTAGTCCAGATTTGTCCCGAATCAGTGATAGTTTTAAATATTGGTACATGTAAAAGCACCTACTGGGGTCTATTTGCAGAAATAAAACTGTTTTTACTGATTTAACTGATTTAGAAGGGCAGCGACGTCGTACATTGACAAATCCTCGTTCGCCAATCAATGCTTTGTTTTGTTACTGAATGATAAATTAGAAATAAGTAAATTGCTGGAGAACAAAGATGACAGACGTCGCTTATAGGCTATCTAAGTAAAATTGGCATAAGAACCAATGGCCGTTAGGGCAGAAAGAATCTAAACTGGTAACCACGCAACGGAAGACAATCTTTGGGGCCACAAAGTGAACAAAAAAATGTGCGCAAATTACATAACTAAAAATATTGAGAAAAAAACGCTGGCTTACAGCGCGGAGCCCTGCGTAAATCGTCTGCGAAAAGTCTTAACATCAATCGCAAAGAGCGCAAATAATGTCTAAAAGTCTTCATAAGTCAATCGAAAAGAACTGTCACCAGGTTAGCGAATGGTTGTGATTTTGTGATAGGCCTAAGACCCAAGTTCACCAATTCTTAAACAGCCGGTAAACATAGACATTAATTTGACACAATTCCCATACAAAATATGTCAAATAATATTTTAAACGCTGTTGAAAACTTAAACGTCTGTTGGTGAACTCTACCCTAAAGCAGACGAAATGTTAACTCATAGGCTTGTACAGACAACGGCAGGTCAACCTAACCAAAAAGTTAAAGGTCATTGCATTGATTTTCAACTTTAAATCAAACAAGTAGAGATCAATATCAATTGAGAAAATTTGACGTTTTGTGGTTGGTTGACTAGCTGTTGTCTGCACTCCCAATCCTTCAATCCTTTTTAGGTTAGATGAGGCCTATGGCCCGTCAGCCAGGTATCATTTGCCTTATAGAGAATAGCTTTTTCTCCGCGGCTCTGCCCGCGTATACCTATTTTACGTTATGTCGCACGGCCTGTAACCTGATTCCAGCTGTGGGAACATAACAACCTATATTCTTTCTCATCAATATCGGTTCAGGATTTTAGGCGCAAAATCGTAACATACAGACAAACAGGACAAGACAAACAATAACTTTCACATTTATAATATTAACCTCTCGATTGTATGTTATTCTAGACACAATTAAAATCTATTGTTATCGGGACCGCCGGCGGTCTAATGATCTTGTAGGAATAAGGATGATAAAAGCGACAAGATAATGGACAATAAAAATAATGTACCAAGCAATCACAAGTTGTGTACTCTAATAAACAGATGACAGTCCATAATGCAAACATTTTGGTACCTTATCCAGTTGAAATAGGAGCGTATTTGCTCCAAAAATGTTTAGCCCCATGTGCAGGCAATTGAACAAAAAAGCACAATATTTCAAACCATAAAGATCCAGGAAGATATACAGCTGCGCATATTAATATAGCTGGCTCTAGGGATAAACAGACTGAAACTATTACCTAGGAAAAGTGTGACTTGTAAGACTTTTAATATAAAAGAGTTCGGTTGTTTTAGCAAAAAACTCAGTTTAAATACGACCTATTTATTAGTCACGAATTTTGGGGAGGCCTATGTCCAGCAGTGGGGGTCGTTGGGCTAAGATGATGATGATGAAGACAAGAATGACTGGGTTTTTATGTTCTTAAATAAGTTGGATTTGTCTCTATCCCGAATAACAAAATATTTAAATAACGAAAAAACTATAAAAAATAAAAAACATAATGAATGTATTTTCCTCATGTATTTTTACTAGCTGTTGCCCGCGACTTCGTCCGCGTTAAGTTCTGTTATTATGATCGCGACTATTTTTGCAACATTTTTCACTCATACTTCGCTTCTATTGGTCGCAGCGTGATGTTATATAGCCTTAAGCCTTCCTCGGTAAATGGACTATCCAACACAAAAATAATTTTCAAATAGAACCAGTAGTTCCTGAGATTAGCGCGTTCAAACAAACAAACTCTTCAGCTTTATAATATTAGTATAGATTACCACGCCATATTTGATGACAATGACACACAAAATCAAATCATGGCACAATTTATTTTGAAACTGTAAAAAGTTCGCAGGATCGACTTATTTACACTACGAGTATTATAAAGAGGAAAGATTTTACTGTTGGTTTGCATTGAATATGCTCCAAATTATTAGACCGATTTCAATAGAATAGAATAGAATAGAATAACATTTATTTGCAAGAATACATTTGAGATTAATGGTGTTGTGGTCTGTTTAAAAACATGTTTCACTTTTATGATCGCAGTTTAAACGCTTGTAGACTTTTTGGGGAGAGTTGTCCCCATTTTAATTGTGTCTGGAAAAAAAGTCTACAAGCGGTTAAATGTAAAACAATTTTAAATTATTGTCTCTAGTTTGGGTGTTTCCTTGTGTGGTACTGTCGTTGTTCTGATTTAAACAATAAAAATGCTACAATAGTTCCTTACTTTGGTATCAGAACAATGTAATGCGATATTTGCCAATGCCCTGGCAAATTAATCATTAAACTAGCTGTTCCCTGCCACGATTCGCTGTGGCACATTTTGATTGACTGGTTTTTGTTTTTTATTGTTCTTATGTTTTTTTTTTATCGTGGTCACGGATAAATAGATAAAAACAATCTTTGATGCGGATTATATATCATGCTAATATTTCAGCTCGATCGGTGCAGAACTTTTTGAGTTTTTGAAGCGTACACAAACCAACATAACATTTATATTTATATAGATTCTGAACTAATAAGTTTGTTAATATATCCGTTCGATGTAAACTCTCACAAGCAAAATGTAATATCGCCAACTGATTGAAATTCAGCAAACGTAAGTTGTGTCTTGAGATGCGCTCAACTTGGCTCTGTGCCTGGTTATGGTATCCGGGCCTCCTTCATAATAAGTCAATAGGCAAGGGTTATTTATTTTTATTTATTAACACTTTATTGCACATACAATAACGGTACAAATGGCGGACTAAATGCTTAAAGCATTCTCTACCAGTCAACCATTAGGCCAAGTAGAAATATTACAGGCGGTGCAAATGAGTGAAAATTTAAAATATACAAATAATATACTATAACGGGTGTAAAAAATTCAAACGCAGATCCGAAAACCACGTATTGTCCCCATCACTAGGATCATTTTTTTCTTCAGGACCATATCTGGGAAATAGCTAGTTCCAAAGATATTGAGGGTCAAAGTTACAATTTTGTTTTCCATTTTATTACAAAAACTGTTGCCAAAGGTTACTTAAAAACTTTTCTTCTTACAAACATTTGTGTTTTTTTTTATTATTTCGTTCATAATAAGGCTTTTTTAATTACAATACGCAATGTACGGCTCAGCGCGGACGAATTTTGAACTTAGCAGCCATCTCCAGCGCAGAGCGGTCCACGATCCGGCTGCTATACATTGTTCGCTGTATTTTAATATTTTTTGAGTCCCAAAAATAAAATTCATTTCCCAGCTATAATATTCTGTAACATGATTTGGTTTGTTTTACAGATTGCGTAGCTTCAGGATTTGCGTTTAGATTTTTTACACCCTGTATACTTAAAGACTGTTTGCAAAACAAGTACAGGTTACCTAGTACTACTGGCGTAGTAGGTACTATGACCACTACACTACGCCAACTGGTTGGTTGACGTCTTGGTTCGGTCTTCCGCTTTCAGGGTCCCGGGTCGATTCCCGCACGGGTCAATATAGGAAGACGGGCACGAGCGTCTTCTCTTCACTATTGGCCCAATTGCGATATCTAGCGCGCTTACCCAGCGTATATCATGCAAACTCCTCCTTTCAAACTGACCTTTGTCTACAGGTGATAGCTGATTTAAGCTGATTTTATCAGTGGAAAAAATCCACTAAATTATCTGCTGACCTGGTTAAAATTCCGGAAATCCGTTAGTGCCAAACAAGAGCAAGAAATCATCGACAATTATCATAAAACGACTCAAAATTGGTCGCCTACACGTGTAAGTATGTAACAGCCCATAATAATCGCACTGCAGTGCATAGGCCTCTATCAATTGAATTTACAATATCACAGCAATGATGGGAACCGGCATATACACCATTGCCAAATGCGGTTGGTGATCACTGATCACAAACCCGAGCAATGTTCAAAAATTCGAAAGTCTTGCTACCCGAACCGGGCCACTAGATCAATGAGGCGTTACTAGACCAATGGGGTGTTACTAGACCAATCAGGCGTTGCATACACTAATGGGGCGTTACTAGACCAATTAAGCGGTACACGTGTGTTAGTGACCAATGTTTTTGTTCATGGTCAACCTTTGATTGTCGTATCATTACAAGGCTGGAGTCAAATAAATGATTACTTTACCAATGTCAGTAGGTACTTTGTTCCTTACCAGCTGTCTTATATACAACTTCCAAAACTTATTGGCAAGGCGTCCCTCGCGATTAAGTTGTTCAAGTCATAGTTTCCTTAGCAATCACGGGAATAAAGTTCGCAATGTCTCGCTCTGAGGAATTCAAAGTTCGGAACAAGCAATGTTAGGCAAATAATCAATTTTACTTTTCTCTGAAATGACAGATATATCATCTGTAGAATATGTCGACTAAGCATCTTAATATTTTTAGACCAAAATAAGACAGTATTATATCATTATCACTAGTATGCATCAGTCCACTGTTGGACTCAGGTCTCATAAAAAGGACTTTGCCTATAGAACATCGAAAAAGGTTAGAAAGGCTGTTATGCGCCATTTGTATGAGAACCGACTTCGCTTGCGCCCCACTACCCACTATTACTCGTACACATAATAAACACAAGCTTTTGCACACATACGAGTTCTAAGAATGCTCACTCCCTGCGCTCACTTACACCCATGTTTGTGCAGAAGTATAAACATTTGCTCATAATCTCTGTGGCGCGCCTGCCTCGCCTACATCGCCTTTTTAACCTTTTTTCCGTGTTCTGTGATTTTGCCATAAGTGGTGATCGCAGTTTGGTCAATGCTGCAGAGACAATGTTGCAGCCCATCTTCAGGCAGTACTCCTTTAGTCACCTTTTACGACACCCATATGAAGTGAATGGGTTTGACACACGGTTAATAATAGGTATAATCCTTATGTAAAAAATGGTGCTTAAAATCTCAAGTTCAAACTGTTACTGGTGGAACCCAGAAGTTTTTCATACGCAGCGTATTTTCAGGAAATATTAAAATGTCGCTACCCTGTGTACGAAAACAATTTATAGCTATAAATCTTCGTTTGTGAGCGTTCAAAGGAATGTCACAATATATATGAATACAGTTGGCTCACTTCACACAAATTTATGTTTAAATGCTCCTTTTGGCAAAGTGAATTTTTAGCAGAGGACTGATAGTACAGGTTTTTTCAACTTTCAAGTTTTCAAAATACTTTTTGGAACAATAACTTACTTTAAACCTTAAAAAATAAGATATTTATAGCGCTTGCAATAAGAAACTATACCACAAAAACCTAGAGACAATAAAGAAAATTGAATTTTACTCTGACCCGTCAGGGTACTGAACCCAGGATCTGCCATATTTTTTAAACAGGTGCCTTTGGCATTTAACCACGGAAGTTATAACACTATACGTGCCATCAATTATGGGGCTGGTACATACCTACTTGCCTTAGAACGAGTCTCGTGAAAGCTAAAGGTCGCAAAGTTGGCAAAGGAAATAGCAAACCTTGGTATATCCTAGTGTTAAAGAATCAGAAATACGCAAATTCTGGGAACTTAAGAACTGTAAAGAAGATTCAGCAGTATATGGGGCACATATTGAGGAGAATCGATGACCAAATGCGGCAGAAAGATTCTGGAATGACAAACGCGCACCGGTCGAAGATCTGGTAATTCACGGGATACAGATGACTTGGCACCAATCGTCGTGGAGATCCTTAGGGGAAGCATATGTCCATGGGCGTCATTTAGCGGAGATGATGATGATGCTGAAGCAGGTAAGTAGAAATCGAGTCTACTATAACTATTTTTCACTGTGGTGCCTACCTAAACTTTGGAATAATTTGGCCTTGAGCTTCGAGTGCTTAGTTACGAAAATAAATGGTTTATGAAGGAAATCTATTTTTGGAACGGCCTTTATTAATGAATCTCAATCAATATTCTTGTTTGCAATTAGCGACAATTACAATAAAGTGTTTATGGTTCACTAAACTGTCAGAATATAAACTTGAAAAATTATGTCGAACACGCATCTCCTCGCAATCCGGGCGCGGATGACGTTGGAGATGCGGCCTGAGACATAATTTTGTAAGTTTATATATTGATATTATAATTGCAATTAAGTTGATAAAATATCAAATAAAGTAAACTATCAGAAGTTAAACAGAAAGTACCTAGGTAAAAGAGCGACAACATAACCGGAACCTGTATTGTAGTGCTGGCTTAAAATAGGATCGTATTATCCCTTTTACCGGACAAGTACCAGAAGAAGATGAAAAGCAGTGTCATTGGCCAAACTGGGATCGCCAAACAACTGCCAAACATTGTGATCATGGCGAATTTTTTTGGTAAGCGTGATATAAAAGTAAAGTAACAGCATGTAATCATCCCACTGCAGGGAAAAGGCCTCCATCATTGAATTCAAGTTACCACAGCAATGATGGGTGTACTGGCATAATCACCACGCTTGCCAAATGCGGGTTGATGAAACTTTTTGTTGCCCGACCCGGGATTCTAACCTGGGACCCCGAGATCTTGGCCCGGTATTTAAACCACTTGACCAAAGGGGCGTAACCATAAACAATTACTTACTTTAGACTAAAGTAACGGCCTATAATCATCCCACTGCAGAGCAAAGCCCTTCATCATTGAATCCATGTTACCACAACAATGTGTGTACAGGCTTAGCCAAACGCTGGCCAAATGCGGGTTGGTGATCAAATACCTGAGCAATGTTTGAAATTCTAAAGTTTCCAATTAAGAGAGTAGCAGAGTATAGGTAAAGTATTTACCGGCTGAGCTGACAAGAATCTACCGGCTGTAATGACATCAAATGAGTTCTGGGGTCTGGCACCAAAATCTTTGCTTAAAATATTATAAATGCGAAAGTTTGTACGTATGGATGTTACTCTTTCACGCAAAAACTTGGAACGGAGTTTAATGGAACTTTTCTGTAATGTAGCTTAGAGATCAGAATAACGAATATTCTAATAATTTATTCCAAAGTTCCGTGTAGTTTCCGTGGTAACACGGCATACCATTTGTATGAAGTCACGTGACATAGACGATAAATTAATGTATTTCAATTTATTTAACCGTTTATAACTGACCTTTTAAAGACTGTTTGACCATAAACTTACATTTCGTGATCACTATGCCTTTCTTAAGAACAAAGCTTTTCATTTGCTCGGTTTCATAGCACGTTGCACTAAGGGCTTTAAAAATCCCCAAAGTTTCCTTACTGTCTACTGTAGTCTCATACGAAGCATTCTTGAGTACGCTTGTGTTGTTTGGTCACCTTGTTATACGGTTCATTCAGAGAACTTGGAGAGCGTTCAGAGGAGGTGCCTTAGGATTCTTAGTTACAAATATGGTTATGGTCGCACTCTTTCGGGTTATAGCGAAAGACTGGATAATTTAAAATAAATTCCTTAGTCAGTCGCCGAGAGCAGCATGACGGTCGCTTTGACTCTCCCTATCTCTTAAACTTAATTAAACTTAATACTAAATATAACCCTCGGCGAGAGAACAAGACCTTCATATTACAAACTTATAGGAATTGTACTATAACCCTTTGTCTCGAATGTGTCGGTTCTACAACTCGGTGTCAATTAAGAACCCTAGCCTGGATATATTTGATCCTAGATTAAATGTATTCAGGAAAGCAGTTAGGCTACTTCCCTAGAAATAATCCATTGCAACAACTGAGTTTGTTGGGCACTATCACACTTGTTTTAGAATTTCTGTGAAAATGCACTTATAATGATGATGTGTCAACAATCTAAGGATTCCAATCTTGGTCGAAACTGTAGTTGCATTACTTGGATTATATATGATTGTAATCTGTTTTGTTGTCCAAATACATAAAAAAAAAAAATAAAGACTTTATCAAGACATTGTGATGTTCGTTAAATTTACTCATGATACCATTTTTTTTTTTAATTCTTAATATAAAATCCTTAACCGATAATAACCGAAACCATATTAATTCAGTTACGTATATGAAATAACTTCGGATTATCCGTTAGTTTCGGATTTCGGAAACCGAAACAATTTCCTTCCTACATTTGTATCCGTATTCAGATCCTGAATCATAAATTTATAACATTCCTGAATCAGAACGCACCCTATTTCATATTACACAAGAAGTATGATGAATTTCCTCCTAATAATATCCTACTTCCTTAAGATCCAGTGAGCAAATAAACGTATTATTCCTTCCACATTTCAAGTTCCTTACAAAGAAACATACGTGTTCAAGGAGTGAGATTTACGTGTCTCAGGGTGAGTGTATTTTTTATTGCTTTGAAACAAGTTGGAACTACATTTAAATTTAGATCGGTAGGCTCACGAAGTATCCGTAATCATCTATTTTTAGATAATTATATGGATAAACGGAGGTCTCAACATGTAAGTCATTAATAGACTGGAACGTGGTTACTGTGATTTTTGGCGTTTGTTAGACCCATACCTACCTGGGTTCTTGCCCCGTCTCATAACAAGGCTCAAGGTCGCATAGCGAGTAATATAGTATAACAGTCTGTTGCCTGCGTGACAAAACCAGAAATGAGGAAATTCGTAACAGAACTAAGATAACCGACCATGGGTCGAAGAATTGCGGAGTTAAAGTGGCAGTAGGCGGGACACATAGTAGGAACAATCTTTGAGATGGAAAGGTTCTGGGATGGAGAACGCGCCCCGGACGATGAACTCGTCTGGGTAAGCCAGGTGCTTGGTGGACCGACGATCTGGTAAACCGCTGGCAGATGATGTGGGGCCAATCGTTGTCGAGATCCTGGGGTTGTGGACTTATTTTAAGCAGTGGGCGTCTTTCAGCTGAGATGAGTAGACGAGCAGCCTCAGATATAGGTAGGCCTTTCAAAGGTTTTTTGTCTAGGTATTTTTGTTCGGCTAGTAGGCAATATAACTAAATATAGATCCGCTTACTGATGAGCAATATTGGCTGATATTTTACTTAATCTACTAGATTAAGTAATTATTTCCAAAAACAAACCAGATCAAGTGCAAGTCAGACTCTCTTACCGAGCGATCCGTACAAATTTCAGGTACAAATTATGAGTCGTTCAGATTTTTTATATTTTTGGCCGTTGGGAATCTTGTATGGCGACTGCGCATTACAAAGATCTATCACATGGGTAAAGCCCACCAAGTGAACTGACGCTCTACTATAGGGTGTGGATCCACACATTTCCACACTGCTGGATGCGAGTGATGGGGATCTCATCACGGTGGCGACTCAAGAGAGCCCGCGATCCCAAATGTTGCTGGATAAGGTTGACCTACTGTTAGCGGCTCAACTGTAGCATAACACGAGTGAGACTTCAGTATCAATGTCTTATACGTTACAATGTTTGTAAATTATGTTATTTACAATGTTTTGAAAGGTCAAGTTGCATTCGTTTGAAAGGCAACATTAAATTTGCTGTCTCGTGCTTCCGTCAGTAAAGAAACTATGTTGATGTTGTCCACTACAAAATAGACTTTAAAGCGATTCCATTCAATCATCACTTGAAAAAATTAAACCATACAACGAAGATCTGATGTCCGTTAGGGCGGAAAGGTTATGGAATGTCGACAGCGCACCGGACGAAACCTTATTAATAAATAAATAAATAAATAAAATACTTTAATAATGGCTAATTAATTAATGAGATGCGAATCGCGCAAAAAGAGTGTTGTGAGGAGGCCGTATCAAAAATTTAAAATTTTTGGCGAACATTTTCCAAGTGCTTTATCTTGACAATTTTGTACTGGGCTATACCAAAATAAAAAATACGCTATTTGTTTTTTATCTCGTAGATTGTTGTATCAAAATTTAGAAGGTGATTAAAATTTCTTCACTGGCTAATTCAAAACTAGAGATTTGGCTAACTAGGTCACTTGGAACAACAACGCTGGTGACACAATTACATCATGTCCGTCATCGTTGCGGCAATAAACTGGTAATAGGCCATTTAATAGACGTAAACCTCTGGAGATCTTCGCCCCTAGCAGTTAAATTAGGCCAATTACTGTCAGATACAGCTGACCGCAATCAATTAATCTTAAGATGTTCATTAAAAATTTGACAGCTATATATTTAATAACTTATTTAATATATAAACAATTGGCTTGTTCTTGACTACATACTTAACTCAAGAAGAAGCCTAAGATAAGATGGAACAAGCTTACTCAGATTCAGTTTTCATGGTATAATCTATTTTTCTCTAACGAATTTTATCAAAATCGGTCATTTAATTTAGGCATGAAAGCGTAACAGACAGACAAGACGCCCCAAAAATTTGACAATAATAGCTTTCTCAAAGTCAAATTTACTTTTGTTTCTTTTTTCCTCTTTAGTTTGTTATGTTTATGTCAATCATGTCTTAATAAATCTGTGTAAATAATTGAGAATAAACTAGCTATTACGTTTTTGTATCGAATTTCATTAAAATCGGTTCTTTGGTTTAGGCGTGAAAGCTTAACTAATTATAATATACGTAATTACAATATTTGTAAGTATACTATCTATATTAGATAGTAGTTATAATTTACTTGAATTATTTTTTTTAATTTCTTGTCTTCTTGCACCGCCTATTTCGTTTCTGCTTGGCCCCATAGTTGACTGGACCCCATACTTCTCCTACCCAAAATAATGATTTAGGTACTAAGTCCGCTTTTTGAACCATTTTGCTTGAGAAAAAAACGTAAATAAAATTTGAAAAATAGGTACATCAATTGTAACATTTTGTAAAAAAATGTCTCTCGGAAAAAGCAAAATACGCGTCACAAGAACAACAGATATTCAAACTACTCCCGTTTAAGATCCATTCGAGCTGATATACGATTATTGAGCAACACGACCATCACCATAAAATAATAGCTCAATCCATAATTCAAGAGGAAATCATTTACAAATACGAAGAATGGACATTATCGCTGCGGGAACGTCCAGAGGCGATTTATTGTAATAGACGGGATATTGTTATGTCTGGAGTATAAATAATATCAAGAACGCGAGACTATGAATTTACTAGGTTTGTCCTTACAACACTCGGACGCAGAGTAGACCAAGGAAGTAGAAAAGTTGCACGTGCCTGTGAGTTAAGAAGCTTTATATGCTTATTATAGCATCATGGCGAATAACAATAGAAAACGTTTTTTTTTAATTATTTTTATTATACTTTTGTCCTATGCATGTTGCTGATGTAAAACGTGGTCGTTTAGTATGAGCTTTATACCTAAGTAGGCTCCAGGTCTCACAGAAAGAGCGATGTCATTTCCCTGTGCGACAGAATGAGAAATTCTGCACTACTTAATTTAAGTTTATATTAAGAGTAAGTCTACCTAATTAAGTGCTTTATCTTGATTATGCTAGCCCTCGCTATTGCAATACCACCCAGGTGACTAAGTGGTAAGTACTGTAATAAACATAAGTCCACCAATGTAACACCCTTACGGCCGTTCCCAATAATCTATCTATCGCCAGTTTTGACATTTCGAAGATGGGAAACAGTTTCTATCTCTGATTTTTTCGTCCAATAAAACAAAGACAGAAGCTGTTTTCTATATCCGATATGCCAAAACTGAAGATAGATAGATAGGTTATTAGGACCGGCCGTTAGTAAGCAATAAACATTTTGATTTGATTTGATTTGAAATGAGGAAATCTGTAGAAGAACTGATAACTGAACTCGCTCGAAGAATTGCTGAGCTGAGGTTTCAGTGAGCGAGACACATAGCAAAAAGAACCAATGCAGATGGCCGTTAGGGCCAAAGGTTTTTTTTAGTACGGTGACGGCAATGGACGTAGACCAAAATGGGTAAGGTAGATCCCATATCAGATAGTCTGAAAACTGGTGAAGATCATTCAAAGCAGCTGGATGTGAATGGCGTGAGACTGATTGTCGTAACCTCATCCTTGCAGAGGGCGTCGTTTATAATAAATACTTTTGAATTAAACATGAACAGTATGACAATTTGGTGATTGTATTGTTTTTTGCAGTGCTACTGAAGTCGCTACTTATGAGGACCCATTAAATGGAGAAGAGCTTTTCCTATTCTATTTAAGTGCCAACGTATCTGGCAAGCGTGGTGATTAAGGTATGGCAAAATTCTCTTTTTGGGGAGGCTCATGTCCAGCAGGGGGACTAACAACGTGAAGATTCGACTTTCTGATTGATTTTTTTGATCTTTATTAATTCTTGTACAGATTTGACATCACTTGGTTGTTTATTAAGTAAATATCGCCAAAGTTCGGAAATTTCTAGACACTAAATTATGAAGTTGATACTCTCGTGTTTGTTATTCCAGACATCGGTTTCTTAACGAAAACTTAATGAAAGTTTCGAAGCAAAACTTTGGATATACAAAGTTCAGAAGCCATAAGGTTTCGTCGATACTAAAAAAGCTAAGAAGTTCAGCGAAAATACAACTAATAAAAGAAATTCCGTGACTGAAAGTTGTTAATATATTTTTCTTAAAAGCTTTTTCGGACTATCAGGTTCCCGTGTTTTGACCTCATATGTGCGGGTGAGTCTGAAAAGTGATATTCGTTTTACTTATAATTCTTTAATGCTTTTTTTATAATCAATGGGCTTGCTCTTGATTACATACTTAACTCTACGGTTAAGAAGAAGCCTAAGATGGAGCAAGCTTACCCAGAAAGTGGCACTGGTTCTCCCACACACCAGTGGAACACAGAGAAACTGTTTGGCGCTGGACTCTGGTAGGAGAGTGGTAGCATCCAGGCAGCCTCTTACGAAGCCAACCACCGCAGAGGGATCTGTTAGCCGTCATCATTGGTTAGAAAACCAAATATGCTGTTGCCCAGGGTGGACCACTGGTGTGGTGGCAGATCCCACCACCCCAAAATAATGTTTCTATCATTTAAAGAAAAAACTTATAGAGCCAAAATGGCCAACCTGCAATCCTGTATATAATAAAACTTTTGGCTGAAAAGACAAAAAAGAGAAAACCCCAAAAAAATCCCTGCATGATAAAACATGGGACAGATCGGAGCCTGTAAAGGGAAAAAAACACAATAACAAAATCAGAGGCAAATCCTATCTGTGAAGTACTTAAACACTAAAAGCTCCCTAACTACCCTTAAACACGAAAGCCTATTAAAATAATTAGGGATGAACACTGGTTATAAAATGACCGTTTTAGATTTATCACCAATCCATTATTATAACCCGCACTTTGTCATCGACAACAAATTACACTTTGATGGCAGTAATTAGGGAATAAATTGGTGGTCGCAATTAATTTTAATTGATACATATTAAAAAGATCTCTCGAAATTCTATGAAACCTTCCGCTGAGCTTGTCGTCTTTGGCTTGTTACAAATTAATTTTGACGTTTTGAGGTTAAGATAAGAAAATTTTTAGAGCATTGTTAAAATTTGTGTGTAAATACCTTTTTGGTATTTGTCCAACGCCCCGTTCCCGGGGTCCCAGGTTCGATCCCCGGGTTCGGCAACAAATAGCTTCAAATTTTCAAACGTTGCTCGGGATTGTGATCACCAACCCGCATTTGGCAAGCGTTGTGATTATGCCAGTTCCCATCATTGCAGTGGTAACTTGAATTCACTGATGGAGGCATTTCTTTGCAGTGGGATAATTATAGGCTGTTACTTATATGTTTACTTATTGTATGGTTCCGGTATAGATTAAATAGCATGACTCCTTCGCGTTCAAAAAGTGTCGTAACTTAAAGTGCACTTCTTTTACGACGACCTCCGTGGCGGAGTGGCGCACACCGGATTTCAAGATGTCGCCTGCTCCGAGGCCCCGGGTTCGATTCCCGGACGGGTGAATGTAGAAGAAAAAGTGTTTTTCTGCATTTTCTCGGGTCTGGGTGTTTGTGGTACCTTCGTTGTTTCTGGTTTCCAAAATACAAACAACGAAGTGCTTTAAATAGTTATTCAAATTGGGATCAGAACAATGTATGTGATGTTGTCCACATTTATTATTTATTTATTTACGGTCGCTAACGAAGTAGATACAAGTAAAATTTACGTTCACTTCTGTCATCAACGCATTTTGCCTCAAATTCAATAGAGCAACATAAATTCATACCAACATTCAAAAAAGTCTACAGTATATTCTATTTTATCAGACACGTAGTCCCAAATGGGCGGGAAACAATTTTTCGGTCGGGGCGCGCTACATCATCTGTGCAGCTCAATCAAAAGTTATTTTCGCTGTTATTCGTGGCTGTGTGTTTGTGTCAATCGATGTTTGGGTTTGCTTGTCTGGTTTTCTGTTATTTTTTATATTCATCAGAGGTGTAAAAGTAACGAAATATTGCGTACCCGTATGAACTCGTTACTTTGACAAAGAGTACTCGTTACTTTCGTATCGTTACGTTACTCGTTACTTTTGATACCTCATTAATAACACACAGTGCGGAACAACAAAACGAGTAGTATTCCGCACGAGATATCATACATAAAGTATGATATCACGGAGTCACATCAATCGTAATATGTAGATAAAATACATCTAAATTACAAAATTAAGGTGCATTTTGTCTTGTTTTTTTTTTCAAATAACCTAATTAGGCACGAATTCATAAAACATACGATCAGCAAACGTTACAACACACGCATCAATGATACTTTTGCGACCTAATACGGAAAATGCGAGTAACGAAATGCATTCTTGAGTAACGATTCGTTACTCGGTACTACACGGAGTACCCGTTACTCAGTACCGAATACATACGGTTTGTTACAGCTCTAATATTCATTCGATGCTTGTAGCTCAATGTAGGCGGTGTTGTTGTATCACTAAATTATTGCGCATTCACACGGGATACGTCATTGAGGATTCCTTAAAAAACAATATCAAGTCTTGTTGTCGGATGGACGTTCACATTATTCTTAAAGTGATTTTTCCGACGGGATGACTTTTAAAGACGATATTTTATTTAAGACTTGCTTCATTTTTCACGATTCGTAAAGCGTGTGAACATGGGCATTTAATAACCGGCCAAGTGCGAGTTGGACTCGCGCACGAAGGGTTCCGTACCAAAACGGCCAAAAAAACGTGTTTGTTGTATGGGAGCCCCCCTTAATTATTTTATTTTGTTTTTAGTATTTGTTGTTATTGCGGCAACAGAAATACATAATTTGTGAAAATTTAAACTGCCTAGCTATCGTGGCTCTTGAGATACAGCCTGGTGATAGACAGACGCACAGACGGACAGACAGCGAAGTCTTAGTAATAGGGTCCCGTTTTTACCCTTTGGGTACGGAACCCTAGAAAGCATTGCTGCGGTCAGAAAAGAACGAATCATAAAAAAAAATATTCGTCAAAGAGCACAAATCGTTTTCGTGTGAACGCGCAATCATAGATGAAAAATTCATGCATTAGGTACTCGTCATAGCTATTATAACTTGAATTCAACGATAAAGACCTTTGCTCTGCAGTGGTATGATTAGGAACATTACTTTACCTAACTGACAGCTTTGTCTGCCGTGTGACGCCAGTTCTTTAAAGAAATAACACCATCTTTTCCGTTCTTAACCGCTTGTAGACTTTTTTCCTGACACAATTAAAATGGGGACAACTCCCCCCAAAATGTCTACGAGCGTTTAAGGGTTTTGTAGGAGGCGATTTAAGTAGTAAGTACTACCTGATGAAGACGGGCAGCAGAGTCATTACTCCCTCATTGGCCAAACTAGAGCAAAAAAACGACTTGGCAATCCTAATCTATCATCTAGCTTTACTCTTACGATACCCATAGGAAGAGAAGAGCTGGTATCGTAAAGAAATATCACAGTAAAGTGACCAAAAGTGTAAACGTATTTTCATGTCTTTCACAATCAATTTTGTGCTCTGTTTACTAAAATATCATCATCATCATCATCTTCTCCAGCCTATTTCAGTCCACTGCTGGACTATTTATGTCAATGAGTGCACTTTCAGCCAGAATATTTTTAAGCTATTGCATAGCTTCTATCGCGGGCCTTGAGCGTGGAGACCGAATCCAGAAATTCCTTAACGAAAATAACCTAACCTAACACTCGGGGCGAGGCACCATCGAACAATAGTGAATTTCCGAAATTTAAAAGAATTTAGAAGAAAATAAGGATTTTGACAGTATGGTTGCCTATGGTAACCATATCTGCCAAAATAACAGAAAAATTTAATTACATAAGTCAAAATTAGAAAATACATAAAATTATAAAATTAAGCTATTGCATAGCTTCTATCGCGGGCCTTGAGCGTGGAGACCGAATCCAGAAAATCCGTAACGAAAATAACCTAACACCCCCACTCCGACCGGCACAGCGGTGATACTCGTACTTTTTAGAGCTTTTAAGTTTTATAATTGCATAAGTTGATAAAAAATGCTATGCAATAGCTTTACCGCGGCAGTCTCCGAGTGCCACACGTCTTTTTTTAACATTGTTTGTGTAACTGGAGACCGCGTCTCGGCAAACGTAGTGTAGGACGCCCTCAGGCCAGGTGAAGTGATGATTTGCGCAAGATGGCTGGCAGGAGCTGGATGCGAGAAGCCGAGGATCGACCTAAGTGGCGTGCAACTGGAGAGGCCTATGTCCAGCAGCGGACTGCTGATGATGATGATGATGATGATGATGTGTAAGTAGTTTTTTATATCACATCAATGAATACTAAATACTAAATACTAATTTGAACTAAATACTAATTTGAAAAGACACAGCTCGTTATCCAGGATGTATGCGTTGTACAAGAAACACGAAGATAATTTAGACTTGTTTTTTACATCAATAAATTGTTTAAAGAGATTTTATTGATGGAGATGTAGGTTAGGTGATTTGTATACCATTCGAAAAAAGTTTTTTTTTTGTTAGTAAATAAACAGATTAATTTGTAAAATATTTAGTTTGTAAGTACGCAATAATTTGTGAATGCAGTGCTTTTCAATAACTGATGAAGCGCTTAGACATATAAGAAATAATGTTATTTTGAAAGTGATAGTGTACTCATTGTTGAAGAGCAAAAAATAAATACATATAAATAAATAAATGAATATCGGTGATATTTCGCTAACACCATGATAAACAAACAGGAGTACAATAAAGTTAATAAACAACGTTCAGTTATTTATTCCCGGGCCTACCGGACCGCTATAAACCACTGAGCTATAATGGACTGAACAATAATAGTCCAGATGGTGCATAAACCTATGGTTTTACAGCGTAGACAAGTTACGCTAATAGATGGCAGCACTGAAACAACTGTTAGAAAGAAAGAAGGAATAATTTATTTGACACAACAGCAAACACAATACAAAAGAAAAATAGATCAAAGTGTTTGTTGTGTGTGTGTATGTGTAGTAGGTAAAGCTGGCGTAATAACATCGACTGGAGCGCCATTATTATATTTAATCATTAGAATAAATACTTATTTCAATTAATATAATTAAATAATAGTGTTAATCACAGGTAACAAATGATATTTAACTAGTATCAGTGAAAATTATCATATCGAGAAGACATGTAGATAAATAAATAAATGAATAAATGTGGACAACATCACATACATTGTTCTGATCCCAATTTGAATAACTATTTAAAGCATTCGTATTTTGGAAACCAGAAACAACGAAGGTACCACAAACACCCAGACCCGAGAAAATGTAGAAAAACACATTTTTTCTAAATTGACCTGTCCAGGAATCAAACCTGGGACCTCGGAGCAAGCGACACCTTGAAAACCGGTGTGTACGCCACTCGGCCACGGAGGTCGTCGTATGTAGATATTAAAAAGGTTCCCGATCAGCTTAAGTTTTGACAGCTGGTGGCTGGTGGTGACACAATGTCACCATATGACTCCGGGTCGTGTGGTGCTAGTACATTAAAAGTATCCCTTTCCTTCCTGTGTGAGTCGTAAGAGGCGACTGAAGAATCTGTGAGGAGGAGACGGGCAGCAGCGCCTTCATTTTACCATTGGTAAAACTACGATCGCCAAGCGCGGCGACAATTTTATTCTATTTATTTTATTTTATCTACCCAGACCACCAACAAGGTTACAACCACGATACACGATTACAAATTAACTGCATGTTAAATGTTAACTTAATTTAGCGTTCGCAGTCACGTGTAGACTATAGAAATCTGTGTTTAAAAAAATATTAAATAAAAATCGACGACCGGAAATCGTCGGCACCAAATAAGCGCATAAGAATCGTGTATATTTTGAGTGGGTTTAAAATAATTTCATTCACAGTTACAATAATTTCATGATACAGCTTCTGGCATCTATTTAGTGTAATGGTCTGTATTACTATGGCATCAAACAGTTAATTTTCTGTTATTTACGTATTATTGTGGTTTTCATGGCTATTTTTGTAGGGCAGTTACGAAGACTGTCCCAAAATATACTCGCTATTCTATTGTTATGTAATTTGACAGTTTTATTTAATTTCATTATGTCAAGTCGATCTATTCTTTTCTAATACCAAAAACTAATACCAATGGGATTTTTTTATGTCGTAGTTATTTTACTATTTCTAACGAAATGTGTTATTAATCCGGAATAGAAAAATAATGACGATTACCAACAAATACCACTAGTATTAGTTTTTGGTATTAGAAAAAATACTTAGATCGTTTAGTCAGAAGTTTCGTGTTTTGTTATCTATCACCCTTACTATTCTAAGCTATCACCATACCATTTAAATTGATATTTTATCTATTAACTACGTGATCTTGATCAATAGTCTTTTTGCCTAACATCTGCATAAGCCGATATACTAAAAAAATTTTTCTGTCTGTAGTTTCAAACTAAATTGCAATATGTAAGCCATATTGTATACAATGCTTAAATCATATGTATCGTAAGAGGCGACGGATATTAATAAAATTACAAGTGGAAAACATCACATACATTGTAGTGGCATGGTTAAAATCTGTTTATTCTCTTTACTTTTTACCGCGCCGTTGCTTATAATTCGGGTTGAAATATAATTTGTGAAGTTTTTGATGATAACCGTGACTGATGGAATCATGTAGACCATTTTTTTAAAAGTTAAACATTCTCACATTACCATCCCTATATACAGGGTGAAATTTTAACCACTTTCCAAAATTTTTATAGGCCTTCAGTATCGTATTTAGAGCCCATTTATGAAGCAAAAAATGTAATTCAAGTCTTCACCCAAAAATATTTTTCGCAATATAGTTTCCAATTTTTACGGTCTAAGCCTGTTAACGTATAAAGGGAATATCAAAAACTTATAAATGGTATCATAATGAATAAATGAGATGTGAATCGCGTAAAAAAAGTGTTGCTAGGCGGCCGTATCAACAATTTTAGATTTTAGGCGGACACTTTCTAAGTGCTTTATCTTGACATTTTTGTACTGGGCTATACCAAAAGAAAAAATACGTCATTTGTTTATTGTCTCGTAGATTGATATATTAAAATTTGGAAGGTGGTTAAAATTTCATCCTGTATATTTGAAATATTAACATTCACCAAGAAAAATGCCAAGCTCTTCAAAAAACAACATGGAGACTGTAATCGTGGTTACAGACAACAGCACGTCAACCTACCACAAAACGTCAACTTTTCCCAATTGATATTGAACTCTACTTGTTGGACTTAAAGTTGAAAATCGATTCAATGACCTTTAACTTTTTGGGTAGGTTGACCTGCTGCTGTGAGTACAAAGAGGTATCCATGGAAGTTATCTGTGCCCCAAGCAGGCACAGCTTGTATTACCAGAAATTGTTACAGCAAGTGCGTTAGACTTTTTAATTTACTTCCGAACCACGTTCAAAACTTGCAACTAAATATTTTTAAAAGAATTATTCTCTGTCTATTGATTGATAACTGTTTTTATGACATAAATGAATTTATACAATTCTGCCGTAATGGTCACTTCAAGCTAATTGTAATCGATTTTTGACAAAAACTATTCACACATCATTGTTATTAATTTTAAGGTTGACATTATTATTATTATTATTTTTTACTTACTGCATCATAATTTTTTATCTGCATATAATCTTATATCTTAGTATGTATAATTTTATATATCATCCATTGAATTTGACATCTTACTGTTAAATTTAATTGAAATGTTACTTTTATTTGAAATTTTTATTTATCGATAAATCGGTAAAACATGCATTGTTCATATTATATTTAAAAGAACTAAAATTGTACCATGTTTTCTGCAAATAAATAAATTATCATTATCATTATCATTGATTTTAATTAACTAAAAGCCCTACCACTATAAAAATACAGCTAACTTATGTCTATAGTGGTTATTCATTAGTTCGTAGGCTATCAGAGCATTATGTGTGATTACTAATTCATAAGAAAGGTTAATAGCACACTGAGGATTAGTTATGGCTGTGTTCTGTATAATTAAGTAAGTGTTTGCGGGAATCTGATAGTAGCGGTTTATGATTTACAGGCGGTAATGCCTTGTCAACGAGGACAGCAAAAAAATGATGATATGGTGTCGATGTACCAATGTACTACAAATACATTACCAAAACTAAGAAGCGTTACGCATAAATTTTTAATAAAGGACCACACACAAAACGAAGGCGATGCCGTTAATTCCACTATCCAAAAAAATATTACGCGAGCTTTAAAATCATCGTCGATTTATGTGCCTGACCAGTAGGTACATCACGCTAATAAAAACTGCAAAAATCAAAGGTTCGCCATACATAGTTAAAGAACTTGCCAATGATACTTTTGTTGATTTAAAACCTTTGGCTTGCGGTAATCTATATACATAAAAATGAATCCCTATTTCCCTTGGTCATCGCATCACGCGTGAACAGCTGGACTGATTTCGCTGATTATTTTTTTGTTTTGTTTGTTATTATCAGGAGAATGTTCTTATGAAAGAAAAAAATAAGAAAAATGCGCGGAAAATTAGAAAACTTAAGAAAACTTAATCACCATACTAAATTATTTGTAATGTAACTTAAGCGCTTTTGACAATTTAAACTTTTTTGATGTATGGCGTTTGACATAACATTGACAACGAATAATGAATGTTATACATTTTATTAAACCATTTCGTAATCAATATTCATAGTTAAGACAGGACAACGTCTGTCGGATCCGCTAGTCATATATTATGAAGATAGCGACAAGGTTAGATGGTCTGATATCAAAGTAATAACAACAGATAAATACCTAAAGAATAAATTTCTATACAAGAGTTCAGGGGCCTTATTAAGCTATTTCAATTGCAGTTCGATCATTATTGAATAGTGCGATTTTGACATTGAGCCCATACTAGGACCGTCAAAAAGCTGCAATTCAATTACGATTGTGATATGATTTGGCTAGCTGAATTAGGGGCCATATCAAGATAACGAATTTAAATCAGTCTGTACGCTTAATAAAGGCAATATGAAAAAAAAAAACAATCCAAAATGAATAGTAAACAAAAGTAACTTTATAGTCAAAAATTAAATGTTTCGCGAGCAAAGAAACAGGGTATTCTTAATCATATTAACAGAAATATTATTTCAACTATTAAAAGTCGTTTTTTGAAAATTTGTAAGACAGCTTATTTAACGCAGTGCAGTTAGAGATCTTACGTTAGTTTTTTATTATATTTCATGTTTTAATTGTTTCAATGAGACTTAAAAAAAAAATTTGCCGCATGATTACCCTGCAAAAACAATAATACGAGTATCAGTGTTCGAAAAACAAAAGAGTTTCATTTGACAATGAAATCCAAAAAAGGTAAAATAACCGGCCAAGTGCTAGTCTGACTCGCGCACGAAGGCTTTCGTACCAAAAGGGCCGAAAAATCGGGTTTGTTGTATAGGAGCCCCCTTTAAATATTTATTTTATTTTGTTTTTAGTATTTGTTGTTATTGCGGTAATAGAAATACATAATTTGTGAAAATTTCAACAGTCTAGCTATCGCGGCCCTTGAGATACAGCCTGGAGACAGAGCGACGGACAGACGGACAGACGGACAGACGAACAGACAGCGAAGTCTTAGTAATAGGGTCCCGTTTTTACCCTTTGGGTACGGAACCCTAAAAACTAACCCGTTATAACTTTTTATACAAAAGTTTTTATTTCCTGCCAGCTACAGCAGTACTGATTTTGTTTTTCTTATTTACTCCTCAATTTTGTCGAAACCCATTTCCCTTTCAATAAAACCAGGGGATATATTTTGATATTACGAGTACAATTCTAAAAAAATACTTTGTTTAATGAAAATCAAAATTATTTCAATTTATTATAAGGACCATTTGATATTAGGGGTTAAAGTATGAAATTGCCGTTTTCTATGGACGAAATCGAAAAAAGTCATTTTTCCATACTAACAATTTTTTTGTTTTTTTAAAAACGCCTAAACCGTTTTCGATGCAATTAAAGGTGAAAGTTAGATGGTTATAAAGCTACGCTTTATAGTATTTAAATTTCTGAAAATCAAAGTATACACCGTGAAATTTTAGTGGTTGTTTTCCCGCAACAGAACGATTTACCTTTAGTAGCACCATCGAATCGTGCGAGTTATTTTTTGAAAATAAACATATCGTTTTTCTCAATTAATCAAAAAAATAATCATCAACTCAAAAGCGTGAGATACGATAGTATCTTTACAAAATGTGACGTGTTTGGGTACTGCTTGCCGCACAAAATCAATGTTCAACGCAAAAGAAGCTCTACGCACTAAGTTATACAGCATAAACTGCACCGCGCGAGGGGCAATGACCCCGGCCGGTGACCGGCTGCGGCGTGGCTAGTACCATTGGTTCGAGGTTGCTTTCGAGTTTCGTTTATCACAATCGTGAAACTGCTATTTTTTATTTGAATAAAAAAAAACTGCACAAATCTATTGTACTACTAAGATAGAATCATTTTACTGCGGGAAAACAACCACTAAAATTTCACGGTGTATAATACAAATATGCTGCTGACACATTGTAAGGGGTCTTTTTAACGACTTCCTTTGAAGTAATAGGCACTAGTATTGCATTTTTTTTTAGTCAAAAGTTACATTATTTAGTTTTTGATACAATACAAAAAGAATTACGCAATAATATGACTATACTTAAGAGCTATAAACAAAATAAAAAGTGGGAAAATAATCGGCAATTTCATACTTTAACCCCTATTATTTAGTGTAATCACAGTAAAGCTAAAACTTCAGACAGTAGCTCAACTTACTGTTTATTAATTAATTTTTTTTTTAATTTAAACTTTATTGAGAGAATAAGTAAACGTTTATACAAATGGTGGACTTTATGCCATATGACATTCTCTACCAATCAAATATTTTATAAATGTAAAGTTTACAAGGTACTTTTATAGTTTTTGTTGAGCATAGTTTTGATGTAATTCAGTTAATATTTTCTATTTAAATACCGATAGAAGTGTTTTATTGATAAAAAAAAATGGTGATCGATGAACATAATAGTTCTTATTCAGTGAAGCAGTAAGTACACGCTCTTTGCGTTTTGCGTTAAACTTTATGTTTATAACAATAAACTTGCAAATTATACGATCAGTCAAAACGAAGGTGATGGAAAAACAACACGTCCCCTTTCGACGGTTCACTAATTATTTTTTAAATAAATAAATTAGTTTAAAATAATATTACAATTACTTCATCATCATCATCATCATCATCAGCCTATCACAGTCCACTGCTGGACATAGGCCTCTCCAATTGCACGCCACTTAGGTTGATCCTCGGCTTCTCGCATCCAGCTCCTGCCAGCCACCTTGCGCAAATCATCACTCCACCTAGCCTGAGGGCGTCGTTTGCGAGACGCGGTCTCCACTCAAGAACTCGTTTACCCCAGCGGTTGTCGGTTCTGCGGCTAATATGGCCAGCCCACTGCCACTTCAGCTTTAATTCAGCAATTACTTACTGTTTAAGTTTATAGATATTGGCGATAGTATCGATACTATTGAAAACCAATGACGACCTCCGTGGCGGAGTGGCGTATACACCGGTTTTCAAGGTGTCGCCTGCTCCGAGGTCCCGGGTTCGATTACCGGACGGGCCAATGTAGAAAAAATGTGTTTTTCTACATTTTCTCGGGTCTGGGTGTTTGTGGTACCTTCGTTGTTTTTTGTTTCTAAAATACGAATGCTGTAATTAGTTATTCAAATTGGGATCAGAACAATGAATGTGATGTTGTCCACATTTATTTATTTATAATCTTTGAATAAAAACACCTAGAAGCCGCGTCTGAACCAAAACGTAAGCGTAAACGCGTGCCATTTAATTATCCTTGTGTGCGTAAGCTGAATAAATCTACGCTCTTCTAACGCACACAAATATAGGCTTCAGTGCTACCATCATCGGGCGTTTACCCACAAAAAATGGGAAAACGTGTTGTCTTGTTATACGACGATTTGCCATGTGTTTAGTATGATCTTTAAATGCATAAGAAAATACGAGTATGATTACATTCATAAGTATATTACATATTTATTAATCTAATGACGAATGCCACCGTTCAATGTGTTTAAATTTAAATGCCTGTATGATTGTATAAATTCACATTAAGAAATCATTTTTATAGAATTAATAACACCAACATTTAAGTTTGAACAGTATTAAATAGCTGTTATGGCAAATTCAGTATTTTTCTCAATATTAAAAACCAATTAAACAAACTGTGTGCAATTTTTTTTCCCAAAACTTACGTACAGAAAATGTATAAAATGTAAGTACTTACCTGTGAAATGAAACTTTATCACTTTCTTTTTGTTTCTCTGATATGCTAGAACACTTCTTCATAGTGCAAACAGTCATTTTAAATTATTTTTCGCGAGCTGTGTTTGACTTAGCGTGACGTTGAGCACTGACAGCTCGCGGAACGAAGTAAGCCAGATATGGCTTAGTTTTAGTTGCGCGTTTTTCGTGCTTACATTCGGTTTCTAGGTGTTTTATTATTCTAAGCTTATAATATACAAAGTGCTTCAGTACAATACGATAGTATCGATTGATTAGATAATATCGATATTGAGACAAGTTTTCGATAGTTCTGCCACTCTAACTTGGAGGTAAATTTATATGAATCTACCTTCAACACGGAGTGAGTGCATCGCTGTCTCCAGTCAACCAGTGACCCCCCCCCCCCCGAAATCTCTGAACATCAGCTAGAAATTAGATATGATGGCGTTTAATTATCCGCTAACATACAACTTAGCTTTCATTCCATGTCGTAGCGTTTTTCCTATGATCGCGATCTTGTGCGTAGTTGTGATACTCTTAGTATATTTTACTGTAGCGTTGATTAACGTGGATTCGAGCCCCATACATTAGTGTCATCCAAATTAAACTATGCATTGGAATATTTGGAGCGCTATTTGCATATTGACATAGATCTATGAAAGCGAACAGCTTAATCAATATTAAGTTGCCTTTTATTAAATTTATTTCATAATTTTAACCAACAGTATACATTTCGTGCTGCCAGTGATGACATATGAAACTGAAATCATTTCATGCATAGTGACATGAAAATGCTGAAGGTTCGACGGCAGGTAATAGTAAGAGCAAAGTATTTCCCTGCGTGATAGAATCAGACATAAGGACAGCCGTAACAGATCAAAGATAATTATAAGACATCGCTAGAAGAATTGTTAAGCTAAAGTTAACTACATAGTTATAAGAACTGATGGCCGTTGGGGCAGAAAAGTTCTGGAATGGCGACCGCGCACCAAACGACGACGATCCGTGAATCTGATGAAGGTTGCAGAAAGCCGCTGGATGCGGATGGAGATCTCCAAGAAACATGTTTATATACATAAAGACAGTACTTGTTTCAATAAACATTCCCTAATTTTGAGAAGTAGCCCTAATGAGAAGTAGCTCTAATGAGAAGTAGCCCTAATGAGAAGTAGCCCTAATGAGAAATTGCCCTAATGAGAAGTAGCCAAAATGAGAAGTGGCCATAATGAGAAGTAGTCCATTAGCGAGTCGGTTGCCATAATGAGAATTATCCCTAATGCGGCTTAACCGTTTTTTCCAATATTGGGATACAATTGCCACGCGTGGCACATGGATTGACGAACGCAGTTTAGCAAGTTGTGGAGAGAAGCTAATAGAATAAAACGAAAGTGGTTTTATTCTATTAGCCGTTTTATAATATTAAAAATGTTTGTTTATGCGGCGTAATGGCGTACACATCGGGTTCGATACTGTATAAAAAATATTTTTTCTTCTTTTTCCCGGGTCTGGTGTTAGTGGTATCTTCGTGGTTTCTGAATCTGATGTCCACAATACGAGTGCTTTAAATAGTTAGGTACTCACTTTGGGATCAGAACAATGTATGTGCCGTTGTCCACATTATTAAGACGGTGTTCCGAACAAATCTTTGGTTCCTGTAGAAATGAGACCTACAGTTAACCTTTCAGCGGTCGCACCCTTGCGCCGAGTACAAGCAGTCGCGCGCGGTCTGTAATCCCGCAATTTTAAGTGTCTTGTTTGGGAAAACAAATGAATATTTAGACTTATTGTGTAGCTCATGATTAGAAACATGTCTTATATAATGTAAAATAAAGTAAACACAACTTATTTTTTCATTATTTTTTTATTTGTGATCAATAACGCAAAGGTCTATGAAAACTGGTAATTTTTGTATTTGGGTGAAAATCACCGTTATAAATCAACAAAAACAAAACAAAATTAAATATTATTTTTTAGTACTAGTAACTTTTAAAATATATTATAATATAAAAAAAGAAAATAATTAAAAGTTACAAAAAGCATGAAATATTTACCCCGGTTTCGCTTTAATCGCTCTGGAACACAATCGGTCGCGCGCGGAATCTGAGACCGCAAACAAAAAAATGACAGCACGTGTGCATGCGGTCATGGATATCACGGACGCGCAAGCGTCTATTTAATTCCTTACAGTTTTAGTAAGTTGACTAAAATAAGAACGTTGCGGACTCAGAGACCGCGTGCGACCGCTGGAAGGTTAAGAGACTTCAGTGAGTTGGCTTTTCTATTCAAGGCTGTGGTATTGCAGTCCATCAATATAATAACGTAGCACAGCATTCGCTAATTGGAGAATTACAGCGTGTCAGCATTACGCGAGAGGTAACAAGTTAGAACTGTCACCGCTCTAATAAATGTCACAAATGTCATATAGTGTCACATAGTATGCCACAATGTGGGCAGAGTTGATAACTTAGATGATTACCCTACAACACTGGCCTGTATTCGTAATCCCTGTTGAGTTTATGGTAACTAGCTGTTGCCCGCGACTTCGTACGCGTCAATTTCTGTTATTTTTGCTACATTTTTACTGATGCTTCGCTCTTATTAGTTGCAGCGTGATGTTATATAGCCTAAAGCCTTCCTCGATAAATGGACTATCCAATGCAAAAAGAATTTTTCAAATCGAACACGTACTTTCGGAGATTAGCGCGTTCAAACAAACAAACTAACAAACTCTTCAGCTTTATAATATTAGTATAGATAATACTAGCGAACCTCGCGAACTTCGTATTGCTACAGAGTAAGAAAAAAAAATTTGATAGTGACGTTTTAAATGTCATTGTCATCAAACATGGCGTTTTTCTTTATCAAATTACCTTGCTATAAACAAATAATGTGCTATAAAAAAATAATGCGCCAATAAATTGAGTTAATAACTATCCTATCTTTCAAGTTGGATCAAACTGCACATAGTGTACAAAATTTGATTATAATCGGTTGAACAGTTTGGGATTCCATCGCGGACAAACAACGTGACACGTATTTTTTATATATTACTAGTTGACCCCGCGAACTTCGTATCGCCTCAGAATAATATAATTGGATTTTGACGTAAGACGGCATCAAATATGGCGTTTACCTTACCATGCTACACAGAAAATTTGCAATAAAATAATGTTGCGACTATAAATTGAGATGTAAGCTATCCTATCTTTCAAGTTGGATCAAACTGCACAGGGTGTGCAAATTTGATTAAAATTGGTTAAGTAGTTTAGGAGTCCATCGCGGACAAACAACGTGACACGTAATTTATATATATTAAGATGATACTATTGTTGCTGTGTGGCGATGCCCTAAAATAGTAGCACTAAGAATCTGCATCAGTCAGTGGACAAAGGCACCTCCTAAAAAAAAAAAGGGAGACAAACAGACTTTCTCACTTATAATATTAGTATGGATATTTAACGAACACTGCTAAAACATTAATGTGTGTAAGTAAGTAGTAGTAAGTAACGGCCTATAATCATACCACTGCAGGGAAAAGCCTCCATCATTGAATTCAAGTTAGCACAGCAATGATGGGTGCTGGCATAATCACCACGCTTGCCAAATGCGGGTTGGTGATCATAAACCCGAGCAACGTTCGAAAATTCTAAACTTTTTGTTGCCCTACCCGGGGATCGAACCTGGGACCCCGAGATCTTGGCCCGGTATTTAAACCACTAGACCAACGGGGCGTTCATGTGTGTGTAAAGATTATATTTTATTCAACAAATAACATTTTTGACTGCCTTTTGTGAGACTTGAACCACCTTTCGCTCCAACAGCTGAACACAAACAATTGTCTTGGTCGTTGCGACCTAAAGCTAACGAAAAATTTTACATATTCGTCTCAAAATCTATTTACTTTATACCTTGGATATTTAATTAGTATGTTACAATATGAACAATGTAATCAATAAAAAAAAAACGAATAACATCTTAGTCTACCCGTGACCATGAACGCTGTAAAGGGTTCGAAACGTCGCGTCGGGTTAAATCAAAAATAAACGCGTTCTAAATCCGTAAACTATCTTTCATTTCAATGTAAGTAACTGCGCATAATCATCCCACGGCAGGTCAAAGGCCTTCATGATGGAATACTGGTTGGAATTGAAAAATTATTTTTGTGTTGGATAGTCCATTTATCAAGGAAGGCTTTAGGCTATATAACATTACGCTGCGACCAATAGGAACGAAGCATCAGTGAAAAATTTTGCAAAAATAATCGCGATCATAGTAACGGAAGTTGACGCGGACGAAGTCGCGGGGAACAGCTAGTATTCGATAATTCGAACGAAAAATTTTTGTTGACGGACATCGTACGCAGGACCCCGAGACCATGGCCCGGTATAAACAACTAGACCAACGAGGTGTTATTTAAAATATAAATAAACAGTGTAATGGCTTAATTATACATTAAGATTTTGGTCCCCAGACGTTTCATTTTAACGAGATGTACATTTAGATCTCTTCATAATTCGTTTTTGAGTAAATTAGAGATTTAATTCGTAAGATGGTACAGAAGAGGCGTATTCATAATATAACCGTCTTAATTTTAAACTCTTTTAAATTAAAATGCTATTTTTTTTATCAAATTATCAAAAAAATATTTCATGCTAAGACATTTTTTCAATGAAATGGAAACATGTCATAGAAGTCAATGGAGCTGTTTCCTATGAGTTCTAAGTATATAACAAAGACTTCGACACCAGAGTATTATGTCAAATCTGTATAAACCCATGTTACTTAATCATTTCAACTTCAAAGTTCCACGACAACTGCCTAGTACAAATACAAATACAAATACAAATATTTTTATGGTACATAGAATGTGATGTAGATTTGATATAAAGGTTCTCTAACCTACTTAGCCAAATGTTGTAGCATGCAAATATTATATTAAATTAAATTGAACTGAATTAATTAATTAATGATTTTATACAAGATTCAGAATTCTAGAACAATGCATTGACTTTAAACATCGGGTTCCTTATGTTTTAAAAATTCATCAATTGAATAGAATGTCTTGTCCAACAGCCATCTACGCAGCGATTTTCTAAAGCTATTAAATGGGAGTTCTATTTTATTATACATATATGGTTTTACACATCGCATAACAATTTTTATGGAATCTTCGCGTTTTTGGGACTATCTCTAACACCAGTCTATGACAATTTCGCGTTGACCTTTGGTATACGTCCTTTGCTTGTATGAACTTTTCGGTATTTCGCTTGACAAACACACCGACCTCTAATTTATAAAGGCAAGGCTAGGGCAGTATTTGAAGCGATCTGAAATATGTTAAACACGATATATCAGGTGATATATTGTATAATGGCTCTAATACACCGCTTCTGGGCAATAAATATTTTGTTTAACATCAGTCCCGTTTCCCCACATTAATAAATCATATCTTAAAACTGATTCCACATAGGCATAATAAGCAGTAATAGCCGTACTGACATTTGCGACTTTAGTCTGTTTATAAAGAGCAAAGGCAAAGCCATTTATTTTGTTGCAAACCTTTTCTATTTGATCTTTCCAACTTAATTGTGGATCCAAAATTAAACCTAATTAATGTCACATTGTCAGCGTTCCTTAGAATTTCTCCATTAAAATTTATGTCAACTAGAATATTTTTGAAATTATTAAAATTAATCATATTACCTATGTGTTTTTGTTAAATTTATTGAAAGATTATTTTTTTGAAGCCAATTTATTATCAATGTCAATGTACTTATATCATTTTTATGTTGATTTAGCGTCGAGTTCTTGACAGTAGTAACTAAAACCGATACATCATCGGAAAATAATATAGTTTTTTGTTCTGTTACATTTGGCAGGTCATTTATATACAATATAAATAATAATGGGCCAAGCACGTTTCCTTGTAGGACACCCTTGTGCAATGTTAAACCACTATCCTTTTAACGTAAACCACAGACCCGATATCTTGGACATGGCGGTTCTAAAGAATGTAGGCCTGCGCCTTCGTTCAATAGAAGTCCACCATGACCTAGATTCTGACCATCGCCCAGTTGTCCTCCAATTAGGTCCCTCTGACCAACAGATATCCATGAAAACAATACTGGACTGGCACAGGCTCGAGAGCAATCTCGGACCTAGTCCCGATTCAGTATTGAATTCAATCCTAGACAGGTTAGGATCGCCTCACGAGACTAACCAAGCGATCGATGCCCTCACTAGCCACATCACGACCACTATTAGCGATTCGTCTAGGCAAGTTCCAGATATGCCTAGGCATAGATTGAACTTGCCGGATGACGTGAGAGAGCTGTTGAGGGCAAAGAGAGCTGCGACCAGAGCTTATGACTCCTATCCCACCGAATATAACCGAACCCTTCTACGCACTTTACGGACATCTGTAAAGGAACGTATTAAGGCTCTTCGGGAAAGTCAGTGGGATAGCCTACTTGAAACGATCTCACCATCTCACCAAGCCTATTGGAAGTTGGCGAGATCTTTCAAGTCAGATATAGTCACATCTATGCCTCCTCTCTCTAGACCCGACAACTCCGTCGTATTCGACGACGAAGAGAAAGCCGAATGTCTGGCCGACAGCCTAGAGGCCCAGTGCTCTCCTAGCACGCTTCCTATAGACGCTGCCCACCTTAGTATGGTGGACAGCGAAGTCGAACGTCTCTCGGCCCTCCCTCCAACCTGCCCCCTTGCACCCACCACCGCCGATGAGGTGCAATCCATCATCAAAGGTTTCCGTCCAAACAAGGCTCCCGGTCCGGATCGGATCTCCAACAGAGTCTTACGAGTCCTCCCCGCCCAACTGATTTGCCTATTGGTTGCTATCTTCAATAGTGCCATGGCAAACTGCATCTTTCCAACCGCGTGGAAAGAAGCAGACGTCATAGGTATCCCTAAGCCCGGCAAGGACCGCTCCAAGCCCGCCAACTACAGGCCCATCAGTCTCCTCAAGACTATGGGCAAATTATACGAGCGTGTTCTCGTCTCCCGCCTAAGAGATTACATTTTCTCGAACAATCTCTTAATTAAAGAACAGTTTGGCTTCAGAGCCTCCCACTCTTGTGTCGAACAGGTGCACCGCCTAACGGAGCACATTCTCGACGGCCTCAACATATCCAAACCGATGGTAACCGGTGCACTCTTCTTCGATGTAGCGAAAGCATTTGACAAAGTCTGGCACAACGGCTTGATCTACAAGCTGTACCAACTCAAAGTGCCCGACAGTCTCGTGCTCATCCTTCGAGACTTTCTGTCAAATCGTACCTTTCGCTACCGCGTAGAGGGGTCCTATTCATCTCCCCGCCCCATCAGGGCTGGAGTCCCTCAGGGCTCCGTGCTATCCCCTCTTCTCTTTTCAATTTTCATTAACGACATTCCCAGGTCACCGCAAGTAGAGCTAGCTCTATTTGCGGACGACACAGCCCTCTATCACTCTGGCTACCATGCCGGTTACATCATTAAGGCACTACAACGTGCAGCCCAATCCCTAGGTGACTGGTTTAGGATGTGGCGAATAGAGGTAAACCCCGAGAAAAGTGCAGCAGTGTACTTTACTCGAGGTTTCTTCGCTTCAAAACATCCTAAACGATGTCTCACACCAATCACCCTATACGACCGTCCGATCCCTTGGGAAAAGACAGTCAAATACCTAGGTGTCACCTTAGACCGTAGAATGAGCTTTAAATCTCACATCAAACGCGTCCGTCAGACTGCAGCTTTTTACTTTTCAAGGCTCTACCACTATATCGGCAGGAAGAGTAAAATGTCACTTAGAAATAAGTTGACAATTTACAAACCCTGTATTCGACCCGTGATGACTTACGCTAGTCCAGTGTTCGCTCATGCCAGCCCCTCAGAACTAGAAAGTCTCCAAATCCTCCAAAACAAATTCTTACGCTCTGCCTCGGACGCCCCGTGGTATGTGCGTAACGACAATTTGCATCGCGACCTTAACATTCCGTCGATTGCCAGCTTTATGAAAGAAGCATCTCAACACTTCTTTGATAAAGCCGTCAATCATACGAATCCTCTTATAGTCAAAGCCGCCACCTACTCGTGCCAAAAAGATGTCGAAGCCCGTTTCCGCCGACCGAAGAACGTTCTCGAAGATCCCGACGACGAAATCACATCGTTCTTAAAACAATTCACCACTCACAACAGTACACACCCGACAAGCACTAGATCGAATCAGCGCACTCGCCGGCGAGTGCGAGGACCCTTGCATCATTTCGGCAGGTACAGACATGTACCTGGCCGCTTCTCACCAGTCCGCCCTTCGGACGACGGCCCAAGCCGAGGTCCGAGCCTACAGAGGCGCCCTTGAGGCCTAGTCTGCCCCCCTCGATCGGGCCCACTAGAACGGGGCTCGCGTAGATCGGTCTGTATGCACAGACCAGTCTGTGTTGCAGCGCCGAGCTATGCGATGCAACCACTAGTCGGGTTGACCTCTTGGCCGGGTGCCTTCAGCACCCGACACGGTCCGATCGCGCCGCTAGTACGGGGCCCGTGCGCGGGCGAGTAGCGAAGCCTAGGACTCGCCTCGCGCTCGAGGTACCCGCTAGCAGGCCGCTTTTGGGCTGAGTGCCTTCCGCACTCGCCTAAAACCCGCCCGGTGAAGCTGTAACGGCCTTCTGCACACAGCATAGGTCCTTTCAAAAAAAAAAAAAAAAAAAAAAAAAAGCAATGTTAAAAGCTGAATTCTGCAGAACTCCCGGATGTATTGTATTGGTTTTTATCAATAACTAGCTGTTGCCCGAGACTTCGTCCGCGTCAATATCTGTTATTATGATCGCGATTATTTTTGCAACATTTTTCAATGATGCTTAGCTCCTATTGGTCGCAGCGTGATGTTATAGCTAGGTAACACTGAAAATATTTAGAAAATGATAAACGGCTTAATGTAGAAAGTTGCCAATACTTTTATTGTTTTTCGAAGTAATCTCCGTTCCTCTCTACACATCGTCACATTCGATGGAACCACTGAAAAAAGCAGTGGGCCCATTCTTCCTTAGGGGTCTCTTCTATGGCATTTTTGAACGCTTTCACCTCATCTTCAGAGCTCGTTAAGCGAATACCTCGAATTTCATCTTCAGTTCTTGGGAATAAATGAAAGTCGCAGGGCACCAGGTCAGGACTGTATGGCGGATGACTCATTATCTCGACACCTGCCATATTCAAATATTCAACAGTCCGTTTTGCGGAGTGCGCTGAAGCATTGTCGTGGTGAAGGAGAATCCTGCTTCGAGGGCACTGCTGTCGAATTTTTTCCAAGACAACAGGCAAACAGCGATTGACATACCAGTCTGCAGTAACTGTCCTTCCATCTTCTAGCACAACAGTCGCGAAACGATCTTTCCGACCAAAGAATGAGGCAATCATTTTTTTCCTTGACTTCTTCTTTTCTTTACCTTAACTGGCCGATCCTCGAAAAGAAACACCCTTTGAGCTGATTTTCTTTTGGTTTCGGGTTCGTAGCAATATATCCAGCTTTCATTACCTATTACAATGTCAAATACAGCATTTGAGTCACCGCCGTTGAACTTATCTAACATTTGACGACACCAGTCCATGCGAAGGTGTTTCTGGTCGTCGGTTAAAGTATGGGGAATCCATCTGGTACAAAGCTTCCTGACGCCTAAATGTTTGTGTAATATTTTTTGAACTTGACTCATAACAATGCCTAGGCTTGCCCGTATCTGCTGATTGGTCACTCTCTTATCTTCTTCTATGATGCGTCGCACAGCACTGATGTTATCTTCAGTAGTCGCTGTTAAAGGACGACCCTCATGCGGATCATCATTGAGATTGCTACGTCCACGCTTAAACTCATTAAACCAATTGTAAATAGTGGCACAAGATGGGGCTTCATTAAGAAATGCTAATCGCAGCTTATCATAGCTTTGTTGTTGAGTAAGCCCAAAGCGAATCTATACTAATATTATAAAGCTGAAGAGTTTGTTTGTTTGTTTGTTTGTTAGTTTGTTTGAACGCGCTAATCTCTGGAAGTACTGGTTCGACTTGAAAAAATCTTTTTGCGTTGGATAGTCTATTCATCGAGGAAAGCTTTAGGCTATATAACATCACGCTGTGACCAATAGGAGCGAAGCATGAGTGAAAAATGTTGCAAAAATATTCGCGATCATAATAATAGAAATTGACGCGGACGAAGTCGCGGGCAACAGCTAGTGTCATAATAAATCATTGACCGAAAGTTTTCTCGCGTTAGGTTCATTTTAACGTGTAACAAGAGTTTTAGATTTGCCGCAAATTCACAAAAACAAATGACAAATGAATGCAGACCAAAGAGTTCTAAAATTGAAATACAAAAAAGTTATCATTAGCAATGTTTCTAACTGGCTAGTTCTAAACATTTTCAGTGTTACCCACGTATACAGTAAAGCCTTCAGCAATAAATGGACTATCCAACAAAAAAAGAATTTTTCAATTCGAACCAGTACTTCCTGAGATTAGCGCGTTCAAACAAACAAACAAACAAACTCTTCAGCTTTGTAATATGTGTGACTAACCTAGAATGCAATTAATTATAACTAACAATTAAAAGTATGGATTGGTACAAATTTACTAAAAAAAAATACACGCCTATAAATCAAGTCAAATTAATAACGCGTCGAATTTCTAGTGGTGGTTATAAATACGAGTCTTCAGAAGGTTTTCAGTCGAAATTATGTTCATTTAGAACCAAACATTGCTTCTAATTAGTGACGTAATTAGATTTCATATCTCTCCTTTTTATCTAGTTCACTTTTGGAATCATTTACTTAGTAACGAAGATGCGAATTATGGTATTGAATAATAAGGAAATTGCAAAACAAAACATGGTCTCAATTTTAGGCGCGATTTTAAACAAATGGTAAATTTTAAGACAAATGTAGCCTTTATTAGCATGCATGTAATGTATGGCGAAATCAAAAACTTAAGGTAAAGACTTTAACCACTGGAATGTCCAAATTTAAAAATTTAAAAATCACGGGATAGTTGTACGTCCCGTGTAACGAATGGGCCATTTTTTTAAATTTCGCGCGAGCTCCTCTATTATCCGTGTTTACTAGTGCTGTGGCTATCAATTGCATTTGAAAAATCGATTATAAGACGATTATTAACCGTACTAAAAGATAGTGCAATCGGAACAACTCTATGTAACACAAATTTAAAAAAATATTAATCTGAAGTGACTCCATGTTGTGCGCCTGTTTGTCACTGTCATTTACGCTAAACTTTGATTTGTTTTAAGCTCAGAAAATGTCTTAAGTACTTTAATATTGAAATATTTATGCTTTAAAGTATTTGTTAAGATTTAGGCTTTCATAGTTTACTAGTGTTTTTAGGATTCAATCAGTTTTTCAATATCAAAAGACGATTTGAAAATAAGATATTACGATAACGTATTTGTCAAAATGGCGGGCGGACAATTTTGGCTTGTTTAGAATGTTTTCTGCATAATTATCGTAAAAAACACATCTAATTACGTATTAACGTTATTTTCAAAGCCTACTTTCATAATTTCTTTGTAAAATATATTAAATTTCGTTTATATTTCGCTATTTTGCGCAAGCACAGTCTAGTAATCTGTCCAATTTTGAGTTGTTGATAATTTACTAACTGAATTTTATCCAACTCTTCAAATTCTAACTCACAAGGATCCCGTAGAGCACAAAATTATAATATAATACGTTTTCTGATGTAATTCTGGGCTCAAACATGTATGATTGACGTGTATTTCCTTGTATCGATATCATCACATCTGTTCAGTTTTAAGTACGTATCCAACCGTTTAATGATGTTTTTGAATGTTTCGTCCTTGTCTAAAGATTTGTTTGTGACCGACCTTTGCTCTTCAGTACCTTCTGCATACATGGAATTGTTTCGTGCTATCGAATTCAAACTCTGCAGTTTTAGTTTAAGCTGTGTTGTAATACCCTGAAGGTTATTACCACGCTTTTATTAGCTTGGGTTGTATCTATCTATGTATCTATGTATGTAATGGAATCTTTGAGCATAAATTTGACCGATTTCCAGAAGTTTGATTAATTTGAAACTTTGCACACGTATCAAGGACCGATGACAATGCAATAATTTAATAACAGTTTTCCCAGTTTTCCTCTGTAAGAGGGAGTAAAAGAGATAGAGCTAGCGCGCGATCTGTATCAATTATGTTTCCTGCATAGGTTTGGACTTACAGTCGGTAAAGAAGGAATCAAATCTTATAAACTAAACTAAAAAGTAAAAAATAAATTATAGTTTAAAAAACTAAAAAACCACGCTTTTAAAACAGATTGAACTAAAAAATTAAAAATAAAACTGTAGTAATCAATTGAAAAATTCATATTATTGTACAAAAAGCGTGGGGGGCTTGATTTAGATTGTTGTAAATATTTTATCAATAATTTACTATATCTGTGGATATCATAACAAGCACCCCACGCTTTTTGTACAATAATATGAATTTTTCAATTGATTACTACAGTTTTTTTAACTCACTAACGAAACATTCAGTACGTAAATCTACACTAACGTGCAATAATATTATTATAAATAGGTAAGATTTGAATATTTGTGTGTGTGTATGTTTGTAACGAATAAACGCAAAAACTACTCTGCCGATTTCAAAAAATCTTTCACCATACTAAAGCTACATTCACCTTGAATGTAAAGTAGAGTAAAGTAACAGCCTATAATCATCCCACTGCAGGGAATAGGCCTCCATCATTGAATTCAAGTTACCACAGCAATGATGGGTGTACTGGCATAATCACCACGCTTGCCAAATGCAGGTTGGTGATCACAAACCCGAGCAACGTTCGAAAATTCGAAACTTTTTTGTTGCCCGACCCGGGATTCGAACCTGGGACCCCGAGATCTTGGCCCGGTATTTAAACCACTAGACCAACGGGGCGTTACCTTGAATGACATAGGCTATATTAATTGCTAAAAAAGATTAGGGATCCTTACTTAAACTTAAGGGGTCCACCCGTGCGAAGCCTGGACGGTACGCTAGTATTTAATAAAACAGTCGCCTAGTTATCGAAAGACTGTAGATTCGAGTCCAGTCCAGTCCACCTAAGGCATTTTAATTTTTAATTCAATACTTTGTGCGATGATGCATCTCGTAAATATTCATCTAGATCTAAATATGTAAATGAGTGAGAGAGACGAAGTATCGTTGTTTTGACGTCGGAAAGCCTTGACTCAAGGATTTGCATTTAAAATTTTACAGTCCTCCATCTTTGATTTAAATGGGGAGTTCGGTACAACCAACACGAAATTGACAATAGTTACATTAATTTTTATCTTCAGCCTATGTCATAATAAATGATCTTTTTGGCTTCTACGTATATATGTTGTGGTCACAGAACATTAACAAATTATGAATGTACCCATCATTGTTGTAGTAACGTGAATTCAATAATAATAAATAATAATAAATAAATTTTAAGACATGCCTCACTGGGCCACACTGAGCCATCTAGTCCCAAATTAAGGTACTATTAAGTACCCTGTCGTATGGGGTACTAGACAACCGATAAACTTACTTATATACTTTTTTTTTTTTTTTTGTAAATACATACTTATAATACATAGAAAACACCCAGACCAGTACAAACAGACATGTTCATGCACACAAATATTTGTACTGTGCGGGGATCGAACCCGCGACCCATGGCTCAGAAGCAGCGTTAACTACCGCTGATCCAAATGGTCGTGGAATTTCAATGATAGTGGCCTTTTCTCTGCAGTGGATTTTTTTATATATAAATAATGGGCTTGCTCTTTTCCATGTTCTGTGGGCTTGCTCTTCATACTTAACTATAGAAGAAGCCGGTAAACATAGATTGACGATTAATTTGAAACAATTCCCATACAAAATATGTCAAATAATATTATAAACGCTGTTTAAAACTTAAACGTCTGTTGGTGAACTCGGGTCGATGGAGCGAGCTTACCCAGAGGTACTTGTTCTCCCACACACCAGCGGAACTCAGAAAAACTGTTTGGCGCTGGACTCCGGCAGGAGGGTGGTAGCATCCAGGCGGCCTCTTACGAAGCCTACCACCGCAGAGGGATCTGTTAGCCGTAATCATTGGTTAGAAAACCAAAGATGCCGTTACCCAGGGTGGACCACTAGGAGGTAGATCCCACCACCCCAAATGATGATTATAGGGTGTCACTATCATATTATTTTGCATCGACATAATATTATTAGTCCACAGCTGAGACACTCTTAATAATCGTCATTTCACCATTTTCTAATACACAAATGACTACATTATCCTAAGTAGAACGATAACATTAAATAATTCACCTCGCAACTTCGTTACTAATTAAAATTACTCAATTAAAAATGAACGAAATCCCAGTAATAGCTTTGTAACTTTTGTGGGCCGTAATTATTTTTCGATGTCCAGTAAAACTTTGTGATTGCTTCCCCGGATATTTTCACGGTGGAAAAACAATTCACTTTCCCTGATTTTTCGATTCCTGCTCCCGGAAAATATCAAATGTTGCCATCATTATGAATTGGGATGAATGTGAAATAATATTTTATTATTAGGAATGAAGACGTTCTAAATTTGATGCGTTCTTAGGGTTCCTTACATCAGATGGAAAAGACGGTATCCGTATGGAATCACTTTGTTGTACGTCTGTCTGTCCGCTCATCTAACTGTTATCTTGGAAACGCGTAGAGTTATCGAATATAAATTAAGAGCAAAAACTCAAATCTAAAGTTAAGGAAAAATATATGGCCGTTTATGCAATAAACCTTATGCCTTTATTTCTTCACACTCATAAAAAAAAAACAAAATCAATAAATTTAGATTGACCTAGAAGTATTTTACTTGGTTGGTTGATTGATAGCGAAAACAATCTGGGAAAACTGAAAAAACCTTCAGACAAGATTCCTGAAGTATTTATAATATGTACTTATAAATTACGTCCAGCTGGTCTAGTAGTTTTAACACCCGTATTTATAAACAAGTAAAAGTAATTACTAAAGAGACAATTTGTATGCCTTAATCTAGAAATTACCAGAAGTTAGAACTACCAAAAGTTAGCATTCTCAGCCAAATAATGTGACTATGGTGACCCATTTCCTTCACTTAAACACTAGGCAGTAATACCTAAAGTTATGACTTCAATGAGCAATAAGTAATTACTTCTTTATAAATACGGGTGTTAGTATCAAGGGTCTATCAAATCTTGGGGTCCTAAGTTCGATATCCGGGGGTTGGACTACAAGAATTTGTAATTTGATTGAACATTGTTTGCCGTAGCTTGTGGATGCTGTTTTTACCATAAAGAAAACACGTAAGGGCACGCGACCGACAAACATTTAATTGATTAAAACTTCCATGCATTGTCACTAAGTAACTTTTACTAGAACGAAAATCACGGAATAACGTACTTCTGTGATCATGGGGCTTGCCAACAGTGCCGAAATATCGGAAACTCATAAAAACTAAGGTACAAACAACAGCACGTCAACCTACCACAACACGTCATATTTACTTAATTATAATAAATAATAATAATAAAATATATTTATTTTCTCATTACAATTATCGACGGTTTTCAAGGTGTCGCCTGCTCCGAGGTCCCGGGTTCGATTCCCGGACGGGTCAATGTAGAAAAAAGTGTTTTTCTACATTTTCTCGGGTCTGGGTGTTTGTGGTACCTTCGTTGTTTCTGGTTTCCAAAATACGAATGCTTTAAATAGTTATTCAAATTGGGATCAGAACAATGTATGTGATGTTGTCCACACTTATTATTTATTATTAAAAAAATTATAGGCAACGTAATTCTAAAACTGATGTAAAAATAATAACACATGCCAAACCTATAACTGCGAGAGACTGGTGCCTGAAGTAGGCTTCTAAAAAAGAACCTGAAAATTACAGGACACCAGGCCCCAATCATAAGTTTACATAATAACAATTTTATTGACGTTCAGTAGAACAGACCTACGAGTATATGTAAGATTGAGAGGCGTAAATACAACGTATACAATCTAAAGGGAGCATTTAATTATTAAGACGTGTAGTTTGTAAAGAAATTTAGTAAGTGAAAGTGTGTAAGAGTGTTATAGTGTATTTATGTGTGTGTTATTGTGCATACATAAAACAAGAAGGGGCCGCAGAGTTAGGAAAACCATGACACATGTGAAAAACACAAACTGTTAAATATGTCATCTCAACGGAACCAGCAAGGTTTCAGTCAAATTGTAGTCCAAAGTCTTCAGAAAGCTACAGACTAATTGATATTGATCTCTACTTGTTGGACTTAAGTTGAAAATCAATTCAATGACCTTTAACTGTTGCCGTTGTCTGTAGAAGGTATAAAACCCGTATCAATTAGGGTATAATCATATTAATTAGTGATGAATGCAGTCCCCGTGGCCAATACAGGAATAAATCGAATATAAGTTGGTAAAGCAATAAAAAAACACATTTAAGAAATAAAATCGCATTGCCACACAAAATAAGCTAAAATCACAGTTTCATTCTTCCCCCGCCAGGTGTCGCGGCGCAATATAGGTGGCGCCACCGAGTGATTGATGGACGGAAGGCGTTTTTCATAATTTACCATCGGCCCTATTGCGGGTGATATTTCAAAATACAGGTATTATGAAAAAACTTGGACGGATAGAGTGGAATAATGTTAAGATAGAAAACAAAAAGTTTTGTATATCTTTGAAAATACTTTAAATTATATTTTAGCAACTTATTTATATATTAGGGGTTAAAGTATGAAATTGCCGTTTTGTATGGACGAAATCGAGAAAAGTCATTTTTCCATACTAACAATTTTTTAGTTTTTTTAAAAACGCATGAACCGTTTTCGATGCAATTAAAGGTGAAAGTTAGATGGTTATAAAGCTACGCATTATAGTATTTAAATTTCTGAAAATCAAAGTATATAATACAAATATACTTAATTGAAGCAAGAAGGTCAGCTGACACATTGTCAACAAGGGGTCTTTTCAACGACTTCTTTTGAAGTAATAGGCACTAGTATTGGATTTTTTTAGTCAAAAGTTACTTTAGTTAGTTTTTGATACAATACAAAAAGAATTACGCAATAATATGACTATACTTAAGAGCTATAAACAAAATAAAAAGTGGGAAAATAATCGGCAATTTCATACTTTAACCCCTATTATTAACAATTATAATATCACTATTTAAAATTGAAAAACTATGTCTCAGGCGGGACTCGAATCCGCATCTCCACGCATACCGGGCGCGGGGCTTTACCAATTTAGCCACCGAGACACTACGTCACGGCGTCAGTTTTTCAAGTATATTCTTATCGCTGTAAGCCAGCATAGTTTGATCAAATGTTAGGAGTTTTGCACTCTTAACACCGGTAAAGGTATGAGACATATTTTTTCAAGTTAAAATACTGATATTGTCTTTGAAAATGTTAACGAAAAGCGTTAAATATAAAATAATTGGACAACATCACATACATTGTTATGATCCCAATTTGAATAACTATTTAAAGCATTCGTATTCTGGATACCAGAAACAACGAAGGTACCACAAACACCCAGACCCGAGAAAATGTAGAAAAACACATTTTTTCTACATTGACCCGTCCGGGAATCGACCCGGGACCTCGGAGCAGGCGACACCTTAAAAACCGGTGTGTACGCCACTCCGCCACGGAGGTCGTCAAATAAAATAAAATAACTAGCTTACGCCGTGAACTTCGTATCGCCTCAGAATAATTTATTTGGATTTTGACGTAAAACGTCACACAATGTCATTGGCATCAAATATGGCGTTTACCTTACCATGTTACCCTGTGTTCGTCCAAAAATGTTACACAGAAAATTTGCAATAAAATAATATTGCGACTATATCCTATCTTTCAAGTTGCATCAAAGTGAACACGGTGTGCAAATTTCAATTAAATATGCCAATAAATATATTACAAATGGGTTGCCTAAAAAAATCAGTCCAGAGTATGATTAATTAACAATTATTTTTTTAAACTTTTTATTGGTTTGTGGTTAATAGACAAATTTCGTACGCAATCGTAAGTATAAAGCCCATAGAATATGCAAACGTTACGTTGCCAATTATTTTACCGTCACAACCCTCGAGTAGGCAGGTATAAACAGGGAAATCGATACTAGTAACTTGCACCTGTCTGGTTAATTAAATAAAGTTCAATGCAAATAAATATTATTTAATTATGAACACGGTGGAATAGGGTTGAATGCGAAAAACCAGACCTGAAATTCGGTTGTCAAATTTTAAAAATTCTACTCTTGACTGAAATTTGTTAGTCAACCCATTTGCAATATATTTATTGGCATATTTAATTGCATATAAAATACTTTTCATCCAATAACCAGCTCGGTGAAGGTCGTTGTATTGTGGGATCTTATACTATAAGAACAAATGAGCATTTCTTCCGGGTGCAAAGCGACTATATCTCCTAGTTCTATTGCGCTTTCGATTATAGTTTCTTAGCAATCATTTATTAACATAGCTGTTGCCCGCAACTTCGTCCGCGTCAATTTCTGATATTATGATCGCGATTAAAAACTTCACAATTTAATACTTTTAATCAACAACACATTTATTTAGATAATGATTAATATTATGTTGATAAAACTCTTTGACAAATAATTGGCAATAATGCATTAACTTCGACCAAGTTTGATTACCATAAAAAAGGTTATAGTGAGTCAATTAATAATATACCTACTGTAGCGGTCATTTTTTAAATCATTTTAAGAGGAATAATTTTTTAATAAATATTTTTTGGGTTACTTAAACCCTTTACGCAGCGCACGCAACGGAAGCATTCAAATATAAATAATTTTCCCCGTTTTTGCAACATTTTTCACTGATGCTTCGCTCCTATCGGTCGCAGCGCGATGTTATATCCTAACGGCTGGTCCCAATAATCTATCTATCGCCAGTTTTGACATTTCGGAGATAGGAAACAGTTTCTATCTCTGTTTTTGCCGTCCAGAGAAACAAAGACAGAAGTTGTTTTCTATCTCCGATATGACAAAACTGAAGATAGATTATTGGATTGGATGGATAAATAGACTATCCAACAGAAAAATAATTTTTCAATTCGAACTACTGCTTCCTGAGATTAGCGCGTTCAAACAAACAAACTCTTCAGCTTTATAATATTAGTATACACCGTGAAATTTTAGTGGTTGTTTTCCCGCAGTAAAATGATTCTATCTTAGTAGTACAATAGATTTGTGCAGTTTTTTTTTATTTAAATTAAAAATAGCAGTTTCACGATTGTGATAAACGAAACTCGAAAGCAACCTCGAACCAATTGTACTAGCCGCGACGCAGCCGGTCACCGGCCGGGGTCATTGCCCCTCGCGCGGTGCAGTTTATGCTGTATTACTTAGTGCGTAGAGCTTCTTTTGCTTTGAACATTGATTTCGTGCGGCAAGCAGTACCGAAACACGTCACATTTTGTAAAGATACTATCGTATCTCACGCTTTTGAGTTGATGATTATTTTTTTGATTAATTGAGAACAACGATATGTTTATTTTCAAAAAATAACTCGCACGATTCGATGGTGCTACTAAACGTAAATCGTTCTGTTGCGGGAAAACAACCACTAAAATTTCACGGTGTAGATTGTGCACTCGCTATCTGTTATTCTTCATCACCATCTCAGCAAATGTTCCAGCCAGCCGTCTCACGCGAGCAAAATTTTAAGTCAGGTTAATATTTTTTTACTTAGTAATGTGTTTATTAATTGATTCCAAGTTTGATTAGCAGAAACAACATCAAAAAATAACCGACACTTTCGATTTTCAATTAATTCACAAAAACTGTCGATCGTTTTCAAAACATTGAGTTAAAATTTTTTTTCCCAGAAAAATGCGGTTGCAACTATTCCACGGTACAGTTAAGGTATCCGATGCCAGTTGATTACGAGTACAAAGCTAGCCAGTCCTAATGCCCTACATTGTAACAGCCGATGCAGACCAGCTGACACAATACGCATGAAAACATATTTAGAATTAAATACCCAGTCTATCTACTGCTGAACAAAGGCACAAAATAAATGGGTGAAGTCGTACAGAAGTCAATGTCGTGAATGTGCACTTTTTAGGGTTCCGTACCCAAGGGTAAAAACGAGACCCTATTTCTAAGACTTCACTGTCCGTCCGTCTGTCCGTCGCTCTGTCACAGGCTGTATCTCAAAGAGCCGCGATAGCTGGACAGTTGAAATTTTCACAAATTATGTATTTCTGTTACCGCAATAACAACAAATACTAAAAATAAAATAAAATAAATATTTAAGAGGGTCCCATACAACATACGCGATTTTTTTGCTCGATATTAGTAATGGCAACAGGTAGGCACTTGAAATATTCAAAGAACACTCAGTTGTATTTTAACTTTAATAATAAATAATAAAATTAAGATAAAATGTATATTACTCGTATACAAAGAACATAATTTTTTGCCTATTTTTGCTCGATATCAATAAATGGTAACAGGTAGGCACTACATTAACTAAATTAATGTAGGTACCTACTGTTGTTTGCCTAGTCAATGGTACGGAACCCTTCGTGCGCGAGTCCGACTCGCACTTGGTCGATTTTTAGGGTTCCGTACCCAAAGAATTAAAACGGGACCCTATTACTAAGACTTCGCTGTCTGTCCGTCTGTCCGTCGCTCTGTCACCAGGCTGTATCTCAAGAGCCGCTATAGCTAGAAAGTTGAAATTTTCACAAATTATGTATTTCTGTTACCGCAATAACAACAAATACTAAAAACAAAATAAAATAAATATTTAAGTGGGGCTCCCATACAACAAACCCGTTTTATTTGGGGGTTTTGGTACGGAACTCTTCGTGCGCGAGTCCGACTCGCACTTGGTTGATTTTTATACCTACTTACGCTCGGCGGTCATGCTAGGGTTGTCAATTATGGCAAATCGTGAATACACGCACGTAATAACGACCAAGGCAATTTAAAAATCAAACAGAATTATTAGGTGAACTGGATATGCTCAGGCTTACTATTTTATTTTATATCGTTAGTTAATATCCTCCATACTTGCACAAAAGAGTTCTTGTCTTGAGCGCATGGCATTCGCTCTGGCACTGATCTGACTGGTCCGAGTCTCCGAGATATGGCGTCCGTGAGCATTGGCTATGGCATTCTTCGAGCGTACTCTGTATAGATTGAGTTCTGCACCTATCTGATTAGTAATATAACCCTCTCTCCGTAAGGACAATCTTATATTATAATGCTTGACAGGTGGCCATCGCAGTTTGGCCAATGGAGAAAAGAAGATGCTATACGACGGTACGTGTGTGAGTTACATTCGTTATTCAAATCTGGGATCTTACTCTTCAACACAATATCCGTATATTCGTCTACATCGGTCTCTTTTACTCATACCTAAACCTTCGAGTATCTGAAAGAGACAGACAGATCCGAAAACACAGGATTCCCTTCACGTAGTAGGGTCTCTGATCACACTTTTTGTTGTGGACGACATCACATACATTGTTCTGACCCCAATTTGAATAACTAATTAAAGCATTCGTATTTTGGAAACCAGAGACAACGAAGGTACCACAAACACCCAGACCCGAGAAAATGTAGAAAGACACTTTTTTTCTACATTGACCCGTCCGGGAATCGAACCTGGGACCTCGGAGCAGGCGACACCTTGAAAACCGGTGTGTACGCCACTCCGCCACGGAGGTAGCCAATATCGATAATTTGTATCATTGCTCATTGCCTGATCTCTTCAGGCTATGGTGGCCAATAGAAGGCTCTGAGGCTGCCGGTAATACAAATTGTTAATGTGAAGCGGTCGATTTGCGTGGAGTGGCCTAGACGATGCCAAACAGTCGACCTAGGTTATTGGAAATAACCATTATAAATTAACCTAGTTCCAAATGGCTTTGATGCCGCTATTTGTAAAAATAGCACGCATCACCTTTTCTCGTCCTATGGTGCTATCATCGCAGCCTATACTACTACGGGCCTCTTTTAAAGGAGGATTTGCCATAATCGCCATGCTTGGCGGGAAGGTTGGCGATCGCAGTTTGGCCATTGGCAGAGAAAAGACACTCACGGCAGCCTATATTACTATGGGCCTCTTCTTAAGGAGTATTTGCCATAATCGCCATGCGTGGCGGGAAGGTTGGCGATCGCAGTTAGGCCATTGGCAGAGGAAGGATATTTATGGCAGCCTATATTACCAAGGACCTTTTCTAAAAGGGGGATTTGCCATAATCGCCACCCGGCGGGCAGGTTGGCGATCGCAGTTTGGCTATTATAAGAAACAATACACTGCTGCCCGTCTTCCTATGGCAGTATGCCCTTAGTCGACTCTTATGAGTCCCATAGAGAAAGGGTGCCATTCTTTTGTGCCCGCACCACAGACATAATGTTATGTTTATTATTGTATTATGGTGATAACCGACTTCAAAAAGTAGTCAAACTAAATTTGTTGTTATAATTTTTTCTTCCATTCCAGTTACCAACCAAAAATACCAGAAATAATCGACCTAGACGAATATCCCGAAAGTCCTTAATCGGTCAAAAGAAAAAGCTAGACATAATAAAAGAGCGAGGTTTAGAAGTGACGGCCATCCCCACTTGGGCGATCCAGCCCCCTATGACGCCCCTAATCAACCCCACCACCCATATGCTACTTAACCCGGCCGTGCAACACCAAATAATGACTCAAGCGCAGATTTTCCAAATGTATAACATAGTACCGCCCAATCACAACGGCGTCCAGCCTCCAAAGGTGATCCAAGAGACCCTCTTCGGGTCTTTGGGCCTGGGGAAGACTGTTTATGGCAACCCCAAGGATTTCTTCATACCATAGTGTACCGACGACGATGACTCCCCCCAAGATATACAGAATCTGACGTGTAAGAGTTCTATCGTCGCAGAAGCCGGCGGTGAAGATCGTCAAGATACCGTCGGCTTCCTCGCCTTTGATAGGATCTCCGCAGGTAAATAGTTAAAATAGATGACTAAAAAAACTTCCCGAAGAAGAAAGCCTACTGCTGAATACCTCTACGTAGGATGATTTCGTCATAATCCCCACGCTTGGATTATTCTTAGGATTTCCTCAAGATGTGAAGGAGACGAGGGGTAGAGAAGTGAAGTAAAGTGATGGAAAGGAAAGGAATGTGAAAGGAAGGAAGTAAGGCTACTTTCCTTTTTTGCGAAAACTTCAGAATACCAGCGTCGTAGCACTTCAATAAACCTCGCTTATGCTGGTCTAATGGATAAACTTTTAAAATATTTTTTGTAGCATACCACAGTTCTTTTCAGGCTAAGTAATTGCCATAAATCTGTTAGTAATTTAAAAAAATCAAATAAAATGAAACGTATCTTCTTAAATGCAAACCACAAATAAAAGTTAAGATTTCTGCCGTGGAATTTCCCCTGTACGGAAAAAACGCTCAATAAAAATAATCTTTAACCTCTTGAACTCGAAGTGAACTCGATAAAATGTCAAACACAGCGCTAGAACATTCTAATATTTTTTTATTACAATATTGGTACTTTAACAAAACCAACAGACCCAGTTATTAATAGTTTGGAGTTATTGGAAATGTAAGAAAGTTAGTTGGCAACATCGATAATTCACAACACGTAGTCGCCGACGCGTGATTGCGGCGGCGACAAAAACTGGTAAATTCGGGTCCTCAGTTCGAGCGGGTAGCGGAGCGATAAGCGGGAGCAGAACAGTTGAACACAATTGTGTTGGTGAGGCGTGGTTGCGCTCACAACAAACAGGTTGAAGAGCGCCTTCATTATTAGCGAGTGATGAGCAAACGCTGTGAATAATCTTGATCATTGTCGAAACTGCGCCAACCTAAGTGTGGTTGTTGCACAATCCTCTGATTGAAGAGGCCTATGTCCAGCAGTGAACTGGGTTAGGTTGTTGATGATCAAGAATCTAAAGCTGATTTTAGAGTCACGCTGATCGAACGCTGGCCATCAGCGCCGAGCGCCGAAATGTATGGGAATCGCTGTCAGCGCTGACCGCCGTTGGCGCTCAAGTTCATACGTTTTGACGGTCAGCGCCGTTGATGATTCAGACTCTAAAGTTAGCCTAAAAGTTGTTGTGTAGGGTATTCTTGCTTTAGCAATGTCTCTCCCATTTGAGTTATTAATAAACATTTATAACAGACATCGGCCTGTTACAATAATGTTTATTTATTTCTATATCAGAAATAATTGGCCATGTGCTTATCCGGTTTCGGTGATACACATCCAGAACTGTGTTATAGCTGATGATGAGAAGAAACGGCGGTTGAACGTAAATTACCTCGTTAGTTAATGAAAGTGTACAGTAATTTATTAGTATTAGCGAGTACAAGCACTTTTTAAACTTCCTCCTTGTTTTGTTGCTTGAAGCTTGAAATGAAAACGATTTTAACGTCGCCAATTCACAACACGTAACACGTAGTTGCTGGCGTGTAATTACCGAGTGTTGCAGATAAGGGCGTGTCCTCAGTATCAGAGAGCGTTTAAACGTCAACCTAGCTATCAAATACAAATTTCAACAGTTGATTTTCTGCTTAAAGTCAATTATTTTTTAGTCTGATCTTTGCCCCAGATTATTATTCTTTCTAAAAAAAGAATAATTTTTTAGCTTTTTCTAAATCATTGCCAACATCAGTTTTTAACCTTTATTTCCAATAAAAACGTTTTACATGAACTTTACTTCACTTTTTTTTTCAAGTTTTTAGTTTATTCCACTAGTCAACCGAATGAAAACCTTTTATTTAATATCAATATTGAAGGGGTTGTGAAAAAAAAACTTCCATTTTGTTGGCGGCCATATTGGACTATCATTCTATTTTCAAAAAGAACTTCCAATTCTAACAAGATATCATCTAGCTGGCTCTTTCAAACATCAATTGATTGCCAATAGAAGCTACCCAGACATTTTCGATGAACATCATTTCGTCTCCAAAGTGATATTCGTCTTATTGTACACTCACAGCCAGCACACGAGTATCTGTAGCGACTGCGGCTCCCTGGCGTCGAGCACATTCAGCGGGACCGCAGCCGTGCGGTCGCCGCGCCCCGTAGGCATGGCCAAATGATTGAGTTATCGATACAATTGTTCAACTAAAACACATCGATTTACTCACTGACATTACGTTTCAAATTTGTAGTTAAATACTGTTTTTAAGAAAAAACACTAACGATTTTAAGACCAATGGATTCAGTCAAATTAGTAAAATAGGCCTCAGGAGGTAATTTTACACGTCACAATATTAAAACCTACCAAATTCCTTTTCAGAGTTTTATAAATAAATTAAAAATACAACTAATAAAGTCAAATAGATTGATGAGAATCATTCACTAAGAATTTTAGATGTTTGCGAAACAATTAATCAGGTTTTGAATCGATTAAAACATCGATATTTTCGGAAAAGGATTATCTATCACCCCTACTCGCACGCCTCACAGACCAGGTTTTGGCTTTTTGACTTCATGAAGATGCGTCAGAGTTTCCATTAGCGTTTAGTAGCTGCCATTTCTCATGATGAAGGATGAATCCTTAATGTAGTAGCATGTTGGGAAAACTACGAAATGGAGTTGGGAAGCTACAATCTTATGGAATTAGCGGTTAGTTTTGTACTGCAAAACAATATTCATGGTAACTGTCACTAGAGTTATTTGATTCGGGGTTTATACCATGTCCCTTATTTATTATGAGTTTCCGTTAAATATTTTTTGTAACAAAATCTGTGACCTGCTTTCTTAATATGTAAAACAAGAAAATAAGCAAAAATTTTAACCACAGATAATATAATACAAATTGGTTTTAACATTAATCCCTCAACCCCCAGGAGGCACTCGGGTGCCACGATAACAATTGATTTCAATTATTATTGTGTCTGGAATAACTCACGATTGAGGGATTAATAGACCTAAAAGAACATCGGTGGTGATACCCTGCATTCAAGGTAAAATCTACTCGTCTTGGGTACAAAAGAGCAAAACCAAGAAATAATGCATTGATGGGTTATTGAAGAGCCTTTCTTCCTTTACGGATATACCATTAAATAACCGTATTTTTGACGACTCAAGAGATAAGTTAAGCTCATGACATGATTAATCTAGTTATCTTATTTTAATAATGCCTAGTATAGTCTAATATTCTATTGAACTACGAAAAAACTTCGCTTCCAAATTACCTGATCAAGGAGAAGGCAATGGAGAGCAATCTTTGATATCCTTGGTTTATCTGCACGATACGATAAAATCAGAAATGACGAAAGCCGTAGGAAACAAACAATTATTAAAACTGGCATCGCTCGAAGGATTGTGGAACTAAAGTGGCCATGTTCGGGATACATAGTAAGAAGAATCGATGGTCGTTGGGTCGAAAAGGTTTTGAAATAGCGATCGCGTCCCGATCAAGGATTTGTGGGTAGATTTCCTTCTAGTGGTCCGACTATCTTTTTTTTAATAAATAATGGGCTTGCTCTTGACTACATACTTAACTATACGGTTAAGAAGAAGCCTAAGATGGAGCGAGCTTACCCAGAGGCACAGGTTCTCCCACACACCAGCGGAACACAGAAAAACTGTTTGGCGCTGGACTACGGCAGGAACCCTCCTGGGTGGTAGCATCCAGACAGCCTCTTTCGAAGCCTACCACCGCAGAGGGATTTGTTAGCCGTCATCATTGGTTAGAAAATCAAAGATGTCGTTGCCCAGGATGGACCACTAGGAGGTAGATCCCACCACCCCAAAAATGATCTGGTGAAAGCCGCGGGAAGCTGCTAGATCCGGGTAAGGCAGGACCGATCGTTCTAGATATCCCTGATAGAACGTCTAGTCTAAGGCGTGCGTCGTTTGGCTGAGATGACCGTTTCTTGGATTTACGCAAACACCAGACATTTAAATGAAAAATTAATTTCAGGTTTAAACTCACTTTCAGGTTTTTTTCTAAGTCAAATAATACCTTAGTCTACCCATGACCACGAACGCTGTAAGTGTTCAAAACGTCGGGATAAAACAAAATGCAAAATACTTTATTTGATATCGTATTTAAGCAATTTAATTGCAATTGTAATATCGAACCCGCATCTCCTCGCAAGCCGGCCACTGTGCTTCACCATTTAGCCACAGAGACACTACGTCATAGGCGTCAATTTTTCAAGCATATTAAAATTTAAATTCGTTCTTTAAATATTTAATTTCAATGTGAAACACAACATGTATAGGTATTACCAACACGCACGATTGCGGCCGAGCACATTTCAGCGCTGACCGCACCGTGCGGTCGCCGCACGGCAACCGGCAGTGCCCACCACACAATATTGTGACGTTTTGGCATTGTCGCTGCAGTTTTGGTGTCACGAAAGATGTTCCCACAACATTCCACATTCAATTGTGTGAATTTTTATGATGTACTAGAACTTTTATGTGAAAAAAAAAATGCAGTAGGTAAAGATTTCTTAAGTTGTTGCTAAAAGTAAACAGCGTTTATTGGTGATCAGATGTTGTTTTGTTGTGGTCCGCCTAATAAAAAAGGAGTCGGGTTCGATTCCGGTTCGGGTCAGTTCCAAAAAGGATCATTTTTAAATGGTCTTAGGTTAGAAAGTGGGGTAGATTCGTATATATGTCGTAAGATGGAAATCGTTAAAACTAGTCAAGTTTAAGGCCTTCACATCTCAACTAGATGATTTTATTAAAATATTTGCGACAAGCCTATAATGGGTGGCGGCATATGAAAAATAAAGCCATAAAATAAAAACGCCGGTCTAAAATAAAACATCAGTACTCCTTTTCAACCTATGGGAGTCGTAGCGTCTAAGAAATACCTACTGTCAGAAAATTTAGCAATGTTTTTCCACCAATAGCCAAAATGCGACCGCCATGATCATGGATAATCAAGGACATAGTAGACATTTTAACGGAACTCATTTATAAGTGACTGCTAGACCATAAAAGTACCTAGACTTAAATCAGTATTTAGACAAAAAGCATTATCAACAACGTAAAGAGGGGCCTAAACAGTAACTAATTATGTGTATTACGGATGAAATGGCGTCTTTGAATAGACGCACTGCCGCCGGTGGAGCGGAGCGAGCGAAATGAAACGAGCGAAGCCGAGCGGAACGGCCCGAGCGCGGGGTAGATTTATGAGCCGGTCTAATTGCTAGGGCTACCTTCACATTATTTTTCTAGTTGAAGATGATATTTATCGCCAGCAGCTTAGATTATTACAAAAAGAGGAAGATGTAGTACTCGCGTTCCCACGGTCTAACAAAAGTAAGCCTAAATGTCATAATATGTTTCAGTCCCCAACAGGTCAGCGACGAGACTGTAGCTCCGTTAAATGCGTGTGTTTTAGCGCGAAAAGGAATTCAAAATGCCTTCCTGTGCTTGCAAGCAGTCACAAACCATTTTTATGTAACACAAATAGCCATACGGCCATTTTTGAATTAACGAGATATAGATAGGTAAATATTAGAAACGCACGCAAGCGGTGTGTTTAGTGGTTGCACTAGCCCAGCAGCGCCACGTTGATTGGTCGTCACGCAGCACACAACCAATCAACGCGGCAGAATAGCATCGTGCCATGATGTAACACTGTGATTATATCTTTCTCCTTTTTTTAGGGTTCCGTACCCAAAGGTTGAAAATGGGACCCTATTTCTAAGACTTCGCTGTCTGTCCGTCTGTCCGTCTGTCTGTCACCAGGCTGACAAGATCCGCGATAGCTAGGCTAGACATTTGAAATTTTCACAAATTATGTATTTCTGTTGCCGCAATAACAACAAATACTAAAAACAAAATATTATAAATAGTTAAGGGGGGCTTACATACGAGTATAAAAACATTTTTTTTGCCTATTTTTGTTCGATATTAATAATACATTATAATTATACATTAACAAAATTTATGTACCTACTGTTGTTTACCTAGTCAATAGTGCATCATTTGCATCGAGTACCTTCTTTTTTCCAACGAATCGAATTCCAAATTTAAATTTTCAATAGGAATCGATGATAAAATGCTATCGCAATAACAGTGCTAGTCCAATCGGAAGTGATCGCGAACAGGTGCGCACGGTACATTGCTCGCTTTGTGCGTTAATAAAGGGTGAAACGGCATTTTATAGAGACAATGGATTAATGATTGCTTGTTTAAAGCAATTTTCACGCGTTCTGAAGAGCTTTTGATAATTATATGTGTAATGAAGGATTGTTCTCAGTGAATGGAGGTGGGAAATTACTTGAATAATTGAATATCTCACTAATCTTAGTAAATCTTATCTTGATATTATTATAAATGCGAATTTGTGGAATGGGTGTTAATTGTTATTTAATCACGCCAAAAAGATACACGTATCAGGATGAAATTTAGCACGCTATTATGTTATAGGCTGAAATAGCACATAAGCTATTTTAGCCAATAAACTAACACCGTGCCAAATTTCATTCAGATCCGTTGAATCAAAACTATGTATAAAAATTATCCCACGGGAACCGTACCTTTTCCCGGGATAAAAAGTCGCTAATATGTTATTCCAGCCAATAAACTAACACCGTGCTAAATTTCATTCAGATCCATTGAATCAAAACTATGTATAAAAATTATCCCACGGGAACCGTACCTTTTCCCGGAATAAAAAGTCGCTAATATGTTATTCCAGCCAATAAACTAACACCGTGCCAAATTTCATTTAGATCCGTTGAATCAAAACTATGTATAAAAATTATCCCACGGAAACCGTACCTTTTCCCGGGATAAAAAGTCGCTAATATGTTATTCCAGCCAATAAACTAACACCGTGCCAAATTTCATTCAGATCCGTTGAATCAAAACTATGTATAAAAATTATCCCACGGGAACCGTACCTTTTCCCGGGATAAAAAGTCGCATAAATGTTATTCCAGTCAATAAACTAACACCGTGCCAAATTTCATTCAGATCCGTTGAGTCGTTTTAGCGTGAAAGAGTAAAAAACATCAGGACATTCAGTACGTCCTTAAGAGGAAACACTAAGGTCGAGAGAATTGAAAAATAGGTACCTATTTGTAAAAACTATTACTGTCACGCAGGCTCTAACGCCTCCCCCGCAGAGCGTGATAGAGACAACTGCATCTTGGACCGAAAATACCTATTCTAAGCACACAAAATCAACGTTTCGTAGTCCCCGATTCCTTTTCCAGAACTAGACCGATTTAATACTTTTTTCATAAAAAATTAAAGAAAGGCTTTGGCCGTGTTCGTATATTTTGCTTTTTTTAAATAGTTTAGCCATTGTTTTCTGGATGTTTGAACACAGCGAAAAATCTGGCAAATTTTTTAGATTTTGGAGGCTCATATCTCCTTTATTAATAAATTTATGAACAATACAAAAACATAGAAACATGCTATTAGTGGCCATAGATTTTTATAATAAAAAATATTGCTCTACTGGCATTATCTAGGGAAGAAACAGGGGACTACTTTTGTATGGAAAAACGGCCCTTGTTTTTCCTCTTAATAATATCCCTCACACTTATAATATTTAGTAGGATATACTGATTTGAACTTCCATGGTCACTATCACTAGAGTTAATTGACACGGGGTTTTTACCCACTGCTTTGAGCAAACCTGCCCTCTCGAGGTTCCGCGGACCAGAACCAATGGTAAATACCAATGGCGGGGACCCGAAATCGAAAGACTTGACATAAGGTAAGGAAATTGTTCAACAGAGCCAAAAACACCAGGCAGCAGGAAGACTGGGACAAATACAAGGAATCACAACGCTTACTTAAGAAGCGCATCAGGTTCAGGAAAACCGAACACTGGAGACGCTTCTGCGAAGATATAGTAAGTAACAATCAAGCCGCCAAGGTGAAAAAGATTCTGACGCGTGGACCGGAACGCAGCATAGGGAATCTCAAGAAACCAGACGGCAGCTTCACCAACACAGACGACGAAACCTGCAAACTGTTACTCCAAACCCACTTTCCCGGCTGCCGGATCACCAGTGACACAGGCTGGTCTGAGGTAACGGACTACAGACCGTAGGACTCGGACTGGAAAACCACCACAGTAATTGTCGACCACGACAAAGTAAGATGGGCAATCAACACCTTCCTCCCATACAAATCAGCAGGCCTCGACGGCATCTTCCCGGGTATGCTGAAGTGGTGTGCGGATGAGCTAGTGAGACACCTTGTCGCCATCTACAGGGCATGCCTAGCTTTCCGACATACGCCACATAAATGGAGAGAAGTAAAGGTAGTATTCATCCCCAAACCTGGCAAAAGCGACTACACACAGCCGAAGTCCTTCAGACCGATCAGCCTCACATCTTTCCTGCTCAAAACGCTGGAAAGACTCTGCGATAGGGACATTAGGACAAACGTGCTTGTAAGCGAAACCCTACATGCAAATCAACACGCCTACAGTATGGGCAAATCCACCGAATCAGCCCTACACACTGTAGTAAATAAAATCGAGTATGCTCTTAATCACAAACAATCTACCCTAGGTGTCTTTATTGACATTGAAGGGGCGTTTGATAAAACTAACTTCACCAGCATAGGACGGGCACTGTGTAAACATAGCGTCAACCCAACAATGGCGGGGTGGATAGACGGCATGCTAAGGAACAGAGCCATACAATTCACCGTGAACGATACTACCAGAGGAATAGTGGCGAAGGGCTGCCCGCAAGGGGGAGTCTTGTCGCCGCTCCTATGGAACCTTGTTGTTGATGAACTCATAGAGAAACTCAACAGCAAATATTACTTCACGGTGGGATATGCTGACAACCTAACTATACTCATCAGCGGACCCTTTGAGAACATTTTATGTAACCTAATGGATTCCGCTCTTAGGATCGTAGAACTTTGGTGTATAGATCATGATCTCTCGGTTAACCCAGCAAAAACCGAGCTTATCCTATTCACCAAAAAACTGAAGTTACCCAAACTTAAACTACCAAAACTGTTCGGAACGCAACTGTCCCTCTCAAATGAAGTCAAATATTTGGGCGTCACACTTGACGATAAATTACTGTGGGGGAAACATGTCGAACAGAAAATTAAATGTGCCTCCATAACCTTCTGGCAATGCAGAGGTCTAATGGGCAAAACATGGGGTCTATCTCCCAAGATCACACTATGGCTTTATAAAGCTATCGTTTGGTGGCCCAGAACCAAACTAATGACAGGGGTGAAAAAACTGGAAAAATTCCAAAGACTGGCATGCTGTGCAGTCACGGGATGCATGCTAACTATCCCCACCGCGGCCCTTGAGGCGCTACTTGGCTTGCCGCCGCTGGACCTTTTCGTGCAGCAGGAGGCAGCTATAGCGGCCACAAGACTGAAACAGCTAGGCCTGTAGAAAAATCTTGCGAATAGTCACAGCGACATCTGGTATAGAGGACTAAAATCCACTCCCCTACTAGAAGCACCCTGTGACAAAACACCGAAAATCTATGTGTTCAACAAATCATATAGAATTCACTTATTAGGAAACAGTTCAGACTCATCGGGAATACATGAGGTCCAAATCTACACTGATGGTTCCAAAACCAAATCAGGTACAGGCGCCGGAGTCTTCTCGATGGACCTAAACATAAATATATCTACACCGCTGGGTGAGGATAACTCGATATTCCAATGCGAGTGTATTGGCATAATCCAGGCTGCCACTGCCATAAAGAAGAGAGAGGTTGCTGACTACGGCATTCGCATACTCTCTGATAGCATGGCGGTTCTCAAAGCCCTGGAGAGCAACATCATCACATCCAGCCTTATTTACGAGTGTCACCTGGCCCTTGAAGACATTGCCACAAGGAACAGTGTCACCTTACAATGGATCAAAGGACACAGCGGCTCCCTGGGCAATGATGCCGCAGACCAACTCGCTAAAAGGGGATCAGATCTTACGGTTTTCGGCCCCAGGCCACACCTGCCTATCCCTTTTAACCAATACAGGTCATGGCTGCGACATTAAACCCTAGTCAAACACAACGACCGCTGGGCCAATATCAGCAACTGCAGACAGTCCAGAGAGGCCGTACCGGCTCTTTCACCGCGTCTGACTAGCAACTTAATCACCCTAAGCAGAAGTGACCTTCGAAGAGTAGTGGGATCACTGACTGGACATATCCCCTTAAATAAACATCTCTTCACCATTGGTGCCACAGACAGCCCCCTATGTAGAGGCTGCCTGGAACAGGCAGAATCGGCTGCCCATGTGATTTTGGAATGCACAGGGGTAGCCACCCACCGGGCATCTATCCTCGGCACACCGAGTTCCCTTTAAGAAGCCTGTGAACGTCCCAAAAGACTTCTGTGCTTCTGGAAGGAATTGGGGTGGTTGGACTAACCACCCTAATCCCCCCTACGCATAATGGGCCAAGTGGAGCCTAAATGCGAAAAAGGGAGCCCGTTACCATTACCATTACCATTACGGGGTTTATACCATGTACCTTAGTTTTTAGGGTTCCGTACCCAAAGGGTAAAAACGGGACCCTATTACTGAGACTTCGCTGTCTGTCCGTCTGTCCGTCTGTCCGTCGCTCTGTCACCAGGCTGTATCTCAAGAGCTGCGATAGCTAGACAAGTGAAATTTTGACAAATTGTGTATTTCTGTTGCTGCAATAACAACAAATACTAATAACCAAATAAAATAAATATTTAAGGGGGGCTCCCATACAAAAAACCGATTTTTTTGGCCTTTTTGGTACGGAACCCTTCGTGCGCGAGTCCGACTCGCACTTGGCCGGTTTTATTATGAGTTTCCGATATTTCGGCACAGTTAACTTAAGTAGGATAAATATCCCGCCATAATAAAAGCGACTTGAATCAGTTAAACAAATCAATTCCATGACCACACTTACATAGTTCCAGTCAGTCTTACAACGGTCATATTTCTGCCGCTGCCTCATTAATATTTATGAAATGATATTAACTGATATTATACACAATTTACAAGCACACGGGGAAACACGACATTAATCTGGTTTTATACATTTTTGGGCGACAGAGGTTCCGTACTTTTTAAATCAATTTAAGCGCATCTATAAGATAAAATACCGGCTAAGTGCGAGTCGGACTCGCGCACGAAGGGTTCCGTACCATCGACTAAGTAAAGAACAGAAGGCACACAAATTTCGAGCAAACAATCGCGTTTGTTGTATGGGAGCCCCCCTCAAATATTTATTTTATTTTGTTTTTAGTATTTGTTGTTATAGCGGTAACAGAACTACATAATTTGTTAAAATTTCAACTGTCTACCTATCGCGGCACTTGAGATACAGCCTGGTGACAGAGCGACGGACAGACGGACAGACAGCGAAGTCTTAGTAATAGGGTCCCGTTTTTACCCTTTGGGTACGGAACCCTAAAAATGAATCGCTGAATCTATACTTAATATTATAAAGCTGAAGAGTTTGTTTGTTTGTTCAGGAAGTACTGGTTCGAAATGAAAAAATATTTTTGTGTTTGATAGTCCATTTATCGAGGAAGGCTTTTATTTAGGCTATATAACATCACGCTACGACCAATAGGAGCGAAGCATCAGTGAAAAATGTTGCAAAAATAATCGCTATCATAATAACAGAAATTGACGCAACAGCTAGTGTGTTGCTAAGCGCTAATCTCGAGAACAGCTGAACCGATTTCGCAAATTCTTTTTTTAGAATACTTCTTGAAGTACGAGGATGGTTCTGACGCAGAGAAAAAAGAACGATAGTATCGATCGTATTGAAGATGGGCATTAGGCATAATACCAAGAGAATATTATCAAGATCATTCAAAATTAATCGTTATGGTATAGAATTTACACCAGCGCTGACTGCCTTCCGATTGCGATGAACATGCCACAGTAAGTAAGTAGTCTGTATGAATTAAATTCATGTTACCATAGCACTTACCACGCTTCCCAAATGCGGGTTGGTGATCGCAAACCCCAGCAATGTTCGACTTGGTGATCGAATCCGGCACCCCGAGATCTAGGTCCGGTATTGCAACCACTGGACCAATAGGCGTTAATATGGTAACTTACAGAATAACGACGACTTCCATGGCGGAGTGGCGTACACAGCGGTTTTCAAGGTGTCGTCTGCTCCGAGGTCCCGGGTTCGATTCCCGGACGGGTCAATGTAGAAAAAAAGTGTTTTTCTACCTTTTTGGGTATGGGTGTTTGTAGTACCTTCGTTGTTTCTCGTTTCCAAAATACGAATGCTTTAAATAGTTATTCTTAATGGGATCAGAACAATGTACTTATGTGATGTTGTATAAATTTATTTATTTATTTATATGCAATGATGGAAGCCTTTTCCCTGCAGAGGGATGATTATAGGCCGTTAATGATTTTAAGCTTTCGCGATTTGAACACATTATATTATTTTTATTTTACATAAATAATATTATACGTTAGTTACTTTTTACTGTACATAGCCTTCATTTATGCAGCAGCAGATGCTAGTGTGATCCTTAACATTATCAAAATTTGCACACGTGAAGACTTCATTCTTTGAATTCACCTACGGATCCCCAAATCGAAATGGCACCAACACGAAGGCTATAGCAATGTAAATCACCTAAATACGAACGTTACACAAAAGTTTATATCAGATTTCTCCCTATCGTGACATTTTGCGGGGTGTCATTATTTGTGATTGAACAAAATGACATGTTATTATTTAGCACTCAGAATGTGCTTAGGCATTTGTTGGGGTGCCTGAAGAATTAATGTCTTTTGGTCTAACGACGTTAATACTTATTTTGAACCTACATAGGTACACACGGCGGCACATCAGACTATACATGTTGACCTTCAGACCGCCTTTATGCCCTACGTAATAAAAGCTGTTATCGCAGTTCAACTGTTTAGCTTGATGTGCTGTCGAGTACCTAAATATTGTTTTTAAATGCGAAAATCAATGCTATTTTTATTTTTTTACATTGCCCACTCAAAACGATAAATCCGACTACGTGAACTAATACAACTAATAATACTTATTTTAACTACATAATTTAATATTGTTTTTAAAAACAAGAAGCAATGCCATTTTTAATATTTTGTACTTATTGACTACTCAAAAATATAATTAAAAACATATAGCCTCAGGTGGATAAGTTAACTAACAATATCCTTACATACTGTTTACATATGTGTGCATAATCGAAATATCGATGAGTTAATTTTGAGCTTGTAAGATAACGACAATTATAAACATTCCCAGTAGCTAAGTAAAAAATAAACGTCTAGAAAGCAATAAGACGTTGGGTTGGATTCAAGTTAAGCTAACAATTTTAAAAAGAAATTATTAAAGAATTGTAATGATTTTCCAAAAATTTTGCATAGGAGTTACAAAGAGAGATTTAAACGGTGCACCACATTAAAAGATTTTGCTCTATGAAGTTATGATCGCACATATTTTATGCTCCATGCAAGCGTTGTCTAAACGAAAACATAAGTGTAGTTGCAGTGACGATCACACAACAATTCGTTTTAACACACCTACTAAATAATTGTCTGGTTTTTTTTTCTTAAGCTCATAAGGTATTAGTTTCAAATGAATGCTTCAAACCAAATCAATTTTGCAAAATAATGTAGCTACTGTACCTTAGACCTACAGTCAGTAGGTTAGTAGAAAATTTCTAAACTATTCTTAAGCATACTTTAATGTAAATTATATTACAAGCCAAGTCAAAGTTGATCGAAAGGCGAGCTTAAGGGTCAAACTTGTAGTGTTATCGGTTTACGGCCATTTCCAATAACCTATCTATCGCTAGTTTTGACATATCGGAGATAGGAAATAGTTTCTATCTCTGATTTTTCCGTCCAGAGAAACAAAGACAGAAGTTGTTTTCTATCTCGGATATGCCATAGTCGTCCATAGTTAGACATAGTCGAATATCTCAAGATAAAGGTTTTATAATACTTACTAGCTGACCCAGCAAACGTTGTTTTGCCATAAAAATGATTAAATTACTAAAATGGCTAACAAAAAATAGGGGTTGGTGGTAAAAGGGTAAAAATTTTGTGTTGTATATATTTTATAAAATTTTAATATTTTACTACCCTACCCCTACCCTACCCCTACCCTACCCCTACCCTACCCCTACCCTACCCCTACCCTACCCTACCCTACCCCTACCCTACCCCTACCCTACCCCTACCCTACCCCTACCCTACCCCTACCCCTATCCTACCCCTACCCTACCCTACCCCTAACCTACCCCTAACCTACCCTACCCTACCCCCAAAAATTGTGAATCTAAACCATTCCCAGATCCCCTTGAACACACACAAAAAATTTCATCAAAATCGGTCCAGTCGTTTGAGAGAAGTTCAGTGACATACACACTCACAGAAGAATTATATATATAAAGATAAGCTTTGAAACTTAAGTATATAAAACAAATTATGTTTTTTAACGCGTGTTTGCAAGTACTCAATATTAAATCTACTTACATTTAAAAATTCAAAGAATTTTGGTAAGGCGTTTGATAAAGTTGATAACTTTCATTTAACGAATATATTAATTGATCAATCTACTAAACACAGCTAAATATAGAATTATGTAGTGATTTGTAGTTAAGCAATTCGTAATTTCGTCTAAATGAAGAACAGCCCTAACACTTTTTATTAGAGATGCGTCGAATATTCGTTTAGTATTCGGGATTGGGCGTATTCGGCATTTATTCCACTATTTGTATTCGGCCGAATTATTCGGTTTTGTTGCCGAATATATTTGGTTCTATTTTCTTGGCTACATGACCCGATATAAAACTAACAGACACAACTTCGTCTGTTATAATTCAAAGAAGTGCTATGAAAAATATGTTGAATAAAGCTAATAAAATAAAATCAATTTAACTTCAAGGCAACATTTATTATAAACCAAAAATGAAAATATTTCTTAAACTAGGTATGTATTGTCAGTAGTCAACATTTATTTTAATTTTAAAATCTTAAATCAGCCAATGACATACGGTCCGCTCGTCATATTGCCCGTAGTGACATGTAAGAACTTGTTTACGCGGCATAGCAATGAAATTATGGTAAACCGAATAATTCGGCCGAATATCCGGTTCGGTAAAGGTTAAACCGAATAGTATTCGGTGTTCGGTTATTCGGTGAAACCATTATTCGGCGCATCTCTACTTTTTATTAATCAAATATTCTGGTAGGTATATGACTCTGGGGTACAGGGATCTATTTTAAGGCCTCTTTTACTATCTAATCATGAAAAATATTTACACTTAAGAGGAAACACTATGGTTGAGAGAATTGAAAAATAGGTATTTGTAAAATCTATTGCTGTCGCGCAGTGCCAAACGCCTTCACCGCAGAGTGTGATAGAGACAACTGCTTTTTGGACCGAAAATACTTACTAAAAGCACACCAAATCAGCGTTTCGTAGTCCCCCGACTACTTTTCCAAAACTAGACCGATTTAAATACTTTTTTCATTAAAAATTTAAAAAAGGCTTTGACCGAGTTCGTATGTTTTCCTTTTTTTCTAAAATTTAGCCAAATTTGTTTTCTGGATGTTTGAACACAGCGGAAAATCTGGCGTTATTTTTAGATTTTTGAGGGTTCATATCTTTTTTATTAATTAATTTATGAAAAAACAGAAAACATAGAAACATGCTAATAGTGGCCATAGATTTTTGTAATAAAAATTATTGCTCTACTGGCTTGATTGGAAAAACGGCCCTTGTGTTTCCTCTTAACTAATAGAAGTATTTGTAAATCCTATCGCGATCTTACAGAGATTAAATAAATTGCATGTGTCATAATATAATACCCACTTACCATTTTTATGTCCATAATATCCTGTCCCTGAAGAGGACCCACTGCCGGTAGAAGATCCCTGGGGAGGCCTGCCCTCCTCATCGACCTCAAGTGGCAGGGTCGGCTCCATTCTGTCACTCAGCACGTCACTTTGACATCACTTTGACACAGATCTATATCACTTTGCACTGCACTAGTACCTGTAAAGAAAAAACAATGTTGATTCCATAGATCAAAACACTAATAGTTGTAAGAGTTAATGTTTGATATAAAATGGACACAAATTTTGTTTGACTCTGTATATTAAATGCGGGCCAAGATGTCGGGGTCCCGGGTTTGATTCGCGGGTCGGGCAACAAAATTTCGAATTTTCGAACATTGCTTATGTTTGTGATCACTAACCCTCATTTGGCAAGCGTGGTGATTATGCCTGTACCCATCATTGCTGTGGTAACTTGAATTCAATGATGAAGGCGTTTTCCTTGCAGTGGGATGAGTATAGGCCGTTAGTTTATTTACTTTACTGTATTTGTTTTTAATGTTAACTTGAGCTTACAAACTCATCTTGTGAACGATTTATTTTCTTTTTGAATATCAGTCGGTTAAATCAAATCTAGATTTTACATTACTAGCTTTCCGCTCGTGTAGAAAACTAGGAATCTACTATATAGCTTTCCCGTTTATATCGCATACCCAATCATATCGCTTCATTTATAAAACTCTTAATTTTGCTATATCTATCTGCTATTCGCTACAGCAAAGTAAGAAAATATTGATTTCCCATTCACATTAAGGAAGGAAGTAGTCCTTTCTACCCCGCCAAGAAATTATTTCAAGGACAAATCAATCTTATATTTCCAGGGTATCAGTTAAAAACAGTTAAAATCTGTTGTATTTCTGTAAATAGGCCCCAAGAGGCGCATTTACACGTCCCAATATTTAAACCTACCACTGCTTCGGGACAAGTCTGGGCTAGTGCCGAGAAGAAGCAGCGCAAGAAACTCGGTCACTATTGTCAGCCTGTTTTTAAATAAATGTTTACAAAAGGTATACGCAAGTACTAGCTGGGACAATTAAATGCCATACATTAATCGAATAATTAACAGTGTAATAGCCCTTTTTCATAAAAAAGGGTTCCATGGAATAGTATTAAGTTCTTTATTAATTTATGAATGAAAAAAATTAACCGTACATTATCCAGTTTTAATTTATTTAATAATAGCAATCGCTGAAGAATTTCAACCTTACTCCTTAGTGGTAAGGTTCAAATTATCAACCTAAGTTTACTAAGGAATCCTAACTCCTTTTTATCTTATAAAAGAGAGTAAAACGAATTTGGTTTCAGAATTTCAGTTCGCAAATTATGAGGACGATAGAGTTGGAATACTTCTTTATACCGCAATCTTCACTTCTAAATTATAAACTCTACATTAAATATGGCGGACACGAGAAAGCACTTGCTCTATTAACATTATACAGGGTGAATTAACTTTATGAACCGTTAAAGCAGTTAAAAGTTATTGTTCAATATTCTTATTTTTAGCCAGTTAATAAGGTTATTAGTACAGAGGCTTGCAAATCAGAACGTAAATGTTAGTTGCAAAATCGCACCTATTTCAACTAGCATAAGGTCAGTGGCATGCACGCCATACATGCCGATAAGCACTGCCTACCCTGCCTTCTACGAAAAACCGAATAAAATACCGATTATGATTTTCTCCTATAATTTTTTTTTAAAACTTAGGTACTGCATACTCTACCTGGAATTGCTGTACACGCCCCTGGACAAGATGCCTCAGTGTTTAACTATTCTGTCGTCTGTACAATGACATGGTTTGTTTTATATTTTGAGTTACCAAGAACTATGCTGTCTGATGAGATATCGCTATTTTAAAAATATGCCATTAAGTATTAGTTTTTTAGGCTAAAGTCTGAAACATGTATTTAAAGAGGGGTTTGGTAAGACTCAAAACCCTTTTCAAAAAATAAAGTCTAAATGAAAATCCAGTAATTAATCACTGGTTTATTCACATCTGATTCTGATAAATGATCCTTTAAATTTAGACATCAGCTACTCTGGGAACTCAATTAAAGAGGTAGACACTAATAAATTCTTAGGTTTGACTATAGATAATAAGCTGACATGGAATCCTCATATTAATAATGTAATAAAATAACCGGCTAAGTGCGAGTCGGACTCGCGCACAAAAGGTTCCGTACCAAAAAGGCCAAAAAAACGGGTTTGTTGTATGGGAGCTCCCCTTAAGTATTTATTTTATTTTGTTTTTAGTATTTGTTGTTATTCCGGCAACAGAAATACGTAATTTGTGAAAATTTCAACAGTTTAGCTATCGCGGCTCTTGAGATACAGCCAGGTGACAGACAGACGGACACACAGCGAAGTCTTCGTAATAATTCGTAATTGTGTCTGTTTAAGGTGTTTTTTGGGCTAAAGTCTGAAACTTGTATAGTTTAAAGAGGGATTTGGTAAGACTCAAAAACCTTATCAAAAATCGAAACGCCTCAATTAAAATCCTGTAATTAACACACTGTAAACAACGAACTGGTTAATTCACATCCGATAAATGACAAATGTAAAAAGCAGCTGGAACTTAAGAGTTACAATATAATTAAAAACGAATTTACAAAAGCCCGAGTACTTACACAATATTTACAACAAAATTTTATACGTTAGCTACCCCCTCTCACCGATCGTGTACACGGCGATAACATTATTCAGTCCAATTTCACCCTTCCCTCGCATTTGGTTTTAGAATTTAGGCCTTGGATTAGGGGCTCTATTGCGCAGGTCAGCTAGTTTGCGGGATCACGTGAAAAACCACAAATGTTCGAAATTCGCTGCCATTGGTAGCCCTACATTGGAGAGCAACCCTGTATTTAAACTTGAATAAAAACCATTTAAACTACAAACCTTCTAGACTTTTTCCAGGTCTACAATATTTATGAATTTCATAAAACGATCCTATCAATAAAAAAAAACTCCTTCAATCCAGTATTAAACAACTCGTCGCACTGGCCACTTTCAACACTCGATAATTCGAAATTTAAAAAACATCACGCTCCTGTCAACGCTTTCACAATCCGAGAAATACGGAACACGTTCAAAAAGCCCGCGTTAATTTGCGAAACGCGTTCTATATTCAAATTGGGAATGGACTCGCTGCGTTCGAATATTAAAACGGTTGTTTTCGTTGCGCGCCGTGCAATACTGGCTGCGTTTAGTTCCTTGGCCACTATTTTTACAGATGTCCGAATAATAGGCCGGGAGCACGCCTAATAAATTAATCGGAATGGCGACTAGCGGGAAAATACTATTTATAAGTCGCACGTTATAACGATAAACTCTACTGGTCAATAAAACAGAGTCATAAAATCTACTAACGAGATTATGATTTACGAATAATCTCTAATTTTGAAAGAGTCGCATACATTTTTTTTACGATTCATCCAGTCGTAAAATATGAAAAATTACATTTCTGAATAATATTTCTTCGCAGATGAAAGGGAAAATGAAGTACCAACAAAAAAGGTCTTTCGGAAAAGTTTTAACGTTCTTGTTTACGGCGAAAACCGATTAGTAATCATTACAATTTGTGGACGAATATAAAATAAAGGAGAAAGGTGTCGCAAAGGAAAACGTACTAAATAATATTTTATTGTTTGTACGTTTTACTAGAATCGCTTTGAATTTACGTAAACTTTATGGTCAGGGTAAAACACTATGAAGAAAGTTGCCCCTTCAGAAGGTACTTATGAAAATTTAAAGACATAAAAAAGCAAAAGCATGATATCTAGCCAAAATGACAGCCACTCAACTGTTTCCTAGAATAGGTATTACGTAAAACTTCACGGCCCCAATTACACATAATTTATTCTTTGCTTGTTTTTTAGAATATTTATTAGCTACAACTAGTATTCTATTCTATTTATTAAACGATATTTATGTAGGTACACCTTTTATTTTAACATTATACTTTTAGTAATTAAAAATTAATCCATCTTTTCATGCATATCGTAATATGTATTTAAAAGGATACTTATAAAACATGTCTTGTTCCCGTAGCAGTTGGTTAACAATAATACTAAACAAAAACCAGCTTTGACAGCGTTTGTGTGATTAAAATTATTGTCGACCTGTTTTTCGTTCATGATTTCAAAGCAGAATAATAAACCTCTAAGGTGAAACACGGGTGTACTTGGTGTAACAAAAGGATATCTCATTTGTTAACTGCTGTGTTTACCTTCATTTTATTAACGACAATATATTATTACCAGAGTACTAAAAAATACAACAACATTAGGTACCCGAAGACTATTCATTCGATTGTTTGATTTGGGGCTTATACCAAGAACCTTGTCTTTATGAGTTTCAGATATTACGCACTGTTGCAAACGCATGGTCACGGAAGAAGAAGTGTATCTTCTTTAAGTACGGAATAAATTAATTCTTAACTTTTAAACTTTAAAAAAAAAAAAACGTTAATATTCCATGAAGTATAATTAAATACATAGGTATAATAATAATGCTATCTAACATAGTAAGTAAGTAAGTTCTTCATTGTGTATTTAAAACAAGGTTACAAAGGTTCTTAAAATAATTACAAAAGTATCACTTGGTCCCACCATTTCAGGCATATACACAGATTTTTACATTATCTATAATCTAAATATTCCTGGATACTATAAAAACATTTCTGAGCTATAAACCAGTCTTTAGCAACAGCTTTAAATCCTAAAAAAATAATTTAATCGTGTCATAAATATCCAGATTTAAATTTAAAACTCATCATAAAGTTGAAATAACTACTAAGGTTAAAAATAAACTTTCGCAAGTACCTGTATTCTTAAGAATCTATTTTATAAAATTGCATACCTAAATAGTTACAACATTATTTGTTTTGTTAACATTTTGTATCAAAAAAATCCAGGCAAAGTCAGAGCCAAAAGTAATTATAAAATCAGTCGATCTGAACACTGTCTCCTGGCTCACGTTGGCAACAATCCCGCTCTCAAGACGAAGCCGTTATTTTCCCTAATTCTTTTATTAACGCGCGTAGATCATATTCCGTCGGCAGACGTCTTAGTTATTATTATCTGTAATTTTGGTTGGACAAAATTTCATATAGCTTTAGGTAGGAACGTTCCAAAACTGAATAATACCTAATATTTGTGAAAATTTACGTAAGACTTTATTTGAGCGATCTCTTTCAGACAGTCTTTGCGAGGAAGAAACTACTGTTACTGAAACACTGTGGTAGGTAAAACATAATATTATTTTATTATGACTCTTATTCACCTTTAAAAAAGACGTTACAAAAATATTTAAAAATAAAATGTACCTTGTGGAAATTTAAGAAAACGTTTTCGTTTACGAACAAATGTAAATAAAAAAATATGAAACACAGCGAAGTTATAAAGCAAGGTTAGCAAAGAGTTTATAAATAAATGGAATAGGGTAAAGCAGTGCGATACAAAGAGCGTACGATTAAAAACGCAATAGCATTCAAAATACGCATTTAGGTACCTAAAATACAACACATAAATAAATATAATACAGACTTAGCTACGCAATACTGAGTGAAAAAATATTTCATAAATGAAACGCTCAGTTGCATTTGTCAACATTTCGGGGTCCAAATGCCTTACTCTGCAACACGAAGCTCGTATTTACGGATATATCTGTCTCTTTCAGATACTTTAAGACATCGGTATGAGTGATAGGGACAGATGGATTTGAATATGTTACGGTTACTGGTTTTGATTCCCGGGTCGAGCAACAAAAGTTTCGAATTTAAAAAAACATTGCTCAAGTTTCTGATCCTGATCACCAAAGCGCATTTTGCAAGCATGTAAAACTTGTACCAATAATTATGATAACTGAAATTCAATGATGGAGGCCTTTGCCTGCAGTAAGATGATTATAGGCTGTTCCTTTACTTTAGTTTAAGCTAAAAATACACGATTAAATTTTAACCACTTTCCAAAATTTTTATAGGCGTTCGTATCGTATCGTATTTAGAGCCTATTTACGCAGTAAAAAATGTAAATCAAGTTGTCACCCGAAAATTTTTTTGCGATATAGTTTTAAATTTTCACGGTCCTGTTAATGTATAAAGGGAAAATCAAAAACTTATGAATAGTATCGTAATGAATGAATGAGATGCGCAACGCGTAAAAAAAGTGTTGCTAGGCGGCCATTTTCTAAGTGCTTTATTTTGACATTTTTGTACTGGGCTTTATCAAAAGAAAAAATACGTCATTTGTTTTTTGTCTCGTAGATTGATATATTAAAATTTGGAAGGTGGTTAAAATTTCATCCCTTATAATAGAGAAAACCTGTCTATTTACAGCGAAACCTCTCATCGATTTCGCCTACAGTAAAACGGAAACGGCTACTGAATCCAAAAATATAACAATTGGTAAAAAAAGTTGTCGCTCCATTTTAGGGTTCCTTCCCTCGAGACACGATTACCGTATTTTATCAACATCATAATCAGCCCACATTGGTCACGCCGGACACAGGCCTCTCGAAAACAAAACTTGGCCATGATCGCCACGCTTGGCAGGTGGGTTAGCGACCAAAGTTCGGCCAATGCTGCAATGGTAGAGAAAACAAGCTGACTACTTCTGGTAGTACTCCTTTCTTACGACACCCATAGGAAGAGAAAAGGTGGCGCAATTTTATAAGTAAGTAAGTACCCAGGTATACACCGTGTGACGACCTCCGTGGCGGAGTGGCGTACACACTGGTTTTCAAGGTGTCGCTTGCTCCGAGGTCCCGGGTTCGATTCCCGGACGGGCCAATGTAGAAAAAATGTGTTTTTCTACATTTTCTCGGGTCTGGGTGTTTGTGGTACCTTCGTTGTTTCTGGTTTCCAAAATACGAATGCTTTAAATAGTTATTCAAATTGGGATCAGAACAATGTATGTGATGTTGTCCACATTTATTTATTTTATTTATTTATACACAATGCATTTTCAACCACCTGTAAAATGAAGGTCACGTTATGTGACCAGTGTAACATCTTGGCAGTATTATTTCTTTTTTATTAAAATGTTTTTTTATAACAATATAAATATTGGTTTAGCTTTTTATTTTGAGACATGCTGTGACGCGCACAGACATATTAGGGGTTAAAGTATGAAATTGCCGTTTTGTATGGACGAAATCGAGAAAAGTCATTTTTCCATACTAACAATTTTTTTGTTTTTTTAAAAACGCCAGAACCGTTTTCGATGCAATTAAAGGTGAAAGTTAGATGGTTATAAAGCTACGCATTATAGTATTTAAATTTCTGAAAATCAAAGTATATAATACAAATATACTTAATTGAAGCAAGAAGATCAGCTGACACATTGTAAGGGGTCTTTTCAACGACTTCCTTTGAAGTAATAGGCACTAGTATTGCATTTTTTTTTAGTCAAAAGCTACTTTATTTAGTTTTTGATACAATACAAAAAGAATTACGCAAAAATATGACTATACTTAAGAGCTATAAACAAAATAAAAAGTGGGAAAATAATCGGCAATTTCATACTTTAACCCCTATTATTATTTCACTGCGGCGGGGTCTCGGATGAATGAACCTTACACAGCTACATCCGTGCGCGTCACAGCGTGTTTCAAAATAAATACGAGTAGCTAAACCAATATTTATATTGTTATAAAAAAACAATTTAATAAAAAAGAAATAACACTGCCAAGATGTTACACATAATGGTCACAAAACGTGGGCTTCGTTTTTTCAGGTGGTTTAGGTACATACAACGGCAGGTCAACCTACCCAAAAAGTTAAAGGTCATTGAATTGATTTTCAACTTTAAGTCCAACAAGTAGAGATCAATATCAATTGAGAAAATTTGACGTTTTGTGGTAGGTTGACGTGCTGTGTCTGTACATTGTATCTTCCTGTGACGAGTTTTTTATAAAGATTCCGAAAAATAAAATAATACGGAACCTTATCTAAATGATAGTTTTCACCTTAACATATTTTCACACTACTCAACAAACTTGTTTTAATAATTTATAACACCACAGGTCTCTCAGTCGTGATTTTATTATAGTTATTTGTTTTTTATTCTTGTAAATACCGAACTTTATGAATTTGCGGAGAGACGAAGTGTCGTATATTAATTTTATGGTATTTTTATAGGAAAAGTTTAGTGATGTGGACTATTGGTGGGTGTTATTTATCTAGATACAGGTTGAAATTTTGATCACCTTCCAAATTTTAACATAAAAATCTGCGAAATAAAAAACAAATAACGGATTTTTCCTTTTGGTACGGCCCAGCACAAAAATGTAAAGATAAAGCACTTAGAAAATGTCCGACGAAAATCTAAAATTTTTGATACGGCCTCCTAGCAACTCCTTTTTTACGCGATGCGAATCTCTTTATATCTCTTTATGTTGTTGATTTTTCCTTCATACCGTAACAGGCTTAGGACCGTAGAAACTGAAAACTATGTTGCGAAAAATATTTTCGGATGAAAACTAGAATTATCCAATGTTGTCCGACTGGACAACGTCTTCAACGTCTTTAACGTCAACGTCAAAGGTTTGTAAGTATTTAAACTTTTGACTGAATAGTTTCGAATTTTTTGCTCAGACAAAGCAAATTAGTTTCATAGAAAATGTTTCAAATTCCTCTGTATGTGACGACCATTTGGATCAGCGGTAGTAAACGCTGCTTCTGAGCCATGGGTCGCGGGTTCGATCCCCGCACAGTACAAATATTTGTGTGCATGAACATGTCTGTTTGTACTGGTCTGGGTGTTTTCTATGTATTATAAGTATTTACAAAAAAAAAGTATATAAGTAAGTTTATCGGTTGTCTAGTACCCCATACGACAGGGTACTTAATAGTAGCTTAATTTGGTACTAGATGGCTCTGTGTGGCCCAGTAAGGCATGTCTTAAATATTATTATTAATATTATTAATGTGTATTTCCGATATTGAAAATGCACACACTCTTGGGTGAAACCGGGATAGATACTCCAATCTTTTTAAAGTGACTTTTGATTTATAGTGATTTTAACAGCAGTAGGTATTCCTGCCCGATGTACAGACACAGCACGTCAACCTACCACAAAAAGTCAAATTTTCTCAATTGATATTGATCTCTACTTGTTGGACTTAAAGTTTAAAATCAATTCAATGACCTTCAACTTTTTGGGTAGGTTAACCTGCGGTTGTCGTACCATAAAAAGTTAAATAACAGCCTTTATTCATCCCAGTTCAGGGAAAGGCCTCCATCATTGAATTCAAGTTACCACATCAATGATGGATACAGGCATGATTACCACCACTTGCCAAATGCGGGTTGGTGATCACAAACCCGAGCAACGTTCGAAAATTTGAAACTTTTAGTCGGCCGACCCGGGGATCGAACCCGATCTTGGCTCGGTATTTAAGCTACTAGACCAACGAAACGTACTATACCTAGCACAAACTAAAAATTAAGGTTCAGACCGAGATGAAAAATGTGTTGTTTTAGAAGTGTTAGTTTGGTTGTTGTATTTTCAGCATTTCATTTAATAATTAAAAATAATATTTAATTATAAATAGTTTAGTAGATAATTATCAAGTTAAACACAAAAAGACATACAGTCGTATCGTGTCAAAGTTTAACAAAAACCTTGTTAATAGGAAACATTTAACTATTTGAGTGGCAAAATCTTGTAAATACAAACCTATGAAACCAAAACAAAGAAATCTAAAATAAATATTAATATTATAAAGCTGAAGAGTTTGTTTGTTTGTTTGTTTGTTTGTTTGTTTGTTTGTTTGTTTGTTTGAACGCGCTAATTACAGGAAGTACTGGTTCGATTTGAAAAATTATTTTTGTGTTGGATAGTCCATTTATAGAGGAAAGCTTTAGACTATATTACATCACGGTGCGACCAATAGGACTAAAGCATCAGTGAAAAATGTTGCAAAAATAATCGCGATCATAACAGAAATTGATGCGGACGAAGTCGCGAGCAACAGCTAGTCTAAAATAAATTGTTACCCTCGTTTTTACTCTGATTAAGCTGTTACAATCCAAACTTGTTTTAGCAATTTAAGTAACAATTTTGTTAAATTGAAAGAAAATTACAAAATTACACTTCCTAAAGAAAATTGACTTAATGGGAAGAAAATGAACATGTTCAGAATGAATGGTTTTAAAATCTTTTTAACGAATTATTTGCAACAATTTCCAAAAATACAAATGAGATTGTGAAAGGCTTTGTTTTTTTTTTTTGCATATTAGAAAAAGGACATAGGCTATTTTGTTCCCATTGCTCACGCGATATAACGTGTAGTTCTCGCGACTCCCTGTGAACATTTAGCCACGTTTGAAAGCCATATTTTGTTTTGCCTAAGATTTACGATTTTTAAGATAATACAATTATCTACCTGACTGGTAGTTTAGCACTATTTAAAATGTTGCTATGACCTGCCTTATATGATAAGGTATTTATCAAAATAATAAAAAACTTTTTGACAACACGTATGAAATACTAACTTGATTGATGATTAAAATTAAAATTTTACGTTAAGATTTCTCTAAAATGGGAGAAACATACAGTTGGGACCTGTATTCCGGTGTTACTCTATACGATATTCCGGAATAAAACCGTTTCTCCTTTGTACCGAACTTCGTGTAGGAATAAAGCGATTTTCAAAGCATTGCTAGGTTTTCGTATTGTGTGGATTGCGAGTATTTTTCTTATGGACAGGCCATTAAAATAGTTGCAACCATTGCTTAGTGGGGAAACTTATTTCTACACATACTTTTAAAATAGAGGTTAAGTGAAAAACATTACGGCATCGTTCTAGAATATGCATTATTTTTAATAAGATTTTTCCTTTTTAAAGAACGCGTTATTTAGTTGTGTTGTTAAAAGCAGTGATTGGGGCTTAATGTTTTTTTTGCAAAATATAGTCAAAATGTGCTTTTTAAATCTGAAAAATGAGATTTAACACATCCTTTTGAATCGCTTTATGTCAGTTGAAGTTAAAAAAAAAGTTTATCTGTCAATTGTCGTTTATTACAAAAAAAAAACTTTTCTATGTTTTTATATTCATTCAATGATTCCCATTTTGCCTTTGTGCAAAGAACTAATAGAAATAATAAAATAACTGTTAGTGCTGAATAAGTATAACTGACAGCATTTGCAGTAGTGTTCTTTTATGGCTTAACCCTTTTCAACCAAATATTTCATGGTCATAAACTTAATGTAAATATGCTTCGTTTCGAATCGCCTTTGTACTTTCATGTTTGTATAGTCTCGAATAAAAATACTTACTAAATCTAGTCATATGCTAATATGATGTTTTGTTCATTGACTAACTTGTTTCCTTTGAGTTGGGAATCCTTTCACAGTGAAATATGGGATTTTACTGCCATTTTTTGATTTGAGACTTGATTCGCTGTTTGCCTGTGGTCTTATTAGTTACGCTATGTTGGAATAACTTTAATAACTCTAAAATAGGCACTTCGCTAAATTTATCTTGTCACGTTAATTTTACAATTACTTAAAAATTTCTTAATCATTTGCAAAAACTCTGCAGTAGACTACCTATTTCAGAAATCCAGATTTAAATTTGATTTGCATTTATTTATGTTACAAATTTAGTTATTTTACTATTCACCTTCTCCTCACTTGACTGGTTGATCGTGGTCATCATGTAGAACTCGCGGGGCGTTGTGATTCGCTGAAAATAAGTACCCCACCATTGATATATGTTGCCTGCGTGCCTCGTTCAATGTCTTGATTTGGTCGGTCCATCTATGTTCGACTATTATTTTAACCCTTCCTTGGACTTCCTCCTTACAACAGTTCCTTTATTTTTTAGTACGCAGAATACCAGCGTCTTGAATTCTATGCTTTTGCATATTTGTAAATCGATGCTATAACCATTTTTTGCAATTTTTTCAATTTTTAGTAATATTTAATTACGCAAACTTAACTTCATTTTTGTCTCAAATTTCGTATCTAGATAGCAAAACAGACTTAATTACTTTGAAATGTAATATGTTAGTGTGAAATACGTTTTCATAAACACGGTCAACAGGATACACCTACCTACCAAGTTTCAACTGTGTAGTGCTAATACTTTCAGAATAAAGTGGTTGTGACATACGGACGGACTGATAGACAGACAGACAGACAGACTTGACGAAACTATAAGGGTTCCTTTTTTTGCCATTCGGCTATGGAACCCTAAAAAGACACAGAAGATAAAAGCACGAATATTCTCATTGAGTTACGAAACTGTCATTCACTTTTTATTGCCCGTTTTTTTTTGCGTTTTCCCGCTATTTTTTCGCCCAATGACAAATGTCTTTTCCATCCAAAGTCTCTATCACAGATACCATTAATTCTGAATGTCATTGAGTGGTTTTTCAATCCCACATCAATTAGTAAAGTGCTCAATCTATTTATCAATCTCTCGGCGACGGCAGTGATTTGTGGTTTGGGATTTCTTGATGGCCATCTTGTTTGATCTGGTGTTGTTTTTAGAGTTCTACACATAACATGGTAAAAATAGGACACTATTTAAATGCCTTGTCATCATGTAAATAAAGATCTAGTTGCAAAAACGAACTTAAAAATTTAGGTGACTAATCAATTGGCGAATTTTTGTATGTTAAACAATTTCTTGAATTGTATTTTATTTACACTACTACTGTTTTTGCTTAAAAAACAAATTTCGTACGTATTTTTACCAGTTACTTGTTCAAAGACGGTTAAATGACGATTGACTGGTATATTTTCTTTTATCTGAAGATATACGTTACTTTTATGTGTCGCGAGATGACCAACAAAGAATTTATCTACCCTCTCCTTCATAATGCCCGCCTTCCACTGCGAGCGGAGCGGGCTCCGTACGGACTCCGTTTAACTCGCAACAGCAATCTTCATAGAAGTGCTTCCACTGTGAACGTGCGTACGGAGAGGAGCAAAAGAGTACAAAGAGTTACAAAAGTGGTCACAGAGTTGAGCGGATTCCTAACAGACTCCGTACGGACCCCGTTCGACTCGCAACGCAAAATTTCATAGAAGTGCTTCCACCGTGAACGAGCAAGCGAAGCGGACTGAGCGAGTTAAAATGGGTCCGCTGTGTCATTGTATCGCGAACTAGTTTTGAACGGACTCTGCTTACACCTCCGCCCCCCTCGCCTTCCCTGCCCCTTCGCTCGCCCGTTTTTTTCTACGCCTCCTCGCTCATGCCTGCTGCCAATGAAAGGCAAACAACTCGCTCATCTGACTCCTCTCATTTCCCGCCTAGCCCACACCTCAAAACTCGCCGGCAATGGAAGGCAAAACCCATTTTACACTTAAACTCTTTCTTAATGGATGGTCAAGACTATTTGCTCCTTTCCGCTCCGCTATTCCTCACTGATTACTCTTTCGCAGTGGAAATGCTACATAAGGTTGTCGTAAGAGGCGACTAAAGGAGAAAACAGGCAGGCACATTTGGCACGCAAATAGACATAGGTAGGCTGTAATAGTATAGGCTACTTATAATAGGAGTAATTCCTGTGGGATAATTTCTCCACGCGTATAAAGTCGCGGAAAAGAGTAGGTTATTTATAAGGTCAATATCTGCCCCACTCGCCAGTGTCCTATCTTAAGTGGAACTCAATATTTTCATAGAAAATTTAACGTAAACAATATAGCTCAAGTTTTGAGTGTATATTTTATGACCGACAGTGTTTTCGCAGACTTCCTCGAACCGTCTTGTGTGTTTACTCTGCAGTTTCGGGTTTCCTGTACCGCAGTGTATGATATAATAAAGCACAACATACACACACAGTTTTTAACTAGGCTAGTGGTTAGTACCGGGCTAAGATCTAGGAGTTAAGAGACAATGAGAGTTTACGCGAACACACTGAAATAAAAGATAAGTTTACGGATTTACGTTTATTACGTTTCGAACTCTTCAACAGGGTTCGAAACGTCGGGTCGGGTTAAATCAAAAATAAACGCGTTCTAAATCCGTAAACTTATCCTTCATTTCAAGACAAATAAAATAATTAATAATAAATTAATAATAATAATAAGACAATGAGAGCTTCGAATTTCCGAACGATATTCGGCCGTTACTTTAGGACTAGAAGTGTTAATCTCATTAATGCAATTCATACCGTTATTACGTTTTGTCATTGATTTAATTAGTTCGACGCCCGAAAATGATGGGAAATGGTTTAGAATTCTTTGCCACCTTCCCCTCTTTATCCTAATTCAAGTGTCCCGAAGGTTCTTTGGAATAATTGTGCAGTACTTATTATATTTTATATGATTTTTTTTGTATGGTGTGCAAACTTAAAGAGTATATCTATTTTGGGGTGGTGGGATCTACCTCCTAGTGGTCCACCCTGGGCAACGGCATCTTTGGTTTTCTAACCAATGATGACGGCTAACAGATCCCTCTGCGGTGTTAGGCTTCGTAAGAGCTGCCTGGATGCTACCTCTGGGTAAGCTCGTTCTATCTTAGGCTTCTTCTTAACCGTAAAGTTAAGTATGTAGTCAAGAGCAACCCATCTAAATATCTAAATTAAAAAAAAAACTATTCATCTGTCTAGTTTTATTTCAGAAAATGTCTGTTTATCTTACTTCTTTTGTATATGGCACAAAAGATTTTTTCCCAACAATAAATTAACACCGTAAAACTCGAAGCTTAATTTATAGTACGGTTAAAAACCTAACATCGTACAAAGCTTCATTGTTCTAGCTAGTTTGAACGAACGTCTAAAAATAGACGTCTACCAGAATACACTAATCGCCATTGTTAACTGACTAGAGAATGTTTCCAGATGTTTTAGTATCGCGTTGTCTGCGTGTATGTTTATTCACTGTGCATTTTAACCTCCTGAAAAACGAAGCCATTATTTAACCATTATGTATACAACCTTGACAGTGTGAGTCGCATTTTTTATCAATAAAAACAATATTAGAAAAGTACCAAAAAAATATTCAGATATTTTTTTTTAAACAAGCTGTCCCGCGTAATAATAAGTAGCACTGCCAGGATGTTATACCTAACGGCAACATAACGTAAGCTTCGTTTGTTAGGCGGTCAAAAATTCACGGTTTATTTTTATTTTTTATAACTTGCTCTTGACTACATACTTAACCATACGGTTAAGAAGAAGCCTAAGATGGAGCGAGCTTACCCAGAAGTACTGGTTCTCCCACACACCAGCGGAACACAGAAAAACTGTTTGGCGCTGGACTCCGGCAGGAGGGTGGTAGCATCCAGGCAGCCTCTTACGAAGCCTACCACCGCAGAGGGATCTGTTAGCCGTCATCATTATTTAGAATATCTATGATGCCGTTGTGTTGCCCAGTACCACTAGGAGGTAGATCCCACCGTGTGCATGAGGAACCCAATTTTCTCATTACTTAATCACTTTTTTGGAAATGCAATTTTTTGAATGAAACCTCGTCTGTTTTAAATAAAACTCTAACCAAAAACTGTAAGCCAGCTGAGTTTCATTAACATTTTTGGATAATAAAATGCACTTTAATGTCCAAGAAAAACATTTTTACAAATATTTTTACAAAAGACTATGATAAAACAGCTTTTTAGATGTCTATGAAAACTGTTTCGTAATTAAACTGATAGTGTATAAAAAATACAATTCCTTTAATAAAAGTATCGACCTCCTTAAGTGAGACTAGATCCCACTAGCGCGATAGCGTCCGCTTACCGAGCTAGATCTCATAACTATTCCATCACCATCTTTTTTAGGGTTCCATACCCAAAGAGTAAAAATACCGTATTACTAAGACTTACTGTCCGTCTGTCCGTCTGCCTGTCACCAGGCTGTATCTCAAGAGCCACAATATCTAGACAGTTGAAATTCTCACAAATTTTGTATTTCTGCCTGCCACAATAACAACAAGTACTAAAAACAAAATAAAATAAATATTTAAGGGGAGTTCTCATATAACAAACTCGTTTTTTTGGCCTTTTTGGTATGGAACCCTTCGTTAGCACATCCAACTCGCACTTGGCCGGTTTTATTTTTACAAGTTGGCCTCAATTCTTTTACATGTCACAATATTTTATCCTCCCACTGCTTCAGGCCAATGATGGACTAGTAAAAGTAAAGTAAAGTAACAGCCTAAAATCATCCCACTGCAGAGCAAAGGCCTCCATCATTGAATTCAAGTTACCATAGCGATAATAGGAACGGGAAGACGTACAGGCAACAGCACGTCAACCTACCACGAAACGTCAATATTCTCAATTGATATTGATCTGTACTCGTTGGACTTAAAGTTGAAAATCAATTCAATGACCTTTAACTTATTGGGTAGGTTGACCCGCCGTTCTCTGTACAGTGAGGGTTTAACCTAGACTGATTGTGTATCTAGTTTATTTATTTATTTTATATACATGTCACAATTTTGAAGGAGATGTCCCAAATTGTATGGAGGCCAGGCCCAGAACCTTTACACCCCACCAAAAGATAGACTAATACACCTACAAGATTTTGTTATTATCCAATTCTTTTAAAATGGCTTCGTGAAGTGGTTTAAATAAAGAGATAAGTAGGAAAATAGCAATACAAAACAACAAAACCATCATGGCGGAAGATGACATTTTGATGACGTCTGTCAGTTTTGGCAGTTTCAAAATCGCGCATCTGGGAGTCGAGTGCCGCTTGCTTGTAGTAACAACAAACATTATGAAAGTAATGTATCGATCAATACTAAATCCAGAAATCGAAAAAGAGGTCGATATAAAGAACTCAAAATACATAAACGCGACACACAGAACAAAAACTTGAAGTGAATGATTATGCCAAAGTGACAAGGGGTATCTGACAGCTACTGACATATAAAGTTTATTTAGATAGACGCCATCTTGGAATGCTTAATTTTGAGTTTGATAAATTATTCGATCTTACTTATTTTTGAACCACTAAATTATACGTTAAATAAATTTATATGTATTTTTCCCAGAAACAATATATTTTTCTTGATTTTTGAAAATGGTGTACTATGTCTGGACCTATTATGGGACATCTCCTTTTATCATCATTAGTTAGTAGATTTACTACGTATAATATCAATATAAATATAATTTAGTATATAAAGCTTTAGTTACGAAGAACATCTGTATTCTATTAGTCGTAATTTATATACTCAAAACAAATTGATATGTCATCGAGCCTATATACAAAGGGGATACATTTTAACATAATGTTGCCAATAAAAGTAAATAAATCGCTAAATTAGTTTGGACACTGGTATATCGTATTTTAGTGATGTGTTAGTATTTACAATATGAATTTGTCTATATTATGAACTTTGTAGAAATATTAAAGTCACTTTAATCTGAGGAATGTCATGAAAATTAAATTATTTTTATATTTTAATCATAATCAGTTTTGATTTGTTAATGTTTTGGATGCATTTACATCTAAAATGGGTTCTACAGATTAGGTCTGTTATTGTTACACTATTGACACTTTAAAAGAGTTTTAGTAAATATCTAAGATTCAAAACATTCAGTTAACACTGATGTGGCATTTTTAAATTATTCACATTACAAATATATTTTATACAAAATTTGATTCGTTACTATTATAATCATGATCCACAAATTAACAAACACGCCAGTTCAAGTGATAAGAAGGCAAAAATGTATGATTATGAACCCAAATCTCAATTTAGTCAATCCAGTATTCAATAAATAATTGAATTTTACTGACATTATTTTCTGTTAAGGTCATTCATATATCGATTTCAATCTAATTTATCGATAAGACATTGTTGACTCTCCCTCATCGCTATAGGAAATTTCGTCTAGCAGTGATGTCACTCAATCTAAAATAACGTATCCGTTAGTCAGTATCCGTTCATTCATACGGATATCGTGCCAAAAATTGACGTGTGAGATAAGAACATACTTGATGTAATAATCTGTGGCGTTGGAGATACCTAAGCAAAAAATAGTTTTTCTTTTTTGTTAGGTTGGGACTGCATTCTCGTTGCTTTCGAAAAACGTAACGTACGTTTTTTGTTTTATCTATTTTACTCTGTAGATGGTTAGGGTCTCACACTAGTTTTTTGTTACCTCTAATCAATTCACTTGAAGTTCATCATCATCATCTCGGTCAAAGAACATGAGTAGATAGACGGAACATAGTTAAGAGGAAACACTACGGGCGAGAGAATTGAAAAATAGGTATTTGTAAAATCTATTGCTGTCGCGTAGTGCCAAACGCCTTCACCGCAGTGTGATAGTGACAACTGCTTCTTGGACCGAAAATACCTACTAAAAGCACACCAAATCAGCGTTTCGTAGTCCCCCGATAACTTTTCCAAAACTAGACCGATTTAAAAAATTTTTTTTCATTAAAAATTAAAGAAAGGCTTTGGCCGTGTTCGTATGTTTTCCTTTTTTCTAAAATTTTGCCAAATTTGTTTTCTGGGTGTTTGAACACAGCGGAAATACTGGCGAATTTTTTCGATTTTTGAGGGCTCATATCTTTTTTATTTATTAATTTATGAAAAAACAGAAAACATAGAAACATGCTAATAGTGGCCATAGATTTTTGTAATAATAATTATTGCTCTACTGGCTTGATCCAGGGAGGAAACAGGGGACTACGTTTGTATGGAAAAACGGCCCTTGTGTTTCCTCTTAACCTTTTGAAGAACGTCAACTTGTGACAATCAGATTGTCAACTGGCAGAACGAGTGTAAACCGGTTTTTACCAGTTACGCCGCGTGCGCGACATCGGCCAGTGGCCACGCACACATTTCCTGGTTAAGCGATTGTATGAAGCTTTAACTCTGTTCCATTTATCTATTCATGTGGCCATACAACGCCAACTGCCTCCCCTAAAGATCACCACAACAATCAATCCCGTGCCACCCGCATTTAGCTTCCCGCAACCTTCCCCAGATCGTTGGTCTACCTAGTTAAAAAATTGTAACACACAATATTCGGCACGCAGTAATATTATCATGAGCTGGATTAAAGTACATTTATCTTTATCCCGAAAGGATACCAGGTTTCTGGCGGTTCCGATAACATAATCTGTGGGAAACAAGTCCCTCGCGGGCATTCCATAAATGACAACAACATTTTTTCGGTAACACGTAATCAAACGTTGAGATTAAAATGTTTTTACCGTATCTTGCTTCAAAATTATATGTCGGAGATAAAGTATTTTACGTTGCTTTGTTTAAATTGCTATAGATGAGAGCAACTGTTATCAGAAGTGGATTAGATTGTCATTTAGTACTTTACGAACGTTTTACGTAATATCTCTACGTACAAAGAATACCTATTACTTTGCAGAAAAATTCGACCATCCTACATTGCACCCGCGCTAATTTGAGGCACTTCATTAGTAATATATGTAATGAATCTAATAGGTGTCCCTGAGGTAGACTACATTAATTTGCAACAGCTGTCAAGCAACCTTAAAACCCATTGAAATTAAAGATTTGCTTACGGATTTAGTACGCGTTTATTTTTGATTTAACCCGACGTTTCGAACCCTTTACAGCGTTCATGGTCACGGGCGGACCCACCATGCCTATGTCTACCCGTGAGTTAAATATATACTAATATAATAAAGCTGAAGTGGTTGTTTGTTTGTTTGTTTGAACGCGCTAATCTTAGGAAGTACTGGTTAGAATTAAGAAAATCTTTTTGTGTTGTGTGTAAAGTTGGATTTTGCCATTCATAACGCTTTGACATTGTATTTGCTGCTGTGTATTTTTAGGCAATACTCCTATACCTTTTACGACAACTAAAACAGTAGAAAATTGATAGTATTGCGTCCAAAACATTAGCTTATCCTACTTAATAAAAACGATTCATTTTTAGAATCTAAACTCTTCTTAAATGTTGTGCAGACGTTGAGAGAAATGTATGACATTAACAAAATATATCCTATTCGTATTCCGAATCGAAATTCCGACTTCCTTCGACCGGAGAGAAGTTTATCTGTCTATGACTGAAAACTATAATTCAAGTCGACAAGTTTAGAAACTTCTAGAATGATTTATTATTCATATGTGACTGGTTCACTACATGAGACAATTTCACTCACGCACAACATAGTTATGGGTTAGCGAATTTAGTGTTACATAGTAAAGAGTTCAGCTTTTACGGCCATTTCCAATAACCTATCTATCTTCAGTTTTGGCATATCGGAGATAGAAAACAACTTCTGTCTTTGTTTCTCTGGACGACAAAAACAGAGACAGAAACTGTTTCCTATCTCCGATATGCCAAAACTGAAGATAGATAGGTTATTGGAACCGGCCGTTAGAGAATAATAGCTATGCCACTAAGATAACCGACATTGCTAGCAGAATTGCGGAGCTGAAGTGGCAGTGGGCGGAATACATAGTAAGAAGAACTGATGGCCGTTGGGTGAAAAGGTTCAGGGACCTAATTCGCGTAACCGAATCGCAGTTCGATCGTGATTGAATTGGACGATTTTGACATTTAGCCCATACTAGAACTGTCAAAAACCTGTCGTTCAATGGGGGCTATCGCTAGTGAATTTGCCACTAGAGACGCTAGTGTCGCGTGAGGTCCAATAACATTCACTTTTCACTGGTTTTAGTGGGCTTCGTTACATAAATTATAATTTCTTTAATTCACCTGCTGAAAAGTGATCTCCTTCGTAAAATTATCGCAAATATGGATTATTTGGCGATTAATGTGAACGCTTTGAAAGCGGAATTAAGAAAAAGCGCAAGAATAGGCGGCCTCAAAGAGCAACTATTCCAGAAGTTAGTTTCTTGATATCAGGATAGTTATTTGTAAATAATAAACTTTAATTTATTAGATTCAAGATTTAACACTTTGTTTCGGCGCTGATCGCCTTTGACCATAAACGTAGAATATAAATCTATGCCTTTGACAGCTATAACTCCGGACCTCAGTCTACAGTGGCGCCAACTGGTGAGCAAAGAAACAGTAGTCCCCATTACGATTGTGATACGATTTACCATGGTTAAGCGAATTAGGGGCCTGATGCTTTACTCTGCAACACGAAGCTCGTATTTACGGATATATCTGTCTCTTTCAGATACTATAACATCGGTATGAGTGAAAGGGACAGATGGATTCGAATATACGGATATTGTGTTGCGGAGTAAGACCTCTGGAATGGCGAACGAGCACCAGAAGACGATTTGTTGGTAGGCCTACCGATTAGGTGGACCGGCAATGTGGTGAAAGGCACTGGATGCAAAGCCAATCGACCAGAGCCCTTATTCACGTATTCTATAACAGACCAAATGTCGCCAACGTTTAGAAGTCGTCATATTGAAAAACAGTCATAATAAATTCGTATTCACGTGTCTTTTCGTAGAACGATAACTCGCTAGGATGGCAACTCAGCGATTTGTCAATTACGCCCTTACAATTTTACAAAAAAAAAGAGTCTGTAAAAAAAATCTTTTGGTTTACGAAAATATACAGAAATGCAGATTATTTCGTAGAATGATGTTGGTAAACCGTAAATAATAGGGGTTAAAGCATGAAATTTCCGATTTGTACTGAAAATCAAAATAAAAAAATAATTAATCAAAATAGTTACCAATATTATATATACATTGCTGCCATCTAATAGGAAGGTCATTTATGCCTTTGTGATAGAACTCTGAGGATAGAACTAGAATTTCTGAGTCTAGATGACTGCACAAACTGTGTGAAAGCATTTTGTACTGCCTCCTGGGAAGAAAACTTCTTGTCACGTAGATAATTGTCCAAATCACGAAAAAAATGGTAGTCCGTTGGAGCAAGGTCTGGCGAATACGGAGGATGTCGAATGGTTTCTAATTGCAGTTCCTGAAGGGTCAAAACGGTTTCTCGTGCTGTATGAGGTTTCGCGTTGTCATGGAGCAATAATGGTGAAGATCGATTCATGAGTCGGGGCTGTTTTACTGACACTGTTGTGGCGTTTGACCTGGGGTCAGCCATTGCATTTTTCTTTTACGGTTATCATAAAGAATCCACTTTTCATCACATGTCACAATTCGATTTAATATTCCTTCATTTCTGTACCGATTCAACAAGGCAACACAAGTTTCAACACGCGTTTCTTTCTGCACATCAGTCAAATCATCAGGCACCCATTTTTCGTATTTTTTTCTTTTATTGATTTGACGCAAATGAGTCAATATTGTAAGTAAGGTTACGTTAAACCATGCCGCTAATTCCTGGGTAGTTTGACTAGGATCGGCTTCCACCATCTCTCTTAATTCATCGTTAATCACCTGTGTGGGCGGTCTTCCTCGTGGCTCGTTCTTCAAGTCGAAGTTTCCATCACGAAAGCGTTTAAACCAAAATCGCACGGTGCGTTCATTAGCAGATCCCTCTCCAAACGCAACATTGATATTGCGGGCTGTTTCTGCCGCGTTACTTCCGCGTCGGAACTCGTACCTATTCAAAAATCACTCGAATTTTCGCAGTATCCATCTTTCTTGTCTAAGAAGTTAAATAACAAAAACAATTGAAAGTCGATATTCAAATGTTTCACATTTTTTAAAAGAAGAACATCATAGAAACCATGTGAAAAAAGTTTCATTCGAAAACCTCAAACCATGAAGATTCTATGTCAATTCAAAGAACCTATTACAATAAAACGGCAATTTCATATTTTAACCCCTAATACATCCGATCAAACTTAATTTCAAAATAATAGGTGAATACCGCGGAGGCAACGATCGAACTTAGATTATACGAAAAGTGACATCAGCGATCAAATCGCTTGCACGTCGTTGTAGTTTTGTTACGTGAATTAGGCCACAGGACCAGGAGATCCTTATGGAATGCCTATGTTCAGCTGGTGTGCAATTGGTTACCTTGGCTTTAGTTTTACCCGTGTTATGCGTGCCTAAAATGAAATAACACAACCCATTCCCGTATTAATAAAAACTTATAGTAACAAGACACTAATTAAATAAAAAACATACATACAGACTTAACGACAACTGCGAGTGTATGCCACTTATTTAATAGTGGGCCGAGATCGACCCATGAATCGAATATTTGGCTTGGGCCCAAACAGTTAGAAATACTACAGTCAAAGAGAATCAAAATAGTCATAGAAATATTGCGGACTGTCTTAGTGAGAGATCTGACAGCAGCTTTTAGAAAAACAAATCTAATTTGTCAAATATTTGACCATGAATAATGTGAAAGAAAAGAAAATGATTTTAAGTGTGAGTTAAAATTATGAAAATTGACTTATATCGCACGGAAACTGTACATTTTTCTGAAATAAAAGGTAACCTATGTAGATACTATTTCAGCTAATAATCTATCTCCTAGCCAAATTTCATCCAGATCCTTTCAGCCGTTCTTGCGTGATTGAGCGACAAACATTTGCATTTATAATATAAGTAAATGTTGCCCGCGACTTCTAATCCCTGGAATATTGAATTTAAAAGTATATATTAAAAAAAATATTCCACGGTAACCGTTACTTTTCCCGAATTAAAATTTTTATTCTATTTCCTATACGTTATTCCAGTCAATGAAGTAACACCATGCCAAATTTCATCCAGATCCTTCGAGCCGTTTTAGCGTGATAGAGCGTCCAATCATATCAAAACATACATCCAAACATTTGCATTTATACTATGTAAAAGTAATATCATGTTTTTGATAATACTCTTAAATATAACAAATGCACCATATATTTGCATTAACCAATAACAGTAATATGCAATCATACAACAAAGTTAAAACCTCTTTACTCTAAAACAAACACACCTGCAGCGGGCATTAGACGATCAACTTATCACAAAACTCAGTTTGAGCACAGCTCCCAGTCAAATTTAAACTATAAATTAATCCCGCAGCCAAATTGTCAATTACCAAAACGAAGGATCCGTCCGACTGAATATTCTCTTTGGCGTTACGCCAGCGCCTGAGGTTAAAGCGATTACGGTTTCGTTAACTTCGAGAGAAACGCTAATAGGAAGGTACACAGACTTTTACTGTTGGGACAGCTAGGTAGTAAAAGTTTTTATTGACAAGTGGTACCTATCTGCTGCATTTGGCTGTTTATTGGTTAAAATAGCTCTGAATTGAAAACTGAGCAAGGTTTAGATAAACAAATAAAGGACAAAATGGCAGTTTCATCTTATGTATCAAACGAAGGTTTTTATTTGATAAAAGTACTTATCGTACTTATCGTAACGTTAAATAAAAAAATACTGTCTTATAACATAACCTTTCAATTGTTCTACTGTTTCGCTATTTTAGTTTTTTTCAACTATCCTTCTTAAAATAGTATTTTTTAAAGATTTTAGCTCTTTGGAACTACCGTTGCTTTACCAATGTCTTGGTACTATCCTGCCAATTACAACTTAAGAGAAGGGATTTAAGGAAGGAATAAACGCACCGTTGGTCTAGTGATTTAAATGCCGGGCCAAGATCTCGGGGTCCCAGGTTCGAATCCCGGGTCGGGCAACAAAAGTTTCGATTTTTCGAACGTTGCTCGGGTTTGTGATCACCAACCCGCATTTGGCAAGCGTGGTGATTATGCCTTTACCCATCATTGCTGTGGTAACTTGAATTTAATGGTGGAGGCCATTTCCCTGCAGTGGGATGATTATAGGCTGTTACACTAAACAGGTTAAAAGAAACCAATCACAGCAATCACTTACAAGCTCATAACCTCTGTGGCACGCCTGCCTCGCCCACATCGCCTTTCTAACCTTTTTCCATCTTCTGTGGCCCTAGTAGTGAACTAATAAGGGTTGAATAAATATACCTAAATAGTACCATAACTCATACTTTCCTCATTTTAAAGGTAAGTCATGAGTAAAAATCCTAGCGAGGAAGAAACCATGAGTACCACACCTAGGTTGCATCCTTCTCTCAAGTTTCATCCATACCTTTCCCCGAACGCCTATTCGGCGACAGAAACCGCTTATCGAAGAGGACAACTGACAAAACCATCTCGCATGCTAATATAATGATGAAGGCTCGTAGCGTTTCTACTGTCGTAATCGATTGTATATTACATCCTGTCTAGGCCCGTCGGCTCATCTTATTATAAAAACGCTTTGTTTTTCTATCAATTAGATTGATAGACGTAGCTATTATTTCGCGAGTTGCGCAATTGGTTGAAGTTTATTCTATAGACTATAGCATAAAATAGAAGTATGCAGAAGAACCGATGGTGTATGTTTCTTCATCGTCGCACTTTTAAAATTAAGCAACATGTGTATTATACTTAGTGAACAAGCTCATTAAATAGCGATTACAAAAAAAACTTTGCACTTTGTAGGTACCATTAGTGATCTACAACTAATATCGCTCAGAGAATTGAGAACTGCGGAGCTGAAGTAGCAGTGGGCGGGACCTCAGATCATATAAAGATAAAAATTTTGTCTCAGGCGGGAAAAAAAAAATTTTTTTCAAGTTTATATACTGATATTATAAGTGCAATTAAGTTGCTAAAATATCAAATAAAGTATATAAAGAGAAGATATAAAATTACTCATAAATCCTTAGCAAACCCGTGTCTCCGAATTATTTATGTGTGCAACGCAACTACAATAACACTGTTGTAAGCATAAGGATCACACTATATCAATTCACAACGCTCATTGGTGCGCACACAAACATGGACCCAATCACAGCGGCTACCACTTACTCGCTTACACAATGCGTCATTTGGTGTGTGCAATTTAGTGTGTCGCTACAAAGTGTGGTCGCGACGCACACGTCGGGCAGTGAACGCTTCGTTTAAACCTCGATACATTGCGCACTCGCATAGTACTCACAACACAGCTGGTTAGTATCAAGCCTTCAATGTATATTGTGCCGATACAATTATCGTTACATGGATGTTTTCATTAAATATTTTGCCGTGGAGTGCAATAGTTCTGTTTGCCTATATTAGATTCGCACGCGCCACGCCCCCATTTCATATCTATTTCTTTATATGATCTGAGGGCGGGACACAATATAGTAAGAAGAATTGATGGCTATTACGATGGAATGTTCTGGAATGGCGACCGCACACCGGACGACGGTATCTGAGTAGACCCACTTGGTTGACCGATTTGATGAAGGTTGTGAAAAGGTGACATGGGTTGCACGTATGAGACAATCAGAATATGATCTGTTAATGACGACCTCTATAGTAGAGTAGTTTACCCACCGATTTTTAAGGAGTCGCCAATTCAGAGGACCCGGTTTCGATTCCCAGATGGGTCAATGAAGAAAAAATTGCATTTTTTTACGTTTTCTCGGGCCTAGGTGTTTGTAGTTCCATCATTGTTGATGATATCAACAAAAACAAGAACTTTTATTGTTAACTTTTTTAGCAGAGCCTACTGTTTCATTTTCTATTATGTATATTTTCATCTCATTTCATTTCATTTATGTTTATTACATAACGTAAACGTTACATTTATTTACTTAGTAAAATGTTCGCTACACATTACATGATGTCTAAGACAAACAATCGTTTGTTTTGATAGTTCTAACAAAATAGATGTTACGCCCTAAACTGTTGAAATATTCTAAGCTTAGGCAATCACTTTGAGATTTTAGTTCCTGCCAATATGATCTCATTGATATGCTGCAGCATACAAATTGTCCTGTATAAAACGTCTGACTTTAATCAGTATATAAACTTTAAAAACTTTGTCTCAGGCGGGACTCGAACCTGCATCTCCTCGCAATCCGGGCGCGGCGCTATACCATTAATCATTTATTACTCGTATATAGCGCCGCACCCGAATTGCGAGGAGATGCGGGTTCGAGTCCCGCCTGAGACATAATTTTTCAAGTTTTTAATACTGATATTATGATTGCAATTAAGTTGCTAAAATATCAAATAAAGTCTGACTTTAATGTCTAAGTTACCAATTTCTGTTACAGGTGTTTAAAAATATTTAATGGTAAATTTATAATATTATTATTATATTCTTTTACTCCCTCAACCCCCAGGAGGCACTCAGGTGCCACGATAACAATTGATTTCAATTGTGTCTGGAATAACTCACGATTGAGGGATTAACACAATACCGGTTTACGACGATTAAAAGGGGTTAAGGCACTATTTAAATGCATCTCAAATTCTTACTAATGTGTGTCTGCGCACGACAGCGCCGACAGCTACGTCATGTCAGCTACGTGATAGAACGGCCGGTCCTAATAACCTATCTATCTTCAGTTTTGGCATATCGGAGATAGAAAACAACTTCTGTCTTTGTTTCTCTGGACGGCAAAATCAGAGACAGAAGATGTTTTTTTAAGTTTGTATAAGATAGCTCTTAGTAGGTGCTTTAGCTAGAGATCTATAGTTTTAGTTATTTTGTAAAATCACCTCATACATCTTACGATTTATTTAGCCAATCATAGCTCTCCTTTCACTTTACCAGTTAACCTTGAAGCCCAGTAGTGGGATTCTCTGTAATATTGTATTTTGTATCTTAATTTTACAATGCTAAGGTTTAAAATAGTAAATTGTTTATTGCCCTCCTACAGTAGTCAAAATGTAACTCTCGATATGCCACTTCACATTTGGTCGCTGTCGCCTTAGCACTGTCCCTTGTAAATTAATTATAATTTTCAACTTATTAAAAAGGAGCATTTAAAGTTTAAAACAAGCTTTTATTTCTCCCTTTGTTTGAGTAGCGAACAATGTGAGAGTAACTCTCAGTCTGTTATATTTCCACGTTAAAACTACTGAACTGTTTTCTATAATATTTGCTATAAAGATAGATTGTTGTGTATCCTACTGCTGGGCACAAGTTTTCGCGCGCATGATATGTACTTATCGCCTTCTTCGTCGCCTGACCACTTTTAACAGCAAAATCGCTTGCAGCTCGCTTCGTCTATTGTTTGATGTGACGTCCGTTTTTTTTAGTATTGCAAGCTTTTTCCGTTTGAAAGTGGTTAGGCGTCGGAGACCCTTACCATACATCACGTGGCAATTCTATTCACTGTATACTATGTAAAATTCACCTGACAACTTCTTGAGCAACTTTCAACACTTTTCGATGATACCTGTAACAAAAACAATGTTCTAGTTACATACTTTCTTGCAAACAAGATGCACTTTATAACGAGCGAGTTATTCAGTGTCTTAACAAACCTAACTTACAAAGTTTTGCCACTAACTTGTAACGACTATATTATGTGCCACCACAGTTTAGATGTACAACAGTAAGCTTTCTTTAAAGCTCGAAGTTCACAGTCGTTCAGCGGGCTATGGAAAGAGCGATGCTTGGAGTTTCTCTTAGGGATAATATCAGAAATGAGGTGATCCGGCAGAAAACTAAAGATACCGACATAGCCCACCGGATTAGCAAGCTGGAGTGGCCGTGGGCTGGCCATATTAGCCGCAGAACCGACAACCGCTGGGGTAAACGAGTTCTTGAGTGGGACCGCGTCTCGGCAAACGTAGTGTAGGATGCCCTCAGGCCAGGTGGAGTGATGATTTGATGTTAAAGGCTAGTTAAGTTTGCGTGTAATCAGATTTAACCATACGACCAAAATTACGAAGTTATACCAAATCAAACTTCGAAGGTCTTTCACTTTTCATCCGAAATTGTGTTGTGATAGTACGTCGTATTCATCTTCGCATAGAATTTAAAAAAAATATGATATTGCTAAAACCAATTAGATTATTAGAATATTAGTCTTTTTTGACGTGTCAATATAAAGTTTGTGTCAAATTCCGACATTAGTAACATTCCTCAGTGACAATCTAGTTGTCGATATATTTTCGTTAAAATATTAAAGAAAGAAAAAAATAAAGACACACAAAAATAAACAACACAAGTACAAGTAAAATCCTAAAATAAGAGTATTGAAAATACCTTGTTTAGCATTAATCGTGACACCCGGCCTAATGGGTGTATTACTGACTTCAGCAGATTTGTGAGTGGGCTAACTGATTCTTTTTCTCTTACGGTAATATGTACTAAGTTCGCGTCAGAATTACAGCGCAAGTTATGTGCAGTGCTGCATTTTGGAGGATTTGACGCTGTAGTTATTTATTTTTAACAAGCTGCTGCTTTTATCATGCCATATTGCAAAAACTTTGTCACATCGTTCTGGCATTTAGCTTACTTAAATGACTGGTAAAATTATTCTTAATGATTGCAAATAAACTTTTAAGATTGCAACGAAAAAAATTGTTATTACAAAGTTAGTATATAAACTTGAAAAATTTTTTTTATTTTTTTTTTGAAAAATTTTGTCTCAGGCGGGACTCGAACCCGCATCTCCTCGCGGTTCGAGTCCCGCCTGAGACAAAATTTTTCAAGTTTATATACTGATATTATAAGTGCAATTAAGTTGCTAAAATATCAAATAAAGTATATTACAAAGTTGTTATTTTTTGCAAACATAATATTATGAAGGTAACTAAACCCTTTTAATAACTTGCTAACTAACAAGAAAGTTGACAAGTCTTTGATTTGATGTGTATATTATATCACTGTAAAAGGAGATGTCCCAAATTGTATGGAGGCCAGGCCCAGAACCTGTACACCCCACCAAAAGATAGACCAATACACCTACAAGATTTTGTTATTATCCAATTCTTTTAAAATGGCTTCGTTAAGTGGTTCAAATAAAGAGATATGTAAGAAAATAGCAATACAAAACAACAAAACCATCATGGCGGAAGATGACATTATGATGACGTCTGTCAGTTTCAAAATCGCGCAGCTAGGAGTCGAGTGCCATCGCTTACTGTAGTAACAACAAACATTATGAAAGTAATGTGTCGATCAATACTAAATACAGAAAACGAAAAAGAGGTCGTTATAATGAACTACAATAAAAGCGCGACAAGCAGAACAAAAACTTGAAGTGAATGATTATGCCAAAGTGACAAGGGGTATCTGACAGCTACTGACATTTAAAGTTTTTTTAGATTGACGCCATCTTGGAATGCCTAATGGAGTTTGATAAATTATTCGATCTTATTTATTTTTGAACCACTAAATTATACGTTAAATAAATTTATACGTATTTTTCCCAGAAACAGTATTTTTTTCTTGATTTTTGAAAATGGTGTACAATGTCTGGGCCTATTATGGGACATCTCCTTTTAGATTCCGCCAATTTACAGTGTAACTAGCAAGATTATGTGGTTCTATATTTTGTCTCATAAATTTTTTATCCATAATCTAACGTGTCATAATGTTTTGTGACCTAATCATCATTTGTCCGAATGATAATTAGCCCTAACTCAATGTCTCATAATATCACTTGCGCTAAAATCTAAATCCCTAAATATAATATGTCCTAAATTTTTTTGCTATAAATATTACAATCTATAATGTTTAAAAGACATAAAAGGCTTTTCTATAACAGTTGTAAGTCCTAACGTAATGTGTCATAATTTAACGTACCCTAAAGTCTAAATACTATAAATATAAAAGGCTTTAAAATCGGTTAGGTTAGGTTAGGATTCAAAAATAGTTTTTTATTTTTTTATTTTTGAGGCGCTCGGCGGTGGACTTTGTAGGCAAATAACTATCGCAATGTTTTTTAAAATTATTATGAGCACCATACATAACACGCGTAAGGAGACTCATAATAACTAGACTACATGAGGATAACATAACCAAGTTATACCTACTTTTAAACATATGTTTTAGGACTAATAGTATGTATTATTATAAACCATCATTCGGTCTAACATACATTGTACAATTTAACACTTAGGACATGTGACTTTATAGCAAGAAAAATTAGGATATGTAATTATTATAGCACCCGATATTATGACACAAAAGCATTAGAATTAAAGACAATTAGGCATAATAAAATTTCGTATATTCGATCATTATGGATAGTGATGATATAGCAAACGCGTTAGGGATTTTGAATTTCGGACGAATAATTTTCGAAGTAGAAAGGGACTACCAGATTATGTACTGCCTGCAAGGTTAGGTTAGGTTAGATCCATCGATGGCTCACTATAAACTGATAAAATATACAATTTGACGGTGACATACATTTTGTGTAAGATTATGCATTACTTTTTACGTGCTTATTTCAACTTAGGTCACAGTTAAGACAATCATGCAGAGCAAAAGTAGCTGCACATATTCTGGCACTACACCCATAAAGACAGGAAAGAGAATAATTCTATTTTAGCCTGGCAACACACGCCCCGGTTGAAAATTTATATCCGTTTTGTAAACCTCTTATTTTATACTTCAGAAAGCATCAAATTACCAAAAATAAACCGCCTTTAAAATAGACCAAACAAACGTGCTACAGATTATTTGTCAATGTCGTAATCTTTTATAAATTTGCAAACGAATATACCTCTGTTAATTGATGTATACAGTCGACGATTCATCAACCTACGGTAAAAAGGAAGCCTTTATACAAACGATATTAAACTTTATGTATTTGCATTTAGGTTGAAAATCGATTAGGGCTATTTGATATGTGTTGCTTAACAACAAGCCGTTGAGTGTACATTAACGAATTGAGTTACTGACGCCATTTTGAAGTGGCATTTTATATTTTATATGTAAATGGTAATGCTAAAGGTAACAGAAGTCTCGCACCCAACGGAAAACAGTAAGACCTTTTATTCTACCTGAGTGACTTTCTATAAATGTAATTACTTTTACCATCTTTTGTACCTAAATGTTTGTTGCCGTTCTAATTATGTTATGAGTGAATAAATGAATATGAATATGAATATGAATATATAACAAACGTAAATATAACAAAAACACATTTTAAAAAGATACAGACAACAGCACGTCAACCTACAACAAAACGTAAAATTTTCTCAATGATATTGATCTCTACGTGTCAGACTTAAAGTTGAAAATCAATTCAATGACCTTTAACTTTTTGGGTAGGTTGACCTGCCGTTGTCTGTACCTTATATTTTGATTGCTTTTATGAACTTACGATCTGCTTATTTTCGACCTAAGAGATTACTCTTTTATCTAAGCTACAGAATATTATTTTTTTCTAACATATCATTTAATTTGTTTCCGCTGTGTACTTCAATGCAGGACGCCCTCTGCCCCATCTTGTGGACCTAGGACATTAAGTCAGGTATACTTCAATGGTTTTAGTTAAGCGTTCGCTTGTATAAAGTTTATCAGGGTATTGATAAGCTGAAGCTATGGGAGAAAGTAATAAAAATTATATTTGGCAAACCTCATATCATTACAAGCTCATTTTAAAGGTCAAAGATCTCTTAAATAACATTCACCGATCACTTGACTATAAATTAATTAGAAATTGTCATAGGGCACGCTGACGATACGATACACACAATCTTTTCATTCTGAATAAGGTGCCACAATTTCATAAATAATTAGGTAAAAGTTCAAACGATATTTTGGTCTTGTAACGCACCTGTACCATGGTCTTGTACACTATGTATATGAAGAAACAAACTGTTGAAATTTCAAACTAAAAGCTGAACTGGCTGGAGCGGGATTTCTTACCATTTTCTGACTGTGGCACGGAAATTGTCTGAATTAATCACATTATATTATTATAAGGACGCAGTGTAGGTGGTTCGTCGATCTTATTTTTCTTATTCTATTTAGCTCAATTCGGGAATCCATAGTATAATAACTGAAGTATTATTAGTACCAAAATAGAAAACGTACACTGTATTATAGGTAAAGTATTATTAGTATCGAATTAGAAAACGTGTGTTAAAAATCAGCTGAAATCAGTTAAAATCAGTTTTATTTCTGCAAATAGGCCCCTGGACGCGCTTTTACACGTCCCAATATTTAAACCTACCACTGCTTCGGGACAAATGTGGGCTAGTGCCGAGAAGAAGCAGCGCAAGAAACTCGGTCACTATTGTCAGCCTCTTTTTAAATAAACATGTTATATGCCAGTGCGAGCTGGGACAATTTAAAGCCAAACGTTCCTATCATTTATATAATCATTAATAGTATAATAACCCTTTTTCATTAAAACAACTTTGATATATGATTTGAGTTTATGTACAGGGAGTTCAGCAGCAGTTATGTGTGGAGCCAGCTTATTATGATTTTGCAATACATGTTATTTATATCCCAAATAATAATATCATCATTATCATCATCATCATAAGCTTATACACCGTGCATTTTGAACCTCCTGACAAACGAATCCCACGTTATGAAACCACTTTGTATAACATCTTGGCAGTGTTTATTTTTTCATCAAATAAGTCTTTTAGAAAAACATAAAATATTGATTCAGCTATTATTCATTTTGAAACACGCTATGAGTCACGCTGACGTCTCTGTTTAAGGTTCATTCATCCAGGACCCATCCGAAGCAAAATAATACGTCCATACTCGTCACAGTACAATTCAGAATGAATAATATTATTTTATTAGATTTTTCTAAGACTATTTTAATCTATATATTAGGGGTTAAAGTATGAAATTGCCGTTTTGTATGGACGAAGTCGAGAAAAGTCATTTTTCCATACTAACAATTTTTTTGTTTTTTTAAAAACGCCTGAACCGTTTTCGATGCAATTAAAGGTGAAAGTTAGAAGGTTACAAAGCTACGCATTATAGTATTCAAATTTCTGAAAATCAAAGTATATAATACAAATATACTTACTCGTAATTGAAGCAAGAAGGTCAGCTGACACATTGTAAGGGGTCTTTTCAACGACTTCCTTTGAAGTAATAGGCACTAATATTGCTTTTTTTTTAGTCGAAAGTTACTTTATTTAGTTTTTGATACAATACAAAAAGAATTACGCAATAATATGACTATACTTAAGAGCTATAAACAAAATAAAAAGTGGGAAAAATAATCGGCAATTTCATACTTTAACCCCTATTATATAAAAATGAATCCCTATTTCCCTTGGTCATCGCATCACGCGTGAACAGCTGAACCGATTTCGCTAATTCTTTTTTTATTTTGTTTGTTATTGTCAGGAGAATGTTCTAATGAAAGAAAAAAATAAGAAAATTGCGCGGAAAATTAGAAAATTTAATAAAACATAATCACCATACAAAATTATTTGTAACTTACTAACGTAACCTTAGCGCTTTTGACGATTTGAACTTTTAAAAAAACATGGCCCTTGAAATAACATTGACAGAATGCGTCCTGCATTTGGAATGTCAATAAATAAATTTGATTCTAAAATTTTTTAACTAATTAAATACGATTTGAAATCAATTTTCATAGTTAGAACAGGACAACGTCTGTCGGGTCCGCTAGTAAATAAACAAATACAAATAACACTGCCAAGATGTTATACATATTGTTAACATAACGTGGGCTTTGTTTGTTGTGTGGTCAAAAATGCACGGGTCGACGTAGGCTTTTTTAAAAGAAAGATTAGCCTTTTAAGGCGCCATCTACTTTGTATACTTCCATTGTTGCTGTGCTGTGGCCAAACAGAAACTAAAAGATCCTAAATATTTATCAAACATGTTTCAAAATTTACTTTTTTCCTCTTCACATTAACCTCCTTACTTAAACTTTAACAGGTCGTTGTTAATTACTTACAACAATTAACCTAATCAGAACGAATGCCACAATATTTCCCGCAGACCCTATTATAATCAGACGAGAAATGAAATACCCGCCCTGTTTACTGGGGAGAAAAGCCTATTTTAAAACCTTAATAGGGGATGGCGGGCCTTTTTTGCACCTGGGCCCGTCCAAATGACCTCTAAGCAACTTAAGGTGCGTCTCCATAGAAAGCGTCTATAACGACTCAGTACTTTTATTTGTAGTTCCCGTTGCCACTAAGTGATGGCGCTGTCTGTCTACTAAATGGTGAGTTATACTTAAGTTAAGATCCAACAATATGGACGCAGTGGTTTATCATAAGTTCTGATGTCCTTTTCAAGGTAATAGAAGCTGTACAAGTGCGTTTGTGTGAGTGCTAGTGTGTTTGTGTTTACATGGTAGCGTGAGTGAGCATGAATAATATTTTCTCTTTACAGAAAAAACGAAAACATTTTTAGGACACTAGAGTACAGGTTGGAAATCACACCTTAAGTTTTGCAAAATGTGCCACTTAACATAAATCAAGCTATGGGTACAGCGACGGTTTTTTGTAAATGTCGTTAAACAAAGCTTTAGTCAAATGGGCCGTTTGGGTGTTAAAACGTATGGTAGGTAAAGGTAATTGACCTTTATTATTATTAGCCGACGAAAATAAAGTAGAGTCTTTCAACTCCAACTTAGACAATTTTTTGATGAAAAAGGGCTTTAATACGAAGTAATATAGCTACAAGTAAATTACATAAAAATTTAAAAAAAAAAGCAGAAAAAGGTGTCGAGGAAACAATCTAGATATCTTATTCTAAGCTAGCTAAATAATTTGTTCTGTATCCCATATTCTACAATGTTTGTCATAAAGTTGTAAATAAATATACACCGTGCTTTTTGAACCACCCGGAAAACGAGGCTCACGTTATTGGATCATTATGTATTACATCATGGCAGTGTTTTTTTTGTTATTAAGAAATTTTTATTAATATCAAAAATTTGATTCAGACTTTTAAATTTGTAACACGCTGTGACGCGCACAGGCGTATTATTTTGCTGCGACGGGGTCTCGGTTGAATGGACCTTACTCAGCTACATCTGTGCGCATCACATCGTGTTTTGAAATAAGTAGCTGCACCAATATTTATCATTTTTATAAAAAAAAAATTTGGTAAAAAAATTGAAATAACACTGCCAAGACGTTATACATATTGGTTAGGTATATAACGAAGGCTTCGTTTTACAGTTGGTTGAAAATGCACCGAGTATAACCTACACGTTTCTTAGTAAACAAACTTACAAAATAATATCAACCTAAAACACATCAAAATAATGGTCTCAATTAAACTGTATTCGTTCGATTTCAAGTGCAAAGTCGTATGGTATAGAATATAATTTCGGAAGTTCGGGACTAGATTGGTGTAATTGATCTTGATTAATATTTTATTGAACTGATATGTAAGGGCTCTCACACATTAATTGGATACGACATCGTATCACGAATATCTATGGCAAATGACGTGTTAAGATGCACCAATTTTTAAGCTATTGCATAGCTTCTATAGCGGGCCTTGAGCGTGGAGACCGAATCCAGAAATTCCGTAACGAAAATAACCTAACACTCCCCCACTCCGACCGGCACAGCGGTGATACTTTTTAGTGTTATAATTGCATAAGTTGATAAAAAATGTTATGCAATAGCTTTACCGCGGCAGTCTCTTTTTTTAATATTAAAAAATGACAAACGATCATTGAATAATATAGTGGTTAATTCATTGACCTATTTCAATCAGCTGATGTGACTGATTCTATGTATAGTGGGGACGTAGGTTGACGTTGTATCATGTTGGTGTGCAATAGTCCTAAGATATCTAATACGAAGCGGTCTATGGAATAGCTATGTTATTTGATATCTAAATGAGACATTTGTTTTTGTTCAAATAAGTTATGTGATAGTTTTGTCAAATTTGAGCAACCATCAACAAACGAGCAATATCTTTAGCAAATCATCATGCGACATGTTGATTGTAAATCGCAATTTGGTCATTATTGGAAAGGACGCTGCTATCCTTCTTCACATCTTTCGACACCTACAGAATAGGAAGGGGTGGTGCTAATAACGGTGCTATTCGATGTAATGCCAGCACGACATGGTATCAAGCATTTGCCTTGTTAATTACAGTAATAGTACCTTACATTCAATATACTTTCAAGACTCTGAAACATTCATTGTATCAGAAATACTGCTAAGGACGTATTAACTAGTTGAATGGTTATTTTATTCATCAGAATATGGCCTACGTTTAATTATATCAAAATAATCTTTCAAATCTTAATGAACGCTAATGGCTGAAAGTATTCGAACATACATACGACGCCAAAGATTTTTGGCATGTCCACAGACCACCTTTGCCCGTAGACCGTGGCGTCATCTAGATTGGGTCGAGATGAAGATGAAGATTGTAGATGATTTTAATAATCAGATCAGGGACGCGTGGCACTAAGGGTCGTAAGGCTGACTACTTTTACTTGTCAATTAATTGATCTAATCTTTTAGGATTACATACAACCAATAAGATAAAGTAGAGGTAGTTGAACTTAAATATTACTTACTTACTGGTACACAAAAATATTTGTTTAAATGTCTAATGAGCCTAATACTTATATTTACAAAAAAATACAAAGTTCACTGCGAGTCAATGGACAACCAACGCCATCTGTGATTTCGTATATTGACTACCATCTGCACACAATGCAACCATATTACTGAAATCTAGTCAGAGTTTTTCCAAGCAGCCTGTTTCAGATCTCTGACGTAGCTCGGAACTACTTTTATATTGCAACAGAAGACTGGACAAACAGTTTGCCGAGCCTTCCTTCTGAAGCACAAAAATGGATTGAAAAGACCTCTGAACCACAGTAACCCCTGATCCATATTCAGGTCCTTAAACCTTGTGGGTACGACAAATCACCAAACTGATTACTAACAACTAAAATCGAAGACCTATCAGTAATGCCGCATTGAATTCAATGGAATAATATCCTTGTACTGGTTTCTTAGTGAATAAACTAGTTATTAAATTGTCTGTGCCCAATCTAGGCCGTTCATTTATTAATGTTAAAGATGGCTGTCGTCAAGTCTATTGTTAGTTGATATTCGTGTTGGAATCTGAAGGGTTGAAGGACATTAGTTTATCAAATGAATAGGGTAAGAGCAAATGCCGTGTGGTGACAATCTAAAAGAGAGCAGTACTACCTCTTCTCGTCATACTGAGGACCTTAGAAGAAAAAAAAAACGCAATCTATTCAGAATGGGCCAATTTTGTTTGGTTTAAATATATCAATGCATATAAAAAGAGGAGCTATTCTAGTTAAAATTGGCATCATACGGCACAATATGTAGTCTTACTTATTTTACAAAAATATTTTTAGCTTTTTCATCAGTTAAAACAGTCTTAGCCATTGAGCCGAGGTATTTGTACCTTTGTTAACACACCTAGCAAACGGTTGTCAGTAGCAGTAACGAAACCTGCTTGCTTCGGGGTCTGCGTTACATCCCAGCCCCGCTGCCCGCTCCGCTGCCTTCGAGACCGATTCCATATAAATCTATACATTAAAACGCGCCGCTCCCCAATCCACCGCAGCCCCACGCCCGCTGACTTCGAAACTGAGACCTTAAAGACTATAAAAACTTCAAATGAAAAGCTGATCATCTATATTATTAATACAGAATGAGTAAAGTTATAAAAATTAGAAAGAAGGAAGAAAATTACCTGTTATTAGTATACTTATAGAAAAACTGTTTCTACATAACTTAATGGCCCTTGTAAACAGTTACGAAAAACATAAAAAAATAATTGAGTAAACTCATTTTTATAACCGACCGTAACGCGATAGTTAAACTTTCAAACGCTTTACATACCGTTACTGTTTTCATGTTATTAGCACTAGCTTATAAGTTATTATTATAATAGCGAACACTTATGTTTATGAACAAAAATTGTAAGCTATAAAATAAAATTTTCATAAAAATAGTTGGTACGAAATTTTTATACTTCATATTCAAGACTTCCTAAACAACGAATGTGTCGACTAAAATATAAAATACCATTCGTCATAGTCACAAAAAGTATTGCGTACTAGTGCGTGTCACGCGATACACGAAAATATCTAGTCACTTAATAATAGGGCCGATCTGATTGTAAAAGTCACAAGTCATAAAGCATTCGTTTCCATTATATCAGAGTTGATCAAAGTCGTTTACCCTTACCCTTTCTAGTGTTATGGGGTCGTAAGAGGCGGAGTACCGCAAGAAGAAATCAGTAGCTTCTTTTTACCACAATTGGCTAAAACTGCGATCATTGAACCGCCTGCCTTTCGATCATTGCTTCTGAAAAGGCATTAAATGTGCGTTATACGAGTGATATTCTTTTCTGGTGACTTTTCGTTCAAGTATTAAATGGTGTCAGAGTTCTTCAAGCCGACTTTTTACGGCTTCCATTTTGCAGTAGAAGCCAAACCAAAGTCAAGTGAGAGATCAAACAGATTAGTGCCTTCCGAAGCACGATACAACCTATCAGCTCCTCGTTTCCTGAATGAACTACCGGGAATCGAACCCTAATGTCTTGTACAGTATGCCCACCGCACTACTCTCTTTCAAGTTCGATTAGTACAGTTTCCCATGCACCCTTTTATTAGGTCTGGCAACCAATAAAGCCTAATAATTGGCTTTGTTCACCCTTTTGACGAAGTTAGGATCCTTGCTACAAGAGAAGCAATTATTGTCTAGTTCTTTAACCAAGAACTGCCGTATCATCGGTCTCCTGACCTGTTTTAGACAAGTTCACGAGCGCCATGTGAAGAATGCAAAAGGCACTATAAAAAGTAAAGTAACAGCCTATAATCATCCTACTTCAGGGGAAAGGATTCCATCATTGAATTCAAGCAACAGCAATGATGGTTCGGGCATAATCACCACGCTTGCCGGGTTGGCGATCACAAACCCGAGTAATGATCGAAAATTTAAAACTTTTTACATTAAAATAAATAGAAATATCGTGCTAGTATGTCACCATCGTTGACGTCACTAGCGGTAATATTAAGAAGGGTAGAGCGCCTGGCTTCGATTACCAGGTTAGGCAACAAGAGTTTGTGATCGGGTTGTGATCACAAACTCGCATTTGGCAAGCGTCGTGATTATGCTAGTACCCATCATTGCTGTGGTAACTTGAATTCAATGATGGAGGCCTTTGCCCTGCAGTGGGATGATCATAGGCCGTTACTTTACTTTACTTTTTATAGTGCCTTTTGCATTCTACACATGGCGCTCATGTAAGAGAAGTACATGTCAGGAGACCAATAATAGGGTAGTTCTTGGTTGAAGGATCTAAACGCAGAGTTCTATTCTAATAAGCACGTATTGTAAGTGTTTACGGACAGATAATAGTACCTTTATAAGTAAACGAAATGAAATATCACAAAGGAGACGTCTAAACCTGATATCCGAAACGTTGGGATAAACAAGCTGTTAAATCTATTGTCAAATGTAAATTGAATTGCCGGAATAAATGGCGGAGTACTTAACGTTCATCAGTCGCTGATTGGCTCCTAAAATACAAAACAAAGCTATGAAAATAAAGACGAAATTACTTTGACAGAATCAGGTTTTATATCATCAACAAGTGATGTTGATGGAGATCAGTGTATAGTTATTTGATTCAATGGCACGGATATGCGCCTAATATTCAACGCAAAAATATACGATAAATCATTACTGTCTTCTCCTGTAGATCTTTAACTGACTTACAAAACATTCAACAGTTACTTGAAAAGTACATATTTTATGGACCTTTTTTGATAAATAAATAGGTTTACCTGCTAACATTAATGTAGTGCAAAGTATAATTTGCTTAAAAAATACAGTTTAAAAAACAAATACAAGGTTGTTTCATCTTAACCAACTGTTAAAATTAAATATTTCTAACAATTTTTTTAGCTATTTCATAGCTTCTATCGCGGGCCTTGAGCGTGGAGACCGAATCCAGAAATTCCGTAACGAAAATAACCTAACTTAAGACACGGGATGAGGCACGATCGAACAATTTTGAATTTCCGAAATTTAAAAGAATTTAGAAGAAAATAAGGATTTTGACAGTATGGTTGCCTATGGTAACCATATCTGCCAAAATAACAGAAACATTTAATTACAAAAGTCAAAATTAGAAAATACATAAAATTACAAAATTAAGCTATTGCATAGCTTCTATCGCGGGCCTTGAGCGTGGAGACCGAATCCAGAAATTCCGTAACGAAAATGTGTGGCACAGCGGTGATACTTTTTAGTTTTATAATTGCATATAAGTTGATAAAAAATGCTATGCAATAGCTTTACCGCGGCTGTCTCCGAGTGCAACACGTCTTTTTTTTTTACTATGTTCGAGATAGGTATTATGTACAATCTTTTCTTTTTTAAAAACATTTATTTTATAAAAGCTTCCCCTTAAAACCCTTACAACATTTCAGTGTAAAGTCTCTAATAAACTCGTCGACACAAAGTTATCTTAGCACAATGGTTAGAGCAGCTGCCCAGTAAACGACAGGTTGGGTTCGACTCCCAACTAAGGCAATAGACATATTTATTCAAAGAATTGTAATTTCAGAAAAGACGATACTGAACAACAAATCTCTGACACGGCCTCAACATGTAACTTCAATTAGTCTCCTACACGCATTGCTTTCCGTGATGTCTAAATACGTACGTCACTTGATAATGGAGACGCGATGTCGCTGTTACACTTAACGCGTAACGTGATATTTAATACATTACCGCTCCTGGTACAGCGCCAAGTGACAAGTGTGATCTATTTCACGTGATTGAGTGACACGCTGACAACACAAGTGCTGTTGTGGAATGATAATGTGTTGTTTTATTTGAAAGCGACATAATTGCTATTCCTAGCTTCGTAGAGAAATGATAGAATGTTTTGAAATATTATGTTAGTTTGAAATCATTTTTTATCATTCAGTTCACTGTTAGACGTATTTCTGTTAAGGAGTCAGTCAAAGTAAGCACAGTTAGTAGATGCATTGACGATTTGAAAAAAATAATATGATGTTAATCTTTTTTTTCATTCGATGTTGGGTGTTGGGTCATGCATTTTTGAAACGCGGCTTTCTTGTATGAACTCGTGCTTGCTCACGCGGTGTCGGTGCGGGTAGTGTGGTGTAGTAAGACATTATCAACAAAATAATTTTCAAAACTCTAATTTACATTGCTATTTGGTCAATAATGAAGAAAGACACTGCTACGGGTCCTGTTTTGTTGGTTAGGAAAGACCAGAGATAATAATAACAATAAAATAAACTTTATTTTCTCATCACATTAAATATAGATAGAAAGTTGACTATAACAGCAATTTGGCTAACTAAGTATCTCAATTGTTGTCGTTAATGCATTGTTAAAAAGAACTGCACATCTGCGTGAAGAAAAAAACGATCCACAGTGAAGTTTTTGATTTTATACTATTAATGAAAGTGGAGATTTAACAATTTTGCCTTTAGATCCTTAGTTATTATGTTCTAAGCCGAGAGAGTAAGATAGTGCTCTAAATGGGGGCTATCGCTAGTGAATTTGCCACTAGAGGCGCTAGTGTCGCGTGAGGTCCAATAACATTCACTTTGTACTGGTTTTAGCGGAATTTGTTGCATAAATTATAGTTTCTTTAATTTACTTGCTGGAAAGTGATCTCCTTCGTAAAATATCGCAAATATGGATTATTTGGCGATTAATGTGAACGCTTTAAAAGCGGAATTAAGAAAAAGCGCAAAAATAGGCGGCCTCAAGAGCCACTATTTCAGAAGTTAGTTTGTTGATATCAAGATAGTTATTTATAAACGATATGACCTTAATTAAATAAAATTTGACTTTATAAATAGAACTAAATGAAAAATGTTCTGTGATTCAATAAATACTAGAGGTAATTTTTTATATTTTATTCCACTAATAAAGGGAACGTTGGAAGAGGAAGGCCTTGACGAACTTATCACGATCAAATCGGGGATGTTCTGAAGAAAGGTCAGGTCAAGAATACTCTAAACCGACGAGCATGCATGAAAAGATTGATGAATGTGGAAGAAGCGAAAGATGTATGCCAGGATCGTAGTAAGTGGAAGGCCTTGGTCTCTGCCTACCCCGTTGGGAAGGATGCGTGATAATATGTATGTATGTATGTATTCCACTAATTTTTGTTATTTATCATTGCTAACTGAATGTATACTATTTGAAATTGACTTATTATTGTATTGTATTTTAAATTAACTATTGTATGTCTGATAAGACCGGTCACAGTGAGACGTCATTTTTTTTAAGATATTTTTGTACCTGTCTTCCACAATAAATGAATTTGATTTGATTTTGATTTGGTAATTTGCTAAGGTTAGGTTAGGTTGCTGTTCTAGTTCTTTAAGAATTGGTTTTGTTTAGAAGTAATAAAATTAAATCAATTTGGGGCAGCACTTAGCTCAAGTAGTCCCCTTAAAAGCACTTCTTAATCGTGGTACAAACCACGAATAAGAAGATAAAACGATTCTAAAAAGAAAACATTATTACTTACTCAGAAAGAAGTTTACCCAAATAAATCCATAAACGACCTCTCAAAAACATAACTCAACTTGGTTAAATCGCAAATGAAAGACGGATAAAAAACAAACTCTCACTAATAAGAAAAAGTCACCGAGCTTCCGAAACTTTTTGCAAGTTTGGAACAAACATTTTTTGGTAATATGGGAATAAAGCGGGGTACTTTCCACTTATTTATGTTGGAATAATGAAGAGGGTAGCTGATTAGAGGCTCAAGGATTTTTGCGACAAATTGATTTCTTTTTGACTGAAGTTCAAGGAGATATCGTGATTTATTGATCATACTGTCGTGAGACGTGGTTAGACATCATGTGTGAGAGCTCATCACGATATTTTGAGACTGTAATCACAAAACTACGCTGATACGAGGTGATACATTATGATGATACGCAATGATACACGATGTTTTATTTAAGGCATGTAGATGATTACTAGCCACAATTAGTTAGATTTTTCTGGCTACACACGCAGATACGAGCTAATACGTCGTTATATTTTAAGCGTATTAGTACTTCGTAGTTACAATCAGTTAGATTGTACTGTGCTCAGACTGTTTATAGGCAATTAAATCTATACTAATATTATAAAGCTGAAGAGTTTGTTTGTTTGTTTGTTTGAACGCGCTAATCTCAGGAAGTACTGGTTCGAATTGAAAAAATATTTTTGTGTTGGATAGTCCATTTATCGAAGAAGGCTTTAGAAATTACATCACGCTGCGACCAATAGGAACAAAGCATCAGTGAAAAATGTTGCAAAAATAATCGCGATCATACAAAAATTGACGCGGACGATGGCGCGGGCAACAGCTAGTTTGTAAATAAATAGAAAATTCTACACCGACACCTAACTAAGGCAGTCGACATTTTTATTCGAGGAATTGTAATTTAATATAGTTAAATTTTCTGGTTACAAGTTCAAAATTAATAAGTCTAAATTTATACGTTATCTACGTTAATAAACAAAGTACAAAACTTGAGGATTTTAATCAATAATTTAAGTGATTATTTCTGAAAAAAAAAACTTACAGCGGTAAGGTGTGATACACGCTGATATGCACTGACACGACGAGTTTTCATCTAACTACGTTTCGTAATAAATCACTCATTTTATATTGAATACATACATACAAATGCGGTTCAGACATGACATCTCGTTCTCTCGAAATTGAAATCTTTCTTTGTATGTCATACTAGCTGATGCCCGCGGCTTCGCACGCGTGGGTTTTGATCTGTTACAAAGTTTTCGTCACTACTCACCCCCCTCTCCTCCACTCTTTTTCCACTTCCTTTGCCGTGCCGTTCCTGTGCCGAGGGTGCCCATCTCGGGCGAGGTTGTGGTGGGCACTTAGTTGGAGCCGATACGTCGTTGCCGACTTACCGGGGCCCGTTGATACAATAGTTGGGTGAAAGGGGCCGATTTAAATTATTTAGGGATCCGGTGTTAGTTCTCCTAGTGAACCGTGGTCCAAGCGAGCTCGCACCACATCTGTTTGCATTTACATGAAATCTGAAGTACAATATCATTTGAAACTTTCAAAACTGTCAACGCTGTAGTACAAAAAAACATTCAAAGCAGCTTGCAAGCCTTTTTCGAATATGATCAAAACTGGCGTAGAGCCCTGGAAGAAGTGGCCCTGTGTAAAAAGCCACATTCTTAATTTCCAACCAAGTAGGTTACCATTTTTCTCGATCCATAAGCGTTAAAAAGGCGATTTTACAAAGACAATTTGCTGGCATACTACGTTTGGATAGAAGACCGGTGTAGTACCAGCATCGGTGTAGAGCTCTGAAAAAGCCAGTCCTATGTCATTCTCCCTTCATGATCGATAAACGAAGTTTCAAGTACCTCAATATGATGTTAAACACAAATAATTCACCACAAAATTTTCAACCGTTTTTCACCCCCTCAAATATTTAATTATAAAAAAATCCTTATAAAAAACATAACAAAATTTATACCAAAAAGCTGACGTAGTTTCACAAAACTTTCATGGGGGATGTGGGTTCGAGGCATGAATGGTAGAGGATGATCAGTAGCATAAAAAGTGTTCAGAAACTTGACAGGATAGAGAACTGATTCGACTAAACTGACCACTGTGTCTATAAATTTTTATATTTCTTCAGCTTCAATTTTTTTTATATTACAATTCTGATGTCAGCAAAACATCATTAATTACTGCTGCTTGGTCATTAGTGGGTGCGTGGTGGTAGCTATTCCTAAGTTAAACAACACGGAATTATGGAGTGAGGTGATTTTTTTTTCAACGTGTTATGTTCATGTTTTAAAAGTGTCTTTTTTAAATATTGAGGATATTAAATAAAAAGATAATTTGGATACGTTAGAAAGGCAGTTTCACTAAACAAACTTTGCCAGGCCCCCAAAAGCGGTGCGTCCTAGAAAAAATAAATAAATAAATATTTTAAGACATGCCTCACTGGGCCACCAGACCACAAAGCCATCTAGTCCCAAATTAAGCTAATATTAATTCATCATTAAGTACCCTGTCGTATGGGGTACTAGACAACCAATAAACTTACTTATATACTTTTTTTTGTAAATACATACTTATAATACATAGAAAACACCCAGACCAGTACAAACAGACATGTTCATGCACACAAATATTTGTACTGTTCGGGGATCGAACCCGCGACCCATGGGTCAGAAGCAGCGTTAACTACCGCTGATCCAAATGGTCGTCAGAATAAATCGTTACTAAATGGAAGTTTATCAAATTATCTTCTAAATGGAAGCTTGTCATATGGTCTATCAGTCTATATTGATTTAATCCACCAGTCAGCTGCTTAGTGTTGTTGCAACACTCCTGGTACCTTTTCCTGCCTGAGATACGGGTCTATGCCCAGTTTAGGAATTATTTTTGTACTGCTTAATATAGTTGATAATGTCATAAGGTACAACAGTGTAATTCTATACACTTTTTTTCATTTCCCAACATTTGTCTCTACCGTATAAAAAAAAAACGGCCAAGTGTAAGTCGGACTCGCGCACGAAGGGTTCCGTACCATTGACTACGAAAACAACAGTAGGTACCTACATTAATTTAGTTAATGTAGTGCCTACCTGTTACCATTTATTGATATCAAGCAAAAATAAGCAAAAAATTGTTTTTTTTTTGTGTGGGAACCTCCCTTAAATATTAATTTAATTATTTATTATTAAAGTTAGAAATATAACTGAGTGTTTTGTGAATATTTCAAGTGCCTACCTGTTGCCATTATTACTATCGAACAAAAAAGGACAAAAAATTTGTTGTATTCCCACACAACAAACGCGATTTTTTTGTCCCTTCAATATTTGTTTTATTTTGTTTCTTGCATTTGTTGTTTTTGCGGTAGCAAAAATACATAATTTGTAAAAGTTTCAACTGTCTAGCTATCGCGGCTCTTGAGATACAGCCTGGTGACAGGCAGACGGACAGACGGACAGACAGCGAAGTCTTAGTAATAGGGTTCCGTTTTTACCCTTTGGGTACGGAACCCTAAAAATGATTAAGTTCTAAATATTACCATTCTTATAGTAAGTACCGATATTTATTTTCTGAATATGTACCAATATACATATAGATAAGACATCCAATAGGAATTTTCAAGTTTTGTCTTTTCGTTACATAGCCTCCTTATTTCTTCGTCAACTTTGTCCTTCAGGGCATATGGAATACGTCGCGGCTAGATGAAAATTGGTGTCACATTTTCTTGAAGCACTAATTGAGCTTTGTAGTTTGATATTCAAACAAGAGTTCCGTCAAACACCATTGTTAAATCTTCTAGTAATCTGTCCAATTTTGAGTTGTTGATAATTTACTAACTGAATTTTATCCAACTCCTCAAATTCTAACTTACAAGGATCCCGTGGAGCACAAAAATATAATATAATACGTTTTCTGATGGAATTCTGGGCTCAAAGATGTATGATTGACGTGTATTTCCTTGTATCGATATCATCACATCTGTTCAGTTTTAAGTACGTATCCAACCGTTTAATGATGTTTTTGAATGTTTCGTCCTTGTCTAATGGTACTGAGTTCAATTTAGATGTCCTAAGATTTGTTTGTGACCGACCTTTGCTCCTCAGTACCTTCTGCATACATGGAATTGTTTCGTGCTATCGAATTCAAACTCTGCAAGTTTTAGTTTAAGCTGTGTTGTAATACCCTGAAGGTTATTTTTTTCTTCAATCTCAGTTTCCAACTGTGGGTCATCAGTAATATTATTTGTAGTCGTATCAATTCCAAATAATTCTTGGTAAATTTGTTCATTTGTCACTTCACCAGCTGATCACTAACTAATTTTAATTCATAATCAGAAATTTCTCGTAGATTTTGCATCTGGCTGCCGAATTTTGTAACGCAGCCTTTAATTAAAGTTCTACACGTTTTAATTCAGTTAATTCATCCATTAAATTCTAAAATAATACCATTCTGTTTGTAAGAAATTACCTATTTATTTTCTGATTGACACATTGAATGTCATTACAAACTAAGTAAAGTCAGAGAGTACAAATATGTAAAGAGTATGGATATGGCGCGGAACCGAACAAACTTTGCCCCCATTTTTTATCCCCTTAAAGATTAAATTTTCAAAAATCCTGAAAGACGTCATTTTTAATTTCTAATCAGGTAGCTGGATACCAATTTTCATCGACTTAGCTTCAAAACTGAGGGAGTTTCATACAAACTTATGGGGCCCTTTTTACCCCCTTAGAGGCGGAATTTCCAAAATTCCTTTCTTAGTGCTCACCTACACTATAAAAGGAAGCACGGTGAAAATTTTCAGATTTTAAATCCCAGTAGTTTGGTCTGTGCGTTGATATGTCAGTCAGTCAGTCAGTCAGTCAGTCATTAAATCAGTTTTCATTTTTATATATTTAGACTAGATACCCTGTACTCAATTATAAAAAGTTAAGATCGTTTCCTCATTTCATTCAACCGATAACCAACCTTAACTCTTCAGTCTTAAGGTCTTCCAAACATTGCGCCAGTGGGTTGTCTTAAATAAACTGTAAATTGAATCAAAGATCTTTGAAACTCCAGAGACATTTTCCGTCTACCCTTATACAAAGTATATATGTAGAGTCAACAAAAACACAAGAGACGCTGGACGTCGCTAAGTTTTATTTCTCTTAGTTGTTTTTGCTGACCGCCCGCTTGTACGAATGGGTTGTGTATAGTTCTGGAGACAGATACCTTATCCTTAGCTTTGTTTCATCAATAATACGGATGCCTGAATAAAATTGTTGACTGCCTTAAATGGGAGTCAAATCAACTTTCCGCCCACGTCTAACCACTGAGATTTTAAGCCTATATCTAAGTTGACGAATTTATGCAAGGCTTTTCACTGTAAGCCGGCGTAGAATCATCAATGATTTTTGTGTGTTCCTATAATATCTGAAATACTTAAATATTTATGCAGACATTTATTACAATCGGTTAAGACAAAGAAGTAATGTAAGGTTACATCACAATTCTAAACGTACATACCTAGGTAACACGAAAAATGTTTAGAAAATGAAAAACGGCTTAATGTAGAAAGTTGCTAATACTTTTATTGTTTTTCGAAGTAATCTCCGTTCCTCTGTACACATCGTCGCATTCGATGGAACCACTGAGAAAAGCAATGATTACAGGACTTTTACGCGAGAACGTGGATTAGTTTTTCACTTTTATTTGATTTATCCTACTCAGTGACACATTATTATGCCACCACTTTATTACAATAAATGCCGCTTAGGATAATTTTACAAAATTACGAAACAAAGTCCATCTTTCTCTTTTCGTTTCCCGCGCAAAACCCTCCAGTTAACAACAACTAAAGCTCAAACGATAGTAACAAAAAGCCAAAGATTCAAACTCGTGGTCTGTCAAAGGGACTGAAAAAGGTTGGACTTGGATGGTTAAGGACAAACCGAGTAAAAACCAATACGTAAGTCAATAGGAGAATAATATCCCGGTAAACTACAACTTTGCGGTCTCTTTACTGGTGTGATAAATGTACTAAGAAGATTAAGATCCGAGAAATGGGCACAAGTAGTTAGTCAGCTATTCACTATATAACGTAGACTCATTTAGATAATAGCATTATATAGGTGAATTTCTAGAAGTGTACGAGTAATAAGAGGCCTCTAAAAGAGTACTGCTAGAAGGGGACGGACAGATTGCAGCGTCTTCTGTGAAATATTTTACAAATATCTGTATGTATATTGCTAAAAAACAGTAATATAGATCAAGATACAACAAAGGTATTAATGATTGAAATTATACATTTAGCATCGCACTCCTAGACTAATACTATATAAAAATAGCAAAAACTGATCGATTCCTACCAAAATAAGCTCAAGAGACCGCCTGATTTATGTGTTGACTCTACGCGTGAGCGTGACACTCTTTTCGTGGAATGTATCCATTTTTATAGGCTTTGGTTTAATATATTAGACTAAATAAAATCTCAGTCAAATTCAATCGAAAGCAATATCCGCTTTAAAATGTTTGAAACGTCGGGATTAACCAAAATATCATGTAAAACCCTAATGATATAGGTACTGATTGTGTAAACTCAAAAAATGATATTCATACTTCATTCACACACACACACACACACACACACACACACACACACACACACACTCACACACACACACACACACACACACACACGTCCACACACAATTACTTTTATTTTTATTTTTCCTTTTTGTCGTTAAATCTTATCAAGTTACTACCTACATTATTTTTATAAGTTTATGTATTTTGTTGAAAGATGATTTCTACGGGACAGGCCTAGCTTATAGTAGGAATCATCGCAAATAATATTTATTGTAAGACTTTTTATTGTGACATAAATAAATAAAAAATAAAAAATACTATATTCCTGCGGGAATTATGCTGAATTTCGAGATAAATTATAGGGTATAATATAGGGTATAATTTATCTCGAAATTATTATTAGGTTATTTTGACGTGATATGACCCATATTATTATTATATAGAAACCTAAAAATCAATTCAGTAGTTTTTGCTTGAAATAATATCAGACATCACAATACAAACTCTCGATTTTATAATACTGACAGGATTTTCTTTGTTTATGTTAAGTCAAAAACCATTGGTGAGCTTGCTATTATACCTGACGAGGATTGATTGATTTTATTAGATTTCTGTTTAATTAGCACTGTGACATTGTAATAATTAAAAATGGCCATTGTTAGAAAACTAAATTCGAAGTATTTATAAGATCCGTTATAGCAAAAAACCAGAGTAGTTTGCAGTAAAACATTGTCCATGAAATCTTAAAACGATCTCCAGAAATTTCTAAGCTGATGAAACTTTATAAAATGAGGTAAACTATTATTTCCTTCTTGAGGTGCCGGCTTTAAACCAAATATGACCAACCCCTCTCCTCCTGTTGGTGTTATAAGAGGTAACGAAAATAATATAATTTCCAAAATAACAGTTTTACAACTGTCTAAATTGCGAACACCAACTCGCCAAGTGAAGCTTCTAGAAGAGACCTATTCCCAAATGTCTACTGATGTAGGCTGCTAAGTACTGATGATGATGATGATGATAAAATAGAGCCCACAGAAACAAAAACCCGACCAGTTAGTAAAAACGCTAATCCCGAAACTATAAAACAACTTTTTATTCTCAAACTTAAAACACAAACCGCAAAAAAATAATCCCCATAACTTTTTATTCTGTAATAAAGTTAGAGGTCGCCACTTTCCCGACTTAAGTAATGAAGATTTGTAATGAACTTTTGGAAGGTTAATTAAGGTTGAAAAGGATGCGTGCAATGGCTTCACGTTTTGTTAACAAAAAGACGACCTTAAGAGAAAATAATATGTAGATACGAGTATTTTCGAAAAACCAAAATGATCTAGGTACCTTGTGTTTTAATTGATTAGGTTTATAGAACTTAATAACTTATAATTATTTAGACACTAGCTGTTTTCCGCGACTACATGCGCGTATTTTTCCAGGGTAAAGGGAACTTGAACGAGCTAGGATAGCGAAATGCCTGGGTTCAATCCCAAAACGAGACAGAGAAACTTATTTTTTCAATAGAGGTAAATTGAATTGAAAAAATAAATATGGATAGTCGCGTTTATTTTGGCTATAAATTTATTTGATTTAAATCTTATTACTGTGGTGAATTAATGCAATAATAAAGTGCAATAAACTAATTGAAAGTAAAATAAATCGAGGCAAAATCGTCCCTATATGCCCGAATTGTGGTTGTGGGCAAAGAGAACATAAATACCTACTAATTAAACGTTTTATCAAGTGCAATATTAAAAATTGTATTTAAATAAATAAATAAATAAATAAATATTTAAGACATGCCTCACTGGGCCACACAGAGCCATCTAGTCCCAAATTAAGCTACTATTAAGTACCCTGTCGTATGGGGTACTAGACAACCGATAAACTTACTTATATACTTTTTTTTTTTGTAAATACATACTTATAATACATAGAAAACACCCAGACCAGTACAAACAGACATGTTCATGCACACAAATATTTGTACTGTGCGGGGATCGAACCCGCGACCCATGGCTCAGAAGCAGCGTTTACTACCGCTGATCCAAATGGTCGTCAAATTTGTAACTTGATTTAATTTATCCTGACGTTTTGAACACTTAACTACTTTCGTAAATTAAGTCCATCTTTCATTCAATGTTTAGTGTTCAGTAATTCTCATAAATAAAAGAAACCAAATATTTGTGTATAATAATGATCAAATGGAATAATGGAATCAGTAAAATTATATTTAAATGATTCGCAGATAAGAAATCCCCAATTTCTTATCGTTGTTTAATTTTAAGTTCAGTTGAGTAAAGACAGAAGTTAGTTACTAACCCCTACTGTAGGGGTAAAAAGTAGGGCTGTGAAGAAAAACAAAAAAAATATGTAAAATTTAATAAGTTTACTAACGAAACTTTTGCCGAGTTCAAGTCACGCCTAAGGCAGTCTATTCAAAGAAGTGAATTTTCAATTACTTACAACAAGGAATTCCAGTGACAAAAAGTGTAAAACTGTAAAAAGAAAAAAACCGGCCAAGTACGAGTTAGACTCGCGCTAGAAGGGTTCCGTGTCTACCATTTTCTATATAAACAACAAAAAATCACGTTTTGTGTAGGGCATCCTTAATTAGTTGTTTTATTTTCTTAAATTATATATTTCTTAAGTGATATAAAACATAAAAATAGATATCTAAACATTCTGTGAATATTTCAAGCGTCTACATGTTGCCGTTATCTAGCAAAAACGATTAAAATATCTCATGTGTTGTATAGGAGACTCTTAAATATTTATTTTATTCTGCTCTTTAGTATAATATTTGATGCTACAGCGGCAGCAGAAATACATGATCTCTAAAAATATCAACTATCTTACTATCACGGTTCATGAGATATAGACTGGTGACAAACGGACGGACAGACAGACGGACAGCGAAGTCTTAGTAATAGGGTCCCGTTTTACCCTTTGGGTCCAGAACCCTAAATAAAGTTAATAGTAGGTATTAGCGATTCAATGCAGTGAATATAAGCAAACATTTGTCCTTGTCATCTATCAACTCTGTACTGATATTAATAATCAGTAAAATTGTTAAACAGTTTTTACTCAACAAAAAGGCTTTCTTGAAATGAAAGATATGTTTACTTATTAAAATTCGCGTTTATTTTGATTTATTTACCTCCTAGTGGTCCACGCTGGGCAACGGCATCTTTCGTATTCTAACCAATGATGACGGCTAACAGATCCCTCTGCGGTGGTAGGCTTCGTAAGAGGCCGCCTGGATGCTACCACCCTCCTGCTGGAGTCCAGCGCCAAACAGTTTTTCTATGTTCCGCTGGTGTGTGGGAGAACCAGTGCCACTTTCTTGGTAAGATCGCTCCATCTTAGGATTCTTCTTAACCGTAGAGTTAAGAAGAAATATATCCTACCTTAAATATACCCTTCATTTCAATGTATAATGTTCGCGTAAACCCAAGAAAACAGTAGGTAAGAATTTCTTGTTGTATATTTTCCTATTTAGGCCAAGGATTTTAACAACAACTCACGCTTTAGTTATTTTTCACTGCGAACTTGCGAAGTTTTAAGTCTTTTATCGGCGGCCCGACGACCACACCTGAGTCACTGCGGGTACACTGCAGGACAAACTTACGTAAGCCCCATTATTTATTGATGACGAAAGTTGTTGAGCAAAGTTTTTGATTCACAGGAATGTAAACTATCCTGTTGTATATAAACTATAAATTGTGTCAAGCAATAAGCTGTTTCAATTAAATAATGCATCGTTTGTAACAAACCGACAAACGCGGTAAATAACGGATTAATGCGTAGTGCTTTTAAAAACACAGTGTTTCCGATTTTGCTTTATTAAACCATTTTTAATTTTATCTCTTTTCCTTTTTGTAGTTTATTCAGTCTTTTGTTTTATATTCAGACAGATCTTATAAAAAGCATGTGCTTACCCTCAACGATTATTACACGTAACTTATTTATTACTTTACTTAACATAAACTACTTAAGTAATTTATGAATAAATCTAAATATTTCTTTAAACATAACTTAAATTGTTTAATTGCCTTAGTTTAAAGTAAAAAAAATAGGTGTCCTTGAATAAAAGTTTTCGGCAACCTTAAAGTGGAACTCAAACCCATATTGAATAAAAAATTGTAATCCTTAAATTAGAACTGCAACATGAAATTACAACTGACGCAAGCAACTTAACTGTTTAAAAAAATAGAAATTAAAAACAATTCCTTAGTTTATTGGCTATCAGTGATTTTAATTATCTGTCACAGACATATTAATTTGCAGAATAAATCTATAAGTAACCCAGTTCACCAAACGTGGATTCAACTCTTAGAGGCATTCATTTTTTTTTACAAAAAAATACTGCTGTTCCAATATTATGTCATCATCATCATCATCATCAGCCTATCACAGTCCACTGCTAGACATAGGCCTCTCCAATTGCACGCCACTTAGGTCGATCCTCGGCTTCTCGCATCCAGCTCCTGCCAGCCACCTTGCGCAAATCATCACTCCACCTAGCCTGAGGGCGTCCTACACTACGTTTGCGGAGACGCGGTCTCCACTCAAGAACTCGTTTACCCCAGCGGTTGTCGGTTCTGCGGCTAATATGGCCAGCCCACTGCCACTTCAGCTTGCTAATCCGGTGGGCTATGTCGGTAACTTTAGTTCTCTGCCTGATCACCTCATTTCTGATTTTATCCCTAAGAGAAACTCCGAGCATAGCTCTTTCCATAGCCCGCTGAGCGACTTTGAACTTGTGGACTAGCCGTACCGTCAGTGTCCACGTTTCGGCTCCGTATGTCATGACGGGTAGGACGCACTGATTGAAGACTTTCGTCTTGAGGCATGGTGGGATCGACGATGAGAAGACTCGACGTAGTTTCCCAAATGCTGCCCAACCCAACTGAATTCCTCTGTTCACCTCATCCTCAAAGTTATTTCTACCTAACTGCAATGTCTGCCCGAGGTACACGTATTTCTGAACAACTTCGAGGACGGCGCCGTGCATCGCCAATATTATGTATCAAATGTATATTTCACAAATCACCATGTTTTTTTACTTTGCTACCCATACTGAACGTCCTATAAACACGACGTTTGCTTACACTAGAATGTCCTCAAACCTCTTCCACTACCAGAAAATAGATCCACTATTTCAGCGATGCCTCTCAATAAATAAATCCACGTAGAAGCTCAATCGAATGCACTTACAACTGGTTGTAAGCTCGATTGATTGCACTCGAGTAGATTGAGCAAATAAACCGATACCACAGTACACGGAAAGGGAATAGTAGAACGTCTTCAAATAAACGGTCGAAACGCGCATACACCTACGCACCTGAAATTCTAAGCATACCCTAGCAATATATTTAGTTAACAAAGAACACGTGACTACGCAAGCATCTTAATGCTTTCGTTACAATACCTTAGTATTTTTACCTTTTCGTTTCACAACACCAAAAACTCAAATTTTTTAAGAACATCAAATGAAATTACGCTAAATGTCGAATAGGTACATAAAAATAAAATCATTATATAAAACTCTAAGTAGTGAAAATTAAAGCAATTTATAGTTCAAAAAATAGACGATAATTAGTGTGCAATATACAATGGCCAGCCCGCCTACTCCGCAAGGGCTCGGGTTCGATTGCAAGTAGGGTCAACAGAAACACGACTATAACCCCAGTTAAGAAAATATCGTTTCCTTAATGGAAACGATATTTTCTTAACTGGGGTTATAGTCGTGTTTCGGTCCCAGCTTCTGTTGCAAGATGGAGGTCGTAAGAACACATATCAGGGACGAATAGGTGACTTGGAAAACTTTGACATTAGACTATCCTCTAAGTCGAAGAACAGAAAGATGGACTTAAATAAATTATATCAAAATTGCATGCAGACTCAAGCCTATCTAGGAGCTGTCGTTGATAATCTCAAAAATGCTACCAAGACGGTATACTGTGCTTCAACGTCTACTGTGCCGATACACTGCGATGCAATACAAGTATCAGATTAGCACCCTAGCGCCGCCGAAGGCACGCGCGAGCAACGCATTCTGCTAATCTGATGCGAGCGTCAGCGTCAAAGTGAAGCTTGCATGCATGTGCTTGTTTGTCAGTTAACAAAACATGATTGGTGTTGTGATTCCTATCTTCGACAACTCCTTAAATAAATTACAGGGCTTGAAACACTTACCAAATACATTTAATTATATTTCAAATGTGCACTTATAAACCGACGAGCATGCATGAAAAGATTGATGAATGTGGAAGAAGCGAAAGATGTATGCCAGGATCGTAGTAAGTGGAAGGCCTTGGTCTCTGCCTACCCCGTTGGGAAGGAGGCGTGATAATATGTATGTATGTATGTACTTATCATTATTACAACTATTTTTGGAGTGGCGGGTTCTACCTCCTAGTGGTCCACCCTGGGCAATGGCATCTTTGGTTTTCTAACCAATGATCACGGCTAACAGATCCCTCTACGGTGGTGGCCGTTTTGTCGCAATCCTTACCATAGGAAGGGAACGGTTGATAGGTACTATTATTTTCTTGTGCCAGCACCATATATACATCTTTCATCACTAATTTCCCTAAATTTATCAAAATTATGCAAAGGGCCTCATAACCTAATTAATCGATATAAATAAAATTGAAAATCCATTACTTCCGATTGACGGCACTAAATAGGATTATTCTTTTTTTGTTATATTTTTAATGGTCACTAGAATCGAGCCGAATCCTAAAGTTACGTATGACAGCTCAACCACAGGTCGCTGTAACCTTGTTACGTCGTCATCTTTTCAAATCAAAATTCAGAAATACCATATCTCTCTAACTAATTACAAACAAAAGATATACATTATGATAACTCTAACCTAAAAAAATTATTTCCTAATATTATTATCATTTTAAATGCTAGAAAACATTTAATTACTCATACTGTAATACGCTCCTGCAAGGTTATATCGTTCGGACGCATATATTTTTAATTGCTAGTGATGTCATCTCAAATAACAGTATAGTACAATGGTAGTAATAGAATCCTGTCAATATTGAAAATAATAGCATAATTTGTTTTTACATTTGATTTGCCTTTTTATTGAAAACTAGCTGTTGCCCGCGACTTCCTCCGCTTCAATTTCTGTTATTATGAACGCGATTATTTTAGCAACATTTTGCACTGATGCTTCGCTCCTATTGGTCGCAGCGTGATGTTATATTGCCTAAAGCCTTCCTCGATAAATGGACTATCCAACACAAGTACTTCCGGAGATTAGCGCGTTCAATCAAACAAACAAACAAACTCTTCAGCTCTATAATATTAGTAAAGCTAATAGTTGGTCTTCAAAATAAAAACAAAATAAAATAAAAAGAAATAATAACCTGTTAATTACGTACTTAGTATCAAATAGTCACAGCGATACAAGTATAGAGTATGTTTAGATACATCACTAGTAATGCCAAATTGACAAACGTCATACGTAACTTTAGGATTCGGCTCGACTGTAGAATTTTTATAATATCAAACTCTGAAAAAAAAAAACTGTTTTAAAATCACAAGTTGGTTAAATGATTGTAAACCGACCATTTGCTGCATTGTCTTCATTGGTAACGAACAGCTTGCTAATGAAGATCATTGTAACATCCGTATTTATTAGTAATCATCCCAAACACAAACTGGAAACATTCAGTATAATCGTATTCCGTTTGTAATCAAAGACTGTATCACCTTAGTACACTGAGTAGCACGTATTTGGAGCACGCGCGTGTGCTACGATTAATCCGGATCTATTGATAGTAAACAAGCGTGTAGTTGAATTAATGGTGCATTGAACGTGTGTTTGCTACGCAAATAAAACCTTTTTAGGTATCAGGATTATAACTGAATCAAAACATGAAAACAACTATGGGCATTTTATTTGCCAGTTAATTGGATAGTTTATAATAGATAAGAATCAGATATGGTTATTTTATGACTTTGTAAAAAAACATTAATTTACATCATTAAATGGTTCTCTAAAATATTTAATAGATGGAGCTGCATGTACTTTGTTCTATGTTTGTTCTGCTTCCCAATGGTTGTTTGGAAGAGATAAATTACTTATGTATCTGAAAGAAGTGTATGAACTTATGTATCTTTTAGCAATAAGACTATTATCATGCTCCTTATATCGCACAAGCATTACGTATTTCTATTAGCACATTGCACAATGAATCTAAACATTAATCAGATTACATCCATACTTGTATCAGACTAAGACAAGGAAAGGCATAGTCAAGTTTCTTGTTATTAAATAACTTTTTATCTTTTAAGTACTTTGTACAATATTCATTTTTGATTTGAGAACCTTTACAGAAACGATTTACGTATGATAGAAAGTATTGAAACTAGAAGAGTAGTTGATACAATTTACAAGAAATCCTCTAAAATATAATATAATGCCTTTCAAATCGATCCTTGTTTTATATTATGAAAATCTGAATAGATTTCCTTATAAAATAGAAAATATATTATTTTTGAAGTCAATCAAAACATGTAGCACTGTTTACGTACTGATACCAGTACGCACTTCAATAATGATTATCATACGATAATCATTATTGAAGTGCTTTGTGATTAAATAAAATTTCATTTTATCCTTACTTACAGATCAATATTTTGGAGAACCTTAAATAATTATCGTATAGATACATTAACTAACAAAGTAGTTTTCTTTCGAGCTATATAATATAACTATCCTTGCAATGACATAATACCTTTTGATTTCCTCATAAAATACATAAAACTGACCACTCATTAAACGAAAAATCAAGCTGGAAATAAGTAGTTGAAAGTTTTTGTCATTGTCTATAAAAAAGCAATAACTTTTAATACTCAAAGTGTTGAAACTGCTCCATTAAGATGGTAATAAAACGAAATTGGTACAAGTACTCCAAAGTTCTTGGTGAAACTAAGTGGGCCGGTTATCTCGGCCGGCAGTGTAGGCAGCTGCCAACTTCGAAAACTTTTCGGGGTGGAAACTAGTGGTGGAAAAATGTAAAATTTAGACGACCCTTTAAATTTTTCGGGCGATTTGAGTGATGAAGTTCTGCCTTTAAAAGAAGTTTTGCCGTTAAATTATGTGTTTAGCCTGCTTTGAAGTGCGCTATTCATCTATACTAATAAATATTACGCAGAGGACAGATTTCATTGTTTGTTTGTACTGAATAGGCTCCGAAAGCCAACAGTATTCCTAATGAACATAGGCTACTTTTTACTGCGGGCCCGGTAGGTGGCGCTGCTGTCGGTATAAAGTAACAACCCATTTTCGCTCACTGCTGAGCACGGGTCTCTCTCCTTTTTATGGAGAGGGCTTAAGACCTTAGTACCACCGAGCTGGCCTAGTGCGGATTGGTGGACGGCGGGGGCGACGCTGTGGCAACATCACCCCGCCGTTGGAAGTTTCTCAAGCCGCCCGAAGGCCTCCAACAGGGCTTAACGACTGTTACCTCATGATAACAGCCGGGACCGACGGCTTAACACGCCCTCCGAAGCACGGAAGCGCTCAAGGTATGATGCCACAAACGGTCACCCATCCAATTAGTGACCGCTCCCATCGTTGCTTAACATTCGTGACAGAAACTGATCACGAGAAGCATTGGGCTATGAGCGCTTCTTATGACCGATTGGGTTGAAATTTTGTATGTTTTTTCCATGGTTTCACAGACACGAATGTATTAGGCGATACGAAAGCCCGATAGTACTAAGTTATATCCAAAAATGTGTGTCTTTATATATGCGATTACACAAATTTAACTTATTCATGAACTGATTTTAAATATAAGTTGGTTTACTTTATATCCCAGCTATCATCCTTTAAGGAGGTGAAAATAGGAGTGGAAGTTTGTAGATATAGGGAATCAATAACCGCTCAACTGTATTAAATTATGATTGGGTATGAAATAGTTTGAGTTGTATCTTGTAATTCCGTAAACGAATTTTTGACCAAAAAACGCAACACACCATTGAGCAACCACCTCATTCACTAGGTGCTCGACGGCTCCTGCCGACTTCTTTCTTATTCCTAAACTTATATCACCGCTTCATGGACTTCTTGTACTGAACTAAGTAAGAGAGAAGAGTAAAAACGCGTTGAAACATTTTTTTGTAATTGAACTACATATTCTGAAGTGAAACGTTTATTTATTTAGGCTTAATCTGACATTTCTAACGCCCCGTTGATCTAGTGGTTTGAATACCGGACCAAGATTTCGGGGACCCGGGTTCGATCCCCGGGTCGGGCAACCAAAAGTTTCGAATTTTCGAACATTGCTCGGGTTTGTGATCACCAAGCCGCATTTGGCAAGCGTGGTGATTATGCCTGTACCCATCATTGCTATGGTAACTTGAATTCAATGATTGAATGAAATGAATTTTGTTTTTGACATAGTAGCTTAGTTGACACATAGTATAACGATAACTTAATGACATATTGTGAAATTTTTGTGACCACTGCGCTGACACTGTTTTTTTTTTATTTGATTGTAATTCTGATTGTTAATAAGATAATTTATAATGATAATAATATGTATAATCACGAATACCTCATTGAGGTCATAATATAATTAAATTAACATCTACATGCCTGTATTGTCTGCAAAATTATATTATGTAGTGAATAAATGATTATGAATATGAATATGATGGAGGCCTTTTCCCTGCAATGGGATAATTATAGGTTACTTACTTACTTACTTTTGCCATTTTGAATACCTTACAGCGTGGTTGGCACGGGTTTGAGGTCTAAGCTGTAAATGAAAATAAAATATAATGCCTTTAATAGCTAGTTAAATCAGTATATTTATCTTTCATTTCAATGTATGGCATCTGTGTAAATTAAAGAATGGTTTCATATTTAGGGATTATTCGTTGGAGTAAGTAGGTAAATATAATTTCTGTAGGAGCATACTTTAAAACGAGAAAAAACATAATTAGCATTTTGTGCATTATTGATAATTTCCCAAAACTTTTTTGAGACAGGAAGTACTTTATTAAATACACCCGCTTTTGATTTTATTGATTTTTATTTTAAATGTGCCCCGATCAGGATGTAACCCTACAACTCTCAAAATAATAGGGGTTAAAGTATGAAATTGCCGATTATTTTTCCACTTTTTATTTTGTTTATAGCTCTTAAGTATAGTCATATTATTGCGTAAATCTTTTTGTATTGTATCAAAAACTAAATAAAGTAACTTTAGACTAAAAAAAAATGCAATACTAGTGCCTATTACTTCAAAGGAAGTCGTTGAAAAGACCCCTTACAATGTGTCAGCTGACCTTCTTGGTTCAATTAAGTATATTTGTATTACATACTTTGATTTTCAGAAATTTAAATACTATAATGCGTAGCTTTATAACCATCTAACTTTCACCTTTAATTGCATCGAAAACGATTCAGGCGTTTTTAAAAAAACTAAAAAATTGTTAGTATGGAAAAATGACTTTTCTCGATTTCGTCCATACAAAACGGCAATTTCATACTTTAACCCCTAATATTGCAACAAGCAACATAAATTATTATCACCTCTTTCGAAAATTTGCAAAATTATAAAACGTACAATGTTCCAATCTTTTGAAAAGTCGAACCTATATTCGTTACAACATCCATTACACCAAAACGGCCGCCGTAAATTCTCACCTACCATCAAAATCGTGAGCACCTCGCAAACTCTGTACTTACATCATGTTCTGATACATTACCTATACATCAGGCAATCTATATAATGGGAAGAACGGCGCGCACCTTCACATTTATTATTACTTCACACACTTTTAAGCCAGAATATGGAGATCAAACACCGCGGCCATTTTTTGTTAAGAAATCAACGCGCTTAGAAATTGAAACTATGAATGAAGCGACAGTAAAAACGATTTTATAATAATAACTTAAAAGGATCTCAATGGAGGGTGTTCTTGTAACAGGACATTCACACTGTCCTACAGGGCTCTAAAAGTGCTCTGACGTGAATTTTTTGAACGTATTTTCCGAAGCATGGCTAGTAGCTCCCCAGCCTTTTAAAGCCAAGCCAATTTTTTAAAGATAGTTTGCTAAATTGACATTTTTAACGGCCAAAAAGGTAGAAGTTTTTATTTTAACATTTCAAATTCTCCTTTCTCTCTTCTTAAAAGTCTATTCCTAAGATTTTTTCAACAATAAAGGTAAAAACTTGTTTGTCGAGCGACATTGATTAAAAGAGCGACATCTTGAAAGTCGTAGTTTACGCCCTTCCACCAAGAAGGTCGTCAAAAAAAATAATAAAACAATATTAAATACTGAACAAACTGCGATGTCAGCGCGCCCTTCAAGTGTAGCAAGTCAAAACCCTCCTCATAAATCCTACAGCAGAATGGCACGGGCTCATGATGAGTGTGTCATCCAGGTACGAGGATGGATAAATCTAAACCGAAGATAGCTGCGCTAAGAGTTTTCTCCTGCGACAATATCATGCAATCTAAGTAATGGCCCAACCGTAAGGCGACGGGGCTCTACGTACAAAATGTACACCGATAAGTGTAGCGGCTTTTTAAATTTAAAATGCTCTTAAAATATACACCGTACATTACATATGAAGAAGGTGGAGTGGTTTACAAAATATTGAAATCGTGTGGTTAAAATATGAAGCCCTTAGGTACGACATGGGTAACGGTTGGCTGTATGTATATTACCGTTGTTAGCTCTAGACTTAAAAAATAAAAAAAAACAACTGTCATTTGATCAAAACATGCTCGATGGGGAGTTTTTGGCGGGAGTTCGTGAGATACGTTTGGAGTCCGTTTATTTTATCGAATTTTTATTGTTTATAGTGATTTTTGGGTCGTAAAAGTGGTGTGATTTTGCGAAACGAAGTGTCGTGCGAGTGAACAATATACAGTTCAGTGAAATAACATGGTGTATGGGTCGTAACCAAGAAAAGTGGACCGTGAATTTTGGGCGGGAACGCGAACAGTTTACCTCTTTCTTGGGGACTTCTCTACATTCCTTCAATCTTTCGACTGTCTCCAAAAACTCCATCGAAGCATTAAAACGTCTAACATCAAAGTTTTAATGCAAAAATAAAGAAAACATTACTAAAGAATTGGCTTTATGGACAAGTATCCGAGGCCGTTAAACCTACTAAAGAAAAAAAAAGACGTGTGGCACTCGGAGACTGCCGCGGTAAAGCTATTGCATAGCATTTTTTATCAACTTATGCAATTATATCTGTGCCGGCCGGAGTGGGGGGAGGTGTTAGATTATTTTCGTTACGGAATTTCTGGATTCGGTCTCCACGCTTAAGACCCGCGATAGAAGCTATGCAATAGCTTAATTTTATAATTTTATGTATTTTCTAATTTTGACTTTTGTAATTAAATTTTTCTGTTATTTTGGCATATATACCATAGCCAATCATACTGTCAAAATCCTTATTTTCTTCAAATTCTTTTAAATTTCGAAAATTCAAAATTGTTCGATCGTGCCGTTCAGGCGGACCACCCGCCTCTGAAACTAATCCTTGTCTAATCATTTCTCGTTAAGAAGATAATATCAGTCTGTCTACGTATTTTCATAAGCATCACGCAAAAAGTACAGCGTCGAATTAAACGCAGTTTTCACACAAATATTGTTTAAGGTCTTACTTTTTAAACTATATTTAAGCACTTGATTGAAAGTGTAAATCAAAAACACAATTCGTTGAAAAAAAATCCGATTCCAAGCGAAGGCAGTCACGGGTAAATTCTAGTAAAAAAATAATGTTACGTAAAAACCCTGCGTGATTGTAACAAAAAAGGCTAAAAGGTCGCATTCCATATAATGATTAATTAGGATTGAAGAATTCCGAAAGAATTTAGTCCTTTTTCCAGTTATTTTGTGGAAATGTTGGAATTTATCGACATAAACGGCTTAATAGGACAAATGAGAGTCCCTTTTGAATTATTATTTTAAGTGTACGATATGTAATAACCATTTTTCTAAGTTATTAATTTAGTATTTAAGTTTTATTCTTATCTTACTGATAACCTTACTAATATCTGCCTGATGATCTGCGTGAATAAAATAATTTTTGAAATCAGTCCAGTAATTTCAGAGCCTATTAATAGCCAATACAAACAAACACACGCACAAAAATACAAATCTTTCCTCTTTATACTATTAGTGTAGATAACATAGTGAAGTACCATCGTAAATAAATCAATAAATAAATAAATATTTCAGACATGCCACACTGGGCCACACAGAGCCATCTAGTCCCAAATTAAGGTACTATTAAGTACCCTGTCGTATAGGGTACTAGACAACCGATAAACTTACTTATATTTTTTTTTTTTGTAATTACATACTTATAATACATAGAAAACACCCAGACCAGTACAAACAGACATGTTCATGCACACAAATATTTGTACTGTGCGGGGATCGAACCCGCGACCCATGGCTCAGAAGCAGCGTTAACTACCGCTGATCCAAATGGTCGTCATCGTGTTTGTTTATTGTACACAAATATACTACATTTAAATCTTAGTTCCGACTTCCGACAACTCCGCAAATCCGTGATCCGGAACCGGGTTTCGTAAGGGTTATCCGGGTAGGCCGTGGTAATGCCTACCCGGGCGAAGTGTGTTCACAAATCCGGATAAATACTTCAGGCTTCAGATCTATACTTTGAATTGAAAGCAAACTCTCAGTTACCTTTCCTAAAGGCAAGAATATCTTTAATTAAACCTCAAAAGGGTGGATTATGTTTCGTGAAATAAATATTTTTGATTGCTTAAGGTGGAATTTTTTAAGGAAAAATTCTTTGTTATACCTCTAAGACGTTTGTCTCAACTTAAGACATATCATATTATATTGTTTTTCTTTTTCAATATTATTAGTGTTTTGGCCTATGTAATGCACCACTTCGACCAGTGCTTGATCTACTGTGGCAACTCTTTTGGTTGTAAGCTTACTATTGAAGAAATCCGACAGATCCTGGAAACGCCTGATTCTTTTGGGCGTCATGATGTAATAATAATGTTACCAATTTAAGATTCAAAATTTCGGTTCGCCTCAGATATTTTATTTTTACTTCTTATCGTCATCAAATATGGCGGGGTTGGAAAAAAAAAATTTGTATGGTAGTATAGAAAAGTGTTGCATTTTTTACTTTCTCGGAAATGTTATAAATATTTCTCTGCGTAAGAACTATCCTCGTACTTGAACGAATATATTAAAAAAAGAATTAGTGAAATCGGTTCAGCTGTTCTCGAGATTTGCGCTAAGCAACACATTCAGTGATTAATTTTTATTATAGGTTTAGTTAATTGCCGTCAATAAAACAAATCAAAAAGTGTATTCAGATTTACCATAGACCTATGGTAAATCTGAATAGGTAGTACCTGTGATACCTGTACCACCTACTACCTAAATAAAAAATATTATTTTTATCTTAAAGATTTTTAAAATGCAAAATGGTGTTGTATGGCTCCATATTTTTCATATGAAACATTAAAAAAGAAATTATTAGTAATAATTAAAATATTAAAAGATTTTATATTAAATAATATAAAATCAACTTCGACATTAGAAAATGTCAGGCAACAACATTTTTATTGCTGAAACTAATTCATTTTCCATGTTAGCCAAATAAACAAGGCAGGCATTGTATCCAATAAATATAGTACAGTCAGTTGCAAAAAAAATTATATACTTCTGACTAATGTTGACTCTTAATACAGCGACATAAGGTTGGTAAAACGAAAGAGTGTTTACGTACTTTTGTAGCAGACTGTACAAGAAGTAATATTGAAAGATTAAACAGGTGGACGTTAAAAATGAATACTGTCTTCTTATTGATGTTTAGGTTTGTTCGAAGCGTCCTTAAAAAAGAAATATATTTCCCGCCTTCTCGACGTGTATTGTTCAAAATGTGTTAGTCTGTTTTTGGGAGTTCCATTTTTATTCAGGTACTTTTCCACAAAACATATTGGTGTAGAGGCTTACAGAAACGATTTTCTCTTTCATTTTCATGATAACTTTGTCTATCTAAGCTAGATTAGTTATAAATTGACGCTATAAATAGCTCAGTTATCTAACAACCATATAAAATGATTGCCCAAATAGGAAGATTGATTTGCAGCTTACAAAGAATACGAAGATTTCGGAAATTCGTTTGTCACTAGAAAAAGTTGCTAACAGAGTTCGAAGATCTCAGAGTTCAGGCCTCAACCAAAGAGTATTTTTTATTGGGATGGATGAAGATAAACTTTCAGATTTACTTCCAGTTTTTAGGCTTCACGTTTTATTTTAGTTTCACGGCATTGAAAACTTTAGAAACAAAGAAAAATTGTACTTGGTACTGGACAAAAAAAAACAACTACAAGTAACGCGTAAAAAGAGGGTGTAAGTACCAAAATGGTATTGTACCAGTACCAGGTACCAGTGGACGGTCGTCATGAAGCTGGTGCTCTCCGGATGCCAGGCCCCCAATTCCGCTAACTTACAAATGGCTCAATAGAATCGAAATTGCATCGCAATCTATTTTGACATAACTACCTTAATAAATGTGTCAAAATATACAAATTGCGATGCATAAAAACTTTATATGATATTTATGAAATTTAATTGCAATTATATTATCAATTGACGCCTATGACGTAGCGTCTCGGTGGCTAAATGGTAAAGCGCCGCGCCCGACATGCGAGGAGATGCGGATTCGAGTCCCGCCTGAGCATAATTTTTCAAGTTGAAATACTGATATTATAATTGATATGCAATTGCGATTCTATTGAGCGATTTGTAAATTAGCGGAATTGGGGGCGAGTTCAGAGGAGAGGGGACTTCTTAACCATACATGGACATTTAAAACCGTCTGACAAGCGAAGCCCGTTATGTAACCATTGTGTATAATATCTTGGCAGTGTCATTATTATTTTATCAATAAAAAATTTTTTGAATCTTAGAATATAAAATATTAATTCAGACTTTTAATTTTGATGAGGATGTTTCTAAGACCACTTTTATTGGTAAAATAATAATAACACTGCCAACATATTATACATATTGGTTAAATAGCGTAGGCTTCGTTTGTCAGTCGGTTAAAAATGCAAGGTGTGTATGTACAGACAGCGGCATGTCAACCTACCCAAAAAGTTAAAGGTCATTGAATTGATTTTCAACTTTAAGTCCAACAAGTAGAGATCAATATCAATTGAGGAAATTTGACGTTGTGTGGTAGGTTGACGTGCTGTTGTCTGTATATCCAAACTTTCGCATTTGCAGCTTAAGAAGAAAACAAAAAACCTACCTACATTACGTACTTTTCAGTTACTAACCCCCGTATTTATAAACAAGTAAAAGTAATTACTTGACTACAAGTAATTCATCGTCATCATCGCAGCCTTTAAGTTGTCCGCCTTCGGACGTAGGCCTCCTCTCCCAATTTCCATTTCTCCCGATTCCGTGCCATCGCCATCCAGTTTACTCCCGCTCGTCCCTGAATATCGTCGACCCATCGTTTTGGTGATCTTCCTCTGCCTCTGGTGTTTGCTCGTGGTCTCCACTCAAGCGCTCTTCGAGTCCACCGGCTGTAGTCCAGTCTAGCAATGTGTCCCGCCCATCTCCATTTCCGGCGTTCTATTTCTTGCACGACGTCTACGACTTTAGTCTTTTCACTGATCCACTCGTTTCTCTTTCTGTGCATCAGAGTTATGCCAAGCATCGACCTCTCCATTGCTCTCTGTGCTACTCGTAGTTTCTCAGCAGACTTTTCAGTCAGAGTCGTAGTTTCCATGCCATATGTGAATACAGGCAGGACACACTGGTTAAATACCCTGGTTTTCAGGTGTTGCGCGATATTCTTAGAGCGAAAATTTTTACAAGTAATTACTTGAGAGACAATTTGTATGCCCTAATCAAAAAATTACTAGAAGTTATAACTACCAAAAGTTAGCATTTCCAGCCAAATAATATGACTATTAATAGTGACCAATTTCTTTCACTTAAGTACTAGGTATGAACATTTTAAGTTATGACTTTCCTAAGCAATAAGTAATTACTTCTTTATAAATACGGGGGTAAATCATAGCTGGATAACATATTCTGATGCAGCGGATCAAAACAAAATTAGACTATTCCTGTGTCGTCGATCCGGTTATCCGGGTCGACGGACAAGCCGGATGTAGCCGGGTCCCGTAATACGATAATGATGAGTAAAGAATGAATTGTATTACCTTTCTGTCTGGAGCTAGATGAGAATGCTTTAGTGGTTTACTTTGAGGAAAGGTAGAAAATCTGATAACTTATCAACGTTAGTAATTTGGTAGAGTGGAATAAGTATAATTTTATTATATTAGGGGTTAAAGTATGAAATTGCCGTTTTGTATGGACGAAATCGAGAAAAGTCATTTTTCCATACTAACAATTTTGTAGTTTTTTAAAAACGCCTGAACCATTTTCGATGCAATTAAAGGTGAAAGTTAGACAGTTATAAAGCTACTCATTACAGTAGGTATTTAAATTTCTGAAAATCAAAGTATATAATACGAGTACAAATATACTTAATTGAAGCAAGAAGGTCAGCTGACACATTGTCAGGGGGTCTTTTCAAAGATTTCCTTTGAAGTAATAGGCACTAGTATTGCATTTTTTTTTAGTCAAATGTTACTTTATTTAGTTTTTGATACAATACAAAAAGAATTACGCAATAATATGACTGTACTTAAAAGAGCTATAAACAAAATAAAAAGTGGGAAAATAATCGGCAATTTCATACTTTAACCCTTATTATTACGAGAAATAGGAAGGGCTATTATAGCATATTGTAAAAAATTAATAATTTTCGGAATAGTAACTTCTCTGTTCCAATCAGTTGGTAAAGGTATGAACTACAAGCACAAATTGCGTTGCGTACCTTTTTTTTGCTATTCCTAACATGATTTATTTTCATATGTAAAAAAAATAATGCAAATTAATGAAATACAAAAAAATATTACAAGTAGTTTGGGCCAATTTTTTAAAAGATATTGCTAATCCATTACATACTCCTAAAACATTCATTAAAAATTAGTAGGTACTTTAAGTTTATTCTAGTTTTATGTGGTTTTTCACATTACCTAACCCGTTCGGGAATCGAAACCTGTCTAAACCACTCGACTTCGTGTCATATTATTTATGAAAATATTTAAAAGAAAATTTCGAAACATTTTCAAGCTTATCTTTATTTGTATGACATCCCCAATAAAAACACCTTTGTCGCAAACCTCGTTTGGACAAATACGAGGGTAAAAGAATATTTCCACAGAATATAAAACACAATTGAAATTAGGGCAGTCTTTTATGATTCGTTCGCAGACCGGTGCGTGAAAAGGAACGAAATTCGCTTCAATTTAGACGAATATTCGAGAGTTTACTATCCCGTTGTGTTTTTAAGAGTGAAATTGAGGAAAAAGTACAAAAGAAATATGCATTAACGTGAAATATGGCTTTTTAATACTTGAGTATTGTTTTCAATTAACAATTAAACTTCGTTAGTCAAAGTATGAGGTGGGTTGTGTTCTTTAAATGTTATTTTAAGGTTTTAACATAACCTACAAATAAGTAGTTAAAGACTATTTAGAAATAATTAAAACGCATGCGACTTCTATTGGTTGGTTGGTTTTGTTCTCAACCACAGAAATGATGGGTACAGGCAATGATATTTAAAAAGTAATAGATATGTTACATGCGCTCTCAATATGCGTCCCTAAAACTTCACAATTGTGACGTCTTTTCAAATCCATGAAAGAGAAAGTAATTGTTTTTTTCACGAGTATGACAAGGACAAAATAAGAATTACGCATGTGTGCAGTTGTTCGCAAGCGGCACATATATTTCGATAGTTTTGTAAGGGCATAACCTATCTATACTTTTTAAATATCATTGGGTACAGGCATAATCACTACTCTTGCCAAATGAGGGTTGGTGATCACAAACCCGAGCAATGTTGGACAATTCAAAACTCTTGTTGCCTGACCAAAGCATCGCACGATAGGCCAACTGAGCGTTATATCAATGATAGAGGCCTTTGCTTTAATAATAATAATAATAACTTTATTTGCCAAAAGATAATAATTTACATAGTATGTACACAAGTTTAAAATACTAAACAAGCTTAAAACTAACTGACATACATATTAGCCTCTGTTGTCAAACAAGGATTTTTTTAAATCCTGTATTTAGGCAATCACCGCCTCTCCACCTTTAATAACGTTACATTTTGACGACCTCCGTGGCGGAGTGGCGTACACACCGGTTTTCAAGGTATCGCCTGCTCCGAGGTCCCGGGTTCGATTCCCGGACGGGTCAATGTAGAAAAAATGTGTTTTTCTAAATTTTCTCGGGTCTGGGTGTTTGTGGTACCTTCGTTGTTTCTGTTTTCCAAAATACGAATGCTTTAAATAGTTATTCAAATTGGGATCAGAACAATGTATGTGATGTTGTCCACATTTATTATTATTATTATTATTATTATTATTTTATAGGCTTGTATCATTTACTATTACTAAGTTTACTCTATACATATTATAGGTATGTGCTTTGCAGTGCGACGATTATAGGCTGTTACTTTACAATTTGTTAACTCTTTTTATTGTTGGTCATAGCAAAGTTTTATGAAGGCATTAAATTTTTTTTTAATTTTTAATTTTTATTTTATCATGAATTAAAATTGATTGAAATTGGGGAAGCTAGGAATGGCTAAACACAGGAGCGAGGTAAATGTCAAAATTGGGCCAAAATAAACACATTTCTAGTGCCTGTTGTTCAGTAACACAATTCTTTAAAAGTATAGGTATTTGTTTTTACAGTTGCAACTTGCTCTTAATAAGTATGGACTATCCCGGTATCATCGTCGCCATTTTAAATCAGTCAACTACAGGACACAGGACCCGCCAAAAGAAGTACATTGCCATAACCACATCGCTAGGTAGAGAGTTGGAAACACAGAACATGGGAAAAGGTTAGAAAGGCGTAGGCGGGGCAGGCGCGTCACAGAGGTTATGAGCAAATGCTTATACTTCTGCCCAAACATAAATGTAAGTGAGCACTGTGATTGATTTATTTTGACGTCGCGCGACCAATGGGGACTACCGTTTCTTTGTTCACCAGTTGGCGCCACTGTAGACTGAGGTCCGGAGGTATACCTATCAAAGGCGATTGGCGCCTAAACAAAGTGTTATATGTTGAATCTAATTAAGGTTATATTGTTTATAAATAACTATGTTGATATCAACAAACTAACTTCTGAAATAGTTGCTCTTGAGGCCGCCTATTCTTGCACTTTTTCTTAATTCCTCTTTTAAAACGTTTACATTAATCGCCAAATAATCCATATTTGCGATATTTTTCGAAGGAGATCACTTTCCAGCAAGTAAATTAAAGAAATTATAATTTATGCAACAAAATCCGCTAAAACCAGTACAAAGTGAATGATATTGGACCTTACGCGACACTAGCGCCTCTAGTGGCAAATTCTCTAGCGATAGCCCCCATTGGGTCGGGTCAAAGAATTCGCTTGATTGGCGTCCTTTGAACTCGTTTATGTGTAGTGGGGTGCGAGTGGCGACACTGTTCTCATACAAATGGCGCATGATAGCCTTTCGCACCTTTTTCCATGTTCTGTGGTTGGCAAACACCATTTGGATCAGTGGTAGTTAACGCTGCTTGGGTCGCGGGTTCGATCCCCGCACAGTACAAATATTTGTGTGCATGAACATGTCTGTTTGTACTGGTCTGGGTGTTTTCCTATGTATTATAAGTATATATTTACAAAATATAAGTATGTTTATCGGTTGTCTAGTAGCCAATACGACAAGCTTCGTAGTAGTTGCTTAGTTTGGGACTAGATGGCTCTGTGTGGCCCAGTGTGGCATGTCTGAAAATAGGTATTTATATTTGGTCAATGGTGAAATGAAGATGGTGCTGCCTTTCTTCTCCTGGTAGTACCTTTTGAGTTGCTTCTTAAGAGGAAACACAAGGGCCGTTTTTCCATACAAACGAAGTCCTCTGTTTCCTCCCTGGATAATGCCAGTAGAGCAATAATTTTTATTACAAAAATCTATGGCCACTATTAGCATGTTTCTATGTTTTCTGTTTTTTCATAAATTAATTAATAAAAAAGATATGAGCCCTCAAAAATAAAAAAAATCGCCTGATTTTCCGCTGTGTTCAAACATCCAGAAAACAAATTTCGCTAAATTTTAGAACAAAAGGAATACATACGAACACGGCCAAAGCCTTTTTTAATTTTTAATGAAAAAAGCATTTAAATCGGTCTAGTTTTGGAAAAGGAATCGGGAGACTACGAAACGTTGATTTGGTGTGCTTTTAGTAGGTATTTTCGGTCCAAGAAGCAGTTGTCTCTATCACACTTTGCGGTGAAGGCGTTTGGCACTGCGCGACAGCAATAGATTTTACAAATACCTATTTTCCAATTCTCTCGCCCGTTGTGTTTTCTCTTAAAACACTAAGAAATAGCATAGATAGTGTTATTTTTGAGCCAGTACTACACGTCACCCCAGTCTACCCTTATATTAAAATAACGTAATTCACTGGGTTTAATCAAGTATTTAATTTCATTCCATGCAAGAGAAACCGCCGCTGATGGCGATAAAATATACCAACGACCTCAATATACTCAAGATAACTCGGAACCATTAACAATATTGCCAAACCAATCCCAGCTTTGCCGATTTGTCGAATTAACACGTCCGACCCGAGTTTGATTTGTAACTGAATACAAATGTTCCTGACTTGATCTATATGCAAAATACTAATATAGTACGGATAAAACAGCCCGTACATTTTTGAGCAAAAATTTCGTCTTAATAGCACTACTAGAGCCAATAGATTTAATTGTATTACTTCTAAACAAAACCAATGCTAAAAAACTAGAACAGTATCATTTTAGCAAACTAACCCTAGTATTTATTGAATCACTGTTAACTGGTTTTCATTCTGGCATTCTTTCGTATTGTACATTATCGCTAAAAGCGGCCACTGTTGGCGTTAGCGTCTAATTAGACTTTATAAACAACTTAATGAAAAGTTTACTGTGATTCAATAAATACTAGAGGTAATTTGCTAAAATGACACGGTTCTAGTTTTCTGAGAATCGATTTTGTTTAGAAATAATAAGATGTTTGTTTGGGCGTCATTTAAGACGCCTGGAATACTTTAAGTTTAAAGTTGTGATTGTGTTTGTTAGAGTTCACAATTAGCTAGACCTAATATGTAGCTTAATGGCAAAGTCCGCATTCAAAGATTTTTTTTTTATGTTTAATTCATTTCCATATTTTTTTTTATCTTTGTCATGATATGCGTACTTTAATTTTATAAATAAATTAACATAAATGAACTAATTAATGCATTTAATCAGTGCTTTATAAAGCTATCGCTGTAGCAGAATAACAAAGTCTGTGGATCTTCTGCAAAAGTTGAATCATAGAACACCATTTTGTCCGTTGTAAGCCAAACTGCGATCACCAATCTGCCTGTCAAGCTTGATTAATATGACAACATCCTCCCTTTTTAGAGGCCTACGTATATACCTCCACCATGTATACAGAATGAAATTTTAACCACTTTCCAAAATTTTTATAGGCGTTCAGTATCGTATTTAGAGCCCATTAATGAAGTAAAAAATGTAAATCAAGCTTTCACCCGAAAATATTTTTCGCAATATAGTTTTCAATTTTTACGGTCCTAGGCCTGATAAGGTATAAAGGGAAAATCGAAAACTTAGGAATAGTATCGTAATAAATGAATAAGATGCGAATCGCGTAAAAAAAGTGTTGCTAGGCAGCCGTATCGAAATTTTTTGATTTTTTGCGGACATTTTCTAAGTGCTTTATCTTGACATTTTTGTACTGGGCTATACCAAAAGAAAAACTACGTCATTTGTTTTTTGTCTCGTAGATTGATATATTAAAATTTGGAAAGTGGTTAAAATTTCACCCTGTATTATAGGGGCTACCGTGAAAAATAAACCTTGATGCTAAGTATCAATCACTTTGCCGGAGTGGTCAATACAGATATTGTCATAGGTAGTCTCTAAGATTAACTCGCACTGACAGACAAACATGGCGAATCTATAAAGGTTCCTTGATGACTAAACCCTAAAACTGCCTGAAGTGTACAGGCTTTTTTACTCATACTGCTATGTCGATTCCTAAAAAAGGGGAAGCGCTTTAATGTTACGGCCGCCGAGTTCGGAATATTGATAAGGCTCCGATGAGTTTTACTTTGCTTTAGGTGATTTTTTTGCTGATGATCGAAAGGGGTGTCTTATTGATAAAACATTATGGTTCATGTGCTATTTTTACATATAAAATTGAGTCTTCAGACAGGTCTAGGACATGAGCATCAAGTTACAGCAAATGAATTAGGTTTTTAACAAAAGCGTGGCTCAAAAAGGGGAAATAATTTAACTGCCTGCGTAGTACAGGAGCGGCCTATAATCAAACACTGCAGGGCGAAGGCTTCCATCATTGAGTTCATGTTACCACAGCAATAATGGGTACAGAAATAATCACCAGGGATGCCAAATGCGGATGGGTGATGACCAACCCAAGTAAATATCGAATATTTGAAACTTGTTGCCCGACTCGGGGATCTAAGGATCTCCGCTATGATTGATACTACGCCACCCGCATCCAGCGTCTTCCTGCGTCCTCATCAGATCGTCGGTACACCTGGTGGGGGCTACCGACAGATCGTCGTCTGGTGCGCGGTAAACATTCCAGAACCTCTCCATTGCATAGACCATCGGATGTTCTTAATATGTGCCCCACTCATACCACTTTGACTCCACAATTCTTTTAGTGATGTCGGTTATCTTATTTCTACGGGTTCCTCATTTCTGATTCTATCACGCAGGGAAATACCGAGCATTGCTCTCTACATTGCACTCTGTGCGACCTTGAGCCTTCTAATCTATACTAATATTATAAAGCTGCAGAGTTAGTTTGTTTGTTTGTTTGTTTGTTTGAACGCACCAATCTCAGGAAGTACTGGTAGGTTTTTTTTTTTGTGTTGGATATACCATTTATCGAGGAAGGCTTTAGGCTAAATAACATCACGCTGCGACCAATAGGAGCGAAGCATCAGTGAAAAATGTTGCAAAAATAGTCGCGATCATAATAACCGAAATTGACACGGACGAAGTTGCGGGCAACAGCTAGTGTGTAATAAAATTTAATCAGTTGGGGGCAGCACTTAGCTTTAGTAGTCCCCTTAAAACAATAAATATCTATCATCTATGTTGTATCGCGAAATGTCAATACGAAAAACCTAAAAGTAATTGAAAAAAGTTCAAACGCAAAACTTTAAAAAGATTTAATATCAATGGGTGCACGTTTCCAATAATACCTTTAGCGGATGAAAAGAAAAGAAACGAGCAACAATCGCCGTCGCTCATTAACACGTGAAAGGTCGGGACTGGAATCGAACCTGTAATCTATTTGCACTGGAAGATCATTCAGTGCTTGGTGCAAGTTATGAGATTACGACAGGAAAATGGTTTCTTATAAAAAAATACTGAATAAAAACCTATGAATTTATTTTGTTTGCTCTACCAATTTTTTTGTAGCTCTATTCACATGAACTCTATCGATTTAAATTTCGAATTTTTATGTCTAGCCTGGCATACCCAGTGGGTCTAGCACAAAAAACTATCGAATTCAAATCGTTTGCGTGTTCGTATCGCCATCGAAATATTTAGTATGAAAACTTAAACAGCGCTCGCGTGGTCAAAACGAGAACTACAAAACAAAGTACGAACTTTGTGTCGTTTGCTTTCGATACGCAAACGATACGAAGTCGATCGTTTTTTGTACTATAGGTACAGGTAACCAGTATCAGTTTAAACTAAATTGTAAATATGCTTTACTTTAGTAGCTCCATTCACACATTCCAAGCAAACCAATCCAAAGACATGTAGTCAACTTTTAATCGACAAATCGTTGGTTATCAGAAGCGTAAATACAACAAGTTGACCAACTTCGACGGTGTTTTTTTTGATAGGCAGACCAATAGGTTGTGATGTGGCTTTAATATGATAATGTTTCAAATACAAAGAAAACTCCATTCCTACAAGTTGGAATATTGGGTTGAAAAAATAAATAAATAAACCTTCAGTCAGTGCCAAACACCGACAATCACAACGCATAAACGTAAATAAGGCTTATTTTATAATTTTTATAATTAATTTTGAGCTGAGGTCCAGTTGCGCTTTTTTTTTGTGCAGATGAATACATTTACCAAGACCAAGTAATGAAGATCCCCCCCCCCCCAACTTTGATGTCGCAATAAGACAGGAGCCGTTTTTTGTGCAAAGGAATACATTTAAGAAGACTAAGTATGAAGGGGGGCTTTGATGTCGCAATAAGATAGAAGCCGATCTGCCCGCTTTCGCTCCTAACTTAACCCAGACCATTTGCGTAGATGGGATAGGTCTAACGAGGGATGGAAGAGAATACAAATTGTCACCAATGCACACAGTGCTCCCCGTGATTGGGGTTCGATTCCTGTGCGAGCTTTTGGAGATTAACTGTTGTTGGTCTGATTGAATATAGAGTTCTAATTAATGGATTGTATACAAAGTGGGGCAGGAGTTCCTATGTTACTGATACTTAGGTAAATTGTATTAATTTGCTCCAATAAATACAAAAAAGTTTAATCATAATCTCTTATTAAATAGCGGGAGACTGATTTCTTAAATAGGTAAACCCTGCGTTTTAGGTCACCAGGTGTGTGTATGTGTTTGTCTGTGTGTTTGTACACTTTAGTGGCCAGTTATGAACAGTAGGTAATCTTCCAATTGTGTCTTAATACTTAGTAATAGCCTATAATCATCCCACTGCAGGGAAAAGGCCTCCATCATTTAATTCAAGTTACCACAGCAATGATGTGTGTACTGGCATAATCACCACGCTTGCCAAATGCGGGTTGGTGATCACAAACCCGAGCAACGTTCGAAAATTCGAAACTTTTTGTTTCCCGACCCTGGGATCGAACCTGGGACCCCGAAATCTTGGCCCGGTCTAGTGGTTTAAATACCGGGCCAAGATCTCGGGGTCCCAGGTTCGAATCCCGGGTCGGGCAACAAAAAAGTGTCGAATTTATTGAACGTTGCTCGGGTTTGTGATCACCAACCCGCATTTGGCAAGCGTGGTGATTATGCCTGTACCCATCATTGCTGTGGTAACTTGAATTCAATGATGGAGGCCTTTTCCCTGCAGTGGGATGATTATAGGCTGTTACTTAACCTTTGATTTGTGCAATTTACTATGGGTCTCATAAGAAGGCTCAAGATCACCCAGCGAGCAATGGAGAGAGCGATGCTTGGTATTTCCCTACTCTATCGAATCAGAAATGATGAGATCCGCAGGAGAACTAAAACAACCGACATCGCTCGAAGGATTGCATCGTTGAAGTGGCAGTGGGCGGGACACATAGCGCGGAGAACCGATGGCCGTTGGGGCGGAAAGGTTCTCGAATGGCGACCGCGTACCGGACGACGTTCCGTGGGCAGGCCCCCTACAAGGTGGATCGACGATCTGGTCAAGGTCGCGGGAAGCCGCTGGATGCGGACAACACAGGACCGATCGTTGTGGAGATCCTCGGGGGAGGCCTATGTCCAGCTGTGGGCGTCGTTCGGCTGATATGATGATGATGATGATGATGATGTGCAATTAAAGTATTATTTGTCTATATAGACAATTGATACGGGGTTTGATGTACCTATCTTAGTTTTAATAAGTTTCCGATATTCCAACGCTGTTGCAAGCGCCATGATCACGGGAGAACTCATAAAAGCTAAGGTATGTAAATGGTATAAGCCCCGTATCAATTAACTCCATTGATAGTTACCATGGAAGTTTAAATTAGTATAGTATCTGTCTATCTAAAATAACAAAATGTTAGAAATAAAAAGCGACCAAAAAAAATGGCACAAAAACCTAATCGTCATTTAATGGCAAAAAAACTGAATCGTCATTTAAAAAACAAATGAAAGTCAAATAAAATAATATGTTACAAAGAATAAATGAATATAGAAAAGGCGATCCAGTTGTAGAAATAAAAGTGTGGAGTAAGCCAACCGTACCATACTCTGTTTGGCACCGATCAATTTCTTAATTCAATATTAATATCGCCCTGTTTACGATCTGTATCGCCGTTCGCTTGTTTATAAAGCTACGAGCCAATCAGAAACTTGGAACTAGAGAGAGTGGGTATTTCCTTAAGGGTTCCGTGTACTAACGGTATTAAATGTAACAGTAATATTTGCTCACACGCGAGAATTGTACGTAAACCTAAGAATAAAACAGTTTTTAAAATTGTTTTTTAAGCAAAGAAATTGCTGGCGTAAATTGTACACAATTCCTTGAATAAAAATTTTGTTTGTCTTAAGTTAGACTGGAACCCACAATCTTCTACTTTTCGGCCTTCTGCTCTAACCAACTGAACTACCAAGATTTTGTTTGTTTCAACGAATTTATTCAGTGCTTTTTACACTGTGAGCCAGCGAAGTTTCATCTCATGCCAGAGAGAATCATTACGTTTTTATGTAGCTTAGCTGAAGTTTAAAGCAGCTGCCCAGTAAGTAGATGGTACAAGTGTCGTCCCATCATCAAGTCAAGGAATGGGTTATGAAACCCATTCCCTCAAGGCTCAAGGTCTCACAGAGGGTAATGAAAAGAGCAATGTTTGGTATTTCGCGATAAAATCAGATAACTAAATTATCCCGTCCGGGAACCGAACCTCGGAGCATGCAACTTTGAAAACCGATGCCTACGCTTAGTTAGTAATAAAAGGTAACATGTTTATATATCAGAACATTTTTTCATAAGAAATAAACTCCTGAAGGCACATTTCGACATAGCCGATTTCACAACGACAGCGGACCCCTAAAACTCTCTAATAAGTACCTAAGCAAGCATTGCTGAAGCGACTCAATATCCGTTGATCAATTTATGGAAATATCTACTACAAGTTGCACGTGATCTGTTTTATAAAAAGCAGAAGAGTTAAGATTCTTAACGTTGAAACAGAGAGAAAAAAATAATTAATACCTGCTTTGGAAAATACGAAAATTGTTTAGTCCTAACTTCAATTTCATTAAGAGTAACAAGAAAATAAATTATCGAGCACCCATTCAAAATTTGTGTTTTCTAGAGTTATTTAATTCGGGGTTTATACCGTGTACCTTATTTATTATGAGTTTCCGATATTTCGGCACTGTTGCAAGCGCCATGATCACGGGAGAACTGTTGTATCTGCGGGTGGGTAGCTGTTAACAACAGTGCCGAAATATCGGAAACTCATAATAAATAAGGTACATGGTATAAACCCCGAATTAAATAACTCTAGTGATAGTGACCATGAAAGTTTAAATTAGTATAATTGTGTTTTCGTTACTAAAACCAATAAATTGCAGGTTAAAAGAAAGTAAGACAGTTAACTCTTACAACAGATTGTGTTCAATATTTAACACTGTTTATAACAAACTAGCTGTTGCCCGCGACTTCGTCCGCGTCAAATGATATGAATAATTTTCCCCGTTTTCGCAACATTTTTCACTGCTGCTTCGCTCCTATTGGTCGCAGCGTGATGATCTTATTGCTTACTTTTAAAGTCCTGTATCACTTAAACAGTTATACTTCTAAGCCCAAAAAGTACGTCTTACCCACCTTTCAACTTAGGACCCAAGGGCAGACATTTTCAGCTTAGACTTGCTATTCGGGGTAAGTTATTGAAAGGTTAAGATGTTTATACTTGCTAAGAAAGAAGGTTATTGCGTTATTTATGGTTAAAATTTAAATGAGAAAAGTTGAAAAAAAAATGCCTTTAAAAGCTGTAGTATGTATTCATTTGTCAATCTTACTAATATCAAAAATGTAATAGTTTGATGGATTGTAACTGAATCACGCTATAACACATTATATGATTTTTAGCAAAACTTAATTAGAATTATAATCAGTATTTAAATTTGAAAAACTTTGTGCCGGGCAGGACTAGATCCCCCATATCTATGCATACCAGGAGAGGTACTTTGCCCAACTTTGCTACCGAGACATTACGTCACAGCGCCAATTTTTCAAGCAATTTTACTTTCACGTTTTCCCGACTATGAAAAGTTCGTTTGTCATTTTACAACATTTTATTCATTGTTATTCATTTTTTGCCGACGGCACCAACAATGGCGTCGTTTAATGGATAGGGTGCGGCAAATTGACAATATTTGCTGACTCTACGCATCCACAGTACAAGTACAGAGTAGTAGAACCACTATTAGACAAGTTAAAGTTTCTGATACTACCAAAAACTATATTCATATCATTCCGCCCCGTTATATTTTTTACAAAATAATTTCTAGTCTTCTCTAATGTTAGGTACCCAAAGATCCCCTTTATATTAGGTTCAATCTTCCCTAACGCCTTCTTACTGTGTATCTGCCAATGAAAATGCGGACTGATAAAATGATTGTGGTGACATTCCGTACCACAACCAGCGCCGGACTGTGGAAACGCACTGATCTACTGCAGTCTGCAGCTCACAATATTTTGTACTAAGTAGGTAGACGATAAAATGTTAGTTTCTTTAAACCGCGCAAATTCTGTATTTTTATGTTGAGTGAAACAGTTATATTACGTGTTTCACTCTATCTCTGATTTTTTATTTATTTATTTATATCCAGTTGTACAACTAGTTGTTACATTTGTATCATCTGCCAAACTGCTCAGCAGTTTGTCGGCAGTAGTTCTCATCTAGTATGTAAGTACATTAGAATCTTAGCAAAACCACAAGACGAGTTATTCTATTTCTTATAATTACAACATTTAACTATTATTGTAATACTGTAGCGCCGACACACACCACTCGGTAGGCAAAAGTGTAAGGCACCTTTGCCACCAAGCAGTGCCCATCAGCGCCACAGGATCACGGGCACAAGGAGAGATAATGTTTTTTTAATATACTCTTCAGTTGATGTTTAGAGCTCACAGCCTGAATCAGATCTGGTGGTAAATCATTTATCAATCTCGGAATAATACATCGCCTGGTTCGTTTCCCATAATAGTTTTTAGATCTTGGCACTACATATTTTTTCCTTTTCGATTGTCGTATAGGATGCCTATAGATGCGCTCCTTTTTAAACTCGTTATTATTAAATTGTTCTATTATTAACTTCATGTTGACTTTTCTATCTATAGGTACCTACAACTTCGCATATTCTAAACAATTTCTCATATTCTTTATTACATTTATTTTTGACCTTTTTGTTTACCAATAATTTTAAAAACCTTATTTGCAACGCTCTAATTTTGTTGATATAAGTCGGGAACGCAAGACCATAGGCACCCAATCCGTAATTCATAGTGGACTCAGCTAGTGCGTGGTACAGCATATATAATATTCCTGTACTGGTCATATATTTTAAGTGACATAGTTTTCCTAATATGCTGCGTAACTTTTTACTGATCTGTTCAACATGTAGATTCCATACAAACTTACTATCTATAATCAAACCTAAATATTTATATAAAGATAAAATTTGTATGTAGGTATTGTAGTTCCGTGGCTTTATTTGTAAGTTGTGTGCGATAGCATTACTAGTTGTCTCATTATAACATTTATAACAAATGATCCAGTTTTATTAGATAAAAGTAGGTTATTTCTTAAATAAATAATTAATTACTGATTTAGACCTCGTTTAAATACTTACCTTCGCCACATACTTATTACGGAGCACCCTTCCACGTGATAATGATCTGTTCTGTAAGCTGTGATATAACGAAAACGGTGGTGTAAGCCTTCCGTTCCTCTCAACCTTTATGTCAGTCGAAAAATAGGACTGCTAAGGATCTCTGCAATCAAGACCACGATCTCCCAAAGATTCAAATCGCCTCGAAGGGTAGAAAGTTAGTAAATTAACTTCTACAGTTAGGCCACTGGTAAAGGTTTAATACTTTGCTTCCCATTTTCGTCGAGAAGAGTACTCCTTTAGTCACGTATTACGACACCCAAATAACGAGACGAGAGGGTGCTTTTCTATTTGAAGCCGGTTACACTAAGTTATTATATCAAGAAATATGATTGAAAACTGCTATTTCTTTCATAAGTGAATAAATGAATATGAATATGAAAAGCGACCTACTACATTCACCTCGACTGTGTCGCATCCATCAAGGCGACGTTACGTGTAGGCGATTTGAACGAATTTTCGGCGATTCAAGCGATTTTTGGCGATCCAATCACTCATCCAGGCTTTATGAGAATTTATTAGTTTTAGACGTGATGGTTAAGTAAGGTCATAATAATGACGCACGAGTTACATAAGACTGAAGCCTAAAAATAGGATAGTGGCATTCCTATTCACATCGTTCCTCTTGCTGTAAAATTTAACGCCCCGTTAGTTTAACGCCCCGTTGTTATAGTGGTTACAATACCGGTTCAAAAACTCAGGGTCTCAGGTTCGATCCCCGGGTCGGGCAACAAAAACTTTCTAATTTTAAACCATTGCTCGGGCTTGTGATAACCAACCCGCATTTGGCAAGCGTGGTGATTGTACCAGTAGATACCCATCATTTCTGTGGCGACTTGAATTCAATGATGCAGCTTTTACCTGCAGTGGGATGATTATCAGCTATTATAATCAGGAATCCGAACTTGCGAGACCATTTAGCATCGCCTCTGTTATGGCAAATCAAAGAGAAAACAGAGAAATAAGGGATAGTTTTGTATGCTAACAAATAAAAGATTCGTTTCTTTGATTGATCGATAGAAAAATTTGAAAAAATGCATATAAAATCTAAAATGAACGCCCCATTGGCATTGTGTTTTAAGTACCGGCCTGGATCTCGTAAACCTGGGTGCGACCCCGGTCTGGCAGCAGGTATTTCTAATTTCGAACATTGCTCGGGTTTGTGATCACCAATCCCCAGTTGGCAAGCGTGGCACGCCTGTACCTTCTATTCCCTTAATGTGACTGCACCGAAGACATCCAAAAAATGAAGCTTTATAATATAACTGGTTTAATTAAATTATAAATGGAGTGGAAGAGAAAATCATACAGCTCTAGATGTATTGTCTGTGTTACATTAAATTTCAGTATTTAAAATTGAAAAATTATGTCTCAGGCGGGACTCAAACCCGCAACTCCTCGCATGCCGGGCGCGGCACTTTATCATTTAGCCACCGAGACACTACGTCGTAGGCGTAAATTTTTCAAGCATATTCTTATATTCTTATCGCTGTAAGCCAGCGTTGTTGTGATAAAGCGCCGCGCCCGGCATGCGAGGAGATGCAGGTTCCAGTCCCGCCTGAGACATAATTTTTCAAGTTTATATACTGAAAGCCTTTCAGTTGCATAAGATAAACGAGTTCCGATCCCCTGCAACCGATCCCCTGGTGGATCCGTTTTATTTTCTAATATTTTCTATTCCCATCTGATCCCCTCTTAGGGATCAGATGGGAATAGCTAATAAATATTAATATTTTATTCCCATCTGATACCCTAATACTTAATAACTTGATTTTGGTTTGTAACGTCTTATACATTCAACAATAGAATACGTTAAAGGGTTGACAGAAATACATTTGGGGGATCCGGTGGCACCTTAAAAATTTCTAACATTTTTAAGGTGCCACCGGATTAGATCGGTTCGGTTAGGAATTTAAATTGACGATGGATCAGATGCAGGGGATCAGATGGGAATAACTAAGATAAACTCATCTCAAGTATTCCTTGTGTAACAAGAACTAACAAGGCTACCTCTCCATTTGTCAACATTTCCAAGGAAATTTCAACAATAGTACCTACCCTTTCAAACTGAGTAGTTTGTATAGAATCACACGTATCGGTTCCCTGCAAGAATTTGAATTTTGTGAACGAAAATAACATAGATACTTTATATTATATGATATTTTTAGCAACTTAATTGCAATTACAATTTAGGCCTTCGGGCGGTTTGAGAAACGTCCAACGGCGATGATGTTGCCACAGCGTTGCCCTCGCCGTCTACCAACCCGCACTAGGCCGACGTGGTGAAACGAAGGCCTCTTCATAAAAAGGAAAGAGTCTTTACAGTATTTTTTTTATTAGTATTAAGAATATAAAAAAACACCAAGACCCTAAACAATATAGAAAAATACTTCTTCTACATTAACGTCCGGGAACTCGAAGCAAGCGACATCTTGAAGACCGTTGTAAACGCTGCTCCACAAAGAAGGGATTATAGCTACATTATCATCTAAAATAAGTAACATTTATTATTGCTTGATTTGCTTTTCCGGCACTGAGCATTAGGGTGTCCGCGAGAAGCGTCTATGTTTTCTCCGTTAGTAACATAAATCCGACTACTCAATCCATTACAATCGAAACCTTTGGGAGCGAATGTATTCCTTTTGTCGCATACAAATACGCGAAAGGCTTCATTTTGTGATGTTTCCTTTATATCTTTTAAATAAATAAATATCTGACAACATTGTGCTGCTTTGTGTGAAATCGGCACTTATCTTTATCTTTTGTCTTTAATCTCGCACTGGTTATTCGGTAATGTATTGCTATCAAATAAAATATTAATGTAGCGTATTGATTTATACTTTCATGGTAACTATCGTAAGAGTTAGTTATTTCGAGATTTAAGTAACAGCCTATAATCATCCCACTGCAGGGAAAAGGCATCCATCACTGAATTCAAGTTACCACAGCAATGATGGGTGTACTGGCATAATCACCACGCTTGCCAAATGCGGGTTGGTGATCACAAACCCGAGCAACGTTCGAAAATTCAAAACTTTTTTGTTGCCCGACCCGGGATTCGAACCTGGGACCCCGAGATCTTGGCCCGGTATTTAAACCACTAGACCAACGGGGCGTTCGAGATTTATTTCTTATATATTTTTGATCGCGGAAGAATTGATCTTCCGCGATCATGGCGCTTGCAACAGTGCCGAAATATCGGAAACTCATAAAAAACTAGGTACATGGTGGAAATCTCGAAATAACTAACTCTTATTAATGTAAAGGTCTGGTTAGTGTTGATCCGGTAAATTTCGGTCAGTTTGTATGAACGCCCTGTTGGTGTAGTCGGTCAAATAACGAAGCAAGATCTCGGGGTCCAGGGTTCGATGTCACGGTCGGAGAAAAAAAGTTTCAAATTCGAACATTGCTCGGGTTTGTGATCACCAACCCGCATTTAACTGTGACTTAAAATTCAATGATGGAGGCCTTTGTCCTGCAGAACGATTATTGTAGGCCGTTACATTAACCTGTAGTACCTGCTTGCATAGCTCATCGCATGTATTCTTATAATAATCGTAATCTATAATTACTTAATAATATTATAAAGCTTAAGAGTTTGTTTGTTTGTTTGAATGCGCTAGTCTTAGGAAGTACTGGTTCGAATTGAAAAAATATTTTTGTGTCGGATAGTCCATTTATCGAAGAAGGCTTTAGGCTATATAACATCACGCTGCGACCAATAGGAGCGAAGCATCAGTGAAGAATGTTGCAAAAATAATCGCGATCATAATACATAAACAAGTCACAACAACAACAGTCACATAAACAAGACACAATTATATAAAACTCATGCCAAATTTACGTCTTGCTATTATTACGTCTCTTTTATCCCAAACGTCGTGTTTCGCGCCCAAACATTGACACCTAAAGCCGTCATTTATCCGCCAAAAGTTATACCCAACAAGAAGAATAAATAATTTTTATGTTCTCTCACAAATAAACCGATTGGGTTGTAAATCCACTGTGGGGGGTACGAAATGAAAAAAGTCAACGATTTCGTTTTCCATTTCCCGAAGAAGTAAATTTTCGGGCCGATGCCGCGAGATACGGTGACACACGGGTATCGTGATCGGCGAGCGATGTTTCGAGCATTCGAACAGTCGGAACGGAAAAGTAGTGTACCAGATTTGACAAAATTTCACGTGTCAGTAAAATAAATTAAGACATTGAATATTACTCAGTTTAAAACAAAACTAAATAAGTGGCTCATTTCACATACTTTTTATGACTTAGAGGAGTTTTTTTTTAATAATAAATATTTCTTTTCTCAATTTGGTTAATGGTATAACGCCCACCCGGCATGCGAGTAGATGCGGGTTCGAGTCCCGCCTGAGACATAATTTTTTAATACTTATAATCAATCAATTTTATAATTTTATAATTTATAAATAGTTATGAACACAATTTAATATGTAAACATTTGCATGCCATTTTGTTGGCTAGACATGCATTGAACTTCTATTTCATAACACCCCTATAACCTACCATGTTTAAGTAAATAAAGATTATTTTAATATTTTTTATAATAGCGATATGGACTATGACGTTTTAGTATGTACCTATTAGTAGCTGTCAGAATATATTTACTAGGGAAAATCAACCTTGTTGTTCTCTGTCGTGCGAATAACTTTCAACCTAAGAGTGATAACCACTTTCTTGATCGACCGTACAGTCAGCTGCAAAATAATGTAAACACTTTTTGCTTTTACCAAGCTTATAATGTTGTATTAAGAGATCAACATAATAATATGTATAAGTCAGAGGTGTATTACATACTTTTGCAGCTAACCGTACGGGCCACGCCTAGACTATTTAGAAATCATTGCAACTGTATTGATATGAATGCGATGACTGTTTACCGTGAATTTATATTTGTCATGAGTTTGTAAAACTAAATTATTGACTGCGCCATGTGGGCTCTAGGTAAATCTACATTCTTTTATAATTCCTGCATCACTGTCGTGACTTTGAAATCTTTTAAAATCCAATGCATAGCGAGAAATAAATTAAAAATATGCAAATTAATAATACATTATTGTACTGTAAGGATTTTTTGATTTATTCCTTGTGATGCATTGGATTTTTATAAATTTTCGAGTCACTGACAAGACAATGACGACGCAGGAAATAGTAAAGAATGTAGATTCACACGTCTGCATATTAAAAGAATAACACCACCTCTTCTCTTTCTATGGGTGTCGTAAGAGACAACTAAAGGAGTACTGCTAGAAATATTTGGGCAGCAGCGTCTATTTTCTACCATTTGCCAAAATGCAATCGCCTGCCAAGCGTGGCAAAACTAACGTTTTGACCAAAGTTTCAATGACCTTTGTCTTTTTAGCAATCGTAAGTTTGTCAGCCTATCCGTCCGTGTGTCCATTCAATATAGGTAATCGCCTCACGTCGTTTATTCGTAATAAAACGTTACATGAAAACAATAACATTTATGTATTAGCTTTCATTTTATTTATTACTTTGCTTTACTATCTACTTAACCGACGAACAAGCTTGATTCTTGTAGCGTGTCATCCATCATCTCATATGACAACCAGATAAATCCCAATGCTGGGTATATGACTAAGGATTAGGTTTTGACAACGTTACCAGCGGCCTTAGACAAGTGGCTTTCAAATATCGTTTACGCTAGACGAATTGATTTCAGGGGGTTTTACGTGGGAAACGAGAAGAGAAAGATGGACTTTGTTTCGTAATTTTGTGAAATTATCTTAAGCGGCATTTATTGTGATAAAGTGGTGGCATTGTTATAATAATGTGTCAGTGAGTAGGATAAATCAAATAAAAGTGAGAAACAAGGAAAGGCGCTCCTATTTGACTCTGATCCACGTTCTCGCGTAAAACTCCTGTAATCATTGAAATGTATAAACCACCCATATGACTTAGGTTAGGTTTCATTTCATTTCATCTCAATAAATTTCATTTTCATTACATATCAATAAAAAAATTCTACTGAAGACTTGGCTGTATGGGCATAGTTCCCTTTGCCTATCCAGAATGGGTGAAGAAAACAACAACGAATTGATGTTAAATATATGAAAATGACATAAGCTTACGATCGTTCGATGGTTTGTTAATGTCATTTTCTTACATTTATTATCTATTCGTCTAGCGAAAACGATATTCGAAAGCCACTTGTCTACGGGCACTGTTTTACATTAAATTACCTATCGTTTTATCGATACAGACATATTTAGTGAAAATGCGTTAAGCATAAATGTGTCCAAAAAAATTGTTTTAGCTTTGTTTAGATAATATTGCATAGCCAATTTTAAAGAAAAAACTCTGCTTTCCATTTTCTTTTCGCAGATCTTCTTTTTTCACCTCTTACGACACCCATATGTAGAGAAAAAGTGGTGCTATTCTTCTAATAAGCGGCACCACGCAACATCTATATACGTATTATGTAATAACCTCCAACTTTTAATTCAATTTAATTCTACAAAGCAATTACATAAATAAATTAGATGACGGGCCTATAATATGAATGTCTCCAAACGATTTTCAACTTTAAACATTAATACAATTTTCGTTTGTGCAATTATGACTTTTGTTCCTGGTTTAAAAGCTTTTGACTGTACATTCCTATCGGAAATTTACTGTAAACGTTCTGAATATTTACGTACATTTGCGCTTAAATATTACAATATCGAATTTTGTAATACCACTGAAACGCCTACGTCATCCCGACAAAAAGCTATGGAGGCGGCTGTGTTATTTTATTATCAGACATTATAATTAATTTCGGGAATTCTGTGAGCTATAGTACGCCGTATTATCTACATATATTATAGATTTTTTGTCTGTTACATTTTGTGCTTCTGCTAACAAGATTTTTGTAAAATGGCCTATTAGTTATTGCTTGCGACTTTGTGCTCGTGAAATTGTATTTTGAAACCTATGTCATTTTCTCGAGAACAAAAGCAACTTAGGTTTTCAGCTGTAAAATATCTGCGTACTAAATCACATCCAGATCCGTTGAGCGGTTCTGCCGTGATTGATTTTATCACACATCCATCCAAACATCCGCTTTCATAACATTAGGTAATGATTGTGTTAATAAGATTTATCTACCAATTTAGAATGGTTCTTGGTAACCGGTATGCTAAGACCATAGTTGGGCACCGTTAATCAAATAGTTAACTTCGTTAGTCGTTAGTCCGTTACACAAAAAGTTAGCTTCGTTAAACGTTAAAGCGTTACATTTCGGAAAAATTAACTCAAGTTAACGTTAATCCGTTAATATGTGTAAAATTGCATTTTTATATCGTTTCGTTAGTGAACTTATAAAACCTGTTAGTTTAGGTTCTGAAAGTTAACAGGTTAGGAACAAAACAAAGCACTTGTATAATTCAAATGTGTAATTTAATCGTCGGTCATAAGGTATATATTTAGGGCATATTCCTTCAGGAACATTAACATGTTGAAGTTCTCGTCTGAAAGCGAGGCTCGTTTTGGTGTTAAAATGTCTTTGCCTGTGGAAAACAGACATTTAACTGCACCGCTTGAGGGTATAACACAGAATAGTATTTAACGAATATATTTATGAATATAGATTTTCTCACTCGCACGCGCCGGCAAAATATATCTAGTTTTGTTTTCGTTTCACTCGCTGCCACCCGCCGCCCGGCACTTGTCGCTTCATACTTGTCTGAACCTGTTTTTCGCGCCGCGCCGCGGTGCCATGCGGAAAATAGTAGGCGTTGAATTAAGGCCCAGTTGTTCGTGATTTATAGATCGATATCCATCGATCGCCTAGTACGGAGCGCCTATGCCAATCGTAAGCGCCAGCGCGCGACAGTACGGGCCTGACGAGCCGCCGCGCTCACGTATTTTGTAGTTATTTAAACATAGTAATTAAGTATATCAATTCAAACTCAGCGAATATGTCTATAAATATTTAGCAGCTTTATATATGCATAAAACAATTATTTAAAATATCCGTAGTTTGGTCGTGAAATTGAAAAAAACATTTTGAAGAGAGATAGGTTTGTGATTTTTTTCTATCGAGCAAAGTTAATCAAATCGTGTAACCGTTAGCGACTGTGACTAGAATAGATTTGCAGCTAATACATATATATTTTTTCAGACTTTAAGACGCTGTTTTGTAGTTTTAAAATGGGTTTTAAACACTCAAAAACGCTGCATCTTGGAACTACACCGAATTAACGATTAACAGACTTCCGCATATTAACGGAAGTTAACGTGTCCGTTAACATTTTTAAAAGTTAACTTAAAAGTTAATCCGTTAATCAAAATGTTACTTCGTTAATTAACGATTAACGGATTAACGAGTTAATGCCCAGCTATGGCTAAGATGGTCAAAATGTCGAGATAAATCGAGATACAATGTAAGATCCTAGTAAAAGCGACTTAATTTCTTAAAACTCAAGATATAGCGTTAGCTTCAATTCAAGAAACCAATATTTTGATATGTAAATTTTGCATTAACACGAAACCTCTTGATAATTCAAAAATGATTTATCATGTTCTTCATCATAAATAAAGCTGGGCGCAGTTTTCTAAAAGATATGACAACTTTACTTTTGTTTTCGTTGGTTGAACAACTAAAACAGTTTTCATGGTACTTACTGATGTTCAAAAAAGTAATGTGAGTGAGCACAATGAGTATGATAATAATGATTGACATTGGAACCTAAATACATTTTCCATAAACTAGAATAAATTAAATAAATAAACTAATCTACTACTTAGTAGCTTGCCGTATGGGATACTACACAACCGATAAACTTTCTTATATATATATGTTTGTAAATAAATACTTATAATACATAGAAAACACCCAGGATCGATCGAACCCGCAACCCATGGCTCAGAAGCAGCGTTTACTACCCCAAATGGTCGTCTAATAATAATTGGTTGGTGGATAAGTCGTAAAATATTAATTTGTTTTGCATCATTTATAAATAAAAAATAATAAACTGATGTTTCACTAAATCACAGTAGGAATTGCTAAAAAAGAAAAAAACAATAATAACAGCTCCATACATTTTCCTGTTCTTATCAATATTCGTCAACAGCCGCAAAACACACATCTAACGCCCGTGTTCCTGTTACCTTATTTATATTTTAATATCGCGACACTCAAGCCGGGCATATTTAATAATGTCAACATCTTTAATATCTTGCTAGCGATAGGAAATTCAATAATTCAAATAGGGTAAAGTAATTTTAGAAGGGATCAATCTATGGAAGACAGCCATATTACAAGCTAACTTTTACGTGGTGACCCATTTATGACAGGTGGCTTTATTTTTTTTAGCCTACGTAAAGAGGAGGTTCTCGATTCGACGCGTAATGATAGTTTTAAATTATTTTTATGTTTTACCACGCACTATTTTTTTACGACATTTTGTAACAAATAGTACGAACGAAAAGCATGCGTTACAATTTTATTTTAAGTAGGTACTAAACCTTTGTTGGGCAAATTCGTTAATTTATTTTGCAGTTCTTAAAAGTTAACTTTTCTAAAAAAAATAAGACCCTGTTGGGACTGATATACAATCAGCCGCCTATTTTATGCTAAAAAACTTTGTTATACTGAAACAATAGACTCAAATCATATGGAAAAGTTCACCCATAAAATAAAATGTTAATGATACTCTACACCTTCCCTGTTCTTATCAATATTTGTCAGCCCCGCTGTATTTCGTCTAACGTTTTCTGCAAACGCCGCAATTTTTCGACTTGCCCTGTATGTTTCATCTCTTTATTTATTCACTAGTATTCCACGTGACTTTACGTTGGAGACCTGGTAGTTGGTGCTATTAATATATTTACTGCGGACCCGACAGGCGTTGTCCTAACTATTAACATTGATAACGAAATGGTATAGTAAAAAAAATACCAATCTATTATTACTATGCGATACACAACATTCTTTGTATTTTTTTTCTGGCGGGTATATAAATAGTTTTGTTGGTATTCCGACACAGGAACAGGCAACAGACATTTCTGGCCATGTGCAAAATTCAGTTTTTTTTTTACCTATTTGACGATATTTGCAGCACGCGCTTTGTCAATGTTATGACGATCGCCAAAAAGTTTAAACTATCAAAAGCGAAAAGGTCACATTACAAATAATTTGGTACAGTGTTTACGTTTTCTAATTTTCCGCGCAATTTCCGTATTTTTTTCTTTTATAAGAACCTTCTCCTGTAAATGACAAACAAAACAAAAAAAGAATTAGCGAAATCGGTCCAGCCGTTCACGCGTGATGTCGTGACCAAGGGGAAAAAGGGGTCCATTTTTATATTTATAAGATTACCGTTTTATGAGAACAAAATTCTTATCTGTTTCACCGTTAACATAACGATAATGTGTTTGCATTTTAAAAAACCGTTGTGCTTGCTAGTAACGTATACTTATAATAGGAAAAAGCTTGAAATTGAGAAAATTATTATTTATTAGTCTTTTCATTATTTGAGTATAATCAATCGAAGCAGACATCGCATCCGGTGACAGCTCATCCTACTGTGTAACAAACAGCAATAAATTATACGAGTAATCTCGTTAAAAACCATCAAATACTATTTGACGACCTCCGTGGCAGAGTGGTTTTCAAGGTGTCGCTTGTTCCGAGGGTTTGATATATATTTTCAGATCTGGGTGTTTGTGGTACAACCTCAGATCATATAAAGAAGGAGATATGAAATTGCTCGTAAATCCTTAGCGAACCCGTGTCTGCGAAATATTTGTATGCAACGCAACTACAATAATACTGTTGTAAGCATAAGGATCACACTATATCAATTTACGACGCTCATTGGTGCGCACACAAACATGGACCCAATCACAGCGGCTACCACTTACTCGCTTACACAATGCTCACACAAATTAGTGTGTGGCTACAAAGTGTGATCGCGACGCACACGTCGGGCAGTGAACGCTTAGATTAAACCTCGATACATTGCGCAGTCGTATAGTACTCACAACACAGCTAGTTAGTATCAAGCCTTCAATGTATATTGTGCCGATACAATTATCGTTACATGGATGTTTTCATTAAACATTTCGGTGCGGAGTGCAATAGTTCTGTTTGCCCATATTGGATTATATTTCTTTATATGATCTGAGGGTACAACCGTTGTTACTGATTTCCACAAAACAAGTGCTTTTGTTTCTTACTTTGGGATCAGAGCATGTGGAGCAATGTATGTGATGTGGTCCAGTTTATCTTTATATTTTGCTGTCATTTATTATAGCAGCAAAGGCATAAAATATATGAATATCACGGAGAAAAAAATATTTTATAATACTACCAGAGCGACTTGTAAAAACAAATCTATTCTTCTTCTTAGCGTATCAATCAATGGCTTATTTTTTTTTTTTTTGTCGCTAGATTTTTGCGGACCAGTACTCAGCCACGCGGATAGCGTTATCTGTAGCGTTGTACAAGTCCTCGCGTGTACAGGTGGTGGGACACGCTGGGCAGCTCAGCAAACGAGTGCTATCAGAATTAGTTTTAAGGATAAATAATCGCTTAGTTGCAAATACTAAAATAATCTGGTAAATAAGTTAAGTGTACTAAACATATCAAATAGTATCAGTTACTACTTTCTTTATAAAGATTAAAATAATGAGTTAGTAATGGGCACAACTATGTTTAAGTATTGCTAGCAGTACAAATTTGATGGTGAAGTGTAAAGAAAAATGTGTTCAATGTACCAGAAAATTCACGTTACTAAAAACTAGAATTTTAAAATATCATTTACAAAATGTATAGTTGTCACGTATAGCACTATGCGTTCTAGTTAACTTCCTCAAAATTTTGGTTAGTAAAACTAGACCTTTTTCTCCGTGATCATAGATCTAAAACCCATCTTCAGTTCACTGTACAATAATCAAACCACAAGGAAACCTTTTCAAACGGTCATCTTATCTTTTGTTCCTATATACCTACTGACCCTTAATTTAGGATACTGTAACAGTAGCTCTTTAATAAATATTAAATTTTGGCTCTTCGTAAATATGCCTATGTTTGTAGAACAATTTAATCATTTGGCTAAAACAAGGTCCAACAATTAAATTAATTGTTGAAACTGTGAATTTATACTTTTCTATAAACAGACAATTAGAAAAAGCAAGACGCATTTTACCATAATACTGTTTATTTATACTGAAGCACAATGTGCTAATCATATTTCTTTGTCCTTATATTAATATTCAAGGAAACTATTTTTGTACGAAAAGATTGAGATAATTAAATAAGAATTGATTAATTTCGTTCTTAACCATTGGAAAAACCACAGAACATAGAAAAAGGTTAGAAAGGCGATGCAGGCAGCCACAGAGGTTATGAGCAAATGCTTGTAAGTGAGCGCTTTGATTGGTTTCCTTTGACGTCCCGCGACCAATAGGTCAAAAGAATTCGCGACCAATATATCAAATTATACTTATTTATTTGTATTAAGTACTGCTTAGTGTCTTTTCAGATGTATCTTTTGAATGTGTAGTAATCACTTAATAAATTTAAAACTGACATTGTTTTGTTATAGGTTTAACAATGTGTGTAAGTGGTTGAAATAGATTGCATTCAAATCACCCTATTTCAGCAGCCCCGTCTTAACCCCATTGTGACCCACATACACACTATTACTTTGATAAAATGTTAATTAGTTTGTATATTGATTATTTTAAGTGTTACTTGTTTTATTCACACCCGATTGGTCAAGTGGTTCAAGTATGAAGGCAATATCTCGACTCGAGATAATATTGGCTTCATTCTTGGGATTATTGCCTGGGTTCAACAAAAAGAATTTCGAATTTTCGAACGTTTCTCAAGTATGTAACCGCCAAAGTATTTGGCAAGCATGGTAGTTATATTACTGTGGCAACTTGAACTCAATAATGAAGGTTTTTGCCACAGAACACGGAAAAAAGGTTAGAAAGGCGACTTAGGCGGGGCAGTGCCACAGGGGTTATAAGCAAATGGTCGTACTTCAGCCGAAACATGAACGTAAGTGAGCGCTTGATTGGCGTTCTTTGAACTCGTTTATTTGTAGTGGGCCAGAAGCGGCGACATCAGTTCTCATACAAATGGCTCTTGACAGCCTTTCAAACCTTTTCCATGTTCTGTGGCTTTTGCCCTGCAGTGGGATGATTGGATGAGGCTGTTACTTTACTTTATTTATTATTTATAGTACTCCGTACAGAAGCTTGACTTTGCAATGGTATTCAAAGAAATGTCAACTCAATGTCGTCAACGATATGGTGTAATTTAGTTTGCCTCAGTGTCAAGCACATATTCCTTTAGACACCTACAGAAATCCATTGCAAGATAATTTCATTCTTATTACTCTAGAATATGAGTCATAATACACTAAACCTATTCAGTGACGTTATATCATGCGGCGCGCTAGGGATGGGATGACTGCTACATGAAGCTACTACTAGAATTAAACTAAGAATTAAATTTGGATCCCGATCACTATTTAAACAATTAAACACTGCACAGTATCTTTTTGCACGTTTTCCTTTTCTCTCCATTTCGGTAAAAGAACAAGTGAAAAATGGGCGCGTACTTCACCGCTCGCTTGCGAAACTCAACTGTTTTAGCCCACCCTGGTGGGTCGCCGCGCGTAGGTAAGTTTTTGGTACCAACACGCGGAGTTACACAGGCCTGGTATTATTACAAGTTTCCTATATTTCGGTACTGTTACAAAAGCCATTATGACAGATGAAGACCAAAGTGCCGTCCGGAAAATGTTACTGGGATCTCAGTCAGAGCTATAGCGACACCTTGAACAGCGGATTTTAACCCACTTGACCACGGTGGTCATCATGACAACTTCATGTATTAAGTGAAACTGAAGAACTGCTTGATAAACGATCTGTGACATTCTGTTCTACCTATCTCTATCACGTATACCAATATCCATATGAGAGTGTGAGAGACAAATAGTGTAATTCAGGTATCATGTCGAGTTAAGTCCTTTTTGAACGTTAAACGTTTTATAGGGTTGCTTTACTTACTGTACTCGTAGAAAAATAATATCATAGCATTCCGTATTATCTAAACCAAAATTTAAAATAAAATGATTCCAAGCCACCTGTAGGTTGCTAATCCAGAAATTTTGGTACACGTCCAACAGAAAGTCATAGTGAAAACAGGGACGGTAGCAACAATATTACTTAATATTTTTAAGATAAGTGTTTACATGCTCAATAAGATTCGTGAATTAAAACAACATAATGTGAGTAAATATTGTTGCACTTTATTTTACAGACAACAGCACGTCAACCTACCACAAAACATGACGTTTTATGGTAGGTTGACGTGCTGTGTTTTCTCAATTGATATTGATATCTACTTGTTGGCCTTAAAGTTGAAAATCAATTCAATGACCTTTAACTTTTTGGGTAGGTTGACCTGCCGCTGTCTGTACAACTTACTGTTACCCGAGATTTCTTACCCAGGGAATATCTAACCCAAAATTTCGATTTTGTAACCGGCCTATAATCTATCTCTTTGTAACCTCTCCGCTGGCAGCCATCTTGCGCTCTTTACCCCGTTGACTGGCAACCATCCACGAAGCGCCCCCCGCTGTTCGGGAACAGTTGCATTTTTTTGACCATTTCTTTAATATTTTGTAACAATGCCCTACAAAATGTATATATATTACTGTTCTCCATAAAATAATCTATAAAACAATGCTTATGCAATTCGTTAATTTAGTTGCATCTATAAATGAGAACAATGTTAACTAAGGGAAAAGTAAAAATATGGTTTACATGAGATTATATAAAGTTTATTATCCATACTTAACAATTTTTGTGTACAGTTTTGTTTTCATTGTAAACCTTTATACTATCATTTACATAATTGAACCATGAGTGAATGAGTTAATAAACACTGTTAAAATAAGGCGAACACACCGCATACCACAACACGTAACGAGTGACGTCTGACAAACACTTACAAATTGCTCAAATATTTTGTTTGACACATGACCTTAGACTTTGGCTTGCTAGCTAGCCCCTTCTTTCTTCTACACAGCGATATAGGTGCAAAAGGGATAGGAACAGCCGCGTCTGTAGGAATTCCCGCGAAATACGCAACTAAGTAGGACGCCCGATTTTCACCTCGTGCCAGAAATTTAGATTTTTGACGCGGCCCGAATCGGACTCCTTGCCAGCGTAACAAGATCCATCCAAAATTTCGCACATTTCATATTGGTTATTAAGGTTAGTAAAAAAGTAAAGTACCGGCCTAGTTCCTTCCCACTGCTAGGCTGGGTTATGGCCCCCATCATTGAATTCCAGTTACCACAGCAATGATGGGTATAGGTGATTATAACCTGCCAACTTCAGGTTGGTGATCACAAAGCCGTGCAATGATCGTTAATTCGAAACTCTTGTTCCCGACCCGGAATCGAACCCAGGTGATCGACTCTGAACTAGTTGTACAGAAAAGGCTACGGTTATCGGATACTTAAATAAAACCACAACAACGTATCCGATCTAGAGAGAGAGAAAGTATATTCAAAATATAATAACTGTTTCATACATTTACAAAACCCAAAGTATCTACCGGTAAAGTGTAGAACTAAAAAATCTAAGGAGGTCTGATGCTGTCGGAGAAACCAAACGTTACCGCGATCTAAATACATACAGCGCCATCTAGTATATAATATATGTCGATGGTAAGAATTAATATTGGCTCAAACACCAGGACCCCGATGTCTTGAAGCACTTAAAGCATTCGTCCAACGAGGCGACAAGGTTAATAAGATTTGATGAAAGATTTTGCACGTGATGTCTTGAATAGTCTTGATGCACATAAAGCACTCGACCAACGGGGCAATAAGGTTAGTAAGATTTAATAAACATCTTTTTTTTATAATGAATGGGCTTGCTCTTGACTACATACTTAACTTTAACTATACGGTTAAGAAGAAGCCTAAGATGGAGCGAGCTTACCCAAAGGTACTGGTTCTCGCACACACCAGCGGAACACAGAAAAACTGTTTGCCGTTGAACTCCGGCAGGAGGGTGGTAGCATCCAGGCGGCCTCTTACGAAGCCTACCACCGCAGAGGGATTTGTTAGCCGTCATCATTGGTTAGAAAACTAAAGATGCCATTGCCCAGTGTGGACCACTAAGAGGTAGATGCCACCACCCCACATTAGAATTATACCAACCGATTGCCGTGAAGCGAGTCTACTGATCAGTTTCGCGATTGTAGGTAAACCCTGCAACAGTTGATACCATTTGTGTCAGTAGACGATGGCACGGATTATTGCACTGATTTATAATGGCATGTAATTATTAAGAGATTTGAATAAGCTTTATTCAGCTGTAGTGCACGATTTATTGTTTAAATTTCCCTTGTTTTAGCTATTGAAGTGTCCATTATCGTTCCACGGATTTACTTTAGCATTCGGTCGTGATTTTGAGTGACAGTAATTGCTTGTTGTTTAAAGTTAGGAGACTCAAAAATTAAGTTTTTTTTTTAAATTCTTCTTACCGATGTCAAAACGCCCCGTTGGTCTAGTGCTTTCAATACCGGGCCAAGATCTCGGGGTCCCAGGTTCGGTCCCCAGGTCGGGCAACAAAACGTTTCGAATTTCCGAACGTTGCTCGGGTTTGTGATCAACAACCAGCATTTGGCAAGCGTGGTGATTATGCCAGTACCCATCATTGCTGTGGTAACTTGGATTCAATGATGAAGGCCTTTACCCCGCAGTGGGACGATTATGTATATCGATGTCAATTATATTCTATAGTCTTAATTATTTCTTCTATCAAACATTAAATTCATTTGATCTAGCCAACACATTAATCAAACGCTTTGAAATGAGAACCTCATTACTAAGTACAGTATATACATATAGTATATTTATTATACTTCCATAATATTACATTTTCATTAAAGAACTCTTTGCCGTCTTTCCCCCTTATTTCCATTTCAACTGGACAGTTAGACAGATTTAAATGATAAGAAAAGATAAAAAATAACTATTGTATTACCCTAAACGGACACCAAACCCACAAATCGTATTCAAAACGAATAACATTTACTACAGACATAAATACCCTTTCTTACAATATTAATTATGTGACCCATCTTATCTCCCTAGATCTCTCTAATCACAAGAAGGAAAAGCTTAAATGTTCCACTATAATTAACATAAGCCTCCCTGAGGGTCTAGCATTGGCAGGAAGTCTCGTCGGCTTTGACCCCACGCAAAGAGCAGGTAAAAGCTTAAAGCTTAGGTACTGGGGTTCCTTCATAAAAGGAGGCTTTGAGTTTAGGTGCAAATTTTTGTTGTTAAAAGCTTAGTTTTATTTGTTCGGTATCAATAACTGTTTGTATTAATTAATGTTATGAGATGTTACACTGTTTGTGCTTATTCATAAAATGAGATATTACATTGAAATAAGTCTTTTTTACCTTGTTTTAATTTGGTTTTCATTTCACATAAAAGATAGTAACAGATTTCCAAATATAATAGCTTATTTAAGCATATTCTTACGCTGTGAGCCAGCGTTGCTTCATCAAATGTTAGGAGCTTGCACCCCCAACACCCGAAAGAAACATCTTTGCAGATGTTTGACAGTCAGTTAAGATGAAACAGCCATTTATATACTTTATTTGATATTTTAGCAACTTAATTGCACTTATAATATCAGTATATAAACTTGAAAAATTTTGTCTCAGGCGGGACTCGAACCCGCATCTCCTCGCATGCCGGGCGGGCGCCATACCATGCGAGGAGATGCGGGTTCGAGTCCCGCCTGAGACAAAATTTTTCAAGTTTATATACTGATATTATAAGTGCAATTAAGTTGCTAAAATATCAAATAAAGCTTATTTAAGAAAAAAAAAATATAATATAGCCCAAAAATTTTACATATACTCTGTAATCGAGTTTAGAAATGAACAAAAGTACGATGTCATTAACGTTAAAATGAAACAACATTATTTTATGTGAACTAAACGTTTTATTAAAACTGGCCTGCATACTGTTGGTTGAAACCAGTTAATATTAAATAATAAATATTTTGAACTTACCAAATTCGAATTTTCCAAGAAGCGTGCATCTATTGTAACGATAAAAATACCGGTAAAATATATTGCTTCGAAGCTAACGTTGTGGTTACATCGATATTATTTTTAAAATAACTTTACCATAGCTCTGTTTACCAATATTTCAAGCCCTGTTTCTAATAAGGGAGTAACGATTTTGCCTCTGCCTTTGCATTTATAAATTATTATAGTTTCAAATGCATACACTACACTAACATTAACATGTATTAACATGCCAAAGAGTTTTCGACCTCTATTGCACGTTTCAGTTCAAATTGAAATAACAAAGAAAATTTGAACTAAGAGTATGTGTACACTGGTCTTGTTAAAACAAACCCTACATGGTAAACTTTAGAAGTTAAATTCGTTTGTAATAATGAGGAGCCTTTTCAAATATTTGGAGAATCGGGTATCTCATAAAGTTATTATCATCTCCCGGGATAACTCTTTTAAATTTGAAGTTTACATTAAGAAGTCATTAAAATAACCTTTCTCTGTTATAATCTGAATTTAAAAGCTCCGTTAAAGCTTCGCGATAACAATTGTTTTTAATTTTGTCCGCAATAACCCACTCTTGAAGGGTTAACATATTCTGAATTGTTATGAATTATGATTACTTGTAAGGGTACTAAAATAACCGATTTAAACCAATAAATATTTCATTAATAAGCAATAAGAAATATATTTTATTTATTTAACATCATCATAACATCTATCATGACAGACATACTAGTATCCAATGCAATAGAAATGCGCTAATATACATTTAGGTATGTTACAAAATAATTACAAGTCATGCAAACTAGAAATGAGTAGGTACATAAAAACTCATTGGCTGAGTAGGACCGGCCTAAAAACGGAATAGCACCGCCTCCTCTCTTCTTATGGATGCCATAAGGTACCCAACGTATAAGTAAGTAGTGGCTTAATTTGGAACAAGATACCTCTATGTGACTTAGTATGTCGGGTCTTATAAAAGAAATACTTTTTGTGTCAATGAGCTTTAGCGCGACCTCATAACGTACATTAGAAACTTCTCCAGAGCTTCCGAACTTAAAGCGCCTTAAACGTAAGGCTGCTTAGAGAGACACGTGTCTATTTAAAAAGATCCACTTAAAAGAGTCTTTGAACCTTTTCCTAGCTGGTTTGTCTTCACTGATAGAGGAAAAACATTACCAATAAAATAATCTGAACTTTAAAAAGACTGCTTAGTATTAATTTTTATCAAAACCTTATAGTAAAAGATATAAAATCTTTAATTATAAGGTTTTTTTAATTACTGGTGTTTTTTAAAAATATTTTTATAACTGATTTAAAATTGCTATATCATAAATCATATTTAATACGTAACAATACACTTTTGATTGTTTTTTCAATGGAATATAATAACCTGAACTATTTACACACTCATGCAGTCAATAAATAGGTCAGGTTTTTATCTAGGATTATTGGTTTTATATTAATTTTAAACTATTGTATAACGATATTCAATAAATATATTATTATTATGTTATAAACTGAAAAATAGTAATAATTTAAACAGTTAAATAAAAAAAAATACTGTAATGACGTAATTTTTATAAGACACTTGAACATTTTTTTTTCAAATTGTTGTCTAAATTCCTTTTAATATTTTTTTTATTTTATTTATTCAAGGTACAGCAACAGAATACAAATCAAGACTAATACTAAGTTACTGTTTTCTTGAGTTGACGCGAACACTATACATTGAAATGAAAGATAGTTTACGGATTTAGAACGCGTTTATTTTTGATTTAACCCGACGTTTCGAACCCTTTACAGCGTTCATGGTCACGAGTAGACTAAGGTGTTATTCGTCTTTAAGATGGTAATTTGAAAAAATGTTTAACTACCGCCTCTAATTTTTATCGTCAGTTATGTTCCTTTTCACACAAAATGAGCTAACTGTATCCGGAGTCTTCGCAGTGTTGCCATGGTTTGTGGACTTCAATGATGATAAGACAGGGTCCCAAGCAGCTGGTAAATTCCAACCATCTTCTCTATTGAAATTAGGATGTTTTTTAATTTCTATTGCTTCGCGTATCATTCTAGGTACATATCGGTTTTCCTTAGCAAGAACTTTAGGTTTATACTAAGTTACATTTTGTATATCATTACATTAAATTTGCATCCCGATTATAGCTGGACGCGACATTATCAGTTAATTACGAGTAATACATAAAATACAGTCAGCTACAATTTACTTTTACATCCTTCTATGTAAATTGGATGAGATACAGAAAAAATATCCAACTCCCTACTAATACTATTATCTAATCTACACATTCGGTATATTGGATTATTATACGTAAAATTATTTCGGCATACTGGTAGATCAAATTTTTTTTTTTTTCTCCTACTACCACTTGTCTTAAATGAAAGACGGCTTAACAAATACTCTGTGTCCCATTCATGATTAGCAATTTTGTAAAGTGCCGATAGGCTAGCTATATGAACTCAAAAATATTTTATTGATGGATCTTTTGTAACCGACCGATAAACAGACTGACAAATAATGTTTAATGTTTGTTACACGAAGATTTTGTTACATAATTGTCGTCATTGTAGACCAAAATACCTACGTGCACATAAAAGATATAACAGAACCGAAAACCGCTGGGGTAATCGAGTTCTTGAGTGGAGACCGCATCTCGGCAAACGTAGTGTAGGACGCCCTCAGGCCAGGTGGAGTGATGATTTGCGCAAGGTGGCTGGCAGGAGCAGGCCCCTAATTCGCGTAACCGAATCGTATCACAATCGTAATTGAACGACAGGTTTTTGACAGTTCTAGTATGGGCTAAATGTCAAAATCGTCCAATTCAATCACGATCGAACTGCGATTCGGTTACGCGAATTAGGACCCTGGATGCGAGAGGTCGAGGATCGACCAAAGTGGCGTGCAACTGAAGAGGCCTATGTCCAGCAGTGGACTGCGATAGTCTGATGATGATGAAAAAGTATTTTGCCTTCCCGACGTTTCGGTCCGATTGCACGAATTATGGTCGCAAGCAGATACTTTATAAATATTATAAATAATGGATAGTAAAATAACTTAATCGCTGGCACTAGCACCCCAACTTAACCCAGTTAGAAATCTCGTTAGCTTACCAGAAGCAGTCGACTAAGAGGAAATGTAGTCCTAAAAACGTTTTATGACGTTTCCACGTAAAATATTGCGTCGTCGCTCATTTCCGATCCTTCCTCATTTTTTTGGTAACAGATTATATAAAGATTATTTCATTATTTCAATTTATTTTTAAGAGCTCTAAAACTTATTTAAAATTTAATTTAAAATTGTTTTTGAGCAGTTGCTCGATCAAATAATTTGATTTAGAATCAGAATCAGAATCTTTATTTGCATATAACATGGTGTTATAGGTTGTTGTTGTTAACGATATGTATAATTCTTTATTTATTATGTTTGTAGATAAACGTTAGAAGAATGTTTGTACACAAAATGTTTGATAAGTTTTTATTATGTTCGTAGAAAACCAGGAGAAGGTTTGTACCTGACAACAGCACCTCAACCTACCGCAAAGCGTCAAATTTTCTCAATTGATATTGATCTCTAGTTGTTGGACTTAAAGTTCAAAATCAGTTCAACCTTTAACTTTTTGTGTAGGTTGACCTGCCATTGTCTGTACATAAAACGTTGTATGATTGTCTGAAAAAAAAAACTGCTATTAAAATATCAGCTTTAAAAGTGTGTAAATAGAGGTTATAACAGATAACTTCATTTTCCTTGCATTATTGGTACACCTGTGCAAAGCCGAGACGGATAGAAGTTAAAAATTATATCCCTTCATTAAAAACTCAGAGGTTTATAAGAAAAACATAGATGAAATTCCGCTGGCTTACACCGTAAGCTGTCTTGCTAGCACTGCAATTAGCAGTCGCCCGGAAAGCGGAAAGGTTTGGTTTCGAGCACAGAACAAGGAAAAAGGTTAGAAAGGCGATGAGTGCGGGGCAGGCGCGCCACAGAAGTTATGACCAAATGCTTATAAGTGAGCGCTTTGATTGGTTTCTTTGGACTTCCAATTTCAAAGGAATCAGCTTGATTAGCGTTGTTTGAACTCGTTTATGGGTAGTGGGGCGCAAGCGGCGCCATCGGCTCTCATGCAAATGGCGCATGACAGCCTTTCTAACCTTTATCCATGTTCTGTGGTTTCGAGTCCTACTTAGGGCATTAAGAAGCTTAATTCGAGGAATTGTATTTTTACCTCTTTTATATTTTTTTTATTGTAATTGACGACCTCTGTGGCGTAGTGGCGTACACGCCGGTTTTCAAGGTGTTGCCTGCTCCGAGGTCCCGGGTTCGATTCTAGGACGGGTCAATGTAGAAAAAATGCGTTTTTCTACATTTTCTCGGGTTTGGGTGTTTGTGGTACCTTCGTTGTTTCTGGTTTCCAAAATACGAATGCTTTAAATAGTTATTCAAATTGGGATCAGAACAATGTATGTGATGTTGTCCACATTTATGTATTTATTTATTTATTTAATATATACAGCAGCAAGTCCGCCATATGTCCTTTTTTTAAATTATGATATAATAATCTAATATATATTATATAAAAATGAATCCCTATTTCCCTTGGTCATCGCATCATGCGTGAACGGATGGACCGATTTCGCTAATTCTTTTTTTGTTTTGTTTGTTATTGTCAGGAGAATGTTCTTATGAAAGAAAAAAATAAGGAAGTTGCGCGGAAAATTAGAAATTTTAAGAAAACTTTATCACCATACTAAATTATTTGTAATGTAACCTTAGCGCTTTTGACAATTCAAACTTTTTAAATGTAACATTATGGCGTTTGACATAACATTGACAGAATGCATGCTGCAAACGGTTACAATTTCCAGTGAGGTTAGCATCTAGTGATTGGTTAGCATTTGCAATGTCGATACATAAATTTGTATTAGATATATTTTTTTAATTAACCAATTTGAAATCAATATTCATACGAGTAGTTAAGACAGGACAACGTCTGTCGGGTCCGCTAGTAATAAATAAATAACTGAATATACCGCTAATCAAATAGTGTAGTCTATCCATCTATTGAACATAATTCTTTATTATCTGTGTTGAAGCTAAGCCAGTGACAGAGTTGTCTTCATTACTTGTTTCCGGCCTATCAGCGCCGGAAGTAGGGGTAGTAATTCACTTTAGGGGGGAGCTAATTGATTTTAATTGTCACTTTTTGTTAGCTAATACTTATCTCGCAATTTATTGTAGTATTTGACATAGCAGTGTCTTAACATTCAAGTCAAGTCAAGTGTAACATTACCTTTTAGGTACTGAGGCTCTAGCAAAAAAAACTATCGACTTCAAATCGTTTGCGTATCGAAAGCAAACGACACAAAGTTCGTACTTTGTTTTGTAGTTCTCATTTTGACCGCGCGAGCGCTGTTTAAGTTTTCATACTAAATATTTCGATGGCGATACGAACACGCAAACGATTCGAATTCATTAGTTTTTTGTGCTAGAGGTACTGACAACAGCACGTCAACCTACCACAACGTCAAATTTTCTCAATTTGATATTGATCTCTACTTGTTGGACTTAAAGTTGAAAATCAATTCAATGACCTTTAACTATTTGGTAGGTAGGTTGACCTGCCGTTGTCTGTACGCTCAAGATCTTTTCTCGTCCTATGGGTGTAATAAATAACGAGTAAAGTAGTTTGAGGAAATCACAATAGTGTATCGCTTTAACAATTGTTCTCTTTTTGATTCCCATTTCCAATTTAATAAAACTCTTCAAATATTCATACTTAGGTTTATTTTAAGAAAAACCGTTTAAATTTATTCTAACACAGCTCAATGAAAAAAACATAGAAGCAGCTAAAAACGACAGCTGATTATTAGGTCCTTACAATAATTTGAATAACTATTTGTTACCCTAAAAGTATTTTGAAATATTATTAAAGGTTATTAGTACCATGGGATAATTTAAATCTCAGAACGCTTCGATATAAAAAAGTTGCGGAAAACAGCTCTTAGTATAATTATAAAGAATTCCATGATCATGGCACTCGCAACAGTGCCGAAATATCGGAAACTCGTAGTAAAAATCTTTAGATTAGATCAGTAAATTATAAAGAATACCATGAACGCTGTAAATGTTCTAAAAGTCGGAATAAACCAAAATAAACGTGACTTTAAAATCCGTAAACATATGTATGTATCTATACATAAACTTAAATTTTAATGTAGGTAATGTAGGTAAATAGTGCTCGCGTAAACTCAAGAAAACAGTAGGTAAAGAATAACTAGAAAATAAACAATTTATGCTTTTCTCTTTCTCAACCGCTGTCAAGTCTATTATTTCCGTAGTTTACACATTTCATCGGTTCCTTTAGTAAAAATATATTTACGAACACGTTACACTGAATTATTTGCTTCCTTTGATCTGAAACACTCCTAACAAAAGATTTGGAATCTCTTAAGGCGCTTTTACACAATTTTTGTTCTATATTTTCTTTGATTTTTGTTCGATTTTATTTCAATTGGTTTACTAATTTACCAGGAAATGTTTCAGAGGAATATGCTGGTCTGATTTATTGAATTTTATATATTTATGAAGATAACAGGAAGTAGTGAGGTAATTTAAAAAATATTAATAAGTTTTCCTAATTGATTTTAATAGTTATTTATTATATCTAGATTTAATATTATAACTGTTTGGAAAATTTTGTGATAAATAGATAAGTTGTCGTGCTTGTTGACTATATATTTGCTTTTTATAGCGATTTACTATAATGAAAATAAAAAACGATAATTGGTCAACCTCCGTAATTAACTATATAAAATAAATATAAAATCATCAATGTATTAGTTACTACTTATAACATTAGCAGTCTGTGAGTCAAAGTCTCGACAAAATCGGTCCAGCCGTTTTAGGGATTAGTTTGCATAAACAGACGGACATATATTCTTTTAATTTATTGCTTTATATAAGTACCGCATGTAATGACGGCTGTTCATGAAATTACAAGCAGACACTTTAATTATTTTTATTTGCATAGGTTATACCGACACATAGATTGCGGATCGTAATATTTTATCGACGACTAAAAGGAGCTATTAATAATTTCGGTTCTCAAACCAAAGTCATAACTATAATGTGACAAATTTGTTTGATGTTGCCCCCTCAACGTTAATCAAGAACATAGTCGCTCTTCAGACATGACCCTCTCAAATTAACTTGTACAATTTGTCACTGTTGGACATTTAGAACCCTCTGTGAATATATTAACCGCCCATCAAACTGGACTAACAGCCAGTTAGTTTATCTTATACTAGCTTATGCCCGTGAATTCGTCCGCGTGGAGTTACTTTCAGGAACTTATGTCCTTACCCAATTTTATTCCATCAACAATGATAATCTTATCAAAATTTGTTCATTGGTTTAGGCGTGTAAGCGTAACAGACTAAAGTATTTTATTTATTTTTGACTAGTCTTTAATATAAAGGCTACTAGCTTTTCACCTACGGTTCTGCCCGCGTAGACTACACGTTGTATACGGGCGGAAAACTATGCCCAGAAGTGAGATACAAAATAGCATATGTCCTTTCTTAAGATCTAATATATTTTTATACTAAATTTAATTAAAATCGGTTCAGTAGATCCAGAGATAATACCCTACAACCTCACAAACACACAAATTCACCAACTCAACCTCTTTATTATATTATTATAGTTGACATTTCGACGGATATCTTTGACATGAATTAAATGTGATTTAGGATAATCTAATAATTTTGCTTTTTACTCACAGTGAAAGTGCAATAATAATATTAGTATCTAAGTTCCATAGATAAAATAAGTTTCTACTCATTTTTTTTACTCTAGAGGTAAAATTGGAAACATTAAAAAAGATTTAAAAATAGTACGAGTATTAAATAACACGATGTCATTTTTACAATTTTTTGAGTATTTTTGTAATTATTTACCAAAAATTAGCTTTAAATAGTTTTGTAGACATTGACAATTTTCTTTCGTTTTAATATATAGATTTAAATGATAGCCCAATCCGCAGTTGATAAACAATTGCGAATATTTTTGAAAAAAAAAAAGATTTCTTCATTAAGTATATCATTTTTGCAACAGCCATTTTCGCGCGAATCGCGAGTGTATAAGTGCCTTAACATATCAATTATGTTTAAAACATACGTGTGAATCAAGGCTGGCTAGTTCAGAATATTTAATAACCTCGTTATAATAATAGTATGTTCGTTACTGGCTATTGGCTAGACAGTGCGGCAGGAAATTTAGAATAGGCAGTCAATGAAAACATGAATGGCGGTCTGGTGAATACATAATCAAAATTTATTCCAGAAATAATTAATTCATCGAAAAGCGTGAAAAGCTACCAATTTTGAATTAGTGCATAATGAAAGTGATGATTGCCAATGATTTGTGAATGTTCGATCCCCAATTCGGGCACCAAGAGTTTTGCATTTCCGGACATTGTTCAGGTTTGTATCACCAACCCGCATTTGGTATGCGTTATGGTTATGCCTGACCTATCATGACTGTGGTTACTCGATTTCAATGATAATGGCTTTTGCCCTGCAGTGGACAGAGTATTGGCTGTTGCTTTTCTTACTGTATAAATAGCCTGGATAGGTACCTAATTCGTATTATTAGTAAAAGCTACTAGCACTTACCGGTGGTCTTAGCTAATTATATTCTCAGTCACGGTACTGCGTTCGTTGCTGGGGGAAGGGGTAAGGCATTGGGCGGTATATCTAAATAATTTAATCTTCCGACTCTTCGCATCGAAACCTCAAGAATCTATCGGAATCCTCAAAATTCTGCATAAACAATCCGTTAATTGTAATTTATCAGATGTTTTGAACTATTGCGTAACGGATCTGTGAAGTTCCGTTTAAATTTTAGCCATTAATTTAGCAAGCGTAGACAGTAACGTGGATCTATTAACTTTGGATGCGTTAAGTCAAACCTTTTTTTCTTATTGCATTACACAAAAGACTTTGAGCAGGGCCCCAATTCCGCTAATTTACAAATGGCACGATTGAATCTCAATGTTTCTTTTGACACATTTAGTATTCTGTTATAAATTTTTTAGATATTTATTTATGTATTTTGGAAACTCTTAGAAACCATAGAGTGCTTGATATCTGCATGGATGAAGTTTTAAAATCTTTACAAAGTGTAATCTATAATATTGGAGTTGCATGCAAGGAAGCGAAGAGAAGGAAGTTCAACTTAAACAATTCCATAATTAGAAATATCTCAATGATTTTTCAGACGATCCCGAAGCAGTCGTGCCAATAAAAAAAAGACGTGTGGCACTCGGAGACTGCCGCGGTAAAGCTATTGCATAGCATTTTTTATCAACTTATGCAATTATAAAACTAAAAAGTATCACCGCTGTGCCGGTCGGAGTGGGGGAGGTGTTAGGTTACTTTCGTTACGGAATTTCTAGATTCGGTCTCCACGCTCAAGGCCCGCGATAGAAGCTATACAATAGCTTAAAATCTATAATATTTTCCTATAAAGCACATTTATTTTTAGTCACAAAAATAAGTTAAATAGTTTTTAAATGAAGTATTTACCTTAATTTAGTTTGTACATACCTGAAACAAAGTAAAACATAGTTATTAGTTAATTTGTAATACTTAAAAATTAGAAAACATGCTCATTCCTACGACTTCCTACGCGTTAAAAAATCCCTTTCAGCCTTCGTTGGTTCTGATTTCAAAAAAAAAAAAGTTTTAATTAGTAACTTACTGTAGGGTCAAAAAAATGTAGGTGTGATATTATGAGGTACACACGTATTTATTTAATGCTATCAGGGTCTAAAATGCGCCAAAGAATCAATTAACTTCGTCCGAAAAATAATTGCCGCCTCCAAAGCTTCCCTACTCCACGCATAATCGCCAAAGTCGAAGAAATCCCAACAGTTTCACTGAAAATATTCCGAGGCGTGAACTAAGTTGACGAGCATTCACTTGATTGCCTCTTGTTTTAAGTTCCGCAGTTAATTGTTTAATTAGTTTTGGCTCCATTCACCGAGTGAATGAATGAGCGAATCAGAGACATTGAAAGTTTAGTCCGGTCTTACAAAACGTTGGCAAGTCGTGATTTTTTAATTTAGAATTTGGGACAGCGAAATTTTAAATATGAAAGGAGTTTGAAAATGGATCTCCAGGAAATAAATTATGAAAAATCTATCCTTGCAAATGGCCAGTTTTTTTCTTTTTCTTTTTTGAATTGAATAAACACCGTGCACTATCAACCACCTAAAAACGAATCCCACGTTATGTAACCATTGTGTGTTACACCATGGCAGTGTTATTTATTTCATCAATTAAAATCGTTTTATTAAAATATTAAATCTTGATTCAGAATTTTAATTAACGCTCTGATGCGCACTGATTTATCATTATGGTTACGTCCGTGCCTGTCTAAGCGTATTTTAAAATAAATAGCTAAGTCAATATTTTACATATTTTTTAGGATTATTTGTATTCATAAAAAAAATAACATTGCCAAGATGTTATACATAATGGTTAGATAACGTGGGCTTCGCTTTTCAGGTGGTTAGAAATGCATAGTGTAGAAAGTACTTTAGTATCGTATACAATTAAATATTTAGTTTTATTTCTGGCTATGTGACGGGTCATATGTCTACCTGACACTGTATGGGCGTCGTAAGACTACTGACTAAAGCAGTGCTACCAGAAAAATACTGATTGCAATATTAGCTCACATAGTCGGATGCTAGATAGGCGCCAGGAATTTCCTATGATTGCCACGCTTGGCATGCACTTGAACCCAATGAAGTGGGTCTGGCCGTTATGCCCCCATCCCTAGTTGCCCTCGGCCGGCACATTGAAAAATTTGTTATTCCGGTTTGCCTCAGGCCGCGTTGCCCCCACCGTTTCTCTTTTTGTCATGATATTCGATTCAGTACGGTTGAGTAGACAATTGTTATTATAATTGTTATGAGCGAGCAACCTAAGAGTGTTAATTTTCGAAATCAGCATATTTTAATTTAATTTAGTTGGCGTTCTTAAATCCTTACAGAATATAGGTACTCAAAAACTATCCCTATTAATATCTAAAACGATGATACATAGTAAAAAATTAATTATAATTTAAATTCAAAAACACTTTTGTTTTCAACAGTGTTTGCTCAAGAGTCTTGTGAAAAAAGAAAATGGGGGCAACATGGCCGGGGGCAAACCGGAATAACAATTTTTTTAATGTGGCGGCATATCGGTCGGGGGCAACAAGGAATGGGGGCATAACGGCCGGACCCAATGAAGTGCACTTTCTGCCAAGAAGCTATGTTTTTAAAACAGATTTTAAGCAATCTTACTGCTAGTGTAAATTATAAAATTAAATATATATCAGTATATAAACTTAAAACATTTTTTTTTTTTTAATTAAACGCTGGCTTTCAGCGTAAGAATATGCTTGAAAAATTCGCGCCGTGTCGCAGTGTCTCGGTGGCCTAATGGTATGGCGCCCGCCCGGCTTGCGAGGAGATGCGGGTTCGAGTCCCGCCTGAGACAAAATTTTTCAAGTTTATATACTGATATTAAAAGTGCAATTAAGTTGCTAAAATATCAAATACAGTATATAAATATATATTTTTCAAATTTTATTTGTCTCAAGTGGGACTCTAACCCACAACTATAGGTCCAAATCCCACTTAAAAAGATCGTCATTTACATTCAGCGATTCCTTCTTTAAATTTGTCCAGAATCATGTCAATACCTTAATTAATAATAGGGCAAAGAGCTTTCAGGAAGCGAATGAACTTTAATAGGTCACATAGGGTCATCGCTCTTTCAGTTGCGTAAATGTGAAAATACAAACAGAGACAGTATCACAGTACCACCAATAATCATAAATCCTAGTTTATTTCCATTCCGACTTAGTGCCAGCGAACGTTGAGTGATATAAATTAATAATATGACTATGACGGATGACTGGCTCGAGCTACTTAGCTAGAAAGGGTTTATTTACGAGATAATTATGATTTGTTGGGAGTTGGTTTGTATACAGGATGGAAGCAAAAATAAAACGAAAAAGCAAGTTCATTGCGTTGATTATTTAACAACTATGGCAATAAGAAAAACATCATGATGACCTGAGTTGTCGAACAAGTGATCCCGAGTTCGATTCCCGGACGGGTTGGTGTAGAAAAAAGGTGTTTTTATACATTTTCTCTGAAAGAAGATATTGTCACACGGATTGAGAAAGGGATGCTTAGATGGTTTGGGCAAGTAGAGAGGATGAATGAGAGAAGAATGACTAGACAGATCTATAAGACGAGTGTGAAAGGCAACGTTGGAAGAGGAAGGCCTAGACGAACTTACCACGATCAAATCGGGGATGTTCTGAAGAAAGGTCAGGTCAAGAGTACTCTAAACCGACGAGCATGCATGAAAAGATTGATGAATGTGGAAGAAGCGAAAGTTGTATGCCAGGATCGTAGTAAGTGGAAGGCCTTGGTCTCTGCCTACCCCGTTGGGAAGGAGGCGTGATAATATAATAAAAAATATAAATAAAAATTCTCGGATCTGGGTGTTTGTGTGACCTTTGTTGTTTCTGATTTCCACAAAACGAGTGTTTTAAAGGAGATGTCCCATAATAGGCCCAGACATAGTACACCATTTTCAAAAATCAAGAAAAATTTACTTTTAATTTACTTATTTATTTGTTTCTGGGAAAAATACATAAAAATTTATTTCACGTATAATTTAGTGGTTCAAAAATAAATAAGATCGAATAATTTATCAAACTCAATTAGGCATTCCAAGATGGCGTCAATCTATAAAAGCTTTAAATGTCAGAAGCTGTCAAATATCAATAATAATAAATAATAAATGTGGACAACATCACATACATTGTTCTGATCCCAATTTGAATAACTATTTAAAGCATTCGTATTTTGGAAAACAGAAACAACGAAGGTACCACAAACACCCAGACCCGAGAAAATGTAGAAAAACACATTTTTTCTACATAGACCCGTCCGGGAATCGAACCCGGGACCTCGGAGCAGGCGACACCTTGAAAACCGGTGTGTACGCCACTCCGCCACGGAGGTCGTCAAAAAATATCCCTTGTCACTTTGGCATAATCATTCACTTCAAGGTTTTGTTCTGCTTGTCGCGTTTATGTATTTTGAGTTCTTAATAACGACCTCTTTTTCATTTTCTGAATTTAGTATTGATCGACACATAACTTTCATAATATTTATTGTTACTACAAGCAAGCGAAGGCACTCGACTCCTAGATGCGCGATTTTGAAACTGCCAAAACTGACAGATGTTATCAAAATGTCATCTTCCGCCATGATGGTTTTGTTGTTTTGTATTGCTTTTTTCTTACTTATCTCTTTATTTGAACCATTTAATGAAGCCATTTTAAAAGAATTGGATAATAACAAAACCTTGTAGGTGTATTAGTCTATCTTTTGGTGGGTTGTACAGGTTCTGGGCCTGGCCTTCATACAATTTGGGACATCTCCTTATTGTTACTCACTCATTTTGAAATCCACAGAACATGGCAAAAGGTTAGGCGGCGCAAGCGCGTCACAGAGGTTAAGAGCTTATACTTCTGCCCAAATGCTTATACTTCTGCCCAAACGTGAGCGCTGTGATTGGTTTCTTTTGACGTCACGCGACCCTATTGGTCGCACGGTGTCAAAAGAATTCACTTGATTGGCGTTCCTTAAACTCGTTTATGAGCAGTGAGGCGCAAGCGGTGACATCGGTTCTCATACAAATGGCGCATGACAGCCTTTCTTACCTTTTTCTACACAGGTAGTGTTGGGATCAGAACAATGTAGGTGTGATGATGTCCACATTTATTATTACAACTTGTGTTTCATCATCATCACCAGCCCACTGCTGGACACAGGCCTCTCTAGAAAGAGGATTTTGCCATATTCGCCACGCATGGCACGTAGACGATCGCAGTTTGGCCAATGGTGGAGAGAAAACGCTGCTGCCCGTCTTCTTCTGGCAGTACTCCTTTAGTCGCCTCTTACGACACCCATAGGAAGAGCAGGGGTGGTACAATTCTTTTGATGTGTTTTTTTTTTATAATGGGCTTGCTCTTGACAACATACTTTACTATACGGTTAAGAAGAAGCCTAAGATGGAGCGAGCTTACCCAGAGGTACTGGTTCTCCCACACACCAGCGGAACACAGAAAAACTGTTTGGCGCTGGACTCCGGCAGGAGGGTGGTAGCATCCAGGCGGCCTCTTACGAAGCCTACCACCGCAGAGGGATCTGTTAGCCGTCATTAGTTTGAAAACCAAAGATGCCGTTGCCCAGGGTGGACCACTAGGAGGTAGATTCCACCACCCCAAAAATGTGTCTCGCATGTGTTTAATCTTAAGATAAAATCTTTGCTAAACTTCGTCAACAGTATTATCATCTCCGCCCTATATAAGACAGTTTGTAATATTTTTTTAATATGTTTGCAAAGGGCTTTGTAACATGACGTTGTGTTTATATTTCTGATATTTCTGAACTTGTGATTATTTCTTTTGTATACCTATCTTCCGAATCGCCAATTCCAAAAGGCCTCTTCTTATTTTTATCGTGTTGATAGCAACATAAATTATATTTTCCCAATAACATGCCACCGGTTCTACAACACAAGTATCTGACGTGACTTGTCTACGTTTCATTTTGCAACCGAAGACGGGACCGACCCGATCATTATGCTTTCCAAAGTCTGATATACCACTTGGCCCCTACAAAAACCAACTTAATTATAAAACTATTGTTTCCTAAACTAACTAGAGCGGGAATCGAAACGGCGACCCTTGCGAAGTAGGCGGACCCCACCACTATACTAACCTAGTCACCTAGTCATTGCTAAAATAAAGAAAAAGACATTTTATTGACACATACACACAATGATATTACAAAGAAATGTAATATCATTGTGCATAGCATTTTTTATCAACTTATGCAATAATAAAACTAAAAATTATCACCGCTGTCCCGGTCGGAGTGGGGGGGTGTTAGGTTATTTTCGTTACGGAATTTCTGGATTCGGTCTCCACGCTCAAGGCCCGCGATAGAAGCTATGCAATAGCTTAATTTTATAATTTTATGTATTTTCTAATTTTGACTTTTGTAATTAAATTTTTCTGTTACTTTGACAGATATGGTTACCATAGGCAACCATCCTGCAAAATCCTTATTTTCTTCTAAATTCTTTTAAATTTCGGAAATTCAAAATTGTTCGATCGTGCCTCGCCCCGAGTGTTAGGTTAGGTTATTTTCGTTACGGAATTTATAGATTCGGTCTCCACGCTCAAGGCCCGCGATAGAAGCTATGCAATAGCTTAAAAGTATTGCTCCTAAGTAATTAGCTATCAATATCAAACTGCCAACGCTTTAAACTTCCATTAATGTCTGTCAAAACAAGCGACTGTTATAATTAAAAACCAACAAACTGTCATTACAGTAAGGCACTTAACTCTTTAATCGAAAGCTTTCAAAGCAAATTGAAAATCTAGTTAATGAAGTAAAAAAAAGCAGCAAAAACTATACCCGGGAACTAAGAAACTTTCGATATAACGTTTTACAAAGTGCCTCACTCGAAACTTTGGGAAAGTTTCAACGGTATTGCATGGTGGGGTGGTGGTGCAAGTCATAAACAAAGGACGATTATGTATTATTAATTAATTTTATTTATTTATTTATTTATTCATAACAAAGATAGAACAGAAATAGGGGAATACAATACATATAACGTAGTAAGACTAATACAGAATAGAATGAAATCTCTGACCTCCATGCTACTCCTAGGATTAAACCTGTATGACGGAGTTAAGATACTTCCCGCCATTGACACAAAATTAAATCTTTCCTAAACGCTATATAAATCAGAGCTTATTTAAAATTGAGTAAAAGTTCCTTCCTGTTTTTTACTTACACTAATTCTATTATATAATAGGGGTTAAAGTATGAAATTGCCGATTATTTTCCCACTTTTTATTTTGTTTATAGCTCTTAAGTATAGTCATATTATTGCGTAATTCTTTTTGTATTGTATCAAAAACTAAATAAAGTAACTTTTGACTAAAAAAAAATGCAATACTAGTGCCTATTACTTCAAAGGAAGTCGTTGAAAAGACCCCTTACAATGTGTCAGCTGACCTTCTTACTTCAATTAAGTATATTTGTATTATATACTTTAATTTTCAGAAATTTTAATACTATAATGTGTAGCTTTATAACCATCTGACTTTCACCTTTAATTGCAACGAAAACGATTCAGGCGTTTTTAAAAAAACTAAAAAATTGTTAGTATGGAAAAATGACTTTTCTCGATTTCGTCCATACAAAACGGCAATTTCATACTTTAACCCCTAATATTTTTTAATATGTAATAGAATTAGTGTATCCTCAGTTAGACCCGGTTGGTGTAAGTATACTATTAAATAAGCAAGGAGATAGGTCAAATTTAACTATACAAAACTAGGCAGATTCCAAGCCCCTTTCATTTTGTGCTGGTTTATGAAACTGATATGTGTCATTTGTGTATATGTGTTGTGCCTGCAACGCGAGGACCTTGGGATCAATTCGCCGTCAGGACATTAAGATTTCAGAAGGCGAGTTAATCCGTTGGCGCTTCCGTTTGCTGTTGCCTCAAATTCAGATGGAAATCGTAAAAAAAAAGTAACGTCAGATGCCTGTCACAAACAAAAATGTGAACAACAACATAAGTTTTTGGCAGGAGTTCGTGAGATACGTTTGAAGTCCGTTTATTTTATCGAATTTTTATTGTTTATAGTGATTTTTGGGTGGTAAAAGTGGTGTTATTTTGCGAAACAAAGTGTCGTGCTAGTGAACAATATACAATTCGGTGAAATAACATGGTGTATGGGTCGTAACCAAGAAAAGTGGACCGTGAATTTTGCGCGGGAACGCGAACAGTTCACCTATTTCTTGGGGGCTTCTCTTCATTCCTTCAATCTTTCGACTGTCTCCAAAAACTCTATCGAAGCATTAAAACGTCTAAAATCAACGTTTTAATGCAAAAATAAAGACAATATTACTAAAGAATTGGCTGTATGGACAAGTATCCGAAGCCGTTAAACTTATTAAAGGAAAAAAAAACAACAACATATTCATTGTTCTGACCCCATAAATAACTATACAAGGCACTTGTCTTAACAAATTCAGCAACTATATGTATATATTGGAAACAACTAAGATATCACAAACATCTAAACCCTTGCAACTAAAAAACTATACTACACCGACCCATCCGGGAATTGATCCCGGGTCTAACGGTTTACCACGGAGGTCTTCATAGGCGTCTTTATAAACCTGCCACTATCAATCATTATTTAAAGGATAATAGAGTGAAAAGAAAAAGATCGCGGTCTTCCTTCATCCTACAAGTAAACAACAGAGAGTAGCTCTAATTTTAGACCATAGATATATATTTTTTAAATTAATGATAATTTTACGGATTTTACAAGCGTTTATTAGCTTCAGTAGTCAGTGCTACGACGTAAAGTGTTCGAAACGTCAGGATAAAAAAAATAAAAATATGAAACCCTAATAAACGCGAGTCCTCGTAAGATTATCTTCCATTACAGTGTCTGCACGGAGAAAAAGGTCTAGTTTTACTAACCAGAATTTTGAGATAGTTAACTAGGACGCATGGTGCTATTCGTGACAACTATACATTTTGTAAATATTATTAAAAAAATCTAGTTTTTAGTAACGTGTATTTTCTGGTACATTGAACACATTTTTTGGTACACTTAACCATCAAATTTGTACTGCTAGCAATACTTAAACATAGTTGTGCCCATTACCAACTCATTATTTTGATCTTTACAAAGAAAGTAGTAACTGATACTATTTGACATGTTTCGTACACTTAACTTTAATTAACAGATTTTTTAAATATCTCCAATTAAGCGACTATTTATCCTTTAAACTAATTCTGATAGCACTCGCAGTTTTTTTTAACTTTTAATAGATTTGTAGTTACAAGTCGTTCTGGTAGTATTGTAAAATTTTTTTTCTCCGTGTGAGTAAATTCGAGAAAACCACATCTCTTATGGCTTACGCCGAACCAAAGTAGCTTGAAGGGTCCTCAGTCTCAGAGGACTGGGAGCCCAAAACCGTAAGAGGACACGTGAACTATATTTCCCATTTGATAGGTAGTTAATAGACCAAGGAGTAACTTAATCTTCAAACTCTTGTTTGATGAAGTATGCGTACTTAAGACGGAAAATAATGATACAACAAAGATAATGTTATCTCTATAGTATTCCTAGTTATTTTTTTTTTCTTTCAAACTTTTAGTAACAAGGTTCTTTTCAAAGTATTGTTGGGTCATATTTTACATGTTTTTATTTGTTTATGCGTATTTAATATTTGCATTTGTGTGTATGTTTATTTAATGAGTAGAATATGTATTTTAAAATTAATTTGTAGCTTGATTATTTTATTTATTTTATATATTTTTAAACTATTCATTTAATATTTACCTTTAATAACTCTTTGCCGCCTTCTCCACTTATTTCGATTTAATTGTCCTTTATTGAGGTTGTCTGGAAGAGATCACTTATAGCGATAAGACCGCCTAAATTGTACAGCTTAAAATGTATTACATGTTAAAAATGTATCCTGTATGGTGTGCAATAAAGAGTATTTATGTTATGTTATGTTATGTTATAATAAAGGATGTTTTACGAAAAAAAATTAAAGAGTCAAAAACATTGTTTTTTAACTTTCTATTAGATGAAGACTTTTTTTGGCTAATGAGCTTAAGAAAAAAATACAACACAAAACGCATTACTTTTCACCAGGAAGATCAGTTTTTTTTTCGTTCGACTCAAAATTTATTGAAAAAAAATCTACTCCATAAGCGTTTTTCATTTCACCTAAGGCAGTTTTTGTGTTGGATAGTCCATTTATCGAGGAAGGCTTTAGGCTATATAACATCACGCTGCGACCAATAGGAGCGAAGCATTTAGCAGCAAGCTACCTATTCCCTCAATTCCCAAAAGCTAATTAGTGATATCCAAAGAGCTGAGGTTAAAATGTATGGCTTTTTTAGTGGTTTTTAATAAAAAAAAAGTTTATTTAGTATTAAAGAAAGATTCCAAGGGTTCGATCCCCGTGTCGAGCTACAATAGTATCAAATTTTCGAACATCGCTCTTGCTTGTGATCGCCAACTCACATTTAGGCAAGCGTGGTGATCATGCCTGATGCCTTACTCTGCAACACGAAACTCTAATTTACGGATATATCTGTCTTTTTCAGATACTTTAACTTTAGACGACCATTCGGATCAGCGGTAGTAAACGCTGCTTCTGAGCCATGGGTCGCGGGTTCGATCCCCGCACAGTACAAATATTTGTGTGCATGAACATGTCTGTTTGTACTGGTCTGGGTGTTTTGTATGTATTATAAGTATGTATTTACAAAAATAAAAGTATATAAGTAAGTTTATCGGTTGTCTAGTACCCCATACGACAGGGTACTTAATAGTACCTTAATTTGGGACTAGATGGCTCTGTGTGGCCCGGTGAGGCATGTCTTAAATATTTATTTATTATTTATTTAAGACATCAGTATGAGTGATAGAGACAGATGAATTCGAATATACGGACATTGTGTTGCGGAGTAAGGCCTCTGTACCCATCATTCATGTGGTAACTTGAATTCAATGATGGAGGCTTTCGCCCAGTAGTTGAATTACGGATTATATGCGGTTACTTTTACTATATAAAAACAACAAGCTTTTCTAATGAAATGATTATATTGCCAGCTCTAGTAAACACACAATAAATTGCCAAAACATAACACATTACCCAACAGACATCATAACCTCCGCAATCAACAGCCGAATGCCCCGGAAACTGGCCAATCAGGGTGATTTATTGCCCCCCTCCACACGCCTAACCTGGTAATTGCTGGATCAACTGGTCACTGGAGGGAATCGTGTATGAAATAGCTTACGAACTTCTACATACTAGTAGAAGCATTGAAAACAGATCTATACCTACTAATATTATAAAGCTGAAGAGTTTGTTTGTTTGTTTGAACGCGCTAATCTCAGGAAGTACTGGATTGTATTGAAACATTTTTTTTGTGTTGGCTAGTCCATTTATCGAGGAAGGCTTTAGGCTATATAACATCACGCTGCCCAATAGGAGCAACACATCAGTGAAAAATGTTGCAAAAATAATCGCGATCATAATAACAGATATTGACGCGGACGAAGTCGCGGGCAACAGCTAGTAAAAAATAAGTACTAGATGCACAGTCCCGTTCGAACTGACCATTCGTATATTTTTACTTTAGGCATGATTAAAACTATAACAATCAACAAAAGAAAAAAAAGTGTCACAACTAAGAGTGCGCCCATTTGACAAAGGATGCAATTTTAGTACAACCTAAGTATATCAATCGAATAGTTGAAACATGACATAAATATCCTTACTATTGCATGCCGTCATAATTTGGCCGGGTTATATAGTTGACACTGACATAATTAAAATCAACGTCAATTCAATGCGGGCTATCGCTAGTGAATTTGCCACTAGAGGCGCTACTGTCGCGTGAGGTACAATATCATTCACTTTTCACTGGTTTTAGCGGGCTTCGTCACATAAATTATAATTTCTTTAATTTACCTGCTGGAAAGTGATCTCCTTCGTAAAATTATCGCAAATATAGATTATTTGGCGATTAATGTGAACGCTTTGAAAGCGGAATTAAGAAAAAGCGCAAAAATAGGCGGCCTCAAAGAGCAACTATTTCAGAAGTTAGTTTGTTGATATCAAGATAGTTATTTATAAATAATAAACTTTAATTAGATTCAAGATTTAACACTTTGTTTCGGCACCGATCGCCTTTGACAGCTATACCTCCGGACCTCAGTCTACAGTGGCGCCAACTGGTGAGCAAAGAAACGGTAGTCCCCATTATGGACATTTTTAGGTGTCATTTTTGTATCGAACTGTTTATTTAGTTATTTTAATTTGCAAATGATCGAAAAGATGACTTTTTCAAATAAAAGACTAAAGAATAAGTATGTACGAGTAAAACAACAGATAAAAGAACGACGTCCTATCTTTTCCTATAAAGCCTTTGTTGAAGCGTAAATACTATTAGGCTTCGAGGCACGTATACGACCTAATTCAATCGGTTTTCTCGATATTTAAATAAACAGATCCAGGCTTTGGCTAAATGTAATTTGGATTTAGATATTCACTTTAAGACATAATCAAGGAAAATAAAATCCATAATAAAGTGGGCACTGGCAAATCTTACAAAATACTAATACGTATTATCTCATATGTGCTGTAAGTTATTTAAACAAATGTAACATGCACATTCAGTCCATCACCGACACACCAAGCTCCTCTTCACGACCCGTTCGCCATACTCTCTAGATCTACCGTCAGACCCGTTTTTTTTTCTTTAGTACGTTTAACGGCCTCGGATACTTGTCCATACAGCCAATTGTTTAGTAATATCGTCTTTATTTTTGCATTAAAACGTTGATGTTAGACGTTTTAATGCTTCGATGGAGTTTTTGGAGACAGTCGAAAGATTGAAGGAATGTAGAGAAGTCCCCAAGAAAGAGGTGAAGTGTTCACGTTCCCGCGCAAAATTCACGGTCCACTATTCTTTGTTACGACCCCTACACCATCTTATTTCAACTGTATATTGTTCACTCACACGACACTTTGTTTCGCAAAATAACACTACTTTTACGACCCAAAAATCACTATAAACAATAAAAATTCGATAAAATAAACGGACTCCAAACGTATCTCACGAACTCCCGCCAAAAAAACCCGTCAGACCCGTGTACTTCAACTGACAGGCATCTAGATAGCTGGCCAATGACAGATGTCAGTATCACTTGACACTGACAGATGATGGTCTACCGCTTGTGTGCGTGAGACAGTGTACTGTATCTAGTGCTTAGATACATAAACTACAGGTGCTAATACCTATGATAATACGCGTTGCGCATCTCATTCATTCATAACGATACTATTCATAAGTTTTTGATTTTCCCTTTATAATAGGGGTTAAAGTATGAAATTTCCGATTATTTTCCCACTTTTTATTTTTATTATAGATAAAACAAACCGAAACCAACTTATGTTATAATATGCATATAAATAAAAACTACGGTGAAGTCATAAATTTTTATATTATAATTTTTATAAAAAATATTTTCATACAAAAACGCATCACAAAATTTTAGTTTGTATGAAAATAAAAACAAAATATGATTCCAAATTTCTGACTTCACCTTTATTTAATATTATGCATAAGCATACGCATATTATGCTAACATAGCGGCCTATGTTTTAGCTTGTTATACCATTTAAGTACCTAAAACCTGTATAATATTGTATACAGGTGTAATATTATAAAAGCCGACCGGTAAAGCCGACTAGTCAGCCATATTTGTAGTCGGCGACTAGTCGGATGAAACGGCCGTTTTTTGCTCGTATTAATATACCTAAAAATTCATGAAATTGAAATCTTTACTGTTATTATTTTTTATTAGAAATACAAAATCAATTTTACATTGTACTTTCAGTGCAGTTTAGTTCAGGTTAGGAAATTAGGAACCATTCGTTCGATCCATTAACTAATAAATTGGGCTTAGATCCAGACATTAAACAAGTAACAAAAAAAGAACTCTAAAAATTGCCTATAATTAAGCTTACAACTTACATATTGGAACACTTCTCTTGACCTAATAATAATGAATTAGAACTTAGTACCAGATTTAGAAATTTATTAAAAACTTTTTAATGTGATGATAACAGAAAGTTAAAATAAATAAAAGCATAAATAAATTAGAGCATGTTACTCTAATTATTATAACCTAAAGCAATAGTCGTCTTGGCCGACTAGTCGGCCAAAGTGATAGTCGGCCCATCTCTGGACAAAATATAACATTAAAAACATACTTTTCGACATTCTACTGCGTCAAACGCCATAATATCCTCGAGGAATTTTTTATTTCATACGCGTAAATAACACAGGTGTACCTCTGTTGACCAATTAAAAAAAGAACGCCAATCACAATCCCTCTCATAATTAATTCAATGAAACAATAAAAAGAGATATTAACGTGCCGACAGTTGGCGGGTCGAATTAACCCTTCCCGCAAAGTGGCGAGTTCAAAAACAGTACAGCCAGACCAGTCTACAAGTTTATCCTTAAAATATTATTTATGCGAAAGTAGCTCATGTATGTCAGTTAAACTTTTACGCCTAGTCTATTGAACCGATTTTGATAGAAAAGTCGTTAATAAAATAGACCTTGGAAGGACATAGCCTATTTTACCATGTATCCCACAGCTAGGTAGCTAGTGGCTGGGTTATCGCCTGCAAGTAAATCGTGTAGTTTATGTGAGCAAAGATAGTTTTCAATAAGTAAACTAGAAGTTTAAATGATTTATTTATTTCCGAATTACATTCGTATTTTTATTAAATTTTGATTTATCCCAATGTCACGAAGAATTAACAGATTTCCAAGATTTTTATCCGCAAAATTTGGATTTGTAAAATTTTGTTATCTAAGCCTATAAATCTATGAACGTGTTATATTTCATCTAGATTCGTTTTGTTGTCTTGACGAGAATGAGTAATAAACAATTTTCTGATCTTTTAATTTTAAAATATTACTGTCTTCACTATCAATTTACAATTCACACTAATAAAAGATAACATTTACCCTTTCAAATGAAAGATACGAGTATATATACGGATTTCAGCGCGCATTAATTTTACATCATATTTTTTTCGGTTTATTTTTAATATTCCTGGGATCTTACTATCAAATGGTCAGGCTGTTCTGTTTGTGCTAGCATGTGGTGGAATCCAATTAGTTGAACTGCACCGCTGCGTTGTAATATAAGATTATAGCACAGATTGGGCGCCATTGCTCCAGGGCTAAGATTGTGGACGACAAATATTTATCATTTTAATTAAATTAATTTTCCTGTTGAAAATGTGGCATTCATAATAAATAAACCAATATGACATCAAATACATTTAAAGGAACAAAAACAAAATTGAACAATAAATTAAAACTGATGAAAAACGAACAACTTTTAAGAATGTGCATGATCATTATCGGTGTTTGCTTATTTGGTACTTAAAACTAGTTTTTGTTGAAGGATACCTAACTAAATCATATTGTTATTATTACTTATTTGAATTTAAGAATGTCATATCAGTGTTGTCTTGTATCGTCAATGACCATTTGTTGATGTAGTTAAAACATGTAGTCTAATTCTATTTCTAAGTCTAAATAAAATATTTTATTGCACTAATTTTCGTAACCATACCACGTCTGCTTTACCAAAAATTACAATATTATTGGACTTTTAAGACAATGAGGTCTAAAACCATTCGTAATACAATTCCGAATAGGTAGGTAACTCAAAAATATAATTCCTTGAATAAAAATGTCAGCTGCCTCACTTGGGACTCGACTACTCGACTCCATAGCCTTCCCCTTCCGCCTGCCCAGCGACTGCTCTTACCCTTAGCTACCAATTTATTGTTTATATCGAAGAACTTATTTAGGGCTTCAGGGGTTCACGTTTTAAGCCTAACCAGCGGAATTTCATAAATGTTTTGGTTATAAACGGCATCATGAATGTTTTAAAACAGTTTTAAACCAATTTAAACCCAACTGTTAAGCGAAGGATTGTGGGTTCGTGTCCCACCTATAGCATTTAATAAGGGAATTGTATTTTCAAGCAAATAAATTCCATATAAGTACACTAACTGTAACGAGAACAAACTGTTTTCATTCCATCTCTCGCAACCACAAAGGCCAAGTGAGCAATGTAAACCAAATTAAGGTTTTTGTTTCATTAAAACTGTGATTTAGTGGAGCGGGCTGTAGCCTGATTTGCATTTAATTCTCTCGCTCGTTTCAACAGATCGTCCGAAACTATTTAATTCAAATGCTTATTCAGTTCTGTTTCCGGTAGGTTTTGGTTTTGTTACATTACTTCAATTAAAACCAGTTTCAAAAAAACTTCCTACTGAAGAACAAAACAAAGCGAATAATACCTATATTGTGCGACTTATACAGGGTGAAATTTTAACCACTTTCCAAAATTTTTATATGCGTCCAGTATCGTATTTAGAGCCCATTTATGAAGTAAAAAATGTAAATCAAGCTTTCACCCGAAAATATTTTTCGTGATATACTTTTAAATTTTTACAGTCCTAGACCTGTTAAGGTATTAAGGGAAATTCAAAAACTCATGAATAGTATTGTAATAAATGAATGAGATGCACATCGCGTAAAAAAAGTGTTACTAGGATGCCGTATCAAAAATTTTAGATTTTTGGCGGACATTTTCTAAGTTTTTTATCTTGACATTTTTGTACTGGGCTATACCAGAAGAAAAAATACGTCATTTGCTTTTTGCCTCGTAGATTGCTATATTAAAATTTGGAAAGTGGTTAAAATTTCACCCTGTATAATAATAATATATTGCTCCTTTAGACTGATTATATACAGGAGCAATGTTTTTATTCTGTGAAGGAATATCTAGACTACATAATGTTAAGACAGAGACACTGAACTGAGAGTTTTTTTCTGTGACTATTTTAAACTTTTAACAATGAATTTTGTTCTTGGTGGTTTGTTTCCTAATGTGAATTACGTAGGGTAATTTTATATTTTGATATTGTAATGTATGCCTACTTAGTTCATTATAACCAATAAGCATTTGCATGCTACTATGTTGGCGAAAAAAGAAAAACTAGTGTTGTTCAATTTAAAAATTTTAACACCCGTATTATGTACCGTGTTTCATTTGAATAAATTAATTTGAATTTGACATCTCACATCTGCTTACTCATGTAGTATTCGAATTTAAGTTTGATTAACATGTTGTCAAACTAAAAGAGGATGTTTTAATAACTTGTATCATCTTTATTAAGGCGACTACAAGAGCTAAGTGCTACCCCCAATTGATTTAATTTTTTTACGTCTAAAAAAAATCAATCAAAACAAAATCTAAATCAAAACAAAATCAATAATTAAAAAAATAGGACAGTATCAATTTAGGAAATTTCCTCTAGTATTTATTGAATCCTTCCTTAATTGAAGTCCTTAAACAAGAATTGTCTTGACTTATTGTTACTTATAAATCATACAACAAATATAATATAAATTTTTAGAATAGAATAGAATAGAATAGAATAGAATATTTTTATTGCCGAATCATAACTTAATCTATTACAATTTACCTGTGATTCCTACACTAGGCTAGGCCTGATTCGTAAGAATCACATTGAATTTACTCACAAAAAATGAACCTAGTAATTTTTAATTTAGATCAAAAGTTTCTAACATTGTCGTTAAATTCATACTATTATATATTATATGATTTACATAAAAACTAAAATTAAATTAAATTAAAATTAAAGAAGCGCTTGTGTGTGTATATATGTGCGTGTGAATGAGTGTGTGTGCGTGTATTTGCGATTATGAGTGTTTTATGTATGTATCAGTGCGTGTGCATGAGGGTGCGAGTGGGTGGAAATATCTAAACTGAAACTTTGAGAACATCTTCAGTCTCTTCATAACTCCATTTTATTTCGTATGTTTTTCTTGAGTGTACATACATCAGAACTCTCGAGAATTCGCGGAACCACTAAAAGAAACGTGCTTTGAACGCAAAAATTAAAAGGAATACAAAGTAACTACTCCGAACACGCTTTTGCAAGTTTCATTCATTTCATCCAACTTCACATGTATAAGTTGAAATTGTAAAAGTAATTTCAAAAAATATTCCTGCTCCTTGCGAAACCCGTCCACCGCAAAAAATGTCGACGAATTTCCAAGATGGCAGTTAAATTCGTTTTACTTTCTAATTTCACGAAATTAATTCAGTTAGCGTTAGGTACACCTACAATATTTTTTCGAAGCGGAAATTCGTTTTACTAGGCACATAATTATGATTGATTTGTAAGATGAGCATCGACAATTTCCTTTAAGCTCTTCCTGTTTCCATATAGATAGTTAAATATGATCATTTTTATTGCATTCCAAATGAAGTAATTGTAGCTGATGTTAACAATAAGGTCACATTTGGTCTGTCTTACGACTACGACCTCTTCCAGACAACCTTTGGGTATAGGACCGACTATAAAATTAAGGTAAAGCTGAAGGAAATTGGTTGTACGCCTAACCATAATTTTAAAAGCAGTATATTTAGACATTTCAGCCCTAAAAAGTCTGAAACACAGGCGGGAAGATTCAATGATTGAGTCTTTTCCCTGCAGTGTGATGATTATAGGCAGTTACTTTACTTTACATTATTTTGGAGAAGCATGAGGCATGTCCAGAAGTGGAGTAATAGGTATATGCTGACGATGATGATGATATGAGGCAGTTATTTAAGGAATAACGGCTTGTCGTTAAGCATATAACGACTCTCAGTATTATTGAAATCTCAAATTAGCATTTTTATTGTTAATTTAATAAACTTTTATGCGGTTATTACGTCGAGTAATTCATATTTTATGGTTGAACAAGTGACATGCGAGAAATTTCATAGAATTATTGTGAAAGTAATTAGGTTTAATAAAGTTTTCCTGTTCGTTACTGCTTTTTCTTTACGCATGACTCTCTTTCAAGGATAGCCTTGTCAGAGTGGTTCAAGCCGGCTATTATAGAAATCTGATGTGACTTTTACTTATGATTTCCATCTTGCGACGCAAACCAGAGGTCCTACTACGCAGCACGAAGCTAGTATTCACGGATATACTGTCTCTTTCAGATACTCGAAGACATTGGCATGAGTGAGAGAGGTGGACTCGAATTTGCTGCCATTGCGTCGCGGAGTAAGGCCTCAGGACCAACATATACGTGCCTTCCGAAACATGACCCCCAAATCAAGCAAATTTAGAAATGATTGGCCCGGGATTCGAACCCCTGCACCACTACACTGGTCCGAATCCACTGGTCGGAACCGGATCTTTGACCTTTCGCATTAGTATCTATCATTGTATAGACAACAGCACGTCAACCTACCACAAAACGACAAATTTTCTTAATTGATATTGATCTCTACCTGTTGGACATAAAGTTGAAAATCAGTACTTTTTGGGTAGGTTGACCTGTCGTTGTCTGAACCACGAATTATAAATTGGAGCATAATAGGGGTTAAAGTATGAAATTGCCGATTATTTTCCCACTTTTTATTTTGTTTATAGCTTTTAAGTATAGTCATATTATTGCGTACTTCTTTTTGTATTGTATCAAAAACTAAATAAAGTAACTTTTGACTAAAAAAAAATGCAATACTAGTGCCTATTACTTCAAAGGAAGTCGTTGAAAAGACCCCTTACAATGTGTCAGCTGACCTTCTTGCTTCAATTAAGTATATATATACTTTGATTATTATATACTTTGATTTTCAGAAATTTAAATACTATAATGCGTAGCTTTACAACCATCTAACTTTCACCTTTAATTGCATCGAAAACGGTTCAGGCGTTTTTAAAAAAACTAAAAAATTGTCCATACAAAACGGCAATTTCATACTTTAACCCCTAATATTAAGTAAGTACCTTTTGTAAAGTCAGATATACAAATAGACCCCCTGGAGGCTTCGGGTCAAGTCTGGTCTAGTGCCAAGAAGCAGCAATTTAAAGCCATACACGTACATTTCTAACATTTGAAAAATCATTAATTTAAGTTAACATGTATACAAGCAGTTCAACAATAGACTGTGATAATTCGCTAAAAATGCGAATACAATTTTCCATCCTGACTGAATCGCAGACTGAAACCCGAAACGGCAAGTTTATTTTGAGGTAGGATCTGACGTCGCGAAATATCAGCCATCTAATCCCTAAGCTATGCACAGGAGTAAACTTATTAATAATCCTTCACGTTTTCCAAAAGTTGCTTCCGACACTTTAAAATGTAAATATGGACCAACAAACCAGCAAGTGTCATTTAATTAAAAGTTCACGCGCGCAACTTAAAGCTATAAATAACAACTGCTAAGCTGCAATAAAGCAATTAAAGCGCTTTAAGAATGTCTTCACTTAAAACGCGGAGGGCTGAACATCCTGAGGGTGCGTTTTCGTCAGATAATCTGTCACTATTATTTGTTTATTATATATTTAACGCTTATGAAAACTTTTCAATAGAAACTTATCCTAACGAAAAGCGTCGATGATCGCAATAGACGCAATAAGAACATTTTCAAGTTTCAGCTTTCTGAATAGAACTCTTAAACCTTTTAATTTTCAACTAAGAGAATTAATTATATGTGTAACGTTATTTAGTCGCGAACATACTTTATTTTATTACCTGACGTTTCGACCGAAAGAGTCAGCCTGTGACAACGGCCGATGCAACTCGGTCCAAAACTTTCATAACTGCGCGGGACTGCGTGTTCCGAAACATTATATTGTCTATTATTATCATAATTGGACAAATAGTTTTTGGCGGGAGTTCGTGAGATACGTTTTGAGTCCATTTATTTTATCGAATTTTTATTGTTTATAGTGAATTTTGGGTCGTAAAAGTGGTGTTATTTTGCGAAACAAAGTGTCGTGCGAGTGAACAATATACAGTTCGGTGAAATAAGATGGTGTAGGGGTCGTAACGAAGAAAAGTGGACCGTGAATTTTGCGCGGGAACGCAAACAGTTTACCTCTTTCTTGGGGACTTCTCTACATTCCTTCAATCTTTCGACTGTCGCCAAAAACTCCATCGAAGCATTAAAACGTCTAACATCAACGTTTTAATGCAAAAATAAAGACGATATTACTAAAGAATTGGCTGTATGGACAAGTATCCGAGGCCGTTAAACTTACTAAAAAAAATAATTATGGTATGCATGGAGATACGGGTTCGAGTTCCACCTGAGATATTTTTCAGGTTTTAATACTGATATTAAACTTAAAACATTCATTTTGACGACCATTTGGATCAGCGGTACTTAACGCTGCTTCTGAGCCATGGGTCGGGGGTTCGATCTCCGCACAGTACAAATATTTGTGTGCATGAACATGTCTGTTTGTACTGGTCTGGGTGTTTTCTATGTATTATAAGTATCTATTTACAAAAAAGAAAAAAAAGTATATAAGTAAGTTTATCGGTTGTCTAGTACCCCATACGACAGGGTACTTAATAGTACCTTAATTTGGGACTAGATGGCTCAGTGTGGCCCAGTGAGGCATGTCTAAAATATTTATTATTTATTTATTTATTATTGCCTACAACCTAGCGGGGCATGTAGTTTAAATAATCCTCGTAAGCGAATTAAGTCGTTTGTATCCTGTGTGTACACGCCTAACTGTACGCCGCAGTTTTCAGGTTGTGTGTTCGGACCTCATTTCCGCGTTTATATTCAACGGTAAGGGCGAGCGCGCGGTTGCGATTTGTGTGAATACAATATTGATTGAATAGAATTGTGTAATTAACTTGCCCATTGCTAGGCCAAGGCATCTGGTAGAGCGTTGCTCTACGCCACTTTCTTTTTAAGCCGAATCCCGCCGCACTTGTTGTTCAGCTCCGTGATTGGCTGAAATCTCGTGAAAATGGCACCGGATGCGCTGACAGCCAATCACACGCGCTCGCCGGGTAGTATTAAATTTTATAGAGACCGCCAAAAACCCGCTCATGAACCGCTCGTTATAAAAATTGTTGAAAATACTTACCTCCAAATTCACCTCAAATACCGCAGTCTTAAGAAGAATTCATGAAAGGTGTCACAGCGAAATAGACGAGAAACAGCGAATCCGGACTGTTCCGCAGGTTTGGTGGGCATTCATTACTTGTACCTAATTGATAGTGTCTTGTTTGGAAGTCAATACAAATTTTCTTGTTTGTATCCTATTTTTCCGACACCACCTATTAAATTCTTCTGTGCGCCTCACAACATATCTTTGGTTGTGATACCGCCCAGCTAGTAGGTACATGGTGTAGCTATTATAGCCCCACCAGCCTCTCTTTTGACGACCATTTGGATCAGCGGTAGTATACACTGCTTCTGAGCCATGGGTCGCGGGTTCGATCCCCGCACAATACAAATATTTGTGTGCATGAACATGTCTGTTTGTACTGGTCTGGGTGTTTTCTATGTATTATAAGTATGTATTTACCAAAAAAAAAAAAAGGATGTAAGTAAGTTTATCGGTTGTCTAGTACCCCATACGACAGGGTACTTAATACTCGTAGAATAGCTTAATTTAGGACTAGATGGCTCTGTGTGGCCCTGTGAGGCATGTCTGAAATATTTATTTTATTTATTTATTTTATTTTTATTTTCTTTCCACGTTTGTCTAGGCCAGTTAGTAAATAAATAAAATTAATATTGCGTCACGCACCAACAAGAAATTAACTTAGTCTTGAAAATTCAATTCCAGTAAATATGTTCTTTTAACACCTTTGGTCTAGTGGTTTAAATACCGGACCAAGATCTCGGGGTCGCGGGTTCGATCCCCGGGTCGGGCAACCAAAAAGTTTCAAATTTTCAAACTTTGCTCGGGTTTGTGATCACCAACCCGCATTTGGCAAGCGTGCAGATTATGCTTATACCTACCCATCCATACTAATATTATAAAGCTGAAGAGTTTGTTTGTTTGTTTGTTTGAACGCGCTAATCTCTGAAAGTACTGTTTCGAATTGAAAAAATATTTATGTGTTAGATAGCCAATTTATCGAGGAAGGCTTTATAACAGGCAAAATTTAGGCTATATAACATCACGCTGCGACTAATAGGAGCGAAGCATCAGTGAAAAATGTTGCAAAAGTAATCGCGATCATAATAATGGAAATTGACACGTACAAAGTCGCGGGCAACAGCTAGTCATTGCTGAAGGCCTTTTCCCTGCAGTGGGATGATTATAGGCTGTTACTGTTCTTTTACAGCTTTTCTTGGATACAGAACTAAAAAACATTGATGAAAGACTGCTGGCTACAGTGTGTAAATTGAATTCGTCGACACGGTAAGCAAGGGTGGTGTGTTCGAGGCCCGACTAGGATAGTCGATTTTTTTTTTGGATTATTTTTTAAATTACCCTAGAAATTTATTTGTTTAAAAATCGACTTAAAACATGAACATAGTCCTTACTATCCAAACTAATATTATGAATGCGAAAGGACTCTGTCTGTCTGTCTGTTGTATGCTTTAACGCTTTAACGACAGAAACAATTTCAATTAATTTGGAACAACGAGAAAGGACACAGGTTATTTTTTATCCCATTGCTGGGCAAAGGTTTCCGCCCGCTCGATATAAGGTGTACCTAGGTCACACGGAACTAGACGCGGGCGAAAAGCTTGTAAGCCAATAATAATTAAATGCAAAATTGTTTGTATAATACGAAGCCAAGAATGCTTTCCCTAAAACAAATGCCTATTTCCCATAGACTTGTTTTTTTTTTATAAATAACGCTGTTCCCTGCTACGCTTCGCTGTGTCACATTGTGATTGAATAGTTTTTGTTTCTTTATGGGTTTTTTTTTGCAGTCGCGGATAAATAGATAAAAACAATCCTTAATGCGGATTTTTTATCATGCTGAAATTTCATCTCTATCGGTGCAGAACTTTTTGAGTTTTTGAAGCGTACACAAACCAACATAACTAACATTTTTATATAGGTATAACGGGTGTAAAAAAATCAAACGTAGATCCGAAAATCACGTATTGTTCCTATAACTAGGATAATTTTTTTCTTCAGGACCATTCCTGGGAAACAGCTGGTTCCGGAAATATTGAGGGTTAAAGTCACAATTTTGTTTTCCATTTTATTACCAAAACTGTTGCCAAAGGTGAATTAAAAACTTTTCTGTTTACAAACATAGTGATTTTCTTTATTATTTCGTTTATAATAAGGCTTTTTTTATTACAATACACAATGTATATGCAATTAAATACGCTCCGGCTGCTATACATTGTGCGCTATGTATTTTAATATTTTTTGAGTCCCAAAAATAAAAATCATTTCCTAGCTATAATATTTTGTAACATGACTTGGTTTGCTTTACAGATTGCGTAGCTTCAGGATCTGCGTTTAGTTTTTTTACACCCTTAGATGCCCTTACACGCCTATATAGATGGGCTTGCTCTTGACTACATACTTAAATATACGGTTAAGAAGAGAAGGAGCGAGCTTACCCAGAGGTGCTGGTTCTCACACACACCAGCGGAACACAGAGGCACTGTTTGCCGCTGGACTCCGGCAGGAGGGTGGTAGCATCCAGGCGGCCTCTCACGAAGCCTACCACCGCAGAGGGATCTGTTAGCCGTCATCATTGGTTAGAAAACCAAAGGTGCCGTTGCCCAGGGTGGATCACTAGGAGGTAGATCCCACCACCCCAATATAAAACTAGATAGCACAATCAGCATCAGAAGTGCCCTAACTAAATGTGCACCGATTTGACTTATGGGTGCACTTTTAGTACAAACTATATCAATCGAATAGATACAAATGACATAAATATCCATACTATTGCATATCACATAATATGGCCGGGTTATAAAGTTGACACGGACATAAAATCAACGTGAATCATTCAATCAAAGACAGATTAAGGCGTCATTTTCTTATTGTCATGTGTCCAGTAACAGCCTATAATCATCCCACAATAGAATAAATGTCTCCATTGAATTCAAGTTACCACAGCAATGATGGGTACTGGCACAATCACCACGCTTGCCAAATGCGGGTTGGTGATGACTAACCCGAGTGATGTTCGAAAATTCTAAATTTCTTGTTGCCCAACCCGAGGATTGAACCCGGGACCCCGACATCTTGGCCCGGTATTGAACCCACTAGACCAACGGTGCGTTATGTGTATCTAGTTCTTATTATGCAGGGTGGTCCGAAAGGTGAGGTCCAAAAATTTTTTTTGGATTTCTTACATCCAGGTCTATCCACATATACCCAATGATGTTACTCGATTTTTCTTAGTTTTCTATGTCTTTCGGGAAGTTTTTGAAATGATCTAAGAAACTGTGAAATCACTTTTTTTTTCACATTTCAAAATTAAGCTCTGACTAGCTTGAACGGAACCTATTGACTTTCGGTAATTTTTTCGGAAACTTTGGTTAGGCTTAGCTAGCTGATAATTTTACCAAAGTAAGTTTAATTTATAAGGTTCATACTGCAAAAAAAATCTGATATATCATAATAAAAACTGGATTTTAAAAAAAAAAATAAGAAAAACATGTATATCTCGAAAACTAAAAAAAAACAAGTAACATATATAGGGCATATTTGGATAGCCCTGAATGTACGGAATCACAACGGAAGTTTGGACCACCCTGTATATCTATACTATTACCATGGAGTAGGGCCGTTAACCCAAATGTTTCGATTTCGCCTTCATTGCCTCGATAATCAAATTCCAACAATAGAACATTACGATCGATCAACATTAGAATTCCAGGCGTCTAATCGATTTAAACGTATCAGCTTTCGACCTTATTCCATCGAATTAAGGGTTTCATCTTTGTTCAGCTGACATGCTATCAAAGGGCATTGATGCATCGGCGATTGATGTGGATCCATCATGAATAACCGCCTAAGCATTCCTAGGAAACAATGTATAATGGCCAACACATTAGACTATACATTTTTCTTCGAAACTCACACCTATTGTCAACTTCATAAGGTTAACTAGTGCAAAGCCTGACGGTGTCGTGTAGTACAAACACGTCAGAAGAATAGCACCACATTTTGTCTTCCTCAGGCATCTGGCAACTGGGACCGCAATAAACTAAGACCGTGGTTCTAGTTGTCGGATTCATTAAATTGTAATATTTTTATTCCTTAAACTGGTACCCATAAATTTATGACACTTAAAATCTGTACAGATAAACGAAAAAAATGATTTTAGTGAAAATTTCAAAATGATGGTATTTATAGAAACAAAAACTACACTTCTTGTATTATTACGATAAACCATTCTAGCGACACACACACACACAGTTATTATCTTCTCTTCTCAATCGTTCCCCCATTACTGAGGATCGTGACTCCTTAGACGCTTCATTGTCTGCCGCCAACTGCTACGGTCCGTCGCCTGGTGAAGGGCGGCGCTGACTGGTAGCTCCAGCTGTTCGGAGATCTGGTCCGACCATCTCTTCGGGCTGCGGCCTCTGGGTATTTTGCCTAGAATTTTGCCTGTCACTACCAGCTTTTTCAGGTTGTTGGCCTCTCTTCGTGCGATATGACCAAAATAGCTCACAACTCGGTGAAGGCAAATCGAGGACAGACGTTGAGCATTTTCAATTTTCAGTTCCTTGATGACCGACACGTTTGTATCCGTACAAGCCTTCCGAGGCTGTCCAAGGAATCCTTAGCAGGCGGCGCCAACACCACATTTCGAACGCGTCGATCCTCTGCCTGTCAGCGGCTTTGATCGTCCAGGTCCCAGCCCCGTAGAGAAATATGCAGAAGACAAGAGTGCGGACGAGGCGAGTTTTAGTCCGGTTTGAGATGTTTCTGTCTTTCCATATTTTGCCGAGCTGGGTCATCGCTGTCTTGGCCATGCCGATTCGTCTGCGTATTTCTGGTTCGCAAGTGCCCTTGTTCGTAATCACCGAGCCGAGGTACTGGAAATGTTCCACGGTTTCGAACTCTTGAAGGATATCAGTGCGCTGTGCAGTACCAAAACGGTCGACTATCATCAGTTTTGTCTTTTTTTTGTTGAATTCGAGTCCCATTTGAAGGCTGGTTGTTTTGTTAGACGGTTATTATAGACGGATTCATTTTCTCAGTGTATGTTTTTATTATGTAAATTAAAACAGTTATTTCGTGATTAAATTTAATTGAAATGTGGTTTACATCATAATAAATATAAATTTAAACCGCGCGGGCGAAGTCGTGAGCAAACGCTAGTGTTAAAAAACGCTGTAAAACAGTTAATCTCTTAACTAACAACAATACTAAATACGTATGTATATTTGTTTGCAACTAAAAGTTTGATTCCAGTAGTTACCACGAAAAGTTTGACAAAGGATCAATGAGTTAAATCGCGCTACAAACAAGTTTAAAGGTTTAGGTCACACTAGAATTTTGATACTTGGAAATTTGAATAAGATAGGCCAAGTGTAATAAATATTGATAGGTAAAATAATTTATACTATAGTCAATACTAATATTATAAAGCTGAAGAGTTTGTTTGTTTTGTTTGTTTGTTTGAACGCGCATATCTCAGGAAGTACTGGTTCGAATTGAAAAATCCTTTTTGTGTTGATTGTCCATTTATCGAGGAACATAAGCATGAAGAAAGTACGGACAAGTACGTGTGTAGGGTTACGACAGGTTGATGCGGCTACAAATCTCTACTACGGTTGCTACGGCTACGAATCTCTGCTACGGTTGCTACGGCTACGAATCTCTGCTACGGTTACAACGGCTACGATAAAAATTGCTGACTCTACTATAATCGATGCGTATCGTAGAGGTGGGTAGGTAGGCTTTAGTCGTCCAATTAAACAAGATTAGGTTCCTTTTCATGTATTTAAAGAAACTTACACAGTATACAATAAGTATATATTACAGCTTTAGCGAAACAATTTATCTTAAGCGATGTTCTTAACAGTAACTCCGGAATAAGATTGTTTTCTTAACCACTGTCCTCGATAATGAAATCTCCCCACTTCTACCAACTAACTCGGCTGGCTTCCCATTGGCCAGAGCGTAACGACCAATAATGGGAAGTCAGCAACACTCCTATTTAAAAGTAATAATTTGATAAGATAATATTGTTAAATATACATTGTTATACATTTAGATTTAGTAAATTATAACAATACAGTGTCGCTACACACCGTACGGGAATAATTGGCGTATATATTAGCTCAATAAAGAAAGGTTATTATAATAACTTCGGCCTCTCGTTCACCTTCCAAATGTCCGGGACTCCATAGTCCCGTGATCGGAAAATAGACCAACATTATTATAATAATATATTAAGACATACCACACTGAGCCACACAGAGTCATCTAGACCCAAACTAAGCTAATATATAATAGCTTGGCGTATCATGGAGTACTAGACAACCGATAAAATTACTTATATACTTTTATTTTGTAAAATACTTATATACGTACATAGAAAAACACCCAGACCAGTAGGTACAAACAGTCATGTTCATACAAACAAATATTTGTACTATGCGGGGATCGAACCCCCGACCCATGGTTCAAAAGCAGCGTTTACTACCACTGATCCAAAAGCAGCGTATACTACCACTGATCAAAATGGTCGTCAAAAGTATCGTGCATCCTAACCTTAACTCTACGCTGTAAAGGCAATAGTTTACCCGCCAAAATTTATGCAAAGGATCAATGCGTTAAATCGCGGTACAAACGCGTTTGTAGTCGGTTTGCTGTGTTTGATCGTTTGCGGTCAGATTCGACGTAACCAGTTTCAAAGTAATTAAAACGTTAATAATATTATTATAGTAAGACAAAAGTAATGGAATAAGTGTAAAAAATTCAGTAAAAACAAAGGTTATCTAAAAAGGCTTTTAGCTATTATAACGCATAACTGTGTAAGTATTTTTGCCTGGTTTATAATATTATGTCTTCTTGTGTTTTGTGCAATAAAGTATGTATCTATATAAAAAAAAATGGGAAAGTGTGTATGTCTGTTTGTTTGTCCGTCTTTCACGGCAAAACGGAGCGACTAATTGACGTGATTTTTAAAGTGGAGATAGGTGAAGGGATGGGGAGTGACATAGACTAATTTTTCTCTTTCTTACACTTCCCTAAAATGGGTTGGAAGTTTGTATGGAGCATTCCGCAATTTTCAAGGTAGGAAGCTAAAAATTGGTGTGCGGACTATTTGTGACTAAAAAAAACGTGAATCATTTTTTTTATTTTTGGAAAACCGCCAACTCCTTAAAAGAGGGGGTGAACTTTTATTGTTACCCCGAATTTAACGCGAGCGAAGCCGTGGGCAAAAGCTAATTATATATCTGGGTTAGAATCAAATTGCAACGATCCTAAAGACTACAGTTGACAGGTGTTTGTAGTGGACATAAAACTCTTCTTCCAAGTACGAGTTATTTACTGAGTTAAGGCGTGAAATATGCCACCAAAAGTATAAAGTGTGAAAAACAATTAAAATTTTGTATAAAAATAAGAAAACTATAAATAAAAAAATAAGTAAGTATGTATAGTGTTGTTCTCATGTGGGTGATATTGTATCTTTTAATGAGAACAAATCATCTTTAAACCTAAGGTAGCGCCTACTTACATAAGTCAGTCGTTTTGTTACTCGTATATTATTATTTAATACATTCACATCAAAATTTCAGCTTTCAACCACCAATTACAAATGTAATCATTTTATAATTAAACTCCAAACATGATTACAACATCAATTATAACAAGGGTGCATTCAAACACGAAGCAACCACGAACACAACAAAACCGTGTATTATTAAGCTGAAACAACCCGTTTAATATCATGTACAGCTTTAACAACATTATCAACAGGAGCGTTGTTCGCCTAACAACGTTGTTGTTCAAACAAATGCTCGGTAGACAAATTTCAGCAACAATTGCCCGCCCGTCTATTAGACATTGTTCTGTTGACTTGGCTGGAATTAAGTTAAGTTTGTTTGTCACAAGTAAATGTTCTGTAAGGTGTTTCAGTCTGGCTTGAAACTGGCTCAAATTATTAGTTATAACTTAACACTTCACAGGATTTAGGTACTGCAGTCGAATTAATCATTTCGAGGTAAATATCGTTTTATTTCCATTTCAATCCGATTGCACGAATCATCGCGGTCAGACAAAGAGTCAATCAATGTATTTAGTCAATACTTATTACCCCATGTTGGTACAAAGATTTGAATAAATAAATAAATATTTAAGACATGCCTCACTGGGTCACACAGAGCCATCTAGTCCCAAATTAAGGTAGTATTAAGTAACCTGTCGTATGGGGTACTAGACAACCGATAAACTTACTTACATACTTTTTTTTGTAAATACATAATACACATACACATACTTTATAATACATAGAAAACACCCAGACCAGTACAAACAGACATGTTCATGCACAAAAATATTGGTACAGTGCGGGGATCGAACCCGCGACCCATGGCTCAGAAGCAGCGTTTACTACCACTGATCCGAATGGTCGTCGTTAATAAAATAATAAATCCACTGATCCTGTAAGGGCATTGCAACAGTTGAACAATAAAATAAATATTAATAGTACTTAATTGGAGTTAGTTACACTTTTAGAATTAAATAAAATAAAATAAATAAATGTGGACAACATCACACACATTGTTCTGATCCCAATTTGAATAACTATTTAAAGCATTCGTATTTTGGAAACCAGAAACAACGAAGGTACCACAAACACCCGTCGTACCATTGACCCGTCCGGGAATCGAACCCGGGACCTCGGAGCAGGCGACACCTTGAAAACCGGTGTGTATGCCACTCCGCCACGGAGGTCGTCATAAATCATTCAATCAGTCAAATTACATGTAATTACGTATAAGTGTTATATTTTAACTAAGAATTGCTACAAAAATGTTTAAGATCTGGTATTATTGGGTTTAAACCTGTTTGTTTTATACGTAAAGCTACAGTCAAGGTTTAAAATAAACAGGAATGATAAGTTGAACCAAACTAAACCATAATTTTTTTCTAGTGACCGCCGTTATGATTTTAATACAAAAATACATGAAAGAACTATACTAACTGTGTATTCTCAACTTATAAAGAACTACGCTTAACTAAGGGCTCATGGAGGAGAATCATTTGTTTCTGCCACTTTTTTAACGTTACAGCGGTTAACGAAATTTTTAACTGTTCACTTAACCATTTTTTCTAAGCCCGTTCAAAGGTATGTAACCTTTTTCATAGAATCCTATTTGTACTTACGTAGACCCGGTTGAAAAAAATACTGTGATCCAAGTAAAAGTCTGCATTTTTTTCATGGCATGTTTAATATAATATGTCTATGCGTAAGTAAATTAGCAGAGCTTTCTGGTACTAATAATATCTGGAATTAACCACCTCCGACAGACAAAACAAAACGTGGGGAAACTAAATTACTTCTACTTCATTTAGGTCTATTTTTTTTATCATCCCCTCTATGTCTATGTCACTAGAAAGCAAACAAAAGTGCCTAAATAAAGAAAATGAATTATCACATTTTCACAAAAACAAATTGAAAGAAAGATTTATAACATCCGCAATTTTTTTTCTTCCTAAAACAGTTCGAAATACAACTCCACTCAGCCGTGACATTTAGCTTAAACATAGACAAAAAGGAAACAAATTAAAACTCGGCGACTGTGTTTCAAAGAAAAACTGATATTGAGTATAGAGCGACCGATATATCTTGACCCTTGCAAACATAAAACGGAACCTTATCATCTTGACAATAAAGCTCGTTTGGAGCTCCTTTGACATTCAATTTCCGCTGCGATCATTACAAATTTGTTTGCTGGAGATGAATATGACGTAATTTTTCTTTTGGGCGTTTGCTGAAGTGATACTGTTTCTACGTATCACTGGATGTTATTTACAGAGTTTATTATTAATTTTGATCAATGAAGTAGTTTTGTTATCTTTCGTAATAGTTTTATTTAACTTTAGAACTGATATTATGCAATCAAAAACATTGAAAATGTAAATCATCAATTTGTAGAGAATAAAATTATTTTACATAATTATTATGTTTTTAAGTGAATAGTCTTAAATACATTCGTCGAATCAAAAATAATATCTTGGTAGCTCAGTGAGCAGAGACACCCGGTACGTGAAACGCTGTAAGTTCCAGCCCCATCTAAGGCAGCTCAAATGTCAATACAAGGAATTGTGTAACCAGTTGAGACTAGCAACCAAAAAACATTCATTCAAACATTGTAACCGTTTTTCAAACCAACGAAATTATGTCGTCATATTTTTTTTTCGATACCCACCTACTTATGCATATTACAGTACAATCTTCAAAGCTTTCGCAGACTTCAAAAGTACAATTAAATCTTTTAATAGTCAGCAATAAAGCTGAAAGCTGCATAAGTTTCGCACACGCAAGTTCGCACCGACAAAGTCGTAATGTGATAATTATTACTTGGTATAAAACGTTTATTTGCAAGATAGTGATAACAGGTCAGTTAAACGTAATGGTTTCGCGTAAACTTGCAGTTAATAGCTTTGGTCAAGTATCAAACGTATAATTGCTAGTAGAATTACAAGTGGCATCATCTGTTTGTGACTCAATCACGCTAGAGCGAAGTTAGTTTGTCACAGAGACAGATTAGATAAATAAATAAAACCGGCCAAGTGCGAGTCGGACTCGCGCACGAAGGGTTCCGTACCAAAATAGCCAAAAAACAGGTTTGTTGTATGGGAGCCCCCCTTAAATATTAATTTTGTTTTGTTTTTAATATTTGTTGTTATTGCGGTAACAGAAATACATAATCTGTGAAAATTTCTACTGCCAAGCTATCGCGGCTCTTGAGATACAGCCTGGTGACAGAGCGACGGACAGACAGACGGAAAAATTATGTCTCAGGCGGGACTCGAACCCGCATCTCCTCGCATAATTTTTCAAGTTTATATGTATACTGATATTACAACTGTTTTATTTTTTTGTACATACATTATCTACCTATATCAATTTATCCAATAAACTTGTTTGAATTTGAATTATTTAACTATTTAATATGTGCCTAATAATTTTAAGATTTATTTTAAAAATTCTACATGACAATTCTTGAGTGGAGACCCCGTTTAGGCAAGCGTAATGTAGGAGGCCCTGCGACTCGATGGACTGATGACCTTAGGAGAACTGGGCAGCGGCTGGATGGGGAAAGCCCAGGTTAGACAGTTGTGGCGTGACTTGAAGGAGGCCTACGTCCAGCAGTGGACGGACAATGGCTGTTGATTTGATACATTACATCTTGAAAAAGTAGATAATCTATTTTATATCAAACTGTTAGGCTAAAGTGCGGTATTTAGAACTTGTAGTCCACTTGGGCAGAGCCGCGGGCAAAATACTACTGTTTTATTTAACCAGATGTAATTAACCGATCCGGAAATTAAATTCTGTTAAATCAGGCAGGCAGTGTAAACTACCCCAGGTATCGCCCCCATTTTCCTTATGAATAATAAAAAAACGTTTTTACAGCTTCGAAACCTCAAAAACTCATTTGGAAACAAATAAAAGTGTTTTTATACCGTCTCTTAAGTGGTATCCTTTCGGCCCGTAATGACACTTCAGTTTCCCTTTTAAGTAATTATTTCGGACCACCCTTTTTAGGGTTCGATAGTTAAAGACAAGGAACCTTTACAGTTTCGATAATGAATAATAATAGGGGTTAAAGTATGAAATTTCCGATTATTTTCCCACTTTTTATTTTGTTTATAGCTCTTCAGTATAGTCATATTATTGCGTAATTCTTTTTGTATTGTATCAAAAACTAAATAAAGTAACTTTTGACTAAAAAAAAATGCAATACTAGTGCCTATTACTTCAAAGGAAGTCGTTGAAAAGACCCCTTACAATGTGTCAGCTGACCTTCTTGCTTCAATTAAGTATATTTGTATTATATACTTTGATTTTCAGAAATTTAAATACTATAATGCGTAGCTTTATAACCATCTAACTTTCACCTTTAATTGCATCGAAAACGGTTCAGGCGTTTTTAAAAAAACTAAAAAATTGTTAGTATGGAAAAATGACTTTTCTCGATTTCATCCATACAAAACGGCAATTTCATACTTTAACACCTAATAAATGTAGACTACATCACATACATTGTTCTGATCCCAACGTGAGGAACTATTGAAAGCACTCGCATTGTGAAAATCAGACACAACGAAGGTGCCTAACACCCAGACCCGGAAAAATGTAGAAGAACACCTATATTCTACATAAACCGGGAATCGAACTCGGGACTTGGAGCAGGCGACCTTGAAATCCGCCACGGATGTCGACAATCTATACTAATATTATAAAGCTGAAGAGTTTGTTTGTTTGTTTGTTTGAACGCGCTAAACTCTGGAAGTACTGGTTCGAATTGAAAAAATATTTTTGTGTTGGATAGTCCATGTATCGAGGAAGGCTTTAAGCTATATAACATCACGCTGCAACTAATAGGAGCGAAGCATCAGTGAAAAATGTCGCAAAAATAATCGCGATCATAATAACAGAAATTGACGCGTACGAAGTCGCGGGGAACAGCTAGTATTATATATGTCCGTATGTCCTTCTACGGTTAATCTGAAAGACTGTTACTACTTGAGATCTGTATTTTGAGGTTCATAACGATCATCATCACCAATCAATTCACTGCTGGACAATGGCCTCTCTAAAAGGAGATTCTTTTTTTATTTTTTATTTTTTTTATTTTATTTAAACACAAAACAGTTTACAGTTGAGATGGTACAAATTTTATACATAATATGATTAATATCCTAAACTGTAAGCCAAAACATGTGCTTGAGAAATTACATAAGAATGAGTTACATCGTTTCGAAAATTTAACTCTTACTGTTATAATATTTTATTCTAATTTATTTTTATTTTATTACACACGAGAGTTTTAGAGAATGGATGCTTGTTACTATTATTAAAACTACTACTTACTTTGATATTATTTTTACAAATTAGATAGACTTTACAATATTGTAGCTTATACATTTTATGTGAGATTTGATACCAACTGGGGCAATTTATCAGTAAAAACCAAAAACTGACTTATTTTAGAACATTACGTATGTACAAATCTAGAGAAGACATTCGGATTAGAACCCATGATATCGATACCCGGATAGTCCTGCGAAAAATCATTGTAGAGGCGACACATCCGTACTATCGGGTTTTAGTACGAGGTGTTGTTGCGATTGGAGTAAGAACAGCTTAGGCTTGCGATCACGGGCTCTGTAATGCGTGTTTATACTTATCGATGCGAGTAAAGACGGAGAATCAATCGCTGAGTGTAATATTTTATGCAGGTAAATTAGTTCGAATCGTTTGCGTCTCATTTCTAGGCTAACCATTACCATAACCATTCTCCCATAAATCATCACGTTTGGCAGGCGGGTATAGCCAGGCTTTGCGTGACTGGTTTTCACTTCCACGGTTTGGCGATCGCAGTTTGGCCATTGGTAGAGGGGAGACGCTGTTGTCCATCTCCTTCCGGCAGTACCCCTTAAGACGAAACACAAGGGCCGTTTTTCCATACAAACGTAGTCACCTGTTTCCTCCCTGGATAAAGCCAGTAGAGCAATAGTTTTTATTACAAAAATCTATGGCTACTATTAGAATGTTTCTATGTTTTCGATTTTTTCATAAATTAATTAATAACAAAGATATGAGCCCTCAAAAATCGAAAAAAATCGCCAGATTTTCCACTGTGTTCAAACATCCAGAAAACAAATTTGGCAAAATTTTAGAAAAAAAGGAAACATACGAACACGGCCAAAGCCTTTCTTTAATTTTTAATGAAAAAAGTATTTAAATCGGTCTAGTTTTGGAAAAGTAATCGGGGGACTACAAAACGTTGATTTGGTGTGCTTCTAGTAGGTATTTTCGGTCCAAGAAGCAGTTGTCTCTATCACACTCTGCGGTGAAGGCGTTTGGCACTGCGCGACAGCAATAGATTTTACAAATACCTATTTTTCAATTCTATCGCCCGTAGTATTTCCTCTTAAGTCGCCTCTTACGATAGGTCTCTACTCATGTGGATAGGTATCCATAGGAGGAGAAGGAGTGGTGCTATTCTTTTGACGTACAGTGGCCAGCACATCAACCTACCCATAAATGTCAAATTTCCCCAAACGATTTTCAACTGGAACTAAAACTCTTAGAGATCAGATTATGTTGAGACAAAGTGACATTTTGTGGTACCTTGTGCACCTATAAATCACGAACGATGTGAAAGTTTGGATCTACAAAAACAAGTAAGGATTATTTCTTGTAATTATTTCCTTAAAACATGTAACACACAACATATCTATGAAAATAAACATCAAAATAAATAAACATGCGACTTCGCTCGCACGCGTTGAATTTTGATACACTTTCCCGCGGAATACCATATTTTTTCCGGATGCAAAATAACCTTTATTCTAGTTTCTTTCTAAATTTAATCTCCACCCATACCAACATTCCGGCGTAACTGAACACTTAAACATTTACAATAAGTAGTAAGTCGAAATTTGCGATGTGCACCAACAGAACCATTCTTTTTATAGGCTCGTTACGCACTTGACCGGTTTTTAATAAAGAAGTAAATATTTTCAGAGTATTCCGAAGGTGACTCAGGTGAAATGGATGTACATTTTTATGAAACGTTGGATGATAAATGTTTTTTGGGGTTTGGTGACGCTGGGGCAAAACCTTTTAGATGCCATTTCATGTGTCTATTGTTTCTAGACATTGGTGTATAATTTAAAAAAAAACTATAACGGTATTATACTGATTTAAACTTTCATGGTCACTATCGCTAGAGTTATTTAATTCGGGATATATACCATGTACCTTAATTATTATGAGTTTCCGATATTTCGGCACTGTTGCATGCGCCATGATCACGGGAGAATGGTATAAATCCCGAATTAAATAACTCTAACTATATAGGTACTTATACAAGCAGCGATGGATACTATTTAAAATTTGTCTTTTAAATTAAATGTGGACACATTGTTCTGATCCCGAAGTAGGTAATTAACTGTTTAAAGCATTCGTATTTTGACAATCACTTATTCACAAACTCGTCAAAAGACTCACTTGCGTCTATCTCGGATTTATCCTTACTAATTAGTATCCTAACTAATAATAAAAATGCGAAAGTAATTACTTGGATTGGATTTTAACGGCCAAAATATAACCTGAACCCTACCACATTCGGTGGAAAGCCAACCTTGTTGACATCACTCAATATAACCACATCGCACTCCAAAAACTCGGCGAAACTACGAAACAAATTTATATTTTATTTGCTTGTTTTCTAGATTTGGTAACACATCGACATTTTTGCAAAACAAACCGAATCCTGGCAAAAAAATCTCCGCGGCGACACTCCTACCGGATCCAGATTAATTATTTTCACTACTGTAGTTACAGAGTTATTTGATTCGGGATTTATATCATGTACCTTATTTATTACTAGCTGTTGCCCGCGACTTCGTACGCGTCAATATCTGTTGATGCTTCGCTCCTATTGGTTGCAGCGTGATGTTATATAGCCTAAAGCCTTCCTCACAAAAAGAATTTTTCAATTCGAACCAGTACTTCCTGAGATTAGCACGTTCAAACAAACAAACAATCTCTGAATTCACTAGAGTTGATTGATACGGGGTTTATACCATGTACCTTAGTTTTTATGAGTTCCCATGGGAACTCATGAAATTGCCGATTATTTTCTCACTTTTTATTTTGTTTATAGCTCCTAAGTATAGTCATATTATTGCGTAATTCATAAATAAAGAAATAAAGAAATAAAGAAATAAAGAAATAAAGAAATAAAGAAATAAAGAAATAAAGAAATAAAGAAATAAAGAAATAAAGAAATAAAGAAATAAAGAAATAAAGAAATAAAGAAATAAAGAAATAAAGAAATAAAGAAATAAAGAAATAAAGAAATAAAGAAATAAAGAAATAAAGAAATAAAGAAATAAAGAAATAAAGAAATAAAGAAATAAAGAAATAAAGATATAAAGAAATAAAGAAATAAAGAAATAAAGAAATAAAGAAATGCATGTGAACGGCACCTGCCTCGTCGAACGGCACCCACTTCGTCGAACGGCACCCACTTAGTTGAACGGCACCCACTTCGTGGAATGGCAAACGCCTCGTCAAACCGCACGCACCTCGTCGAACAGCCGTATCACCGCTGTGCCGGTCGAAGTGGGGAGCGTGAGGATTTTTGCGTTACGGAATTTCTGGATTCGGTCCCCGCGCTCAAGGCCCGCGATAGAAGCTATGCAATAGCTTAATTAATACTTTGAATCCACAATTGAACCTTCATTGCCTATTTTGTATCATTATACATCTTTTAATGGAGATTCAGTATTACAAGTTCCATGGCCGATATATAGCATTAATATAGCATTTTCCGAATTCGAAATAAAAATGAAAATACTAATTCTTTAATTGATAACATGTAGTTTACTTAAACTTTTATTCACAATAATCTGACAATTATTTTCTGAATTGAAAAACTACAGTAACTTTCCATTTAATGCGCCAAACTTGATATGAGTCGAGTAGCCTATGTAATAGATGCTTAAAGCGAGATACATTTCGCGACCCGTTGAACACCATAATGAGATACAAATATTGTCGCTTGCTTATAATTTTCGGTAATACATGTGGTAGACTAACAGTATAGCTTCACTTATATAAATAAACAGGGTATTTAGTGAATATACCGATTCATATTATGTCGGTCAGGGTTTAAAAAATGTTTTCAAAAACAAAATATTTTTTATGAATAATAATAATAATAATATTTAAGACATTCCACACTGGGCCACACAGAGCCATCTAGTCCCAAATTAAGCTACTATTAAGTACCCTGTCGTATGGGGTACTGGACAACCGATAAACTTACTTATATACTTTTTTTTGTAAATACATACTTATAATACATAGAAAACACCCAGACCAGTACAAACAGACATGTTCATGCACACAAATATTTGTACTGTGCGGGGATCGAACCCGGGACCCATGGCTCAGAAGCAGCGTTTACTACCGCTGATCCAAATGGTCGTCAATGTATGACTTAGCATAACAGTAGCTATAAAATCATAACAAAAATTACTTTTGAAATAATTTAATCAACGAAAATCGCGAATCATCCACCAATTTTGAATCAGCGCTTGTAAAAATTGTTAATAATTTATTGCTTAAAATATGTATTATGGTATAAAAATTTAAATGGGGTAAAAGGATAGCGTACATAAAAAAAATATAGGTATATGTGTTGAATTTTATTAAAATGAATATGGTGTTTATTCCCGTTTGTTTGTAGGCAGTCATAACGCACAAAATTTAATACAATGGGGACTACCGTTTCTTTGCTCACCAGTTGGCGCCACTGTAGACTGAGGTCCGGAATTATAGCTGTCAAAGGCTATAAAAAATAACTATCTTGATATCAACAAACTAACTTCTGAAATAGTTGCTCTTGAGGCCGCCTATTTTTGCGCTTTTTCTTAATTCCGCTTTTAAAGCGTTCACATTAATCGCCAAATAATCTATATTTGCGATATTTTACGAAGGAGATCACTTTACAGTAGGTAAATTAAAGAAATTATAATTTATGCAACAAATTCCGCTAAAACCAGTACAAAGTGAATGATATTGGACCTCACGCGACACTAGCGCCTCTAGTGGCAAATTCACTAGCGATTGGACGATTTTGTTATATTTTCCCTTTAATACCATTAGTAAATAAATGAATAAATAAATGTGGACAACATCACATACATTTTTCTGATCCCAATTTGAATAACTATTTAAAGCATTCGTATTTTGGAAACCAGAAACAACGAAGGTACATTAGTAGTGTTGCTAGTGGTCATAAAAGGGTCATATAATAGGTTTCACTAAAACTATTCAAGCAACGAAAAACATTCTAAGTAGGACATTCTGAGGCGGTACTAAACAAACAATCGATAACCGTCATGTTTTTGTTTTCATTGCATTGTTTTGATATTTTTTCAAATGTGAGAAAACTATCATTATAATTTTATTGTGGAAACGGGATACTCAATCAATTCCATACACGCAGACTGCACATTTAATCGTTTGTCATTAATAATTAATCACATAAACCACATGGGCAATTATTGCATTTTCATTCGATTAATCAATTTACTACTCTCATGTGAAAAAACACACTTGTTAATGCATTTTTATATAATACTAGTTATTTCACGTAACTTTATGGAAAAAGTATTCCACAGGAACAGTTCTAAGTCATGTGCTATTTCAGTCTACAGTCTATCTCAATGCAAAATTTCAGATGCACTTTACCGAGGGCTCTCTGAGCCTTTATTAATAATTCTTTCTCAGTCACGAGATAATACTTTTTTAGAAGGAATGACGCTTCTCTACCTTTATATCTCCTCTTAAGGGGACTACTAGAGCTAAGTGCTGGCCCCAATTGATTTGATTGCATTACTTCTAAACAAAATCAATTCTCAAAAAACGAGAACTCTATTACCTTAGCAAATTACCTCTAGTATTTATTGAATCACCGTTAACTGCTTTTCATTCTGGCATTCTTTCGTATTGTACATAATTGCTAAAAGCGGCCGGTTTTGGCGTTAGCGACAAATTTGACTTTATAAACAACTAAATGAAAAGTTTACTGTGATTCAATTAATAGGTAACTAGAGGTAAATAGCTAAGGTGATGTTGTTCTAGTTGTTTGAGAATTGATTTTGTTTAAAAGTAATAAAATTAAATCAATGGGGGCTATCGCTAGTGAATTTGCCACTAGAGGCGCTTGTGACGCGTGAGGTCCAATATCATTCACTTTTCACTGGTTTTAGCGGGCTTTGTTGCATAAATTATAATTTCTTTAATTTACCTGCTGAAAAGTGATCTCCTTCGTAAAATATCGCAAATATGGATTATTTGGCGATTAATGTGAACGCTTTAAAAGCAGAATTAAGAAAAAGCGCAAAAATAGGCGGCCTCAAGAGCCTTCACATATTACAAAAATACGGTATTAGAGGCAAAGCATATGAATGGTTTAAAAGCTACTTATCTGAGCGTACACAGTTTACAGCAATAAGCAGAATAATTGGCTCTAAAAAGATAACTTCTCAATCTTCCACTAAAACCAATAGCTCTGGCGTGCCTCAGGGCAGTATACTTGGACCTTTGCTATTTCTATTATATTTAAATGACTTACCTAAAGCGTTAAATCAAGAATGCATTTTATTCGCGGATGACATTACAATAATAATTAAATGCAAAAATAAAAATGCCCTACCATTTGCTGTTACTGATGAGCTAAGGAAAGTTGTAGAGTGGTTAGAAGAAAATGACCTAAAGATAAATTTTAATAAAACAAATGCTATACATTTCAGGGCATACAACGTTTTTAGGTATAAATATAGATAAACATCTAAACTGGAAGGAACATGTAGGTATGATTTGCACAAAACTAGACAGATTCGTATTTGCCTTGCGTCGCCTAAGATTAGTAGCCTCACAGGATACTGCCTTGTCGGCGTATCACGGTTATGTGTCCTCAGTCCTAAGATATGGTCTTATTATATGGGGACACTCAGTGGAAGTACAAAGTGCATTTAGAGTTCAAAAAAAGTGCATTCGCGCTATATGTGGCGCCGACTATCTGGACCACTGTAAACCACTATTTCAGCGCCTAAAAATTTTGCCTTTACCTTGCCAATTTACATCTTGGAGCTATGTGTATTTGTTAGAAAACATCCCCATCTATTCCCTTTGAATGACACGGTGCTTGGAAAGTCTAATAGCAGAGACACATGTAAATTATATGTACCAAAGCAGAAACTTAAAATATACACCAATAATGTGTATTGCAATGCAATTAGAATTTATAATAAGCTTCCTAATAGAGTGAGATCATTGACATTTAATATATTTAAATACAAATTAACTAACTGGCTGTTAAAAGAGTGCTTTTACTCAGTTAATGAATTTATGAACATTAAAATAAAAGAATCCATGTTTGACTGCTAATTGACGACTCAAGAGGGATAAATGTTGACATTGTATAGATAATATTTTATAATCATGTATGCCTAGTAATAATATTATAATTTGCAGTTCTGGAAACATAATGTAATTTAGTATAATTAATTAAAATTCAATGTTATTTGTAATTATTTCTACGCCTACAAACAACGGCAGAATATGTGGAACTGATACCTGAATTTGTAACCATTTTGTAACCATATTCTTGGAAATAAAAGTTATCTTATCTTATCTTATCTTATCAACTATTTCAGAAGTTAGTTTGTTGATATCAAGATAGTTATTTATAAATAATAAACCTTAATTAGATTCAAGATATAACACTTTGTTTCGGCGCCAATCGCCTTTGATAGCTATACCTCCGGACCTCAGTCTACAGTGGCGCCAACTGGTGAGCAAAGAAACGGTAGTCCCCATTGGGGGCAGCACATAGAGTTCTAGTAGTCCCCTTAAGGGAATTCGCCTTGTCCTGCCTGCCTGTCGGTCTTTCTATCCGTCTTGAAGTTAATTTCGGAGAAGAGTCAAGAGAGTAGTACAACATGGTTAAATTGAAACTTAAGATTTTGATATACTAGATAAGAAAAAAATTTTAGAAGATAATAATATTATATTCATGAGACCGATTTACCTGTTTTTTTACGGTAGTAGTAGGTAGGAGGAAAAAAAACAACTGGGTATATTGTTTATCAACAGACTTACTCGGTGTGTTTTGAACATAAACGTAGAATATAATAGACGGACAAAGCCTACGAGATAGAAGAAAACCTCTTATGGAAATCTAGCATGATAGAAAAAGAAAACAAATCTTTTCGTTTTGTGACCTGTCGTATTTGACAGAGTGACATCCAGTGGCATATGCGATATAAGGTTCAACATTTTATGTAATTATCTAGTACATCGTAGATTATCTAAAGTAAATACAGTTTTATCTAACAATGGTCACATGTTCTGTGAGTGCCTGTGGAGTCAACCACAAATATAATCTAGAAAATTGCTCATTTCACAGGTAAATACGTAGAAAGTTGTCATCGTAAAAACGCGTTATTTTTGTTGAATTTGATCTTGTTGTTAAGTTGTAAATATAAAATTATTTCAATCCACTTGTTCATTTTAATATTTTGTATAGATAAAGTTCTATGTATTGATTATTTACATAATTTTGGTGGATAAATAATTTATCGAAATATTTTACATGTACGCTAGAGCTTGACTTAAATTTATCGATACTATTGTCGACATTTATCTTGAATGCTTCCGGAGAAATTTGATGTTATTTTACGTTTAGCGTCTCAAATGAATGTCAACTTAACAATTTGAAGAAGGAAACTGTAAGGAATCACATAACTAAGATAATCTTGTTTAAAAGTCAATAATCAGTGTTTGATACAAATGAATGTAAATGTTTATTCAGATTTTGTTTACTTGTTCTTTTTCACTTACTGCCATTGATAAGCTCACACGGCACAGCAGATGACAAGGAAAAATCTTTTGAAGAAATAAATAAAGAAAACTAATTAACAATGGCTGTAATTTTTTTTATTAATTAAAACTGTTTATTTTTAAATTATATGTAAAAAATATTATATGTAATAGTTGTAAGAAGTGAGGGTGGTTAGGTATGCCGCAAAGTAGGTGCATAATCTCGAGATAAAAACAGTGTGACAGTAAACATTATTTTCCAAACGACAAACTGCAATTATTATCGATAGTCTAAAAATGTTAAAGGTACCTACGTCACTAGTTAACACACACATTGACAAATCAAAACTGGTCACGCATTATCGGGCTGTCAGTGGATCTACTTGTATCTTATATCTATGGTTTTGAACGTTAATACCATAGACTGCATAGAACGTTGCTAAGCAACGAGTACGCCGCCTCAAACGTCTAACTTACCTCCTAAAAGCTTCCTCCTTTTTTTGAAGTAGATTAAAAAGTATACATTATTTTAATTCTTGATTAATAATATAATTCCAAAAATATTCATTTCGATTTTTATTTAACCTCGTAAAATGATTGTTTACGGTTATAAAAACTATGCTTAAAGTTTGACGGTTATATTCAAGATCTTCCGGTCGAAAGCTCATAATATAATTTTCTTTTTTATTATTTTACCTTTATTGAACCTTGTATACATCCCATGGTGTTATTCAATACAGCTTTTATATACTGTAAACACGTTTTTTCGATTAACGGATCTATTTCTGTAGTAGGTATAGTCAAACTTTTGCGAGTGCCAGTGATACCAACATATTGCAATTTATGAGTAATAGGGGTTAAAGTATGAAATTGCCGATTATTTTCCCACTTTTTATTTTGTTTATAGCTCTTAAGTATAGTCATATTATTGCGTAATTCTTTTTGTATTGTATCAAAAACTATATAAAGTAACTTTTGACTAAAAAAAAAAAATGCAATACTAGTGCCTATTACTTCAAAGGAAGTCGTTGAAAAGACCCCTTACAATGTGTCAGCTGACCTTCTTGCTTCAATTAAGTATATTTGTATTATATACTTTGATTTTCAGAAATTTAAATACTATAATGCGTAGCTTTATAACCATCTAACTTTCACCTTTAATTGCATAGAAAACGGTTCAGGCGTTTTCAAAAAAACTAAAAAAATGTTAGTATTGAAAAATGACTTTTCACGATTTCGTCCATACAAAACGGCAATTTCATACTTTAACCCCTAATATGTTATGAAAGAGAGCATTTATAATCAAATGTCAGTTGAAAACTTTAAATTACACTCAAATGTCTTTTTTAAATTTCTTCCTTATTTCCTTATATCCTTATTTTACGAGATAATTCAGATCGTGCAACATATTATGCGTCTACGTGACGTAAGTTGTTGTAAGTTGTTTTCTCAAAAACAAGATCAAGAAAACTTAGATTGAAGCATATTTTTTTAACTAATTTAATAAAATGGTAACACTTACAGGAGGCAGAAACAAATATTATTATTTCTATAAGCTAAAGTTTTGGATTCCACTTGCGTAACAACCAATTATATTATGAAAAAGTTACCGATCAATCTCCACTAAATCCTTATTAAGTTGTTCCCTCCATGAGGACACTGTAAGTTCGAGTCACCCTCCGCCTGGAGGATAACCGAAGGCCAATAAAGCCGCTTACTCACTAGGGGACATTTGTCGACCGTCTTGTACTCAGAGATATCGGGCCGTCGGGCGACATCGCGGAACATCGCCCTACGTCGCTCGATGTCTTGTCACCGTCCACGTCAGTTTAGTTGACAGAGTGACTTAACTTATTCGAATGGGCGATAAGATACAAAGGACATAATTTTTTTTGGTACTTAAAATGAACTGACTCAGTTTATATTCAACTATAATCTAGAGACTAAAAGCTATCATTCTGATTTTAAGATTTACTTTAAGATTTTTAAAGACCTCCGTTTTAGTAAAAAATAACAATGTATTAACTTAAGATGTATGCGTTTCCGAACCAAAGTTACGAGTTTTACTTGGCATAATGATACTTATTTGACGGCATTAAGCTGTCAAACATGTATTTTTCTAAGGTTTAAGTACGCATCGTATGACTGATAGATTTGACCACAGAGTACTTGACGACAGACAACTGTCAGGTTTTTTTTTAAATCGCTGCTATATCTAATAATGTTGCTATAAATGAGCCTAAAACACATTTTTATTTTGAGTGATTTAATAAAAAACGGAGGTCTTTAAATTAATAAATCAGGCATCAATGGGTTCGTAAAAATTTATTCTTTCACCTAGTTTAAATCAGTGCCAAGTTTAGTTTTAGTACCAAGCTACATAGTAAAAAAATTATATCCTTTGTGCTGTCCGATTTAAAGCTTTAGTTTGCTTAGCAGTTAATTTAAATAAAAAAACTTGTGTATTTTCCACATTCGTGACATTGGCGGAATCGTGTGGCTCGTGCCAAAACACTGCTGTCGCCATAAACCAAAAGAAGAAGAAAAAGAAGATAGGATACATACAAGTTGCGCGATGTCGCGGACCGCGGTACATGCCGGGCGAAGTTTGGCAACGTCGCGTGAAGGCGCCCGACGTCTTCAGGCACACGAGTCGCGCGACGTTCACCTCCTAATGGGTACGCGGCTTAAAGCCTATATTTTGGCTTTGTCATGATTGAAGCAATTACTAAATAGTTTGCACGGTTCGCCGCTAGAGGCAGCACGCGCTAACGACATTGTCGCAGAATGTTGCTACACAAATTGCCTAAATGGTACGGCGATATTTTGATATTGTTATGACAAGCTGCAGGGGGATGTAGGTTTTAATAAATTACTTATCAATAACTTTGACGACCTCCGTGGCAGAGTGGCAGACACACCGGTTTTCAAGGTGTCGCATGCTCCGAGGTCCCGGGTTCGATTCCCGGACGGGTTAATGTAGAAAAAAGTGTTTTACTACATTTTCTCGGGTCTGGGTGTGTGTGGTATCTTCATTGTTTCAAATTGGGATCAGAACAATGTATGTGATGTTGTCCACATTTATATATTTATTTATATCTTGAAGTTTAAGTTGAAATAAAACGAAACGATTTTTCTATTTCTTTTTCTTTAGGCGGGCAGTATATTTTTTTGACTGTTTTAGGTGGGGTTCGAACCCACAACTGAGCGACCAAGACATTTTCTAAAGGCTTCACGCTGTAAGCCTGCGGAATCACAAAATGTCTTGGTAGCGCAACGGGTCATTCGCCCGTTTAGTAGATGGTAGAGCCCAACATTAGGTTCTCGAAATTTTTAATCAAGTAATTGTATTTTTAATTCTTTCTTTTTTATCGGTTGATGACACGAAAAAGTAAATGCCAGAAACAGAATACCTACAACTATGTTTACAATACAAGTACAACTGTGAGTTCAGTCGAGTGTATGACGAAATTCATTAATTCCAATGGTAGCTGAATACCAAATGTTGCAAATGTAATATTAATATTCAATTACAATTCAATTGTGTCAATCATAAATCGCCAAGGTTCGATTCACGAGTCGAGCAACAACAGTTTCGAATTTTCAAAAATTGTTCGGGTTTGAGATCACCAACCCGCATTTGGCAAGCGAGGATTATACCTGTACTCATCATTGCTGTGGTAACTTGAATTCAATGATGGAGGCCTTTGCCCTGTAGGATGATTGTAGGCTGTAACTTTACTTACTTTCTTCGTTAATTAGCAGTATTTAGGCACAGTTAGTCGTGAATGTGCAACCGTTTGTAAAACTACATTGATTTCATAAAGTAGCAACATAACAAAAACTGGCTGTTTACTTGCCAAAAAAGCCACTATTTTGTTCGACTTACATTTAAAAATACAATGAGAGCAGATTTTAGCAGGGTTTTAACCGACAGAAAAGAAATGTTTTTTAGATGAATGCTCGTACGACTTATTAAATGTAGATAAAATGTTTGGGATGATTTTATTATTATACTAACTATTACACGTGACTTTGTATTACGCAGAGAAATTATCCCATGAGACCCGTATTTTTTTAAGATACGAAGTTTTTTAATACAACAATCTACGAGACAAAAAAAAAACGTATTTTTTCTTTTGGTATAGCCCAGTACAAAAATGTCAAGATAAACCACTTAGAAAATGTCCGCCACAAATCAAAGATTTTTGATACGGTCTCTTGGCAACACTTTTTTTACGCGATTCGCAACTCATTCATTAATTAGGATACTATTTTAAGTTGTTGATTTTCCCTACCTTTACACACAGGCTTAGGACCGTAAAAATTTAAAAACTATGTTGCGAAAAATATTTCCGGGTGAAAGCTTGAACTACATTTTTTACTTCATAAATACGATAATTGACTTCCATTAAAAATTTTTAAGGTGATAAAAAAAATCACCTGTATGCAATGCCAGCCCATAATCTATCTTAATGCATAATTTTTAAGAACAGGCCCCCAATTCCGCTAATTTACAAATGGCTCAATAGCATCGCAATTGTTTATTTTGACACATTTAATATGGAAGTAATGTCAAAATATACGATAGCAATGCTATTGAGCCATTTATAAATTAGCAGAATTGGGGCCCTGGTCTAAAAATTATGCATCAAGATAAGGTCTAAAAATAAAATAAGAAAATATGTCCTATTACTTTTTTTCGTTCACGTTTCGCGTTCATTCAATAAAGTTTAGAATATCTTACCAAATATAGGCTACCCAATTATATATAAGCACCGTATATTACCTGAAACAAAAAAAAATTGAATTAATATTTTCACGCACGATTTTACCAGGATTTCTCGAAGCTTTCGTAAGCCGCGACACACGCTTATAACGAGCTTATTGTGTTTATGTGCAATAGTCACGCAACTTAAAGCATCGGATTTTGTCACCGAAATTTATGTTTTTACGTTCTTTCTATATTTAGAACCACTTTTGTAGGTACTACGAGTATAACACATTAAAGCAGTTAATATTGTAAATATCCGGCTTAAAAAAGAGCACCCAAATATAGTGGGTGCTCTTTGAAGAGGAAGTTGTACTGTCACTGGTTTGTAAATATATCTCTAACTATTTATGAATTAATAAGAATAACCTCATAAAAGGTTTTACCTCGTTGGTCTATTGGTTGCAGCGTTTCCCATTTGCCGGGTCGCGACCCGGTACCTATCGATCGACCATGGTAAACTTTCATCATTTTCAGGGAACTTGAATTCTTTAGTGAAACATATTTATGCAGCGTGCGATGCACTAAAATTTAGTGGCTAAATAGTAGTATTATTTAAACATTTAGAAAAAAATGTTTTAATAATACCTACTATTATTTAGTCACGTAATAAATGTCTATTATTATACCTAATATAACCAGTTTGGTTTAAAAAGTATTAAGTGGGTCACAAAGGGACAGTGTGAAAATTACCGGGCCATGGCAGAACAAGGATTGGGTAACACTGGGTTAGAGTACTGGGCCAAGATCTCGGGGTCCAAGGTTCGATCTCCGGATCGGGTAACGACAGGAACTTTTTCACATTGATCGGGTTTGTGGTCACTAACCCGCATTTGACAAACGTGCTTATTATGGCTGTGCCTGTCATTGCTGTGGCAACTTGAATTCAATGGGGGCTATCGCTAGTGAATTTGCCACTAGAGGCGCTTGTGTCGCGTGAGGTCCAATATCATTCACTTTTTACACTGGTTTTAGCGGGCTTTGTTGCATAAATTATAACCTCTTTAATTTACCTGCTGAAAAGTGATCTCCTTCGTAAAATATCGCAAATATGGATTATTTGGCGATTAATGTGAACGCTTTGAAAGCGGAATTGAGAAAAAGCGCAAAAATAGGCGGCCCCAAGAGCAACTATTTCAGAAGTTAGTTTGTTGATATCAAGATAGTTATTTATAAATAATAAACCTTAATTAGATTCAAGATATAACACTTTGTTTCGGCGCCAATCGCCTTTGATAGCTATACCTCCGGACCTCAGTCTACAGTGGCGCCAACTAGTGAGCAAAGAAACGGTAGTCCCCATTATGGAGGTCTTTGCCCAGCAATGGAATGCGCATAATATGTCGTTTGTTTACTACTACGTATTATCTTATCAGTGCTACTACTTACTATAATGGGGGGTCCGTGGTAGAAGAGAGTTTTTTTTTCAATCGAAGAATATATTTTTTAATATTAGGGGTTAAAGTATGAAATTGCCGTTTTGTATGGACAAAATCGAGAAAAATCATTTTTCCATACTAACAATTTTTTAGTTTTTTAAAAACGCCTAAACCGTTTTCGATGCAATTAAAGGTGAAAGTTAGATGGTTATAAAGCTACGCATTATAGTATTTAAATTTCCGAAAATCAAAGTATATAATACAAATATACTTATTGAAGCAAGAAGGTTGAAAATGCAGATGGTGCTACCGTCACGGTCACTTCGGCTCCGCGTATTTAATTTAATTTAAAATATAAAAACAGTGTAAATGTGTGAGAAAACTGACTAAACCTAAAGCTATTATAGTGAAGTTTATGTGACAGTATAACCAATCCTAACAAAATCCAATTAATGTGGTAAAATAAAACAATTGTGCCATTAGTAACATTTAGTGCTAAAAGTGTGTAAACATTACGAATCAAACAAAACCAGTGCAAATACTCTACTTCAATAAATATAAGTGAAATAAAACCCCCAAAGTGCACTCATAAACATCAGAATACCTTAAATTTACTGTCAAATAAATACTACTTGTGAGTCAAAACAGTGCAAAATTCCAATACAATGATTCATAATAACCGCCAATGAACAATTTGAACATAAAATACATTCATATGACACAACATTTCGTGACCGTTCAGCAAGCTTTCGTAGACCAGTAGTTCTAACATCGGTTCTCCGGTGCAAAATTCCGGCAGACGCTGGTTCAAACCTCGCCGGGGACTTTATTTTGTAATTTGTGTTACGTAGAAATATACCATAAAGCTATAAGACTAACGCCATCTATGAGGGTCCATGATAGTTTAGCTACTAGTAGTTTACTACTACTAGTAACTACACCGTCTTACAATTACTATTGACATCTATCGGATGACTGATGCACTAAACATTCGACATTCGACTGTGTGAAACTAAATCTTAAGCAAAACAAACTGAAAAATATTGTCCTAGACCAAACCGAAAGATGGAGCCAGTTTGTCGCAATTGTAAAAAAGAAATCACGAGACAATCCTTAATATCATGTGCGTTGTGTGAAAATAATTTTCATAATGACTGTGGAAACATATCTGAAAAAAGATTCCTACTTATGACCAAAGACAACAAAAAAACATGGAAATGTGATAAATGCTACCTGACAAAAAAGAAAAATGACAACTTCTTAATAAATATATCCACATCAAATTCTTTCGAAACATTATCTGACAGCGAATTCTCGGATACAATGTCGACCACGCAAAACAGTAGACTGAACGGCAGCTGCCCAGATCTTCGAAAATTAAATATTGAGGAAAAAATGGAAAAACTACAACAACAAAACAAAATACTAAAGGAAAAACTATTAATTGCAGAAACAGAAATTGAAAATATATTAATGGAAAATAATAATTTAAAAGAACAACTTACAAAAAATGAAACAAAAAATAAATACCTCACACAAATATGTAATTCAAGCCAAAAGAAAAATATAACCATAAGAAGAAAGCAAAAAGCATTGCACAAGACGATATTGAATTTTGAGCAAGACGGAAAGGAAATCATTCAACCAACCCATGCAGTATTCAATTTAGTAAATGAAGTACTGAATAGACTTAATGAAAATAAATATGCAACAGCTGTCTTCCTAGACATGTCAAAAGCGTTTGATTATTGCTCGCACAATCAGTTATTAAAAAAGCTGGAAAATTTTGGAATCAGAGGTCTGGCCTTAAGTTGGATAAAAAGCTATCTCAGCAGTAGAATGCAAGCTGTGGAAATAGTGAAACCTGATACAAAAAATGTAATACAAAGTTATCAGTCAGAGTTTAAAGAAAATAGATTTGGAGTACCCCAAGGGAGTGTATTAGGCCCTCTCCTCTTCCTTGTTTATATCAACAAACTGCCAAATTTGACAAAGCACCGCTGCATCCTATTTGCTGACGATATTGCTATAATAGTGACTACTGACAAAAATTCGACATTAAATGAACATATTAAGGACATAAACAATACGATTAATACAATAACAAATTGGCTTAAAGGTAACAATCTAAAAATAAACTTTGACAAAACTTACTATATAAATTTCAATAATGTAACTCATGAACAATTAAATATTAACTATCAGGGAAAACATATAAAAGAGACAAATGCGACTACGTTTTTAGGTATAGAGATTGACCATAACTTAGACTGGAAACAACAAATTATAAAAATATGTAGTAAAATAAATAGGTTTTCATTCGCACTTTATAAACTAACTAAAGTTGCATCACAAAATACAGCTCTTACGGCATACATTGCCTATGTGGAGTCAATCCTACGATATGGTCTCATCATATGGGGCAATAGCACGGACATCAAAAAGGTATTTCTTGCACAAAAAAAGTGCATCAGAGCAATCTGCGGTGCTCCACCAGACGAACCGTGTACCCCTCTGTTTAAATCATTAAACATCTTGCCGGTCCCATGCCTGTACATATATGAAATAGCCAAGTTTGTAAAACAAAATCTACATTACTTCAAACAGGCACGTGATATTTATCCACGAAACACAAGGAATGGAAATAGGTTGGTGTCAGCATTTGTCCCAAAAAGTGCTCGTTTAAAAAAAAATGTCGCCTGGATGTGTATGGTCATTTATAATAAATTGCCTGAAACAATTAAAGAACTGACTGGTAAAAGGTTCCAAACACATTTGTTTAAATGGCTAATTACACATGTCTTTTACACTGTAGACGAATATTTAAAGCACGATTGTTATAATAATGCATGTACCTTGTAAGGCTTGAATTTGTTTTCTTTTTTTTTAACACTAGCTTTGACATTTGTTTTTCTTTAATATTGACATTAAGTATAATTGATTGATTTTATAAGATTGACATTGATTTACATAAAGAATCTAAATTGAAATTTAATATGAATAATGCATGTGTTTTAAGAAAGGATTGAATTAATTAAAGAATTATGTACTGTAGCTAAATTTAATATATTTGTATGCAACATTGGTTTGCTGAGGAAGAGGTTCGCAACTCTATGTAACAACTAAAATGTACCTTCTTCAAGGACAAATAAAAAAATATTTCATTTCATATTTCATTTCATTTCAGCTGATACATTGTAAGGGGTCTTTTCAACGACTTCCTTTGAAGTAATAGGCACTAGTATTGCATTTTTTTTTTAGTCAAAAGTTTCTTTATTTAGTTTTTGATACAATACAAAAAGAATTACGCAATAATATGACTATACCTAAGAGCTATAAACAAAATAAAAAGTGGGAAAATAATCGGCAATTTCATACTTTAACCCCTATTACTTAAGTGCCCGTTTCCAGGTGAAGACAAATCCAAAAACACAAAAATCATTGTAATCGGATCAGCCGTTAAGTTGGTTGTGTAACAAACAAGACTTTTAATTATTAATTAAGTTAATTTAATTTAATGAAATATTATTTTAAAATTGTAATTTAATCGCGTACCTCATCGAAGTCATAGCATAGAGCTATTAACCGTCTCCTTGTTTATTATGTCTGCTGTTGTGTTATGAAGAGATCAAATGAATTTAATTAATTACTTATATAAAGATAATAACTAAAATTCTGCGAAGTTAATAAATGCGAAGGCAGTACTAATGATTAAAAGTTAAAAACCTTTTACAAATGGTTTCACCACTTACAAAGGGACGCCACCTATACTTAACAAATTCGAAGGTTCAAACCTAGCAATTGCCCTGTCATCCGTTTTCCTCTTTCATACAACAAGACGGATGAGGGCGCTACCCTTATCAACCGACGTAAAAAAGGAGGTCCACAAATTGGGGCGTTTATTGATAGCAGATATGTAAAATGTAACGTGTAATTAACGCCCCGTTGGTCTAGTGGTTTAAAAACCGGACCAAGTCCCAGGTTCGAATCGCGGGTCGGACAGCAAAAAAGAACTATGTTTTCTAAATTAGCTTGGTTCTGAATGGATGAGTTATATTCGTGCATTGGATATGTTAATTCGTAAGCTTCTGTGACTTCTGTCGGCAAGGTGGAAGTCTAAATCACAATTCTCGTCACAGTTCTGTTATCATCATCAGCCTGTCGCAGTCCACTGCTGGACATAGGCCTCTCCAGTTGCACGCCACTTAGGTCGATCCTCGGCTTCTCGCATCCACCTCCTGCCAGCCACCTCGCGCAAATCTACACTCCACCTGGCCTGAGGGCGTCCTACACTACGTTTGCCGAGACGCGGTCTCCACTCAAGAACTCAGACGCGGTCTCCACACATTTCTGTAGGGGGCTTGACAAACTCTTACACCAGACTATCATTAAAAGATATAATAATCTCTTTTAAGAATTAAGAAAGGAGAATATTTTTGTTTATATCATTTTCTTTTCGACAATTTTTTTTTTTATATGTTTTAAATTATGTTCAAAATCTATTTCAAAAAAAGTTAAGTAGGTATAGTACAAGTACCAAAGGCATTCTAAAGTCTAACACCAGTATTTATAAAAAAGTAATTACTTATTGCTTAAGAAATTCATAATATCTTAAGGTGTTACAAATAAATAAATAAATAAATAAATATTTCAGACATGCCACACTGGGCCACACAGAGCCATCTAGTCCCAAATTAAGTTACTATAAAGTACCCTGTCGTATGGGGTACTAAACAACCGATAAACTTACTTATATACTTTTTTTTTTTTTGTAAATACCTGATACTTATAATACACTAGCTGTTCCCCACGACTTCGTACGCGTCAATTTCTGTTTTTATGATCGCGATTATTTTTGCAACATTTTTCACTGATGCTTCGCTCCTATTGGTCGCAGCGTGATGTTATATAGCCTAAAGCCTTCCTCGATACATGGACTATCTAACACAAAAAGAATTTTTCAATTCGAACCAGTACTTCCAGAGATTAGTGCGTTCAAACAAACTCTTCAGCTTTATAATATTAGTATAGATAGAAAACACCCAGACCAGTACAAACAGACATGTTCATGCACACAAATATTTGTATTGTGCGAGGATCGAACCCGCGACCCATGGCTCAGAAGCAGTGTTTACTACCGCTGATCCAAATGGTCGTCAAGTAAAGTCAAATAGTGCTTAAGTGAAGGTAATAAGTATTAATAGTCGTATTATTTGGCTGAGAATGCTAACATCTAGTAATTAATTCTAGTAATAAAAACTTCTAGTAATTACTAGATTAAGGAGCACAAATTGTTTCTTAAGTAATTACTTGAGTACAAGTAGTTATTTTTACTTCTTTATAAATACGGGTGTAAGAAATAAACTTAAAAAACCTGGAACATAAAGCAACGGTTTCAGTACACTTCCTTGATAATAGCCCGTGAAATTGTGTTATGTGCTATAAAATAGTGATGTAGGGATGGGGTTTCTTTGCGACTGACTGATTATTCAATCAATCCGAATTGACATGTGAATATGTGAGGAATCGATGCCAGCTCGTATACTTATTCGATTAGTGCAACTTAAAAAAACCTCCTTAATACCTCAGTATCTCAAGACAAAGTACTAATATACGAGTACTACTATAGATCTTAATCACACGCTATCGAAAACCAAGCAAATGAGTTTATGCAAGAGCTTCTTTTATACACATTAACGTAAATAATGTTTATATTTTTGTCTATTCTGAAGCAGTGATAGTATAAAATATTAGGGCGTAAAAAGCACTCCCCGGGGCTTATTTTCAGAAACAAAACTGATTTTACGTATGTTTATCCATAGTACTTCTTTAATGGTAACACGTAATTATCAATTCCTTAAATCGATTCATTCCCAACAATTCGATTATTCACATAAACGATATCAGACCGCATGCCTGTGCTGCGGAATGGGAAAGCCATAATATTACTGGCTTATATTGTTACTATCGACCCACTTATTATCGTGAATGAGGTCAAGACGCATTTGCAATTTGAAGACTCATTTTGACTGCGTTTTAGTAAAACGTAGGGGGACTGAAAGTAAGGGGCGTTAGAACTGCACCGGAAAAGTTTAACATAAATATTGAGGTGCTTTGCCAAGCTGTGTGAGGTAATGGCTATTTACCTCGAATTGGAAAGGTATATTATTAACCAATTGTTTCAAAACTTAACATACTTATTGCAAGGCGTACGGACATACTCGTATTTTGAGTATTAATTATTCACAAAACACAATTCCTTATGGGATAAGAACCCACGACCTAATGTTTACCGCATGAAAGCTCTAACTAAATGAGCTATCAAGACATTGTTTGTGTCTAGAAATCAATTCAATACTTTAAGCTGTAAGTTTAATTATTGTTTTTGGGTATATACGAGTACAACATCCGAATGAAACAGTTTTACAAATATTTAACAATCGATTAAGATTAAAACTTTATTAAACTTACACTGGCAATATCATTGCTTGCAAAAAATTTAATAAAACAAACAAAAAAAATTCCCTCTAACTAAAAGATAAAGATAAGTTAATGATACTTAGTTTCATAAAAGTAGTTTTCTGTATTTTATTATCATAGAGATATCATAGAAAAAAATAACTATATAACTGGCAATAATGAGAGCCTGGAAGCTACCACCCTCCTGCCGGAGTCCAGCGCAGTTTTTCTGTGTTCCGCTGGTGTGTGGGAGAACCAGTGCCTCTGGGTAAGCTCGCTCCATCTTAGGCTTCTTCTTAACCGTAGAGTTAAGTATGTAGTAAAGAACAAGCCCATTATTTATATTTAAAACGTGTAAAAGCTCCTGTGACCTATTTGCAGAAATAAAACTGATTTACTAGATTCCATTATGGATTTTTTCAATATAATCTTCTAAATTCCGCGTACGACGTCACAAACATTAATAGAAGTAATCAAAATCATCCCTGCTAAAATTATAAATGTGTATGTCTGTTTGTTTGTAACCCTTTCACACCTAAACTACAGTGCTGATTTTGACGAAATTTGACACAAAGATAAATTATACTTTGAAAAGAGACATAGGTTAATTTTCATCCCACTGCTGGATACAGGTTTGCGCCCACGCTATAAAACATGTTCAGACAGGCACAGCCGCGAGTTTTTTTTTAAATTTATTTATTTATTAGACAAACAGCGTTTTACAGTCAAATATACAGTTGTCCCACAAAACTATTTACATAGTTTGTCTGTGGGATCACGAGCTATATAGGTATATACGAGTACAACATCCGAATGAAACATTTTTACAAATATTTAACAATCGGTTAAGATGAAAACTTTATTAAGCTTACACTGGCAATATCATTGCTTTCAAACAATTCAATAAAACAAACAAAAAAACATTCCCTCTAACTAAAAGATAAAGATAAGTTAATGAAACACGAGCTATAGGAATAGCTGTACATAAGATAAGTTTTAACATCATTCAAAGCCGCGAATGTAATGGGAGCTTTCAACCACAACTGATTACAGTTTATCATCCCGTCAACGGATTAAATATAAATTCACAAAATAATAACTTACTAACATAAAATGTAATTCGTCACGTAAACATTACTGACACCGTTGTAATCACAAATGAGAAGCTAACCGCAGCAAACATATTGTTATACTGAGAAATCTGACATTCTGATTTTGGACAAATTTTAATAACCTGATAATAATTAATCATTAATGTGAAATTCAAAGGTTAATTAATTAAATTCAAAGGTTAGTTAATTAATGACAGAAAACATCCCAACTAAATGAACACCCACTGAACACTTGGGAGCTCTATTGCCTTAGTTGGATTAGTTTTTAGGATTCCGTACGTCGTACCCAAAGGGTAAAAACGGGACCCTATTACTAAGATTTCGCTGTCTGTCCGTCTGTCTGCCATCAGGATGTATCTCAAGAGCCGCGATAGCTAGACAGTTATAATTTTCACAAATATGTATTTCTGTTGCCGCAATAACAACAAATACTTAAAACAAAATAAAATAAATAAACAAAAAACGATATTTTTTGCTTATTTTTGCTCGATATCAATAAATGGTAATAGGTAGGCACTACATTAACTAAGTATTCCTACTGTTCAGTTGTTTACCTAGTTAATGTTACGGAACCTTTCGTGCGCGAATTCGACTCGCACTTGTCTGGGTTTTTTTTTCAATTTGCATCCAATACTAGTTAAACACAAACATGAAACATATAACATTACGCCTCGCTTTGGCGAACGAAATACGCCATTCAGTTATTCTCAAAGCGACACTTATATCCTTTGACATGTATTTTATTTATTCCAATGCACTTTGAAACAAACTGGTGGGAATTGGTATATAAAATCACACACTTTTACCAAAGACTTCGTACTAACAGTATTTAGAATCAAGAATATACATCAAACTAGTTATATTATAAAATGAATAGTTTGTAGAAGTTACTAGCGTAGAGAAAATATCCCACGGAAACCGAACACTCTTCTAAAATAAAAAGTTGCGTATAGTTTTAACGCCCTGTTGGTATAGTGGTAACACGGATCAAGATCTCAGGGTCCCGGGTTCGATCCCCAAAAAATGCTTCAAATCGAACATTGCTCGGGTTTGTGATGACAAACCATGTTTTGGCAAGCGTGGCGGTAATTTATCCTAATCGTGATGTTTTTTTCCGAAATAAAGTATTGTACCAAAACTCATTAAAATCGGCTTAGTAGTTTCTGTGTGGAAGCGAAACAAACAAACTCACGTTAACTTTTTTTAATATTAATCCCTCGATCGTGAGTTATTCCAGACACAATTGTAATCAATTGTTATCGTGGCACCCGAGTGCCTCCTGGGGGTTGAGGGATTATTAGGAGTAGTCAACATTCCTTGAAACGTTATAACTTAACTTAATATACTAGCAATACATTGGTGAAAACAGCAGTCAAATAATTTGCAGTAGTTTCAGTATGTTGCGTGTAAAAACATATACACAGTGCATAGATACGGGATAACTTTTTGTACTTGTAAGACATAATATGTTGTAACCTTTTTGTAGGCTGTGCACGGCAACAATAGTCTTGATGTCTTTTTTTTGTTGTGCCAGGAGTAATGTCCAAGAACGTATTAATAAGCATAATTAACAGGTATATGGGGGAGACAAAGGTAGGAAAATTTTGTAAGAACGCAATCAACCTTTGTTGGTATTAATTTTGACATTATATATTCATAGCATAATAATGCCTCTGCAGTTTGTTTAAAAATATAATGTTTGTATTGCTCTAATTTAGTATTATATTGACTTGAAGTCATAAAAGACCATGAAAATTGGTCAATTAATTAGAAAATTACGCGTACATAGGAACTTTTCCAAAAATCACAAAAGCCATAAGCATTTTTATTGCATAGATTTAAGAATAATCAATTTGTAAAATGTTGATAGCAAAGAGATTTCGGTATCATTTCAAACTTCCTACATTGCGTTATTTACATCTGGAGTTGCCTTTCGTTTCATCTAAATTCTACTTACCACATTCGGAGTAGCAATAATAACATTATGCCCCCTTTAATTCTACACGAGCCTTATTTGGTACTGCAAATTCGATCGTTTGTATACGACGCACATGATTTCATTAGCGGGTACACTTTGAAAACTGCCCTAAACGCGCAAAGCTCGCCATATCATTTAACCTAATCTTACCTTTACTTCGGGATCTTCGTAAACAGGCCCTCCAACTTATTTACACTCAATGAAATAATTTCAATTCAAAATACCAGTCACAAAATTAATTATCAAACTGTTTCTACTTCTATAACATACGTCGCGATGAATTTTTATTTTCCAGCGAAAATTCCACCGCCCCAAACTTCCCGACGTCCGACCAGCCGCAGCGTCAGACGAAAACTGGCAACGGGAAAATGATGGAACACCTCCGTTCCTTATTTGAATTTTCAGAACAGCGCATGTCTGTGATTTGTGTTTTGTAATATCCTCTTTAATGTACACGAAAAAGAGTTCGAAATTCAATGACGGAGAGTTGACATTTGTATATTTTTCCTCTTAAATGTTGACTATAGGTGACCAGTCACATTTGGGAAATTGGATTTATTTCTTTTAACGTTAATTAACGGTTTGTATTTTAAAACATGTAGGATTTTTTATTTCTGGGCTATTAACCCGACTAAAAAGGTAGTAGCGGTTAGAATTTCCTCTTTACCGGTCTTTCAACATTACTTATTCAATGCGTCGGTTTCGATCCAAACTTTCAAACTGAGAATCTTGAAATTCGAACCTCACCTAAACAGATTAGCACACTCAATATTTAACTATTTTCCAGGCATCAGAGAACGGGAAAATGAAATCATTAACTGCTTGCCTGTTCGTCCGAATGTCACAGGTGAAGATACTTTGTAAACGTCAATGAACCTTGAATAGTGTGAAGCTGATATTCAAAAGCTGTGAAATTCGATAAAATTAAATAATAATCAACTATATGAGTAAACAAAGTTTTTGAAATTTCGGAGTGAGTTAATATCGCAATAATGAATTAATATAAATAAAATATTATAATTTCGACTTTCGACGACCTCCGTGGCGGAGTGGCGTACACACCGATTTTCAAGGTGTCGCCTGCTCCGAGGTCCCGGGTTCGATTCCCGGACGTGTCAATGTAAAAAAAAATAATTTTTCTACATTTTCACGGGTCTGGGTGTTTGTAGTACCTTCGTTGTTTCTGATTTCCAAAATACGACTGCTTTAAATAGTATTCAAATTGGGATTAGAACAATGTATGTGATGTTGTCCACATTTATTTATTTTTATTTATTTATAATATAATCAATTGACGATTCTGATTATCTTAACTTTAGAAACGATCTGTTCTTCCAATTTCCAAAGAACTTTTTTTTTTGTTTCCCGCGACTTCGACGGCGTCAATTTGGATAAGGATTAGTATTATGTTGATAAAACTCTTTGGCAAATAATTGGCACTAAAGCATTATTCAGACCAAATTTGATTACCATAAAAAAGCTTATAGTGAGTCAATCTTAAAAGATATACCTACATGTACCTACCTTCAATCGCGGATACAAATTTTTGGGTAATTTGAACCCTACTGTGAATGAAGCCTTCTGTTTTCTTGAGTTTACGCAAACAATATACTTACATTGAAATGAAGCCTTCAAATATGAATAATTTTCTCCGTTTTTGCAACATGTTTCAATGATGCTTCGCTCCTTTTGTCGTAGCGTGATGTTAAGCCTTCCTCGATAATGGACTATCCAAAACAAAAAGATTTTTTCAATACGAACCAGTAATTCCTGAGATTAGCGCGTTCAAACAAACAACAAACTCTTTAGCTTATTAGTATAGATCATTCGTATTATAGAAACAACTGAGTTACCACAAAAATCCAACCCGAGAAAATTTTTTTTTTTTTTTTTTTTTAGTTTTACTTACTGATAATACACTATACAGGGTGTTAGGGAAAGAGGGGTTTGATAATTATATAGAGTATAATAAGCCGAAACCAGCCTAGATGTTAACATGTTTTATTATGTATATATAAATACTATGGTAAACTTTATTTGATATTTTAGTAATTAAATTGCAATATAAACTTGAAAAATTATGTCTCAGGCGGGACTCGAACCCGTATCTCCTCGCTCGGTTCGAGTCCCACCTGAGACATAATTTTTCAAGTTTATATACTGATATTATAATTGCAATTTAATTGCTAAAATATCAAAGAAAGCATATAAATAGCTGTTTCTTCAAAGATGTTTCTTTCGGGTGTTAAGGGTGCAAATTCCTAACATTTGATGAAACAACGCTGGCTTACAGCGTTAAGAATATGCTTACTATGGTAAAGTTAGAAATTTGATAATACCATTATTTTTATTTTTCATATTCATAGGTACAAGCATAAATTTTGAGATTCCATTATACCAATTTTGTTACCCTAAAGGGCTTCGTTCTAACTCCACCCGATCCCATCTCTACCCGATTAAAATTACCTAACAAAAAATCCCAACTCTACGCGATATGATAAAAAGTACTTACAGTCAAAATGAAAAACTTTTAAACGATATTTTTATTTAATTATCACCATTTTAATCACCAATTATAACGATCGACATTTAAAATGATTTAAAAAAATAATATTTTTAAACAAAACACGTAACAACAACAACATCCTAAACATAATAATAATAGGGGTTAAAGTATGAAATTGCCGATTTGTACTGAATATCAAAATTGTTTATTTTTTAATTTTTAACAAATTTATTTAATCAAAATAGTTACCATTATTATCTATACATTGCTGCCATCTAATAGGAAGGTCATTTATGCCTTTGTGATAGAACTCTGAGGATCTAGACTGCACAAACTGTGTGAAAGCATTTTGTACTGCCTCCTGGGAAGAAAACTTCTTGTCACGTAGATAATTGTCCAAATCACGAAAAAAATGGTTGTCCGTTGGAGCAAGGTCTGGCGAATACGGAGGTTGTCGAATGGTTTCTAATTGCAGTTTCTGAAGGGTCAAAACGGTTTCTCGTGCTGTATGAGGTCTCGCGTTGTCATGGAGCAATAATGGTGAAGATCGATTCATGAGTCGGGGCTGTTTTACTGCTAGTTTTGCCAACATTGTTCGGAGTTCGGCACAATAGACATCTGCCGTTATTAATTGACCAGATCGGAGAAAACTATAGTGAATAACACCAGGCTGAGACCACCAAACAGTTACCATTACCTTTTTATTAGTAAGTTTTGCTTTAGGACACTGTTGTGGCGTTTGACCTGGGGTCAGCCATTGCATTTTTCTTTTACGGTTATCATAAAGAATCCACTTTTCATCACATGTCACAATTCGATTTGATATTCCTTCATTTCTGTGCCAATTCAACAAGGCAACACAAGTTTCAACCCGCGTTTCTTTCTGCACATCAGTCAAATCATGAGGCACCCATTTTTCGTATTTTTTTATTTTATTGATTTGTCGCAAATGAGTCAATATTGTGGGTAAGGTTACGTTAAACCATGCCGCTAATTCCTGGGTAGTTTGACTAGGATCGGCTTCCACCATCTCTCTTAATTCATCGTTAATTACCTGTGTGGGCGGTCTTCCTCGTGGCTCGTTTAAACCAAAATCGCACGGTGCGTTCATTAGCAGATCCCTCTCCAAACGCAACATTGATGTTGCGGGCTGTTTCTGCCGCGTTACTTCCGCGTCGGAACTCGTATTCAAAAATCACTCGAATTTTCGCAGTATCCATCTTTCTTGTCTAAGTTAAATAACAAAAACAATTGAAAGTCGATATTCAAATGTTTCACATTTTTTAAAAGAAGCACATCATAGAAACCATGTGAATTTCAAATTCGAAAACCTCAAACCATGAAGACTATATGTCAATTCAAAGAACCTATTACAATAAAACGGCAATTTCATATTTTAACCCCTAATATCATGATTAAAACATTTTTTCATACCTAATATTTTTATATATACACATACTTTTTCTATTAGCAAAATTGAAATCGGGTAGAGATGGGATTTTTTGTAAGGTAATTTTAAATCGGTGTGGTGGTGTTTGGTTATAAATACCACAGTCCACACGGACAAAATCACGGACAGGGGGCTAGTTAAGTTAGTTAATAACTACTAATTATTAAAATCAACTATACATTTTCATAAGACTTTGGACCCTGCCCAAGTACATTCAATGACACTAACCGATTGCAAAAACAGCATGTTTGCTCCTAAGTTATTTGGCAGGCGTGCGATATAACCGAGTTTAAGTTGAACCTAACTTAATCGTAAAAGTTTGTGTCGTTAAGAAAATTACAAGGTGTGGTGGTGCGTGCTTATTACACGAGATAGCGATTACACAACTTTTAAACAACAAGTGTAAAAACAATTTTGTGGTACTTTGGTAACTTTAAATGATATTTGAGCAATTTTAAATAATAAATAAATGTGGACAACATCACATACATTGTTCTGATCCCAATTTGAAAAAATATTTCAAGCACTCGTATTTTGGAAACTAGAAACAACGAAGGTACCACACCACTAACACCCTTTAACTTTAAAATTTAATTGCAATTATAATATCAGTATTTAAACTTGAAAAATTATGTCTCAGGCGGGACTCGAACCCGCATCTCCTCGCATGCTCGGCGCGGCGCTTTACCATTTAGCCACCGAGGCACTCGCTCGCTGTAAGCCAGCGATAAGAATATGCTTGAAAAATTGTCTCAATGGCTAAACGGTAAAGTGCCGCATGCGAAGAGATGCGGGTTCGAGTCCCGCCTGAGACATAATTTTTCAAGTTTATATACTGATAGTAATAGTTACTTTGGGATCCACATCAATAACCTATGTGATGCTGTCTACATTTATTTTACTTTTAATTTTTATATTAACATATATTTAAAAAACTACAATATTGACATCTTAAAAATAAAAATAACGTGAAAAAAAGAAACAAATACTTATAGATAAAAATGGTCCTCGTGTTAAGGTATCCAAGATACTGGCAGCATTACCTCGCTCAATAACTGAGCATCGCAATCCAGCGAGGTAATGCTGCCAGTATCTTGGGCACCTTACCACGAGGACCATTTTTATAGTATTTTTTTCCCCCTTTTTATCTTTTAATTTTTGACTATCATTATCAGCAGTCTATATCGGTTCTCTGCTAAGTATGGGCCTCTCCTCAGTGACTGTGCCATAATCGCTACGCTTTGGCGATGGCAGTTTTACAAATGATGGAGAGAAAACGTTACTGCCCGCAGAACATGGAAAAAGGTTAAAAAGGCGATGTAAGCGGGACAGGCGCCACAGGGGTTATGAGCAAAAATGCTTATAATTCTGTCAAACTTGAGCGCTGTAATAAATAATAAAAATAAATAAATAATAAATGTGGACAACATCACATACATTGTTCTGATCCCAATTTGAATAACTATTTAAAGCATTCGTATTTTGGAAACCAGAAACAACGAAGGTACCACAAACACCCAGACCCGAGAAAATGTAGAAAAACTCATTTTTTCTACATTGACCCGTCCGGGAATCGAACCCGGGTCCTCGGAGCAGGCTACACCTTGAAAACCGGTGTGTACGCCACTCCGCCACGGAGGTCGTCATTATATTTTAAGACATTCCACACTGGTCCACACAGAGCCATCTAGTCCCAAATTAAACTACTATTAAGTACCCTGTCGTATGGGGTATTAGACAACCGATAAACTTATTTATATACTTTTTTTTCGTAAATACATACTTAAAATACATAGATAACACCCAGACCAGTAAAAACACACATGTTCATGCTCACAAATATTTGTACTGTGCGGGGATCGAACCCGCTACCCATGGCTCAGAAGCAGCGTTTACTACCGCTGATCCAAATGGTCGCGTGAATGTGATTGGTTCCTTTGGACGTAGCGCGACCTGTCACGCTACGTCAAAAGATTTCACTTGATAGGCGTTCTCTTAAACTCGTTTATGTGTAGTTGGGTGCGAGCGGCGACATCGGGTCTCATACAAATGGCGCATGACAACCTTTCTAACCTTTTTCCATGTTTAATTTGTCAGGTCGCTTCTTACGCACCTAAGAGACGGGGTAATGCTATTTTTAAGTAATTGCATAGCTTCTATCGCGGGCCTTGAGCGTGGAGACCGAATCCAGAAATTCCGTAACGAAAATAACCTAACCTAACACTCGGGGCGAGGCACGATCGAACAATTTTGAATTTCCGAAATTTAAAAGAACTTAGAAAAAAATAAGGATTTTGACGGTATGGTTGCCTATGGTAACCATATCTGCCAAAATAACAAAACAATTTAATTACAAAAGTCAAAATTAGAAAATACATAAAATTATAAAATTAAGCTATTGCATAGCTTCTATCGCGGGCCTTGAGCGTGGAGACCAAATCCAGAAATTCCGTAACGAAAATAACCTTACACCCCCCACTCCGACCGGCACAGCGGTGATACTTTTTAGTTTTATAATTGCATAAGTTGATAAAAAATGCTATGCAATAGCTTTACCGCGGCAATCTCCGAATGCCACACGTCTTTTTTTTTAATGTGCCAGAACCAAACCACTCATTTTAAAAATTACTTATAAAAAAAATCCTTTAGCAACCATTCCGCTATTCCTATGAAATGTAACGCTAACCGCATCGCGCGTAATCCGCGATCATTTCAAACTTAGATTGGCATATATTATGCGTTACCAGATGCTCATCGCATTTCATGTAGGGATGTCGAATCTTTTCAAAAATATCGATTGTTAATCGATTTAAATCGAAATCTGATGTATCGATAAAATAGGTCGGTTAGGATCTAACAGTTCTGTTAGATCGCTTCGATTTATATACGTTGCGTTTGTATTTACAAGGACAAAATAATAGTCTGTTCAATAGTTTAATAGAAGAAAGGATATTTATTATTGAGGACGCGTGGAGGTTAGTATCGAGTGGAATTTAAAATCAAATAAATTATCCAGCCTACAGTATGTAGCTGGAAAAACAATCGACAAAAATCGTATAAGTATTCCGACATTCTCAATAATTGATGTGTTATTAAGATATGCCTTTACAGGTAGTAAAGGCATATCTTTTGGTTATGCCCCCCATGTAGTTTTTTTCTTACTGAATGATATTATGTCGTTGGTAAATCTTTTTCAAAAATATAAAATATCAAAATATGTAGTGTAGGTAGGTACTCTCCGTTAATCTAAAACTTTGAAATTTAGCGTGACAATTGGTAATGAACAATGAAAAATGCCGTTATAAACCACAAACATAGATGAAATTCTGAAAACTATGTACTTGCAATGAAATCAAAATAAAATTCGGGAAAACATGCGAGACTAATTTGGTCAGACTACGGCTCGCACTTGTTAGGTTTTTAATGTTTGTCTGTCTCTCTGTCTGTATATTTATACACGCATTAAGCAAATACCACGAGATGGGATTTATTCTACTCGTAGAATCTACATTGTTAATTCCACAGGGCTAAAGCTAGTAAAAACAGTTAATAGTTTTACATGAAACGAATAGATACGATTATCTCAGATGAAATATCGATTTTGTTTATTTTGTACAAGAAACCATCTCAGATTCCCGTGCCTAGTTAACCTCACTGATTGCTTTTAATTAAAAACTTATAGATTATTCTCTCGCTGATAAAATTTACCGCCCATTTTAATGGCATTATTTTATACTCTAAAGTTATTTATGTACTTCTAGTACCACTATTATTTGCACAGAATATTTAAATGAATCGTGATCGTCTAGGGGCCTAGGCATCTATTATACCTACCTACGAGTATTTATATTATTTAAAGGGTGTAATTTTAACCACTTTCCAAAATTTTTATGGGCGTTCAGTATCGTATTTAGAGCCTATTTAAGAAGTAAAAAATTTAAATCAAGTTGTCACTCGAAAATATTTTTCGCGATATAATTTTAAATTTTTACGGTCCAAGACCTGTTAAGGTATGAAGGGAAAATCAACAACTTATGAATAGTATCGTAATGAATGAATGAGATGCGCTACACGTAAAAAAAGTGTTGCTAGGCGGCCGTATCGCAAATTTTAGATTTCATTCAAGGTCCGTTCAATTAAAACCAAGTTTTAAAATTATCCCACGGGAACCGTACCTTTTCCCGAGATAAAAAGTAACCTATATTTATTAAGTAGCAGACAACCACGAAAGTGGTTTGCGAGGCACAAATTCTAATATAAATTAATGTACCTACTGATAATAAATAAATAGTAATAATAATAATAATATATGTTTTTCCAGCCAATAAACTAAAACCGCGCTTAATATCATTCAGATCCGTTGAGTCGTTTTAGCGGAAAAATTTCAGAAATCAAGATATTTATACATGTTCACACATACAAATTTTCACTTTTATTATTTTTTACAAATGGCGGACTTAATGCTAACAGCATTCTCTACCAGTCAACCATAAGGCCAAGCGGAGAGGTTACAGGCGGTGCGAAGTACAAAGTGAAAATAACAAATATAAAGTAAGATATTAATTATTATAAGAGTGCTTACATTTAAGCAAACTTACTTATTATATTAGGGGTTAAAGTATGAAATTGCCGTTTTATATGGACGAAATCAAGAAAAGTCATTTTTCCATACTAACAAGTTTTTAGTTTTTTTGAAAACGCCTGAACCATTTTCGATGCAATTAAAGGTGAAAGTTAAATGGTTATAAAGCTACGCATTATAGTATTAAAATTTCTAAAAATCAAAGTATATAATACAAATATACTTTATCGAAGCAAGAAGGACAGCTGACACATTGTAAGGGGTCTTTTCAACGACTTCCTTTGAAGTAATAGGCACTAACAGACACTATGACTATACTTAAGAGCTATAAACAAAATAAAAAGTGGGAAAATAATCGGCAATTTCATACTTTAACCCCTATTATTAGTAGGATGTAGACAAAACGGAACCCTTGGATCGCTTTGTTTTCCATCCGTCCCTCTGCCCGTCTGACTGTCACTACCGATTAGACCGAGAAGAAATGGTCTCATTAACTTATTTTAATCAATATATTTTCTTTTACTTGGTTAATTTAAATTGGAAAACTCAAATTGACTCTTTAAGTAACAGACTAACAGCCGGTCCCAATTACCTATCTATCTTCAGTTTTGGCATATCGGAGATAGAAAACAACTTTTGTCTTTGTTTCTCTGGACGACAAAATCAGAGACAGATGATGTTTTCTATCTTCGATATGCCAAAACTGAAGATAGATAGATTATTGGGACCGGCCGTAAGTCGTTTTGTTTATGCCCTTAAACAGTTAAGAAACACGGTTTCTATGGAAGCAGCCGTCGCCCGTCACTGCTTATCATGGACACGTATCCTCGGTTCTCAACTATGGGTTAATTTTATTTTATTTATTTTCATTTTATTTTCATTTTTTAGGATAGCTTACAGCTTTCACATTTTTACATATTTAAGAAAATAATAACTACAAGCTAATAACAAGCTACCACATATAGGTTACAAAAAGTGCGACAACAGTGTTGGTCAGATAAGTATTAACTACATAAATACACTTAAAAAGGAAAACAATAAAATTGAAAAAACAAAAAAAAAACAATTGAAAAAACAAATGGGCTAAAGTGCCACGGAGTCAGCCGACCTCAAAACTGCCATTTTGATGCTATCAATACTACCACAAAATAAGTCAACATTAACACCAATATTATTGAATGCTTTACACGCTCTAACTAGAAAGCTATTTCGCCTATAGTTAGTGGTGGCGCCTATACCACCAACATTTGGGTGCGGGTGAATAAATATAAGTACTTAATGGTTTCGACAACCTCTAGGCCAGGTTATATGAGTGGACTGTATTTAGGTGGTTTAATAAAGATAATTAAAAATGGCAGCACTTGCAAAATACCTTCTTCAAAAATGGACGACGAAATCAGGTTAAGGCACTGAGGAAATTGGCAGGAAAACATGCACACTTACCTAAGCCGCCAACCACGTTCATCAATAGTCCTGTTTCCTTGGTACTTCACAAGTAGCTGGTAGTAGATCACAAATAATAGCACAAAATCACACGAGCGTCCGTCTCAGCGAAGACACAAAAGCAGAAGAGAAAACAGTTTTTGACTGCACCGTTTAGCGGCCGATGCAGTGAGACGGCACTATATAAAAGTGTACATGTCGGAAAAGGATGGGAGAAGATAGGATAAGGCATTTTGCTAAGTGCGTAGACTACCCTATTTAGAATTAATTAATATTGTTAAGTTCGAAATCCACCAGTTAGTATGACAGAAAGGAATACTAAAAGGTCTATAAACATTATTACGAAGTGCACGCGAGGGTAATCTAAACGCGATCCTATTAAGCAAATCGGGACAGTCAATTACACCTCTTACCAACTTTAAGAGAAATACAATATCAGAGATATTACGCCTCAAACAAAGTGGCAAAAGATGAAATTTAGAACAACGCTCCTCATATGGGGAAACTGTAGACGTGGATAGGGTTTTTAAACTCCAAAAGAGATGTATTCGAGCACTGACAAATGCGTACTTCAGGGAGAGCTGCAAACCTTTACCTATTAAAAAAACTGAACGAAGTGTTTGCTTATTTGTGAAGTGTCATCCCGATTTCTTTCAGAAACTTAATGAAGTCAAACGAAGAAAATTGAGGTCTCAGTATGTGAATCTGTGTGACCAACCTCGATGTCGCACTTACATTACAAACGGAACATCTATAACACATGTGTAACACATTGTATAATAATCTTCCAGATTGTATTAAAAATCTGGATAGTAAGGAATTCAAGACGAAGTTGACTAGATGGCTATTTGACAATTGTTTTTATAGTGTAGCTGAATTTATGACATGAATGATTAATAATTTAATAAATAAATTCAATTATAATTACAGCATGTACCTATTACTTTATATAGATTTACATACCTGTATGCAGGTTGAATACGTGTACCTAACAATATTTCTAAGACCTTTATAACTAACCTGTATTCCGGCAAATAAACGTTTCATTTCATTTCATTTCTCATTAATTCAATATTTTCAACCCTTTAGGATTTATTCATTTTGAAAATCTAACACTAAGAATCATCAGGCTCTAACACCCTTATTTTATTTCCTTATTAAACACTATTTGTACCAACAAAACTATCTTCTGACCGATAACATTCATCTTACTTCAAAAGACAAAACACATACAGCCATTCGCTGCTTATAAACGGTCGTAAGTGATCAAGTGTGCTCTATATCTGTCAGGAGGAAAATAAAGACAAAACAATGGCCACTCTATAAATCCACAAACACCGCCTCAAAACAATGGAGCCTGTTTGTGGACGAAACGCCGCGTAAGCCTCCCTTAACGATTGCTGATGATGTACAAATATTTGTTCCAATTGGACACAGTACGTAAAATAACAGTAGCTCATCTACATACCTATTGCATGTGCTATAGTCTCTACACAGAAAGGGAAAATACATTAGTAATATCCAGGTTACACCAGGTTATTCAGAATGTCTTTCAGTTAGTAGAAAGGATTGTGAAAGTATTTTCATTTGCGTATTGCATTAGCCATGTGAAAAACTAATATAGAACTCGTCACATAGGACCTTTACAATTCATCATCATCATCATCATCATATCAGCCGAACGACGCCCACTGCTGGGCCCCCCTCCCCCAAGGATCTCCACAACGATCGGTCCTGTGCTGTCCGCATCCAGCGGCTTCCCGCGACCTTGATCAGATCGTCGGTCCACCTTGTGGGGGGCCTGCCCACGGAACGTCGTCCGGTACGTGGTCGCCATTCGAGAACCTTTCCGCCCCAACGGCCATCGGTTCTCCGCGCTATGTGTCCCGCCCACTGCCACTTCAACGATGCAATCCTTCGAGCGATGTCGGTTGTTTTAGTTCTCCTGCGGATCTCATCATTTCTGATTCGATCGAGTAGGGAAATGCCGTGTAGTGCCGGCATATAAAAAGAATAGCACTACCCCCTCTCTTCCCGTGGGTGTCGTAAGAGCCGACAGAGGGAAAACTGCCATCAGGAGATGGGCAGCAGCGTCTCCTAGAAGCAACAGGCCATACTGCGATCGCCAACCCGCCTGCCAAGCGTGGCGATTATGGCAAACCCCCCCCTAAATATGAATACACCGCTAAGAATTCGGCCCCCAGTCCCCGGCGGCCCCGCTAGTCCTAGCTATGGCAGCAGCTATGGTAACGGCGGGGCAGGGGGTGCTAAGAATCCCCGGGTAAGATCCGGCTGCCAACAACGACGACTCGACCTGGCAACATATAACACGCGCACACTGAGGCTTGACGCGAAGCTCGTAGAGTTGGAAGAGGCAATTGGTAAGTTACATTGGGATATCATTGGGCTATCTGAAGTCCGAAGAGAGGGGGAGGACTCGATAACCCTAAAATCCGGTAACTTACTATACTACCGGGAGGGCGACCAACAGTCCTTAGGTGGTGTCGGGTTCATCGTCCACAAGTCCCTTGTCAACAACGTGATTACTATCGGAAGTGTTTCGAGCAGGGTAGCGTACCTGATACTCAGAATATCGAAACGATATTCGCTGAATGTCATTCAGGTTTACGCTCCGACCTCAAAACACGACGATGTCGAAGTGGAGGCTATGTATGAGGAGATCTCTAAAGCCATGCATAGCTTTAAAACCCACTACACGGTTGTGATGGGGGATTTCAATGCGAAGTTGGGGCAACGTTGCGGTAATGAGTTGAGAATGGGGAAATTTGGATTTGGGCAACGGAACAAAAGGGGTCAGATGCTGGCAGACTTCATGGAGAGGGAGAACCTCTTTATGATGAACTCCTTCTTCAAGAAGCCCGTAAGCCGCAAATGGACCTGGATCAGCCCGGACGGTAAAGTCAAAAACGAGATCGATTTTATCATGTCAACGAAGAAGCACATATTCGATGATGTCGCTGTGATCAACGCTGTTAAGACAGGAAGCGATCACCGCATGGTCAGAGGCACATTGAATATCGACGTAAAGCTTGAAAGAGCGCGACTGATAAAATCCACGCTCCGACCAATACCGGCTCAAATTCAAAACCCCGAGTGCTTTCAGCTCGAGCTTCAAAACCGTTTCGAAGCCCTTGAGAACAGCATCGATGTGGACGATCTATACAACATGGTGGTGGATACTGTCCGTACGGTAGGGTCTAAGTACTTTAAAACCCGCCGTCCCAAATCAAAGAAACTCTCCAGTCAGACTCTCCTACTCATGGATCAGAGAAACGAAATGAGGCTACAGAACTCAGCGGATGCCCATCGCTATCGGCAACTCAATAGACAGATATCTAAGTCTTTTAAGAGCGACCTTCGTCAATTTAATACCCGACGTATTAAAGAGACCATTGAGCGGAACAAAGGCTCCAAAGTGTTCGCCAGAGATCTGTCTATTGGGCAAAGCCAATTGACGAGGCTGAAAACTGAGACAGGTAGCATCATTGCGTCAACACCTGAAATCCTGAGGGAGATTGAGAGTTTCTATGGACAGTTATACTCCACGAAAACACCTGTTGAAAACAAGGCTAAAGACCTAGAGCCAAGCTTACCCGACACTATTCTGAAGATATCCCGGACGTCAGCCTGTGCGAGATTAGAATGGCTCTCAAGCAGCTTAAAAACAACAAGGCGGCGGGTGATGACGGAATCACAACAGAGCTCCTTAGAGCGGGCGGTAAGCCGATACTTAGGGTCCTCCAGAAGCTCTTTAATTCTGTCATCCTCGAGGGTAAAACGCCAAAGGCATGGGGCAGAGGCGATGTGATGCTGTTCTTCAAGAAGGGTGACAAAACTCTCTTGAAGAACTACAGACCCATTTCGCTTCTGAGCCATATCTATAAGTTGTTTTCGAGAGTCATTACGAATCGTCTCACTCGCAGGTTCGACGACTTCCAACCTCCCGAACAAGCCGGGTTCCGAAAAGGCTATAGTACCATAGACCACATTCATACGCTGCGGCAAGTTATACAGAAGACCGAAGAGTATAACTTGCCACTTTGCTTAGCGTTCGTGGACTATGAGAAAGCCTTTGATTCGATTGAGACATGGGCAGTGCTGCAGTCTCTCCAAAGGTGCCAAATAGACTACAGGTACATCGAGGTACTAAAGTACTTATACCAAAACGCCACCATGTCGGTCCGATTACAGAACCAGAGCTCTAATCCGATCCAACTACAGCGAGGTGTGAGACAGGGAGACGTTATTTCTCCGAAACTGTTCACAGCTGCGTTGGAGGATATTTTCAAGCTTCTGGACTGGAAAGGACGCGGCATCAACATCAATGGCGAATACCCAACACACCTGCGATTTGCCGATGATGTAGTTCTTATGGCTGAGACCTTGGAAGACCTGAACATTATGCTCGAAGATCTCAGTAATGCTTCTCAAAGAGTGGGTCTTAGGATGAACATGGACAAGACGAAAATCATGTTAAATGCCCATGTTGCACCCGCTCCAGTTAACGTTGGGAACATTGCACTCGAAGTTGTTGACCACTATGTTTACCTGGGACAGATAGTCCAGTTAGGTAAGTCCAACTTCGAGAAAGAGATCTCTCGTCGAATCCAGCTCGGATGGGCAGCGTTCGGGAAGCTCCGGCATATTTTCGCGTCCGAAATACCTCAGTGTCTCAAGACGAAAGTCTTTGACCAGTGTGTGTTGCCAGTAATGACCTATGGGAGTGAGACGTGGTCGTTTACTATGGGTCTCATAAGAAGGCTCAAGATCACCCAGCGAGCAATGGAGAGAGCGATGCTTGGTATTTCCCTTTACAATTAAAAGATTGTAAATTAATTGAAATTGGGTACCAAACTGAACACAATTTTATTATATTGTGGTATTTTGCCATTATTGATGGGGAAAAATAGTAAAATACAACTGACAATATAATCAGGATGGCACTGTAAACGTTTGAAGTAAGTGACTTTTAGTCGTGACCGCATTGCCCAAGTTTAAAGGACCTGTCTCTGATGAGCCAATGATGGCCAACAAATTTTCATTTTCTCAGTTCCCTGCTGAGTAAAACACAATATGGAAAACTACACATACTCATGTGCAAGAAGTGAATACCATAGAGCCAAAGCATTGATAAAGAAACGTTTACTAAGAAATAAAATAAATGTGGAAATATCACATACAAAGTTCTGATCCCAATTTGAATAACTATTTGAAGCATTATTATTTTGGAAACCAGAAACAACGAAGGTACCACAAACACCCAGACTCGAGAAAATGTAGTAAAACTTTTTTTATACATTGACCCGTACGAGAATCGAATCCGAGACCACGGAGCAGGCAAAACCTTGAAAACCGGTGTATACGCCACTAATACACATAAAGCTTATTCGTGTATCTTAATAAGAAAAGCAATTGGAAAATTATATTGCATGACAGGAAAAGTAGTCATGATCTGCATGTTGTTAGGGGCTTGCACAAAAATAGAATAGCATTTTTTTTTTTTCAATGAGTTGACTACAGGAGTACCGACAGAAGAAGACGGGCCTCAGAGTCTACTTTCTACTATGGGCCAAACGATCATGAACTCACCAGCATTGTGATTAAAGCATGATTTTTTGCAAAGGCAGAGGACTGTAGACTGATGATGATAAAGATGACAGGTTAACTATTTAAAAATATTCATTAAGTAATTTGTTTTTTTGTGTTCTTCTGTCATATTTTATTATTACAAGATGCACCAATATGTGGAGGTACTGTACCTTACAGTGAGTGGGTAATTCCGCCGCAGATGAGATACCTGATCTACTGCGTTCGACTACACTGTGTGCAATCTATTGGTTCACAACAAATTGTTCAATTCGCGATTTCTCGCAGTTTTATTAATCTACCGAAGGCTGGTAAGGTTTAATTGGGGCGACCGCTCAAAAGGTGCCAATTACGACTATTTTGAAACTCTGGGAACAACAATTATTGTTTACCTACAATTTTTTTTAATATAAACAAGGTGTAACTACTAAAAAAGAAAGATGACTGAGATACTCTTTTTTACTTTGTTCTTATCGTGTAATTTATCCTCCAATAATAATCAGTACCTCTTAGAGATGAGTTATAACAGGTGAATGTCGATATCTGTTACTACTGTTCTTGTTATGTAAAAATAACAGTTCCATATATCTGTTATTAAGTAACAGCCTGTTATTCCTTATTTTGATACACTAGTTTTTGTATCGGCTGAATACACCCAAAGTATTCCATCATCTCTAAGCTTTTAATACTAACGTAGTAAGACCTAACGTTTAAGAATTTTGTGCCTAAATATTTTGTGTTTTTATTTTGTGAATGTATCCAAACATTAAGTCAAAATATCAATCAAACACAAGACCAAATGTAGGGGACTGTTTCTGATACCTAAAACTGAGTAATCTAGTTACCACTTCATTTTTTCATGTAATAAATACTAGGAGCTTCTCTTTCCAACGCGATCGAAAAAAAGAGATAGAGCTATTAAACTGCTCATATAACCAAATTAAGAAGACACATTTTGCCTATGATATTTGCGAATGTGAGGTTGATTTAAATTTGTTGTTTAGTCAATACTAGGTGCCTCTCTTTTGTGTATAAGCGAAATGAATGAGAGGGGATGATACAATAACAGTTATCGCGCAGATAACAGCAACAGCCAAGCAATATTTTATGCATCTGTTCTTCTACTGTTCTTACGGCAACTGTTAAGATTTAGCTGTTATTTCCTATAACAGATATTTATCTTAGGAAGAACAGTTGTTATATTCGGTATTTAAATATCTGTTAAATTTATCTGTTGCGATAAATACGCCTCACCGCTAGTACCTCTAGCACAAAAAACTATCGACTTCGAATCGTTTGCGTATCGAAAGCAAACGACACAAAGTTCGTGCTTTGTTTTGTAGTTCTCGTTTTGACCGCGCGAGCGCTGTTTAAGTTTTCATACTAAATATTTCGATGGCGATACGAACACGCAAACGATTCGAATTCGATAGTTTTTTGTGCTAGACCCACAGGTGTCGAGTTTTTTACCGCCTAGTGCAGCAGGCCTCTCAACTGACTTGTAGCACAGATAAGATAATACTAAAGTACTTGTAACATACTCCTTCGACCAAGCCAATTTACAAAGGATAGTTTTATAAAATGAACCAAGCGGCAATTGTTTTTCCTTACTGTATTCTCTTAATACTATTGTGATTGTTCTAAATCATATCATATTAAGGTTTAAAAGGATATATATTTATCTTCTTTCTTTTCTTCTGCTATGGAACCCTAAAACATATGTCAATTGATTAGTGATGTAGATTTATACAAGAATAATTTATAGCTTTTAACATTACCTTTTCAAATAGACAACAATGGAGACAGGTCGACCAACATTGCAATTTCAAATTCATTTCTCATTCAAAACATTCTGTCACGTAAATTCAACACAAGGTACACGTTTTCATTAATTAATCAAATTAAACCATTTCAAAAGGCGGTTTCGATTAATTTTATACAACACAATTTAGAGAAATTCAGTAAATGGGAACAATACGTTCGCACCTTACTCTTCTCTACAGATTCTACCTACGGCATGAGTTGTCACTGCTTTGAACTTTGAAATTTGACGCTCTGACCTCTTATTCACTGCACGATAAATTTTATAAATTATGTAGGTACTTTTTCACTTATATCGCACTTTCAAGCCCGGCAAAAGGGAAAAATAGGTTATGATATGCTAGTTAAGCTATTAAGTTGTTTTTATTTTTTATTATTATTATTATTTTTGGTTGTTTTTGTCCGTGCTTCACTCGGTGGCTCCATCGGAAGACCAGCGTTGTGTGCCCGCGCACAACGTATGCTGAGGTTGTTGCCTTTCTGCCGGGACCTTGAGACTCGTAGGCCGCATTTATTTGTATTACTGTTTGAGGGTGTGTACTTTTCTTCTTTTTTTAATTCATTATTATGGTTTTTACTTCGCTGCAACCTTTTTTTTTGTACACTCTTATCGGTCTAGCACTCTGGGTCTCGACAAATAAATGTTTCTTTCTTTCTTTCTATCTTTCTAATGGATCTACTAAAGTAGCTAAAAAAAGTAGCTTAAGTCCACCCTTTAAAAAAAAATTAATACTACGAATAAATGAGTTAGCCAGTTATGGTTACGTAGTTAATTTGTATTTTTCTTTGTCGTGTGCCGCCGCATTGAAATAATAGCAACCACCCTTTCTCTTTCTAAAGGTGTCGTGAGACGCGATTAACGGCCGTTTCCAATAACCTTTCTATCCCTAAAACTGGCTACTAAAGACAGTCAATTCTATACTTTTGTCTTTACTAGCGTTTCAATAACCTATATCGGTGGATAGCATTCCCTACTGAAGGCTTGTCTATTGTCCAGAGGCCGGATAGTCTACTAGAGCTAGCGACTTCCATACCAATCGTCTCTATTTGCATTTTAATACTCCGTCTATCGGAGAGTAAGCAAAGTTTTTGCTTAGGTATTCTAGTAACGTCATCTGCTTATCTGTCAAAATCGGTCGTTAGCAGCACGGATAGCATTTTAGGAATTATAGTTGAAGTCAAGTCTAGTGTTATTTCTTAATAAATATAATAAAGCTGAAGAGTTTGTTTGTTTGTTTGTTTGATCGCGCTAATCTCTGGAAGTACTAGTTCGAATTAAAAAAATATTTTTCTGTTGGATAGTCCATGTATCGAGAAAGGCTTTAGGCTATATATCATCACGCTGCGACCAATAGGAGCGAAGCATCAGAGAAAAATGTTGCAAAAATATAGATCATAAAAACCGAAATTGACGCGTACGAAGTCGCGGGGAATAGCTAGTTTCATAATATATTGCATAATGCATCGCAGTATGGCCAGAAATAACAGGCCCCTAATTCGCGTAACCAAATCGTATCACAATCGTAATTGAATAGCAGGTTTTTGACAGTTCTAGTATGTTCATGGACGTTGATAAACATAAATAAATATAACAGTAAATGAATAAATTATTATACTATACATTACATTAGAGGAATTGTATTTCCAGCCAGTGGAGCTAAACTGATCACAGATAAATCTAACCCATCTTGGGACCCTGGATTCCATTGTCTATATTTGCTTAGCTCTGAGAGAGCGAAAGAGAAAGTGAGAGAAAGAGAAAGGAAGAGGGAGAGCTGTATTTACCCCTGTTACGGTTTAAATGCGTATTCCACGCAGGTGTAGCCAAATATGAGTGATATACGACGACAAGGCGCTTGCATGCTCCCTCTATACTATGTAGTCCTAGGGAGGGGGTATTAAATTGTCTTCATACTTGCTATGAGAATAGGAGATTAAAAGTGTTAATTAGGCATGAGAAAATGGATGTGGATGAGAATAAGCACCCGGACAGTGTTAGTGTATTCTGTCGAGCTGTTGTACGAGTGACGAAATTGTTAAAAATTTTCGGGTAGACGTATCTCTTTCTACCTGGCCAGACGTTGCCAAGCGCCTTTAGTCTGCCCGCGACCATAATTTGTGCAATCAGTTCAAAAAATCAGAAAGGGGAAATACTATTAACCTTTAAATAAGTAGTTTATTATTATTATTTCTTTGTTTATTCAATAATAAGGTTTCTTTTTGGTTGCAATAAATACACGTTAAGTGTTATGTTTCGTGGAATCAGAAACATGCTGCATAGAATTAAAGCCGTGCGGTGCTGGCACAAAAATATAATATATCTACGCCTTCTCTTAGTAGACGTGTTGAAAGAGGCGAGTTTAAGATTTCGCCAGATGAAGACGAGCATTAGCGTCTTGTCTCCATAGGCTAAACTGAAACAACCCAGCCGCCAAGAGTGACAATTATAGCAAAAACCGTTTGGAACACTAAGCAACAAAATAAGATTTAAAAAAAGAGACTGCATTTCTACCGCATTTTTCAGTATCTTGTGTATTTTGCAAAAGAAGTGGCGCTGGTCCAAACGTCCAATACTAAACTGCCATTAAAATTTTAATAGAGGGTGATTTTTAGGACCCTAGCCCTTGGCCTACACAGCACAGTGAAAACACAGTGATTGATGTAATGCGAGACTAATGAAGCCTCGCTAATTCTACACACCTGAATTTAATCGAATATACACAGAGAAAAGTTACTTGCCAGAAATTATGTTTCGAAAGTTTGCTTTGATAGCAAAGTCATCAAAAGCTCGTTAATATTATATTTTCAATTTACTTAGATTTCAGCATTAACTTGTATAATTTATATTATTAGCCCAGCATTCCTTAAAATTCGATTTTTAGAAAATATGTTTCTTTTTCATAGACCACACGTAATCAGGGACACTAAAATTGCATGATTATTTTAATTATTGTATGTGTATATTTTTTACGAACATTTGTACGTCGAAGTTATACTTTCTTTATTCATAAGAAGTGTTTCTAATTATATGACTACCACTGTACTTACGCTGGGCGTTATGAGATTTTTAGTCAAATGTTTTCTTCGTGGCCAATGTTTGCCTACGATAGAGTAAAACAGCAATAATGAGAACATACAAATAATAATCTATATATATAAAAATGAATTCCTATTTCCCTTGGTCATCGCATCACGCGTGAACGGCTGGACCGATTTCGCAAATTCTTTTTTTGTTTTGTTTGTTATTGTCAGTAGAATGTTCTTATAAAAGAATAAATCAGAAAATTGCGCCGAAAATAAGAATATTTTGTTTTTTTAGTGAATGGCGTTTGACATAACACTGACAGAATGCGTTCTGCAAACGGTTAGAATTTCCAGTGCGGATAGCATTTGCAATGTACATATGTGGGTAGGCTGCAAAACGTACAGTCGATTTAATTTTTGCGCTCTTGTATTTTTAATTGTTTTATTGTAATTATCATTAAATTATACAAATAAATGGAATAATAATAATCGTAATACCTGCCAGCAAGTCCTCATATATTAATTTCTGTTCGTTCCTTCTGCACAATAATTCACTTTCACAATAATAATTCTTAACATCACTACAATGGAGACCCTACAGCAAGCTATGGTGGAGATGAAGACGACCTTCACTGCACAGTTGGCGGAGTTTCAGCGGGGCTTGGAGCGGGTTGCACCCACTAACACAGTAGCCACGCTGGGAGCAGAGTTCTTGGCCTTTAAAAAGTTTATCCTCGCATCACTGTCGAATCTGCAGCAACAGGCTGACCTACTTCAGCAGGAGTGTGACCGCCTCGAGATGTATGGACGCCGTAAAATGTTACTGGTGCATGGTGTTCCCGAGAAGCAGGACGAGGAGGTTGGTCGAACGGTGGTAAGTTTGTTTTCCAAGCATCTGGGTCTGTCACTGTCGGTGAACTCTTTCAAGAAGTGTCATCGTATGGGAAGGGTCTCTAAAAACAAGACGAGGCCTATTTTGGTGAAGTTCTCGGATGTTGCAGAGCGGGACAAACTTTGGTTTGCTAAAACTGGGTTTAAAGGCACGGGCATAACTCTATCAGAGTTTTTGACCAGACTTCGCCACGACACCTTTATGGAGGCCCGCAAGAGAGTTGGTGTGAGTAGGTGCTGGACCCGGAATGGCACTATAGTCATCACAGCAGCAGATGGCTCGCATCAACGCATAACCACCATGAGCGAACTGGACAAGGTTGTCTCCTTGGCATGGCTCCTGCTTCACACGGCTCCCCGGTCGCGGGGGCCTCAGGCGTTCATAAGGAAACAGCCACAAACGCCAAGCCCAAGCGCAAGAAATGATGGTGATGGTTCCGTGTCCGCTAGTGCAAAACTTTTTCTTTTACTTCGCTTAAATCTTAATTGGCATTAGTTTTTAGTGTGCATTTGTTCATAATCAATTATATAGTTAGGTATTTTGTCTTTAGCTAATCCTAAAACCGTTGAATTAATATTTAATTATACCCACTGCACTACGAGTTTTAGTTTCACGGCCTTGGATATATCTATACAGCCAAATTCAATGAACGTGTCTTAAGTTAGTTTTCTTTCATACAGCTGGTGGGTAAAGGAACGAGTTGGCAGGTACATTTTGCGTACCTGTTGATAATTTAGTTTTATTATTGTTTTGATATTTATATATATAGTAATTTATTAATACCGTATATATTATTATTATTTATTCTTATACTCTATAGCTATCCCAAAAATCATGAATTTAACGAACGATGGTAGTGATCAGTCTGACAACTTTCTTTCTCTCTCCTCATCTCCTGCTTCACTGAATGATTCTTTTTATTCCACTTCTCTTCCTCTTTCCGAGCTGATTGATGCAAATTTCACTGAAGTGCCCAAAAACTTCAATGTTGTGCATATAAACGCTCAAAGCATCCCTGCTCACTATCCTGACCTTCTGGCAGCCTTTGGTAGTAAGTATGTACATGCAATTCTTGTATCCGAAACATGGCTAAAACCATGTCTACCTTCCACATCATACTCTCTACCGGGTTTCCAGCTGGTTCGGAATGACCGTATTGTCAGATCTGGTGGCGGTATCGCTATTTATATCCGTTCACATATACCTTTCTCGATAGTCAATGTTTCACCTCCTTCTTCCAGTTCTGATGTAGCACAGTATCTCTTTGTCGATTTAACCCTGTCTCATACGAAAATACTTCTTGGTGTCTTCTATAGTCCTTCTCTAAGAGTGGACTATTTTTCCACCTTGGAAAAAACACTAGAGGACCTAACACCCTCCTACAGCCATACCATACTAATGGGTGATTTCAACACCTGTCTCATTAAAAACGATCCCCGCTCTCTTCGTCTCAGATCTCTCATAGATTCATGCAATTTGAATATACTCCCACTTAATGCCACCCACTTTTATCCTAACTGCGCTCCGTCACTTCTTGACCTAATGATAGTCACCTCCCCTGATCATGTTGCTAAGTATGGCCAGTGCCATGCTGATGCATTCTCTTTCCATGATCTCATTTACCTCTCTTACAAAGTCCGTCCCCCCAGATCTAAGACGAAGTTTCTGCTGCAGCGCAATTTTAGTGGCATGAACATCGATGCTCTCATACATGATACGCTTGAAACCGATTGGTCTCCAATTGAAGATGCTGATAGTATTGATGAAAAAGTCAGTCTTTTCAACTCATTGTTAATTAAGCTGTTTGATAAGCACGCTCCTGTTAGACCTGTTAGAGTAAAACATGTTCCTGCTCCCTGGTTAACGGACGAACTCAAAACGCTGAGAAATAAAAAAAATGCTGCCAAAACCAGGTTTAAGATGAACCCGTCCGACAAAAACCGCGAAAGATACAAAATTATTCGGAATCGCTGCAATACTTTGTGTAGAGACGCTCAGAGACGCCATATCCATAAATCTGTTGAAAACGGTGATCCAGCTAAAGTCTGGAAATTTTTAAAGTCTATTGGAGTTGGAAGATCACGTAACGATCCAATTAACATCAAAGATACTGACATTGATATGCTTAACAAGCATTTTTCCACTTCTGATGCTATTGATAGCTTAACTAAAAACGACACTCTTCGTCTATTGTCAGAACTTCCAACTCCCGGCTACCCTGCTTTTAATTTCAACCAAGTATCCGACTGTGATGTTAAGCGTAACATACTGTCTTTAACGTCCAACGCCGTGGGCAGTGATGGTATTAGCCGTAAAATGATTATTCCCATCCTTGACCTTGTTACTCCTATCATTTCTCACATCCTCAACTATTCACTCACTACAGGTGTCTTTCCAATGATTTGGAAAGATGCCCATGTAACTCCTTTACCTAAAAAGACAGCTCCTTCCTCACATACCGACTATCGCCCCATATCCATCCTACCCTTCATCTCCAAAATAATGGAACGAATAGTCCATCAGCAATTTAGCAAATTTCTGCTCAATAATGAAATTTTGAATCCTCTCCAATCTGGATTTCGTCCTGGGCATAGTACGGCGACTGCTTTAGTCAAAATCACTGACGATATCAGACTTGGCATAGACAATAAGCAGCTCACTGTGCTTGCCTTACTGGACTTCAGTAACGCATTCAATACTGTCGATTTTGATTTACTGCTTGGACTGCTACGTTCGCTTAACATATCTCCAGCGGTGCTTGACTGGTTTCATAGTTACTTGTATGGGCGCCGGCAACGCATTCGTGCCGAGGATTGTTTCTCTGCGTGGTGCGAAATCAGTGCCGGCGTTCCTCAATGTGGTGTTCTGTCTCCTCTTTTATTCTCAATCTTTATAAACTCTATTACTCACAATTTATTATCTTCCTTCCACTTATATGCAGACGATCTCCAAATATACTCTCAAGGGAGCCTTGATAACCTCTCTAGTGTGGTAAATGTCCTAAACACAGATTTAAACACTATTTTGAACTGGAGTAGGTCATACGGACTTAAGGTTAACCCTTCTAAGACGCAGGTTATTGTGATGGGTAGCTCATGGCAAAATGCCCGAATTAACTGGAGTGCCTTACCCCCCATCATATTTGACGGTGTTCATGTTCCTTATAGCCCTGTTGTTAAAAATCTGGGTGTTTACATGGATAGTACTCTTACCTGGGCAACACAGATCGCGGAAGTTAGCAGGAAAGTGTTTGCAACGGCTGCGTCCATTAATAGACTACGGAATTCCTTACCAATACCTACTAAAATTGCTCTGGTTCAAGCCCTTCTGTTTCCCATTCTTGATTATGTAGACTGTTGCTACTTAGATGTCAATGAAAATCTTCTAAGCAAGCTCGAGCGCCTTCAGAATTTCTGCATTCGTATTATCTATGGTCTACGAAAGTACGATCATATCTCAGAATACCGAGCTCTGCTAAAGTGGTTATCTATACGTCGCAGGCGTGAATTTCACGTTCTTTCCTTTTTGTTCTCAATATTATTTAATCCAAAATCTCCATCTTATCTAAAGGAGCGTTTTCAATTTTTGCGATCCGCTCTAGGTCACGATATGCGGTCTTCCAATAAACTCCGTCTTGTGACTCCTCTTCATTCTTCCCATTCTTACTCGCGGTCATTCACTGTAAAATCCATACGTCTATGGAACTCTCTTCCATTGTTGATTCGGCAATCTGAATCACTTCCTATTTTTAAAAACAGACTTAAAACCTATCTTCTTTCACTTTAATTTCTGTCCTGTCTAATTTTAACTTATGTAATTCCTATTATTGATACTTTTGGTCACGTGATCCTCTTTCGTTTAATGTATTTGGGTTTGTAGTTGTATGTGTATATGTTATGTATGTATATGTTATGTATGTATATTTAGTGTATAGTTTATGTAGTTTATTATGCATGTATGTAATACTGTATTTTAATGTTATTTATGTAGTTTACTATGCGTGTAATATTAGATATATTTCAGATTGTAATTTTACATTTCTTTTATTACTTTTCTTTACGTGTACTTTTGAATACTCTCCGCCGCCTTCCCCTTTCAAATCTGTTTCATCTTTCCTCTACCTGAAGGTTGTCTGGTAGAGATCGCTGCAAGCGATAAGACCGCCTAAATTGTACTAATCTAAATCTTACTCATGTGTTATTTTTCAATTTTATGGTGTGCAATAAAGTGTATCTATCTATCTATCTATCTAATGTCGGTAAATAAATTTGTTTTTTTTTTATCATTATTACCAATTTGAAATCTATATTCATAGTTTAGACAGGACAACGTCTGTCGGGTCCGCTAGTCTATTATATAAATAAAGTCGTGTTAGTTATACCAGTTATAAGTCGAGAACGGCTGGACAGATTTGTTATCATTTTTGTGTTTTTGGATTTGTCTAAGTCAGGAATAGGATAATAACTATTAAAAACATTGGAAATTTAACGTAAAAAACTACTAAGAAACTGTTTTTCTTCATACATTTATCCAAACACGCCATATTTGATAACAATGACATTTGAGACGTTAAAATCAAATAATAGGGGTTAAAGTATGAAATTGCCGATTATTTTCCCACTTTTTATTTTTATTATAGCTCTTAAGTATAGTCGTATTATTGCGTAATTCTTTTTGTATTGTATCAAAATCAAAAAAAAGTAACTTTTGACTAAAAAAAAAATGCAATACTAGTGCCTATTACTTCAGAGGAAGTCGTTGAAAAGACCCCTTACAATGTGTCAGCTGACCTTTTTGCTTCAATTAAGTATATTTGTATTATATACTTTGATTTTCAGAAATTTTAATACTATAATGCGTAGCTTTATAATCATCTAACTTTCACCTTTAATTGCATCGAAAACGGTTCGGGCGTTTTCAAAAAAACTAAAAAATTGTTACTATGGAAAAATGACTTTTCTCGATTTCGTCCATAAAAAACGGCAATTTCATACTTTAACCCCTAATACTATTCTGAGGCGATACAAGTTCGCGGGTTCCGCTAGTAACGTTTTAAATAATTCATAGATTATTTAAAATTCAGACATTCAGAATCATGACGCCACAAATGGCAGTAAAAAATATTATTTCCACTCTACAGAGGAAAAACATTCTGGGAGCGCAATTGTCGGGTCTGTATTTTCTAGTTCAGAAACGGGAAACGGGAATTTTCGATAGTTTTTACAGCGAGAACTGTTATCTTTTTGCGTTTGTTTAAAAACAAACAAAGTATTGTTATTCGCACTCGCAAACGCATATTTCCGGACTATTACTTATGGGCTTAATTGGCTAATTTTGTTTAATTAATTAGAAAAGATATCGCACCTACAAAATTAAAAGAATTGTATTTATTGTTTTGTCCGGAATTCATAGATATTAAGAAAAATCATTTGTTGTACCAAATATACTTACATACTTTGCTAAATTTATAACGCTAATGTCAAATTAAAATCTAAACGATTACGTTATCAAAACAAAGAAAACAAAAGAATTGTTAGTAATCTTAATATATAAAATTCTCGTGTCACGGTGTTCGCACTTGAACTCCTCCGAAACGGCTTGACCGATTTTGATGAAATTTTTTGTGCTTATCCGGTATCTATGAAAATCGGCCAAAATCTATTTTTCATCCCCCTAAATGTTAGGGGTAGTCCACCCCTAAATTTTTTATTTTATTTTTTAGACAAAATTTTTAATTTCTATTTTTTTATGATACAACATACAAAAATACATACAATCCTAAATTTTTACCCTTTTATCACCAACCCCTATTTTTTAATAGCCATTTTAGTAATTTAATCATTTTTCATCCCGCTCGATAACTGATCAATTATCGTCTTTTTTGTAAGGGTAGGGTAGGGGTAGGGAAGGGTTTAGGGTAGGGGTGGGGGTAGGGTAGAGGTAGGGTATGTGTAGGGTAGGGTAGGGGTAGGGTAGTTTAGGGGTAGGGTAGGGGTAGGGTAGGGGTAGGGTAGGGGTAGGGTAGGGGTAGGGTAGGGGTAGGGTAGGGGTAGGGTAGGGGTAGGGTAGGGGTAGGGGTAGGGTAGGGTTAAGGGTAGGGTAGGGGTAGGGTAGGGGTGGGGTAGGGGTAGGGTAGGGGTAGGGTAGGGGTAGGGTAGTAAAATATTAACATTTTATAAAATATATACAACCCTAAATTTTTACCCTTTTACCACCAACCCCTATTTTTTGTTAGCCATTTTAGTAATTTAATCATTTTTATGGCAAAACAACGTTTGCCGGGTCAGCTAGTATCTAATAAAAACTGTCTCTACAATTTCATTAGTAACACAAAGTACTATATATGGGCAATATCCTTTCGCTAGGCGGATTTTGTTCTCATAACAATAAAAATACAGTTAAAAAAAAAACAAGAATAATCCGGCCAAGTGCGAGTCGGACTCGCGCACTGAGGGTTCCGTACCAAGTTTAACAAAAATACCACAATATTTTGATGACTGCAATAATAACTTTGTTTTTCATAGTGTTTGTATGGAGGACAAAGTTATGTTTCCTGTTGTTGAAAATGTGCTAGATTTTCAAAATTACCAGTTCGATCTCGTTCGAACTAATTTTCGTTAAAAGTTATTATTAGGATCTACATTATGTATTTTTTCCAAAATTTTCACTTGCTTATTTTAAAAGTTAGAGGGGGGGACACTCATTTTACCACTTTGGAAGCGTCTATCGTCCAAATAATAGACTTTTGGAAAATATGGTTTTAGGAACCTCTATGTCATTTTAGAAGACCTATCCATAGATATCCCATATGTATAGGTTTGAGTAAAAAAAAAAAATTTTGTTTTAGTTCTATGTATGGGAAGCCACCCTTAAATATCATTATTTTTTATTTTTTGTAAGAGAATCATTAAGCGGTTAACAGGATACACCTATCTACCAAGCATTAACGGTGTCATGCTAATACTTTCAGAATAAAGTGGCTGTGACATACGGACGGACAGACAGACAGACTTGACGAATCTATAAGGGTTCCGTTTTTCGCCATTTGGCAACGGAACCCTAAAAAGCATTCTAACATTTACCAACTCGCGCCGATTAGCAAGAAACGCCACCTGACGTAATTTGTCGTCATATAAATCAGCGTTATTCTCCCCGCTAAATTATTTAATTAATTACCAAGATGAAACGCTGTGATTAAAATTTATATTAACAAGTTTTGAGGCATTGTTTGGGTGAATAATGTTGTTGTAATAGATAAATGTCTCGATTAAATATAAAGGACATTGGCATAAAACCATGCATTATCAGAACCATGAATTAATTATGAATAAAACTTAATTAAGTTGATCTATCTATTATATCTATTATACTAGTAGATGAAATGGTGCCTAGTTTGCCAATAACTTTTGACTTGATGTTCTAGTGTAACTATTTCTCAAAGCACAGATGTAGGTATAATCTCATGAGTGAAACAGTCGCTCTAAAACCTATTAAATAATTTTACACTTTTATAATAAGAATGTGTCGTGGTACTCGTGTGGTATCGACACATTAGATGAATAACACTACCACTTCTTTTTCAATTGGTGTCGTAAGCGACTAAGGATTACTGCCTGAAAAATACGGGTAGCAGCGCCTTTTGCATTCGCCAACTCGCTAATAAATAAATATAAATGTGGACAACATCACATACATTGTTCTGATCCCAATTTGAATAACTATTTAAAGCATTCGTAGTTTGGAAACCAGAAACAACGAAGGTACCACAAACACCCAGACCCGAGAAAATGTAGGAAAACACATTTTTTCTACATTGACCCGTCCGGGAATCGAACCCGGGACCTTGGAGCAGGCGACACCTTGAAAACCGGTGTGTACGCCACTCCGCCAAGGAGGTCGTCATATAGGTAGGCTAATTTAGGGCTCAAAAAAAGTGTATACGGGCTCTTTGTGGTGCCGACTACCTGGCGCATTGCGCCCCACTGTTCAAAGAGCTTAAAATCTTACCTCTTCCATGTCAATATATACTCGAGATTTGCTTATTTGTGAAAAAACACCCACATTTTTTCCCTTTAAAAAGTGAGGTGCTTAAGAACAATAGAGTAAGAAGAGATGAAACTAAGCTATATCTACCACTCAATAGACTAAAAATATGTTTAAATAATGTTTATTCCAATGCAATTAAAATATTCAATAAGCTGCCTCCTACTATTAGAAATATCACATTATGTAAATTTAAATACAATCTGAAGAAGGCAGCAAACGAAAAATAACCCAACCGATGAAAGTATAAAGAACTTTAATAAGGAGAAAGTTAGGGTGAGAGAAATGATCAAGACGTGCAAGAAAAACTATTACTACTCTTTGTTTCATAAAAATCAAAATTGTCCAAAGGGAATGTGGGAGGTTATTAACAGTTTAGCGCTGAATAAGGTAAAGGATAGCTGTGCTCCTCCAAAACTCAGGTTGGATTCGGGACTTATCATCACTGAAGGTAACGCAGTCTGTGAGACACTGAACTCTTTCTTTTCTTCTGTGGGTACAGAACTAGCGTTAAAGATACCTAACAAATACCACATCGAAACCGGCAATATACTAGTGTACAGTCACAATCACACACATGACACTATTTTGAATGAGCTTACACCATGTACTATAGACGAAGTATCCAAGATAATCGATAACCTAAATAATAATACAAGCACAGGAATAGACAGAATTAGTACAAAGGCGATCAAATGTCTAACAAGCGTAATCATTGACAAATTGACTAGCTGCATTAATGTTTGTTTATTAAATGGCATTTTTCCCGATACGCTCAAGGTGGCCAAGGTTAGTCCTATTTACAAAGCGGGAAGTAGAACCGATCCAAATAATTACAGACCCGTATCGGTCTTACCTGTTATCTCAAAAATATTTGAACGGATTTTGTTCAGGCGCTTAAACGCATATCTTACTAAAAAAAACTTTTTAATTGACCAACAGTACGGCTTTCGCTCGAAATCGAGCACTCTTACCGCTGCAATTGACTTAATTACGGAAATAAAGACAAATATAGATAAAAAAAATATTGCGCTAGGGGTCTTTATTGATATGAAAAAAGCTTTTGACACGGTAAGCCACTCCAAACTACTTCAAAAGTTAAGTAATATAGGCGTTACAGATACAGCACTAGCCATGTTTACATCTTACTTGCGGAATCGGCGTCAAGTGGTAAAGATGGATGCCTTCACCAGTACTCTTCAAAGTGTCACCTGCGGTATACCACAAGGTTCGATAACAGGACCTTTGTTATTTTTGATTTATATTAATAATATTGACAAAATAGGACTAACCGGACACTTAACTTTATATGCAGACGATACTTGCTTATTCTATTATAATAAAACTATTGATGGCGCCATACATGAGGCACAAAAGGTTCCGCTAGTAACGTTTTAAATAATTCATAGATTATTTAAAATTCAGACATTCAGAATCATGACGCCACAAATGGCAGTAAAAAATATTATTTCCACTCTACAGAGGAAAAACATTCTGGGAGCGCAATTGTCGGGTCTGTATTTTCTAGTTAAGAAACGGGAAACGGGAATTTTCGATAGTTTTTACAGCGAGAACTGTTATCTTTTTGCGTTTGTTTAAAAACAAACAAAGTATTGTTATTCGCACTCGCAAACGCATATTTCCGGACTATTACTTATGGGCTTAATTGGCTAATTTTGTTTAATTAATTAGAAAAGATATCGCACCTACAAAATTAAAATAATTCTATTTATTGTTTCGTCCGGAATTCATAGATATTAAGAAAAATCATTTGTTGTACCAAATATACTTACATACTTTGCTAAATTTATAACGCTAATGTCAAATTGAAATCTAAACGATTACGTTATCAAAACAAAGAAAACAAAAGAATTGTTAGTAATCTTAATATATAAAATTCTCGTGTCACGGTGTTCGCACTTGAACTCCTCCGAAACGGCTTGACCGATTTTGATGAAATTTTTTGTGCTTATCCGGTATCTATAAAAATCGGCCAACATCTATTTTCCATCCCCCTAAATGTTAGGGGTAGTCCACCCCTAATTTTTTTATTTTATTTTTTAGACAAAATTTTTAATTTCTATTTTTTTATGATACAACATACAAAAATACATACAATCCTAAATTTTTACCCTTTTATCACCAACCCCTATTTTTTAATAGCCATTTTAGTAATTTAATCATTTTTCATCCCGCTCGATAACTGATCAATTATCGTCTTTTTTGTAAGGGTAGGGTAGGGGTAGGGAAGGGTTTAGGGTAGGGGTGGGGGTAGGGTAGAGGTAGGGTATGTGTAGGGTAGGGTAGGGGTAGGGTAGTTTAGGGGTAGGGTAGGGGTAGGGTAGGGGTAGGGTAGGGGTAGGGTAGGGGTAGGGTAGGGGTAGGGTAGGGGTAGGGTAGGGGTAGGGGTAGGGTAGGGTTAAGGGTAGGGTAGGGGTAGGGTAGGGGTGGGGTAGGGGTAGGGTAGGGGTAGGGTAGGGGTAGGGTAGTAAAATATTAACATTTTATAAAATATATACAACCCTAAATTTTTACCCTTTTACCACCAACCCCTATTTTTTGTTAGCCATTTTAGTAATTTAATCATTTTTATGGCAAAACAACGTTTGCCGGGTCAGCTAGTATCTAATAAAAACTGTCTCTACAATTTCATTAGTAACACAAAGTACTATATATGGGCAATATCCTTTCGCTAGGCGGATTTTGTTCTCATAACAATAAAAATACAGTTAAAAAAAAACAAGAATAATCCGGCCAAGTGCGAGTCGGACTCGCGCACTGAGGGTTCCGTACCAAGTTTAACAAAAATACCACAATATTTTGATGACTGCAATAATAACTTTGTTTTTCATAGTGTTTGTATGGAGGACAAAGTTATGTTTCCTGTTGTTGAAAATGTGCTAGATTTTCAAAATTACCAGTTCGATCTCGTTCGAACTAATTTTCGTTGAAAGTATTTATTAGGATCTACATTATGTATTTTTTCCAAAATTTTCACTTGCTTATTTTAAAAGTTAGAGGGGGGGACACTCATTTTACCACTTTGGAAGCGTCTATCTTCCAAATAATAGCCTTTTGGAAAATATAGTTTTAGGAACCTCTATGTCATTTTAGAAGACCTATCCATAGATATCCCATATGTATAGGTTTGAGTAAAAAAAATAAATTTTGTTTTAGTTCTATGTATGGGAAGCCACCCTTAAATATCATTATTTTTTATTTTTTGTAAGAGAATCATTAAGCGGTTAACAGGATACACCTATCTACCAAGCATTAACTGTGTCATGCTAATACTTTCAGAATAAAGTGGCTGTGACATACGGACGGACAGACAGACAGACTTGACGAATCTATAAGGGTTCCGTTTTTCGCCATTTGGCAACGGAACCCTAAAAAGCATTCTAACATTTACCAACTCGCGCCGATTAGCAAGAAACGCCACCTGACGTAATTTGTCGTCATATAAATCAGCGTTATTCTCCCCGCTAAATTATTTAATTAATTACCAAGATGAAACGCTGTGATTAAAATTTATATTAACAAGTTTTGAGGCATTGTTTGGGTGAATAATGTTGTTGTAATAGATAAATGTCTCGATTAAATATAAAGGACATTGGCATAAAACCATGCATTATCAGAACCATGAATTAATTATGAATAAAACTTAATTAAGTTGATCTATCTATTATATCTATTATACTAGTAGATGAAATGGTGCCTAGTTTGCCAATAACTTTTGACTTGTTGTTCTAGTGTAACTATTTTTTAAAAGCACAGATGTAGGTATAATCTCATGAGTGAAACAGTCGCTCTAAAACCTATTAATAAATAATTTTACACTTTTATATTAAGAATGTGTCGTGTGACTCGTGTGGTATTGACACATTAGATTAATAACACCACCGCTTCTTTTCCTATTGGTGTCGTAAACGACTAAGGATTACTGCCTGAAAAATACGGGTAGCAGCGCCTTTTGCATTCGCCAACTCGCTAATAAATAAATATAAATGTGGACAACATCACATACATTGTTCTGATCCCAATTTGAATAACTATTTAAAGCATTCGTAGTTTGGAAACCAGAAACAACGAAGGTACCACAAACACCCAGACCCGAGAAAATGTAGGAAAACACATTTTTTCTACATTGACCCGTCCGGGAATCGAACCCGGGACCTTGGAGCAGGCGACACCTTGAAAACCGGTGTGTACGCCACTCCGCCAAGGAGGTCGTCATATAGGTAGGCTAATTTAGGGCTCAAAAAAAGTGTATACGGGCTCTTTGTGGTGCCGACTACCTGGCGCATTGCGCCCCACTGTTCAAAGAGCTTAAAATCTTACCTCTTCCATGTCAATATATACTCGAGATTTGCTTATTTGTGAAAAAACACCCACATTTTTTCCCTTTAAAAAGTGAGGTGCTTAAGAACAATAGAGTAAGAAGAGATGAAACTAAGCTATATCTACCACTCAATAGACTAAAAATATGTTTAAATAATGTTTATTCCAATGCAATTAAAATATTCAATAAGCTGCCTCCTACTATTAGAAATATCACATTATGTAAATTTAAATACAATCTGAAGAAGGCAGCAAACGAAAAATAACCCAACCGATGAAAGTATAAAGAACTTTAATAAGGAGAAAGTTAGGGTGAGAGAAATGATCAAGACGTGCAAGAAAAACTATTACTACTCTTTGTTTCATAAAAATCAAAATTGTCCAAAGGGAATGTGGGAGGTTATTAACAGTTTAGCGCTGAATAAGGTAAAGGATAGCTGTGCTCCTCCAAAACTCAGGTTGGATTCGGGACTTATCATCACTGAAGGTAACGCAGTCTGTGAGACACTGAACTCTTTCTTTTCTTCTGTGGGTACAGAACTAGCGTTAAAGATACCTAACAAATACCACATCGAAACCGGCAATATACTAGTGTACAGTCACAATCACACACATGACACTATTTTGAATGAGCTTACACCATGTACTATAGACGAAGTATCCAAGATAATCGATAACCTAAATAATAATACAAGCACAGGAATAGACAGAATTAGTACAAAGGCGATCAAATGTCTAACAAGCGTAATCATTGACAAATTGACTAGCTGCATTAATGTTTGTTTATTAAATGGCATTTTTCCCGATACGCTCAAGGTGGCCAAGGTTAGTCCTATTTACAAAGCGGGAAGTAGAACCGATCCAAATAATTACAGACCCGTATCGGTCTTACCTGTTATCTCAAAAATATTTGAACGGATTTTGTTCAGGCGCTTAAACGCATATCTTACTAAAAAAAACTTTTTAATTGACCAACAGTACGGCTTTCGCTCGAAATCGAGCACTCTTACCGCTGCAATTGACTTAATTACGGAAATAAAGACAAATATAGATAAAAAAAATATTGCGCTAGGGGTCTTTATTGATATGAAAAAAGCTTTTGACACGGTAAGCCACTCCAAACTACTTCAAAAGTTAAGTAATATAGGCGTTACAGATACAGCACTAGCCATGTTTACATCTTACTTGCGGAATCGGCGTCAAGTGGTAAAGATGGATGCCTTCACCAGTACTCTTCAAAGTGTCACCTGCGGTATACCACAAGGTTCGATAACAGGACCTTTGTTATTTTTGATTTATATTAATAATATTGACAAAATAGGACTAACCGGACACTTAACTTTATATGCAGACGATACTTGCTTATTCTATTATAATAAAACTATTGATGGCGCCATACATGAGGCACAAAAGGTTCCGCTAGTAACGTTTTAAATAATTCATAGATTATTTAAAATTCAGACATTCAGAATCATGACGCCACAAATGGCAGTAAAAAATATTATTTCCACTCTACAGAGGAAAAACATTCTGGGAGCGCAATTGTCGGGTCTGTATTTTCTAGTTAAAAAACGGGAAACGGGAATTTTCGATAGTTTTTACAGCGAGAACTGTTATCTTTTTGCGTTTGTTTAAAAACAAACAAAGTATTGTTATTCGCACTCGTAAACGCATATTTCCGGACTATTACTTATGGGCTTAATTGGCTAATTTTGTTTAATTAATTAGAAAAGATATCGCACCTACAAAATTAAAATAATTCTATTTATTGTTTCGTCCGGAATTCATAGATATTAAGAAAAATCATTTGTTGTACCAAATATACTTACATACTTTGCTAAATTTATAACGCTAATGTCAAATTGAAATCTAAACGATTACGTTATCAAAACAAAGAAAACAAAAGAATTGTTAGTAATCTTAATATATAAAATTCTCGTGTCACGTTGTTCGCACTTGAACTCCTCCGAAACGGCTTGATCGATTTTGATGAAATTTTTTGTGCTTATCCGGTATCTATGAAAATCAGCCAACATCTATTTTTCATCCCCCTAAATGTTAGGGGTAGTCCACCCCTAAATTTTTTATTTTATTTTTTAGACAAAATTTTTAATTTCTATTTTTTTATGATACAACATACAAAAATACATACAATCCTAAATTTTTACCCTTTTATCACCAACCCCTATTTTTTAATAGCCATTTTAGTAATTTAATCATTTTTCATCCCGCTCGATAACTGATCAATTATCGTCTTTTTTGTAAGGGTAGGGTAGGGGTAGGGAAGGGTTTAGGGTAGGGGTGGGGGTAGGGTGGGGGTAGGGTAGAGGTAGGGTATGTGTAGGGTAGGGTAGGGGTAGGGTAGGGGTAGGGTAGGGGTAGGGTAGGGGTAGGGTAGGGGTAGGGTAGGGGTAGGGTAGTAAAATATTAACATTTTATAAAATATATACAACCCTAAATTTTTACCCTTTTACCACCAACCCCTATTTTTGTTAGCCATTTTAGTAATTTAATCATTTTTATGGCAAAACAACGTTTGCCGGGTCAGCTAGTATCTAATAAAAACTGTCTCTACAATTTCATTAGTAACACAAAGTACTATATATGGGCAATATCCTTTCGCTAGGCGGATTTTGTTCTCATAACAATAAAAATACAGTTAAAAAAAAAAAGAATAAACCGGCCAAGTGCGAGTCGGACTCGCGCACTGAGGCGTGCGTCAATAAAAGTTTAACAAAAATACCACAATATTTTGATGACTGCAATAATAACTTTGTTTTTCATAGTGTTTGTATGGAGGACAAAGTTATGTTTCCTGTTGTTGAAAATGTGCTAGATTTTCAAAATTACCAGTTCGATCTCGTTCGAACTAATTTTCGTTGAAAGTATTTATTAGGATCTACATTATGTATTTTTTCCAAAATTTTCACTTGCTTATTTTAAAAGTTAGAGGGGGGGACACTCATTTTACCACTTTGGAAGCGTCTATCTTCCAAATAATAGCCTTTTGGAAAATATAGTTTTAGGAACCTCTATGTCATTTTAGAAGACCTATCCATAGATATCCCATATGTATAGGTTTGAGTAAAAAAAATAAATTTTGTTTTAGTTCTATGTATGGGAAGCCACCCTTAAATATCATTATTTTTTATTTTTTGTAAGAGAATCATTAAGCGGTTAACAGGATACACCTATCTACCAAGCATTAACGGTGTCATGCTAATACTTTCAGAATAAAGTGGCTGTGACATACGGACGGACAGACAGACAGACTTGACGAATCTATAAGGGTTCCGTTTTTCGCCATTTGGCAACGGAACCCTAAAAAGCATTCTAACATTTACCAACTCGCGCCGATTAGCAAGAAACGCCACCTGACGTAATTTGTCGTCATATAAATCAGCGTTATTCTCCCCGCTAAATTATTTAATTAATTACCAAGATGAAACGCTGTGATTAAAATTTATATTAACAAGTTTTGAGGCATTGTTTGGGTGAATAATGTTGTTGTAATAGATAAATGTCTCGATTAAATATAAAGGACATTGGCATAAAACCATGCATTATCAGAACCATGAATTAATTATGAATAAAACTTAATTAAGTTGATCTATCTATTATATCTATTATACTAGTAGATGAAATGGTGCCTAGTTTGCCAATAACTTTTGACTTGTTGTTCTAGTGTAACTATTTCTCAAAGCACAGATGTAGGTATAATCTCATGAGTGAAACAGTCGCTCTAAAACCTATTAATAAATAATTTTACACTTTTATATTAAGAATGTGTCGTGTGACTCGTGTGGTATTGACACATTAGATTAATAACACCACCGCTTCTTTTCCTATTGGTGTCGTAAACGACTAAGGATTACTGCCTGAAAAAGACGGGTAGCAGCGCCTTTTTCGTTTGCCAACTCTCCAATGTGGCGATAATATCAAAATCTAGGCCTGTGTCCAGCTCTGCTGGGCCTGTGCCAGACTAATATAGGCTGATCATGATGAAGTATCGGCCTATAATCATCCCAATGCAGGGCAAAGACCTCCATCATTGAATTACCACAGCAATGATGGGGCAATAAAAGTTTCGTATTTTCGAATATTGCTCGGGTTTGTGATCACCAAGCCGACTTTAACAAGCTTGGTTATTATGCCTGTGCCCATCATTGCTGTGGTAATGATGGTGATAGTAAAAATAAGAAAAATTATGTAGAAAAAAATCAATTTTGATTCATGCATAATTAATACTGGTGTTTGGCACCTACACTGTTTTGTATAATTATATTCACTGACTATACATTATTCTAACCACTCCAGCCCCGTTGGTCTAGTGGTTTAAATACCGGGCCAAGATCTCGGGGTCCCGAGTTCGATACCCGAGTCGGGCAGTAAAAAGTTTCGAATTTTCGAACATTGCTCGGGTTTGTGATCACCAACCCGCATTTGGCAAGCGTGGTGATTATGCCAGCACCCATCACTAGCCGTGGTAACTTGAATTCAATGATGGAGGCCTTTTTCCTGCAGTGGGATGATTATATAATAGGCTACTTTACTTTATTAGTCCATCGGTAAATTACAAATGATATGAGTTCGTAAACTGTACAGCTAAACTAAAAGTCGTCTGTATGTACATCACAAATGCGGCATTTTTAATGCAATTTGGGTCAACTACTCATCAACGCCAGAACATGTATAATATACGATAGATATTGTCTAAAACATAGGAGACTAGCAGTTTTCATGTGATATTGACCCCAGAAAAGTGGGTTTACTCACATAAAGTTCGTATCGTGTGGTTCCAGCACGATAATACTTACCAGTTACGATCTCTCGTTCTGTGAGTGTCATTAGAAGTGATCTCTGGAATCAGAAGGAGACGGGGCAGTATCGTCTTTGAACCTCGATCAAACTGCAATTGAAAACCCGCCATTAACTTTGCTTAACTCTGAAATTTATTTACGCAGAATACATTAACATTCCACTGCAGGGCCAAGCCTCCATTGAATTCAAGTTACCGCAGCATTGATGAGTACAGGCATAATCACGAACTAAATGATACAAAACATTTAGCTTAATCACCTAGTGAAGACAGCTTCCAAAGCATTACTACAAATCTAAAAGAAGGTAGCAGTGGTCTCAGAGAGATCTGATCAACAAATATAAGGGTCACAGACGGCGATCGATATGACACCGTCAAGGCACCGATGCTTGATATACAGCTGACTGAATTACAGGGAAGTAGCCGTCATATGCAAATGTAGTGATGTCGAAAGCTATTAATAATCTCAAGGAAGAAGAATTGTCTATCGTGCAAAAACGAAAACCAAATGAAAATAAATAGTTTGTGGGGAAAATGGGACATAAGACAACGGAACTCGAAAATAAGTTCAGAGCGGCCGACAGTAAAATACGTCATGCTCCTCAGCAACCCCTATGACTGTTATAATTTTTTTTTTAACCAACGCTATTGTGCACAAACTGTTCTCAATTATTAGTACATCTTTGAAAAAAAATACCTTTGTAGATTACAATTGTACAGTTATTTCTACTCGTATTTTGGGCTGCTGTAGAGCATCCGATTCTCCCCAGCAATAAAAATAGCAATATAATTTTAAGCCATAAAAAAATTATTTTTTATAAGGCGTTGTAGTTAATACAATTAAATACATTTTTTTAAATGAAACTAAGTGACGAGAATAGTTTTACTCCTTTTGAGCAACAATACATTTTATAAATAACCTACTACTTACTGAATCCTTAGTATTTGCGCTGAATGGGGTTGCTGGGGAGATGCTCTACAGCAGCCCAAAATAGAAATAACTGTACGTTGTAATCTACAAAGCTACTTTTTTTTAAAGGTGTACTAATTGAGAACAGTTTGTGCACAATAATAATTGCGTTAGTTAAAAAAAATGTTATAACAGTCATAGGGGTTGCCGAGGAGCATGACGTAGAGAAGTACCAATGTTTATAACCAACGTCATGGGAACCTTAGAGTCTTAATAATCACAACGCTTTCCAAATGCGAGTTGGTGATCACAAACCCGAGCTATGTTCGGTAATTCGTAACTCTTTCTGCCTGACCCGGGAATCGAACCTGGACTCCGCGATCTTAGCCCGGTAATTCAACCAATAGACCAACTGGACGTTATTGTGGTACACCCAAATCCGCTTTCTCGTTATTCTTACCCCACAACATTACTGTACCACGGGGATCAGGTAAACTCAAAGTTGAAGTTAGCAAATTAATGATACATAAATTCATTCAAGTTCGCCGACATAGTGCGAACTTACGACTAACACAAACAATGGTGCTGGAGTTCAATGGTCTATTATAGGTATGTGAACGATATATTTTATGTACATATATACAACTTTTCCACGTTTTCGCAACATTTTTCACTGCTGCTTCGCTCCTATTGGTCGCAGAGTGATGGTATATAGCCTAAAGCCTTCCTCGATAAATGGACTATCCAACGCAAATAGATTTTTTCAAATCGAACCAGTACTTCCTGAGATTAGCGCGTTCAAACAAACAAACAAACTCTTCAGCTTCATAATCTAAATATATAAAAGTGAAAACTGATTTAATGACTGACTGACTGACTGACTGACAGACATATCAACGCACAGCCCAAACTACTGGGATTTAAAATCTGAAAATTTTCACCGTGCTTCCTTTTATAGTGTAGGTGAGCACTAAGAAAGGAATTTTGGAAATTCCGCCTCTAAGGGGGTAAAAATAGCCCCATAAGTTTGTATGAAACTCCGTCAGTTCTGAAGCTAAGACGATGAAAATTGGTATCCAGCTACCTGATTAGAAATTATGAATGACGTCTTTCAGGAATTTTGAGAATTTAGTCTTTAAAGAGATAAAAAATGGAGGCAAAGTTTATTCGGATCCGTTTCATATCCATACTCTTTACATATTATTATTTGTACTCTCTGATGTCACTTAGTTTGTTATGACATTCAATGTGTCAATCAGAAAATAAATATCATTTCTTGCAAATAGAGGGGTATTATTTTAGAATTTAATAAGAATTGGTGCCGAAATGGATGAATTAACTAAGTTAAAACGTACACGAACTTCAATTAAAGGCAGCATTACACAATTCAGCAGCCAGATACAAACCCTACGAGAAATTTCTGATTATGAATTAAAATTAGTGAGTGACCAGCTGGTGACCAGTCATAAATGTACAAAATTACCAAGAATAATTGGGAAGAGATAGGACTACAAATAATGGTATTACTAATGAGATGACCCACATTTGGAAAATGAGATTTAGAAAAAAATAACCTTCAGGGAACTAAAACACGGCTTAATCTAAAACTGCAGAACTGAATTCAAATTCAATATCACGAAACAATTCCATGTATGCAGAAGGGACCGAGGAGCAAAGGTCGGTCACAACACAAACAAACCTTAGCACATCTAAATTGAACTCAGTACTATTAGACAAGGGCGAAACATTCAAAAACATCATTAAATTGTTGGATACTTACTTAAAACTGAAATATATATACAAGGAAATACAATTTTTTAACATCTTTGAGCCCAGAATTACATCAGAAAACGTATTATATTATATTTATGTGCTCCACGGGATCCTTGTGAGTCAGAATTTGAGGAGTTAGTTAAAATTCAGTTAATAAATTATCAACAACTCAAAATTGGACAGATTACTAGAAGATTTATCAATGGTGTTTGACGAAACTCTTGTTTGCATATCAAACTATAAAGCTCAATAAGAGCTTCAAGAAGATGTGACATCTAGCCGCGACGTATTCCATTCGTCATGAACGACAAAATAGGAGGCTATGTAACGAAAACTTTTGATAAAACTTGAAAATTCCTATTGGCTGTCTTATCTATATTTAGGTCCATATTTAGAAAATAAATATCGGTACTTACAAATAGAATGGTATTATTTAAAACTAACTCATTTCTAGGGTTCCGTACCCAAACGGTAAAAACGGAACCCAATTACTAAGACTTTGCTGTGTCCGTCTGTCCGTCTGCCTGTCACCAGGCCATCTCAAGAACCGCGATAGCTAGACAACTGAAATTTTCACAAATTATGTATTTTTGTTACCGCAATAACAAAAAATACCAAAAAAAAATTAATATTAAAGGGGGCTCCCATACATCAAACGCGATTTTTGTCCTTTTTTGCTCCATGTTAAAAGACTTTGCTGTGTCCGTCTGTCCGTCATCCTGTCACCAGGCTGTATCTCAAGAACCGCGATAGCTAGACAGCTGAAATATTCACAAATTATATATTTTTGTTAGCGCAATAACAAAGAATACCAAAAACAAAATAAAATGAATATTAAAGGGGGCTCCCATACATCAAACGCGATTTTTTGTCCTTTTTTGCTCGATATTAATAATGCCAACAGGTAGGCACTTGAAATATTCACAAAACACTCAGTTATATTTCTAACTTTAACGACAAATAACAGAATGAAAATAAAATGAATATTTAATCCCATACAAAAAAATGCCATTATTTTGCCTATTTTTGCTCGATATTAATAAATGGTAACAGGTAAGCACTATATTAACTAAATAATGTAGGTACCTACTGTTGTTTACGTAATCAATGGTACGGACATCTTCGTGCGCGAGTCTGACTCGCACTTGGCCGATTTTTGTATACGGTAGAGAAAAATGTTGGGAAATCGAATAAAATTGGTGAGTGAATTTATTTATTTGTACAACCAAGACTACATATACGCCTAATTCCATTACATGCAATATGCATGCAAAACTTAAGGTAGGTTAAAATGGAATAAGTAGGTAAATGAAATATCGAATCTTATAAACTACACTGTGACATTATTAACTATATTAAGCAGTACAAAAATAAGGTAACAGGTGTGTTGCAACAACACGAAGCAGCTGACTGGTGGATTAAATCAATATAGACTGGTAAACCATTTGGTAGGTAATTTGATAAACTTCCATTTAGTAACGATTTTTTTTTCTAGGACGCACCGCTTTTGAGGGCCTGGCAAAGTTTGCTTAGTGAAACTGCCTATCTAACGCATCCAAATTATCTTTTTATTAAATTTTCTCCATATTTTAAGAAAGACACTTTTAAAACATGACAATAAAACGAAACTTTGTCTATCGATCATAAAGGGAGAATGACATAGGACTGTCTTTTCCAGAGCTCTACACCGATGCTGGTACTACACCGTCTAGGTCCGTCGTCCACCGTCCGATCTAGGTCTTTTATCCAAACGTAGTATGCAAGCAAATTGTCTTTGTGAAATCGCATTTACAACGCTTATGGATCGAGAAATACTTGGTTGGAAATTAAGAATGTGGTTTTTTACACAGGACCACTTCTTCCAGGGCTCTAGGCAGTGATGATCATATTCGAATAAAGCCTTGCAAGCTGCTTTGAATGGTTTTGTTGTACTACAGCATTGTCAGTTTTAAATCTTCAAATTATATTAGACTTCAAATTTTATGTAAATGCAAACAGATGTGGTGCGAGCTTGCTTGGACCGCGGTACGCTGAAAGAACCAACACCGGATCCCTTCAAACAATAGCATAATTCAGCCCCTTTCATCCAACTATTGTATCAGCGTAACGGACCCCGGTATGCCGACAACGACGTACCGGCTCCCACTAAGTACCCAACACCACCTTGCCCCCGGCACCCCGGTACTGTAGGCAAAGAAAGTGGAGGAAATGGGGTTTAGTCATGACGAAAACTTTGTAACAGTACAAATTCCACGCGCGCGAAGCCGCGGGTATCAGCTAGTATTAGTATAGATTTGAACCACCTGCAGAAGGAAGCCCACGTTATCTAACCATTAGGTATAACACCTTGGCAGCATTATTTTCATTTTAACGACCATTTGGATCAGTGGTAGTAAACGCTGCTTCTGAGCCATGGGTCGCAGGTTCGATCCCCGCAACAGACATGTTCATGCACACAAAATATTTGTGTGCATGAACATGTCTGTTTGTACTGGTCTGGGTGTTTTCTACGTATTATAAGTATGTATTTATTGTCTAGTACTCTATACGACAGGGTACTTAATAGTAGCTTAATTTAGGACTGAATGACTCTGTTTGGCCCAGTGAGGCATGTCTTAAATATTTTTTTTTTATATTTTTGCAGCAAAATAATACGTCTGTGCGCGTCACAGCGTGTTATAATATTAAAAGTCAAAATCAATATTTAATATTTAAAAAAAATATACCTATATTCTTTTATAAATTAAATAACCCTGCCATTATGTTATACATAATGGTCATATAACGTTGGTTTCGTTTTTCAGGTGGTTTAAAATGCATGCGTTTATAGGTACCTACTATCACTGAACAGGTGATAATATGTGCACATATTATATCTTAATGTGACGAGATCCGTGGCGCAGTGGCGTACACACCAGTTTCCAAGGTGTCACCTGCTTTACGATTGTTGTATGGGAGCCCTCTTAAATATATATTATATTTAGTTTTTTAGTTACGTTGTTTAATTTGTTATTATAACGGTAACAGAAATACATTATTTCTAAAAAAAACAATGGTCTACGGACGGACAGACAGACAGCGAAGTCTTACACCCGTATTTATAAAGAAGTAATTGGTTATTGCTTAAGATGAAGGAAATAGATCACCATTAATAGACATTATTTGGCTGAGAATACATACTTTTCATATTTCTAACTTTTAATAATTACTAGATTAAGTAATACAAATTGTCACCTAAGTAATTACTGTTACTTGTTTATAAATACGGGTGTTAGTAATAGGGTCCCGATTTACCCTTTGGGTTGTTGTTGTTGTTGTTGTTGTCGTCCTATGGTACCCCAGTGGTACAGAGGGCCTTCGTGAGACGTCTCCATCCGCTCCTATCCTGCGCCTCTCGCTCGGCGTCCCTCCAACTCAGCCCGGCCGCCCGCAGCTCGGCGTCGACGGTGCGCTGCCGTGTGTGCACCGGCCGGCCCCTCCGCCTGCTCCCGCGCCCCCTCCATGTAAACGCGGCCCTGGCAATGTTGTCCTCTGGTACGAAACAGAAAAAATCACAATCATATACCTAATGTCGGTTAATTTTTGGAGTTGTTACCACGATCTTATTTATAATATAACAAAACAGGCAAAAGCCAGTCTATGTTTTTAACAGTAATTATTTTGTATAAGAGTCTTTATAGCCCAAACGCAAAAAATCAAGACAAAAATAGACGCGAAAAAGCTAGACTTTGAACTATTTGAAAACAGCTTTACAAGAGTTCTTCATATTTTCTAGAACTTAATTTTCTCGCTTGCAAAGGAGCTTTGAGTTTTCTAGACTTTTATGCAATTACGACTAAATTTTCTGCTCATGTGTCAAATGTACAGGGTGTCGATTTGAATATGGATCAACAAATATAATGAACTAGCTGTTGCCCGTGACTTCGTCCGCGTCAATTATAATTAATTATAAGCGCAATTTCTTTTTCTCTGATGCTTTGTTCCTATTGGTTGCAGCGTGATTTTATATAGCCTAAAGTTATCCTCGATAAATGGACTATCCAACACAAAAATAATTTTTCAAATCGGACTAGTACTTCCTGAGATTAGCGCGTTCAAACAAACAAACAACCAAACTCTTCAGCTTTATATATTAGTATAGAAGTATAGATATGGCAGAATGTCAAGATAAAGCACCTAGAATATGTTCGCCAAAATTCTTTTTTTTTTATAGGTACAGCCTCCTAGCAACACTTTTTTTACGCGGTGCCCATCTCATTCATTAATTACTATACTATTTATAAGTTGTTGGTTTTCCCTTCATACCTTCACAGGCTTAGGACCGTAAAATTGAAACCAGGAGATAAATATTTTCGAGTGTAAACTTGACCTACATTTTGTACTTCATAAATGAACTCTAAATACAATACCGCCTTGATGAAAAAGGCGTATAAAAGTTCAAATATGTAAATATTTTTTAAAGTTTAAGGGCAAAAGAAAATCGTTAAGTTTTGAGTTTCACTGCTGCATCTTTTAGCATAATATTACAGAGTCTTTTGAAAAATGGTTGTCTTATGAGGCGACTTAGTATAGCCAGAAAGAGACGGCAGCGCCAGTAACATCGATCCTTTTCTGGAAATAGGCACCACGAGGTGCTTTTTTACATGTCCTTATATAACCTCTCTGATTCGAGACAAGTGTGTGCTTGCGCCGAGGAGAAACAGCGCAAGGAGCTCGGTAACTTTTGGAATTTGTAAGTAATTATTTATAATTATTCAATTATTAGGTTTATAAATCCGTACTTTGAGAGACACCCTGTATTATCCGTAGCTCATACAAAACTAAACGAGGTCAATAGAATTAGATTTTACTTAACATTTTCTTAAGGCGAGGAAAACCTACTTCAGGACAATCAAATCCACACTAATATCATAAATGCAGAGTGTGTCTGTTTGTTAACTCCTCAGATCATAATATAAAGAAGGAGATATGAAATTACTCGTAAATCCTTAGCGAACCCGTGTCTCCGAATTATTTATGTGTGCAACGCAACTACAATAACACTGATTGTAAGCTTAAGGACCACACTATATCAATTTACAACGCTCATTGGTGCGCACACAAACATGGACCCAATCACAGCGGCACTTACTCGCTTACACAATGCGTCATTAGGTGTGTGCAAATGGCGCAGTCGCATAGTACTCACAACACAGCTAGTTAGTATCAAGCCTTCAATGTATATTGTGCCCACAGAACATGATTGTGCCGATACAATTATCGTTACATGGATGTTTTCATTAAATATTTCGCCGCGGAGTGCAATAGTTCTGTTTGCCCATATCGGATTCGCACGCGCCACGCCCCCATTTTATAATATCTATTTCTTTATATGATCTGAGGTTAACTCTATACTTAAACCGCTGAACCGAAAAAGGTTATATTTGATTTAGAGATACTTTGAGTCTCGGGAAAGGTCATAGAATTGGTTTAATTCAAGATACCATACTTTAATGGGGGTTACGAGCGCCACTAACATGATGGATAGATTATATTAATGTATTTAAACTTGAAAAATTTTATCTCGTCTTTTCAATATCAATGAAATTTTTACCAAAGATTAGGCTGTATGAAAACTTCCGAGGTTGTTAAATTTTTATTTAAAATGTAGGTGATTAATGTTACTAATATATTGTTATATTATAAATGTGAAAGTTTGGATGGATATATGTTACTCAACCACGAGAGAACGGCTGAACAGATCTAGATACAATTTAGCACTTATACAGAATGAAGTTTTAATCACCGTCCCCATTTTAATACAACAGTCTACGATTTATTTCATAAATGGGCTCTAAATACGATACTTCCGGCATATCACGGGATTACCAGTAAAGATGGATAATTCAAGCATTATTTTGGTCTGTTAAAGGCTGTTTACCTTTACACACTTTCTATGTCGAAATTTTTTACATCAGTTTTTTCGTTACTAGGTATTATTAAACAATATTGCCTTACATAAAAAAAGGATCAAATTTGCAAGTCAATGGAAAGTTATGTACATACATTTCGTTGATTCATTTGTCATTTAAATAGATTTAGGTACGTAGGAAATTGAAAAAAATAATTTAAGAAAAAAAAAGGAATCAATCTACAGAAACAAAATCAGTAAAACCAGCCAGTGTCGCCCCGTTTAAAAATTAAGTAATGATTTTTTTCCCAAACTTTATTTACCTTAAACTTTTCAGGATTGGCTTAACTTCATTTCCCACAACACAAAAGGTCACAGTCAGGGATTTGGTACATTGTTTCAAACTGCGAAGTTACACCTCATTTACATGACAACAGGATCTTTGAAATTTCGTTTTTTTTACCGCAAGGAATACTAACTTATATTAGTTTCAAAGTTAAGTACGCTTGGCTGAACTTAGGCTTGGCATGTAAATTTATTGTGTGAGAGTGATAAAAGATCGATACCTAAAAATCTTGATTGTGATAATATAATTGGTTTATAAGGTTCAGGATTTAATGCATCGATATCTATTGATCGCCGATTACGGAGCGCCTATGCGCTCAGTAAGCGCCAGCGCTCGACAGTACGGGCCTGACGAACTTTTGGAGTTATTTACACATAGTTTTATTTTATTTTATTTTATTTTATTTAAACACAAAACAGTTTACAGTTGAGATAGTACAAATTTTATACATAATATGATTAATATCCTAAACTGTAAGCCAAAACATGTGCTTGAGAAATTTACATAAGAATGAGTTACATCGTTTCGCAAATTTAACTCTTACTGTTATAATATTTTATTCTAATTTATATTTATTTTATTACACACGAGAGTTTTAGAGAATGGATGCTTGTTACTATTATTAAAACTACTACTTACTTTGATATTATTTTTACAAATTAGATACACTTTACAATATTGTAGCTTATACATTTTATGTGAGATTCGATACCAACAGGGGCAATTTAACAGTAAAAACCAAAAACTAAAAACTAACTTATTTTAGAACATTACGTACAAATCTAGAGAAGACATTCGGATTAGGACCCATGATATCGATACCCGGATAGTCCTGCGAACAATCATTGTAGAGGCGACACATCCGTACTATCGGGTTGTAGTACGAGGTGTTGTTGCGATACACTTGGAGTGAGAACAGCTTAGGCTTGCGATCACGGGCTCTGTAATGCGTGTTTATACTTATCGATGCGAGTAAAGACGGAGAATCAATCGCTGAGTGTAATATTTTATGCAGGTAAATTAGTTCGAATCGTTTGCGTCTCATTTCTAGGCTAACCATGTTAAATTTTTCCTGCCTATCTTCGTAGGAAGCCAATTTGCGATGGTGACCATGACGAAAAGAGAGACATCTTGAGAATCTTTTTTGGATGTCCTCAATACGGTCAGTATGTACGGCATAAAACGGAGACCAGATAACTGCACCGTATTCCAGAACAGTCCGGATTAGTGTGTTGTATAGATAAACCACACTTTTAGGGTTTTTAAGCTGCTTGGTATTTCGTAAGACAAAACCCAGCATTTTACCACCCCTGGCGTGAACTTTATTGTAGTGCTCGTGAAAAGTCAGTTTCTCGTCGAAAATTACGCCTAAATCCTTAGCTTGATTCTGTCGTTAGAGTTTATGACCATTAAGAGTATATTCATAATTAATTTTATTTGATTTTCTAGTGAATGACAACACAAAACATTTATTAATATTTAAATACATATGATTAAGAGTGCACCAATTTGCAACGGTTTCAATATCGGACTGTAATACTTTCAGCATCTTTAGGGGTAGCATAGTAATTAAGTATATCATTTAATGAATTCAAACACTGCGAATATGTCTAAAATATTTAGTAGCTAGCATAAAAAAAATATTTAAAATGTCCGTAGTTGTGATTGTTGAATGTAGGTTTGTGATTTTTATCTATCGAGCCAAGTTAATCAAATCGTGTAACTGATAACGACTGTGACTAGACTAAATTCTCAACTAATACGTATATACGTAATCTCGTAATCAATCTGAGAACTAGAAAACAGCCTTTGAAAAGTCTGCAAAAAATATTTTTGCAGACTTTTCAAAGGCTGTTTTCTAGTTCTCAGATTGGTTTTAAAAACTCAAAAAGACTGCTCCTTAGAACAACGCCGCCTTAATACTATCTAAGTCTTTTTAAAAACTAAGCTGTTATATAATTGTTAAAGCTAAATTATGTAGATTCAACTACCTTTTTAGGTATAACTGTAGAGTCTCATTTGCAATAGGGTGCTCATATTAGGGTGCTGTCTGGAAGACTTAGTTCTGCTGCTTATGCTGTGAGAAAGATGCTGAAACGGCAAGATTGGTATACATATTTTAGCTACTTTCATAGCATAATGTCATACGGAATTCTGTTGTGGGGCTCAGCGGCAGATATTGAGTCAATTTTTATATTACAAAAACGTGCTGTACGGGCTACCCCGTGACTCGCTGAAAGAGCTCTTCAAAGAGATTAATATACTTACAGTCTCTTTTCAATACATTCTCGAGAATATGGTTTACGTTCGTAAGAACATACATTTATTTCTTAAGAAAAGTAACGTACACAGTTTCAATACCAGAAATAAAGATAAACTTGCCGTTCCAGGCTTCAGACTGCGAAAAGTAGGAAAATCGTATGGGAAATTGTATTCGTATTTTCAACAAATTACCACAGGGTATTGCTGAACTCCCTGTACATAAACTTAAATTGTATGTCAAAGTAATTTTAAAAACTGGCCAAGTGCGAGTCGGACTCGCGCACGAAGGGTTCCGTACCAAAAAGGCCAAAAAAACGGGTTACCTTAAATATTAATTATATTTTGTTTTTAGTATTTGTTGTTATTGCGGTAACAGAAATACATAATTTGTGAAAATTTCAACTGTCTAGCTATCGCGGTTCTTGAGATACAGCCTGGTGACAGAGCGACGGACAGACGGACAGATGGACAGACGGACAGACGGCTAGACGGACAGACGGACAGACGGCTAGACGGACAGACGGACAGACAGCGAAGTCTTAGTAATAGGGTCCCGTTTTTACCCTTTGGGTACGGAACCCTAATAAAAAAGGGCTATTACACTGTCAATGATTATTTAAATGATAGAAATATATGGCATTAAATTGTCCCAGCTCGTACTTGCTTAAACCTTGTAAAAATCACCTTACCTTGTAAAAATGTATTAAAATGTGATATTTAAAAAGAGGCTGACAATAGTGACCGAGTTTCTTGCGCTGCTTTTTCTCGGCACTAGCCCAGACTTGTCCCGAAGCTTTTAACTGATTTTAACAAGCAAGAAGAAGATTTTATCTGATTTTAACAAGCGCAGCGACGAATCGTATTTAGAAGAATGCAAGAGCAGGTCAAAATTTTGCACACAGATAGAATATGGGCTATTTTTAAACATTAATTACGAGTAATAGACTCTAATTAAAAATTCTAGGCGTACGAAGTCATGAACAACAGCTAGTATTTATTTCCACGTCGAGTGCAGTTATTAAACGTTCCCGTCTGGAATCGATTCGGGTAAGTTCTAGAATATTCCAGAAGCATCCCAATGAGTTCCACAATAATATTCTCTCGCTAATTAGGTATGCATTTTTGCAACGCGTCGCTGACAACTGTCGTTGTTTGTTCATTAACAATACTCATTAGTTGAACAGTGCACAGGTTAGTTTGCGATGTAGAGTGTTCATGCAACAATTGGACAATTAAATAAAATTTAAACGGAAAAAACTTTTATTTTTCGATTGTCTTAGATGTCGCCATACAAGTGGAATGTTATGAGTTCAGATCCCACCTAAGATGTCGAAAAAGAAAATGTTTATTTAAGAAATTATGTTTTCAATTTTCTCCAGAAATTTATTTGCCTAGCAATAGTTTCAAAAATAAAATTCCAGCTTTGTCTTTAATGAAATGAGGGTGTCAATGCAGTCTTTAAAAACAAAAGGTGCTCCTTTCTTTTTGAAGTTTCAGAAACACAATTTTATAATGAAGTGCCAATGATAAAACGTGGTCGTTTAGTATGGGTCTCTTAGGAAGGCTCAAAGTCGCACAGAGGGCAATGGTTGAACCGGTGCTGCTATGATATATTATGTGATAGAACCAGAAAGGACGAAATCCGTAGGAGAACTTAGATAGCTGACATCGCTAAAGAATTGCAAAGCTGAAGTAGCAGAGGGCTGGACACAAAGTAAGAAGAACTGATAGCCAGAAAGGTTGTGTAATAGCGACAGCGCACCAGACGACAATCTGTAGGCCCCCTCTCAAAGAACCGAAGATCTGGTAAAATTCGTAGGAGATCCTTAGTTGAGGCCTATGATTGCCTGGAGACCAATTCGTTTAGATTTCGTTTAGTAAAAATGGTTAGTAGAATACAGTCTTGAGTGACAACCGAAGTTGACATTTAGTTGCGTTTCATCAATATTATAATTATACCACACTTTAAACCTGATAATAATTGAGTATCCTATACTATTATTATATAAATGGGTACACATTATTAAATAAAAAGATGTTTCTTTTTTTTATTTTCTTGCTTATTTTTATTATTATCTAAAAATTATTATTAAATTCAGTAGGTTTTCAGAATTGTATTCTTTGGGAAAAGTGATTAAACTTGTAACTTGTACTACGCACTAATCGTTGAACATCTACACGGCTAGCTTCTTTGTTGGAACACTACCCTCCCAATTTTATATAATTTATTATGACTGTCTTTCTTATATTTATAACAAATATTTTTACAAAATTCTGGTATTGAAAAAAGTTTTTAATGTATTGTTCATGATGGGGTGGAGGGTTGATAATCCAGAATACAGGAAACCTCCTAGATTGGATGTCAACCCACCATACTTTTTTTTTCTTGTTGTTTTAATCATTGTTACCTACCTATTTTACGATATTGTATTGTATGGTGTGAAAAAAACGTTATTATTATCAATGATTGCGTTTTACGTTTTTACAGTTTACGTTAGTAGAATTGGTCTCCTGGATTTGTTTGCCTGACATGATGAAGTGTAATCTTTGATGCGGACCCGAACATTGCATTGCAGAGATCCTCAGGTGAGGCTTAGGCCTCTGTGAGACTTAGGTCTGCCTGGTGTCATTTACCTAAGATGATGAAGTGTTCTCTATTTCTGTCGCTACTCTGTACAGCATAAATTATTAAGCCAGCTCGTCGTCATTACAACTCGACCTTTGCTCGTCTCCTGGACAAGTGCTGAACACAGGCGAAGCCAGCTAATGAGGCTAACGACGGAAAATGACAGCTATGTTCTCAATTACAACACGGTACATTGTACAAGTAGCTAATCATCTGATGTACAGTGCTGTACATTGGACTATACATTAGAAAATAGCACTTATTACAACTCCATATGATGTCTAAGTGTTGCATGATGTGCTACCGTTTGTACATCGTTGTCGTTCCATAATAGTTATGGCAGTTCTATATATATATATATATATAACTATGTCTAACTAGAGCTTACCATGACTTCGTCTGCGCAGGAATCGGCTGTATCGCCCTCCCGATTATATTGCGTTCCTAATTATATCGCTCGCCTTACGGCCGGTCCCAATAACCTATCTATCTTCAGTTTTGGCATCTCGGAGATAGAAAACAACTTTTGTCTTTGTTTCTCTGGACGGCAAAATCAGAGACAGAAGATGTTTTCTATCTCCGATATGCCAAAACTGAAGATAGATAGATTATTAGGACTGGCCGTTAGATATTACGAAGATTACCTACTTAAAATTGTAACAGCGAGTACCTGTTATTCTCTAAGAACATGCTTACTTACACTATCACATTAATTTTAACCCCTATTATAGTGATGACGTGAAAGTTTGTTTGGGGAATCAATGACGTCTTGACCTTCATCATCCTTAGCCAATATCAATCCACTGCTAGGCTCAGGCCTCTACATAAATAAGGATTGGCAGCCTCTTCTCTTGTATTTACTCCTTTACTCATCTCTTACCACACCCATAGGAAGGGAAAGGTGTTGCGCTGTTCCTTTACTGTGCCGGTACCACATGCTACATCCTAAAATATTTTTTTTACTATACAATAATATTGGCAGGTCTCAGAATCGAACCATGTCCTCAGAGCTGAACGAGAAGCAATGATGCCATTCACTCAGGACCAAGACAAGATACAGATTACCACTTAAATTACATAACTTTCAAAATACGTTAATAATCTTCAAGCCAATTGATTATAAACACGCACCCAGTTTTATAAGATTACCCCAAATAAGAAAACATCCAGTTGATATAGCCACAGTTATTTATTCAAGAATCTGACACACGGTCGGCGCGTTCAGAAAGCGCGTTTGCATGGTGTGTCACACAAATCCTGACATCAGTGCCTAATGGGGGCTTTACAAATCATTACCCTCGGAGCCGGCGGCTTGAGCGCCTTAGCCGGTATATAGTCTCGGTGAAATGTGATCTCACACACAGATGGAGAGAACCTCGAGCAGCAACACGTAATTCAGGACGTATGTCACGTTGACAACAAAAATTGTTTTAACTTTATGATTCGAAAAATTGATTCGTTTTTTTAAATTTACATTTGAAATTTTTATTTCGTAAATAAATAATTTCCGAAAATGGCCACAAAAATGTTATCCTCTCACTCTTACTTACATTGTAAACCAGAATACTGCCAGAACGGCCTAATGAATCTGAATAAAGTTTTATACACAGATAGGCTGAAAGCTGGAATAGCACATAGTCTTCTTATCTCGAAATAATTCGGTAGGAATAGCACATAGTAAAATTTTAATATCACACTGACTGCAAAAAATAATTTTAAACTTTTATTATGATATTAATATTAATATTAATATTTAGAAAAGATTTTACGTTTTTTTTTTTAAATACAAATCATTTTTTATAGTAGCATTGAAAATTGTCTTTGTGTAATTAGTTTATTATATTAATTTGTATTAGTCTGTCTGTCTCTGCTCCAAACTCCATCTATATCCATTGAGTAATTTTTCTTTGATTGAGTAACGAACATTCATCCTAACTTTCGCATTTGTAATTTAAAATAAGAAATAAGATTAACAACATAAAATATCTCCAATACGTCCAGAGTTACTGATGGCTGCGAATCAGAAAGCATGGTACCTACTTACAATTTTATTTGTACTCGTAACAAGTAAATTTGAAACGACTGCATAAATGATGTCCAGAGTTACTGACAGTTGCAAATCAGAAAGCATAGTTCTTACATTTTGTATCAAGTAGTAATATTAAAACGACTGCAAAAATTATATTCAGATCAAAAACATACAATATCAACAACGCTAACATACCTTGTTATTTTTCTTTAAATTACAAGACGAAGAATTATAAGCTCCTTCTGAAAAGATAACTAGGACAATTCTAACATTCAGAACTTTTTTTATTTACTTGTTTATTCCACTGTGATCATACGAGTAAATAAGTTTTTAGTTAAATAAATTAGTAAAATAATCTTTTGTTTCTGCAGTTAGGCCCCAGAAGGTGTGTTTACGACCAATAATTAAACCTACCACTCTTTTGCGATAATTTTGGACTAGTGCCGAGAAAAAGCAGCGCAAAGAACTCTCTCCTTACTTAACCTAACCTAACCTAAACCTTATTGATAGCCTCTATTTATATAATTATGTTTACAAAAATATATTATGCCAGTGCGAGCTTAGACAATCGTCATATTTTTAAAAAATAAATAAAGGTTTTTCATGCTGATGAAAATAAATATATTTAGCCATTACTGTAGTTAATGAAACTATATGCACAATCGACGTCAAAAAATGTCTCAACTAAAAGTGCACCCATTTGACATAAGGGTGCGCTTTTAGTACAACCTACATCAATCGAATAGTTACAACATGACATAAATATCCATACTATTGCATGCCGACATAATTTAGCCGGGTTAAAGTAGACACTGACATAAAGTTAACGTCAGTGATTCAATCGAAGGTAGTTTTAGGTGCCAATTTTAGGGTTCCGTAGCCGAATGGCAAAAAACGGAACCATTACAGTTTCGTCAAGTCTGTCCGTCTGTCTGTCTGTCTGTCTGTCTTTCCGTCCATCCGTCCGTATGTCATAGCCACTTTATTCTGAAAGTGTTGGCATTACACAGTTAAAACTTGGTAGGTAGGTGTATCCTGTTGACCGCTTTACGATTCTCATACAAAAAATAAAAAAGAATGATATTTAATTCCCATATATAGAAGTAAAACTAAAAAGTCTTTTTTTACTCAGACCTATGCGTTTAGGGTGGGTATCTATGGATAGATCTTTTAAAATGACATAGAGGTTCCTAAAACCATTTTTTCCAAAAGCTAACATTTGGAAGATAGACGCTTCCAAAGTGGTAAAATGGGGGTCCCTCTAACTTTTAAACTAAGCAAGTGAAAATTTTGAAAAAAATACATAATGTAGATCTTAACAAAAACTTTCAACGAAAATTGGTTTGAATGAGATCAAACTAGTAGTTTTTGAGAAAGAGCACATTTTTAACAACCGCAAATATAACTTTGTCCTTCATACAAACACTATAAAAACAAAGTTATTTTTGCAGTCAATTAAATATTGTGGTATTTTGGCTAAGTAAAAGTAAGTGGACCCCTAATTCAGTTAGTTGGTACGGAACCCTCAGTGCGTGAGTCCGACTCGCACTTACCCGGTTTTTGTATTGGAATGTGTAACTAGTTCTTTTATACTACACCAATGTCGCTAGCCATCTAAAACAGCGGTGTGTCACGCAAATGAACCGAATAAAATATGCGAATGAACATCCCAGCGTTGATCTCTTAGATTTGTCTCGCATTTCTCACCGGGACGCGTTGGGACTCCCGCTGATGACCTCCTCTTGGAGGGAATCGCTCTCATCACTCCGGAGGTAGCGATGTTTTGTTACAAAATGTTAACAAACATGAAGAGAATGTTCTAGAAACTGTTTGTTATGTGGCTACATTCATTTAGAGCTAACAAACTCGAGTGAGCTAATTTTATAGGTTGATTTACCGCTGTAAATGGAGCGCTGTATTCTTGTAATAAAAACGATTTATAATGTCATGGGATTAAATTGACAAATATAATGGGGGCTATCGCTAGTAAATTTGCCACTAGAGGCGCTAGTGTCGCGTGAGGTCCAATATCATTCACTTTGTACTGGTTTTAGCGGAATTTGTTGCATAAATTATAATTTCTTTAATTTACCTGCTGGAAAGTGATCTCCTTCGTAAAATATCGCAAATATGGATTATTTAGCGATTAATGTGAACGCTTTAAAAGCGGAATTAAGAAAAAGCGCAAAAAATAAGCGGCCTCGAGAGCAACTATTTCAGAAGTTAGTTTGTTGATATCAAGATAGTTATTTATAAACGATATAACCTTAATTAGGTTCAAGATATAACACTTTGTTTCGGCGCCAATCGCCTTTGACAGCTATACCTCCGGACCTCAGTTTACAGTGGTGCCAACTGGTGAGCAAAGAAACGGTAGTCCCCATTAAGCAAGTGTGAGTCGGATTAGAAACCGAAAGTTCCTTAGAAGAAGGTGGGTACGTATTATGGCTGTGCAAACCGTTGCTGAACCTCAATGATTGATTGCGTGCTTCAAATAAAGACTTTTTTTTTAATGATTCTTCTATAAACTTGTGGTATAAGACGATAATTACTTGTTAAATTTCATAGTTACTAGGTCAACGGAAAGTATCTTTCATTCCCATCAGAGTATCGAAATTTACTTACGATTTTTGCGGCATAAGCGACCGTATCTTTTACGGACTTTATAAACCTAAAAGTTTGTACTTTCTTGATTATTTTATTTTCCTATAAGTACCTACTTACATTCAATTCTGGCTATAAAATGTCGATTGTTAATAATAATTCATGTATAATACCTAAGTACTAAAATATTATATACGCTACACTAAAATAAATTCCAAACAAATAGCTTAAACTTTTATCCGTTATTACCTATAACATATTTTGAATCGCGAAATAAAATGGCGGGTAACTCGTAGCCGCGACATATCCACACGCCTCGGGCGTCGAGCGAACACCGCCATTTTTAACGCATTTCTATCATTTTATTCGATGCTTGTGGACTATATTGCATTCTGTTGATGCACTATGCTTCGCCGACGGTTTTTCTTGTTATCTCAGTATATTTCTATAAATTTTTTTAACCACAGAACATGGAAAAAGGTAAGAAAGGCGATGTAGGCGGGGCATCAGGCGCGCCACAGGGGTTATGAGCAGATGCTTGTAAGCCGATATCTCACTAGAGACTAGACCAACTGGGCGTTAGACCAATGGGGCGTTGATTATCTATCTATTGGTTTTTTACTACATCATTTTGATAGCATAAAAAACAATAACTGTATTTATTGATGCTACTATTATTTTTAGTAATGTTAATAATACCGTAGTAGCTGAACTTCACATTAATGATTTCCCAAAAAAATACAGATTTATAGTAGCATTTCAAAATTGTAACTCCGCAAACCTACTAAAATTCTTTTGAATGGCAACTTAAATGAAACGTCAGGAAATGAAATAAGATAAGACATGCGGGTACCATCCTCAGTAACCTTTACAAACTTCTAAAATGCTTATTTCTAAATTTAACAAATCGCCATTGTTGGTGTGAAACAAAAAAGTACATAAATATATAATCAATGACAAAAGAACGTCCTCCCCAAATAAGCACCCTTTTACTTTGCTTGCGTTTACGATTTTTAGACAAAGTGTACGAGAGGTTGAATTTTCATTTCAGTAGATCTATATTGACATTAGCTACTTACATTTGAACTCGAACAGTTCACATTGACATTTTTGATTGGGATTGTCTTAAAAACAAGCTTCTAATTTCTTCACTTTAATAGGCAATGTTGAATTTAATCAAGTGCCATAAAGAATATTCAGAGTCAGTCAGTCAGTTCAGTCATTCATTCAAGTGCGATAAATATATATTTTTCTATTTTGTTAGGGTACTACAAACATAATTTGAATAAACTATTTGATAATTAACAATGAAAAGTTTAGCATCTCTAATAATAATCAAAACTTGGAACGATCTATCATAAACTTTGAGAAGAACATGATATTTAAGGACAGTCACTTTACAGCAAAGAAAATTATTTTCCTTTTCCTTTAAATGTCAACTAGGTAAGACTATTTCATAACAAGCATAATGCTTTAATAATAAGGTCCACAACAGCAAATCAAGAGATCGATATGAATCCGATCATTGAATCATCGTTAGCGTCATTAGTCCACTTTTGGACTTAAGCATCTCCAAAATGAGGATTTAGTCATATTGCCAGAAGCGTGGCAATAACGCCAACTCGCTAATAAGTGTAGTAATTACTTATACTAAGCAAGGTTCCCTGCTCCATTCCTTGTAAGAACAATATAGGAAATGATTGTTCTATAGGAAATGATTGGTCCGGGCTTCTGTCACAACATACAAATCGTATGGAAAAATCCACCTATTGGAGAAGTTTCAGTCTGACTGGCTACTGATATGGGATAATTTTGATGATGAAAAACATCAATTGCTAGAAGATAATAAAGTATTGAACATTTCTTTTTATAGAAAACGAGTGAAACAGGCCACAATAAATTAATTATCACGCTAAGTTCTCAGCAAAAATAGGGCAAGGCGGCGATTCTGAAATATTTACGGGATCGTGTCGAATTAGAACGCCCCGGGGTTCCGTGCAACTAAAGCTTTTAACCGACGTAAGAAACAGGTTTCGCTTGTTGCTTGAACGCTTCGATGTTTCGTGGTTCAAGCTTAAGTTTCTGTTGAGCATTTTCAACCGACGTTAAAAAGAGGTTTGTAAGTCGTAGTCGTTTTTGTGTTTGGCCAACATCTTCTAAGATGGTCAAGTTTAGATTTTTCTATTCGGTCAATCCTTACTAATATTATAAACGCGAAAGGTTCTATGTAGGTATGTATATGAATGTTTGTTACTCTGTCACTCAAAAAGTACTGAACGGATTTTGTTGTTTTTTAGGGTTCCGTATCCAAAGGGTAAAAACGGGACCCTATTACTAAGACTTCGCTGTCTGTACGTCTGTCCGTCTGTCCGTCTGTCCGTCTGTCCGTCTGTCCGTCGCTCTGTCACCAGGCTGTATTTTAAGAGCCGCGGTAGCTAGACTGTTGAAATTTTCACAAATTATGTATTTCTGTTGCCGCAATAACAACAAATACTAAAACAAAATAAAATAAATATTTAAGGGGGGCTCCCATACAACAAAACCGTTTTTTTGGCCTTTTTGGTACGGAACCCTTCGTGCGCGAGTCCGACTCGCACTTGGCCGGTTATCTTCTTTTGTATTTCTTTTTGATGAATCTTAATATCTTTAAATTTATAATAAAATTTATGCAAAATTTTGTATTTCTTGTGTGACGTCACGTGACCCTAGTTGATAGATGGCGCTGCTAGTTGGTTACCATTTTATTTAGATGGCATGATCGCCACGCACAGTTTTTTTTTTTCTACCGACACAACACGCCCGTCACCAGACCTTGAGAAGGGACATGAGAAATATTCGTTCTCACTGCTGGCTTCCCACCGCCAACCGTGTGGTTTACACAAACAAAGCCGCGGAAAAGAAGCCAGTAGCAAAATATCAGCTACAGAACCCATATTCAGCTTCTATAACGCTTTTAGCTGTCTAAAGTCTTCAAGACGGTTATTAAACGCGTAACCGCTGCCAGGCTGCCTCCCCCGCGGGAAATCACCGCAACTCCAACGCAAGGTTACAACTTAAGGGATCTATTACTATAAAAAATAATGGCGTACGTATAAAAGTTGGAGTAACTAAGATAAGTGTCAGTGTTTGACCAAGAACTTAGGCTTTGGAATATGTTAGTCATTTTTGTGTCTTGTCGTCATCATCATCATCATCATCATCTAAGCCAAACGACGCTCACTGCTGGAGATAGACCTCCCTCAGAGATCTCCACGACGATCGGTCTCGTGCCACCCACATCCGCTTCCCGCGACCTTCACCAGATCGTAGGTCCACCTGGTGGGAGACCTACCCACAGATCGTCGTAAATCGATCGCCATTCCATCCTTTCTGCCTCAACGGCCATCGGTTCTTCTTACTATGTGTCGTGCCTACACGTGGTTATTTTAGTTCTCCCACGGATTTCCTCATTTCTGATTCTATCACGCAGGGAAATGCCAGGCATGGCTCTCTCCATTGCCCACTTTACGACCTTGAGCCTTCGAGACCCATATTAAGCGACTACGTTTTGAGTCCCATAAGTTTCGATCCGATCACCGCGTATGTCGATCCGATCACCGCGTATGTCACAACTGCCAACACCGCCTTAAGCACTTCAATTACTGCACAACACAGTAGTTCTCCACACCGCACCCGTCGGAAGCGGGTGCGTGGTCCCGCCTTTCATTTCGGCCGACACAATCATGTGCCTGGCCGCTTCTCACCTGCCCCCCCCTCGGACGGCGACCCAAGCCGAGGTCCGAGCCTACAGAGGCGCCCTTGAGGTCGCTGTCCGATCCCCCCTCCCAGATCGGGCCCGCCAGAATGGAGCCCGACCGTGATCCGGCATGCCACCGGCATCTCCGGTTCCGGCGGCGCCACCACTGGTGGGTTCGCCATTTGGTAGGGTGTCCTTAGCACCCCACACTGGCCCGATCACGCCCGCTAGTATGGGCCCCGGTGCGAGCGAGCTTCGCGAAGCGAAGCCTCACCCTCGGCCGCACCGGAGTACCGCTAGCGTGGCGGACCTAGGCTGAGCGCCTTCAGCGCTCGCCACACTCTGCCCGGTTTAACTGATTAAAGCCTCCCATATGGGGTTTCAGTGATAGTTCCGTCCACAAATAAAGTCCCATAAGTCATCACGGGTAACACGCACTGGTCAAAGATATTGAGGTAATTTGGACGCGAAGATTTTTTGTAACTTCCCGAACGCCGATTTTAAGTTGGATTCGACGAGAGATCCCACTCTCGAAATTGGGCAAGCTGGACTATCTGTCCCAGATATACGTAATGGTCAACAAATTCGATTGCAGAGCAAGCAAATGCCAAGCATTGCTTTCTTCATTGCCCACTGTGTGACCTTGAGCCTTCTTATGAGAAATTCGTCCCTACCAAAAATGTACCATCCCTGAGTAAGTAATACCGCTAAAAAGGATGGCTTTCCTTCGAGAATGGCCTGTGTCAGTTTTCCAAGATGCTTATGACACGCATCTGATGTGACATGTCCTTAGAACTTTCAACTTGTGACAGAAACTGGGATCAACGGCTTAACGTGCCTCCTGGAGCACGACTATAGCGCCTAGCCCTTCCAGATCCGAGACAATTTATAAAAAATCCTTTCATAAATTAGCCTAACCAGATCGAATCTTAATAAGCTCCTTGGGTAGTATGAGGACCACCGTACTGATACACCATCCGGATCGTTTTTACTAATTTTACGTAAGGCTTTTTAAGCACGAAGTTGACGACCTCTGTTTTAGAGTGGAATTGACACTAGTTTTTAAAGTGTCGCCAGCTTTTATGTCCCGGGTTTGATCCCCATACGGAGCAATGTAGCCTCTTGATGCTGATGCATGTACTGACATGGTATAAGCATCCAGAGGCTACATTGCTCCGTATGGGGATCAAACATCTTCTAAGATGGTCAAATTTAGATTTAAGCGTTGACGTCGTTCCGCCATAATGGTGATTTTTGTTTTCCTGATAAACAAAACACCTCCTGAAGTTTACTTTATACTTTAATATGTCATAAACTTATCTGTTCACGCAATACCAAACTCTAAAATCACTAACCATAAACTATCATTTCAAACGCCGGAGTTGAATGAGGCTAAGACTTGGTCACGAAATCTACTTCCTTTAATCTAACCTTTGAAAGCAGATAATGTAGTAAGTGAAGTGTAACATCCCCTTTTATCACCCAAAACGTAGTTTAATTTCTTAAATGTCATCTGAGGGTCTTCAAAGAACACCCACGCACGAGCCAATGTCCTTAGAGACGTAAATAATTAATTAACTGAAGATGGGAAGGGTATTGAGATCATACTATACTTATTTTATGTTTAATATCAGTATCGGGTAACTACATTATACTTGTATTCTACTAATATTCTCAGGACCTAAGTCGGCATGACATTTAGTTCATAACAAAATTATTAGATGGCATTGCATGTATGGTACATCGCAGTTGCATTTGGAGTTTTGAGCTAGCTAAACAATTAAAACAGCATCAATTAAGGCCAATAGCCATAGATTTAATATACTGTAAATCTATGGTATTGGCGGACCCCGCGAACTTCGTGAACTTCGTATCGCCTCAGATATTTGATTTTGTATGACGTCTTATATAAACGTCATTGTCATCAAATATGGTGAGGTTGGGAAAATTTATGTTTGTATGGGAGTATAGAAAAATGGTTGTATTTTGACATTTTCAGTTTATCAATCAATTTTTTTTTTAAATCTCTACGTAAGAACCATACTTGTACTTTAAGGAATATTCTAAAACAAAACCATTAGCGAAATCGGTTCAGCTGTTCTCGAGATTTGCACTTAGCAACACATACAGCGATTCATTCTAATGTTATAGATTAGGTTGTATAATCGTTTTGTGGAAAGTCAGTTGTTCTGTTCTGTTTGTTACTACTTCCAAATTTCCAATATATTGTGTCAAGAATGAAAATAATGTAAAAAAAATAAAAGGCAGTCCAATTTGAAATTCCCTGGCTGTCCAAATAAATAAATAAAACCCACTGTCATCGTACATTACATATTCCTAGTGGGAAAAGCTAATGAAAACAGCTCAACTTATAACAGTATTGGGTAACAGGAAACAACGAACAAAGGAGCAGTGAGAAGACTGAACAAGAATTTCTTCATAAATTTCTACTAGTGGATATAACGCCGGGACGTGCAGAATGCAATTTTTCTTTAAAACGTCACTCAGTCACGTCAACCGGTTGAGGAAACAGTACGTGTATAGTAACACGCTGATGGATGTTAAATTACCAGCCGTTTCCCGCGACTTTGTTTGCGGATAAAATGCTCTATGTGATGATTTTTACTATCAAGATCTAGGGGGTCCCGGGTAGAAACCTCGGGTCGGCAAAAAAAAGTTTCGAAATTTCGAACATTGCTCGGGTTTGTGATCACCAACCCGCATTTGGCAAGCGTAGTGATCATGCCTGTACCCATCATTGCTTGTAACTTGATTTCAATGATGGAGGCCTTTGCCCTGCAGTGGGGTGATTATAGGTCGTTACTGTTGGTTGTAGGAACAAGCCGACCTTGGACTTCCTGAGTGGACTGTATGCGGACGAAAACACTTGTTGATTTCTTCAGAGTTTATTTTCTTTTTCTTGAAGGTGACCGTGAGAGCAGGGACAATTTTCGCCTGATCACGTCCTATTCTTATTCACATTTCTTAAATTAGCCTAGTGACTATACAAAATTCGTCATTTTTCTTAGATAGACAAAGATAGAACACACATAGTCTCTTTTACTCTTTGGACACTTTCTCGATCCACCCACATGATAACTTCGGAGAAAAGAGAGGTCCGATATGTGTATTGCTATCTCTGTCTTACATATTCTAAACCTACCTACAGGCTTCTTAACATTTTTTCCACTTACAAATCCTACCTAAATGGGTTTTTGCTACCGACCTTTAGAATCTGTTAAGGGTACAGGGACAGCCTATAGGATACCTCCGCCGCGCGTGAGCGGGACGGTCTACGGTTATTTTCCTTCACCCCAGTACCTTCATACAACCATACCAATTACCAGATCCTACCTAATACTTTAGAAATTGTAAGTGGAAATAAGAAACCGGTTTGCTATTTTATTAAAATAAAACAAGCCCTGCGCTAATACATTTCCTTATAAACTAAGGCCCTAACAGAAATTACGTTTATTTGTGATAAAATATAAAGTCTTTACATACATACATATTCAAATTAATACAATAATAAGGTTAATTACATACACTAAATATTAAATTAACGAGATTGACGTGTGTCCGTAACACTTACCGATATAAAAACAAACATATTTATCCAACGGAAACCATTTAATATTCCGGCTAAAATACAGGGTGAAATTTTAACCACCTTCCAAATTTTAATATATCAATCTACGAGATAAAAAACCAAATGCCGTATTTATTCTTTTGGTATAGCCCAGTATACAAAAATGTCAAGATAAAGCACTTAGAAAATGTCCGCCAAAAATCTAAAATTTTTGATACGGCCGCCTAGCAACACTTTTTTTACGCAATGCACATCACATTCATTCATTACGGTTCTATTCATAAGTTTTTGAATTTCCCTTTATACCTAAACAAGCCTAAAATTGTAAAAATATAAAACTATATTGCGAAAATTATTTTCGGGTAAAAACTTGATTAACATCTTTTACTTCATAAATGGGCTCTATATACGATACTGAACGCTTACAAACAATTTGGAAAGTGGTTAAAATTTCATCCTGTACATCTTTATACCGCTAAGTGGTTCTGGCGTGGTTGAGTGACAACCATCAGTACAAGCTTTCCCATTCACTAGCTTATGTCCGCGACTTTATTTGCGTAAACTTCGGAATTGGGTTCAGAGGGAAAGGAATAATAATAGATTTCTGCATATAAAGATATGGCTGACTCCTTTCTCTGGTAAATATGACACGTGACATAAGGTACTTAAGATTATTGAAATTTGAACAGTTCGAGGGTGAATTTTTTTAAAGACTGTTCTAGTTCTTACATTGTATTGATGAAAAATATCGTTTCAGACTTTGACATCAGTAAAAATAAAATTATATTTGTTATCTGCTATGTATCGATTACTGATACAGTGTTCGATGTAACAGTCGGTCGGCTTATAACATATTAGAGACACAGCAACACCCAGGAGGCGCCATCGATCGATACGAATGTTGCTCTTCAATAAAACGCCGACGTGATAAAGCGCTGGCCACACTTGAAATTGATGATGATGATGAAAAATGAGCCAAAGTACGATCTATAATCATCCCACTGCAGCGCAAAGGCCTCCATCAATAAAGTTACTCGCGATGACGGGCGCATGCATAATCACCACGTATGCCAGATGCGGGCTGGTAATTAGAAACACAAGCAATAAAAATTCGAAACATTACCGAATGCGCGTACCGAAATGTGCGTTCACTGCTTGTTCAATGAACAGGTACAACACCTTTAAAACTAAATGCAGCAATGTAATTTAAACATGTAGTATGCACACAGGTACATGTATTTACATAGTCATAGACACAAATAAGATAAAATAATTGATTTTTATATAAAATACGCACATTTCAATAACAAGCGCGGTCAAAAGTTGAACATGTTCAACCTTTTTTTGACACGCGCAGTACGTACACTTGGGGCATCTAGCCTATCAATGTCTGTGGTCTCAAAAGAAGACTTAAGGTTGCACAGAGGGCAATGAAGGGTGAAATGCGTGATAGAATCAGAAATGAAAAAATCCGTAGCAGATGTAATGTAGAAAAACTCATTTTTTCTACATTGACCCGTCAGGGAATCGAACCCGGGACCTCGAAGCAGACGACACCTTCAAAACCGGTGTGTACGCCACTCCGCTCCGCCACGGAGGTCGTTAAATGTGGCAAATGACAGTTTTATAATCCGGCAAAATTAGAGCTACTTGTATTTCCTAAACATGTATCCATGGCTGTAGGATAATGAGCCTTCATAATACATCGCCGCAATCAGTTGCAGTAGCAATTTGCATTCAAACTGCAACCACGATTCGTACGGAATTTGTTGGAATGTTTGTTCTGGGTGGCGATGTGATCAGTCAACTGAAATGATCGTCTATACAAATTGCAATCAGTAAGTAATGCTGCCCGCTGAATTGGCGGTTAAAGCGATTACATAATATTTCATTTATTGATACTCGTAACTAGCGGACCCCGCAAACTTCGTAACGCCTCAGCAGCCTTACGGCCGGTCCTAATAACCTATCTATCTTTAGTTTTGGCATAGGATAGAAAACAACTTCTGTCTTTGTTTCTCTGGACGGGAAAATCAGAGATAGAAACTGTTTCCTTTCTCCGAAATGTCAAAACTGGCGATAGATAGATTATTGGGACTGATTTTTAACTGATTTTAAGTTAGCGAACCCGTGTCTACGATATTATTTATGTGTGCAACGCAACTACAATAACACTGTTGTAAGCATAAGGATCACACTATATCAATTTACGACGCTCATTGGTGCGCACACAAACATGGACCCAATCACAGCGGCTACCACTTACTCGCTTACACAATGCGTCATTTGGTGTGTGCAAATTAGTGAGTCGCTACAAAGTGTGGTCGCGACGCACACGACGGGCAGTGAACGCTTCGATTAAACCTCGATACAATGCGCAGTCGCATAGTACTCACAACACAGCTAGTTAGTGTCAAGCCTTCAATGTATATTGTGCAGATACAATTATCGTTACATGGATGTTTTCGTAAAATATTTCGGTGCGGAGTGCAATAGTTCTGTTTGCCCATATTGGATTCACACGCGCCACGCCCCCATTTCATATCTATTTCTTTATATGATCTGAGTTTACACTAGACAAATAGGAAACGGTTGAACGATCGTAAGCATCATTTTCATACATTTGACATCTATTCGTCTAGTGTAAACGATATTTTAGATAGCATAATTTAAGGCCGCTGATATTTGATTCTGACGTCTTAAATGTCATTGTCATCAAATATGGCGGGGTTGAAAAAATTAAAAAATATATATTTGTATGGGAGTATTGAAAAGTGTTCCAGACAATTTTTTAAATTTTTCTCTGTGTGAAAACCATCCTTGTATTTCGAGGAATATACTAAATAAAACTGGCCAAGTGTGAGTCGGACTCGCGCACGAAGGGTACCGTATGTTGTTGTATGGGAGCCTCCCTTAAATATTTATTTTATTATGTTTTTAGTATTTGTTGTTATTGCGGTAACAGAAATACATAATTTGTGAAAATTTCAACTGTCTAGCTATCGTGGCTCATGAGATACAGCCTGGTGACAGTGCGACGGACAGACGGACAGACGGACAGACAGCGAAGTCTTAGTAATAGGGTCCCGTTTTTACCCTTTGGGTACGGAACCCTAAAAAATAATTAGTGAAATCGGTTCAGTCAGCTGTTCTAGAGATTTGCGCTTAGCGACACATTCACAATTTTTAGGGTTCCGTACCCAAAGGGTAAAAACGGGTCCCTATTACTAAGACTTCGCTGTCTGTCCGTCTGGCCGTCTGTCCGTCTGTCCGTCTGTCTGTCTGTCCGTCTGTCCGTCTGTCCGTCTGTCCGTCGCTCTGTCACCAGGCTGTATCTCAAGAATCGCGATAGCTAGACAGTTTAAATTTTCACAAATTATGCATTTCTGTTACTGCAATAATAACAAATACTAAAAACCGAATAAAATTAATATTTAAGGGGGGCTCCCATACAACAAACCCGTTTTTTTGGCCTGTTTAGTACGGAACCCTTCGTGCGCGAGTCCGACTCGCACTTGGCCAGTTTTTTTTATATTATAGACTACACCTCAGAAAAAACGTAAATTTTCCAATGTTTATAATAATTAGTCTGCTACTCGGAGATATAGACAAGTATCGGCTTTTAAGGTGTCGCCTGCTCAATTGTCCCAGAGGCCTTACTCGGCAACAAATTGTCCGTTAATTCGAATCCATCTGTCCCTTTCACTCATACCGATGTCTAAAACTATCTGAAAGAGACAGATACATCCGTAAATACGAGCTTCGTGTTGCATAGTGAGGCCACAGGTTCGATTCACAAATATTTTCTCGGTTCTGGGTTTTGTGGTACCTTATATGTTTCTGATTTCTAAAAAAATAGTGCTTTAAATAGTGAATAAGGTACTTCGAAATTAAAACAATATATTTTATGTTTTTTACGTAGTTATTTTATTTTTATTTTATACGTCGCAGTTCAATAAGCAATGTTTGTGGCTTGTAATTTCCCTTTGACTCGACGGCGTCACCTAATGGCGCCAGATTAATAACAGCTTCATTTGAATACCAATAAACAATCTTTATTGAACGTCTGAAGGAAAACAAATTTGCTTATAGAACAGTCGTTTGGTGATAAAAGTTTAGTTTACCAAGAGGGTTAGGTGTAGGATTTTTATTTGTTTTGACAGAGTAAAATAAAATGTGTTCTATGCCACTTGATGCTTAGTCACTATCGAGTTCTTCGTCGCCTGACCACCTTTAAGAGCAAAATCGCTTGCAGCTCGCGTCGCCTCTTGTTTGAAGTGACGTCCGTTTTTGCGTAGTGCTGCATGCTACTTTTGTTTGAAAGTGGCAAGGCGAATACCCATTTTCCTATTATTTTGCTATTCGACCTTATCGATGTTAAAGTTAAGATATGACACCTGTACACTCCCGATTATGCAGTACAGTAATTGCGAACACTGAAATTCCAGACTTTAATCTATTTTCTTGCCAAATTTCATCCATTTCAGTTTGGCAGTTTTAGCATAATTGAGTAGCAACATACATACATACTTTCTCTAATTTACACTTTCAATTCGAACATAAAATGAATAGGGACATTTGTCCAAAACCCATGGAATAAAATGCTAAGTAATAATAAACCCAGTACTTATACTTGAATAATTATGTCTTAGGCAGAACTCGAACCCGCATCTACACGCATACCGGGTGAGGCGTTTTCCAATTTTGCTACCGAGACACTGCTTCACAGGCGTTAATTTTTCAATTATCACTCTATTACCTACTGCATAACGGCTGATCGGGTCTGGATGAAATAGGTATGGCAATTGGCATGGAGATAGATTTCAGGATGCAGTAGCACATAGTTCACCTTTTACACCATGTGCTTTAGGTCGAATGGGTGCAAAATTTAGGACACTTTTTTTACGTTGATTGTGCGCCTAGTTTTTGTCAATGTCTAAACTACATACCTAGCCATACCAAAACTCAATAAAGCCGAAGTTATTTAAAAATCTAAGTAAACCCTTCAGAGCACCAACCGTTTTTACCTCACGAAATCAAGAATGACAATCTAATGTGAAAACCAACAGTATTTTTAGACCAAAAATATGTTTCTGAACGTGAATGTCGCCAAAGATTAAAATTATTACCTAATATTTTATGGTAATGACAAAAAACGTAGTGGATTACACTCAACGCAAATGATGCGTTGGTGGCATGACCCTAATCTAGATCAACGCAAACGGTGCGTTGGTGGCAATGAATGGGTTAAATAGATCAAGCACCCTTTAATCTTTTATATTTTATTTATATTTATTTATAATAGGCATATATAGGATTAGGAATAGGATATGGCTTTCTTGAATATTGCGAAATTGTCGTTAAAAATGTCAACGACTCTGCCAGTGCGAACCAACTCGTTGTATGCGCGCCACATTCTAACCAGAGGGTTATAATAAGATGTGTTGTTCCTGTATACCTGTATTGAGAACACGTTGGGTCGACGTGATCTGTACAATGTGTTGATATTGAGTGATGATAGAAGGTTTGGTGCGTTTATGATAGCGTGAAGAATTTTGTGCAGACAGAGAAAGTCGTATCTTCTGCGACGGGCGTACAAGGGGACAACATCGAACTTTGACAGCCGTTCGCTGTAATCTGCAAGTGAACGACCAAAATTATGCTTACGACATAGGTATCTAAAGCATCTTTTCTGTATCCTCTCTATATTATTTATATGGACATTATAATATGGGGACCAAATTGGGCTGCAGTATTCTAAAATACTTTTGACCAGACTATGGTCATTTAAGGTGTAACGAGATTTATCGCGAACATACTTTATTTTATTTTCAACCGAGTTGCATCGGCCGTGGTCACAGGCTGACTGGAACAGCGATGCACTCTCTCCGTGTGGAAGGTAGATTTGTATAAAACTACCCCAGAATATTTATTCTGTGGGCGGTAGATTAGTCCAAAAATACCCCTAAATGTTTATTTCGCCAAGCACTGTTACACACTACACTGACCGTGTCCCTATTCCGCGATATATAAGGTATGTTCGCGATAAATCCCGTTACACCTTAAATAATTATGCAACGCGATAGTTTAAAAGTACCCTTTAATTTAAGACATTTAAGACATGCCACACTGGACCACACAGAGACATCTAGTCCCAAATTAAGGTACTATTAAGTACCCTGTCGTATGGGGTACTAGACAACCGATAAAGTTACTTATATACTTTTCTTTTGTAATTACATACTTATAATAGATAGAAAACACCCAGACCAGTACAAACAGACATGTTCATGCACACAAATATTTGTACTGTGCGGGGATCGAACCCGCGACCCATGGCTCAGAAGCAGCGTTTACTACCGCTGATCCAAATGGTCGTCAAATAAATAACATTAACAAATCTCAATGTCCGCTTTGGCAACAAAGTAAACAGCAGCCGATAAAAAATCAATCACTCGCATACATTTCATAAATGAAAACATGTTTAAAACATAGCCTCTTCTATTCACGTTTTAATTTTTCCAGTAGTTCAGGTAAGTTTGAATTAAAAATGGCCGTCAAGCGCGAGCTATCTCATTTCTAGGTTAGAAACAGAATAACCGGCCGAGTGCGTAATGGACTCGCACACGAAGGGGGAACCCTCCCTGAATTTAATTTTAATAATTCATTTTTGTGAATATACAACTAAATATTCTGTGAATATTTGAAGATACCTATTGCCTTAAACTATAATTGAGTGAGAAAGAAACGGGAAAGCAATAACTTTTGTTGATGCAAGGTCTTCATGATGATATGATTATATCAACAGACTAGCGGACCCCGCGAACTTCTTATCGCCTAATTCATTCGTGTCTGTGAAACCATGGAAATACACATACAAAATTTCAACCCCATCAAGCCGTTTAGTAGTTGACATACCGACAGCAGCGCCGCCTACCGAGTCCCGCGGTAAAAAGAAGCATAAGTTCATCAGGGATAGCGTCGGCTTTTAATTGTAAAATAATTTTTCAAATCGGTCCAATAGTTTCGGAGCCTATTTTATACAAATAAACAACCATATCTTTCCTTTTTTGTAATATTAGTATAGATGAACAGGCATAAACATACTTCGTTGGGCAAGAAAAAAAAAGAGTTTCTGTATCTATTAAAAAGTATATCACCATTACCTCTTATCAGACTTATCATTCTTATTTAGTCGCATTTTACGACTCGAGTATCATTGATAAAACAAAAAAACTTGGTCAGAGTAAATTTTGGTTCAACAACTATTTCAGTGAGGTACCCCGATAGGTAAAATAAAATACAATTGACGGAATCTCATTTGCACTCGTGAACGAAATAGGATCAATTTAATTAATAATCCTAACGCCTTTTCGTTTGCCGGTAGTGGTCCAATTTAATGTAAGTCTTAGTGGTTAATTTTAATCACGATAATGAATATAACACTTCTCCCACACTAGTCCACATCTGGACATAGGCATTTCCAAGAAAATACATATTTACTACATAATATAACCAGTACTTCCTGAGATTAGCGCGTTCAAACAAACAAACAAACTCTTCAGCTTTATAATATTAGTATTAGAAAAAAAAAAACATTGCCACAATAGCGCTCATTCCCCAATGCTTATTAGTGATCAGTTTCTGTCACGAACGTTAAGCAGCGCTGGGAGCGGTCACTAGTTGGATCGGTGACCGTTTGTGGTATCATATTATTATCTTGAGCGTTTCCATACTTTGGAGGACACGTTAAGCCCTCGGTCCCGGTCGTTGTCACCAGATAACAGTCGTTAAGCCCTGTTCGAGGCTTTCGGGCGGCTTGAAGATCGACCAACGGCGGGGTGATGTTGCCACAGCGTCGCCCTCGCCGTCCACCAACCCGCACTAGGCCAGCCCCTCTCCTTATAAAGAAGATAAACCCGTGCTCAGCAATGAGCGTAAATGGGTTGTTACTTTGGTTACAGCAGTGGTTGATAGCTTGGTTTGCGAGATAAGACGAGAAAAGAAGACGATGCTGCCCATCTTGTTTTGTCGGGAGACTGGCAGAAGGAACAGAAAAAAAAATTGGCACTATTTCTACTCCAAGAAAGGATAAGCTACTCCATACAAGACATAGTACTTCTAAAGGCGAGAGACAAATACTGTATTATAATCAAGCGTTGAGTGGGAACAAAAAGACAGTGAATAAAGGAAAGATCAGGTTTCCTCTGCCATGTACCACACATGTAGAATTAATTCAAGTGGTGAAGCAAAGACGATTGCTTCTTTCCCTAGGTGAGATCGAGTATGGCCCAGACAGTACTAGTACGTAGACGCCGCTAAGAATATTTGGAATTATCATCATCATCGACCTGTATAGTTCACTGGACGCAGACCTTTCGGCACAAAGGATTTTACCATTATCGCAACGTAAGGCGGATTATTATAAACTAGCTGTTGCCCGCGACTTCGTCCGCGTCAATTTCCATTATTATGATCGCGACTATTTTTGCAATATTTTTCACTCATGCTTCGCTCCTATTAGTCCCAGCGTAATGTTATATAGCCTAAATCCTTCCTCGATAAATGGACTATCCAACATAAAAAATATTTTTCTATTCAAACATGTACTTCTTGAGATTAGCGCGTTCAAACAAACAAACTCTTCAACTTAATAATATTAGTATAGATAAATGTGGACAACATTAGGTACATCTATTTACTTTATATTATATTTAAAGCAATTAAATTGCAATTTCAATATCAGTATTTAAACTTGAAAAAATATGTCTCAGGCGGGATTCGAACCCGCATCTCCTCGCACGCCCGGCATGCGAGGAGATGCGGGTTCGAGTCTCGCCTGAGACACAATTTTTCAAGTTAAAATACTGATATTACATCTTTTGCTCTGATCCCAAAGTAAAGTTAAGTTGAGTAACGGCCTATAATCATCCTACTGAAGGTCAAAGGCCTCCAACCTTGAATTCAAGTTACCACAGCACGAAGTACAAGCATAATCACCGCACGTGCAATGATGGGTAAGTATTAGGCATAATCATCACGCTTGCCAAATAATAATAATAAATATTTTCAGACATGCCACACGGGACCACACAGAGCCATCTAGTCTTACACTAAACTACTGCTACGAAGCTTGTCGTATTGGCTACTAGACACACAATCGATAAACTTACTTATATCCTTATATGTATATTTTTTTGTAAATAAATACTTATAATACATACATAGAAAGCACTCAGACCAGTACAAACATACATGTTCATGGACACAAATATTTGTACTGTGCGGGGATCGAACCCGCGACCCATGGCTCAGCAGCAGCGTTTACTACCACTGATCCAAATGGTCGTCCAAATACGGGTTGGTGATCACAAAACAATGCAAAAATTCGAAATTCTACCCGCTTGGGAATCGAACTCAGGATCCTGGGCTCGGTACATAAACCACCAGACCAAGCAATGGGGCGTTACAACCACCTATAAGGGGGGGGTATAGATGACCACCGCTATCTAGGTTAAGTCTAAAACAATGATGTCACAGGACACCGATATTTTGACCTGGTACTCAAGTCACTAGACCAACGTTTATTTAAAACTAGCTGTTGCCAGCGACTTCCTCCGCGTCAATTTCTGTTAATAAGATCGCGATTATTTTTGCAAAATTTTTCACTGATGCTTTGCTCCTATTGGTCGCAGCGTGATGTTATATAGCCTAGAGCCATTCTCGATAAATGGACTATCCAACATAAAAATAATTTTTCAATTCGAACCAGTAGTTTCAGATATTAGCGTGCTCAAACAAACAAATAAACAAACTCTTCAGCTTTATAATATTAGTATAGATATATCGCTTCCTAAACTACCGGGAATCCACCCGGGAATCATACCGGGAATCACCAACCAGGGAGTCTGAATACCAACTTGTCTAGAATGTTCGGACACCGCGCTTCGACACTTTCACCGAGATTGGTCCAAATCAATTTGAGTTCTTCGACATTCGCGACTGTGATCACTAGAGTTACCAAATGTGTGTTATAAGAATGGGACAAAAGATTAAGGAGCTCAAAAAGTTTAGAAAAAAAATAAGGATTCTCGTGAAGTTTGAGACGAAAGATTACTAAGCCTAATGAGCATGTATTTAGGTACATATTGCCATAAAATGGCATTGGATTTTTACTGTGATAATCGATGTAAAGAATTTTATTTAATTAATAAATAATTACTTGTAACATAGGATCTTAAAATAACAATGTAAACCATATATTTTTGACGACCTCCGTGGCGTAGTGGCGTACACACCAGTTTTCAATGTTACGCCTGCTCCGAGGTCCCGGGTTCGATTCCCGGACGGGTCATTGTAGAAAAAATGCAATTTTCTACATTTTCTCGGGTCTGGGTGTTTGAGGTACCTTCGTTGTTTCTGGTTTCCAAAATACGAATGCTTTAAATAGTTATTCAAATTGGGATCAGAACAATGTATGTTATGTTGTACACATTTATTTATTTAATATATATTAAATCTATGATGTAAACTAAGAGATAAAAGGTTAGGGATCTAGAAATGTTTGGGAGCTTACAGAGAGATTAGAAAGAAAATGTTGCTACCTGGTAGGACTCAAACCCACATCCTTACGCATGCATAGCATCCTTTTTTTGAAACTTCATTTGTTTACGGAATACTTTCATATGGTAGTGTGGTGGAAATGGTTTGATAATCATCATCCATAACCTATAAAAGAACTCTGCTGGGTTCACGCCTCCCAAAAAGAAGATTTTTTCCATAATCGCCACACTTGGCAAGCGGGTTAGCGATCGCAGTTTTTGGGCAATTGTAGAAAGAAGATGCTGCTACCCGTTTTCTCCTAGGATTCCCTTAGTCACCTCTTACGGTAAGGCAGGTGCTATTCTTTATGCCGATACGACACAAAAAAATAGTTTTTAAAAAAGGTAAATGTCCTACCAAAACTAACATCTTGGTAACACTACCGACAACTCTAGAACTGGACTCCCGAGATAAAACAATGGTGCGAGGAGATTTTTCAAAGCTGAAATAAACGCGGTTCATTTGTTTGAAAACAAGATGGAACTTTGAAATCTAATAAACGTACCCTGTAGGTTTGAAACTCGTTCTTGTGAACGTATGAAATGGAAAATTCCAAGATTTCTCTAGCATTTTTTGCATTTTGCCATATTTTGAACTTTGTTACTCAGATACAATATTATGCACTATCTTAAGAAGATTACAGCTACAGGCAGTATTGACGCACGACCTCTGCCATACTTATAAATTTTATATGTAAATGTAAAAATACCTGTCTACTTATCTGTTTTCTTTCACGACTAAACCACAAAACCGGCTTTGATGAAATTAAATACAAAGATAGCTTAGACCTTGATGAAAGACGTAGGCTATTTTGCATCTCACTAGTGGGCACTGGTTTCCGCCCGGCCGATATAATGTGTAAGTAACAACCCATTCTCACTCACTGTTGAGCACGGGTCTCTCCCCTTTTTAAGGCCTTAGTACCACCACGCTGGCCTAGTGCGGGTTGTTAAACGGCGAGGGCGACGCTGTGGCAACTCCATCGACGCGTCGTTGGACATTCCTCAAGCCGCCCGAAGGCCTTTGTTACCTTGTGACAACAACCGGGACCGACGGTTTCACGTGCCCTCCGAAGCACGGAAGCGCTAAAGGTATGATACCACAAACGGTCAGAAACTAATCACGAAGAAGCATTGCGCTATAATGTGTGGTTCACAAAAAACGAGTAGGTACCTTATAAATATGACTGTGATGCATAGATAATATAATACAATAACTAGATAGAGTGCCATAAAAAAAAAAAAAATGTCGTACCACACGATGAATGGAACTTATGTAAGCACCCAAATGATCAGTAGGCGCTCATTTGAAGAGGCTTTTTTCTGTTACTAATATGTGTATCTAGTTTGATTTAGCATCAATGTTATGGATATATGACGTTATTATAGTTAAATAAATAAATAAATAAATAAATATTTAAGACATGCCACACTGGGTCACACAGAGCCATCTAGTCCCAAATTAAGGTACTATTAAGTACCCTGTCGTATGGGGTACTAGACAACCGATAAACTTACTTATATACTTTTTTTTTTGTAAATACATACTTATAATACATAGAAAATACCCAGACCAGTACTAACAGACATGTTCATGCACACAAATATTTGTACTGTGCGGGGATCGAACCCGCGACCCATGGCTCAGAAGCAGCGTTAACTACCGCTGATCCAAATGGTCGTCAATCAATTTTTATTAGAAAATTAAATACAACAATTAACACAGGTACTTAGTTGCGGATATTTTTTAAGAGGCAATCCATCGCTTTTCCAATAAATACTCGCTCCACACTCATTTAAAAATAATTTAATCAAGAAAACATATGAAGAATCGAGCAGTGGGTAGACTTTTTTACTATTACTATTCTTTTTTCATATTCTTCATGTCATTGAACTCGCTTGTTCAGCTGTGTTACAAGCGAAGCAAATTAGCCACTTTGTGCTACTATACAATTATTATACTCTATACAGAAGTAATATAAACAGGCCATTAGCTAAATCGCTAAGCGCAGATGTACCAACACTGCAGCTGCGAGGTCTTACAGAGGGATTGAGTGAGACGTCTTCCACATTGCGGGTTTGTCGTCGCAATAACTTTAGACATAGGTAATATTTCTAAGAACTATTTACAAAAACCCATCATTCCTGCGGTAACTAAAATCTATACTAATATTAGGGGTTAAAGTATGAAATTGCCGTTTTGTATGGACGAAATCGAGAAAAGTAATTTTTCCATAGTAACAATTTTTTAGTTTTTTTAAAAACGCCTGAGCCGTTTTCGATGCAATTAAAGGTGAAAGTTAGATGGTTATAAAGCTACGCGCATTATAGTATTTAAATTTCTGAAAATCAAAGTATATAATACAAATACACTTAATTGAAGCAAGAAGGTCAGCTGACACATTGTAAGGGGTCTTTTCAACGACTTCCTTTGAAGTAATAGGCACTAGTATTGCATTTTTTTTAGTCAAAAGTTACTTTATTTAGTTTTTGATACAATACAAAAAGAATTACGCAATAATATGACTACATTTAAGAGCTATAAACAAAATAAAAAGTGGGAAAATAATCGGCAATTTCATACTTTAACCCCTATTATTATAAAGCTGAAGAGTTTGTTTGTTTGTTTGTTTGAACGCGCTAATCTCAGGAAGTACTGGTTCGAATTGAAAAATTATGTTTGTGTTGGATAGTCCATTTATTGAGGAAGGCTTTAGGGTATATAACATCAAGCTGCGACCAATAGGAGCGAAGTATCAGTGAGAAATGTTGCGAAAACGGGGAAAATCATATTTGCTGGCTTCCGTTGCGTGCGTTGCGTAAACAGTTAAAGTTACCCAAAAAATATAAATTAAAGAATTATTCCTCTTTAAATGATTTCAATATATGTCCGCGCCCAATGATATTCAAAAAGTATAGATAGGTTATGCCCTTACAAAACTATCGAAATATATGTGCCGCTTGCGAACAACTGCACACATGCGTAATTCTTATTTTGTCCTTGTCATACTCGTGAAAAGAACAATTACTTTCTCTTTTCACGTCACAATTGTGACGTTTTAGGGACGCATATTGAGAGCGCATGTAACATATCTATTACTTTTTAAATATCATTGTGATGCTTTTGACGACCATTTGGATCAGCGGTAGTTAACGCTGCTTCTGAGCCATGGGTCGCGGGTTCGATCCCCGCACAGTACAAATATTTGTGTGCATGAACATGTCTGTTTGTACTGGTCTGGGTGTTTTCTATGTATTATAAGTATGTATTTACAAAAAAAAAAAGTATATAAGTAAGTTTATCGGTTGTCTAGTACCCCATACGACAGGGTACTTAATAGTACCTTAATTTGGGACTAGATGGCTCAGTGTGGCCCAGTGAGGCATGTCTAAAATATTTATTTATTGTCCGCGCCAGTATGTGTCCATCTTTTAAGATTGAATCACTATAACCTTTTTTATGGTAGGTAATCAAATTTGGTCGAAATTAATTTCCAATCATTGCCAATTATTTTCCAAAGAGTTTTATCAACATAATATTAATCCTCATCCAAATATGTTGTTGATAAGAGTATTTAATTGTGAATTTCTTAATCGCGGTAATAATAACAGAAATTGACGCGGACTAAGCCGCGGGCAACAGCTAGTTCAATGATATAGGCCTTTACCCTGCAGTGGAATTATTATATACGACCCAATAGGCCGTTACTTTAGTTTTATTTACATAAACGCTCCATTAGTTTTAATACTGGGCCAAGATCTTGAAGTCCTGGCCCCAATCCTGCTAATTTACAAATGGCTCAATAGCATCGTAATCGTATATTTTGATATTACTTCAATATTTTTTTCCCGTCACAACTCTTGAGTAGGCAGATATAAACAGGTAAATCGAACTAGTAACTTGCACCGGTCGCGGTCTGGTTAATTAAATGTGTCAAAATATACAATTGCGATGCTATAAAAAATAAGTTTTTCTACATTTTCTCGGGTCTGGGTGTTTGTGGTACCTTCGTTGTTTCTGGTTTCCAAAATACGAATGCTTTAAGTAGTTATTCAAATTGGGATCAGAACAATGTATGTGATGTTGTCCACATTAATTTATTGAGCCACTAGCTGTTCCCCGCGACTTCGTCCACGTCAATTTCTGATTTTATGAACGCGATTATTTTTGCAACATTTTTCACTGATGCTTCGCTCCTATTGGTCACAACGTGATGTTATATAGCCTAAAGCCTTCCTTAATAAATGGACTATCCAACACAAAAAGAATTTTTCAAATCGAACCAGTACTTCCGGAGATTAGCGCGTTCAAACAAACAAACAAACAAACTCTTCAGCTTAAGCAAATTAGCGGAATTGGGGGCCTGGGTTCAATCCCCGGGTCAAAAGAGATTCGAATTTCAAACTTTGTTATGCTTTTTAATCACCAACCTGCATTCGACAGGCATTGCTTATGATTATGCCCGATGTACCTATCACTTCTGTGGTAACTTGAATTCAATGATGGACGAATCTTGTAGTGGGATGATGGGCTCGTTACTTTAGAAATTAAAATACAATTCATTTTTTTTAAGCTATTGCATAGCTTCTATCGCGGGCCTTGAGCGTGGAGACCGAATCCAGAAATTTCGTAACGAAAATAACCTAACCTAACACTCGGGGCGAGGCACGATCGAACAATTTTGAAATTCCGAAATTGAAAAGAATATAGAAGAAAATAAGGATTTTGACAGTATGGTTGCCTATGGTAACCATATCTGCCAAAATAACAGAAATATTTAATAACAAAAGTCAAAATTAGAAAATACATAAAATTCTTAGATAAAATTATAAAATTAAGCTATTGCATAGCTTCTATCGCGGGCCTTGAGCGTGGAGATCGAATCTAGAAATTCCGTAACGAAAATAACCTAACACCCCCCACTCCGACCGGCACAGCGGTGATACTTTTTAGTTTTATAATTACATAAGTTGATAAAAAATGCTATGCAATAGCTTTACCGCGGCAGTCTCCGAGTGCCACATGTATTTTTTTTTAAACTGCCTTAGGTGTGACTCAAACTCACAACTTTCCGCTTACCGAGCCACTGCTTTAACTAATTAAGCTACCAAGGCACTGTTTGTGTCAAGGAATTGTATTTTCATTTACACCAGCAATAATTTTGCTAAAAAAACAGTCTCTAAACATTTATTTTACCAAGTTTTTTAGGGTTCCGTACCCAAAGGGTAAAAACGGGACCTCTGTCTGTTCGTCTGTCCGATGCTTTGTCACCAGGCTGTATCTCAAGAGCCGCGATAGCTAGACAGTTGAAATTTTCACAAATTATGTATTCCTGTTGCGCAATAACAACAAATACTAAAAACAAATCGATATGTAACAGGCAGGCACTACATTAACTAAATTAATGTAGGTACCTACTGTTGTTTACCTAGTCAATGGTACGGAACCCTTCGTGCGCGAGTCCGACTCGCACTTGGCCGATTTTTTTATAATACGACTGCTATGATGTGCTTCGTAGCAACCATCTACGAGTACAAACGTAGCATTCGTAGCAGCTATCACTATCGTAGCGTTAGAAGTCTCATACAAGTTCGTTTTATTCGTAGCATTCATTGCGTTTGGCAATAACAATCAATAGATCATAGCATCACTTAAAGCCGCGTAGCATTTACTCGTAGCATTGTGTAAGTACGCAAGTGTGTTGAAACTTTTTTTTTATCACGCATGCGACAATCTTAGTACAAACAGGACATTAACAAATAGATATTACAAGCTGAGCCGTTTTTCATAATTCAGTCTTAGTCGGGAGATAATATTTTGTCAGATCAGTTAAAATAGTGGTTTGTCAATATAAAATTAATAGACTTAGGCGTTACTTTGCGGAAATCCATAACTAATTATGGATTGAGAAAATTATTTTGCTAATGATTTCCGCTTCTTAACATCCATAACAAGGCCTAGATACCTTCACCACACTACCCGCCGATACAAAAAAAAGGGTTTTTATTGTATCGGTGTTGGGTACTAATAATTGCATTAACTGTACTGCATGCATTTTTGAGGGAGGGCGGGCGGTTTTCCTGCATGAAGTAGTGCTTGCTCTGTCAGTGTTAGTGTGGTGCAGGTGCTTCTTCAAATCAGTGTTAGTGCGGGTAGTGTGGTGAAGGTATCTAGGCCGGTGTTAAAAAGCGGAAATCATTAGCAAAATAATTTTCTCAATCCATAATTAGTTTGTCATTACATTATAACTCCACCTTAGTATATTTGGTATTGCTATGCATGTGTTAACAGGCTGGTTAAAACGCACTGTTTAAAAATAAATGATATCAACCAACAAAAAATATTATACGCCTGCCTGGTGCTAATCTACAAAATAAAACTGATTTTTTAAACAATATTGCTTAGATCTTTAGTTTTTGTGTTTGCTCTAAAAGCCAATAAACTAATTCGAGAACCATTGTTCTGGCACCAACTTGCTGGCGTTCCAATTTCGGACGTCACGAATTACAAAATTCATATAATTAGTTGAAAAACGTAGTTGAAAGTTAATTGTAAATCGAACAAACTAAAGGTTACCCCATTCGAACTTTCAAACTTATTTTTTTAAACTAAGCATGGAATCACCACTATGGGACGTACCGGTACAGACTATTGAAGCATAATCATATTATGCCAAGAAAATGACTGACCCCCTTATTCATAATAAGGCAAACAATCTAATAAACCTATTTTAGCTATTACACTGTTTTGTCTCTTTCTTTCAAATGCTGACAGCGCTAAGAAAGAACGAGACAAAACAGTGTAATAGCTGAAATAGGTTTATTAGACTGTTTGCGATAAGGGGGGTGAGTATTAATGTTTATTCAAGTTACACACATTTTTATAGTTAAATTATGATGAAATATTTAACATCAACAAAAGGTGTGTCTGGACTCTTTAAAAGATGGATTACCGTTTTGCAAAGCCTGGCAACCGAGTCAGCGATCATTCGTTATGCCCATAATGCAGAAAAAACGCTACTGCATATCTTCTCCTTCGGCAAAAAGGGGTGGTTAGCTAATAAATTAAGGGGAAATACCTGCATATGTGCATATGTTTCGACTTAAAGACTATCTTTTTTATCATCGGCTTAACATCGGCACAAAGAAACATTATACCTGATACATTATATCCTGAATAATACATGGGACCCATTAATTAAAACACTAACTGTTACATAGTGTCTTTATTATGAATAGTTTACAAACTTAGATGGCAATCTGCATAGTATTAAATTGATACGACATTCTTAAACCGCTCGACTTATCAATGAATCCCAGTATCTACCACTTGAGATTAAGGATTGTGGTATATCGTAGTTATTTATATCTGTGCAATAGAACCATCAGAATAAAATAAGTCTATAACTAATCACCTAACAGTTTACATTTATGGTGCATGACAGCATTACTGATGGCGCTATGCAGACTTGAATCGCGCAAGTATTACGTTCCACCAAAGACATAAAACGATCGATTGGCTAAACTTACTATCGATACTTAATAGTCTCTTTTAAACCTTCGAGCGTGGATTATTCCGGGCACAATTAAAATTAATTGTTATCGCGACAGCTGGCTGTCGCGCGAGGTTCGAAGCGTTTTTCTAAACACTTATCATGTTACAGTGTTGTTTCTTTCTTAATCCCTCGATCGTGAGTTATTCCAGACACAATTGAAATTAATTGTTATCGTGGCACCCGAGTGCCTCCTGGGGGTTGAAGGAAAAAACATTTTACCAACCAGCGCCAGAATCGATAATTGGGGATTTTCTGAGGCTCCAAGCTCTCGCTTATTCGTAAACCCTAACTAAACATGGTCCTACCCATGTATCAGGGCTTTCAAATACCTGAACTGGACGTTCTATGACAATACTGTGGTATGGTGCAGCACTATCCACAACACTGCATCACACAAAAAAAAAACAATTTTATTATGAAATTCGTCTTACATATGTACTCATACTGTAAAAAGTTTTGTAAATAAAAACAAGCCATAATAACTGGCATAAAAACAAATTGCAGATTTCGAACAATATTTGTAAATTCGAAAATCGAACGATTTAAGAATGTCTGTCGATATCGTTATGATAATCCGTTTCGATTATGTAAAACGAGTCATTATACCCTCGGAGTTACGGCGCAATTTGTAAAAACCCACCATTTTGTATAGAGCAGCTGGTTCAATCGGTTCGCTTTGCTGCGGTCTGCTTGGAGAACGATGCAACTGGTAATTTTCTTCAATGGTGATGTTCTCTCTTTGGATTCTAGAACACACGCAATATGTTTTTCCATAGAGAATACTGTGGTGACGGAAAATTAAAAGAATAGCAACCTTCTCTTGCAATGGGTGTCATAACAGGCAACTTAAGACCATCTGAAAAAGACAGGCATCTCCTCTCTACCTTTTGCTAAACTAAGACCGTTAAACCGTTTAGTGTATGTGGGAAAGAGACGGAAGTATTATGTCGTCTCCTATGCACACTGGGAGCCGAGCGAGGTAGTAGAAGTGAGGTATATACCTGCAGTGACCACAGGAATGGAGGTGTGTGACGTCAGGAGCCGATATTCGTTATAGGTATATAAATTACGGTAATACAATCAGAGGACATACATCACAAACAGCCTGCCAAATTCTTCTTTTGGAGAGGCCTGTATCCAGTAGTTATACAGGCTAGTAATGATAATGATTTGATACAGGCCAGTGGCTTGATACTTAAGTTTGGATAATTTCACTCGCGTACCATACTTATCTAGCAAAAGAAAGATAAAGTGAAAAGTAATTTGAAGTCAGACACTTAGAAGCAAAATAATATGTCTAAAATGCAAGAGACGTTTAATGGTGCGTTCTTACCATTAAATTATCTGTACTAAATTAATTTTAATAAAAGTGATTTATCTGTTTTCGTTACCAACAAATGTTCACATACACCCGTGTCCACTTCTGGCGTGTTTCCAGTTTAAATTGTTCGTGCTAATAGGATTTCTTCCTGGCCAGTCGCTTCTTCCTGCTATGCTTTGTGTTGCTGGTCGAGCTCTCCTGCGGTTGGACGCCCTACAAACACAAGGTTATTAGGGTCCACAGTTAAGCTTAGAGCAAGTTAAGGCTAGGGTAGTTTGAAACAATTGTCAAAAAAACAAAAATGCGCTTGCAAGAAAGGTAAATCCTGAAATCATAACACTTGTGGTTGCTATATGATTCTTTGAATAATAAATAAATAAACAAATGTGGACACCAATATCACATACATTGTTCTGATGCAAAAGTGAGTAAATAATGAAAGCACTCGTAGGTATTGTGGTAATCAGAAACAACGAAGGTATCACAAACACCCAGAGCTGAGAAAATCTAGAAAAACACTTTATTTCTAAATTGACCCGTCCGGGAATCGAACCTGGGACCTCGGAGCAGACGACACCTTGAAAACCGGTGTGTACGCCTTTCCGCCACGGAGGCTATCATAAATAAGTACTTATCAAGTAAATCACAAAGTGTTCATTAGCCATCAAAGTCCTTTCAGTCGATAATGTCAAATTCCCAAAATGTCAAGCAAGCGGTTTCAAAATGTCAAGTTCCCGGAAAGTCAAGTTCCCAAAATGTCAAGTTGGCAAACGAACACTAATACTTCATAACTGTGCATATTTTTGATTGTTAAAAAGGCAATAAGTCAACGAGTTCTGCCGTTTCATAACACATAAACATTTGTCAAAACTGGTCGACCACTTCCTTAGCCGACCGTACGCATCGTATTGCACGGGATCCCATACAAAAACGTGCAAAATTTAAAAATAATAGACAATACAAAGAGAATGTAAGTTACTACAAAAATGATGCCCAGTTCTGCACACATACAACCTAAAAACCCCAAAGCAATTACATACAATACACTTGTACCCAGGGAAATTTTATTACCAAAACATTAACATCCTTTAGTCAATACCCGCTCCAGCTTATAGGTTAGAAAATGCTAGTTGATAGCAGCAATAACATTTTACTACGAGCTGAACGCCTGTCATGTGCGATCTTGACTCCCTGGGGTAAGACCCTGGAGTAACTGTTACGATCACCTCAACGCATACGTGGCAAATAGGCGTTTTTGCAAACCATAAGTTGCTTAAATGATTCGCATAAACTTAACTCGACTTTTAAAAAACGAAAATATAAGAAAAACAAAATATTTATCAGGCCGCGAGGATGCGACTATCAGCTGTTTTCTCGCACAAGAAACGTAAGTACAATACATTCCGTGTAAATAAAAGAGACGCACATAATTAGTTGAAGACCTATTATAAATAATTATTGAATAACATACCCATATCATAGCATAAATTATGTTAACATTGTAAAACTTGAAAGCACAATTGCTTGTCGACTGGCAAAAATAATGCCGCATCAAATATTCATTATTTCGTTCAAAAACGAACGTTAATTTACTCAACGACAAAATGTAAAAACAAATCAGAAACCGCTTATCAATTGACTTTATCCACATCAATAACGAATCCATATTTTAAACGTTATTTCGATCCCTAACTGGACGTAGCGCAAGCATTGCACGGAAAGCCATTCGCCAGATTTCAGCAACCGCGCAAACTGAATCGAGACAAACTTGCACTTCGTAAAAATATTTTCCAGCACTATTGAACTTCGACAATACGTGACAGGACTATCGGGATCAGCGTACAGGACCCTCGCACGGATACGGAGGAAAATTCTAAACTATTGCTGTCCAGATGTAAAATTATTGAGCTACAAATTTTGGAGGAGGCAATTTTTACAATTTAGCTTTAAATTTAAAGTTTCTCAAAAAATACATGTATTATGGTATAAATCCCGAATTATATAACTCTAGTGATAGTGACCATGAAAGTTTAAATCAGTATATTCTCAAAAAATATTACAAAATGAGTATACTTGTATCTGAACAATATTGTTGTATCGTGGGCTAACAACTTGCAAGAATAAACTGATTTGTGGCCTTAGACAAGTGACTTTCTAATATCGTTTACGCCAGACGAATAGTTAACAAATGTATGAAAATTGAAGATATTACTTGTTATTTGTTTTTTTATAAGTATTGGATTTTAATATTTTTTGCATGCTGTGTCCGCCTTTAATAGTTAAGCTTCTAATTCGAAGCATAAAGTTGTAAAGGAGATGTCCCAAATTGGATGGAGGCCAGGCCCAGAACCTGTACACCCCACCAAAAGATAGACCAATACACCTACAAGATTTTGTTATTATCCAATTCTTTTAAAATGGCTTCGTTAAGTGGTTCAAATAAAGAGATAAGTAAGAAAATAGCAATACAAAACAACAAAACCACCATGGCGGAAGATGACATTTTAATGACGTCTGTCAGTTTTGGCAGTTACAAAATCGCGCATCTAGGAGTCGAGTGCCATCGCTTGCTGTAGTAACAACAAACATTATGAAAGTAATGTGTCGATCAATACCAAATCCAGAAAACAAAAAAAGGGGTCGTTATAATGGACTACATTTAAAACGCGACAAGCAGAACAAAAACTTGAAGTGAATGATTATGCCAAAGTGACAAGGGGTATCTGACAGCTACTGACATTTTAAGTTTTTTTAGATTGACGCCATCTTAAAATTCCTAATGGAGTTTAATAAATTATTCGATCTCATTTATTTTTGAACCACTAAATTATACGTTAAATAAATTTATATGTATTTTTCCCAGAAACAGTATTTTTTTCTTGATTTTTGAAAATGGTGTACTATGTCTGGGCCTATTATGAGACATCTCCTTTGTGTGTTTTGTTGTATTAACTGCTGGCGTACCTATTAAAATAAAATAAAATGACATTAACAAACGATCGATCTTAAGCTTATGTCATTGTATGAAACATTTGACATCTATTTGTCTAGCGTAAACGATATTAGGAAGCCACTTGTCTGGGCGCTGATATTAGTGAACTTACTGATTACACTAGTCTAAACTACAGTCCTACTTGTTACTCTTTACTTATTACTATGAATCCAAAAGTCTCGTCGGATGTATGCATCAAACAAAAAAATGGCAAAAAAATTTGGATGAAAATGGCACGAAGACATAATATTATGAAGTGCCAAGCGTAGCGATCATTACAAAACAAATGCTGTCTATGAACACATCATATTTCAACCCAATTACTAGAATGTGCCGTCTACTTAACAAACTGGTTACTAGTTTGCCTGAACTTGATATCTTTAATAGCATTCCTTACAGAATTAAAAAGAGATATTAAAAAGATTATCGCTTTAAAATTGTGCGCTAAGTTTTCGAAACATGTTTTTTTTTTTTAGATTAAATGTGATCAGTTTTTGTTTCCATTTTATCGGTCTAAAGTTTGTATTGTTTTTCTTTGTTTGTATAAATAATTCATGACAATTATTTGTCCTGGTTGCCAAATTTATTAGTAATAGTATTCATCATCATCATCGGCCTATCACAGTCCACTGCTGGACTGGCTGGAATGAACTGCCTTCTAAAATTAGAAAATCTTCTTCAAAACTTTCGTTTAAGAAGGCTTTGCAAAGTCACTACAAGGACTAATTTCTTCTTTTTTTTTCTCATACGTTTCTCACTGATACGAATTCTGTGTGCAATCATATTACGTATATGTATTTATGTATGTTTATATATTTATTATATATGTGTAAGTTTATTAATAGTAGTTATAATTTACTTTCATGATTGTTATTTTTTTTTCTCTTTGTCTCTTTTTGCATCGCCTGTATTATTTCTGTTTGGCCCAATGGTTGACTGGGAGAGAATGCTTTTAGCATTAAGTCCGCCTATTGTACTTTATCTTATTATTGTGCAATAAAGTGTAAATAAATAAATAAATAAATAGGCCTCTCCAATTGCACGCCACTTAGGTCGATCCTCGGCTTCTCGCATCCAGCTCCTGCCAGCCACCTTGCGCAAATCATCACTCCACCTGGCCCGACGACGTGCTACACTACGTTTGCCGAGACGCGGTCTCCACTCAAGATCTCAGAAGAAGAAAAGTAATAGTACTTATTACCTACATAAAAAAGGTTTTAAACTCATAACTAAGTGTTTTTATTTTCTTGTTTGTTTTTATCCTTTGTCATCTGTTTTGTATGTACATAGATAATTATTTTATTGCACAAAACAAAGGTAACATAAATTACAATGTGAAACATATGTAGAATAAGGCGGTCTTACATCTCTCCAATAAAATAAAATAAGATCGTTCTTTTAATCTGTATCCAGGAGTGGCCTGATATGTGTTGGTGATGGTGATGATGAAACAATAACTGCCACCTCCATCTATCGCACGTCTCAGTTTAGCATATGATTCCCTAGAGGGCCGCTACCTCAGCCTCTTCTATCCACTTGCATCGGGTTGAATATTCCCCAAGCGGGACATCATACAGATCTCCGGTACACAAGTATTTACTGAGAACATGGTCTAGTATTAAAATGAAAGAGGAATTTACAGTTTTTACTCGCGATTACACCGATTTTAGATTATACTAGCTGTTCCCCACGACTTCGTCCGCGTCAATTTCCGTTATTATGATCGCGATTATTTTTGCAACATTTTTCACTCATGCTTCGCTTCTATTGGTCACAGCGTGATGTTATAGCTTAAAGCCTTCCTTGATAAATGGACTATCCAACACAAAAAGATTTTTTTAAATCGGACCAGTACTTCCTGAGATTAGCGCGATCAAACAAACAAACAAACAAACAAACTCTTCAGCTTTATAATATTAGTATAGATTCTGGTGTCAACCACTTTACATCGAGTGGCTGCAATGGCAAAATCCTTATTTAGAGAGACTTATTATGTCTAACAGTAGGTTAAGGTAGATTGGTGATGTTGAAGCTTAGAAAATATACCTTTTACACTACTGAACCTAAGTAGTAAGTTGCAGTATAATTAACCCTTCGAGCGTGGGTTATTTCCAGATCGCGACAGCCGGCTGTTGCTTGGGGTTCGACTTACTGAATTCAATAAACGATTTTATCACAAAAACTCACTCAAAATTGGTAGCTTATTTCATGCTCAATGGAATGTTTCGATACATTTTTTTCTTAATCCAAAGTCTGCAAACAGAACGTTAAACATTTTCCAATCAAACTATCATGTAACTTAACAACACGTGCAAACCACCGCGAGCCAAGCCACAAGCAGCGCCATCTAACGAAGGCGCATAGAACTATCTTCTAATTACTTACACTGACGTTCTTCCGTACGATGATCGCGACGCCGCCCCCTCGCCCGGGCTTCGCCCCAGCCGGCCGGGGGACCCGCCCCACCAGACACTTGTCCAACGATTTGAATGCTCTGGTCTTTGACGATTCGCTTTCTTCATCATCATCCGTTGATAGATCTGAAATGTATTACACCTTTAGTTACTTAAAAATAAATAATTTAAAACTAAGTATCCTTATGTACCTACCGGCCCTTGCAAATTATTTATTGATGGAAATATTTTCAATTTTTTTTTAAGACTTAAGCAGCTGCTGCTTGTGACTGCTTTAACTATGCTTTATGAAAAATAAGATATGTATGTGATAATGTATTATTTAATATTACTAAATAATGATTAACAGGCAAGTAATTTTCCAACTGTCCAATTCAAACAAAAAAAAATTAATACTTTATACCTAACCCAAACGAAAAATTAAAAAAGATTGACTCGTGAAGGATTTGAACCTCCGCCCTCCGATGGTAAAGTATTGGCTTATATCGGTGCTCTAACCTACTGAGCTAACGAGTCTTGTTGGAAACGGGTGAATTTTGCCATCACATTCGGAACATGACGTCACGTGGTATGTGGTTCCAGAGATGTCTCGATGAGTCAACATGTAGGTCCGCATTCCTTTGGATCGATTCGAATGTGAGCTTTAACGCGTTTGATTTGAATCCATTTTGATTATCAGTTTGTTAAACGTTTATTATGAAATCTTTTTTTATTTACCAGTTCCATGACTTTTAGAAAATACTAGCTGTTGTCCGCAACTTTGTGCTTAGTGCTTACCTACTTCGTTCGGGAAACGTACTTTTACCCAGAATGAAATAGCCTACGTGTAATTTATCTATGAGCCAAAATTCATCCACATAAATTCAAACTTTCGCATTTAAATATTAGTAAGGTTGACAGTTTTTATAAATTAATGTTATTAAGTGATCAGCTACTCCACGTTTAAAAAATATTTCTACCCTTTAGGCTGGTCTTTTACATGGATGGTACTATAGACATACTATTATATATAATACTATGTCTATGGTTCGAGCAGTAGTAGCCGGTATGCAGGTCAAGGGTTACAATAATCCATACTATAATATTATAGATGGGAACGTGTGTTTGCCTGTTTGTTTGACCGTATTTCACGGCAAAAAGGAGCGACGTATTGACGTGATTTTTAAAGTGGAGATAGTTGAAGGGCTGGAAAGTGACATAGGCCACTATTTGTCTATGTCTAATCTCCCACTTTCCTGAAGGGGGGGGGGGTGGAAGTTTGTATGGAGCATTCCACAATTTTCAAGATAGAAAGCTAAAAATTGGTTTGCGGACTATTTTTGACTAACAAAAAAATCGTGCATCATTTTTTATTTATTTATTTAAACTTTATTGCACAAACACTAAAATGAAGTACAATAGGTGGACTTAATGCCTTAAGGCATTTTCTCCCAGTCGACCATCGGGCCAAGCAGAAATAATTTTGTAGGCGGTGCGACATAAAAGAGCAAATTAATTGACAAAAAAATTCCAAAAAAATAAAAATAGTAATAATAATATACTCAAAATATTATATCATCTTTTTTTTTGAAATGAGCTCCCTTCCCCTTAAAAGAGGGGTGAAATTTGATTGTCACCCCGAATTTAACGCAAGCGAAGCCGCGGCCAAAAGCTAGTTAGTAAGTAATAAGTAAACCACCTATGTTAGTAGATATTTCTATTGTTGTCATCACATTGATAAATGCCGCGCCCGCCTTGGATAAATTCGTTACCACAAACTATGTCTTGGTAGCTAAATGGTTAGTCGTTGTAATGTTAATCGCCCGGTAAACTGAAGGTCGTAGGTTCTTCCCGCCTAAGGCAGTCGACATTTTCAACCAAGTAATCGTGTTTATAAATAGTCATTATGTAGTAAAAGGAATTCATTTAATTATCACACAACTTAACGCCCCGTTGGTCTAGTGGTTTGAATACCGGGCCAAGACCACGTGTTCGATCCCCGGGCCAGACAGCAAAAAGTTTCGAATATTCGAACATTGCTCGGATTTTGGATCACCGACCCGCATTTGTTAAGCGTAGTGATTATGCCTGTACTCGTCATTGCTGTGGTAACTTGAATTAATGATAGAGGCATTTGCCCAGCAGTGGGATGATTATAGGCCGTTACTTACTTACTTTTACCTCAAGTGTTACTACTAATGAAATTGGTACTTTGCAATGGCGGAGTTCAGTGGGGTGGTGGGATCTACCTCCTAGTGGTCCACCCTGGGCAACAGCATCTTTGGTTTTCTAACCAATGATGACGGCTAACAGATCCCTCTGCGGTGGTAGGCTTCAAGAGAGGCTGCCTGGATGCTCCCCACCCTCCTGTCGGAGTCCAGCGCCAAACAGTTTTTCTGTGTTACGCTGGTTTTTTGGGAGAACCAGTACCTCTGGGTAAGCTCGCTCCATTTTAGGCTTCTTCTTAACCGTATAGTTAAGTATGTAGTCAAGAGCAAGCCCATTTTTTATTAAAAAAAAAAGTTTGAAAAGTGAGGAACAAAATTTATAAACGTGTAGGTAGGTACTAACTGTCCCTTTCCTTGTCATTCTTAAGTATCCCATGCAAGCGACGCACGCCCTGCGAACTGCGGCTGCGGCTGCGGCTGCGACTGCGGCTGCGGTAGTCGGAATCGTCAGGCTCCGACTTACTGTGCACTTTGCATTTCTTCTTCTTAATGTTGCCGGTTGTGTATTTTAAGATCCTGCAAGAGGATTATTGTCAATGGAAGAAATGGTACAACCCTTCTTTTCTTAAGGTCATAAGAGGTGACCAAAGGAGAACTGCCAGAAGGAGACGGACGTCCTCTTTCCACCATTGGCAAGATCGCCTTCCAAATCTGATGACTATGGAAACATTCTTATTTTTGAGAGGTTCGTGTCAGCGGTGGATTGGTATAGGCCGGTTGTGATAACGATGATGATGATGGTAACGGAGCCGGCACATAAAAAGAATTGCATCACCCCTTCTCTTTCTATGGGTGTCGTAAGGGGTACTGCTAGAAGGAGACGGGTTGCAGCGTCTTCCCTCAATTGGCCAAACTGCGATCGCCAACCATCCTGCTAAAGTAGCGATTATGGCGAAAACCTCCGATGATAATATTATCATTGTGTGTAAATCTCGTAATTTAATTTTAGTCAAGTAATGACACTCGACTATACTATCCTTGGCTGTATAGTTTATTCATGGTAGATAGATAGATAGATAGAATACTCTTTATTGCACACCAAATAACGAAATAACATAAAATTTTTATAGTAAGATGTACAATTTAGGCGGTCTTATTGCTAATGAGCGATCTCTGCCAGGCAACCTTTGGGTACAGGAAAAAAAACTATCAAGAAGGGGAAGGTGCACTGAAAAAATTAATTAACAAAACTAGTTGAGATAACCGAGGAATAGTCAAACTTTGTTAACTTACAAATAAATTTCGTTTACGTCAAAACCAACTGCTACTGTTGCATTTACATCATCATTTCAGTTATTTGAGTTTGGTTCTCAGCTACTAAAGTTTCTGTCATTTACTGTCAAACTCGGTTTTGCCACCTTGTAACATAACAATGTATTGCTTTAATAAACAAACTTAAGGTGATAATTTACCTAAAGTTGGCCTAGCAATTTTTTTTTTTACTTAACTAAAGTGCTATTTATTAACTTAGTAAAAATATGTTTCCAATTGTATAGTTTTGTTGTAGATTGTTTAAGAAAGTTACTACAAACAAATAAAATATAATTGAATAAAAATAAAAATCTCAACAATTTTGTAAGAGGTGATGTAAGTTATGTTGCGCGTAACGAAACGTTTTTGGAATTTACCCGCCCGCAGTCGTGTCAAACGAAACTTATAAATCTGTTCTTTTCGTGTTGCGCGTCATGGCGGCGAGGTGCTGTTTGCGCTATATTTTTCGAAATAGTGTACGATAATCACCTGTGCAGTGAGTAAATTAATTAAACCGGTCATATTATAAAGCCGCTTGCAACAACGGAGCCAGCAGACGAGGCAGCAGAAAAAACGATTTCTGATTATCTGCGGTTGTTGGGTCTGGAAATGTATATTACAACATTTTTGGGTAAGTACTATAAATCATATTAAGGCAATAACATAATGTGCATTATACTTAGAGGGTTTCGTTGCATTAACCCTGTCAGGCATTCCACTTTGAACTTCAACCAATATTTGAACTTTTGTGAAACTTGTAGCTTCAATGCTTAGGTACTCATTATACCTAGTCTCTATCTCTTTCCTAAAAGTAGCCCAATTTTGTATCAGATTAGAAATACAAATAAATAAACTGAATTCGCGTGAGTTATCTGTACGTAAGGCGCTAGATATCGTTACCATGACATTATTAGCCACCCATGGCTGATGGCACCCACCCATACCCACATAGTTAGTGGCAAATTTTCCGGAGCGATTAATTTTTTTATATTAATTTTACAGAGTCGCACGAAGAGCAACTTGATTTAGTCGCATTAACATCGCTACCTTTCTTAATGAGCACAGCAAATGTAATGTCGACTAAGAAAACTACAAAAAAAAGCAAAGGAGACCATCAAAACAAGAGGTTTTGGAAGGCTTTATCAGTTAAGTACCAAGTTCAGCTGAGACAGCCGCAGCGATAACAAGAAAAAGGGAAAAGCTTATGGAAATGGAACTTTGGACTGGATCCCCCGCCTTTTTCATGTGTTTATATCACATTAGAAACAACTAAGCATGGTAAATGCTTGAAAATAACATAAAATATAAATTACATGCTTGTTATAATATCTAAGATTATAACACTTAAAACAAATCGACCGCCTGAGGAAGGATTCTAACTCACGTCTCTTCGCATTCAATCGAATTTATGCAATGATCAGAAAAAACGCTGGCTTCGATAGAAAGAAACACTTGCAAAATTTCGACAGTTTAGTCAATATCTGTGTAGCTTAGTGGATAAAGCACTCGCCTGGCATGCAAAGAGACGTGGGTACGAATCCCACTAAACTCGTTTTTTTAAGTGTTATAATATCATTGGAGTTTTGCTTTTTATAAATATAGGAATGTTTCTTTTAAGTAGAATTTATTATATTTTAAGTATTAAAGTTTAATGTTAATGAATATATAAGTAGAGGTACATATTATTAACCAATTTGTTAATTAATAAATATATAACAAAATAGTACAAATCAAGTTTTTATTTTTATAAGTGTCATAAGTTTGTAGTCAAAATTAATATATGAAGAGTTTCAGCAAGATTTAAGCACGTGCCAATGAATCTTGCTAAAACTTCTTATATATTTATTTTGACTACATGCTAAAAACCTGTAAACAAAAAACACTCTTAGTAACTGAAAAGCGATGTAACTGTTAACCGAAAAGTTCAGTTACAGATTACAATAAAGTACTGTTACTACTAAATTCAGAGTTAAGCTATTATTAATCAGTTACTCAATTAACAATTCAGTTACCAATTACAAAATAGTTTGGTTACGATAACAGTATAGTGATGCTATACAGAAGAAACCATTTTGTAAATAATAACTAAAAAAGTATGTGTAAAAATACCAAACCCGTAGTTATTTATAACAAAACAGTTTTATACGTAGTAACATAACAAGTGGTCTATTTTTACACTACTGTTTTATTCTTCATAACACTAATATAATATACTTCATCACATAAATTTATCGAACACTTTGGTAACTCCTAAGTTATAAATTTGTTGGTAAGTAATAATTTTTGTTGAGCTATTGATAACTAAACTATTTTAACAAAACCGAGTTTGTCTACTAGGAACTATACTTATGTAGTCACTATTTTTATGTAATAGGTTACACAATTGTTGGTTATTTATTACTCGAAACTTTTTTCAGTGTGGTCAGAGTGCTTAGAATGTTAAACTAAAGATTACAAAATTAAAAAAATAAAAAATAAATAGTAGAAAATAATAATAATAATAAAATAAATAAATAAAAAATAAATACTAAAACAGCAAAACTAAACGTCAACGATTTACTCAAACATAAATAATAGCTGATTAGCTGATTACTTAAACTTAAATATAACACAATTACATAAATAAAAATAAATAAAATATATATAATTACACAAATTACATACCATATACATACATACACCTAAATACATACTTGATATGATGACATACATGGTACCTCCTGCTCCGGCTCCGAGGTTCGACTCTTTGACGGGTCAATCAAGAAAAAAGTGTTTTTCTAAATTTTCTGGGATTTGGGTGTTTGTGGTACCTTCGTTGTTTCCGACTTCCACATTACAAGTGCTTTAAATAATTTACTCACTTTGGGATCAGAACAATGTCCACATTCATTTACTACCTACTAGCTGTTGCCCGCGACTTCGTCCGCATCAATTTCTGTTATTATGATCGTGACTAAGAAGTTTTATAAATAAAAGCCTTTCTCGATAAATTGACTATCCAACACAAAAAGATTTTTCATTTCGAACCAGTGCTTCCCGAGAAACAAACTATTCAGCTTTATAATATTAGTACTTAGAGATTTATTTATTTACGTCGTTTCGTTTAGATTCGTCTAAAATAAAAATAAAAACAACTGTCGTCCTGCCCAGTGCGCATATTTTTAGGAAAGTTTTAATCTTGCTCTGATATTTTCTTTCTTCATAAGTGGACTTATTACTTACGAAAACTTCTTCTTCTTCTTCACATTCTCCACTGAGCTAGATGTATCTTCAGTCTCCTCCGAGTCAGTATACATGTATGGAAGTTTGCCCATTTTGGAAAACCGAATCAATGCTATAGATTGTGTTTGACGATGGTGGGATTAGTTGGTGAGTTTGTATGGAATTCAGTTTTTACATTTTTACTGGTGAAATTTGGCGATTTTAGTTGGTTACGGCAATTTGTCAGTTGTCTGCCAGGTTTGACAGGGAATGTACACACGACTGACACGATTTTGACATTACCTATGTCTACTTTTCAAAGAGGTTTAAGGCGTGACCATTGTCTTATTTAGAAATCTTGTGTAAAACACAGTGTTTGTTACTGAACTCCTCAGAAAAGGCTTGAATGATTTTAAATATATTTTATGTATATTTGTTTGGTCTGAAAATTTTGTTTATATCGAAAAATGTGTCTTTTCCAAGACATAGTCTCAAATTTATTATATCTGACGCAAATCTAAGTACAAATTATTGGGATATAATAAGTATTCATTTAAAACTAGCTTTTCCCTATCTCTTTGCTTTCTCTCTTTGTATTTATGGATAATCTTAGAAATGAAAAATAATGTGCGTGTTACATTGAAAAATACGTAGGTATTCATATACGCGTCGAATTAAGAATGTTCTTTATCTTTCAATGGTTAAAAACAAAGTTTAACCCTATAAACCACAATACTTCCCTAAAATATTGCAAAATACATAAAAGATACAATTGCCTTAAATTCTCTCCCAACCAAAATCATTGCCGCCAATTAAAGAACGGACACCTCGTCTGAATTCATAATGGCCGCCGTTCCTTTTTCAAATTAAATTTGACAGAGGGATTCGAATTGCGTATAATTCTTCTGATTAGCCAGTATTCATCAATTATTAGGATTCAGTATTGATCTAAAAGTTTGATGAAGAAATGAATCCTTTATATTACCAGAACTTTGCTTATAATTTCCCGTTTGATTGGTTTGAGAGTCTTGTGTGTGAGTAGCTCTAATCGGAATTTGGAAGCAATTACACAAATCACAAAAAAAGTTTTACAACAGATATTCAAAGAATAAATTGCTTAGGAATTTGTTATTCAGTAAATCAGTACATCCATAGATTTAGATGGTAAAATCAGTAATTGGCCCCAGGAAAGTCTGGGCTAATACCGAGAAGAAGCAGCAAGAAACTCGAACACTATTGTCAGCCTCTTTTTAAAGAAATAAGTTTTCAAAAGATATATGCCCGTGCCAGCTAGGACAATTAAAGCCGTACATTCCTATAGTTATATGATTATTAATATTATAATAGGCATTTTTAATTTAAATTATTCTGAATTATACGATTTGTACTGGGAGTTCAGCAAGAGACTGTAGTAATTTGTTGAAAATTCTAATACAATTTCGCATGAACGAATTTCCCACTTTTTGGCAGTCTGAAACCTGAAACGGCATATTTATCTTGATTTCTGGTATTGAAATTTTGTACGTAACTTTTTTAAGAAACCGATGTTGGTATGGACGTAAAATCTGTTCTCGAAAATGTATTAGGAAGCAACTGTAATTCAGTAGCGAGTCATTTTTGCGCAATAAAAATAGACTTAATATCTGCCGGTGAGCCCCATAGCAGAATTCCATGTGACATTATACTGTGAAAGTAGCTAAATAATACTAATCTTGTCGTTCAATTTAAAATCAGTCAAACTTGCACACAGCATAAGCAGCAGAACTAAGTCTTCCAGCCAGAGACCTAATATGAGCACTCCATTGTAGACGAGAGTCTACAATTATATACCTAACATGTTTGTGTAATATACTGTATCTAATGGTTCATCTTTAACAATTATATGGGTGATAGCAAATCTTACATTGTGCATAGTAAATTAATTAACACATTTTGTCTTATTTTCGATTATGTTATAAGAAAGATAGATAGAAAATATTTATTTGTCATCAACATTTTAGTTACTGTTATACATTCAAGCACTAGCTTAGTACTTAATAACTAAGACTAGGTAACTATAAAACCTAAAACTAATGGCACCAAAATGGTCACCGCTTAGATACTATAACGTTAGTTAGTTTTGTTCTTTGATTGTCGGTGAACTCTGACTGGCGCAAACTCAAAATGAGTGATGTATTTCCATAAACCTAATGCTTATTTCATTATTTTTATCCATTATTTTTATCCACACTCTCGTCCATGAACGCTGTGAAGTGTTGGAAACGTGTTGGTATAACCAAAGTATAATGTAAAACTTATGTAACCTTAATCCTTACAATATTATAAATTAAAGTTTGTTTGTTACGCTTTCATTCAAAAACTACTTAACCGATCATCATGAAACTTTGTACACATATTTTTGGAGGTATTAGAAGTTTGACAGAGGTTTGCCAATGTCGGTGACGGTAAGTGAAAGACTCGTCTTGATGATCGAAGATGGATGATGATTGGTCCACAGGAGACGGAGTGTAGCGTCTGGGATTCGGTTTCGGGCTAGGACACGCATTCGTCGTAGGAGTTGCGTAGGTTTCTGTTCCCCGAGTTCCATTTCTGTAACTTCTGGAACTGTTGACTGTCTGATTCTTCACAAGTTGTACAAGAGGTCGGTTATTCACTCGATATCTTGCTTCTCGAGCTTGAGCTTGAGTTGAGCTTGGCCCTTCTTGGTGTCGTGGGTGGCTGCCTCGAAGCTGTAGAACCCTCTGGTTCTACAGCTTCGAGGTGCCTTGGGCGGTCACGGCAGAGAAGTAACATAGGCTCTTTGGTATCCTACAGTTGGGCACAAGGAAAGTGTAGTTCACGCGAGCGAAAGGATACTAAAGAATAAAGATCCTTCTCTTTTCTTAGTTGGTTATGATTTACGATGCCAGTGGTGTAAAGCGTCGAAGATCCAAACAAACTTGCGGTTATCTTTGAACCGATCGCGCAAACTGCGCGGGAACTTAAACAATAGAACAATACCCATCAGATAAGCTTGTTCAAGTGAACCCTGTGTGGGTAGTTTATAATCTTAAAACTATTGAAACATGGCGAATGTATATTTTGGGAGAATCAACTATAATCATTTTGCGTCTGCATTTGAGAATATGCCCATAATCGTTACGCTGCTGGGCAGACGGGTTGGCGGGGATCGACCTAAGTGGCATACAACTGGAGAGGCCTATGTCCAGCAGTGGACTGCGATAGGCTGATGATGACGATGATGATGAACTGTAACTATGATGTATGGTACCTGCCGAAAATAGTAATGAACCACATTTCTTCATATGGGTGTCGGAAGAGGCAGCTAAAGGAGTATTGGCAAGAAGATGGGTAGCAACGACTTCTCTTCAACATTGGCCGAAGTGATCACTAACCTTTTAAAAACCACCAGGAAAGCGTTGGGGAGTCCTTTGTCCAGCTATGGTGATGGGTGTTACGACTTTGTCAAATCGTCAAATCGACGTGGAGTGTGGGTGGGGGTAGTGGGGGGGTAATGTGGGCTGATGATGACGATGGTTATGAAAGACAAGTTACGTGGCGGAGTGGCATATAAACCGGTTTTCAAGGTGTCGCCCGCTCCGAGGACCCGGGTTTATTTCCAGATACAGTGTTCTTCTAAATTTTCTTGGGTCTGGGATTACGCCGATGTACCACTGCTGGGCACAGGTTTCCACAAATATTCCTTCGCAGGATCTTTTTTTTTCTCTGCACTAAATGTCAAAATCGGTTCAGTCGTATCTGTGTGAAAGCGTAACAAATACACTTACATTCCCATTTATTTTATTAAAATGAACAAATAACATCTGCATTTTGATTAATCTTTTCAAGGCTGAAGTCTGCACGCGACCATGATTCGTTCAATCGAATCGAAGTGTCGGAAAAGTAAATACTAATAGGGGTTAAAGTATAAAATTGCCGATTATTTTCCCACTTTTTATTTTGTTTATAGCTCTTAAGTATAGTCATATTATTGCGTAATTCTTTTTGTATTGTATCAAAAACTAAATAAAGTAACTTTTGACTAAAAAAAAATGCAATACTAGTGCCTATTACTTCAAAGGAAGTCGTTGAAAAGACCCCTTACAATGTGTCAGCTGACCTTCTTGCTTCAATTAAGTATATTTGTATTATATACTTTGATTTTCAGAAATTTAAATACTGTAATGCGTAGCTTTATAACCATCTGACTTTCATCTTTAATTGCATCGAAAACGGTTCAGGCGTTTTTAAAAAAACTAAAAATTTGTTAGTATGGAAAAATGACTTTTCTCGATTTCGTCCATACAAAACGGCAATTTCATACTTTAACCCCTAATATTTAACTTTTAATAATTAATTAGGTTGCAGTAAATTCCCAGAAAGCTTTTAGTGTAAAATATGCAACAAGAAAGTTGAAAATTCCATTTCTATTTTAAGTGTGCACTACAGTGCGATTTTCCTATTGCAAATGTTTTAACACCTTTTGGTACAGCTGCTGTAATAGCAATGAACGCACGACTGGTATTCTTTTAACGCTGACCGACACTAGCGCCGCATGGCTACCAAACAATAAGCCGTGACAACAGCAGTCGATGTGCCGGCTGAGACATCCATGATCACAGTCACAAGCGCAGCAACGAATATTTTAAAGAATTCAGAGGCTGATTAAAAAGTATTATTACATAGCCCTTGTTTATAATTTCAACATGAGCTTTACATATTTATTCCTAAAGAACCTACTACTATTGGGTTAATGCTTTAATACTATAACACTTTTGCCCCCCCTCCAGGCACTCGGGTGCCACGATAACAATTGATTTCAATTGTGTCTGGAATAACTCACGATCGAGGAATTAAAAATAAATCAACGCGGCAATATACATTTAATTTGGTTTGTGTCCCAAATAACGGACCCTAAAACATTACCCGACATATTATAAAAGGATTATCCTTGTAAAAAAAATATTTTACATATTACCTTACCATAGCGTATCTATTAAACTCTTAGGCTACCCGCCGACGTCAGACTTTTTGTAGGACCGATAATCGGGCCATTTTTGTCTATAGCAGGCAGCAGCATACACAATCATGACCGATTTTTTGTAGGACGTGTGCGTTGCTCCATTGCTACATATATCAGTACGTTCTATTTTTCTCCTACAAAAAATCGTTCTCCGATTATCGGACGTGGGCGAGCAGCCTTAAAGTAAAAGTAAAGTAACAGCCTATAATCATGCCACTACAGTGCAAACGCCTTCATCATTGACATTTCACTTACCACAGCAATGATACGTGCAGCAGGCATGATCACCACGCTTGCCAAATGCGGGTTGTTGATCACAAACCCGAGCAATGTTCGAAAATTCGAACCCGAATTGTGGCCCGACCCGGGGATTCAACCCAGCACCCCGAGATCTAGGCCCGGTACTTAAACCACTCGACTAGATAGGTATACAGGATAAAATATTAACCTCTTTCCAAATTTTAATATATCAATCTACGAGACAAAAAACAAATGGCGTATTTTTTCTTTTGGTATAGCCCAGTAAGAAAATTTTTAATATGGCCGCCTAGCAACACTTTTTTACGCGTTGCGCATCTCATTCATTCATTACGATAATATTCATAAGTTTTTGATTTTCCTTTTATACCTTAACAGGTATAGGACCTCAAAAATTGAAAAGTATATCGCGAAAAATATTTTCAGATGGCAACTTGATTAAAATTTTTTACTTCATAAATAGGCTCATTATACGATACTGAACGCGTATAAAAAATTTGGAAAGTGGTTAAAATTTCAACCTGTATAATGATTAATTTGGCCAATCCGAAATCGACCATCAGAAGAGGTGTTATTTAGTAATAAAGTAACAGATCTAAGAATAGGTTAGGCAAGGGCAGTCAAATTGTGCTTTTATGTGCACGCGTGTGTGTGTGTGGGATGATTACATACCTATACGTACTTATTCCGCAAAACTACTCTTTTTGTACATATTTTTTACGGATGTTCCTTTTGCCTAAGGTTCAATTCATTTATTATTGACTCCTTAGTAAGATTCTTAAAGCTAGCTTCAAATATAGCTCTGAAAACAAAGTGGTATTTAAATATAATTCACGCAACTGACTGCACAGAACAAAAGCGACCTCTATCGAAGGCTTTTGCGATAAAATCTTTGTAACTAAACATTGACAATGGGTGAAAGTTTTATCTGAGAGCTGTAACTTGTTAATAAAGAGCGAAGGCAATTTGAATAACTTCTCTGATAAAATACCTACCCTAAGTTACATAGTTAGAAATTAGGTATACTAAAATTGTATTAATGTGTGTTTTGGTATACTAAAATATGTGTGTACTCTTTTTCACTTTTATTTATAACTAGCGGACTCCGCAAACTCCGTATCGCCTCAGACAGAATATAATTTGATTTTGACAGCTATAATGTCATTGTCATCAATTTATATGGCGTGGTTGAAAAAATGGAGAAATATATTTTTATTTTTAACGTTAATTTTAAGCGATTTTAATACATATTATCCTATTCCTGATGAGTGTTATTATTCTGAGTATAATATGAATTAATTTAGACAATGTTTATTATTTATGTAACCATTCATAGCAAAATGAACTTAATAAAACATAGATTCATATGGTAATAAAGTTTATTCAAAATGACCCCCGCGATTTTGAATACAGGCCTTCAATCTGCGCGGCCAGTCGTCTATCGCAGCACGAACGAGGTCCATGTCAATATAGCCGGCTGCCTTAATCAAGGATGCCTTGAGTGACTCCTCAGGATGAGGCTTTGAGCAGGCCTTTTCCTCCAAGTGTTGCCATATCTTGTAATCTAACGGACTCAAATCTGGACTGGAGGAGGGCCAGTCTTCGTGCCGGATGAAGTCGATTTCACGCGCCGCCAGCCAGTCTTGTGTGCTTTTCGCTCCATGAGCTGGCGCAGAATCTTGTTGGAATACCCAGTGCCTGTTATTAAACATGGTATGAGAAACAGGTTCCACAAGTTTCTTGAGGACTGTATTTTGATACACAACTGCATTCGTTTTTACGCCTTTCTCACAAAAAATGTACCTCAGTTAAGCCCCAATAAGAGACTCCCAACTAAACCGTGAGCGAGGATGGAAAACGACCTCGTTGGACACGCGGAATACGGTTGCTCGCTTCTTCACTGCTGTGTGCGTACACCTTATCATTTTGTTTGTTTTAGCTCTCTTCCACGGTGAAAATTTTTTCATCCCAAAAAAGAATTTCCCGATGCTTTTTTCCTGCGTACCGCTTCAACAAAGCGCGGCATCTCTTCAGTCTCAGGTCCATTAAACGAGCGTCCAAACGATGTCTGTTTTTCTTCGATATGCACTAAGCCCTAAGACTTCATTTAACACCCTTTCCACCGTGGTCCTGCTTAACCCCATCTGAAGGGCCAACAGTTTCTGCTTACGTATGGGATTTCTTTGAATTCGCACCTTCACAGCTTTTATCACTGCTGGAGTCCTAACAAAGCGAGGGCGACCACTTCTTGACCTGTCATCTACACTAGAGTCACGAGTCTTCATTGTACCGTTTTATGGTACGATAAACGAATCTTTTGGTTATATTCAAATTTTTCGGTAAGTCGAAAATCTGAATTGGCGTCGTTGCGTAATCGCAACGATGCAACGCAATAACCGCGACACGGTCTTCTTTAAGTGTCCACTCCATATTTAAAAATGAGGAAAATTCTAAAAATTACGCATTTTTATTTACATGAAAAATTCTAAATTCGAATTCAATAAACTTTTTTGTGGCCAGCATTCTAAATTCAAAAGTTTTTATTGTGTGACAGAACTTATGACCTGACTATGTAGATAGATAGAAAAAAGGTCTTAACATCACACTCCTTTTACATAGTACTTCTGTTTGTAGGTTGACAGTTTGAATTTTAATTTGATTATTTATTTTATCAATTATCATTGCAATAAAGGGTACAGGCATAATCACCACGCTTGCCAAATGCGGGTTGATGATCACAAAAACGCGAGAAACGTTCGAACATTCGAAACTTTTTGTTGCCCGACCCAGAAATCAAACCCGAGACCACTAGACTAACGGGGCGTCCAACATGAAAGGACTCCACGCAGATAATTTCCTCAGAATCATCACTAAAATGTATCTCAAACAATATATTGTTATACACTTCAATTAATACAAAACAAAAAAAAATTCAGAAGCCAAGAAGTCAGTCAAACGTCCACTTGAACCGGAGAAAGCCGAGTTTAACCGGTTTAGTCCGGTTTGCGCCGGTCAGTCGAGCGCGGGCTAGATTAAATTTTGCGGCGCGCATGGATTAATGCTTCGGTCTAACCTAACAGATTTATGGATCGGGACTGTGTGAGTCTGACTGAATTCAGACTGACGATTTGCTAAGCAACGTCAATTATGTTTATTGGAATAACAATGAATTGAAGTTACGATCAAGTGCAGATTTTTGACAGGTCTTCTGATTTTCCGTCTCCTAGCTGTCTACCCCGGGAAATATCTCCACAGTCTGCACCGGTCTGTGGTGATGGTTGAGTGATCCCTGCAGTGGTGGTAAGCTCCAAAAGAGGCCTCCCGGCTCGCGACCACCATCCTGCCGGAGTCCGACGCCAAACACTACTTCGTTGTCTACTAGTAAACGTTGTGTTCCGTCGTTGTGCGGGATTCCCAGCGCGCTTCTGGGTAAACTCGCTTCATGGTAGTCTTCTTCTCAATTTAGGGTATAGTGCACACGTAAAGCCAAGAGCGAGGCCGTAATCAATAAAAAAATAATGGGCATGATGGGCAGGCATGTCCACAACTCCACTAACATTGTGACGACACACTTGTACATTTTATTTAGATCTAAAGGCTGATTGTATTATATCATAGCTTTAGCCCGCGGCTTCGTTCGCAGCGCCATCTGTCGTTTGTGTCAATATACAGAATTCAGGAATAAATTATAGCCTTTATGTTATTATGATGTCTAAGCTAGATTACTGGAAAGTTTCATCAAAATACGAGCAATAGTTTTTGCATAACAGAACATAACATAACACAACATAAACATCCACATATTATGATGCTTTAATAAAACATATATTGCACCGTTCATTTTGAACCTTCTGACAAGCGAAGCCCACGTTATGAAACCACTACCTACGAGTATGTATAGTATCTGTAATTACTATGTTTAACATATTGGCAGTGTTTTTTATTTCTTTTTTATCAATAAAATAATTTAGAAAAATATAAAATATTGATTTAACTATTGATTTTGAAACACGCTGTGACGCACACGGATGTATCTTTGTAAGGTTCCTTCATCCAGGACCCAGCCGAAGCAAAACATAGATTTAATATATACAGCAGTATATTAAATCTATGAAGCAAAATAATACGTCCGTGCGCGTAACAACATGATTAAAAATGATTCTTCTTAGTATTATTTTACATTTTTCCAAGACTATTTTAATAAATCACACTGCCAAGACGTTAGACATGATAGTTGCATAACTTGGGCTTCGTTTGTCAGGTGTTCAAAAATGCAAAAATGTCTAATGATGAATCGTGCGCGATTCGGAACGCAACAACTAGACGATATCGTACATATTCGAGTCTTACCTAAATTTCGTACAAGAATTAGTATCTTAAAATTAATTTGTTTTTTATAGAATATTCGACATTATTTTTCTTTGAAGTAAGCAGGCCATGTCAGGTTTGCATTAAATCAAATAGCTATGACATTGTCCCAGTTCATGTAAACATTCCAACTAGACGCAGTTCCGTCTAGGCTAGAATTCAGACTAGATTCAATCCGGGCTGCGATTAGGAATTGTGCGCCGAATTAGTTCCGGCCCAGGGAGACTGGTGTATGTACTGTGTAGCGTTAGCAGAAAATACAAAAATAAATTTCCACAGGTCTAGGTGGAGTAGGGGGAAGGGGTAGCCATGATAAATGTTGGGGGTATAGCCGCGCTCCAGATGGCATGTTAAATAAAAATCAAATCAAATCAAAGCCGTTGGTTCCAGTGGTTTAAATACCGGGCCAAGATCTCGGGGTCCCAGGTTCGATCCCCAGGTCGGACAACAAAAAGTTTCGAATTTTCGAACGTTGCTCAGGTTTGTGATCACCAACCCGCATTTAGCAAGCGTGGTGATTATGCCAGTTCCCATCATTGCAGTGGTAACTTGAATTCAATGATGGAGGCCTTTTCCCTGCAGTGGGATGATTATAGGCTGTTACTTTACTTTACTTTACTTTACATACCTTTTGTAAGTATGAGAACTGTCAGTTCACGTATCATAAAAAGATTATTAGTACATTTTTCTTTTTAAACCTTTAAAATGACTTGTAATTAAACGTAAGACATTCGTTTAATTTTCAAAGCCTTACAATATCTATGTTATATTCTTCATACATCTGATCCTGGAAAGGTATTTAATTCTGCCTAAAAGCCGCACTTTGCAAAAAAACTATCACAGGTGTTACACTAAAACCGTCACATTCGTCTTACTAAAACGTCGATTGGAATTGCGATTTATGTTGTGGACTGTACATTACAAGATTACGCGTATCCGAATCAATCTTCATTCCAGCAAATGGTTTCTGGATGCTTTACGGAATGAACACCAGCTCATTATAAAGAGGGTCCTATTAGGAGACTTGGATTAGGTTCCGATCATATACTATTTAATAGATAGATCCTTAAAAAAAAGAGAGATTTTTACTTAACAGATGTAGAACAAGATGGTTTCTGTACCTAAGCCATTAATTTGACACCATGATGTTAAAATCAGTTTTATAATCTGTGAATTATTAATACCGACTACTGCTTCGGGACAAGTGTGGGCTAGAGCCAAAAAAGCAGGCGTAAGAGAGAGACCACATTGCACGGACGTGTTGCGCTGCGTTGCGATGACGCAGCGCAAATTTTCGACGGAATGGGTACCACACGATCCGATGCGTCGCCGCGCGCTGCGCTGCGTTGTCCAAGCGTCGTCGTACGTTAATATTAGGTTTAGTTTGTACTGCGCGTGCGTCGTCGTTCCGGCGTCGGAGCGCTGCATCACTCCCCCCGCTTCGTCTCTTGCCTTCAAGTTCACAACGCGTGCGCACGCGTTGCGGCGACGTGCGTCGCCACAACGGACCGTGTGGCATGCTCTTCAATTTGTATGTAATATAACGCACCGACGATGCTCCATCACCGCAGCGCAACGCAGCGCGTCCGTGTGGCCTCTCTCTAAGAAACTTGCTCACTATGGTCAACCTCGTTTCAAAAGATATATGCATGTGAAAGCTTGAACATATCAAAAAAAGTTTTAACGACTCCATTCGTGTATGGCTGCGCCTACTACGCAAGGGTTCCGGGTTTGAATCTTACTCGGGTCAATTTATTTACAATGAAAAAAAATTTAAATTAAAAAGTTATTTATTCATAAACACGGCTTTACAATAGCAAAAACAAAGGTGGACTTCTGCTTTTGAACGCAATAAGCGTCCGTACCAGAAGTAAGCCACTCTTCCTTAAATTAGATAGTAATTAAGTATCATATCTAAGCAAAATCCTAATTACCAATCACGTTTCTGCTGACGGTACAGTGCGTCAATTGCACATGCATCAAGCCTGGGGCAGATCAGTCGCAGCTTAGGTAAGTAGTTCCAGTACCAATATACCATACCCAGAATAAGGTTAAGTTATAGGTATTTGCGAAGATCTCTCACAGTATTCGCAGCACTATTACTACATCTGGAAGACTAAAAAGGAAATTTTTTAGATACATATTTTTTTTAGATCATTCATAACTGTTAATGTAATTTTCCATTTTGATTATTCATATTATTCGATGTAGTTGTAGCTCAATATTTATGCGTAACGTTATATTTGTACATACCGAAACTTCCAACCCAAAGGATAGAACAATTGGGATCTGATGCCTTACTCTGCAACGCGAAGCTCGCATTTACGTATATATCTGTCTCTTTTAGATACTTATATTATTATATTATATCCAAAATCAGAAAAGCCACCTCTAAATTTTCCCTTAAAATGGCTTTACGTAATCACTTCAGCGACTAACTTTCTATCTTTTCTCTCTCGAATCCCGCTGACATAATTTCTGTATACATACATACATATTATCACGCCTCCTTCCCAACGGGGTAGGCAGAGACCAAGGCCTTCCACTTACTACGATCCTGGCATACATCTTTCGCTTCTTCCACATTCATCAATATTTTCATGCATGCTCGTCGGTTTAGAGTACTCTTGACCTGACCTTTCTTCAGAACATCCCCGATTTGATCGTGATAGGTTCGTCTAGGCCTTCCTCTTCCAACGTTCCCTTTCACACTCGTCTTGTAGATCTGTCTAGTCATTCTTCTCTCATTCATCCTCTCTACATGCCCAAACCTAGTATTATATTATCTGTGCCCAAACCATCTAAGCATCCCTTTCTCAATCCTTGTGACAATATCTTCTTTCACTATCTTATTTTACAATATCTCATTTCTGTATAGTATACTCATATTATGTGTATGTACTTTTGTATATGTTATTGTATATATTTTATGTTATAATTTTATGTGTGTAACTAGTCCGAATGTATATAACTTTGCTGGCAGTGCTTTGTAAGCACTCTAATAAGACATAATAATTATTAATATCTTACTCGTATATTTGTTATTTTCACTAAGTACTTCGTACTGCCTGTAACCTCTCTGCTTGGCCTTATGGTTGACTGGTAGAGAATGCTTTTAGCATTAAGTCTGCTCTTTGTACAGCTTTGTACCTATGTGCATTAAAGCATAAATAAATAAATAAATACTTTAAGACATCTGTATGAGTGACAAGGACAGATGGATTCGAATATACGGACATAGTGTTGCAGAGAAAGGCATCTGATGTGTAGTTTCAAATGCCGTGGTATCGGAGTATCGGAGACACGGTGATTCGAAAAAAAATATAGAATGAAACTCAACAAAATTGAACCGTCGAAATGCTTGAAACATAGAAAATATAAAGATCCATAAAACATATAATTTGATTGACAAAAATTTTATATAACATTACAAGAGTAAAGGCAAGATGCCATCGCGCCACAATGAAACACAAGCAGTATCAAACAACTCTTAACCTTTCAAGAGGCGTGAGGACCATTTAACCTCCTAATTGACAGTTTGCATTCAACTAAGCACGGGAGGTTGTTTTTCACTCCGCTCCCGATGGCACAAACTCCCGGTTCAAGTGTAACGGACGACTTGCAGTCCCACCTTTATATAAGAGCAACGACACACTCGCGACAAATATATTTTCAACTAGCTGTTGCCCGAGACTTTGTTCGCGTCAAATGATATGAATAAATTTCCTCGTTTTCGCAACATTTTTCACTGGTGCCTTGCTCCTATTAGTCGCAGCGTGATGTTATACAGCCTAAAGCCTTCCTCGATAAATGTACTATCCAACACAAATATAATTTTTCAAATCGAACCAGTACTTCCTGAGATTAGCGCGTTCAAACAAACAAACAAACAAACAAACTCTTCAGCTTTATAATATTAGTATAGATATGTTACAGTGGCTATGTCGCTAAGAAGAATTATTATTACCGAAACGATCTAGGTAGAACCGTTACATTGACAACTAAGCCAACTTGACAGCCGGTCACATTAATAACAAACTTATCGTACTTATCACACTGGCTTTGTTTCCAATCCCTTTAGCCTTAAATTGACGCCCCGTTGGTCTTGTGGTTTAAACACCGGGCCAAGATCTCGGGGTCCCAGGTTCAATCCCCGGGTCGGGCAACAAAAAAGTTTCGAATTTTCGAACGTTGCTCGGGTTTGTGATCACCAACCCGCATTTGGCAAACGTGGTGATTATGCCAGTTCCCATCATTGCAGTGGTAACTTGAATTCAATGATGGAGGCCTTTTCCCTGCAGTGGGATGATTATAGGCTGTTACTGTAGCCTTAAATCAACTCGGCTTTTAAATTTACTACCCGGGATCATTAAAGCAAACAGTAAGTAGATACCTTTTCGACTCCATTTTCGGAAAATCACAATCGTCATCATGAATAGGTACTGCTTCCACTATATTCGTCGCCATTTTAATTTTTGTCAACCGACGAAAGAAATTTAAAAAAAAAGACGTGTGGCACTCGGAGACTGCCGCGGTAAAGCTATTGCATAGCATTTTTTATCAACTTATGCAATTATAAAACTAAAAAGTATCACCGCTGTGCCGGTCGGAGTGGGGGGTGTTATTTTCGTTACGGAATTTCTGGATTCGGTCTCCACGCTCAAGGTCCGCGATAGAAGCTATGCAATAGCTTAATTTTATAATTTTATGTATTTACTAATTATGACTTTTGTAATTAATTTTTTCTGATATTTTGGCAGATATGGTTACCATAGGCAACCCATACTGTCAAAATCCTTATTTCTTCTAAATTCTTTTAAATTTCGGAATTTCAAAATTGTTCGATCGTGCCTCGCCCCGAGTGTTAGGTTAGGTTATTTTCGTTACGGAATTTCTGGATTCGGTCTCCACGCTCAAGGCCCGCGATAGAAGCTATGCAATAGCTTAATAAAATAAAATAAAATAAAATCAATTTATTTCCAACTTCATGGTCCATAACTTCCTAGTTGATAATAAAAATACAATACTAAACAAAATTTAATTTAAATATCTGCCTCGATCTGGGCCGACCCAGTGCCGCAGAAGGGGGCAGTCAGGCTTTTTACACCCAGTTATTGAATAGAAGTAGGAAGTCGCGCGCGCTCACTCAGCCTAAAAACACGCGGGTTCACTTGCGTTTCCAATTTACGAAACTTCGTCAAAGGCGCGATCTAACTTCGGACAGAACATTTTAATTAAACTGAAATCTTTTTAAGCAAGCTGTAACTCTCTTCGGAACTCGGGACGCAGCTTTGTCATATTTAATATCTGTTGTTCCAAGTTTGATTATCTGTGGCGAATGATTTAAATATGTCTAATCTAGAATTATCAACGGTCTCCAAGTTAAATAATATATTTAATCAACTTTACTTGCGTGGATCGATCAACATGGATGATGCTTGGCATGTCATCTTAGACTTTTCTTTTTATTAGTTATTCAAATACTTAAATAAAATAGCTAAAATAAAAGTAACCTCAGTTATGTTACTTCCTATATTTTTTTATCTGTCTCTCTGTCTATTTATCCGGAACAAATCTCTGAAATAGCTGGATTGATTTCGACGAGACTATTATTCGCGGATGTTTGTCACAAGCAGTAGCTTAGGCTATTTATATTTTTTACAGCTTCTAGAAGGACTGTAGACTTGAGTAATATGTTTTAAATGTTAACTCGTCAAACTTTATTTATTTATTTAATTTATTTACACGCATTTCCGAGATAAACGAATGGTCTTTACAGACAGACGGACGGACAAACAGACGAACAAGAAAGTGACCCAATAAAAGATCCATTATTTCCTTTTAAGGTACCTAAAAAAGAATTAAAAGTTTTTAAATAAATTACATTGAATATTCTATCGTTAAATCTACTAAGCATAAATATTTAACTGCCCTCCCCTTAGCGGTCACTCCAATACATTTAACCTGTGTTATTTCAAATTCAACACCGTTAACAGTCCTACGTACTAGACTCCATATAAATTAACAAAAATTTTTGGTTAAGGAGATTGTACGAGTGTCGGGAATGAATGCAGTCGCTGACATTGATCAGGAAGTCATCAGTTATCACAAACTAGTATTCAGCAAGCGTGGTTATTACGCCTGTATTCATTATTGGCATGGTAACTTGAAATCAAAGATCGAGGCCTTTTTCCGGCAGTGGGCTGATTATATGCCGTAACTTTACTTTTTTCTATGCATCTACCTGAAGTATCAACCGTGAGTCATCCTGACTGGTGTAGTAACGCGGTCCCGCCTACTACGCCAAGGTTGCGGTTTCGGAAAGGTTCAAGAGAAGATCTCTTCTAAGTTGGCTTAGTTCTGGAAGTGGTGATCATGGTAGTACTTCAGGACGCACATTAAACACTTTGTCCCGTCTTCTGATACAAGATGGAAGCCGTAAAACAAGTCAAAACCGAATCACGTATCTCTTTGTAAACCTTGAAACCAGATTATTAATAAATGTGGACAATATCTATATGCATTGTTCTGATCCCTAAGTTAGTAACTATTAAAGCACATTATGTAAAAATCAGAAACAAGGAAGCCAACACAATTACCTACTAGACCCAAGGAAAATAGAAAAAAATATTTTTAATACATTAACTAGTCCAAACCTCGGACCAAACCTGGGATCTCGCAGCAGGTGATACCTTAAAAACCCACACGACAAGCTAAAGTGGAATCAATGAACACTAGAGCCAAGTCACACGACGCCGCATCGCAAAAAAATTGTATGTCAGCGGCACCGCTCCGGCGCCTCTCACCATACAAAATGCTTGCGGTGCGGTGTCGTGTGGCTTGGCTCTTACGTGAGCCCCTTAAAGTCGGCACGTCCAGTCGCTGATTTGCGGGGTTCAGCAAGACCTACCGCGGTCCCTGAGGCCCGAAATAAATCCAATGAGACTGGACCGGTTATTTACGGACTTGTAACGGTTTATGGCTAACGGCCAGAGGTGGAAGGCGCTTGCAGTAAATCCCCGTTTGTAGTGAGAACTTGAGAAGTTACTTGAGACTTTTAAATGAATAGCCGGTTTTATTGAGAGGCTGATAAGTAATGGTTGTTATTTTGTGATCGTGTTATTAATTTATCAAAAGGTTAACGTTAGTTGGACGTTGTTAAACAGAAAGAACTCAATCCACACATTGGCCAACATTGAGTATATTCGAATTTATAACTTTACCTAATTAACAATAAATCAGACAAAAACAAATAATACTCGTAACATTACAATTCCAACAAATTTAAATCGGCCACATGCGACACATGAGTAAATAATCATATTTATTCATGTGCATGCGTCGTCAATGATAATTCAAATTATAATCAGCAAAAATGCATTGTCAAACTCTTATATTTACTAGAATTATTACTAGCAAGAAGTAATTCCAGTCTCTCCCCGCAGTCTCTGCCTGGCTGATCCAAAGGTTCCCATTACGCTGGCTGCATTGCCACGTTGAATGGCAATGGAGACCTGCTAAACCAACCAGAACCCAGAGCGGGGATCATTCCCTTTCTCTCGCAACCGTCGCCCTAAGTCCTTAAAAAGGTCTCGAGCCTCACTACCCCATGGTCCTGCAGTCTCAACTGCGCACGGTACGAAAATTCGAATTTATGCTGTAGTTTTAAAATTTATTTTATCCTAATCTTAAAATTTACACATCTATTTATTTGAAAACCATAATTAAATACATCCATCCCATCTAGTGTAAACTTGGCAAAATAAGTTATAGTGCCAAATAAATTCAGAATAAAACTTGGGATCGCCATTCAGATATTTAGTGACAGATACTGCCGTGCAGAAAATGTCAAGTCTAATAATAGGAAGAAGTTCTGAAGCCCTTCAAAAACCAGCTAGTGCAGAGTTTAAGTTCAATTCATGTTAAAGTCAAACGAAAAATGTTTTGCATTCATAACATATTGTTGCGGCAATAACGCAAAGAACGGGTTTAAGATATGCAAAGTGACTGTAACGCGTGTGTCAACAGAATGCCGAGATTAGTTTAGGGCCCTCGCACGTCGTTAAAGCAATATTTATGTTTTTTTTCGCTTCTGTCCCTACGTAACAAAGCAAAGGTGGTGGATCTCTTTACTGGCTAGGTCTTATAATAACACAGTAAAAGGTCCGATAGCCGTTAGTTCATAAAGGTTCTGGAATGGCGACTGGATGACGATCTGTGGGCCTAGCCACATCATCAGGTGAACTAACGTTGGGAAGATCCTTAGTGGAGGCCTATGTCTAGCAGTGGGTGTCGCTTGGCTAAGATTATAAGGTCGTATAAATATACTGTTGAGTTTCTTCTGAGCTGGGCAGGCTTACGATAGTCATGGCTTGCTTGAATGGCATGAGCACTAGAAAATACGACGTGTTTAATAGGAATTTTAAAATGTGGACAACATGACATACATTGTTCTGATCCCTATCTAAGTAATTATTTGAAATACTTGCTTTGTGGAAATCGGAAACAACGAAGGTTTACGAACACTCAGACCCGAGAAAACATATAGCTTTTTTTTTTCTATACTGCACTGATAAGGGACTGGAAAAAACGGTTTGAAGAACGTCTACCACGAAGGTTTATGATTTTTATAGTCCGCAGGGTTATAACGTCCATTGCCAGACGTTTGTGCTTATTCAAAGAGATTAAAGAGACATTTCTGTGACGCCAGCAGTGAATGGATATCACCAGCTGCTTGGGACCCCGTTATACCATCAAGAGAAAGAATACGTGATACTGACGATTATATAAATGGAAATTAAAAAAAGACGTGTGGCACTCGGAGACTGCCGCGGTAAAGCTATTGCATAGCATTTTAATCAACTTATTCAATTATAAAACTAAAAAGATTCTAAGCTAAAAAGTATCACCGCTGTGCCGGTCGGAGAGGGGGGTGTTAGGTTATTTTCGTTACGGAATTTCTGGATTCGGTCTCCACGCTCAAGGCCTGCGATAGAAGCTCTGCAATAGCTTAATTTTCTAATTTTATGTGTTTTCTAATTTTGACTTTTGTAATTAAATTTTTCTGTTATTTTGGCAGATATGGTTACCATGGGCAACCATACTGTCAAAATCCTTATTTTCTTCTAAATAAATTCAAAATTGTTCGATCGTGCCTCGCCCCGAGTGTGTGGGTGTGGGTGTTAGGATTATTTTCGTTACGGAATTTCTGGATTCGGTCTCCACGCTCAAGGCCCGCGATAGAAGCTATGCAATAGCATAATAAAGCCTGTGTCTGCAATGTGCGCTGGACTTTCCCTGTAGGTACTCCCCTCCTCATAATATTATTGTTTCGCGAAATATCAAAAGGAATTGCGCGTACCTACACCTAATGTTTGGAGGTTATTGAAATCGCGATTCTTATTTTATTTCCACTTAAATTAACTTCGTCTGAATGAATAAGAATTTGATATGTTCCACTAATTGTCTTTGGGTTTATTATTATAAATTGCGCCGTGTATAGAGCTATTTCTTTTTCGATACACTTATCTGTTGAAGTGTAAGTAGAACAACAATAGGTATAACTAATTTTTAAACCTTTATATAAGACGAAGAGGTTCTTCTAACTATAATTACGGTATTAGTCAACTTTGATGGTTTTTAGGGTACCGTACCCAAAACGGGACCCTATTACCTCCTATTACTAAGACTTCGCTGTTTGTCCGTTCGTCCGTATGTCCGTCTGTCTGTCACCAGTCTGTATCTCAAGAGACGCGATAGCTAGACAGTTGAAGGCTCTGATCCAAAAAAGCCACTTGTGCCTATTTTTGCTCGATATCAATAAATGGTAACAGGTAGGCACTACATTAACTAAATGTACCTACTAGTCGCTTTTGTGGGTCTTAAGGCCTGTAAAACCTAATTGTAAACATTGTTCTTTAAATAGCACATGAATAAATAAATAATACTGTTGTTTACCTAGTCTCGCACTTGGCCGGTTTTTTTATAAGAAAACACAAAATCGTTCCTAATTCATTTTAAAAAGGATGCTAAATGGTGAAAATAAAAATACCTAAAAAAAAACATTTTGTACAAAACACTTGCCGTTGGAAACCATGGGATAAGCCACCAAATTTGAATCGGTGTCAATCAAGAAATCGCTGATGATGATCATGCTCGGTTCGGATCAAATTGTTCATAATCTTGTTTTAAAAGGTATTTATTTTATTTTGTTTATTTATTTATTGTCTATGTTGTGTTGTTTCCCATTGATTGATTTACGGAAATCTTTAGCACGACTACCAGCGTAGTGGAGTGGCGTGCACACCGGTGTTCATGATGTCGCCTGCTTCGAGGTCCAAGACTCGATTCCCTGTGGTAGTGACGCGGTCACTGGAGAGCGACATTTTTTATTAATAGGTATTCTTTGTTTTTTGTGCATGTATAATATATTTTGTGTTTTTTACTTTTATATTTTTAGTTTGTTTAGTTTGAGAATAATAAGGACTTGAAATTTTTGTGAAAAAAATATACCCTAGCGAAATCATATTGCTAGTTTATTATGACGATCACAGAACATGGAAAGGTTAGAAAGGCTGTCTTGCGCCACTTGTATGAAGTAAAGTAAAGTAAAGTAAAGATTTATTTCTGTGTAAAAACTTAGCCTATGACATTGGAATAAATATAGATATTACTGTGCTAGAATACAAATGTCAACTTATAATAATTACTAGATTAAGAATGTGCTAGCTACACTAAAAAAAATTTTGCTTACGCTATTAACTATATTAATACCTTTACGGCGCAAGGTGTATGCTTGTAATTCATACATAACTCATTTACAATATTTATTTACAAGTTATTATGATGACACAAACAAAGAGGAGACGCGGGTTCGAGTCCCGCCTGAGACAAAATTTTTCACGTTTATACACCGTGAAATTTTAGTGGTTGTTTTCCCGCAGTAAAATGATTCTATCTTAGTAGTACAAAAGATTTGTGCAGTATTTTTTTATCAAATAAAAAATAGCAGTTTTACGATTGTGATAAACGAAACTCGAAAGCAACCTCGAACCAATGGTACCAGCCGCGCCGCAGCCGGTCACCGGCCGGGGTCATTGCCCCTCGCGCGGTGCAGTTTATGCTGTATTACTTAGTGCGTAGAGCTTCTTTTGCTTTGAACATTGATTTCGTGCGGCAAGCAGTACCCAAACACGTCACATTTTGTAAAGATACTATCGTATCTCACGCTTTTGAGTTGATGATTATTTTTTTGATTAGTTGAGAACAACGATATCTTTATTTTCAAAAAATAACTTGCACGATTCGATGGCGCTACTAAAGGTAAATCGTTCTGTTGCGGGAAAACAACCACTAAAATTTCACGGTGTATACTGATATTATAAGTGCAATTAAGTTGCTAAAATATCAAATAAAGTATACAAACAAATGTAGGTCAAGTTGTCGTTTTGATGCCTAAGCTAAATAAAGAGATGAGACCTGATGTCGCCGCTTGCGCCCCACTACTACTTGTGCACATAATGAACACAAGCTTTCGCACACATAAACGACTTCAAAGAACGCCAATCAAGCCAATAGGCTTGCGCGACGTTAAAAGAAACCAATAACAGCACTCACTTACATTCATGTTCGGGCAGAAGTATGAGCATTTGCTCATAACCTCTGTGGAGCGCCTTCCCCGCCTACATCGCCTTTCTAACCTTTTTTCCGTGTTCTGTGGTGACCTCAGATCATATAAAGCAGTAGATATGAAATTACTCGTAAATCCTTAGCGAACCCGTGTCTCCGAATTATTTATGTGTGCAACGCAACTACAATTACACTGTTGTAAGCATAAGGATCACACTATATAAATTTACAACACTCATTGGTGCGCACACAAACATGGACCCAATCACAGCGGCTACTACTTCGCTTACTCAATGCGTCATTTGGTGTGTGCAAATTAATGTGACGCTACAAAGTGTGGTCGCGACGCACACGTCGGGCAGTGAACGCTTTGATTAAACCTCGATACATTGCGCAGTCGCATAGTACTTACAACACAGCTAATTAGTATTTAGCCTTCAATGTATATTGTGCCGATACAAATAACGTTACATGGATGTTTTCATTAAATAAATTCTGGGAATTCATGGCGATTTACACAGATGGATCCAATCTTACCTAACTAATCGATCTCAAGCGGTTGTAATGGGGGGATACAGGTCAGACTTCATCAGTATACCCACTGGAATTCCCCAGGGATCACATTTAGGGCCATTGTTTTACAATGCTTACGTGTACGATATTGCAGACTGTTTTTCATCTTCAAAACACTTAATGTATGCCGATGATAAAAAAATATTTCTTAAAATTCAAAATAATCAGGACTGTATTTTAATGCAAAACGATTTAGATGCACTTTTTCAATATTACCTTAGAAATAGAATAACAGTAAATATAAGTAAATGTGAATGTATAAGCTTTACACGTAAAATACAGGCAATAGAATTTAATTATAATTTTAATGGAGTTCCTATCAGAAGGTCTTCGATAGTCAAGGACTTGGGCGTCTACTTCGATGGGAAAATGTTGCTATCGGTACATAATGACAAAATCGTTGATAAGGCATTTAAAAACCTAGGATTCGTGATTAGAACATGCAGGTCCTTTTCTAACGAACAAACCTTTAAAATGTTATATTATGCATACGTCCGCAGTATCCTGGAATATGCCAGCCCTATTTGGAATCCTCAATACACAACGTATATAGATCGTTTGGAAAAAATTCAAGAAAGGTTCATTAAGGTCCTGAACTATCGCCTACGAAAACCCACGTTAGCCACATATAAGGAAAACTGCAAAGCCTCTGGTCTATTAACACTCCGAGATTTATTTTCACAGCAAATTATTTGACGTTTGCCTGTTGTATGACGTTGTGTGCGGTCGAGTGGACTGCACGGAGTTGGTGGCTGGCGTTTTGTACCGCGTACCTACTCTCCGGTCTCGGCGTCAACAGCCGAAACTGTTAAGCGTACCGTCTTCTACTGCAAATTATGCTAGTAACGCACCCCTGTCTCGTTTGCCGCGTGCTTACAACGAGACCTTCAGCGAGATAGACTTATTTATTCACAGCAAATCAACTTTTAAAGTGAACGCTATAAAGTTGCTGAATTCATTATAAATGTTGATGCGTCACATTGGCAGTGTGATTTACTTAAAGCACACACACACTCACACACACACACACACACACACATACACAGACGCGCGAGCGCGCGCGCGCGACACACACACCACTTTGGGCGGTATCTTATAAATAAATATTTGTTATATTTTTTAATTATTATATGACTTCCAACTCTTTATGTAAATTTGTGGAAATCTGTAATTTGCTGTATTTTTTAATTAACTAAGATGTCTTACACAATGTATCGCTGTTGATTTCCTGAATTAAAAAAAAAAAAAAAAAAAAAAAAATTCGTCGCGGTGTGCAATAGTTCTGTTTGCCCATATTGGATTCGCACGCGCCACGCCCCCATTTCATATCTATTTCTTTATATGATCTGAGGTGGTAACGATTGTTGCTAGTTTGTGAGGTAATAGCGATGTAAAATGGCAGTTCAACATTAAAACCGACAACAATGGATCTGCAAGGCCGGGAACGGTTAATGAGTGAGTAAGGATAATGGCGGCGATTAGTGGATGGGCCTGCAGATGGGTGATACCTGGTAATTCCTGGTAGGGTGACCATTGCGTTCGGACTGTTCTAATTGTTTTGAAACTGTTTTTGAAGCCATTAAATAGCTACTAAAAAAAACAATGAATACATTTTTTTTTAGTAATCGTCGACGATTTGTGTCTTACTTTAATTTCGATTTACTTTTAATTAGTACAAAAAAGTTTCTAAAAGATAGGTTCATTTATGACGCAAAATACGAAAATTTTTATTTTTCGCGGAGAAATCAAAATTTGTAGGGTATTTCTCGTTGACCTAGAACAATGAAATATAAGTCTTGTATTAATAGGAAAAACTCCTAAAAGTGCACAGTTGTATTAAGTCATAAAAACATTTCTGGAAAATCTGCGAGACTCGATTCCTGAACTATTTATAATAAACACTTAACACTTACGGGGTTTAATGCAACGAACCGTTATTTAAAGGTAAATAGTAATTTACCTTCCCGACGTTTCGATCCGGTTGCACGAATCATGGTCGCGGGCAGATTTATAATGTTTACTTACTAATTTGTACGGTAGTACGGAACCCTCGATGGGTGAGTATGACTCGTAAGAAGAAGTCAGGATTTATTTCGTGTTCTTTCTATTACTTTTTACCCTCTTCTTGCATTATGATTTTTGTAGTTATATGAAGGTTTTGTTCGCGACTACGGCCGCGTGGACTTCGGTACTGGGTTCAGAGTGAAACGTATGTTTGCTTCTAAAAAGTTATACGACAACCATAGCATATCGATAACCAACCAGCAGCGCCATCTATCTTATGTTTCACGTGACTTCACACAAAATACAAGTATTACGCCGTGTGCCCACGGGAACTACTCAGAATTTAGGGATAAATTAAATCTTCTATGTTATTCCGATATTTAAGCTACAATTCTGGAGAGTTTACACCAAAATCCGTGTCGTGTATTTTGTGTGACACATCCATACATATACAAAGTTTCGCGTTTATAATATTAGCAAGGATATACCTTTAACATTGTCACCCCACTCATCCATCCCTAAGGAGAGCCGCATTTCACAAACAATACACAGGCTAATGATGTTGACATTCGGTATTGAATCAGCTGCAATATTGATTTGTGTGTTGTCGCCCCAATTACTGCAGACCTTACTATAATAGGCGAATGTATAATTTACTGTTGCCTTACTGACGCTATGGTAACTTGAATTTAATGATGAAGGATTTTTACCTGCAGTGGGATGATTATAGGTTTGGGTTAATTTTCGGTAACAAATTTAGACCTTATTTTAACATCATATCTATCGCTATCAAAAAACTAGTTGGTACTGTTTTGTGTTCAAGACCTCCGTGGCGGAGTGGCGTACACACCGGTTTTCAAGGTGTCGCCTGCTCCGAGGTCCCGGGTTCGATTTCCGGACGGGCCAATGTAGAAAAAAAGGGATTTTCTACATTTTCTCGGGTCTGGGTGTTTGTGGTACCTTCGTTATTTCTGGTTTCCAGAATACGAATGCTTTAAATAGTTATTCAAATTGGGATCAGAACAATGTATGTGATGTTGTCCACATTTATTTATTATTTATTTATTTATTATTTATTATTATTTACTGTTCCTAGTGACAGCACCATGCATTGCTCTCTCCATTGCCCGCCGTGCGATCTTGAGCCTTCTTATGAGAACCATATTAAGCGACCACGTTTCAGTTCCATTAGTCATCATTGGCAGTTTGGGGGGTGGTGTTACTCACGTCCGTAGGAATTACCACCTTTTCCTAGGTCCACCCTACACGTGCCCCCCGGGTGGTGCAAAACGAGTAACAACGCCGAGCAACAGGCGGCGGCAAATAACCTGACACTGGCACCCACAGGCCAAGGGGAATTAAATACCCTCTAAAACATGTGACAGTAGTGTCCTGGGAAAACACTATTCGTACGCCCCCCACTTCTTTAAATATGAAAATGTCGAATAATAGTGAATGTGATATGTCATGCGCTCCGGCTAACCCCCGGCGCCTTCCAGTACCCGGGCTGGAGGGTGTGAAATTAGTTACCGAAGACTCCACGAGGGCGGGTACCCAGGCCTCCGTGACAGTTAATGCTACTGGTCAAAACAAAAAATATGTGCAACAAGCCTTTCACCCAAGCCTCTTCACAAGACCAAGAAGTGCCTCAGTTGGAAGTGCCGTTTTAAATGCCAATAAGGATACTGATCAAACAGAACCACAAAACTCTCAAACAGAAGAGCAGAGAGACTCTCAAACAGAACCACAAAACTCTCAAACAGAAGAGCAGAGAGATCATGATCTCCCCGACTGGCAAAGAGTACCAGTTAATAGAAATCCTAACAAAAAAAGGAAGATTTCAAATGTGCAGTCACCAGAAAGAATCCAAACATCAAACATGTTTACTGGGCTACCCATAACTGATACTCAAGTTAGCCAACCCAAAGAAAAGAAGACAAGCAAACCTCCTCCTATCATCCTGTATGGAGTCGATGATGTAAATAAACTCACAGAATATTTAAAAACAATAGCCAAAAAACCAACATTCTGTTATAAAATAGTCAACAAAAATCAAATAAGAATTATGAGTGAAGACGTTGGTGCTTACAAAAATATAATAACTGCTGTCAGGGAAAAAGGGTTAATTGGCCACACCTTCAATAGGAAAGAGGAAAGAAGCTACAGACTTGTGATAAAGAACTTACACCACACAACTCCACTCAATGCCATTAAAGAAGCATTTGAAGAATCTGGCAACATCGTTGTGGGGGAAATTATTAATGCTAGATTCGGCCCTGATAAGAAGCCCACTTCTACATTTTTTGTTAACTTGCAACCTGGGCCAAACAACAAAGCAGCAAAATCAGTTAGAAGTATCTTTCATCAAATTGTTACCATAGAAGATCCCAAAAAAAGGACCACCATAGTACAATGCCAAAGATGCCAGCAGTACGGACACACGAAAAACTACTGCATGAGACCATTTCGTTGTCTCAAGTGCGCTGATTCACACCCAACCAAAAATTGCCCTAAAGTCGATCGCACTACTCCAGCAACATGCGCCCTATGTCTCGGCCCACACCCCTCTAACTACAAGGGATGTGAAGTTTATAAAGAGATATTGGCTAGAAAAACAAAAAAGCGCATTTCCTCAAACGCTAAACAAATTACACCTCACATCAGCAAAAGCCAAAATACACTAGCAGTGGAACTGAATACAAATCTGCCTAACAGCAAGACTTATACTGTAAAAAAGTATAATGAAGTAGTAAAGAGCCGCCCATCAGAAAAAAATGTTCATCATGAACGTAATCAAGAACACAATGAACAGCTGTTATTTAATAGAATAGAAGAAATCTTCATAAAACAATCTGCAAAAATCGACGTCATCTTACAACAAATGAGCAACATGCTGGGGCTCTTGACAACACTAGTTAATAAAATATCTTCGAACTAAATAAAATTAAAATAGCCACATGGAATGCAAATGGTCTATCACCCAACAAAAATGAGGTTGAGGCTTTGATAAAAATGCACAATCTCGATATTTTACTAATCTCTGAGACACATTTCACTAACAACAGCCAAGTACATATAAGGAACTTTAATATATATTCGACAAACCATCCAGATGGAACTGCACATGGTGGTACGGCTGTTCTAATAAGATCCTCTATCGAACATTATGAACTACCTAAGTACTCAACGGATCATATTCAAGCTACTTCAATAAATATCCAAGACCGAAACGGCCATTTTCATGTCTCGGCTGTATACTGTCCCCCCAAGCACAAAGTGACAGAGGAGCAATTCACTGCATTCATTAAAAGTCTTGGGCCGCGTTTCATAGCTGGGGGTGATTGGAATTCAAAGCACTTGCATTGGGGGTCAAGGTTGATTACCACAAGAGGCAGAGAACTTAAAAAATGCGTCGATAAAAACCACCTAACGACAATAGCTACACCAGAACCAACTCACTGGCCGACTGATCCAAATAAACTCCCTGACATAATAGATTTCTTCATAATGAGGGGCCTTTCTCGACTCTTCTATCGGATAGATGGTTGCCTTGACGGTTCCTCGAATCACACCCCCGTCATTTTAACTGTTAGTGCCAATGTAATTTATCAAGAAAAACCAAGATTGTATAATTACCGAACAAATTGGGAACTATTTCGTGTTATGGTAAAGGACTCCTTGGAATTGAAAATTTCCCTAAAAACTGTTGACGAAATTGATAAAGCGGTCTTAGATTTCACACAGAAAGTTCAGAAAGCTTGCTGGGATAGTACAGAAAAATTGACAAAAACAAATCCGAGACAGAATCATGTTCCACAAGAAATTAGAAACATTATTATAGAGAAGAGGAGACTACGCAGAGTGTGGCATACCAGTCGACATCCTGACGACAAAAGAGCACTAAACAATTATACAAAATTTCTTAAACAGACCATAAAGGATACTGAAAATGCCACAATAGAAGCGGATCTAATGTCGTTAACTGCTACCGCCAAAACTAATTATTCTCTCTGGAAGGCTTGCAAAAACATGAATCAACCAGCAAACCCAAAGCCGCCTCTCCGTCTCGATGGAAACAAGTGGGCTAGGTCAGGGCAAGAAAAGGCAAATGCGTTCGCTGAACACCTCGCTAAAGTATTTGTTCCCAATGAAGCTGCATCTGGATCAAATGAATCATGGGTGGAAGATATACTCCTACGAGACTTCCAACTCGACTTGCCTCTAAAAGTAGTCACACCAGGAGAGATTTCGAGAACTATTAATAACCTGGAGAATAAAAAAGCCCCGGGATTTGATCTCATAGATAAGAAAGTTCTATCGGAACTGCCCCGTAAAGCTGTGGCTTATTTGACTACACTATTTAACTGCATTATCAGAGTAGGATATTTTCCTGCTCTGTGGAAAGTGTCGCAAGTGATCATGATCCATAAACCTGGTAAACCACCGAACGAAGTATCATCCTACAGACCCATAAGCCTGCTTCCAATTATGTCCAAGATCCTGGAAAAGATTATATTGAGACGACTTTCGAATGCGATGAATGAGAATTCAATAACTCCAGACCACCAGTTCGGGTTTCGGCCTGAGCATGCCACTACAGAACAAATACATAGAGTATGTAGACACATAAGTGACAGTCTCGAGCGTAAGGAATACTGCTCGTCGGCGTTTTTAGACGTGCAACAGGCCTTCGATCGGGTTTGGCATAAGGGCCTCCTATGCAAAATTAAATTGCTTTTACCGCACACCTTCTACCGCATTCTGGAATCTTACCTTGCTGGGAGAATATTTCAAGTGAAAGAGACAGATACTACGTCAAGATTTTACGATATACTAGCTGGAGTACCACAGGGCTCAGTACTGGGACCAGTGTTGTACACGTTATTTACTGCAGACTTACCGCAAACGCCCGGGGTCACTATAGCAACCTATGCTGATGACACAGCGATATTATCCTCCAGTAAACACGCAGTAGAAGCCTCTTCAAGACTACAACGGAGCCTTCTTGAAATCAACAACTGGAGTGACAAGTGGAGGATTAAAGTGAGTGCCAATAAATCGGTCCAGGTCACATTCACCCTGAGAAGAGAAACATGTCCTCCAGTTAGCCTGGGTGGCAGAGTGCTACCTAACAGCGACTCAGTAAAATATCTGGGACTGCATTTAGACCGCCGATTAACATGGCTGAAACACGTTGAGTCTAAGCGGGATGAAATAAACCTTAAATACAAAGGGCTGCTCTGGCTACTGGGCAGGAACTCTAAACTGTCTCTAGACAATAAACTCCTTATCTATAAATCGGTGTTAAAACCAGTCTGGATTTACGGAATCCAACTATGGGGAGCCACCTGTGTTTCCAACATGAATAAAATTCAAAGAGTCCAGAACTATATACTGAAACAAATCAGTAATGCACCTTGGTTCATCCGCAACTCAGAAGTACACAAACACTTGAACATCACAACTGTAAAGGAAGAAGTAAAAATATGTGCAGGGAAATATAAAACTAGACTGGAAAACCACCCGAACCAGCTAGCTGCCCAGCTTACCCTACCAGACTGCATGAACAGGTTGAAGAGACGCAGGACCTTGGAACTCGGCTCCATTGAATAAGCCATTATATGAACATGGATGATGCTTCAAATGTGAAATATCTCCTCCCAAAATTAATCTTGCACCACATCTGCTCATAGTCGGAAGGACTGATTGCATGATCAATATTATAAAAAAAAAAAAAAAAAAAATTGGCAGTATGCACTGGTCAAAGTAGTTTAACAAGCGCTACAATAATCCCTTCACCGGTCTGCTGCTCAGTCCCGGATCCGAGCCATATGACAATTAATTTCTTTTGTGTCTGGAATTACCCACATACAATAGGTTAAATAACCATAAAATATGTGATATCATAATTTGCATAAAGCTGTAAAATTTAATGCCTTTGCCTAAAAATTCTACCATCAAGATAGACACGTAGTGATTACTTGTTCAGTGAGATAGACTACCTACTGAAAGACTTCGTCGTCATCTGCAGTCGGGCTTATTGACAGGTTTCCAGGTAAGATTCAATGGAAGCCTATCGGTCGTCAATTGGCCGCCATTACAATAGAAGCCGAGCATGCGGGTAGGATACGCGGCGTAGACGACATGAAAGGCGGTAATCTGCCGATTTTAAAGGTAGGGTTACTACTAACAATATTGGGTTGAATAAAACTAGGAGATTTTAAATGCATCTCCATGTCAGCTGGATCAAATCCGGTTCGAAGGACCATAAACAAGTCCTTACAAGTTCTTACGTTAAGGAACCCCAAATCCAACTAAGGTTCCAATAGCAAGACAAAATGTATTTGTTCTAAAGAGCTTATAAGTAAAATCGCAAACGAAATGTCACTGCGAGTTAACTCGGTACGACGCCATCCAGTGACTATTTGCGGTACTCAATTGCTAAGCCTAAACATTGAACAGGTGTTTTGTATTTGGAACTGCGCTGATTACTCGTATTACGATTTAAGACCTTGGCAGCTGAGGTTTGAATTTAAGAATAAAAAATATTTGATAAAAAATTGGTTTTGTGTCTGTTTTACGAACTTATATTAATCCCTCAACCCCCAGGAGGCACGCGCGTGCCGCGATAACAATTGATTTCAATTGTGTCTGGAATAACTCACAATCGAGGGATTAAAATTTGTATGTCATCTTCGAAAGGCAAAACATGCTTGCAGTGTTTAAAATTATATATACTACTAGCTGTTGCCCGCGACTTCGTCCGCGTCAATTTCTGTTATTATGATCGCGATTAAAAAGTTCCCAATTTAATACTCATAATCAAACACATTTATTTGGATGAGGATTGATATTATGTTGTCAAAACTCTTTGGCAAATAATTGGCAATAATGCATTTATTTCGACCAAAAGAGATTGCCCAAATCCAGTACTCTGAACTAAAATTGTAGTGTCAGGGTAGTTTACATGGCAAAAAAAACACAAATATTTTATACCTTTACGATATTTTCAATTAAGATTCATTTCAGTGAAAAATCAATTTTGTGTTTTTTTCATTGAAAAAATGTTCTTTTGTGCTACTCGTACCTAAATAACATGCAAAAGAACACAATGAATTTAGACAATCATAATCTTAATCGATTAACCATCGCACATACGTTAATGTCACATCACATACATCTCATATTGACAGTGACATCTGACATTGTTGGTGTTTGTGTATGTTTTTATGCGTTCAGTTGAGGCATTTAATCCTCCGTTCAATAGTGTAATGTCGGTGAATATTTTTCGTATTCTCGTCATTAAACATTGTGATTAAGACAGGTCCTTTAATATTTGAAGTGTCAAGTGTGTAATTCAACATGGCTTCTGTTCGTAGACGGCAATGATATTTTGTAGAAACTAATGTTAAACTAATATTTGTTGTTGGTGTCAAACTTCAACCTTCTTCTTCTTCTTCCTTTTTATGGCGACGAACTTGTGTTTTCCGCAGTGGGTACACTGTTCGGCCAGTATCACGTATGCAGCTGTTACACGGATATTATGAGAGATATTATGAAGATAATGGTAATCTTACGATACTTTAAGCGAACTTAACACAAAGTGTAAAACAGAGGATAGGGTAGGTAAGTACTATGACAAATAAAAATGAAGGTGGTTCCATATTTATTTGTCATTATAGAAAATGGCCTAATTACAGATTAATTTTATTAGTGTTTATAAATTTAGTTAAAGATTTTAAAAGTGTAGGATTTAAAGAACTTAGAATACATTTAATATTAGTTGGACGAGGAAAGGTTTTAGGAAGGAAATCAAAAAACGAGGAACCTATTTTGGAGCAATTAAAGAAAATATGGTTAACAGTACCTTCATCAAGACCACATTCACATAAAGAACTATCCCTAATTCGAATTTTTGCCAAGTGGACTGGAGTACAAGAATGGCCTATACGAAGACGACAAATGATAGAAACTATTTTTTTAGGTAGATGAGGATATTTAAAAAACCAAGGTCTGGGGGGAATGACTTGTTGAATATCTGCATAATACCTACCAACGCCCTTTCGTTTCGAGTTCTCCCAATGAGTATTCCAAGAAATGAGTAAATGAGATCGGGAAAGGCAAGCTACATCGTAAGAATATGATTTGTAGTGGTCTAGGGAGCCAGTAGTGGCAGCACTTTTGGCACACGAGTCAACCGATTCATTGCCTGGAATTCCCACATGACTGGGAATCCAAGCAAGGACTATGTTTAAACCCTTCTGATTGCAGGCAAAGAGTGCTTCTCTTATTTTAAGGATAGGAGGAAATTTCGTTTTTGATTTAAAAGGGTTTGCTAAAATTGATTGAAGACAGCTTAGGGAATCGGTAAATATTATGGTATTATTTAAGCAGTGAGAACTTACGTAGAGAATGGCTTCTAGGATAGCTATAGATTCTCCCGTAAAAATTGATGTAGTTGGGGGACATTTAAAACTTAAGGTGATTCTGTAAGTAGGAATCCAGACCGCTGAACCAACGCATCTATCTTCAGCAAATTTGGACGCATCCGTATATATACAAAGCCAGCCCTGCCAATGTTCGGAAATAATGTTCTTAAATTCCTGAGAAGCTGAACAGGAATCCTTAGAAATACCAAAATTTAGAATTACAGAAGGCTTAAAGATTAGTGACTCAAAGCTGTTGGAGTAAAGAGGGTTAAAAGAATATCTTGTAATAGGTGAAGGGAGACGGTTGAATTTTTGGAAACTGAGAAGGATGCAGGGAGTATTCTGAGATTTAGAATGATTATTTAATGATGAAAGGTGATCAAGTTTAGCCAATAGAGCATGTTGAGAATTCTGAGCAACCTTAGCAAAGAATCGATCGCTAAGATATTGTCTGCGGAGATAGAGAGGAGGATCTCCTCCTTCAATTTGGAGGGCGTTGATGGGTGAAGTTTTCATTGCTCCCAATATTACGCGCAGACATTTGGATTGGGTTTTCGAAAGTTTTTCAAGAACAGCTTTACTGCAAGGGTCCAGAAGAAACGCTGCATAATCAAAATGGCTGCGCACGACAGCATTATATAATATTTTTTGCGAGTAAGGATGGGCGCCCCACCAAGTACCCGATAGCGCACGTAAGATATTTAAACCTTTCTCAGCTTTCCCGAGAATGTAGTTAAAATGCGGAATTCCAGTCAGTTTTGAATCCAGAACTAAGCCTAAGAACTTTACTTCTCTACTACATGAGATAAGATTTCCGTTGAGTGAGATTTGTAGATCTGGAATATCTCGTTTGCGAGTGAAAATGACACAACTGCACTTTGGAACAGAAATGGAGAGACCATGATTAGACAACCAATTGTCAAGATATTGTAGGGCCGAATTTAGACGAGATGATGATTCTGACAAGGATTTCGAGGAAAAGTAAAGAGCTATGTCATCAGCATATTGAAGAATATTACAAAAGGAGTCTACAGTTTTATCTTGGTCATAAGTATAAATGTTATAAAGCAGAGGGCTAAGAACCGAACCTTGTGGTAAACCTTTCCAAATTAGACGAGGGGAAACAACGGTATCCTGATTTCTTACCGATATCGATCGAGACATTAACGTGTTGCAGATGAAACGAACCAACTTCTCCGAGACACTCAGCTGAAGCAATTTATGCCTGAGTACTGGAAGAAGGACATTGTCATAGGCAGAGGATATGTCCAGAAATACTCCAACCAGGTACTCCTGATTTTTAAAGGCTAACCGAATATCTGTTGTCAGAATACTTAAACTGTCTAGAGTACTTACGCCCTTGCGAAAGCCAAATTGGGTCTTAGACAGAACTTCTTTAGATTCCATAAAAAAATCTAGTCGGTTCCTGATCATATGCTCCATTATTTTTAGAAGGACTGAAGAAAGAGCTATAGGTCGGTATGAGTTATGGTCTAGAGGATCTTTTTTTGGTTTAAGGATGGGGATTACTATTTGATGTTTCCAGGAGTCTGGGAGGATTCCTTCATCGAAAAAAGAATTTACTAAATTAAGGAAATATAATTTTGCCTCTTTTGGGGATTGCACGAGAAAAGAATAAGGAATGCCATCTTCACCAGGAGATGAGTCCAGCAGCCCGTTCAATGTTATATTAAGTTCCTCGAAAGAAAAAGGGTTATCTAAATTATTTGAAGAAGGAGGAACACCAGCAGAGGATGGAAAACAGTCTATAAACGGGACATAAGGAGGAGCTAATTTGTCAGCAAAAGATTCCAGCCATGTCAAAGGGTCGTTAGACGGAGTGTTTAAGGGAACTAGAGACTGGCGATATCTTTTAATCTGCTTCCAAACCAGGGAAGAGGAGGTTCTAGGAGACATGCTCTCACAAAACTTTATCCAACCTGTTTTTTTCTTTTTCGATAAAAACTTTCTAGTTTGGGCAGCTGTCTTTTTGTAATTGATATAATTCTCCATGGTCATTGACTGGTTGTACCTCTTTTCAGCCCCCCTACGTTTCTGAACCATGGCGGTACACTCAGCATCCCACCACGGTGTCGAGACCTTACGGGAGGTTTTTTTTAAGGGAATGTGAGAATCCGCTGATGATTTTAAGGTGTCCACAAAAACTGAGTAAGCGGCAAGGGGACTTAAATTATTGTCATTTTGAATTGTCTCTAATTTATGTTTGACTGAAGAGGCAAAGGAAGCCCAGTCAGCCTTATTAGTTTTGTATTTTAAGAGAGGAGCAGGTCGAGAAAGTGAAGAAGTATTATCGGGTAAAGTTATAATAGCGGGAAAGTGATCACTACCGAAAGTAACATTTAGGACATTCCATGAAAAAAGAGGCGCCAAATTTGGAGAACAAAGTGATAAGTCAACGGCAGAAGCCGAGTTTTGAGTTGGTAAGCACCTTCTAGTTGGGCGGCCATCATTCAGAATACATAGATTAAGGTCGTCTAAAAGGTCCATCAGCAACAAACCAGGAGAATCTATCCTATAGGAACCCCAAGAAGTGTGATGAGAGTTAAAATCACCTAATACAAGGACAGGAGGGGGAAGGGCTGAGATTGCGGAACGCAATTCATTAAGCGAGGATGCATTAGGGTAAGGAATATACACAGACAGAAGAGAAATATCTAGAACTCGCACTGCCACGACATTTATGTCTTGGCTGTGTGGAGGGAGATGTATTTGAGAGTAACGGAGGGAACGCCTTACAAGAAGGGCACTACCTCCGTAACCATCGATCCTATCATCCCGGAGACACGAATAGCCTGAGACACGAAAATGTGAATCAGGTAGTAGCCACGTCTCCGAGACGGCTAAGACCAGAGGGGAAAATTTATTGATAATAAAAATTATTTCATGTTTTTTTGTTCTAATGCTTTGACAGTTCCACTGAACTACCGTTGAAGACATTTTGATAGTATTCAGACAAAGAAAGTTTTGAAATTTGGGAGAGTTTTTCTGCAACGTTGGACGGTAATGGGTCGTTTTGACCGGAGACTATACGGAGGACCAGGGACAGGATAAGCTTCAGGAGATTATCACTGTCCTCAGAGACAGTAGGAGGACACGAATTGGCGTTAAGAGCGCTTCCGTTTGGAAGAGTAGAGCGACAGTCACCAACTATAGCTTGGTGAGCTTGTCTATCGTAGCTCTTGCCCAAAGGAGTGAAAGGACGAGTAGGCAAACGTGAAATTGTCTTTCTATAGGAGGTTGAGGATTGCTGGGAAGGAGCTTGGGAGGGGGAAGTTGAATAGGATTGTGGTGGTGAGGACGATTTGGCCGTGTCCGCATAAGACCTGCGAACTGGTGGATAGAAGGAGGAAGCTTTTTCATAGAAAACGTTATCTTGTGACATCACAAGCTTTATTGACTTCTGTCTAGAGTGCTCAGGGCATGACCTATTTAGGGCATAGTGTGGGCCTGAACAGTGGAGACAAGTTGCCTTGTCCTCCTCAACAGTACAGCTTTCAGCTGAGTGGGGTTGTGCGCAACGGTAGCATCTTGGTTTGGATGCCTTCTATGTCACTTTGTGACTTTCCAGAAGATTTCCTATTTTTACATGTTTTTTTTATGTGGCATGAGCCATCGGCGCCATCGCCTATAATACATTTCTGTTTATCCCAATAGTTGACTGACTGATAGAGAATGCTAAATGGCATTGAGTCCACGTTTGGCACATCTTTTACCTATTTGTGCATAAAGATTTACATGAATAAATAATTTTTGTGCTTTCCCTTAAGCGCGGCAACCCTAAACCAGTTAGAAGTAGATTGTGCTGGTACATCTCGCATGCACGAAGCCGTCCACTCCACAGCGTGCTGTTGTCATTACTATGGTCATACAATATCGATGGAGTCAATTCGTTTTGAAAGCTTTAATAGAGTAAATATAGGCCGTTACATAACATACATAGTAAAGTAATACATAATATACTTAATGGCACTGCAGGGCAAAGGCCAAAACCATTAAATTAATGCTACCAGAAAAAATATAAGTATAACTTTAATAAATGCGTGATCGCATGGCGATATAAAGAAAGGTTGTTGTGTATTTTTTTTTATGTAAAATTGGCAATAAAACACAGATGTTTAATGTTAAACGCGAATTTTTTTAAAGTTTTGATACCTACAACTTTGGTGTTTTAAAATGTATAAACCCTTCTGTAAAAAAACTTTTTCTCAGTATTGAAATGAAAGATAAGTTTACGGATTTAGAACGCTTTTATTTTTGATTTAATTTATCTTTCATTTTTCTTTAACCCGTTTTTTGCCCCGTTGGTCTAGTGGTTTAAATACCGGGCCAAGATCTCGGGGTCCCGGGTTCGAACCCCGGGTCGGGCAACAAATTTTCGAACGTTGCTCGGGTTTGTGATCACCGACCCGTATTTGGTAAGCGTGGTGATTATGCCAGTTCACATCATTGCAGAGGTAACTTGAATTCAAAGATGGAAGCCTTTTCCCTGCAGTGGGATGATTATAGGCTGTTACTTACTTTTTTTTACTTACTTAATTTTTCTCAGTACTTACTTCTAGGTATGTCAGTTATAAAAAGTTATGTATTACTTTAAAAAAAACGAAACAACCCAACACAGACAGTATTTTGGTAGCTTAATAGTTAAAGCCACAGAACATGGAAAAAGGTTAGAAAGGCTGTCATGCGCCATTTGTATGAGAACTGATGTCGCCGCTTGCGCCCCACTGCACATAAACGAGTTCAAAGAACGCCAATAAAGCGAATGCTTTTGACGTCGCGCGACTAATAGGGTCGCGCGAAGTGAAAATAAACCAATCACAGCGCTCACTTACAAGCATTTGCTCATAACCTCTGTGGCCTGCCCCGCCTACATCACCTTTCTAACCTTTTTTCATGTTCTGTGGTGAAAGCAGTCGCCTGGCAAGCGGAAGATTGTCGCTTCACACCCAAGGCAGTAAAAAAATTCATTCATTTGATGAAAGTCATTGAATTGATTTTCAACTTTGAATCCAACTAATAGAGATCAATATCAATTGAGAAAATTTGACGTTTTGTGGTAGGTTGATGTGCTGTTGTCTGTAAGTACATCTAGCACTAAGGCGTGCACACCATACTTGCCAATAGGCACTACATACCCTGCTTACTACGTGTCATTTATACAGGAAAAAATTTTAACCACTTTCTAAATTTTAATATAACAATCTACGAGACAAAAAACAAATGATGTATTTTTTCTTTTGGTATAGCCCAGTACAAAAATGGCAAGATAAAGCACTTAGAAATTGTCCGACAAAAATCAAAAATTTTTGATACGGCTTCCTATCAACACTTTTTTTACGCGATGCGCATCTCATTCATTCATTACTTAACTATTCATAAGTTTTTTTATTTTCCCTTCATATCTTATCAGGCTAAGGACCGTAAAAATTTAAAACTACTTATGTTGCGAAAAATATTTTCGGGTGAAAACTTAATTTACATTTGTTACTTCATAAATGGGCTCCAAATACTGAACGCCTATAAACAATTTTGAAGATGATAAAAAAGTCATCCTGTAATATAATAAATATAAACAACATTACATACATCGTTCTGATCCCTAAGTAAGTTACTATTTAAAGCACTCGTACTTATTATGGAAATTAGAAACAACGAAAGTACCACAAACACCCAGACCTGAGAAAATGTAAGCACTTTTATTTTACATTGCCCTGTTCGGGGATCGAACCGGGAACCTCAAAGCAGGCTGCACCTTGAAAAAACCGGTGTGTACGCCTACTCGGTCATGGTGGTCGTCAATAAAATACCAATCCCTGCATTACTTCTATACTCACTTACATATACACACACACACTCGTGTTCGCTCTCGCTCTCACAGTTAAAAAGTTTGGAACTTCTATAGTCGTAGTAAAAATTTAACAAACAAAAATTTTGTCTTGCTAGTCAAGTTTAAATATCTTTGAATAAAGATATTTGAATTTAAATAGCAAGACAAAATGTCTTTGTTCTAAAGAGCTTATAAGTATAATTGCAAACGAAATGTCACCGCGAGTTAACTCGGTAAAACGCCATCTAGTGACTATTTGCGGTACTCAATTGCTAAGCCTAAACGGGTGTTGTATTTGAAACTGCGCGATCTTTCCCTCTCTTTGCCTAACCAGCCTTATCCCATTTCAATTGGAGTCGGCTCTCCTCGTCATTCTTCGCCAGCTATCCTTGTTCTGGGTGGTCGTGTCATTTATTTAGGCTTTCTTTGGATCGTTGTTGATGTCGGACATCCAAGTTTGGGGTGCCTTCCGCGTTTTTTCGGGCCGATGTTGATTGCCAGGACTTTTCTGGTCATGTGACACTCAGGTCTTCTCATTACACGGTCATACCGTTTGAGAAGTGCATTTCATAAAAGTAATATCCACTTACATAATGTGCACCTTGTTGGAGAGATGAGAGTGCTAGGCTGGCGCTCTGAAATACAGGCTGTCTTTCTTAGTTCAGTCGCCAGTCTCAATCAATTTTGAAATCAAATCAAATCAAATCAAAATACTTTATTTGCTAATAAACAGGGTAGGTACTCGTAGAATAAGTTGATAAAATACAGGAAATGTAGCTTTAAGACTTATTTAGCTATATAATACAGCATGCAAATGTTCAAAATTGTTAATTAGGATAAGGAATACATTTTCAATATACATACATGATCTTACTACAATTCAAAAATAGATTATTTCATGTCATAACTTAATATTAATCATAAATTTCAATCAAAATTCCATATTATGTCAGTAAATATTGGATTTAAGCTAACCTGTGTTCATTACATGTCACAGAATATAAAAATCAATTATATACCATTGTTATTTTGGAATTTCATAACGCTATAATAACATTTTTCCACGAGCCAGTCTC